>OZ024806.1:10252859-11630359 GCA_964017045.1 Omphiscola glabra | reverse complement strand
CTTTGATATGGAAATGGCGCCGATTAAAGGTACGTGTCTATTGTCGGTTGTTGTTTTTGGTTATTTTTCTAAAGTTAACCCTTGCCCTTTAACCTCCCTACCCCGGCCCCCTCCCTTACATCATAAAACAACTTAAAGCAGACATTACGACCTGGTCCTGTCATGTATAAGCTTTGAATTGTACAGGTACTGCCTGTCTACAGCCCAGGTATACGTGTGTAATGACTCTGGGTTTTTTTTTTTGGTGCTCTTTTTTTTTTTTCCTTCAGTGAAAAGAGTGAGGGTCCCCTTTAACTGAACAGGAAGTGCGACCTTTGTAGACGGTAGCGCGTCAAATATCTTAAAAGATTCGCCTGTCAACCCGACACGGACAACCTGGGATTTTGGTTTTACCAGAAAACGTTTTTTTTTTTTTTTTTTTTTTTTTTGTCTTAACTTTAAGCAGATGGGAGATATCGTGTTTGACGTCACAGTTATCTCAAAAACACACGATTTTATTAAACTAAGAAAACAACTGATGTGCATAGGCTCTGATGGGAGGCGTCTGAGGCGATTGTTGTTACTTCTATCTTAGGGGTATGTGGGGGGTGTAGGCTGCAGGTAGGGGAGTAGGGTGTATGTGCAGGAGAGGCTGTATGTAGGGGAGTAGGCTGTATGTGGGGGAGTAGGGTGTATGTGGGGGAGTAGGTTGTATGTGGTGGATAAGGGTGTATGTGGGGGGGAGAAGGCTGTATGTGGGGGGAGAAGGCTGTATGTGGGGGAGTAGGGTGTATGTGGTGGAGAAGGCTGTATGTGTGTGGGAAAGGCTGTATGTAGGGGAGTCGGCTATTATCAGGCTATATGGACGGACAAACAGAGATGTTATGCATTGGACTTATTTGATCTACTTCTTTTTTTTTAGATTCTTCTGAGTACACGGTCAAGGGCCACGTGACGTAATTATTTATACAGTCGGAGAAAATTAAAATAATTGCGCAATCTAATTATGCAAATAATAGGCCACCCTGTCAAAGTACTTGAACTGCTGTCTTTCATGTTGCTTCTATGGGGAAAAAATATATCTAGCACTGTACTATTCTACACAGGGGCTTGCCCAGGATATTTGCCGCCCATGCCCATGGTTCCGAAACATGCGTGTCTGTTTATCATAACTATATAAGTACACAAATAAATTAGGTAATTAAGTCTTTAAAAAACATATGTAACTATGACAAACTCATTTCCAGCCATGTGCGTGTGTATGTAGGTGTGTGTGTGTGTAGGTGTGTGTGTGTAGGTGTGTGTGTGTGTAGGTGCGCGTGTGTAGGTGCGCGCGTGTAGGTCCGTGCGTGTAGGTGCGTGCATGTAGGTGCGTGCATGTAGGTGCGTGTATGTAGGTGCGTGTATGTATGTGCGTGTATGTAGGTGCGTGTATGTAGGTGTGTGTATCTTGGTGCGTGTATGTAGGTGTGTGTATGTAGGTGTGTGTACATGCGCATGTATGCGTGTATGTCTATGTGTACGTCTGAGTGTACGTCTGAGTGTATGCGTAATTGATGGGACGGAGAGCACATATTGATACGTTCCACTGATGTTGAGAAAAGAAAAGCCCTTGCGATCCCGTCATGCCTTGCACCGCGAGCCTCTCCGGGCACGCCACGCCTGGACTGAAACTGTGGACGGTTTCCGAGAAATAGCGGTTCTCGAGTATTTAACGGTCCAAGAACGCCCAGACAAAATAAATCGACATTTGTATTCTGAGTCTCAGTTTAATGAATCGTAAAAAAGGTTTTTTGGCTATGTCTTATGTTACATAAACATATATGTAATGTAAATAGATATATGCAGCGTATGAGTTATTACTTTGTTAAATGTTTTCCGTAAATTGATTAGGAACAGCTGAACAGACGTACTATGACTGTGACCCGGATGCAACCTTTTGACCAGTTTTGTTAATGAACAGGTCGACAACGTTCACACGTGTTACGCTGCGTTGATCAGTGTAACTTTAAAACAACATGGTGAATGTAAATATGCACTCTTTTACTCCCCCCCCCCCCAACCTCATTTTTTTAAAACAATGGACTCTTCCAGTTCCAATGACCAGACACAACCAATCCTGTACTAAGCAATCTTTTAGCAGATAATGGGCTAACAGTAGAAGATAGGATATCAAAAAACTAGGATCTTCGATTGCGGTTAAGTCCATACATTTTCCCCCTCATTGGTTTAAGTAGTGGTCCCTGGGGTGTTACAATCCTTTGTGCGTTGGGTATTTAAATAGTGGTGGTTTAAAAAGTAGCTTAATAATATTTACTGCGTACAAGGTTGGTCTAGATTTTTAACCCCCAGGAGGGCATGATATATTTCTGATATATAATAACTGTAGTTTTACTTACGTCAAACTCAAACATCAATAAATAATAAAATGTGATGTAATATAAATGTCATTTCTTGTTTCGTTTTTTTTTGTTTTTTTTGTTTGTTGTTTTGTTGTGAATATGACTTCAGTGTGATATTTTCATTTAGCACACCAACTTTTAGGTGGACCAAAAAAAAAAAATCTGGCAAATAAAGTGACCAAAAAAAAAAAAACGAAAACTAAAGAAGAGGGAGCTCATTCCACGGGCCATGTAGCATTGGGAGGGGGTGTTGTTGAGGGAAGGTGTTGATAAACGCTTTAGAAATGAAAAGCAAAGAAAAGTTAGAGCTTTACAATTTAGTGTTAGTTAACTATTGCCGTCATGGCTTAATTTATTCAAGAAAACACGTAACTTTCACGTAAGAGAAAATAGAAAATTCTTTAAGAAATAATATATGCACCCAAACTGCATTCCCCCCCCCCTTTCCCCCTCCCCCCACACACTTAAAAACTATTGTGTGTCATTTATTTTTAATTTTACTGAAACCGAGGGACGCGGGTTTCGGATCCCAACGAGCAAGCAGAACCCTTGGGTATTTGTTTCGTTTTTTTGTCCCCGGGGTTCGGGGGAAGGGGAGTAATGGGAACATGCATCAATATTTTGTTGTCGCTGTCTGTCATCTGCTTATCGCAAACTGATAACATCACAGACACTGTGTGAGTAAACAAATCAAACGTAGATAACTAAAGTTTGTTTTATGAAATTTAATAATGGCAAAAGAGCCTACTTTTAAGATTTGAGGCCATGGCGTTGGATACATTAATTTAAAACCCATGAAAGTACAACATTTTAAAACACACTTCACTTACGTTTCACCATTTATTACAAAATTTGTACTGGCAGCATTGAATCCTTAGCGGTATCGATATTTTTCCTCAAATGAAAACATCACTTGATACCAGAAAACGAATCAATGTGAAATTCGCTTATCCTCCAACGAAAATGGTATCGACTTCTCAATCACTGGTTAAGTATATTTAGCCTTAAAATTTATTATATCATAAAGAAACGATTTCTGCGCAAACATCCAGCACTATCTTTAGCTAAGTAGAAAAAAGTATATCAATATCTAGCGAAGCACAATCTTTGTTTTTTTGGTGTTGGAAAACAGCACAGTGCGTTGGGCCGTCCCCGGCTTTCATATGACAGTCTTCTGCAGGAGCCGGATTTTTTAAAAGAAGGTTTCAGTTGTAGTTATTTACGGACGACTTTCCTGGCGCGCGCGGCTTGCCATGGGCCTCTTCGCGCGATTCCATAACGACGCTTTACATCTGTTTGGGTTTTCTGTGACCGACATGCGCACAGGATGTTACACGGCCATCCCACCGCCGACCGACCAATCAGATTCGCGGAAATAAGCAACGCCACCGTATGGCTGGAACGAATCGGAACGCCGGGAATATTGTTACAAGGCCAGGATCCGCTTGCAGTGTAATTAAAATAGGTCAAGATAGGATATTTTTGGCCTCCCGGCTTAAAACCAGCGGACAGCGTACGCGCAAGTTGGCATTCATCATTTTGGTGAATGGGGGGGGGGGGGGGGGATTGGTTATTATTATTATTTTTTTTTTATGCAACATTCGCCACGGTTTGCTGGTTAAGGCAAATGAACGGACACATTTGAATGACGTCATCCTATTGTGATGCTAGTTAAATTTAGGTTTTAAAAGCAATGTGTTGCAAAGTTATTTAGGAAAACCGATTTGAGGCACCATAATCCCACCTAAAGAAAGCTCTCTATTTTAAACCATGTCCCCTCTATTGAAAAAAAAAAAATTCTTCACAAACATCACAAAATTACATTGATTGCTGAGAACTATTCCTTTATTATTTATTTTTTGAAAGGGGTTGTTTTGGAGGGGGTGCGAAGCGTCTCCATGAACAAATTTGTGAAGTCGTTTTAGACCTGTTTACTCTTACGATATTGGCGTACAATGTACGATTTTGAGGAGTATACATTATATAGACTGTATGTTTATTTATTTTTTTAGAATTAAGACAATGTATTGAAAGATTTTGTGTTGAGATTGGACGATTTTAAGAGTTTGAGGTAAACAGTCTGTACATCGGATTATTATCATTATTATTATCATTATTATCATTATTATTATTTTTATTATTTTTAAAAAGGTCACGTGAAATGGCATGCTTGATGGGAAGCGCACCGTCTAAGATCTACGGTTGGTGGGGCGAGGGGGGTGGGGGGCAATGCTACTGATTTAAACAATTGAACTGTGTAATAAAACGAAAAATGAACTTAACTTTAAAAAATAACAAAAGACACACACATACACACACGTACATACGTTTTTTTAAAATTGATAATTTTCATAGAAAAATGGTATTTTTTATATATTTTTTATATACTTTTTATATATTTTTTATATATTTTTTATATATTTTTTATATATTTTTTATATATTTTTTATATATTTTTTATATATTTTTTATATATTTTTTATTATTATTTTTTTTTTTGCTTGGAGTCCTACTGATCATATTTCTGGGGAGTTCGGGGTCATCCATGAACAACGTCACGCATCTAAAACATATATCCACAAAAAGAGTGTGTGTGTAAAAGTGTGGGGGGGGGGTGAGTCTGAAATGGACAAAACAGCGTGACGATATTTATGGACGGCTCCCACATCCTGCCCCAAAGAGTCCCACAGATCACGTGTGTCTAGGACATGTCCTGCTTCATGGACTCTTACTTATCGGGTGGGGGGGGGGCAAGCGGGTATCACCTTGAGTAGAGTACAGCGCCATTTTTCTTTTTCGAAAACCACTGACCTGGCTTTCTACACGGTCAACCGGAACTGACCGTGAAATTCTAAGTTTCTCTGCAGCAGCGCAAAGTGGTCGTTCGTTTCCTGTTTACGAGCGCTGGTAATGATTGCTGAATGGTACGGTGATTGTTTTGTCTATGACAAATATTTTTTTTAAACAGCTTCAGTATTTTTTATTGTGTCGGGAAATAAGTTTGTAGTCTTCTTTTCTTCTTCTTCTTCTTTCCATCAGGAGGAATGATTTAAAAATAATAAAAATAGATTCGCGTTTTATCCGAGGTGAAGGAAAGGAGAATTCTGTTGAATCACAACAAGGAGATTATGCTGTACCACAACAAGGAGATTAAGCTGTACCACAACAAGGAGAATCCGTCGTATCACAACAAGGAGAATCCGTTGTACCACAAGAAGGAGATTATGCTGTGTCACAACAAGGAGAATCCGTTGTATCACAAGAAGGAGAATCCGCTGTATCACAGCAAGGAGAATCCGTTGTATCACAAGAAGGAGACTATGTTGTATCACAACAAGGAGAATCAGTTGTATGACAACAGGGAGAATCCGTTGTATTACAAGAAGGAGAATCTGTTGTACCACAAAAAGGAGAATCCGTTGTATCACAAGAAGGAGAATCCGTTGTATCACAAGAAGGGGAATCCGTTGTACCACAACAAGAAGAATCTGTTGTATCACAAGAAGGAGAATCTGTTGTATCACAACAAGGAGAATCCGTTGTATCACAAGAAGGAGAATCTGTTGTATCACAACAAGGAGAATCCGTTGTATCACAAGAAGGAGAATCCGTTGTATCACAAGTCAGTCAAATGCCAGCCTTTAATGGGGCCGGCAACGATCAGGTGTGATTTCTTAACAGATACGGACTTGTTAACGGGATTAGCGAAGGACTGGATTGATCCAATGAGAGCGTCCACAAGTGGACAAGAAACCTACAGAAAGACAAAAGTAGCAGTAGCATAGAACAATTTTAAGTTCTAGAATCCATTTAATATTTGGGAGGAAAAAAAATATCACCTTGAGTAGAGTACAGCGCCATTTTTCTTTTTCGAAAACCACTGACCTGGCTTTCTACACGGTCAACCGGAACTGACCGTGAAATTCTAAGTTTCTCTGCAGCAGCGCGAAGTGGTCGTTCGTTTATTACACATTTCTAAATGATTACAATAATATCAATGACTATATTTGTCCCAGGTGAAGTCAGTTTGTCTCTCTCATATAATACGCTGCTTAAATCCCGAATGTTAAGCACATTTTTAAAAGCTTGCTTTGACAAAGAGATGGAGAAGTGAACCAGTGAGTACGAGAACTGTTGGAAGGAGAGCCGGCTTGAAGCAGTGTACAGTTTCTGGAAATTTCAAGAAACAGGAAACAATTGGTTCAATTTTAGTTTTAGAATGACAATCCACTATTAAATATTTTTGTTCTTGAAAAAAAAAATTAAAAAAAGAAAAAGAAGACAAAAGTAACTATCACACGACACAAGGGCTCGAACCACGATCAGATTGGACAGGGCTGTCATGGCCCCAGAAGCCAGGTCCACGCATAGAGGAGTATGTGTTTAAGACTGGGTAGGCATTGCGTGGTGAACAAGACCTTGAATCTTGGACATGATTTATGGCCATTGTCCGCCGTCATGACGTTATTGTGAATAGGGGACTTTTAAAGTCATATCGTAAAGTCATATCGTGAGGTCGTATTTAAAAGTCACATTTTATACCCTTATCATATAGTCATATCGTATAGTAATATCATATAGTCATATCGTATATTAATATCGTATAGTCATATCGTATATTAATATCGTATAGTCATATCGTTTAGTAATTTCATATAGTCCTATAGTTTAATAATATCATATAGTCATATCGTAGAGCAATATCATATAGTCATATCGTTTAATAATATCATATAGTCATATCGTATAGCAATATCATATAGTCATATCGTATAATAATTTCATATAGTCCTATCGTATAATAATATCAAATAGTCATATAGCATAGACTATTGTCAAATCGTAAACTTTTCTCTTATCATACAGTCATAACTAATTAGCACCAATCACGAACGACGCTTATAAATCATTATTGTGATTCGATGTGCCCAAAGGTCCCCTAAAGACCTCGATCCGACTCTTTCGTTTTTTTTTAACACGCACACGTCGAGGACCAATGACCTGAACAAACACGAAAGGCAAACTTATTTTTCCTCGATGGACTGCAGCCGCTACAGGCGAGGTGAATATAGGTTAACGAGGCTTCCGATGGTCTTTGTTTAGGTAAGCAACACACGCAAATACTGCTTCGAGTTGACCTCAAATAGTACTCATCAAGGCTATTTATAGATCTTTACGGAGAGAGCTGCACGCAAACAACAGAACACCACAGCCGGTGAACACAAAATATGTTCAAAAGGGAGGAAATCTAGTTGTTCAGATTTCACCAATGTCAGACGAGTTTTTCTTTTAATTTTGTTTCAAGAAATGTGATTGACTTTTCACCATGATGTACAATAAATATTGGAAGTGACAACTGTAAAGTTCTTTCATTTTGTACACTCTGCGATATGTGAAAGATCGCCTAAGGCTGCTTCGTTCTGCGTCATTTCTTAAATGTCCTGGGATATTTCAATGATGTGAGATAAAAAGAACAACGCATTATTTTTGTGTTGTTCAAAAGACTCATAAATTACCTTCGACACCTTAATTGTTTTAAAAAGACCAACGAGTCACCTCTTACACCATCAGTTGTGTTAAAAGACACACGTGCCACCTCTGACTCCTTGGTTGTTGTAAAAAGACACGCGTGCCACCCCTGACTCCTTAGTTGTTGTAAAAAGACGCACGTGCCATTTCTGACTCATTGGTTGTTTTAAAAAGACACACGTGCCACCTCTGACTCCTTAGTTGTTGTAAAAAGACACACGTGCCACCTCTGACTCCTTAGTTGTTGTAAAAAGACACACGTGCCACCCCTGACTCATTGGTTGTTTTAAAAAGACACACGTGCCACCTCTGACTCCTTAGTTGATTTAAAAATACACACGTGCCACCTCTGACTCCTTAGTTGTTGTAAAAAGACACACGTGCCACCTCTGACTCCTTGGTTGTTTCAAGAATGTAATATGCGCTTACACCAACTTCCTACCGAAATTCCAGCAAGACTGCCGACCATGTTGTTGGGGTAAAACAAAGTGGAGAAATTGTGTATGTGTTTCTGTGTGTGTGTACGTGTGTTTGTGTGTAGGGGCGTTGTTGTGATCCAGAAATAGCTTGCCAGTCTATACATAGCATCACTTGACATCACACGGAGTTGTTAATGAAACGTTTCAAGTGAAGATGAAATAACATTGTTGTGTTTCCTTCTTCATTAGTTCCAACTAAAACAAACAGAGGGTGTGGGAGGGGGGGGGGGGTTTAAAGTCGTGACCTAAGCCCCACTGCGCCACTCACTGCGCCACTCACGCCACCGCTCTGGTCACCAATAATGGGGTCATTTATGTGCGGGGTACATATCTTCGATGTACTACTCACAGTGCACATACATTCAATGCACTCACCCACAGGGCGCATACCCTCAAATCGCCCACACACAGTGCACATACATTCAATGCACTCAGCCACAGGGCGCATACCCTCAAATCGCCCACACACAGTGCACATACATTCAATGCACTCACCCACAGGGCGCATACCCTCAAATCGCCCACACACAGTGCACATACATTCAATGCACTCACCCACAGGGCGCATACCCTCAAATCGCCCACACACAGTGCACATACATTCAATGCACTCACCCACAGGGCGCATACCCTCAAATCGTCCACACACAGTGCACATACATTAAGTGCACTCACCCACAGGGCGCATACCCTCAAATCGCCCACACACAGTGCACATACATTAAGTGCACTCACCCACAGGGCGCATACCCTCAAATCGTCCACACACAGTGCACATACATTAAGTGCACTCACCCACAGGGCGCATACCCTCAAATCGTCCACACACAGTGCACATACATTAAGTGCACTCACCCACAGGGCGCATACCCTCAAATCGTCCACACACAGTGCACATACATTAAGTGCACTCACCCACAGGGCGCATACCCTCAAATCGTCCACACACAGTGCACATACATTAAGTGCACTCACCCACAGGGCGCATACCCTCAAATCGTCCACACACAGTGCACATACATTAAGTGCACTCACCCACAGGGCGCATACCCTCAAATCGTCCACACACAGTGCACATACATTAAGTGCACTCACCCACAGGGCGCATACCCTCAAATCGCCCACACACAGTGCACATACATTAAGTGCACTCACCCACAGGGCGCATACCCTCAAATCGTCCACACACAGTGCACATACATTAAGTGCACTCACCCACAGGGCGCATACCCTCAAATCGTCCACACACAGTGCACATACATTAAGTGCACTCACCCACAGGGCGCATACCCTCAAATCGTCCACACACAGTGCACATACATTAAGTGCACTCACCCACAGGGCGCATACCCTCAAATCGCCCACACACAGTGCACATACATTCAATGCACTCACCCACAGGGCGCATACCCTCAAATCGTCCACACACAGTGCACATACATTAAGTGCACTCACCCACAGGGCGCATACCCTCAAATCGCCCACACACAGTGCACATACATTCAAGGCGCTCACACGCAGAGCACAGGCCATCACTGTTCTCACACACAACGTATAGATCTTGGGTGTTCTCACATACATGTCAGACCCTCAGTGTGTCACTGACTTCAAAGCCATCACAACATTGCAACCTATGCACACTTATGCACACCTATGCACACCTATGCACACTGCCGATAAGCGGGACTAACAATAACATTTCGTAAAAGTGCTGTTTTTACACTTCGCCTTATACCGCCCTAACACAGTGAGATAATATTTGACATGCGTTCGTTATCTCGGGGTCAACGAAAGGGTCATCTGCGCTATTTTTAATCTTTAAAACCATTGTGGTCGCCCGGGTTCGTGTTCATTAATCAAGGGCCCATGAAGACATCACGATGACACGGCGAAGATGACTCAATGTGTGGATGAATAGAACGTTGTAGAGTCGCCAGAATAATTAATTGGTGTGAGAGGAGCTTAATGGTGTGAGAGGAGCTTTATGGTGTGAGAGGAGATTAATGGTGTGAGAGGAGCTTTATGGTGTGAGAGGAGCTTCATGGTGTGAGAGGAGATTAATGGTGTGAGAGGAGCTTAATGGTGTGAGAATGAGATTAATGGTGTGAGAGGAGCTTAATGGTGTGAGAATGAGATTAATGGTGTGAGAGGAGCTTTATGGTATGAGAGGAGCTTTATGGTATGAGAGGAGCTTTATGGTGTGAGAGGAGCTTTATTGTGTTAGATGAGCTTTATGGTGTGAGAGGAGCTTAATGGTGTGAGAGGAGCTTTATGGTATGAGAGGCGCTTTATGGTGTGAGAGGAGCTTTATGGTGTAAGAGGAGCTTAATGGTGTGAGAAGATCTTTATGGTGTGAATTTTGTGCATTTTCGTAATTGCTATGAGTTCTATCGAATGTATTTTTTTTTAAAAAGTATCATTACACATAATCACAGTATGGCAAAAGTAGACATTCAAACATTGAAAGAACTAATGCAGTGGTTCTCAACCTTCCTAATGCCGCGAGCATTTAATACAGTTCCTCGTGTCGTGGCGACCCCACAAACACAATATTATTTTCGTTACCACTTCATAACTGTAGGGTAGATGTGTTTTCCGATGGTCTTAGGCGACCCCTGGGAAAGGGTCATTCGACCCCCAAAGGGGTCGCGACCCGCAGGTTGAGAACCATTGACCTAATGTGACACCGAAGTAACAGCGTGATACAAATTAGTTGTGGGATACTCAAATTAGCAGTGTGACACCGAAGTAGTAGGTTTATTCCAAAGTAATTTTCGAAGTTTGGTTACGAAATCAGAACTGTAGTTCTAAGATACCAAAGTTTATAGTTGTGGAATCAGGGTTGTAGTTATAAGATACCAAACAGTAGCAATTGAGTATGGCACCGCCTTATTTGGATTAGTGGATATGGCACCATCTTATTTGGATTAGTGGATATGGCACCATCTTCTTTGGATTAGTGGATATGGCACCATCTTATTTGGATTAGTGGTTATGGCACCATTTTATTTGGAATATAACATATGGCGCCATCTTCTTTGGAATATTGCATATGGCACCATCTTATATTTGGATTAATGAATGTGGGCTAAGTTTTTTGCCGCCCCATGCCACTAAAAAATAAAACTACGTAGTTGGCCGAAAATGACGCCCCTTCATGTAAAGAGAATAAATTGCCACCTGGGGCGGATCGCAACCCAACCCCCCCCCCCCCCCCCCACTTCCTACGCCGCCGTCTCACACAACAGATAAATCGAGGAGGTATCATATTGTATTGGTGACTAGGCTGTGCAGCCGTGCGGCCGTGTACATCTGTAGCATTCTGCGAACCGGATGTAAATCATTCCATTGTAATTTCAAAACCAAACCTCGAAACACACACATACACACGCACACAATCGTACACATAGTACACAGGACCAGCTAAGTCATTGTTCATCTTAACACCGCTACTTAAAAGTTATTGCACTGAAAGAGACGAGTGGAACTCTAGGAGAGGTTTAAGATCTCATCATTGTTTTGGGGTACCAACCACCCCGGGGTAAAAATTGTGTGCTTCTGGGTGGGTGGGTGAGTGGGTGGGTGAGTGGGTGTGTGAGTGGGTGGGTGAGTGTGTGAGTGGGTGGGTGGGGTGGGGATGGGGCAGGTGGGTAGGGATGGGGGTATGTGTGTGGAGTAATATTGACATACCATTTGTGCGCCCTCCGCTGTTAGGGCCTCTGATGTTGGCGACTCCACATCCCCCCCCCCCCCGATGTTGCTACTGTATCGCCATGTCTAGACAATGTGCCCAACCATCAGCTACTGCATTCTCCTTAAGTCTAAGACGTGACAAATATTTTAACGACATCAGATAACTTGGCATGACATGACATGACACTATCCGCTGGGCCTTGTATTGATCACACGCGACGTGCAGCACCCCCCGACCCCCCAGGGGGGAATGGGGTTGTTGGTGTGGGGTGTTAGCATGGGGTATCGGGGGCGGGATGGTGAGCCACTGCTGGGAACCACTTCATTTCATCGCCGTCCCAGCTCCATCGCTTCACGCCATCCGCTGACATAGACCACACACGCCATCCGCCGACATAGACCACACATGCCATCCGCTGACATAGACCACACACGCCATCCGCTGACATAGACCACACACGCCATCCGCTGACATAGACCACACACGCCATCCGCCGACATAGACCACACATGCCATCCGCTGACATAGACCACACACGCCATCCGCTGACATAGACCACATACGCCATCCGCCGACATAGACCACACATGCCATCCGCTGACATAGACCACACACGCCATCCGCTGACATAGACCACACACGCCATCCGCTGACATAGACCACACACGCCATCCGCTGACATAGACCACACACGCCATCCGCTGACATAGACCACACACGCCATCCGCCGACATAGACCACACACGCCATCCGCCGACATAGACCACACATGCCATCCGCTGACATAGACCACACACGCCATCCGCTGACATAGACCACACACGCCATCCGCTGACATAGACAACACACGCCATCTCTTATTCAATTATTCATTCACCCCCCAGCAGCCACACCAATTACCCAGAAAGTACACGGTCGATACATGAAGATGGCCATCCCAAGAAGATCCCCCAACAGCGCCACCACTGCAGCCACTTCCAATGAACACTAAGCCACAGGTAGAATGAACTCTCCCACCATTACGTTACCCCCCCCCCAACCCCCGGGCCATTGACTTCAGGAGCAGGAGAATGCGGCGGTCATCGCAGTGTCCAAAAGAGTCTACCAAAATGGGCATCAATAATAAACAATAGTTAACAAAAAAAATCATTGCCAGATTGGACAGAGAATATCTGAGGTGTTCTGCCATTATCAGAATCTATGCCCCCCCCCCCCCCCGCCGCCCACTCCTTTTCCACCAATACTCCCATGCAAAGAGTAGCTGACCCCACGTACCAGATGCAAACAAACGTACAGGCTGCGCGTTACATCCGAAATCGAAGCCGTCCAGCATTTTGTGTTGGGCATATCGCCGGAACGGTGAGCAGAAAAAAAGTCACAGGAAAAAAAGTCACGAAAAAAAAGTCACAATTTTTGCTAGGAAAAAAGTGACAGGAAAAAAGACACAGGAAAATAAAGTCACAGGAAAATAAAGTCACAGGAAAATAAAGTCACAGGGAAAAAAGTCACAGGAAATAAAGTCACAGAATCATTGAGCCATCAGATATGGTAAAAGAGTGGTTGGATCCCGTTTCCTAATGCGATCCCATATCCCATTGTCATCCGGAGCCCAATGGGTTCCCGACCCCATTGGTTTACAGATCCCGATTGAGAACGCGATCGGGATTCCGTTTCCAAATCGGATCCCGACCCCATTGGGATCCCTTTTCAAAATGGGATCCAAAATGGGGATTCTGACCATGTTTACATTACGGTTTACAATTCTTGGGTGGATACGATAACGTAGCGTGCTTGTCGAGTGCTGCCCCCGTCGAACGATACGTGTTGGCATGTCCATCTGACCCTTGTCCATTACACCATTTTGACAGTCACCCCGACGTGCATTACATATTCACCATTTTTGCCACCGCCCTATGTCCACTAGATTTTCACCATTTTTGCCACCGCCCTATGTCCACTAGATTTTCACCATTTTTGCCACCACCCTATGTCCACTAGATTTTCACCATTCTTAACCGCCAGCCA
The DNA here is from genome assembly GCA_964017045.1 of Omphiscola glabra. Classification (NCBI taxonomy): domain Eukaryota; kingdom Metazoa; phylum Mollusca; class Gastropoda; family Lymnaeidae; genus Omphiscola; species Omphiscola glabra. Next base: position 11,616,251 of record OZ024806.1, on the reverse strand, counting down.
GTGTCCATAAAAGCTTTACCATTTTTTCTCATTTGTTCTTGACCGTTGAGAAAATGTCAATAGAGAATAACTTAATCAAATGTCAGACTTCTTTAAAGAATGTCATCTAGTGTCACCACAACGACCCCTGCCTATATGCCATGTAAAGATTGACACACTCAACCATGACACAGACACACACAGCCATGACACAGACACACTCAGCCATGACACAGACACACTCAGCCATGACACACTCAGCCATGTCACAGACACACTCAGCCATGACACAGACACACTCAGCCATGACACAGACACACACATCCATGACACAGGCACACTCAGCCATGACACAGACACACTCAGCCATGACACAGACACACTCAGCCATGGCACAGGCACACTCATCCATGACACAGACACACACAGCCATGACACAGGCACACACAGCCATGACACAGACACACTCAGACATGACACAGATACACTCAGCTATGATACAGACACTCTCAACCATGATACAGACACACTCAGCTGTAGTCTAGCACCAGGAGAACTCAGTTCACCCGTCTGCTATTTAAAGAAGGGGGAAAAAATGACTGGCGGAAATCTTATTTCCAGAGGCTGGACACATTTGCATAACGTTTGTGGTTCACTGCATTATTTAGTGCCGAGAGATGTTCCCGCTAACACGTGAACAGCGCCTGGCAGTCATAACTTTATGGCGTACAGGACACGTTTTCAAGGGCGGAAACAAGTAAAGGCGCCCCATAAATGCCCACACATTGTTTTGAGGTTGTTAGAAGAATAAAAAAAAAAAAAAAGAACAACAAAACATTATTTTGTTTGCCCCCATCCCCCCAATTATAAATGGATTTTGTTTCAAATGAACGTTCTTTCTACCCCCCCCCCCCCACCAAAATCAACCTTTTGCGTGCAAGCCTTGTATTTTAGATGCTACGTTAGTAATGGACCTGTTGTGTCATTAATGTCATTTTGTGTCAGCAATGTCAGTGTAATGGCATACATGTCAGTGTTATGTCATCCATGTCAGTGTAATGGCATACATCTCAGTGTTGTGTCATCCAAGTCTGTGCAATGTCATACATGTCAGTGTTATGTCATCCATGTCAATGTAATGTCATCCATGTCAGTGTCATGTCATCGATGTCAGTGTTATATCATCAATGTCAGTGTAATGTCATACATGTCAGTGTACATTTCCTCAATGTCAGTTTAATGTGTGAGTGGGATGTTATCCATGTCAGTGCCGTGTCACTCAAGTCAGTGTGATGTTATCCATATCAGAGTATGTCATCCATGTCAGTGGCGTGTTATCCATGTAAATTATTTCCTCGAGGCAATGCCTGGTTTAGACTGGCTGAGGCCCTTAAGCTTTACAAAGTCCAGGGGACCCTTAACAGTTTTAAGTTACGTCAGATGGTCAAAGAAAAATTCAAACGATGTAGCCGGCATATTGTGAGGCTCCTAGGCTGTAGCTTGTTAGCGCATAGGTTAATCCGGCACTGCCTCCATGCCAGTGTACAGGTCATCAGTGTCAGTGTACATGTCATCAATGTCAGTGTTATGTCATCAGTGTCAGTGTTATGTCATCAATGTCAGTGTTAAGTTTTGTGTCCTCCATGCTAGTGTATGGGCCGTCCAGGGTACTGTACATGTCATCAATGTCATGCGTCATTTCATCGATGTCAGCTATCGTCACCAGTGTCAGTGTTACGTAATCAATGTCAGAGCTAAGTCACAATCTTCTAAGCCCCCCCATCCCCGACATGTCTAATTTTTCTCTGTTTTGTGTCATCTGTAGTCTCAACTGTAACAGTAACGGTTCTCAACTTATGAAGTAGTGAAAAGTTAGTTAAATAAATAACACCGCTGTAAAAAAAGTAATAATAAAAATTATAACAAAAAACAAAACGCATATCCAACAAATCAGGTCGAGCGTTCAGACAAAATTTTGAATGTTTTATTGACTCGGTTATGACTGTGTCTTTGACTTTTCCAAAGCTTCGGCTTTCTAGTTACGTTTCCTCCGGGCCAAAAAATCGCCTTCTAAGAAAAACATACAAACTGAAAGTAGGACACCGAGAAGTAAAACACACACGCACACAATTAACCACGGCAACCGTGAAGATAATATAATATTTACATTTTTAAAATACAAAAAATAGACAAACTTACCACATGAATGTGTTTGAAGAATCTAAAGTTATCGGTTGAGAAACTCCCTACACACACACAGCATCTGCTCGAATTTATCAAGAACAAAAGAAAACCCCACTTTATAGCTTAAACTCGACGGAAAATATAAATTTCCCCACATTTTCGTGGTCTCAGAAAAAGTATCTTCATTTTTTTTGGCTCGTCACGCACCAATGAGGCACCACTATTTATATATCGCTCTCTCTCTCTCTGTCTCTCTCTCTCTCTCTCTCTCGCGCGCGCGGTCACCACGTCTTACGGTTCTGTGACCACGCTTGGTCGAGAGGCCCGTCACGCGCAAGGCCAAAACTTGAGATATTGATGACAGCGACACACGTCGGTGAATGCCGGCGGGTCGGTTACTGGGGTTACAGCGACTCCACCGTACCGTCGTCGACTACAGGGGTGACGCGAAGTCGTTCCGCAAACATGCGGTAATTACTCGAGCATTGCTAAAACATAATTAAGTATGTATTTCGCCTGTTTGTCACATGATCGTTTATTACCACATTGCTAGTTTTCAGTAAGATTCCTGGTCAGAGTCAAGAAAGAAATGATCATTGGGCGAACGAATTAAGGTTTTTTTCCCCGCTTTTCTAAAACTTGATCTCTTTCCGAGACACTAATTATCAATAAGTTATGGGTTACAGAAAGTAGAGAAAATTTTTTTTTTTTTTTTTTTTTTTTTTTTTTTTCCTAAAACTTGATCTCTTTCCGAGACACTAATTATCAATAAGTTATGGGTTACAGAAAGTAGAGAAAAAAAATTTAGTGCTGAAAGAAGAGATCGTCAGTATTTGTCAGTTGGCTCCGTTCAAAGGCACATGAAGAATTAGATCAAAGAAGCAGGTGTAACTAAGCCAAAGACACAGCCATGTACATAAGTCAAAGACACGGTCATATCTAAGTCAAAGACACAGCCATGTCCATAAGTCAAGGACACGGTCATATCTAAGTCAAAGACACAGCCATGTCCATAAGTCAAAGACACAGTCATATCTAAGTCAAAGACACAGCCATGTCCATAAGTCAAAGACACGGTCATATCTAAGTCAAAGACACAGCCATGTCCATAAGTCAAAGACACAGCCCTTAACCAAAGAGACAGTCAAAATTAAATCAAAGACACAGCCATGACTAAGTCAAAGAGAGAATCAAAATTAAGTCAAAGACACAGTCATAACTAAATTAAAGACACATCTCTAACTGAGTCAAAGAGAAAGTCAAAATTAAAGTCCAGGACACGGCCAAAACTAAGACAAAGGCACAGTCAAAACTAAGTCAGAGACGCAGAAGTAAAATGCACTTCGACGACACACACAGTGTCGTTTGAGAGACACACTGTCATTTAGGTGCACTATACAAGCGTAACCTTCCCTTGAGCTCAATGTTCATGAACAGTGTCAAGGACGACAGTAGAACCACTGACGCTAGCTCCCCGTTGAGATAAATGACGACACACGCGACAGCGTTGACACACAAAAGAGGCCGCCAGCGATGACACACAAAAGAGGCTGCCAGCGATGACACACAAAAGAGGCCGCCAGCGATGACACACAAAAGAGGCCGCCAGCGATGACACACAAAAGAGGCCGCCAGCGATGACACACAAAAGAGGCCGCCAGCGATGACACACAAATGAGGCCGCCAGCGTTGACACTCAAAAGAGGCTGCCAGCGTTGACACACAAAAGAGGCCGCCAGCGTTGACACACAAAAGAGCCCGCCAGCGTTGACACACAAAAGAGGCCGCCAGCGATGACAGATGCATATGAAATTCATGGTCACATAAGGTCAATGGCATTATCTCAACTTTCGGAGTTGTTGTTTTTTACCCTCCAACCATGACAGTAAGACGTCCGTGCGCCGCCTCTGTTGTCGTACGTCACTTCCTCTCTTTCGGACAGTGATCAACAGTTGCCTATGCAACAATGTCGTCTGTAGTCAGCTCCTGTCTTGGTGGCAATGTTCGTCTATATAGCTATCTCGTATATATATTTTGCTTCTGGTGTGTCCTGCTTCCTTTTGCCTTTACAACCGCCGCACCCCCCCCCCCCGCCTACCTTTTACTCAACGTGGTATATAGTTATACTAGTACTAAGTGAAAAAGAAAAAAAAATCTGTCACGCAGCGAGCGTTGTGTGATGGTCGAACTCGGGTAAAAAATGTTGATTTTCCTTACTTTCTAGTTCAAATAATCTATAACTAGCCACAGGTTTGCTGTAGCACTTTAGGCCGATAGGTAGGGGGTAGGACCGTTGGCAGGCAGGTAGGGTGTAGGACTGTATGCCGGCAGGGAGGGTGTAGGACTGTTGGCCGGCAGGTAGGGTGTAGGACCGTTGGCCGGCAGGTAGGGTGTAGGACTGTAGGCCGGCAGGGAGGGTGTAGGACTGTAGGCCGGCAGGGAGGGTGTAGGACTGTTGGCCGGCAGGTAGGGTGTAGGACTGTTGGCCGGCAGGGAGGGTGTAGGACTGTTGACCGGCAGGTAGGGTGTAGGACTGTTGGCCGGCAGGTAGGGTGTAGGACTGTTGGTCGGCAGGGAGGGTGTAGGACTGTTGGCCGGCAGGGAGGGTGTAGGACTGTTGGTCGGCAGGTAGGGTGTAGGACAGTTGGCCGGCAGGTAGGGTGTAGGACTGTAGGCCGGCAGGGAGGGTGTAGGACTGTTGGCCGGCAGGTAGGGTGTAGGACTTTTTTGGATGTTGCTAATAGAAAATGAAAATTAATTATGTTATATTTTTTTTTAAATTTTGCATATAATTTTTTTTTTAATAGTTACACTTGGACTTTGGACCCCCAGTTTTTTTTCTCAAAATGCCCAGACCCAGTGTTAAAGAAAACTAACAAACCATTGCACCCGGTTAAGCGCTAGTATACATTACATTACGTCTTGTTGTTAAGTTACACCACACATGTGTCGGCGTCTGTGTCAACATCTCCCAGACAATTCTTCGCTCAGTTTCACCCACTCCACGCACGAGGCAGGCGTTCGTTTGTTGTTGGCAACACGCCGGTTGCTAGGGACTTTGTGTGATGAGGCTGACGATTATATCAGTGTTTGAGGCGGTGTTGGGATGAGTTCACACCAGTGGCGTAGTGAGGGGGGGCAAGGGGGGCATCATGCCCCGGGCGCTATTACCAAAGGGGCGCCAAATGGTATATTTTACTATAATATTGTATGGTTTTTGAATAGGGGGGGGCGCTAGAAAGGTATTGGGGGGCGCTAAAAAGGTATTGTGCCCCGGGCGCGAGTTAAGCTCGCTACGCCACTGGTTCACACCAGAATAATAATAATTTTATCCTTTAGCTTTAAGAGGACAAAAATGTATACATTTCGAAAACGACATTGTTATCAATATAAATTGTCGCTTGAATTTATTTTTCTCTTTGTCGGTATTGGTTAAGGCATGCCATGGGCATTGGTTGATTCAGTGATTCTTAACCTAGGGGATGCGGGAATACCCAGAAAGTACTTTTAATCTAATTTTATTTGCATTTTTATCGTGGTGGGGGTAGGGGGAGGTGGGAATTATTTTGAAATCGGGATAGGGTGCGGCGCAGCAATAAAAGGTTACAGCCCCCCACTACGTTTGTAGAAGTCGTGTTGAGAAAACGTTTTGGGAACCTCTGCTCTTTAATTATCGTGGTACCACAATAGCCCTTTCCGGAAACTCTATCGTCCATCTCCAAAATCTCAGTAATTTTATTAAATTTTTGGGGTTTCTTTTTGTTGTTGTTTAGTGACAGCGATTCTTAAACTGCATAAATTGTGTATTCCCCGATGTAACACAGGGATGTAACAAAAAGTTACACACACGCAGTATTCTCAGTGGGAATTTTCAACATGTTATGTTCATGGCGGTAATCTAGTTTTAGAGCCGTTTTTTTAAGTGGGGAAAAAAATTCCAACAGTTTGAGAGTCCCCTGAAATAAAAAAAAAAAAAGTGGGGGGGGGGGCACTACCTCGGGGCCTCCGCCGATCTCTACCACATTTAAACGACACCCCCACCACCCACTCCACCCCCCTTCCGCGTCGTAAAGTCATCTTTTTTGCCAAAATAACAGCCACGTAGCTGAGTATGCTGATTCTCATTTGTTCTACGGCCGTACATCTCTGATGAGTTCAACAGCCGCTATTAAAACATGACGTGCCCTACACACTGCCGACGTTATTTACATTGTCTTGAGACGCGACCCAATTAAAAAAACAAAAACATTGTTGTCTCAAGATGAACCCCCCGTCTGATGGCTACTAGAAACATTTCACTGTCAACACTTACGACGCGACGGAGTGACCGTATCGATCTGCGATCAACTCCATCACGGCCTCCGTACTTTCTTGGTGCACTGCGGCTGTCTCACGGGAATTGCTATTAGTTTAACAATACCGTGCTAATCGGTTTTATTGTACCGTTGTCAAAACCCACTTTAATAAACAGTCGGACCGACGGACATGTGAACATTGGGGACAAACAGGATGATGGAGCGCATCTCAAGTTTTTGTTCGATGTGTGTGGACTTGATTTTCAGGTTATAAGAAAAACAGGATCCAGGTCGATGCTTGCTTTTTCTTGCGGCTGCTTGCATTTTCTTACTGCTGCTTGCCTTTTCTTACTGCTGCTTGCATTTTCTTACTGCTGCTTGCCTTTTCTTACTGCTGCTTGCATTTTTTTGCTGCTGCTTGCATTTTCTTACTGCTGCTTGCATTTTCTTACTGCTGCTTGCCTTTTCTTTCTGCTGCTTGCATTTTCTTACTGCTACTTGCATTTTCTTACTGTTGCTTGCCTTTTCTTACTGCTGCTTGCATTTTCTTACTGCTGCTTGCATTTTCTTACTGCTGCTTGCATGTTTCAAGCCGACGTACAGCTAAACGGGCTACCGAGCGGAACAACTAAAAGTACTACCCATTCGCTAGCACTACGTCACAGTATAAGGTTTCATGATGTTACCACCCATACACTAGCATTACGTCCCAGTAGGTTTCACGAGATTACAAGTCATACACTAGCACTGCGTACTAGTAGATTTCCTGATGTTACAAGTCATTTGCTAGCACTACGTCCCAGTAGTTTTCCTAATGTTACTACCCATACGCTAGCACTACGTCCCAGTAGGTTTTCTGATGTTACAAGTCTTGCGCTAGCACTACATCCCAGTAGGTTTCCTGATGTTACAAGTCATACGCTAGCACTACATCCCAGTAGGTTTCTTGATGTTACTACCCATACGCTAGCACTACGTCCCAGTTGGTTTCCTGATGTTACTACCCATACGTTAGCACTACGTCCCAGTAGGTTGCCTGATGTTACAAATCATACGCTAGCACTATGTCCCAGTAGGTTTCCTGATGTTACAAGTCATACGTTAGCACCACGTCCCAGTAGGTTTCCTGATGTTACAAGTCATACGCTAGCACCACGTCCCAGTAGGTTTCCTGATGTTACAAGTCATACGCTAGCACCACGTCCCAGTAGGTTTCCTTACGTCACTACCCACACGCCAGCACTACGCCCTAGTATGTTTAATGATGTTACTACCCATTGGCTAACACTACGTCCCAGTAGGTTGCCTGATGTTTCTACACATACGCTAGTACTACGTCCCAACAGGTTCCCTGATGTTTCTCCCAACCAATTACTGTATGGGTTTATCAACTTTTTAATGGAATTTTAGAGGAATTTCCGGGGTTTTGTATGCCTCATCACACTCCGGGTGAACAAAAGGTCACAGACTCTCATAATGATTAGTGGGGGGGGGGGGACTTACAGGCCCGTCTAGATACACACCCGGGAGTGAGTACAGTGGTAATGAAAGACGACGTAGCACGCAGCGTGTACCTTTAAAAATATTAGTCAAACATTTTCATCGAGTGAGCGTGGACTTTATTTGAGACTATAGCCATACAGCCATAGCTGATTCAATGATTGTAGCCATAGCTGATTTGATGACTAAAGCCATAGCTGATTTGATGACTAAAGCCATAGCTGATTTGATGACTAAAGCCATAGCTGATTTGATGACTAAAGCCATAGCTGATTTGATGACTAAAGCCATAGCTGATTTGATGACTAAAGCCATAGCTGATTTGATGACTATAGCCATAGCTGATTTGATGACTATAGCCATAACTGATTTGATGACTAAAGCCATAGCTGATTTGATGACTAAAGCCATAGCTCATTTGATGACTATATCCATAGCTGATTTGATGACTAAAGCCATAGCTGATTTGATGACTAAGGCCATAGCTGATTTGATGACGAAAGATGCCCCCCCAGCCCACCCCCTCCCCCGACCATAAAAACAAAGTTTTTACAAAATAAATATTTTTTAAAATGTATTATCGAGCAATGGGAGGTGGGTCACTTAGCCGTCCTAAGATTTTGCCAGCGATCCACGACAAAAAAGAGAAGTTAATATAAAGGTTTAAAAAAAGTAGGGCTGATTACACGTAGCGTCATGTCACGTGACGAGCTCACTGTTTATCTGTGACGTGACATGCATGGTTTTGTTATTAAAATATAAGGAAACGAATGACTTCATAGAAAGCCCTGTAGACCAGTGCTGCTCAAACTTTTTAGTATGGCGGACCGGCAGAAATTTTTCCATTGCACCAGGGACCGGTGCACTATTTTTCTTGTATTGACGTGGTAGCGAAATGAGCCCCCCACCCGCCCCCCCCCCCAACGACATTTGGCGTGAATTCGGCCTGTTATTTGCTACAAGTCATCAAACAATTTTGAACAGAATAACCTTAAGCCCCTGATCGCTTACTGTTTATTTACGATCGTCTTCATTTCGTATTAAATTATATTGATGATGGCAGCCACCGTTTTTATTTCAACTGAAAAACATTAATTAATAGTTATTAAAATTAATCTACTTTATTTTAATTGATTTGTTTCATTTTATGTGCTTACTGTCGAAAAATTGACATATTTTATATAGGGTTAGCATTAATGGTTGCAAATGCATGATTGTAATTAAATTGTTTGTTACTTTCTTGAAAACTTCTGCGGACCGGCAGATGATGGCCCACGGACCGGCACCGGTCCGCGGACCACCACTTTGAGTAGCACTGCTGTAGACTATGTCTGAGTCACGTCTCCAATGTCCACGAAAAATGGATCAACACCAGACCAGGTCGAGGTGAAGTGCTACTGAGGGGCTTGTGAGACCACGCGCGTCCTATATGTTGTTGACAGGCGGTTCGCTTATGCGGCTACAGTGTTGAAGAGAGTCGGGCGAAAACCACTACTTGCGTCATGCGGTGTAGGGACAACGATCACACCACCACGCTTGCGACATGAGTAAGTTGTTACGCTTAACTACCCGGTCTTTGCGCCGCCTTATGCGACGTTAAACTATTTGTCTACGGGCGATGGAGCGGTCAACGCGGTCTAGAACTTATCAATCCCCCGTGCAGCAGGAGTGAAAAGAACCTATTTCTTTACCTTTAAGGAATGAACCTCAAGTGTATTTTACAATATAAGCCGCCCCTCTACCCGAACAACAAATCGGTAGTCTTAGGAGGATTGCGAAATTTCGATATTAATATGAAATAAAACACCAGGCAGATTTCTTTGAGATCTCCTAAATGGCTGACTCATCGGTTCAATGGACCGCCATTACGTATTGTGGAGAGCCCCAACTTCGGTCGTACCTGTGGGAAATCTGCACCCGCCGGTACGCTTTGAACTCTCCACACCCGCCGGTACTAACTTTGTTGGAACTCTCCACGCCCACCGGTACGGTAGGAACTCTCTACACCCATGGAGAGCCCCAACTTGGATAGTACCTGTGGGAAACCATCACCCACCGGTACGGTAAGAACTCTCTACACCCATGGAGAGTCCCAACTTGGATAGTACCTGTGGGAAACCATCACCCACCGGTACGGTAAGAACTCTCTACACCCATGGAGAGTCCCAACTTGGATAGTACCTGTGGGAAACCATCACCCACCGGTACAGTTGGAACTCTCCACACCCATGGAGAGTCCCAACTTGGATAGTACCTGTGGGAAACCATCACCCACCAGTACAGTTGGAACTCTCCACACCAGCCACTATGCTATACTATATAGTAAAACAAAGTAATGCGTCCACAAAGAAACTCGGCGCCAAATTTGATCGTGTGAACTGAAAATGAAATTCGACCAAACTTCCGTTCGATCAAAGTTCGGTCGATCAATTTTCCGCCGACGAAATTTCGTTCAAACAAATTTCCGGATACGCAAGTCTTTCCATTTATTCTCGTTTTTCCCTTGTTTATCGGTGAATATGGTATGTGTCCCAAGTCGTGTGCTGGTGTGCAGCACTGTTCTGCTATGTAGCACTGTACTGGATTGTAGCACTGTACTGGAGTGTAGCACTGTACTGGAGTGTAGCTCTGTACTGGAGTGCAGCACTGTACTGGAGTGTAGCACTGTACTGGAGTGTAGCACTGTACTGGAGTGTAGCACTGTACTGGAGTGTACCACTGTACTGGATTGTAGCACTGTACTGGAGTGTAGCACTGTACTGGAGTGTAGCACTGTACTGGAGTGTAGCACTGTACTGGAGTGTAGCACTGTACTGGAGTGTACTATTGTAATGGTTTGTATTTGCAGGATTCCCTCAACATAACGTGATGACGAGCTAGATGTGATGATGTGAAATCCGGAATATCTTGTGTTTTAATGTACTTTAAACTCCACTCTACCTCAATACGTTTACTTAAGCTCGGTTGTCCTTGAGTTACCCAATGAAATACATTCATAAACCCATGTGACACTTTCATTAACCAATCAAAAAAATTCACGAACTTCTAACACATTCATAAACCACTGCAACACATTGGTAATCCATTGTAACACATTCATAAACCATTGAAATACATTAATGCACCAATGTTACACATTCATAATACAATGTAGCACATTCTGGATTACCAATGCAGCAGATTAATAATCCATTGTAACACATTGATAAACCAATGTAAGGTGACCTAGGAAAACCGCTTGAAAGAATCCCAAATGAGATGCAACCGCCATGACGATATTTCATATCAATTCTTTCTGTTCTAAATATAGCTCATTGAGTTCCCGATGAGATCTCTGAGTGCACTCCATGAACACGCCCATCAGAGCCGATGAAACCATCCCGATGGTATCGTTCCGAAATTGCCATACTTCCCACAAAGAGATCAGCGGATTATCTAGCTGTGGAGAAGCTATCGATGCTTACTTCCGGATTGTCTACACAAAACCTGTGGATTATTAAAAATAAAGAAAACAAAAAGAGGCATTTTTAAAAAAAAAACGTGTATGAATTTTTAATCAAATCCATTTTTCCAGCACAATTTTTTTTTTTTGAAATAAAGACGTAGTGTAACACCCCATTGAGTGAAACTGCATTTACTTTCTGTTTTTGTACTAAGACAATTTAAAAGTTACATATTTTTTTCTTCTTCAATTAATATCCCCCCAGAATTCACTTTCTGCTTATCCCACAACCTCTGTCTACAGATGTAAACTCATCCCGTTCATCCCCCCCGGGGGGGGGGGGGAGGACGACAATCTGGCAAGCGTTTGGCTAATGTTTCAAATGCCGAGATAGAGGCGTGAGTGCTGCGTTGGTCAATGAGGCGTGACGACACCTTAAACTATACGATTGCCGGGTCAACTCCATTTGGAATTACAATTTAGGAGTCGCTCCAATACTTTTCTTTTCGACACATTTTTTTTTTAAAATAAAATTTTTCGTTCAAAAGATCGTGGATATTCTGTTGAGGGCCCTGAAATTCATTTTTGGTTTTCTCCCTTTTAAGTCGGTCGTTTACTTTTGTTAAGCTAATTGACCCCCTCAAACAATCAAAGCAGGGTCAAAATTACAACCAGATTTTTAACACCAAAATTAGAACCGGGTCAAACGATTGGCCTCGAAATGGCAAAGACTGTTAAAAAAGATCAGTGACACGGCAAAAAATTTTTTTTGTAATTCAATGACGATCTTACACCTACGTCACCAGCATCACAATCCATGGTAGCCAGATCAGGGGCGTAACTGTTTAGGAATGGATGCATGGACAGATCCCGGCTGCCGTATTACGGAAACTTGAAAGCAATTTTAAGAAATCGTAAATTTAGGTTAAAAACTACTTTGCCGCCATGGTTGTTGTTGACAGCGCGCACCTCTCATCTCCTGTCCCCCACCACTCCCTTTTCTTTTTTTACAACCGAATTTGAATCTGCCACTGTTTAATTAATCAATGATATCGACGCAACGAATCAATATTTCGTTGGCGGTTCGATCTAGCGTGTCGTCTTGGCAGTAGTTCGAGAGTCTCATCTAGGCTAAATATAGCCGATGCTAGAAGGGTTAACTTGTGTAGCTACTTGACTCATGCTGCTAAGCTCGTCTGGAGCAAGGCTACTGACTTACTAAGACACCGCAGTGGCCGAGTGGTCTAAACTGAGCATCTCTCAAGTTGATGGTCTGTAGTTCAATCCCCACCCAAGCAAAAAACAACACCAGGATGGGTGGATGGGACCCGTTAACCTTTGATGGCAACCAACCCATCTCAGAGAAGGGAACTCTGAACTCAAATCCGGAGTCCCGTAGGCGGATAACATTGGTACAATGAAACATTCCGACAACTCCTGCGACGCCACTGGTGCCAAGATTTATCATCCACACGATGCTCCCTTGGGTTATCCAGCGGCGCGGAGAGAGGCGATTTGCTGTTGGGAACCAGCTTATAAATCCTAGAAGACTAATCCCAGGTCTTGTGGATTTCGTCCTGCGAAGTCCACACCATCGTCACATTGTAACGGACGGATGCCAGCAGTGTAAATTTAAGTCAGTGTTTCTTGCAGACGCCTGCCTCGTGGGCGTTTAAGGTGTGCGGGTGAGCAGAGGCGAAGAAAAAGGGGAAGGGGGTGTTGTCCATCCAGGTGTCACTTTTTTCTTTATAAGGGGGGGGGGCGGCGTTATCGGACAAATGCATAATTTGTTACACCGTGGTAGTGTATCTTTACCACGAGCACCATACATTACTTATACTAACCATTAAACGTAACTGGGTCTTTTTTTATCATCCCCTCCCGCCCTCCCCACATATTAAATTCGGTGGCAGACGTAACATTGGGCCATTGGCCACGGTTCAATCAATTCTATCGCTGATTTGGCAATCTTTGGAAAAAAGGGGCCAAGGTGGGGCGGGGTTGGTGCCGGTGATGTGTCGAACAGATTCAAACGATGATGGGTGGTGTGAGGGGAGGGGGTAGGAGGGAGGAAATAAAGAACCGCCATCGTGTCCATAAAGAGGATTTGTGCTAGCTCGAACCTAGGCACCTACTCTTAGAGGCACATACACTTAGTGGCACCTGCTCTTACTTAGAGGCACACACCTTTAGTTGCACCTACTCTTAGTGGCACCTACTCTTACTTAGAGGCACCTACTTTTTGATGGTACCTACTCTTAGTGGCACCTACTCTTACAGGCACCTACTCTTAGAGACACCTCCTCTTAGAGGCACTTACTTTTACTTATAGGCACCTTCCCTTAGAGTTACCTACTCTTAGAGGTACCTACTCTTAGAGGCACCTACTCTTAGAGGCACCTATTCTCACTTAGAGGCACCTTACCTTAGAGGTACCTACTCTTAGAGGCACCTACTCTTAGAGGCACCTACTCTTAGAGGCACCTACTCTCACTTAGAGGCACCTTCCCTTAGAGGTACCTACTCCTTAGAGGCACCTACTCTTAGAGGCACCTACTCTTACTTAGAGGCACCTTCCCTTAGAGGCACCTACTCTTAGAGGCACCTACTATTAGAGGAACCTACTCTTACTTAGAGGCACCTTACCTTAGAGGTACCTACTCCTTAGAGGCACCTACTCTTAGAGGCACCTACTCTTACTTAGAGGCACCTTCCCTTAGAGGTACCTACTCCTTAGAGGCACCTACTCTTAGAGGCACCTACTCTTACTTAAAGGCACCTACTCTTAGAGGCACCTACTCTTAGAGGCACCTACTCCTTAGAGGCACCTACTCTTACTTAGAGGCACCTTCCCTTAGAGGCACCTACTCTTAGAGACACCTTCCCTTAGAGGTACCTACTCTTAGAGGCACCTACTCCTTAGAGGCACCTACTCTTAGTTAATTGTTAACTAAAAGTGAAACAAAATGAAGCACAATTTGCCCTTCTTGGATTTCAACCTTGCACAAATGTATGGAGATGAACAAAAAATGTCACTGTTTAAATTAAGTTCAACTGTTTATATAAATGTAAAGTAGTCGTTAGTATTTGTACGGTGAACCCTGCCCCCCCCCCCCACCCCTAATGGCTTACACATGCGACGAAGGCCAGGAATAATAGAATGAAAGTAATGGACCAGACCAATCTGGTTTTCTTCTCTTCTTAAGAGCTGTTTCATGGAAAGGAAACGTTTCTATAAATAACCCGCTGTTACAAGGGTACACAGTGTGAGACTTTAAAAAAAAAGACCCTTCTTTTTTTTCCCCCTTTTCCCCCCTTTTCCCCCCATTTCCCCTTTCGACGACATTCTAAAGGTTGTATTCAAGTTTAACCCCCCCCCCCCCCCCCATATTCCCCTTTGTTATAAATTCGATTATAAAGTCATTATAAAGATTTGTAAAGAAAATATCCGATGCATATATTTATCGATCCTTCTTTAACGTCAGAACATCGTCCAGTATAAAATATCGATACCTACATTCATCGACCCTTCTTTTGGCATTAACGGTTTTTCCAGTATAAAATATCGATACCTACATTACTGGACCCTTCCTTTAGCGTTACCTTGTTGGCCCTCCATTAGCGCATCTACATTTAAAGGGAGCTGGAGGTAGAATTTTACAAATTGCTAACCATTCGACCTAATCTGTCGCTAACTTGCTCAACGGAACAAGTCACTCGAGTTAACATCTCTGAGGCTAAGTTCATTGTCGTTGGAATATTGCTTGACTTAAAGTCGGAGTAAAAAAATGAATATACAATTCATTCCATGAGTTCTGGGTAAATTCGTATAGATTGTACCGCGTTTTTTTTACCATGGCCGTCATCTTGGTTGCCTGAACCCTAAATCTGTCCCTAAACCTAATGATGAGGTACGATCTATCTGAATTAGCCGTTCTCTAGTCGAAAGGTGTTCACATATCATGCAAGGAGTTTGAGGTCAAGTCTTTAAACATTGCACGACTCCACCACAAACAACAAACAATAAAACAAAACTAACAAAGAAAAATGAAACATTTTTCACTCAGCTCTGAATGTCAACGTGAGCAGAACACCGAATTTCTGACCTGGTGTTCCTCGATGTTTGAACAACAACAACAGCAACAACAACAAAATACGTTTAAACCTTTCGGAGACCATAGACATCGAAGTCCCATCCCCAGCAACTCAACCGGTGGTAACCGGGGAATTCCAGGAAATTGCCAAAAAAAAAAAATAATAAAAAAAAATAAATCACTTTCAGTTTTGCGTAACCAAGTTACCAAGGTGCACCTAGGTGGGAAGGTTCAAGTACCGTAACTCTTAATCTCGTTCGTTGCTGCAAGAGAGTTGTCATTCCCCCCCCCCCATTGACCCCAATGCCCCACCCCCATTTTCCCCCTCCTCCCCATTTACGCCCTACCCTCATTACCCTCTCCCCCCATTACCATCACCCACGTAGCTCATCAATGCTCGTTGTTGAATTGAATAACCCTTTTACTAAGAACACGATGGTATGTTTGAATGATGGCATGTATGAACGATGGTGTTATAGGTTCAGCAATATGATGACGTTGAAAAAAAAAATATTGCATGGTTGAACATGATGGCATGGTTGAGCAAGATGGTATGGTTGAAAAAAAGATAGAATGGTTGAACGAGAGGCTGAGAGTAAACAAGATGGTGTCGACGATCAAGATGGTATGGTTGCACAACATGGCATGGTTGAACAAGGTGGTATAATTGAACAAGATGGTATGAGTGAACGAGATTGGGTGGATGGACAAGATGGTTTATTGAACAAGATTGTTAAAAAAAAAAAATATATATACATATAAAAGTACAAAATAAATTTCATAAAAGAAAATGATAACATCCTCATTAAGGAACACCAGATGTCTTTGGCAAACTTTTTCACTTCAACGTTCGCAGAAATCATGCTTCACTTTCAAATCCTTTATTTAATTTCGCTTTTGTTCGTGGCTGGCTAAATTATTCGGACGGCTATTTTAACCCGCTTCCCGCCAGCCAACCTATCGAGCTGAAACTAGGCACATAGACTCGTTGCCAATGACAACACATTCTTTCAAACTTTCAGCCCCCCTCCCCCAAACTAATATAAATTTTTTCGCCGTTTTCAATGGGAAGAGGAAGAAAATACACTGATTTCACGCAATAAAAGTCCCGATAACTTCGCTTGACGTCAGTTCACACGATCAATTTTCGCGTCAAATTGTTGTATGAACGCACTATTCTGTGCGTGGTTTCGTTTTCGGTGGGAAGTTTATCAAATAGTAATTTGAAAGTTGTGACAAGGGCTTCACACACGAACTGCATCAAATGCTTGAAGGAAAATTTGATCGTGTGAACCGACAGTAAGTGAGATTCATTTTTAAAAAAAAATAATAATATCGCAAATGCGTTTGGTGTGTAATATTTTCTTTTCGCTTTTCTGAAACTGTTGGGAGTAGATTTATCAAGTTATTATGTTTTTTTTTTAAAAATTATGTTAGCGATAGATTTGAATAAAAATCATCTGGTCTTTGCTCAGTCATTCTAACCATTTCAAAGTATACTTTTTGAATATATATATATATATATATAAACATAAACTATTTCTTTTTAGTACAATAATTACATTCCCTCACATCCGCATATTTCAGTAGTAACCTATTGTCAGCCAACCGGAACTTGGAATGTGAATGTCATAAGGGGAAAAAAAAAAGCCCAAACGTGTTGATAATAACACAGGCGTCACAGAGGTGCACGACAAGACGGTTGGAGAAGCTGTCAAAGGTCAGTTTTCACTTTCGTTGCGTTTCGTTAATTTATTTTTAATTCCTGGAAAATGCACCGAACCATGCCGCCACACCTTTCCGCAAACCCTTCAAAGGTTTTCATTATTGGATCATGCCGCCCCTGCAGGTACTTTATGCCCACATAGTTTCCTAACGTGTGTACATTTTCCATGGCGTGAGGCTGACGTTGTAACGCCCGACACACCCGATAATGGTTCATTTTTTAAATTTAAACAAAAATACGAATGGCAACACCCCCCCCCCCCCCAAAAAAAAAGAAAGAAATACCCCCCCCCCCCACTTTTAAAAAAAGAGCAAAAAAGAACAAAAACCACACGTTTTGTATAGATCGCTAGTTGACACGCCTTAAAATGAGCAGTAAGTTTAAGCGACCTTAATGTAATACCCGGATGTGCTGGCTTAATTGGTGAGGTGACCTCGGATTCCACGACCAACCCCCTCCTTCCCCCCTCCATACGCCACACTCACCACGGATGGTTGCGTTTCACCTGCTGGTTATGTGCTGTTCATGACAGCACCTGTTTAACCCAAATACTTGGCGATGTCTCACTTGTGGTTTACCCCCCCCCTTGTTTTTGTTTTGGGCTTTAAAGCCACGGGGAGAAGAAGGACCAAGTTAGTGGCAAGGGCGAATCTGCGATGGGGAATTTCTAACACATATTTAATGTGTCATGCATTTAAATTAATATGAAAAAATATAAATCGGGTGATTCTCAAATCTGGCGATACCGCCGCCAAGGGAGGGTGGTAAAATGCTGAGTAGATTTATGGGGGGGGGGCGCCACTGGGACTACCTAAGGGGGTGGTGGTGAATTATATGTATAGTTTTATTTTTTTTATTAAATATCTTTTAAAAAATGAAAGAAAATATGAAATGATATTTTGACTGCTCCACGTGAAATAAGAGTAGTGGATAAACAGTAGTGCGATTGAGAGAAAATATACAAATTTTTTTTTTTTTTTTTTTAAACACACATATAGGAGAACCTTGACCTTTCAAACCACACAAGTGCTTATTAACGGGAAGACAAGCTTCAATAGCAGAAGCGAAATGAGGAAGAAAAATATAGTTACGCCCCTTTAAAGAGGATTCGCCAATATTTTATTTTTTCACTCCGTCAGTGGACGCTTAGGAGGAAAAAGGGGGGGGGCGAAAGTGGCAGTCCGCCACGGGTGACATTTCGGGGTGCCATTTTCGGTCCGCTTTATATACTTTGTGTGGCTTGTTTTTAATGTGTATTCTTTATGCATTGTGGCTTTTGTAAGTTGGTGGGGGGTGGGGCAAAAATCAAGGACCGCCCCCGGGGCATCATAAACTCTTGGTTCTCATACGCCCCAGGCATCTATGATAAAAAGAACACATCTTTAAGTTAGCCTACTCTGGTGATATAGCTAATAAAATCAATGCTATGAATGGCCGTTTTTTTCCGCACCTGGAAATATTTAGGCAATGACCTTGCCACTGATGGTCACCCCCCAGCAAACAGATGAATTTTAAAGTTCTATCTGGCATGTGTTTTTTTTCTTCCGTGTATTCATTAAAGTTTTTATTTGTACCGATCCTGAAGTCAAAGAAACATCTTTTCAAAACAAAACAAAAATTAAGGAATAAAACATTAAGAGTGGCATGGGGCGACTGTGGATAAGTTTAAATTGCAATGACAACTGGATTAGTTAACGGAAAGGTTACCACCACCAATGACAGACGGCTACTGTGGTTTTGATGTTGATTATTTAAGAAGTACCCTAAACATTGTGCTATTCATTGTGCTATTAATTGTGCTAATCATTATGTTATTAATTGTGCTAATCATTATGTTATTAATTGTGCTAATCATTATGTTATTCTTTGTGCTATTCCTTGTGTTATTCATTGCGTTATTTATTGTGCTCTTTATTCGGTGGTTAAAGACAGAAAATTCAATGGCCATCAATAAGCAAACTGTGTTAGAGATTTTTACGAAGCTATTCAACAATGCATATTTGTTAAAGCCGAAAGTATGCTTCTCTCAGCGATGACCCCCCCCCCCCCCCCCCCCCAAAGAATGAAACAACACACTGGTAGTGTCAGAAATACTTGAACTTTTTCATCGTTGAATTTTTACAGCTACGGCGAGATCCGGGCATCTTACTAGACCCCAATGAATAATCTGTACCTTTTGTATAAAAAAAAGAACTCTGCTACTGCTCATAAATTATGTAAGCCATCAATGTCTGAGCCCGTTCTCAGTCGAATAGGGTGAGGGGCGGGGGTCATCTACTGAAATATTACATTCACTGAAAAGGACCGAGCAATTGCTCTTTTATGGCCCCGGCAAGTAAGGTACAGGCCTGCCTCATCTGGTGGGCAGTCCCGTAAATAAGACTCTCGACATGGTTGGCTGGGAGTACCCCAGTCACGCCAGTCGCCAGCGTTGAGCACTCGGCTAGAAGGTGCTCGATCGTCTCCGGCGCCTGGCCACAGTGGCGGCAGCTCGGGTCCCGCAGTGGGTGCAACCTATTCAGATAGCTCTGGGTAGGGCAGTGTTCTGTTCTCATCTGGGTGATGAGACTCTACTGGTGGCGTTTTAGACTCCGCCATTGGTCACCTTTGCGGTTGTTTTTGGGCATGTTCCGGTAAAGTTTACGGGCCGTGTTCCCCTGTTCTCATTCTTTTAACCATTCCTAATGGAAGAGGCCCTTAATCCAGGCTTGGGCCCCCAGTTGGGTCATTGGTCAGTTAGGTTTTGGCTGGGAAGAGCCTTGACTCGCGAGACAGTCGGCTCTGTCTTGTGGTGGAATCCCCGCATGTCCTGGAATCCATTGAAGGGTCACTTGGCCTCCGTGTAACTGTATGTCTCGCACGAGCTCCATGATTGCATTTACCATTTTCTTGTTCAAAGAGCTCCTCTTCACAATTTCGAGAGCACATTATGTTAGACCTATTGTTAGACTTTATGTTAGACCTAATGTTAGACTTTATGTTAGACCTAATGTTAGACTTTATGTTATACCTAATGTTAGACTTTATGTTAGACCTAATGTTAGGCTTTATGACTTTATGTTAGACCTAATGTTAGGCTTTATGACTTTATGTTAGACCTAATGTTAGACTTTATGTTAAAATATTTATTAGACGTTATGTTAGACTTTTTAATTTTATTGTCCTTATCTGCAATACAGACTGGTATCCTCAGTAATTATATATATATTTTTTGGGGGGGAGAGGGGGGGAACGCAGGAGGTTGAGGGAAGGGGGGTGTTATGTCTGAGGAAATCGCTCTTAGCCCGAACGCTAATTTGGATTGTCCTGACATTCTGTTTCAAGCGTCCATACTCTCTGTTCCTCTATTTCCTTCCCACAGTTGAAATCCCACAATACTTCATTTAGTATCCCTTCTTTCTTAGAGGCAAGGGGTCGATCTAGGATTTCAATATGGCAGTACTTTTCACTACATACAGTTTCATTTCTCAGTGGGGCTATCCCCCACCACCCCAGCCGTGCCACCTGCCCCCAGCCTCAGCACCCCCCCCCCTTTTCGCTCACTCGTGGTCATGTTTCTTTAAGCTTCTTCTTTTAAAAAACAAAAATAAAGTGAACAAAAATCGAAAAATATAATCGAAGCTAAATCACGAGTCGATTACCTGAATTGACTAACAACACACAAATGTAAAAAAAAATGATTATTGGTAATTTTAGATATCGATTAGTAAAGAGATTCCAAAAACAGATATCGATCTCGTTACCGTTTCGAGAAGCGATGACTAGGCGATATTCAGCTCATTTTGTTGACGGCAGTAAGGCGTAGTAGAGGAGCGAGTTGGGGTGGGGTGGGTGGGGTGGACGGAGAGGTCATCTCTGTCTGTTAGGGCGGTAACGGACAGCATTCTTGTTAAAATATCTGAGTGCAGACCTAGCGTTAACATCTGAGTGCAGACCTAGAGTTAAAATCTGAATGCAAACAGTGTTAAAATCTGAATGCATACCTAGCGTTAAAATCTGAATGCAAACAGTGTTAAAATCTGAATGCAGACCTAGCGTTAAAATCTGAATGCAGACCTAGCGTTAAAATCTGAATGCAGACCTAGCGTTAAAATCTGAATGCAGACAGTGTTAAAATCCGAATGCAAATAGTGTTAAAATCTGAATGCGGACGTAGTGTTTAAATCTGAATGCAGGCAGTGTTATAAATTGAATGCAGACCTAGCGTTAAAATCGGGTCTTATTCTAAGAACGTTCTATTAAGTGAGACATCCTATAACAAACATCAACACGCTATGAAACAAGCACCGCCTAGGAACTTGTGTTGGAGGCCGGACCATCAGAGTCGATGAAATGTGTCCGTGGAATGTGTCCGGGATTGTGTCCGCGGAGTGTGTCCGTATGTCATTGAAGGACATACTGTTTTCCTATTATGGTCAAGGGTGTTAGGGTCAAGGATATTATGGTCAAGGGTATCAGGGTCAAGGGTATTATGGTCAAGGGTATCAGGGTCAGGGGTATAATGGTCAAGATTGTCATGGTCAAGAGTATCACAGTCATATATATATATTTCAATAGCTTACATTGTCATTCAACCAGCTACGTTGGCTTACATTGTGACCTTTTCAGATTTGCATACTTCATTTTGAACTCGGGAGTAAAAGGAAATGTCGATTCTCTCAGGTCTCACATCAACCCGTTTCAAATAGATTGATTGATTGATTACATCGATCTATCGGAACAGTTTATTCTAAACTGATTGCTTCTGTGTGCGGGTGTGCTGAAAGGGCTACTTTCTGGACAATTCAAATAAGAGTGAGCCTCTTAGAAAAGGCATCGGCTGCATCAGTGCTCCCAGGTAACCAATTGTTGAGAGGCAGAATGTAGAGGCAGAATCTATAGAACTAAGGACCGCTTACTGCATGAATGCGAACCAGATAATGTACCCCCAGGCTGTGACGCAGACCACGTGGTTCGTATTTGTCACACTTTTGCGGCCAGGATTGGTTAAGTGACCTATTGCGAAATTCGGACATATTTGACATGGGGCCAGGGCCTAAATCAGCGGTTCTCAATCTGTGGGTCGCGATCTCTTTTGGGGGGTCGAACGACCCTTTCACAGGGGTCACCTAAGACAATCGGAAAACACAATATATCGTCTACAGTTCTCATGTATCAACGAAAATAATTTGGTGGTTGGGGTCTCCACACTACGAGGAACAGTATTAAAGGGTCGCGCACATTAGGAAGGTTGAGAACCGCCGGCTTAAAACATGAGATTGAAAATCCGTTCAATTTGATTGTGTTGGATAAACATAATGGAAAAGTTATGAAACTTCTATATTAAACCGTCATTCACCACTTCCGTGTTGATTGCGATAACAGCAAATAAAATTCAGCGTATAGATCGATATACATGAGTACACAATTTAACTATGATGTGTGTTGTTATATATAAATATTTCATAAGACATTACTGACTTTATTTTTTAAAATTATTCTATAACAGAATTTTAGTTTCTTAAATTAGTTTTCAAAAGCTTCTTGGAATTTCTTTTTAAAGACTTATTTTTTTCTATATTACGTCTTTATGACATTTTGTTATGTTTCATAGAGTCTTGCTGTCTTGAAAAAAATAGTTTTATATCTTTGATGGTATTATTCAATGTTAGGATGTCGTTATGAAGTCGGAGTCTGAGTGTCACCGCGAGAAGAAATCCCGCTGCTGGCGGAGTCGTTAAAAAAAATAATCCATCATGGCTCCTTCATATTTACTGCTCTTAAATATTTTTAAAAACTTTTTTTTAAAAAATGTAATGAAAGAAACTTATCCTTCGTCTTTAAACGTACGGCCGAGCCCCCTTTGACATTTCAAACACTGAATGAGACGGTAAATCAACAACATGAAACGTCGTCCATTTTGTGGTTGAGCCCACTTCGTGGATGATATCGGCTTTCATCCCCTCTCCATTCTCTGCTATTTCAATTTTCTCTTCGCTGAACGCCTTTTTAAAACTTCTTGTCTGTAGATATAATTTAAATTTAAAAAAAAACAACAACTCAATCAGGTCCATTAAAACAAAAAACAAAAAAAATTAAGCATCGGATAGTTGATGTTAAATGAAAGAAAAATTATGTCGTGCATTAAAATGCATACAAACAATATCCGGATTGGGGGGGGGGGGGGGGGTGGGGCCGGGCGTCCATAAGTGACGTCACGCTCCAGAGAGGGGGGGGGGGGTCTGGGGGATGTAATAGTTTAATAGTGAAGTGTGTTTAGATTAAAATTTTATTAGTTGTTCGTTTAAAAAAAAAATATTTTAGTTCGAAAGTGGTATATAGTAAAATTTTTATTATTTGTTTGTTTGTTTGTTTGGGTGGGGGCGCGTCTTGAGATTTGTGACAGATTGTGACAGGAGGCAAGAAGAAATGGGTGTGGGGGGTGTAAAAATTATCCGAAATTAGGCGTGAGGTTCTTTATAAAGTGCCCCTAATAAGAATATTCTTTCTATACAAACACATTTACTGAGTGTGTCTTTTATTAGTGGCCATTGCGTCATTGCTACTTTCAACATAGTCATGTGCCGTGACGTAGGTACGCATCTTTTGTTTGCGTCTACCACTATCCCTAGGGCAGGACACTGACACGTGAACACTCCCCCTCACGAGGGGACATGACACAAGACGAGCGTCCTGGCAAGGACCGGGTGCCGGGTCGTTTCTAGGACAAGACTTGACGTTGGCGTATTGTTTTCAGCGGGGGTGAGCCTAGTGGGCCAACGAGGCACCCCCATGCGAGGCAACGGAATGGTGCTACGGATGCAGGTAGAGACGAAACAATCCCCTGAGGGGAGGGGGTCTGTGATTGGTTTTTGTGGGGGGAGGGGGTTCGTCGTCATGGGGAGTGACGATAACAGCGATGTCTGCGTCGTTTGAAAATGAGCCGCAGGATCGTTTCAGAGTGTATTGTCGTGGAGCGGATGTGGTCTGTTTGTTTGTGGGCGTAGTGGGGCAAGGGGGTGGGGGTGTGGGGGGGCGGGAATGATAAGCATGGTAGCTGAGACGGGATGCATCTGTGGATATGAGGACAGCTATAGAGATCCACATGTATTGCATTAAATCTCTAGGTTTCTCCGCTAATGAAAAGGGACGCATTTACAATGGAGATTTGAGGTTATAGATATTATAGGAATGTAGATTAGAGGTTAGAGGTTATTACGGTAAGCGGATGGCGGGTTTCCGTGTTCCCATGGTGTTTGTTGTCGACGGTTCAATTTTGTCAAGGTACGTAAATAACAAAGATGTGTCTAAGCCGCTTGTCTTAGTGTCTGAGCTGCTTGTCTTAGTGTCTGAGCTGCTTGTCTTAGTGTCTGAGCTGCTTGTCTTAGTGTCTGAGCTGCTTGTCTTAGTGTCTGAGCTGCTTGTCTTAGTGTCTGAGCTGCTTGTCTTAGTGTCTGAGCTGCTTGTCTTAGTGTCTAAGCCGCTTGTCTTAGTGTCTAAGCCGCTTGTCTTAGTGTCTAAGCCGCGTGTCTTAGTGTCTAAGCCGCTTGTCTTAGTGTCTAAGCCGCTTGTCTTAGTGTCTAAGCCGCGTGTCTTAGTGTCTAAGCCGCGTGTCTTATCGTCTTCAATTTGATGTGACTAAAACAAAAGTGGTGAGTGAATGCAAGTGATTTAGATTTTAACCCGAGTGAACCAGACGGCTAACCCTTCCCCTCCCCGGCCTGGTCCTCACTAAGGTCCTGCTTAAGAAATACACTGCACAAAGAAGATATTGGGTAGCGCACGTCATTAAGCAATAGGCATCAGGGTTCAGCCAGGCGTAGAATCGGATCGATATCGAACCTACCCAATCAACATTTCTTGAAACTGTAACACTCAACTGGACCAAATAACTTTGGGGGCTGAGGGGGGGGGGTGGGGGGAGGGAGAGGGCTGAGGGGTTAGTTATTTTTAAAAAAAAACTCACATCGATGAAAATAAAATCAGAATGTAGCTCACTGGTTTTTTTTCTTCATCCCCCCCCCCCCCCGCATTGTCACCCAATGCCAGAGAGCAAACAAATTGGCCCTATGGAAATGGCAGTTGTATAAATGTTGACAGAGGGACTCGTGTCGAGTTCATGACGTCATGGTTAAACACGAGATTCTAGAATAAAGCAACAATAAAAAAAAAAACCCCAGCCGGTGACACAAGGGAATGACGCCACAGTGGTAAGCCCCACAAGATATTTCTCAAGAATCAAGTGGTGTTTTTAAGGGCGTCTATTGTAACTCACGTGGTACTGCGTCATTGTAACTCACGTAGTACTGATTGCGTCATTGTAGCTCACCAAGTACTCCCTCACTGAAACTCGCCAAGCACTCCCTCACTGTAACTCACCAAGTACTGCATCACTGTACCTCACCAAGTACTGCATCATTGTAGCTCACCAAGTACTCCCTCACTGAAACTCACCAAGTACTCCCTCAATGTAACTCACCAAGTACTCCCTCACTGTAGCTCACCAAGTACTGCATCACTGTAACTCACCAAGTACTGCATCACTGTAACTCACCAAGTACTCCCTCACTGTAACTCACCAAGTAATCCCTCACTGTAACTCACCAAGTACTCCCTCACTGTAACTCACCAAGTACTCCCTCACTGTAACTCACCAAGTACTCACTCACTGTAACTCACCAAGTACTCCCTCACTGTGGCTCACCAAGTACTCCCTCACTGTAACTCACCAAGTACTCCATCACTGTAACTCACCAAGTACTCCCTCACTGTAACTCACCAAGTACTCCCTCACTGTAACTCACCAAGTACTCCCTCACTGTAACTCACCAAGTACTGCATCACTGTAACTCACCAAGTACTCCCTCACTGTAACTCACCAAGTAATCCCTCACTGTAACTCACCAAGTACTCCCTCACTGTAACTCACCAAGTACTCCCTCACTGTAACTCACCAAGTACTCACTCACTGTAACTCACCAAGTACTCCCTCACTGTGGCTCACCAAGTACTCCCTCACTGTAACTCACCAAGTACTCCCTCACTGTAACTCACCAAGTACTCCCTCACTGTAACTCACCAAGTACTGCATCGTTGTTACTCAGCAAACCATGGATCATTCTAACTCAGCAAATACAAATTCCATTAGAGTTTTATGGTAAAAAAAAATATATAATCCTCTATAGGTTTCTATTAACCTTTGCGAAGAAGCCTTCAAGTAACTTATATAAAAAAAAGATATATTTTCAAATAAAATTACCACAAATATTTTCTCTATTAGCTTTTTCCCAGGTTTTTTTTTTTACACTATTACGCGTGGCGTCACAATGGTAGAAAACCTCTACTATACATAACAATGTGACGTAGGCCTAAACCGGTAATTTATGGCTTAAGCCAGCGGTTCTCAACCTGTGGGTCACGACCTCTTTGGGGGGGGGGGTGGTCGAAGGACCCTTTCACGGGGGGTAGCCTAAGACCATCGGAAAAACACATATACTCTAAAGTTATGAAGTAGCAACGAAAATAATTTTGTGGCCGGGGGGTCGCCACAACAAGAGGAACAGTATTAATGGGTAACTCGGCATTAAAAAGGTTGAGAATCACTGACTTAAGCAATGGTAACAATTAAATAATTAGCCATTTCAAAGGATACGAAAAAGTTCATTTATCGGATGTGGAAAACATTTTGTAAAGGTAAAAATTGTTTTTAAAAAATAATAATCAAATAATGCAATATATTATTGACCGTTTCATTGGTATGGTATGGCATCTTTCCGTCTACGAGAGACGATAGATTATCTTGTCTGGTTGCAGCTCTTCGTGTGGCTAATGAGACCGATCCTTGAATGGCAGTCTCTTGTGCATGTCCCGCACACGAATGCGGTGGAGTAGTGTTTTCTTGCCTTTCTCCGCGCTCTCTTCACAGCTGCTTCCGCCCTGTAGAGCTCCTCGGCACGTAGTGATCCTTCCTTCACGATGCCCCGCCATGTGGATCGATCCTCCGCCTTCATATCTCTTTTGCAAATGTCTATGTATCTGAGACGAGGCCGTCCAACTGACCTTTTCCCTATCGCCAGCTCGCTTTTCAGCACGTCTGGAAGGAGCTGATTTTCAAATATTAATATATAAATTATGTGAGACAACTCCTAGATGAAATTTTATGAACATACGGACTCTTTCAATGTTATGTTTGAATAAGAAAATTTTTGGAATATGTTTTAAAAAAAAATTAAATTGTAAATCATTGAAACGAGTTCTGCCACTGTCGCCCTATGCGACCGACAAGCAGATATGCACATATAGACATACATTAAATTATCTGATTATTGAACAGTGGAAAATGGATTTTTTTAGCAAACTATTTTGGAGCAATTCAGAGACGAGAAACGCTTTCGTTTCTATCGGATCTTGTAAGAGGTATACTTGCTGTAAGATAGCACTGTACACTATACCATCTCACTCCGTGTGATTGAACAATAAAAGGGATGATTGGTATAACACGTGTGTGAGTTGGGTTGGTCACATTATATCAAATGATGCTAAGTAAAACAAACTCCGGGCTGGGTGGGACTCGCCAACCTTTGGTGGCAACCCGTCTAAGAGAAGGGAACTCTGAATTCAAAGCACCGGAGATGGAGTCCCGTAGGCGGACAGCATTGACACAATGAAACTTTTCCGACAACTCCTGCGACGCCGCTGGCGCCAAGCTGTATCATGGATGTGCCCAATAGGTTATCCAGCGGCATGGAGAGAAGCGATTTGCTGTAGGGCACCAGCTTATAATCATAAAAAAAGAATAATCCCAGGCTTCTGTTGATGACGCCCAGACGAGGTCTACACCATTGTCACATTGTGACAAGTCTACACCATTGTCACATTGTGACAAGTCTACACCATTGTCACATTGTGACAAGTCTACACCATTGTCACATTGTGACGGATGGATGCTAGCAAAAAAAAAAAGCAATAAAACACACACACACACACACGGTGAAAGTGCGGACTTGACAACACAAGCTGTGCGTAGGCTGTGATAGAAGGTTGTGTCTTTCCATATGTTTCAAAAATAGTTATATCATATAGTGTTAGCCCGTCACCCATCCTCCTCCCACCGCCTGGAATATAGACCACCGAAAAGAGACCCCCCCCCCCCCAAGCATACCGCTACTGGGCAGGTTCTCAAACTATCCCCAAATTCTTATCTTCCTTTTTAAAATTTCTTTTTAATACCCCACCTCCCAACCATGTTTCGCCTCCACGTCTCCAGGTAGTCCTCAGAATTGCCTGATTGCCATCTACCCAAAAGGATCCAAGTGAGGACTTACCTGCTGACGGTTGTTGTTAGTCCACGCCAAGTGATCAATCCCCATCGTGTTTTGATGGTTCGTCAATTCTCTGGATGGGGAGCTCACTGTCTAACTCCTGTTTTTCTTCTAGATTGGTTAATTCATCAAGTTCTTACGTTGTGATACGTCTTACCAGCACCGAATCAACTCTTATTACAATAAATATAACTTTAATATCTAATTATATACACAGGCTTTAAGTTTCCATAAACTCATGCATATTAGCGCAGCTCGCTAACAGACACAAATCAAACACAACCTTCTTTCATAAAGTTCCTTTCAAGACTGCCAGACGAATAAAACGTACGTCACAAAACAGACTAGACAATACGTCACCACGTCAAGCGCGGGAAGAGCGTTCACTAACTAATTAATCTCTCAAAAAGACACCGCGCGTAATCAAACATAATATGCAGTGCGCAACAATTATTAATGAACTCCCATGCTCGACACCCACCATTAACAGTTGTTCAAAGGCAAAAGCTGTACATGTCTGTATTCTCTTATGTTTTTGTAACGTTGAAATTCAGAATTGAATAATATTTTAGAAATAAATTTTATTCATAATTTGTTAAGTTTCCTTTGGGCTTTGGTGGGGATTGAACTCCATACCATCAACTTGAGATTTGCTCAATTTTAGACCACTCGTCCACCCAGCACCCAATACTGCACACTATTCCCGGGGGGGGGGGGGGGGGGGGACAAGGAGCAAGTGGGCCGGACCGGCCTGCTCTTCTAGATGCATTCGTTCGCCACTGCAGAATCCCAAGGGATTACTTGTTAATGTTATGAGGATATGCCACAGCAAATAGAGTCAAACCGTGACATTGGTTGTGATGCGTATTTGCATGAGTCTTTTTTAAAATTCATATCCAAACCTCTTAACAATTACTTTAGATTGCAATACATTATTTTAAATAGTTCATCAAATTGCTAGATACCATTTTTTGCACCAGGGCTGCAATGAAGAATAAATTTATCATCAAATTCATGTGGACATTTCCGGTTGAAATGTGCACCAAATGAAAGCCCCAGAAAATCTTACGTCTCATGTCTCTGTTTTAAACCGATTTTTTTTTTTTATTAATGCAAAGAATATATTTCCCACGCACTCATTACTCTGCTTGGTGGTGCCCAAACATGACGTAACAGTCCATTCGAGTTAATGCAAACAGGAAGATGTTGAACACTCAAGGTAAAAAAAAACAACAAAAAAAAAAAAAAATAAAAACATAAAAAAACAACATCAACAGTATCACGTGTGTTATTAATTACTTCCCCATTAAGGTCTTCTCCAATGACGTATATCATGTAAATACGAATATTTCACGTTTTCCCCCTCCGGGTGTTTGATCATGTGACGATGGTGCATGTGATTGACGCAGTGGAACTGAGAACGACCACGAAGAACCTCGGGGAGCCGTTCGCTGATAAGGCAGTTCAAGCGACTATGATGACGGAGGCCGATATGTACACGGATGGGAATGTTCACAATTAAGGTGATGGGATGAGAAAGGGAAAATACGTATATTTAACAGATGTGCCTTAGCTGTATGGCGGTTTTAATATTACAACATGGGTTTCTAAGGGACCTTAGCCGGAAAGGTGTGGGTGTGTGTGGTTATGGCATCATAGTGTATGATGATGGGCTTATGGCATCATAGTGTATGATGATAGGCTTATGGCATCTAGTGTATGATGATAGGCTTATGGCTCCGTAGTGTATGATGATAGGCTTATTGCATCATAGTGTATGATGATAGGCTTATGGCATCATAGTGTATGATGATAGGCTTATGGCATCATAGTGTATGATGATAGGCTTATGGCTCCGTAGTGTATGGTGACGGGCTTATGGCTCCGTAGTGTATGATGATGGGCTTATGGCACCGTTGTATGATGACGGGCTTATGGCACTGTAGTGTATGATGATGGGCTTATGGCACCGTAGTGTATGATGACGGGCTTATGGCACCGTAGTGTATGATGACGGGCTTATGGCACCGTAGTGTATGATGACGGGCTTATGGCACCGTAGTGTATGATGATGGGCTTATGGCACCGTAGTGTATGATGACGGGCTTATGGCACCGTAGTGTATGATGACAGGCTTATGGCACCGTAGTGTATGATGACGGGCTTATGGCACCGTAGTGTATGATGAAGGGCTTATGGCACCGTAGTGTATAATGTTCTTCTGCAAGTTTTCGTCTACACTGTTCACATTTCCTATCGCTCGAGCCTGCACTCAGTCATCCCCAAATTTCTCTCACTGCTGGGTTCCATACTGAGCTGTACCATTCGAAATGTTTTTAAAAAATATTATTAAAAAGAAAAAAAAGAATGGCTCTCTTTAGGGTCCAGTCTGGAGAGATGACGTAATGTTGATGGGAGAAATCGTTAAAAAAAAACAAGCTGTTTTAAAATTTTAAAAATTAATTAATTTGCTGTCACCTTTTCTGATTCTAAACATGTGTGAGTGAGTGAGTGGTGAGTGTGTGTGTGTGGATGTGTTTACAGTGGAAGTTAGCCACGATGCGTGCCTGGGGACAGTAGCAGGTGTGTGACGGTATGAGGACACAGCCGAATTTTTTCAGTCTCTTCCTTGGGCCCCAGGACACACTGTGTCATAGACAGCTGTGTCACAGTTAGTCGTGTGTCATGGATAATCATGGCTAAGGATGAGCCATGGATAGGCGCGTATCATGCGTAGGTATTCTCATGGATGGCTGTGTCAAAACAAGGATGTGCTATCCATAGATATCTATTATATACGCCAGTTACTTCAATCCATTGAACTGAATCCACAAAAATATAATTTAATGTTAATCTAGCTGGAGGATGTAGCGGATGTTTTACCAACTTTCTTCTAAAAATACATCCCCACCCCCCCTTTTGTACCACATATAACTTTTCTCTCCATTTGTCACTCTCTTCCCCCCTCTCTCTCCTTCTCTCTCTCTCTCTCTATTTCTCTCTCTATTTCTCTCTTTCTATTTCTCCCTTTTTCTCTCTCTCTCTTTCTCTCTCTCCCCCTCTCTCTCTATCTTTCTCTCTCTCTCTCTCTCTCTCTCTCTCTAGTTCTCTCTCTAGTTCTCTCTCTCTTTTCTGGGTATTTTTTCGACAAAGCAAACTCCATCATGTTCTCAAACAGTTTTTTAGTAGGTCTCAGTGTAATAGACTTTAGAGTACAGCCGATACGCTTGAAGTTGAAACGTTTCAATCACAGATTAATGGCAAATACGAATGGACTGGACGAGATGACCCCCCCCCCCCCCCACCACACCCCCCTCACGAATAAGACGATCGAACATGTCCCATCTGTGGCCGTGGTATTGACACGGTGACAGATCGCTGCATTGGATGATGTGTGTATTGCGGGTGAGAATGTAGCGTCTTGGAGATTACAAATATTTGACTTCTTACGATAAAAATGATAAAAAAGCAAAAACCATTTTTATAGATTGGGTAATTTGTTCCGTTTTTTTTAAAAAATCTTAAGAATTTTAACCGTTAAGGTGTCAAACCGTTAAGGTATTACGCCGTTAATGTGTTAAACCTTAAGGTGTTAAATCATTTGGCTCTAAAAAATCTACTAAATATTATGCTTTTAAAAGCTATGAATTTAAGGTTTTTAAAAAAAGGGGGGGGGGCACACTTCGTCACACTGGACGGTTTTTAGCTTGCACTGTTATCGCAATACGGTTATCTGGTTCTGGTTCTGGTTCGGTACACACTAGGCAAGGGCGAGAGAGTGAGGCTGACGAATTAAGCACCCAACACCCCCAATCATATACAAGAAAATACATTTCAAGCCAAGGCTACTACTCTAGTAGAAGTCGTGATCATCTTCGCATGTGAAGAACAGCAAAATTTCTGTAATAGAATATAACTTAAGCGACTGTCCCGATTTCCCGATGGGCAGTGCATATTCGGTGCGTAGAATGAAGATTTCTACACGGTGCATTTTGTTAAATGATTGATGCACGGGCATGAGCATGAACTGTTCCAAGTCGCTGTGAGCATATTTAGCACATTATTTTTTTTTCATTTTTGTGTGCGTATCGTTAATATAATCATTATATCATCATCGTGTGCGTGTGGAGCCTAAGATGATATATTTCACTGTTATCGGTGTTAATTTTTTTCCCTGCCGTGTGTGGGAAATAGTCAGGCGAGAGTGCAGTGTCAACAACAGGATGCCCCCCCCCCAAATAAAACCGGGATGCCTGTTTCCTAATAACAGCACCACAAATCATCGCAATTCGCCTTACAACGACGTCGACGTAGACAGACATGCGATACAACGTCACAACGACTACCCCGACACCCCCCCCCCAATTCCATCCCCACCCACCAAATTAAACCCACATTTCATAATGGCGTGATTTCATGATAAACTTCCATTATCTACAAACATGTCTCGTGTCTGCAACGGTGGCGCACGCCAGTATATGAAACACAGATTATGTAATCTCGGAACGACTTGTGCGTTATAAGCTGTTAAAACGCAATCTTAGAGTCAACAATGGGGAGAGATATTCGCGGTAATGTAATCTTATCTGGGCCCGATACGGATAGCGTAAGATCGTCCGTAATTATCAAATAAAGGCCAGGGAGATACGTCAGTAGCAGGGTTGAGATACTCAAACGATCCGCAGCTAATGGAACCGTTCACATTAAATCTATGTTAATGAAGGTGAACAGCTTTTTTTCCCACCCCATGATCGCATGCAAGTTTTGTCATGGGTTATTCAAAATATGGGTGCTGGTTGGCCGAGTGGTCAAAATCTCAAGCTGATGGACTGGAGTTCAATCCCCACCGAAGCCCTGTCAAGCAAAAAACATCACCAGCACCCACGGGTGGATGGGACTCGTTAACCTTTAGTGGCAACCCATCTAAGAGATGGAAACTTTGAATCCAAAACCCCGGAGATGGAGTCCCGGAAGGCGGATAACATTGTTAACGATGCAACATTCTGACAACTCCTGCGACGCGACTGGTGCCAAGCTGTATCACCCACATGATGTTCCCTTCTATATAAGGTTACCCAGCGGCGTGGAGAGAGAGAGTCGATTTGCTGTTGGGAACTCCACACCATCATCACCTTGTGACGGACGGATGCCAGCAAAAAACAAAAATCAAAATAGATTATGACAATTTTTATGCTGTGAAATTTTACCGCACAAGTTGGACTTAATGTTTATAAAGTCCGCATTAATTCACTTTAAAAAAAAAATCGAGTTCAAAAACCTCATTTTAGTATCTCCTAAAATGACTTAGAAATATCAAATCTCATATATATATATATATATATATATATATATATATAATTTTTTTATGGGAGTGCCTGCATAAAAATATAAGCCGGTAAAAAGTTGCAATGACCTTGACCCACTGTTTCTACCCTGTTTTAGACCTTGTCTTGCGGGGGCATGCCGGGAACAGGGTGCTAAGGTTAAGGGTCAGAGCAGTTCAAGGTGAGATCGCAGAAGAATTAAAACAGAACACGTCGTCTCTGGTACACACTGACGTCACGATGAAATGGTGAATGGTGAAATTTTCGAAAAAAGTTTAAGTTGAAAATATTATTCTTTCATCACTAAAATTTTACTCCGATGCACTAAACTTTCACTCGGTCTCACTAGACGTTCCCTGCGACTCACTAAACTTTCACTCGTATGACCCAACCTCTTGTCCAGCTCATCACTAACATTTTCCCTCTGACTCACTAAATTTTCATTCCACTTTCACCCTGACTCACTACACTTTCATTCCACTTTCACCCTGACTCACTACACTTTCATTCCACTTTCACCCTGACTCACTACACTTTCATTCCACTTTCACCCTGACTCACTACACTTTCATTCCACTTTCACCCTGACTCACTACACTTTCATTCCACTTTCACCCTGACTCACTACACTTTCATTCCACTTTCACCCTGACTCACTACACTTTCATTCCACTTTCACCCTGACTCACTACACTTTCATTCCACTTTCACCCTGACTCACTACACTTTCATTCCACTTTCACCCTGACTCACTACACTTTCATTCCACTTTCACTCTGACTCACTACACTTTCATTCCGACTCAATAAACGTTCTCACTGGCTTACAAAACTTTAACTCTGATTCACCAAACTTTCAATTCATTTTCACTCTGACTCACCAAACGTTCATGCCCCTTTTCCCTCTGTATCAGTCACATTTTACTGTGACTCACTAAACTTTCACTCTGATTCACTAAAGTTTCACTCCGACCAGTTCGATTGAGCTTACACTTAATATACGGAACACCCATATATCTCTGAATATCCCATGTGCTTGCCTGACACCATTATGTCTTACATACATGTTTGTGACCAGCCAACATGGCGCTGACAACCACTGAAGGCACAGTGCACAGCACAGATTTAAAACCGATTGGTTGAAAACCTTTAAATAATGTTAATCGATTTCCTGTTTTATTTTAAAAACCGAAACGGCCGTTACAGCTGACTCGTAATCTTGCTACGTGAATAGGAAAGTTATAATTACTGACCCACAGATCGACTGGAAGAAGCGTAACAATCTTTTGGGATATTCTGTTACATCGAAGTGGCGCAAAATCTAGAGATAAGCGCTCAAAAAAAAGGGGGGGGGGAGGAAGCTGGTGGGTTGGGGCGTATTGTTACAGCTTACAGTTAGTAGGGGCGAAAGTACGACAACTGCAGTTTCTTACACAATTCTGTTGGATTT
The DNA here is from genome assembly GCA_964017045.1 of Omphiscola glabra. Classification (NCBI taxonomy): domain Eukaryota; kingdom Metazoa; phylum Mollusca; class Gastropoda; family Lymnaeidae; genus Omphiscola; species Omphiscola glabra. Next base: position 11,580,958 of record OZ024806.1, on the reverse strand, counting down.
TCTTTTATTAACAAAATTGTCGTAGCCGCGATGTTGTTACGTCTCACTGGACACTTACGTATAATAGAAGTGTAACGTCCAGGGTCTCAGACATTCAACTTATTGTAGGACATTAAAAGCTTTTTTTAATAATAAAAAAAAAGAACAACACAAGAAAGACATTTATTTTTGTGGCTTACATCTAAACGTAGAGGAATAAACTTAGAATTATAATTTTTTTTTTTTTTTATTCTGCTGAGCCACCATTCTGATAGCAAGCCGGTTAAAAAAAAAAAAATACAAAAAATTGTCTCCAGTTTTGTCATCCATCCCGAAAAATGAACATTGTTTCATATTTAAAAATATTGAAATATGTCAATTAAAATGTTCAATCCAGTTATATTTCAGCACGCGCGTCATGATGTATTTGCAGAGTATTTGCTAAAACACGTAAAAAAAAAAAAAAAAAAATCTCCAATATTCAATGCGAGTCGCCGACTTGAGCTTGTGTGTGACGCCGATATCTATTTTTAGCCCAGAGCGTCATATCACGTGGTGCAATGTTTGTCGGGTCGTACCATCCTAGAATCATAAATGATGGGACGGCCATTAAAATATTGTTTTTCTTTATGCACCTGAGGGTCGCCACATATATTTCCTTTTACACTATTGGTCGGAGATCTCCAATTTAGTACCCGATTTTTCTGTAACTTGTATTCAGCTTGCATTTAGATTTTTTTTTTTTTTTAAAAAGGGCTTTATAGCTTTATTTATTTATTTCCTTCATAATTCATTTGATATTATTGAGTTTCTGTGTATTCAGAATGGCACGTTTAGGGTTTGCGTCACGGTCAATAATTCGATCTCGAGTATTAGAAAATAGTACAATAAGTACGCCATTTATACACATAGGTTTTTGAAATAGCATTCCTAAAACAATATATACATATATAATAACATAGTTCTGTGAACTTGTTACGACCAATGCAAAACTATACTTTCACCTTAGCTAAACACCAAATAAAACCGTGGAAAGAGTTAAGTATTCAATTTGAACACCCCCCTGCCCCTCCCCCCACTCCATCCCTTTCAACCACGCACACTTAACAAAAAAAGAGAAACGAAGACCGAATCGAAACTTGACTCCCCAGAAAATCTACGAGTTGCCCCCCTCCCCCCCCCCACCGAAGCTTCACCTGGTTACCCGGTTTGAGCCAATGGCTAGATTTTCAGTGCCGTTACTTAATATGACTTCCTTCTGATCAAAGTCAGTCAGGACCGACGCCGCATGACCAAACTGCTATTTATAGCGACGATCGAATGTTGCACTGCTTTAAATTAAGTGTACCAATCAAATATTGTAACTGGACCAAAGTAGACTGTGCGCCTGCCCTGTCTGATGGGGGCAAAGATGTCTCTCGGATGCATTCGAAATTTCAGCGGATTCGTGACCATCTATCAAAAAAATATTGTCATGAAATAACGACACCAATAATAATAATAATAAAATTAGAATAAAACGAAAAACAAAAATTTACTACTTAATGACGTCATCAAAATTTCTCGTGGCTTGCTCGACATGATAATTACTTGTTCACCTTGTGACCCAGTTTTTTCGAGTCGTCTGCGAATAGATCGCTGCGTCACCGTCTAGCACCAGTTGATTTTTGAACTGTCACAGATTCAGGTCCCCCACTTTCCCCCACTGGTTCACAATGCTAATTTTCTATGTTTTCACACTTAATAAAATCCCAGGTCGTTAGTATAAATACATAGTTTAAAAAGTGTACTGGCAATAATTAGTGTTGAGGTGTGTGTGTGTGGTAGGGGGGGGGGTTGTTGCTGGACGTTAAGTCACTGAAAACTAAAAATGATGGGGCATCGATACTGTTCACCAAACTAAACGTTAAATTTAAATTTCTTGAAAGATTTGTACTCCTCCTCCCACCACCTCCCCACTTACACGGGTCTATTTAGGTTATTTTTAGAATGCTCCCCCAATTACGTTTTTGTCCGCCCCCCCCCCCCCCACACCCACACACGTTTGAGCAATCAGCAGAAAAGTTGAAGTGTCTTAGTTTAAATAATAATAACAGTAATTAATTAATGAAGAAGATAGCCCTAATTTCTTCTTCAGACTCTGCCACTGGCCTCTCTGACACTAATTATAAAAAGTGCTGGCGTGATATAAAAGCTTTTAAGCAGATTAATGAGACGCAAAAACTTGTGAACATTTTTATTTTGTTTACCTATGTTAAACTTTAAGTTTGATTACATAAGAAATAAACTAATTTTTTTTTAGTTTTTTCGGCAAATTACAACTTAATAACGTCCTCAAATTTTCTCGTGGCTTGCTAATGTTATAAGATTGGTGTGTTCACTTTGTGATACCCTTTTTCGAGTTTTCTGTGATCTCGCAAACATAAATACAGCAACAAGTTTACATAATATATGTATATAAATATCCGACCTACACCAAAAAATGAAAGAAGCGAAAAAGAACGGGCAGGAGTCCCTAACGAAAAGAAACACAGATCAAAAGAACGGAAAGGATGAAAGCACACATCATATGAAAACCAAACAGGAATTAAACAACCCTTTAAAACAAAAGGTTTCCGTATAAATTCTTAACAAAATGCAATATCGAGAAATGGGGACGGGGGGGATGGGACTGAAAAATTCGACAAACCATGCATACAAGTATCACACTTGAAAAGAATCCTAATTATTTGCTCCTCCCCCACCCACAAAACAAAATCTCGAAAGCGCACAATTTTTTTTCCACGCCCCCCCCCCCCCCCCGATCTCTATTAACATTCTTATGACCCGCCCGCTTTTTACACCGCAAGTTTATTTCACCAACTTTTTCAGAAAGAAACGGAAGAAAATATTACGCACCAAACGCAATAGCGATATTTAAAAAAAAGAAAGATAAATAATCTCATATAGCTCCCCACCCTCTACACTACAACCGTTTTTTTTTTTTTTTTTAATCAAAACAGATTTCCATTTCAACATTTACAATTAAGGGCCCCGAGATTCCACTAAAAAAAGTATACATTGCTTCCCTTGCTTTGAATTCCCTATCTATAATACATGCGTCATATGAATCTTCTACTTCTAATCTACTTTAGAAAAAACAGTAAACTATCGAGACGAAGCTCATGAAGTCTTCCCCAATGCACCCTCCGCTAAACCCAACTGGCCATCAACTACTCCCCCCCCCCCCCCAGTAGTCTTTATTCCAGACGGGCCACGAAGCGGCACGCCGGGAGCATTCCGCCCCTGAGACAGCCTCTGAATACTTCTATTAAACGCATGACACATTTTTAATTCTCCTTCTACTTCGACTTCTAATTTCTAATATCTACTTATACTTATAATGTTGCTTCTACTACTGCTGTTAAATCTCTTTAAAAATTCTACTTCTACTTTTAACTTCTACTTCAAATATACTTCTACTTCTAGCTTCTAACAGATATATATTATACTTCTATACTCGGACAAGGAAGTTATCGCTGTTGGACCTGCACGTAAACAAAATTCCGTCGTCTGTCAGCTTAATTAGAAGGAATTCTTCGCAACAGCTTGGCGGAGATGAGTTATTTACCACCGTTACAAAAGCACTCTTCCTTGTTTGATGATCTTACTCTCTCTCTCACACACACAAGCTTTCTCTTAATCACTCTCTCTCTCTCTCCCTATCTAAATCTCCAATACAGACTCTCCCTCACACACACTCTCTGTCTCCCTCTCTCTCTCTCTCCCTCTCTCTCTCCCTCTCTCTCTCCCTCTCTCTCTCTCACACTCTCTCCCACACACACTCTCTCTCACTTACTCTCTGGCTCGCTCTCATTGCCCCCCCCTCTCTCTCTCTCTCTCTCTATCTCTTTCACTCTCTCTCTCTCCCACCCAGTCCCCCTCTCTCTCTCCCAGTCTCTCTCTCTCCCAGTCTCTCTCTCCTAGTCCCTCTCTCTCCCAGCCCCCTCTCTCTCTCCCAGCCCCCCTCTCTCTCTCCCAGTCTCTTTCTCTCTCTCCCAGTCTCTCCTAGTCTCTCTCTCTCCCAGTCCTTCTCTCTCTCGTTATTCTTCTCTTCGTTCCTCCCCCTCAACACCCCCCCAACTCTGATCTTCCTCAATGCCTCCCTCAATCTTTCTCCACCTCTTCTCATTGTGTGCACCTATATCTTCGTTTCCCCCCTTGTAAAAGACTATCACTCCAGTCTCATTTTGAGTCATCACAGTCCATAGATGAAGAGTTGCGGCCAACGCCTTAGTGCAAATTTCAATATAGGTTTATCGGTTGACATCATTACAACTCACGAGATCATGCTAGTCTTTACCACGCCTGGGTCTTTTTATAATTATTTTATTCTCTGTTGTTGTTGTTGTTATTGTTGCTGCTGTTGTTGCTGCTGTTGTTGTTGTTGTTGTTGCTGCTATTGTTGTTGCTGCTATTGTTGTTGCTGTTGTTGGTGTTGCTGTTGTTGTTGTTGCTGTTGTTGTTGTTGCTGTTGTTGTTGCTGCTGTTGTTGTTGCTGTTGTTGTTGTTGCTGTTGTTGTTGCTGTTGTTGTTGCTGCTGTTGTTGCGGCTGTTGTTGCTGCTGTTGTTGCGGCTGTTCTTGCTGCTGCTGTTCTTGCTGCTGCTGTTGTTGCTGCTGCTGCTGCTGTTGTTGCTGCTGTTATTGTTGCTGTTGTTGTTGTTGCTGTTGTTGTTGCTGCTGTTGTTGCTGTTGTTGTTTCTGCTGTTGCTCTTGCTGCTGTTGTTGTTGTTTCTGCTGCTGCTGCTATTGTTGCTGTTGTTGTTGTTTTTTGTGTTAACTTTACACCTAAAAGTTCCGCCTAAAAAAACAAAAAAACTTTTATTTAACATTTTGCTACCCCCCACCCCGCGCCCCCAGCACTCTAGTTGTGTAAACTTATATAGATTTCCCTTAAGCCTGGCCGTGAGACACGTCATCTGCCTGGAGCTGGGCTCGAGTTGACATCATCGATACAACTCAAGTACCCCCCATTACTGGCAGCTTAAGGGGAATTGGAGCTTTTTCTTGTCTATTTTAAATTTTGCCAACCATTAAGACTCTAAATGAGGAGCGATCGAAGATGGACTCCAGCCCCGATGAAATGAAAGACCGGACCCTTTCGTGACGTCAAAACGCAATTTTTTTTTTGGTTATCTTTATCTTTCCAATTTTTTTAATTTTTTGTTTTTAGGAGCAGTGGCATTTTCCCCCCCTACTGGTAAATTATGGTAGTTTGCGCAATTCGGCGATTCGCGACAAGAGGAGTTAGAAACAACCAATGCTTCCGAGACTTTTCAGCAGTAGGGACTGCGCTGGAATGATCAACTTTTCAGCTGTAGAGGCTGCGCTGGAATGATCAACTTTTCAGCAGTAGGGACTGCGCTGGAATGATCAACTTTTCAGCTGTATGGACTGCGCTGGAATGATCAACTTTTCAGCTGTATGGACTGCGCTGGAATGATCAACTTTTCAGCAGTAGGGACTGCGCTGGAATGATCAACTTTTCAGCTGTAGGGACTGTGCTGGAATGATCAACTTTTCAGCAGTAGGGACTGTGCTAGAATGATCAACTTTTCAGCAGTAGGGACTGCGCTGGAATGATCAACTTTTCAGCTGTAGGGACTGTGCTGGAATGATCAACTTTTCAGCTGTAGGGACTGTGCTGGAATGATCAACGTTTCAGCTGTAGGGACTGTGCTGGAATGATCAAATTTTCAGCTGCAGGGACTGCGCTGGAATGATCAAATTTTCAGCTGTAGAATCTGCGCTGGAATGATAAACTTTTCAGCAGTAGGGACAGCGCTGGAATGATCAACTTTTCAGCTGTAGGGACAGCGCTGGAATGATAAACTTTTCAGCTGTAGGGACAGCGCTGGAATGATCAACTTTTCAGAGGAGACTGGTCCAATAAATGGAATATTGTTTATTCTTATATAGTGTTTTAAAAAAAATGTGTACCTTTGTGCGGGCCTGTGTCACGGAGCTGAAGAAGCAGGGCCGTTTAGTGGGGGCACCATTGCGCCACATAGGGTGTCTATCACAATAAGATTTGAAATAGCGGTCTTGTGTGTGTGTGCTGTGCTCAAATACAACTTTTGTTTAAATAGAGATAGTTCGATATGCATAAGAGATCGATATATGAGGTTAATAAGCCTGTAGCGGCACGTATGAAATGCTTGATCTTATAATCAAATCCCAGTGTGGATATAGTCAGCCTCGCTCTCATTGCGCACCGTGATGCGCTAACATTCGCAGCTTCCCCGGCCGTGCGCTTGATCACGCACGCACCAGAATGCATACACATATATTATAGATTCAACGCAACCAAGCATTGGTGAATAGATGGAGCGCCATCTGGAATTATTAATATGCACATCTTCACGTATTTTATACCCAGAACTTTGTTGCGTTGCCACGGCTGGTGAAAGAATAATTCGATTAAAAACAGCTGCGTTGTTCGGGATTTCAGGACACGGGTTACTGAAAAAGTTCAACCGAAAAGACGTCTATCGGCAGGAACAGGATTACAATTGTTAAAATTTTAAATCACGCAAAAAAAATTTAAGTGTCTCAAAAAGAAATATTTCAAAAGAACACACGTGAGTAATATAAAAGCGTTTTATGAAGGGGGGGGGGTTGCGGAGAGGGGCGGTTTGCCCCCGGGGCGCCACTTCTTTTCCTTTATACAGAAACACGGCATTTTTGGCCAACTGCGTAAGTTTTTTTTTTTTTTTTACATGGATGGAGAGCGCCACAATTCTCGGCCCACCCCGAGTGGCACCACTAACCCTACTTACGCCACTGGATATATCAGCAGCGTTGTTCGGGTTTTCACGACATGAGTTACTGAAAAGTTCGACCGGAAAAGACGTCAGTCGGCAGGAACAGGATTGCAATTGTTAAAAATTTTGAATCACGAAATAGAAAGGGATTATTGATTAGTTTGGCGAGAGCAGTGTTTCTCAACCCTTCCTAATGCCACGACCCTTTAATAGAGCCCTTCATGCTGTGGCGACCCCACCAACCCCAAAATTATTTGCTTTGCTACTTCATAACTGTTCGTATATGTGTTTTCCGATTGTCCTAGGCGACTCCCCTGGTTAAAGGTCATTCGACCCCCCAAAGGGGTCACAACCCACAGGCTGAGAACCGCTGGGCTAGAGCATCTCACGTGTTGACGGTTAGTTATTTGAAATTGAAAGCTTCACAAAATATGATTATCTGTATTATATTATATAAGAATGAGCTATAGGGACATAACGCCAAAGAGCCGAAAATATTTTGATACGTTCGGACTCTTAAAAACAAACATAGTTATTTTCTATTTTTTTAACGGAAATCGAATAAATGTACATGCGCAAAAAATATTATATTTCCGCTTTTATTTTAGCAAAAGTTTAAGTATTATTATTATAAATTACAAATACATATAAAGAAACAACTAAGGAACTATCTTAAGCATTTTATATGCGTTTAAAAGTTATGAAAAAAAAATTAAATAGAAAAAATATGATCAAAGAAATACACAGTAATCATATGTATCGGGAAAACCTAAACATCAGTTGTTGTTAGTGCGTTCTTTAGCGCGTTGTCAATAAGGCAAAATAAAATTAAAATTAATTAGTTCTAAATAATCACGCAAATGACGTCATAGTGCGAATTGCCCATTTAGCCAAGGCCAAAGCTAAAAGTTATCTGATTTAATAAAAGAGCGTGCCAAAAATGATGATGTACATTCCCCTTCTTATAAGTAAAATTAATAAATAGCATTGAAACTTAAATACTAATTTAGCTTTGTATTTTTAACATTTAATAAGTTTGTACTTTTTATTCATTCCAAAAATAAACTTTTATGAAATTTATAAAGTAGTAAAAACTCTACATTTGAAAATAATTTTAATAAGAATATGCCTTTTAATTAAATTGGTGTAGCAAAACTGAATAGCCAAATAGCATTTTAATGCACTTATCACTGATCTAGATAAGAAATAAGCATATTAAATGCAAAAAAAATCTTCTGCTTAAGTAAGGGGGCTACAATCCAGTGGATGATTTATTTATTTTTTTAAAACTCTGTGTAGCCCACTATACACTATACATTCATTTTGCCCAATCCAGCACAAGATAAGCCTCAGAATAAATTTGATCAATAATTAACCTTCTTCGATACCTTTATATCGATGGTTGGAAATTAAATTCATGCATTTTTACTTGGATGACAATATCTTTCAATCCAATGACATTTCAGTTGTAAAAAAAAAGAAGCTATATTCTCATTTTACATATGAACATTTGTTAACCAATTAAGAAAATCAATGACTTTAACAAAAACATTTTTCATAATTATCCCCAGGGATATCAAAACCCAATCACTTTACACAAGTGAAAATTTAATTTAAAAAATAGAGATTTTATTAGATAGAGAGATAGAAAGACAGACAGACAGGCAGACAAATACACAGATAGATGATAGATAGATAGAGATGTAGATAAAAGATGGCTAGACTGATGGATGGATGGATGGAAGGGTGGGTGGGTGAGAGGATGAATGGATGGATAGATAGGTAGGTAGAAAGGTAGGTAGGCAGGTAGGTTGGTAGGTAGGTAAGTAGGTAGATAGATATGTATGTAGGTAGGTAGGGAGATAGGTAGAAAAATGGGTAGATAGATACAGACCTGTTTACTCTTACGATTTTGGCGTACAATGTACGATTTTGATGTGTATACATTATATATACTGAGTTGTTTTTTACTATTAAAATAATGTATTGAAAGATTTTGTGATGAAATTGTACGATTTTAAGATTTTGAGGGTAAACAGGTCTGTAGATAGTAGCTGGATTGGTAGATAGTTAGGTAGATAGGTAGGTAGGTAGGTAGGTAGGTAGGTAGGTAGGTAGGTAGGCAGGTAGGTAGGTAGGCATGCATGTAGATGGTAAATAGGTAGATGATAGATAGATAGGTAGATAGATAGATTGACAGACAGACAAACAGACAGGCAGTCAGACAGACAGAGAGACAGTAGGAGAGACAGAAAGAGAGACAGTCAGAGAGACAAATAGACAGACAGAGAGATAGACAGAGAGACAGAGACTGAGAGACAGCTTGAGAGACAAACATAGAGACAGAGAGACAGACAGACAGAGAGACATATAGATCGGCAGAGAAACAGAGAGACAGACAGAGAGAAAGAGATACAGACAGAGAGAAAGAGAGATAGACAGATAGAGCGACAGAGAGACAGACAGAGAGACATAGAGACAGGCAGAGACAGACAGAGATACAGACAGATAGTGAGACAGACTGAATGACAGAGAGACAGACAGAGAGACAGACAGAGAGTCAGACATTCAGACAGACAGACAGAGCATCCTTGAATAATTGTAAAAAAGTTATCTTAATTCGGTAAACTATTTATATATATATATATATAATATAAGTATATCCCTAATGTGCTTCTATACCATCAATCCAAAGTGATGAAAATTGTGTGAATTGTAAAAAAAGTGCAAATGTTTCTGAATTATTACACACATTTTACAATATTCCGTTTTGGGACCGGGGACCTAAATTCTTTTTTCCCCCTTTTATGAGCTAAATATAATTTTCGTATGCGTTCCTATACCATTCATCCGATTGCGATAAAACATTGGTAAGTTGTTGTGCGCACAAATGGTTTCTGAATTAGCTTATACATTTTGAAATATTCCTTTTCGGGCCGGAGCCCCAAATTATTTTTTTCTTATATGAGCTATACAAATATAATTTTAATCAGTGCTATTGCATGGGTGGATAGAAATCAATCAAATACAAACGACATTTCAGTTTGTGTGTGACATAAGTACAACCATTTTAAAATTTTACGTTTGGGGCCGGGGGCCTTATTTTAAAAATAATAAATATTTGAGCTATCTAAATATAATATAAAACAAAGCTACTGCGTGGGTGGATCAATCGCTACTAGTGTGTGGACTAAATTTTGAAAATAAACGCTTCTCACGTGGACAGCTATATGTTGCCTGCTCACGCGTTGAAAAAACTTCTAATTTTTTTGTGTACGCACCAGACGGAAAAAACAATAAATATTTTCTATTTAAAAATTACTTTAAAACTTAATTAAAACACAAACACTTTTTTTCATCGAGTAGCATTGCAACGCATGCCGGGTTCTCGCTAGTATACATATATTTATTTAAGACAGCGCATTGTACCTACTACATTAAAAACTGACGGATCAACTAACTGACCCAGATGTAGGCTACCTTTAACGTGACATTGTTCCTGAGTAGGATCTCTAACCCATTCAGCATTTCTAAGCCACTGTAACATCTACACGCTCTTCCCAAACACCCTTTAATGATTAATTATTATTTCGGCTCTTCCGTACACCATTTAAAATTGTCCTTCGTGCCACATACACGTCGCCAAACTTTGCACCAAAATCTCTCTCTCTCTTTTTTTTGTTTTTTTTAAAGCTTCTACTTAATATTGTTCATTTTGTGTTTAGTGAGCTCTCCACTATAACTCAAATGAATAGTGATGTTCTAAATACAGCTGCGCTAATAAAAAAAAAATAATAATTAAACTCTAAACCGATTTGCCACCCCACCCCCTCCCACTCAAAATCGCTATGCCGCTGAATGCCTGTCCTCCCCCCCCCCCTTTTCCACTAAATGAATGTCACTGTGGAATGTTTCAACTCAAACGCATCACATCGTCCATCACGTTACTCAATACACTTGAGATCGTGCTTAATCTTTATAGGTAACATCTGGCACGGCCAGGTACACAGATACACGCACACACCAGTGTTGTTACTGTTTATCGTTTCTGGGGGAAATCTTGCGGTAATGAGTAAATACAGAAATCCAAACATGTCGCTTGGAAGAATCACGTGAGCTTTCCCCGACTCGAGTTTAATATGGATATGAAATATTTTTTATTTTTTTTACATAAGCGATTTTATTTTAGTTCCTATCCGAAACTGTTAGTTATGCTTTTTGTGCATGTTGTAGTCCTTAATTGAAGTCATAGCCCTTTATCTCAATAGAAATAATTGATGCGGGAGATTTGGTTGTATTTTTGTGTCCCTCCAACACATTAATGCGCTAACCCAGGGGTGGGCAAACTACGGCCCGCGGGCCACATGCGGCCCGGCAACTGATATTATGTGGCCCTCGAAAGCATTAAGAATTTTTTTTTAATTACTTAGTTTTTAAGTTATTTTGTTGAATTTTACAGAACTTCATGTACCGTACCGTTATGATTGTTTTAACAATGTTTGATCAACGTTCTAATTCTCTATTTTTTTAAAACAGTCCTTTACTTTTGTCATGTAATGCTAAAAAGCGAATTTACCGATTTTAACATAGAGAAATGTTTATCGGCATAAAATTGGACATAATATACATCCGCCCCCCCCCCCACAATAGCCATTACATTTGTCAATGTGGCCCGCCGCATAAAAAGTTTGCCCACCCCTGCGCTAACCTAAGAATTATTTTTGTTCATTGGACATTGGTCTAACAATGAAGGGAGACATTGGTCTTACAATGAAGGGAGACATTGGTATAACAATGAAGGGAGACATTGGTCTAACAATGAAGGGAGACCGTGGTCTAACAATGAAGGGAGACATTAGTCTAACAATGAAGGGAGACATTTTTCTAACAATGAAGGGAGAAACTGGTTTAAGAATAAAGGTAGACACTAGATTAACAATAAAGGTACACACTAGATTAACAACAAAGGTAGACACCATATTAACAATAAAGGTAGACGCTAGATTAACAATAAAGGTAGACACTAGATTAACAATAAAGGTAGGTGGACGCTAGATCAACAATAAAGGTAGACACTAGATCAACAATAAAGGTAGACGCTAGATTAACAATAAAGGTAAACACCAGATTAAAAATAAAGGTAAACGCTAGATTAACAAAAAAGGTAGCCACCGTTTTTAACAATAAAGGTAGACACTGGTTCAACAATATAAAGCTACTTAAAGATGTGCGAAAGTAAATCACAAGATCGTCGGCATCTACTTACTAACACACATTCGGGCTGGGGCTTGTGAGAGTACACCCCCGGTTAGTACATTGGCAACCAGCTGCATCTGCTGGGCTGTGCCATATAACGTTGTCAATACAAAAAAAAAGTATTTTAAGATGTTTTCTGACAGCTTAAGGAACATAATGTTAACATCCTATGTTAGTTACTTGGAAGCGCTCCGAAATTTTGCAGAAATATTTTTTTTTAAAGCAGTTGCTAACGCTATGACAAACGACTCACTGGCCGTATCTATATCTATCACTCTATCTATAATATATATATCTTAAATAGCAACTATATGTTGACAGCGTACAGTCCAGGTGAAAGGCTCAAATGGAATTAAAGTAAGAAAGCTTAAAATGCAGCGGTAAAAACTGGCAAAATCAACTTGAGCCACTTCAATTCTTAACAAAATATTGCAAGGAATGTTCTCCCAACTCCTTTTTTTTTCGCTTTTAATTTTAGCCAGAGGCATAGAGTTAGCTTTAAAATATTATGTCATTCAAAATTTATTTTCAAAAATTTCCCATGAGTTCTTGCATGCACGAGAGGAATGTATCTATTTAATTTGAGACTCGTTGATAATCGCCAACTCGATGTTATTGATGTTTAAAAAAAAAAAAAAAAAAAGGTTTTCAGTAGCCCCTGTGTGACAAGTTGACTTACTTCCTGCTCCTTGGCGAAGAATGCTGGGTAATTGGTGGGGTATAAATAGCAATGGGACTAATCTTACATCCGGTCGCGTGCTAACCCGTCCGGGCGAAGAGACATTTCCAGTGGTGGGGAAAAATGAAGAGACGCGTCATAGGAGGGGCGATATTGGAGAAGACGATGCCGCGACGTAAGAGACAACCTTGTGGTTGTAAGACAACCTTGTGGTTGTAAGGCAATCTTGTGGTTGTAAGACAACCTTGTGATTGTGAGATTAGCTAAAAAAAAATTGTCGTAGGCCGCCAAACAAGCAACCAACAATCGGATCACTTCTTGTCGAAATTATAGGGCATAAAACAACAACGCCTAATTCGTTTACGCCTTGAGGCAACTGCCCCCCCCTCACAACACACACACACTTTTTCACTCAACCTTAACATGGGCCGCCCCCCCCCCACTCCTTGTTTTGTTTTACGACTTCATGATGCTTACTACAGCCTTGGTGAGGAAACAAAAAAATTATCGGTTGAATTCTTTGTTCGGCAGACGACATTTCGAGTGTGGAGTTTCGCAAACTGAACGGGCAGGATGAGTGACAGAGTGACGAAATACTAGAAGCGTAAAGTCATTGGACCGCGTCATAGGTCCGGGTGGTATAGTATGTCGAAACACCAGCAAACAGAGCTGTTTATGACAGCAAGGCACTGTATTTTACTCTGGGGGGGGGGGGGGGGACATTCACGCCATGTGGTGACGTCAAATTGTCCGAGATCTGTACCAAACATAATTTTTGAACACCTCATCATGGGAGAAATGACTACTTTGTAAAGACGGAGAAAAGTATTTAATGGTTGAGACAGCAATGCGTTTGTAATGACCTATTTGGATGTACTGTTCTTTCTCTCTCTCTCTCTTCCTCTCTTGGGTTTATAGTTGATTTCTTCCATAGCGCTGGGTTTCGATGTCCCTCTGTGTTCAAACTAATCTCCAGAGAGATGAAATGTTGTGTACAGTTGGGTCATGTGGTATATTTTTAGGTTTTATGGTCTAATGGCCTTCCGGTGCCTTTTATAGTAAAATATTAGCTGTAATATATATATTATTATAAAATATTAGCTGTAATATATATATAAAGATGACTAACATTAGTACTTACACCAATTAAAGTAACTGTAACATTCTAATAATCCTAAAATATAAATTTTCCGGAGCGCACCGATGATCCAGAGCAGTGTTTCCCAAACCTGAGACATCTGTGTACCCCGTCTATAATTTTCGTAACACCGAGCACGCCCCGTTAAATAAAATAATCCAATACGCGCAACCCATCCACACTCTTCACAAAAGGAGTTGAGGGGGGGGGTACCTGTACCACACTGTGGGAAACACTGATCTAGAGAGTATTGTTGACAATGGATCGTCTTTTTTTTTGGGGGGGGGGGGGGTGGGGGTGTGGTGTTCTTCTTCATCTTTGAGTTTGGGAAAGAAAAGCACGGATTTATCAACAGCTGCAAATGACAAACCGCATATGTTGCAATTAGCTGTCAGCATTCCAAGTTTCATACAAGTTCATTATAAAATGAAAGTGCACCGCCCCTGCACAAAAAACGCCAAGATTCTGTCAGTCGACCCGGTTACCCTGATTCTGTAAAAAGTGTGGTAAATTATACTTAGGAGAGACAGGTCGTCACCTTGGAGACCGATAATATAAATAAACAGGCTCTCGGTCCGGTCTCCAAACATTTCAATAAGCACCAACCACGATGGCATTTTGGACATCGCAGTTACTGGTACACTGTATACTAGCAATACAACGGATAGGATCCATATGGAGAATAAATTAATATCAAGGTTTGGCACGTTAACTCCATACGGGATAAACCAAATCCACAATTTTACGTAACTGCGATGTCTTCTTTCCTGATTGGGCTTTCACATTTTACTTCAACTTCAAGTCACTTCCTCTTCATTCTTCTTCTTTCTTTACCTTGTTTCTGTCTGGTTTTCTATTTTTTAGATAGGATTTGTCTCTATCTCTATATATTATTTAAATTTTATTAATACTTATTTGTATGTCTTGTACTGATGAAGGCAAGTGCCGAAACGTTTAATTATTTGTATGTCTTGTACTGATGAAGGCAAGTGCCGAAACGTTTAATTATTTGTAATGTAAAATTATTATTAAAGCTCAATATATATTGTTACATCGACACAGATTGTTCGTGTCTATTTAATCTACCCATGATTCTGTCACTTTGATTGTGTCACGCTGATTCTGTCACGCTGATTCTGCCGCGCTGATTCTGTCACCCTGATTCTGTCACGCTGATTCTGCCGCGCTGATTCTGCCACCCTGATTCTGTCACCCTGATTCTGCCACGCTGATTCTGCCACGCTGATTCTGCCACGCTAATTCTGCCACGCTGATTCTGTCACCCTGATTCTGTCACGCTGATTCTGCCACGCTGATTCTGTCACCCCGATTCTGTCACGTTGACTCCGTCACGCTGATTCTGCCACGTTGATTCTGCCACGTTGATTCTGCCACGTCGATTTTGTCACACAGATTCGGTCACGCTGATTCTGTCAAGTCGGATCTGTCACGCTGATTCCGTCACTATGATTCTGTCACGCCGATTCTGCAACGTTGATTCCGTCACGTGGATTCCGTCACGCTAATTCTTCCACGCTGATGCTGAAACGCTATTTCTGTCACGCTAATTCTGTCACATATATTCTGTCTCGTTAACCTTTGTAAAACAAAACCACGCGTGTGCACGACACAGCTGTTTCCATGACAGCATTTAATTTATGATCCCGGAGATAACCCAGTAACCCGCAGCTAAATTGTCTGTTCATTTCTGGCCTTTTGGCGAGACCGAAGCTTATCAACTTGGTTTTTTTTGTCTTAAGAAATGTAATAGCTAGATTTACAGTTTCGATCTAGACTTACAGTGTTGATCTAGATCGACAGTTTTGATCTAGATTTACAGTTTTGATCTAGATTGACAGTTTTGATCCATAATTACTGTTTTGATCTAGATTGACAGCTTTGATCTAGATTGACAGCTTTGATCTAGATTGACAGCTTTGATCTAGATTGACAGCTTTGATCTAGATTGACAGCTTTGATCTAGATTGACCGCTTTGATCTAGATCAGTGGTGCTCAACCTTCATCGACCCCCAACCACAACATAATTTTCGTTTTTTGTTCATGACTGTAGAGTATTTGTGTTTTCCGATGGTCTTAGGCGACCCATGGGAAGGGTCGTTCGACTCCCAAAGGGGGTCGCGACCCACAGGTTGAGAGCCGCTGATCTAGATTGACAGTTTTGACCTAGATTTACCGTCTGCGCCACACCACTAATGTTTCTTTTTTTTTTTAAACAAAAGCAAATCACATAGCGTTGTTATCCTTTTTCGGTGAGTAATTAACTTTTTGGTGAGATTATCTCATGTTTAGATACCTTGCGCGCAAAGAAGCTTTAATTTTGTTTCGATTAAAACAAACAAACAAACAACAACCACAACAAACAAACAAACAAACAAAAAAAAAACTCATTACACTTATATCGCATTCTTGTGACACGGCTGAGAAGTTTTGGAATCTATAATTGAAATCGGTAGGTCTCACGACACACTGAAGTGGATTATAGAAAAAATACGTTTAAGAAAAGAAACACCACCTCTGGGTCTTATAGGAACAGTGGCGTAGTGAGGGGGAGCAAGGGGGGCCATCTTGCCCCGGGCGCTACTCACAATGGGGCGCCAAATGGTATATTTTACTATAATATTGTATGATTTTCTAATGGGGGGGGGCGCTAAAAAGGTATTGTGCCCCGGGCGCGAGTTAAGCTCGCTACGCCACTGTATAGGAACAATGTGTTCTGTGTCAGAGATTATTGCAATACATAAAAGGTTCAGACTAAAGCTCTTCATCAATACATTTTACATGTTCGATTTTATTTGTGTACCTTCTGTATTCTCTCTTTTTTGTTTTTTTTGTTATGTTGTTGTATTTAATTATTACCTGCTTAAAATATTAAACCATTTCTCGGAATAACGGTTTTTGTTTACCTAAATAGGTCATTAGGCCAGCTAACCGGATGTTGAATTATTTGAACCCCCCCAAACCCGGCACTCGTTATTAGTGTACGTATAGGATTGAGAGTATAGGACATCGGTTCTCAGCCTGTGAGTCGCGACCCCTTTTAAATGACCCTTTTCCAGGGGTCGCCTAAGACCATTGGAAAATACATATATTTATAAACAGTTAAGAAGTAGCAACGGAAATAATTTTGTGGTTGGGGGTCGCCACAACTTGAGGAACTGTATTAAAGGGTTGCGGCATTAGGAAGGTTGAGAACCACTGGTATAGGACATCAGCCGCTTCTAATGGCGGAGATATTGTTACCTATACAGATGTGGATGTGACACTCAGTCGACGTACTTGTGTTAATGCTTAACAGGTACCCAGGATCCGAACAAGTGGTGCTTTACTAACCAATCAGATCTGCAGATGTGGAACATGTCGTTGTCTCGATTGAGGGGATGGGCTCTGAGAATATGACCAGGTAAAGCAGCGGTTCTCAATCTTCCTAATGCAAGGACCCCCCTCTAATACAGTTCCTCATGTTGTGGTGATCCGCCACCGTAAGACTGTTTTCGTTTCTACATCTTAAACGTGTGTTTTCCGATGGTCTTAGGCGACCCCCCTGTGTAAGGGTCGTTTGACCTCCACAGAAAGGGGTCACGACCCACAGGTTGACAACTTCTGACGTAGAAGGATATTTTACATTGTCATCAAGAAAATAAAACACCTTTCCGAAAGAAGCTCCTAACAAGCGCATTGGCAATGTCCTCAAACTTGCCACACAACAAATCAGAACCACTACTCTATGTCACATGTGTAAGTGAACTATACCATTGTGACACAAGACATCACACCCCATATGACATGTGTAAACAGGGGCGTGGCTAGGGGTTAGTGTAGCGGTTCTCAGCCTGTGGGTCGCAACCCCTTTGGCGGTCGAACGACCCTTTACCAGCGGTCGCCTAAGACCATCAGAAAACACATACACTCTACAGTTTTGAAGCTGCAACGAACTTAAATTTTGTGGCTGGGGGTCGCCACAACATGAGGAACTGTATTAAAGGGTCTCGGCAGTAGAAAGGTTGAGAACCACTGGGTTAGTGCAACCTGGGGAGGAAAATGATTTTTCCCGGCCACGCTTCCACGGAAAACAAACCGATCTGTCCAAAATCCAACGCCACCGTTTAAAGAAGAAAATATCCGCCCCTGGGCATGCCATCCCATCCGCCACCCTTACGACGCCGCTGTATATAAGTAAAACAATACAATAGTTTCACAACACATCACAACCCATATTACACGTGTAAGCAAACGACGCGATTGCGTCACAACACATATGAACTCAGCTGACACATGTAAGTAAACTTTAAAACCACGTGATATATACGTCACGAGTCATATTACATAACAAGATCGATGATCTCCTCGTGGCCGGTAATCCCTCGATCACGTCATTCGGGTTTGAGATTATATTTTCCCCTTTATCTTTGTGACAGCCCGTGAGTAGCATAACCTTGTAGTAGAAATGCTTTCTTGTATTACAATCTGCCCCGACCTTGTAGTAGAAATGCTTTCTTGTATTACAATCTGCCCCGACCTTGTAGTAGAAATGCTTTCTTGTATTACAATCTGCCCCGACCTTGTAGTAGAAATGCTTTCTTGTATTACAATCTGCCCCGACCTTGTAGTAGAAATGCTTTCTTGTATTACAATCTGCCCCAACCTTGTAGTAGAAATGTTCCAAATTAAGTACAGCCATAGCATTGTAGGAGAAATGCTTTCCGATATTACAATCTGCCCCGACCTTGTAGAAGAAAAGCTTTCTAAATATTACAATCTGCCCTGACCTTGTAGAAGAAAAGCTTTACTGTACTACAATCAGCTGGAGATGTGTCATCGAAAATATCCATGTCTTGTTTAAATTTTAGACCCCGAAATGACATCACGCAGGAATTACTTTCCGTTGCGGAAGGTTTACCGTCTTGGAAGGAAGACATATATTTTTGTATCTTATAGATCGGAAGTACGACTCCAATGAAAGACAACGCTTGTTTCCATATACGAAGCAGGACGTCACTCGAGGAGTGTGGCCTCTGTATCGAGATGACGCCTCATGGCTGAGGAGAGGCGTGGCACTTTGGGGGGGGGGGAGGGGGTGTCACGACTCATGGACGACTTGTTGTGAACCTGCCAAATGCTTTGAAATTTTTATTTGCTAGGTTCAAACCTTTCCAACCTACCGACACAATCAGCAAAAGGATTATTCTGAAATATCCAAGGGAGGTAACTGGCAGATACGTGACGTCACTGTTTCAAGGAGTAAATAACGTGGTCGTTTCCTTATACGGAGTAAAGGGTCAAGGTCCCTACCACCCACTTTGCCGCCCCCCCCACCTTAAGCCACGGGGTATTAAAACTAGTTTAAGTTTCGAGGACGTCTCAAAACATAGCACTCAATAGCCATGGTGTGATAGGCATGTGCATGACCTGGTGCAGTGGTCGGCAAACTCATTAGTCAAGAGAGCCAAAAGAAATCAGCAGCAGGACGGTTTAAAAAAAAAATTTGAGAGCCACATTTCTTTTCAAGAACCTGTCAAGAGCCATGTTTTTCGGAGTCCAAACCGATTTGAGACCGACTGGCCGAGCCGCACTCAGGTCGCTAAAGAGCCGCATTAGGCTCGTGAGCCGGGCTTTACCGACCACTGACCTAGTGGATGAGTGATGCGTGTAGACGTAGGTACCGACCACTGACCTAGTGGATGAGTGATGCGTGTAGACTTAGGTACCGACCACTGACCTAGTGGATGAGTGATATGTGTAGACTTAGGTACCGACCACTGACCTAGTGGATGAGTGATATGTGTAGACTTAGGTACCGACCACTGACCTAGTGGATGAGTGATGCGTGTAGACTTAGGTACCGACCACTGGCCTAGTGGATGAGTGATATGTGTAGACGTAGGTACCGACTTCTGACCTAGTGGATGATTGATATGTGTAGACATAGGTACCGACCACTGACCTAGTGGATGAGTGATATGTGTAGACGTAGGTACCGACCACTGACCTAGTGGATGAGTGATATGTGTAGACGTAGGTACCGACCACTGACCTAGTGGATGAGTGATATGTGTAGACTTAGGTACCGACCACTGACCTAGTCGATGAGTGATATGTGTAGACTTAGGTACCGACTTCTGACCTAGTGGACTAGTGATACGTGTAGAGTTAGGTACCGATCACTGACCTAGTGGACGAGTGATGCGTGTAGACGTAGGTAGCTAGTGCATCTTGCAATGCATCCTAAGGAGGAATTGATTTTGGATTGAGTTTAAACCCTTTCACCGTGTTACGGGGTTGTCAGCTAAGAACCTGTGGGTAAGTGTGGCTGTGGCTGGCTGGATCAATTTTCTGGACTGAAACATATTAAATAGCTGCACTGATTCTCAAAACTATATTTGGTCAGGGATCCTCAATACCATAATATAGGGATTCGATTTTAAGTTTAAAAAAAAAAAAAATGTAAATGCCTGATCACAGAAGTGTTTCTTACAATTCTAGTTACATATTTAAACTTTGAATGTACTCTGTGGTTGGTTAGAGTGTGTCTCCGTTGACAGTGTGTTTCTGTTGACAGTGTGTCTATGAAAACCGTTCGTCTATGTTGACGAAGTGCCTATGTTGACGAAGTGCCTATGCCGACAGTGTGTCTATGCTGACGACGTGTCTATGCTGACGATGTGTCTATGTTGACGATGTGTCTATGTTGTCGCTGCGTTGATGTGCACAGCGTGTAATGTTTGACAGCGCGCTAAGATGTCAAGACACGGTCTATGCTTAAATGTAACCGGTGTTGACAGAGTGTGGCATTCATGAAAGGTGTACATCTAAAATGAGTTGACTGTCACAGAGGTGCTGATAACTTAACCGATCATGAACTGGGGGAGGGGAAAAAGGGGCGGTATGAATTTATAAGTCATATAATCGAAGCTTGGATGATTCAAGCGTTTAGTGGATATCTGGAGCTACACATACATGAGGACTAAGACAATCGATCAACATGTTTGATGACAGGAAACACAAGCATGACGCACGAGGACCCACTTGTAGCTTTAAAGCGTAATAGGAGATGACTGTACTAAAGTGTTACTGTTCTCAGTAGACTAATTGGCAAATGGTGAGATTTGGAACAAAACATGTGATCTTCATTTTGATCTAGAGACAAGGATCTAAGGATGTGTAGGGAGAGAGCAATGAGTAGGGATGTGTAAGGAAATAGCAAGAAGTAAGGATATGTAGGGAGATACCTTGAAGTAAGAATTGTAGGGAGATACCTTAGAGTAAAGTTATGTAGGTAGAGACCTGGAAGTAAAGATATGTAGGGAGGTACCTGGAAGTAAGGATTGTAGGGAGATACCATAAAGAAAGGATCTGTAATAGATACCATAAAGTAAGTATATGTAGGTAGAGACCTGGAAGTAAGGATATGTGGGTAGAAACCTGGAAGTAAGGGTACCTAGGGAGGTACCTGGAAGTAAGGATATCTAGGGAGGTACCTGGAAGTAAGGATGTGTAAGGTGAAGGGGCCTGAAGTTATAACATGTGTAACTACACATGCCTCAACGGCCAAGATCTGAGAACGCTGGACATCACTTCTTGTCGTCTGCCGGTAACTTAATCAGGTTCTCTCTTTAAGCGTAGCTCTTAACGTACCCCCGTTTGAGGACCCCCCCCCCTCCTCTGCAAACACCTTGTACCCTCTGCGTCTTACGTCTCATCGGGTCTGTTGGTTAAACACAGCCTTCGTGACACATCTCCTGAGAGCATTAATTAAGAAAAAAACACAGCCTTTGTATCTCTCTCCTGGGTTTCCACTTCACAAGTTCACCCCCCACCCCTTATCCCGCTCTTTACTACGGCTTTTCTTCATTGACGAACTGGCGACACCATTAAAGCTAGGATGAGATCTATAATTAATCATGCGCCCTATAGAGTCCCCGCGGTCTTGTGCACTGGGATGTTTACTCAGGCGTGTCTTAATGCAACGTCTATTGCAGGACTGAGATTATTTCAACGGTACTGGTTCAGCACAGGTGGTCGTCGCCTTAACTTTTACAGGGCCTGAAGATAGAGTTAACATACCCCGATGGGTGGGCTGGAAAGAGTTAACATACCCCAAGGGGTGGGCTGGAAAGAGTTAACATACCCAGACGGGGGTGGGCCTGAAGCACCCTATCTATTTGAGAACCCCCTTAATCATTACCATGATAAGAGTACACATTCTGATCTTTTGTCAATTAAAATTTCGACCTCCTTATGATTTTGATATCCAAATTCATGACTGCATACCGCGAGCTGCGTAGAAACTCTTCATCACGTCCAGCCAGGCGTGTGGAATCATTCAAAGTTCGGCGATCAACGCACGGCCCTCAGATCTGGAATAGCAAAGACACCGGTCCGTGTAGTAGAGTCATCATTTGTCACCTGATTAAACTTGTCTTTCAAATAAATCATTAATAGCTCTATTGATATCGTATTCTTGTGTCGTACACTAGAGCTAAGCCCGTTAAAGGTGCATCAGACCCTCAACGGTTGCAGTTGTTGTTGTTGTTCTTGTTGCTGTTACTGTTCCCTTGAAATGTGCTCCCGAAGTTGTGGGTTGAGGATGTCGCCCTGAAATTGAAGATGTCGCATGAAATTGAAGATGTCGCCATGAAATTGAAGATGTCGCTTGAAATTGAAGATGTCGCATGAAATTGAAGATGTCGCCACGAAATTGAATATGTCGCCATGAAATTGACGATGTCGCCATGAAATTGAAGATGTCGCCATGAAATTGACGATGTCGCCATGAAATAAACATCTTTAAGTGTTTCGATCACAGCAGATCCGCTGACGACTAACGCCAATTCTGAATCACGGATCAACAAACCGGGTCGCCATAGCTTTTATTTACAGTTGTATTGACATTTCTATTACCTTCCGTGTGTCCAGCACCTTGCAATGATAGAAATTACGCAAATTTGCTACCGTGAAAAAAGTATATATATATATATGTATATATAAAATTTTAAGATAGAATAGTATAGACTGAGTTAAAGCTGTGTGGACGAGATGTTTATAACGATATAAGTTGAAGCGCAAATAAAGCAATTCGCTAGTTGCATATGTCTCTCATTTTCGTGTGTCTCGTAATGTTGCGGAGCAGAGGCGTGTCTAAGACGGAGGGGGGGGGGGGAGCAGAGGGGACAGATATCCCTGGGCGTCAGACAAGTTAGGGGCTCCAAAATGTGCTTTGATTATATTTTATTGATGAAATTAATGGGTTTGAGAGTTGAAAAAAAAAGAAAGGGCGGCGCTTGAAAATGAATCTTGTCCCCGGGGCGCCCAAACACCCTAGCTACGCCTCGCGGAGGATGGATTTTTGAGCCGTAACGTCACTTCTATTGTCTTTTTTTCGTGATTCAGGCGTCGACATATTTAGCTCCGAATATGTCTATACTTTAATACAAGATTGTCCAGGACAGTCTTATGTACTCGGTTGGTGAGTGTTGCGATGTCCTGCGCTCAAGGCTTTTTAGAATTAATTATATAAGCCAGCGAGGGTGAATTAAAAATGGGGCTAGCGCCGAATGGCCAGCAATTAAGATGTAGGACGTATGTGATCGATTTATAGGAAGTTCGTTGATCGGCTTCAAAAAAACAGGCAGATCGATTTCCAATGAATAGATATTGTGTTGGCTAAATACAGGTAATAGAATTAGTGACCTACTAGTTTTATGGTGGTCAAATACTGCTTACATAATGGTAACATTCAAATGGTATAATGGTGACTTAATAGGTTTATGGTTGTAACACACGGAGAGATAATGGTGGCACACTAGCGGTAGAATGGTGATATAATGGTAGCACACTAGTGGTAGGATGGTGATATAATGGTAGCACACTAGAGGTAGGATGGTGATATAATGGTAGCACACTAGTGGTAGGATGGTGACACAATGGTAGCACACCAGAGGTAGAATGGTGATATAATGGTAGCACACTAGAGGTAGAATGGTGATATAATGGTCACACACTAGTGGTAGGATGGGGATATAATGGTAGCACATCAGTGGTAGGATGGTGATATAATGGTAGCAGACTAGTGGTAGGATGGTGATATAATGGTAGCACACTAGTGGTAGGATGGTGATATAATGGTAGCACACTAGTGGTAGGATGGTGATATAATGGTAGCACACTAGTGGTAGGATGGTGACACAATGGTGGCACACTAGTGGTAAGATGGTGATATAATGGTAGCACACTAGTGGTAGGATGGTGATATAATGGTAGCACACTAGTGGTAGGATGGTGATATAATGGTAGCACACTAGTGGTAGGATGGTGACACAATGGTAGCACACTAAAGGTAGAATGGTGGCATAATGGTAGCACACTAGTGGTAGAAAGGTGACGTTATGGTAGCACACCTGTTGTAGAATGGTGACATAATGGGTAGCACACTAGTTGTATAATGGTGACATAATGGTAGCACACTAAAGGTAGAATGGTGGCAAAATGGTAGCACACTAGTGGTAGAAAGGTGACGTTATGGTAGCACACTAGAGGTAGAAAGGTGATATAAACCTAATTTAATGGTAAAATACTGGGTTTATGATAGTTACTTACTTGTGACATAATGGTAATATACAAGTGAAGTAATGGTGACATAATGACAATAATGTATTGTTCTATATATACAATGAAGATATATATAAATATAATATATATATATATATATATATATATATATATATATATGTTTGCCTGTCTATTCTATAACTCCCACCCAATACATTAACGTGTATTAATCCAACCCTTGCCATTTTCTTCTTTCCATTTCTTTTGTTTCTCATCACAATTTTTTTCCTTAGACCAACACTTTTCATTCACTCATATTTTCCTTTCAATAGCTACATCCCACTCACTCATCTTTTCCTTCCAAATATCTATCTCCCATTCACTAATATTTTTCCTCTCAATATCTACATCCCACTCACTTATCTTTTCCCTCCCAATATCTAACTCTATTTAACCTGTTCAACTTATTGGTATCCCATTATTTCCTTCAAAACATCCCTGGCTCTCTGCCCCATTTCGTCACCCTAACCTCACTGTCATCCACCCCCCCCCCCCCGCCCTACGTCTATAATTAGTCCATAGTGCTTGTATGAAGTAAGGCGTAACCCTTTCAGTAAAATTCCTTATCGCCATTTTACGACCCAAACAGAAATGGGCCAAGTACAAAGTCCACAAAATCCCCCATGTGTTTTTATCTGGTTCTCAATCTACCTAAGCAAGGGGGTGGGGGTGTTTGGGGGGGGGGGAGAGACACGTGAAAAGAAAAAAAAACACGAACATTGAAATAATAAAATTGTTAAAAAGTTTAAAATAATTTTTTGGAATTAAATGTCAAAGAATCGTTTTCAACACAGGGCTGCTGGATGTAACCCCTGAGGTGCTGTCCCGAAAATGCCTGTCCAAGAAGGGCTGTCATGAAAATGCCTGTCCAAGAAAGGCTGTCCCGAAAATGCCTGTCCAAGAAAGGCTGTCCCGAAAATGCCTGTCCAAGAAAGGCTGTCCCGAAAATGCCTGTCCAAGAAAGGCTGTCATGAAAATGCCTGTCCACGAAATGCTGTCATAAAAATGCCTGTAAAAGAAAGGCTGTCCCGAAAATGCCTGTCCAAGAAAGGCTGTCCCGAAAATGCCTATCCAAGAAATGCTGTCATGAAAATGCCTGTCAAAGAAAGGCTGTCCCGAAAATGCCTGTCAAAGAAAGGCTGCCCTGGACTTAAAGAAATGCATAAAAATTATTTCATGAGATGCGTTTTGGAGAGTATAATAAACACTTCAATTGGAGTGGCTCGGGTTTGTTTACGAATTATGATACTATGCTGAACTTAAGCGGACGATGTTACGACGCTGAACTTAAGCGGACGATGTTACGACGCTGAACTTAAGCAGACGATGATATAACACTGAACCTAAGCAGACGATGTTACGACGCTGAACTTAAGCAGACGATGTTACGACGCTTAACTTAAGCAGACGATGTTACTACGCTGAACTTAAGTAGACGATGTTACGACGCTGAACTTAAGCAGACGATGTTACGACGCTGAAGTTAAGCAGACGATGTTACGACGCTGAACTTAAGCAGACGATGTTACGACGCTGAGCTTAAGCAGACGATGTTACGACTGTGAACTTAAGTAGACGATGTTACGACGCTGTACTTAAGCAGACGATGTTAAGCCGCTGAGCTTAAGCAGACGATGTTACGACGCCGAGCTTAAGCAGATGATGTTACGACGCCGAGCTTAAGCAGACGATGTTACGACGCTGAACTTAAGCAGACGATGTTACGACGCTGAACTTAAGCAGACGATGTTACGACGCTGAACTTAAGCAGACGATGTTACGACACTGAACTTAAGCAGACGATGTTACGACGCTGAACTTAAGCAGACGATGTTACGACGCCGAGCTTAAGCAGACGATGTTACGACGTTGAGCTTAAGCAGACGATGTTACGACGCTTAACTTAAGCAGACGATGTTACGACGCTGAACTTAATCAGACTATGTTACGGCTCTGAGCTTAAGTGGACGAGGTTTCACGATGAGATTGCTCGTATGACTTAATGAGACGTATTTAGGATATAGTAGTTCATTTGGCAAACATAGTTTAATGAATGAAACTCTCTCTTTAGCTTTTCCAGAATTATAGAATTTTAATATATATCAAGTCGCATAGACTCTACTAGGCTTAAAGCTCAACCAACTCTCCGTGGGCCACACATAGCAGTAGTACAGTGATATCTCCTCCATGATGTCAATCTGTGCCACGACGTACTAAGGTCAAAATATAAATACATAAATTTAATATGTATAAAATATATACATCAAATACCCTTTAAAAACTTTTTTACACGACATACACAAATGCACATACACAAATGCACACACACACAAATGAATACAAACAAATGCGCACGCAGAAAAGCACACACTCAAATTCACACATTCAAATGCACACACACAAATATGCCCACACACACAAATGCATACATCCAAATGCGCGCACACACAAAGGCGCACACACAAATGCACACACACAACCCCACACTTCTTGTGTAGAGATTGTTTGATTCTCCATTAAAAAATAAATCTCCCCATCTCCATAATTTCGCCAGACATGCATCCAGCAAGTTAAGATCCATCGTGGATTTGATACGCATGGAGAACATCTTTAAAATGGAAAACGGGATATTTTTATTTTTAAGAAAATCATCTTATAAGAACATCTTACCCCCACCCCCTCACTCCCCCGAAGCCGGTAAAGACCATGATTTGCAATGCGGTGTCTGGAGACACCTATTCGGAACTCTCACCTATATCGAATTCATAATTCAAGATACGTTCACGGTTGATAGCGTTGATGTAGTTGATAGCGCTGATGTACGTGATAGCGTTGATGTAGTTGATGTCGCTGATGCACTTGATAGCGATAGCGTTGATGTAGTTGATACCGTTGATGTAGTTGATAGCGTTGATGTAGTTGATAGCGTTGATGTAGTTGATAGCGTTGATGTAATTGATAGCGTTGCTGTAGTTGATAGCGTTGATGTAGTTGATACCGTTGATGTAGTTGATAGCGTTGATGTAGTTGATAGCGTTGATGTAGTTGATACCGTTGATGTAGTTGATAGCGTTGATGTAGTTGATAGCGTTGATGTAGTTGATAGCGTTGATGTAGTTGATACCGTTGATGTAGTTGATACCGTTGATGTAGTTGATAGCGTTGATGTAGTTGATAGCGTTGATGTAGTTGATATCGTTGATGTAGTTGATATCGTTGATGTAGTTGATACCGTTGATGTAGTTGATAGCGTTGATATAGTTGATAGCATTAATATAGTTGATAGCGTTGCTGTAGTTGATAGCGTTGATGTAGTTGATACCGTTGATATAGTTGATAGCGTTGATGTAGTTGATAGCGTTGATGTATTTGATACCATTGATATAGTTGATAGCGTTGATATAGTTGATAGCGTTGATATAGTTGATATAGTTGATGTAGTTGATAGCGTTGATATAGTTGATATAGTTGATATAGTTGATATAGTTGATGTAGTTGATAGCGTTAATATAGTTGATATAGTTGATATAGTTGATGTAGTTGATAGCGTTGATATAGTTGATATAGTTGATGTAGTTGATAGCGTTGATATAGTTGATGTAGTTGATAGCGTTGATATAGTTGATATAGTTGATATAGTTGATGTAGTTGATAGCGTTGATATAGTTGATATAGTTGATATAGTTGATGTAGTTGATAGCGTTGATATAGTTGAGATATCGTTGTCATTCCATTAGATCCTGACTACACCGATCAAAACAAATATAAAAAAATAACAACAAACTATGGGCGCACATTATTTTAATGTTGCTAGTAAATTTACAACTGGCAGCCATTGAGATGACGTGTAAGTAGTCTTGAAACAGAACACAGGCCGCCTTACCTTTGGGCTTTATGAGTCTGGTTCTTTCTAGGTCGGATTTTTAGCTTCAGAAAAATAAAAATAAATGCTTTTGAAAAAAATAAATATTACAGCACTTTTGAGTTTAGAAAAAAACAAACAAACAAAAAACACTTAATATAATTTAATCTGAGACAGAAAGGGTTGGGGGGGGGGGGGGAAGAAGGGGGAGTCTTATGTGTTTGTATTAGACCAGTATTTCCCAAAACTTAATTTGCCACCACACTCCTTGGGCGCCTTGAAAGCTTTGACACCCTCCCCTCTAAAAAAAAATAAAATACCCCCCCTCCCCATTTTTCAATATATTTTACAGCTTACTGGAAGAGCTAAATACAATGTTACCCATTCTGACCCCCCCCCCCCCCCCCCAACCACCCCGGGAGATTGAATTTCACTTTTGGTTACCGGAAATTTGTAAGAAACCTTTTTTGTTCGACGATAATTTTTACGAAAGGAATGTTGTTCGAATGTAAAGCTGTTCTAACAGACGTTTGTTGGCACGTAAAGCTGTTCTAACAGACGTTTGTTGGCACGTAAAGCTGTTCTAACAGACGTTTGTTGGCACGTAAAGCTGTTCTAACAGACGTTTGTTGGCACGTAAAGCTGTTCTAACAGACGTTTGTTGGAACGTAAAGCTGTTGTAACAGACGTTTGTTGGAACGGAAGGTTGTTCGAAATGAAATTTGATCGATTTCACAAACTCGAGATGAAAAATGCCAACTGTTTTATTTGAAAATAAACGTTCACACCAAATAGACACCGCGTGTCCGCCGCACCCCCCCCCCACACACTTTTTTCCGCATGTACAGTTGTGTGTGTGTGTGTGTGTCACCCACCCCTCCCCAGTTTGAGCACCACTGCATCAGCCGGGTACACTTGAACTATTTGTCTACGGAAAAGGGGGGCGGGGGGGACGGGGGGGGGGACGTGGTGTGATCGGTTACTGTCATGGCGGCGGTTCAGTATACGTAACTCTGCCTTGAAAGAGGCGCGGTTACACCACCCACCCCCCCCCACGTGATTGGTCTGATCATTGGTGGCTGTTATAAAACAGTAACTCACTGGCTGAAAATGGCCACTCCACGTATAACGTAAACTATTTACAGCAACAATAACAAAACAAAAAACAAAAAAAGTTATCAGAGATCGCCTGGTTAGTGACCCAACCGAATTAAAGGGAAATGTTTTCATTATGAGGTCTTTTAGACCATCGGTTCTCAACCTGTGGGTCGCGACCTCTTTGGGGGAGGGGGGTCGAACGACCCTTTCACAGGGGTCGCCTAGGACCTTCGGAAAACACATATACCCTACAGTTATGAAGTAGCAATGAAAATAATTTTGTGGTTGGGTGTCGCCGTGCCATGAGGAAATATATAAAAAGGGTATCGGCATTAGAAAGGCTGAGAGCCACTGTTTTAGACTATCTGGTCGAAAATGCAGAGGCGTAGCTAAGGGGGGCAGGAGGGGACAGATGTTCCCGGGCGCCAGCTAGTTCGGGGCGCCAAAATGGGCTTTGATGTTATTTTATTGATGAAAATTATGGGTTTGAGAGTTGAAAAAAAAGAAAAGGGGGCGCTTTATAATGAATCTAGTCCCCGGGCGCCAAACACTCCCGCTACACTTCTGAGAAATTGTGTATGGTTTAAACAGCAAAACTAAGCAAAGTTACCGGAATGGATTAACTAAGACTACTGGGGAAAGTTATTAAACGAATTTGTATTTTAAAACGTTTTCAGCTTGTGGCTGATACAATTTTTTTTTTACAATTTTAGATAATTTTCAGAGTTTATTTTTTTTAGTACTGGGTACCCCAGGACAGTGTGTGTTTGGGCGCTGTACACCGTGATATAGAACATTGCCATTTGTTCTACAGAGTTATTAATAAGCTGATTGTGTTTTCGCGTTGTCTTTATTGAACATTTTAAAACTCACAGCGACGAAACTATGAGCCGTATGACGCTGGACAATTTATTTTTAAAAAAAGAAAGACAGTCTGCTCCTATAGAGTGACGTGGACAGCCTCACCTTAACGGCAACAACCATGGCTTACAAATCAAGAGGGATCCCACACATTCTTTCTACAGCTATTTATAGCACTGTTTCTAAAGCTATTTAAAATACTGTTTCTCAAGCTATTCGCCACACGGCTCCCAAGGCTATTAGCCACACTGTTTCTAAAGCTATTCGCCACACGGCTCCCAAGGCTATTAGCCACACTGTTTCTAAAGCTATTCGCCACACGGCTCCCAAGGCTATTAGCCACACTGTTTCTAAAGCTATTTACCACACTGTTTTTTTAAACTATTTACAATATGTCGTTTGTCTTAACCAGTAAATACTAGGACCTGGAAAGGGCAGGGCAAGTGTATAGATTTGAAAACTTGAAATTTAAGTCTAATAAAAACATTAAAAAACAATAATTTAAAAAATGGAAATCCTTTCAAAACAATTTTCTTTTCCCGTCAAGTCC
Source organism: Omphiscola glabra (assembly GCA_964017045.1). Taxonomy (NCBI): domain Eukaryota; kingdom Metazoa; phylum Mollusca; class Gastropoda; family Lymnaeidae; genus Omphiscola; species Omphiscola glabra. The sequence goes on along the minus strand of OZ024806.1, from coordinate 11,550,104 downwards.
TTCTTTTTATTGTTTTGTTTTGTTTTGTTTTTCGCGGAAACATCCATGATGTTTTACTTTCATATTTGAAAAGAAAAACATATTAATTATTAATTTATTTTTAACATTAAAAAAAAAAAATTGAATAAAAGGCTTAATCTGGCTTGTTCCTGACGTCCATTCAAATGTGCAAACATCATAGCAAACAAATGCCAAACACAAACATCAAACACGATTCAAGATAAATGTTTTGAAGAATGTATCCTTTTTTTTTTTAAAAAAAAAACAATTTCTTTTTTCTTTCCTTGCTTTAGTCGCTGGCGTTATTTACACAGAGAGCATAGTACGCCATAGACTCGTGTACACAGATTTATGTACAAAGATCACACCAGCTATCGCACTTTAATGAACACGGAACACCTATGACAATGGTGCCTATTCCCCCGTCTCTCCCCCCCCCCCCCCCAAACAATGAACTCTGAACATTTACCCATCAGTGTCGACAAAAGACCACAGGGAAATACAAACATTGAACAACAACAGTTGGTTCAGGGGGGGGGGAGTCTAATTATATAGACATACGTTCTTTTAACGCTACCAGAATCACCAGTGTAAACGGACGACTAGATGTGAAATGACCATTAGCAACAGAATGACCACTATCAACAGAATGACCACTATCAACAGAATGACCACTATCAACAGAATGACCATTATCACCAGAATTACCACTATTAACAGAATGACCCCAAACAACAAAGGGACCACTATCAACAGAATGATCACTATCAACAGAATGACCATTATTAACAGAGTGACCACTATCAACAGAATGACCCCGAACAGCAGAATGACCATTGTCAATAGAATGACCCCTATCAACAAAATGACCACTATAATAGAATAATCAAGATCAACAGAAGGGCCACTATCAGAAAGACTGATCACACCTTACACAATAGGAACGTTTTAGCGGTGAAGAAATGCTTGCATCTTACGACCGAATAAATCTAACTGAATTCATTGTAATACAAATGAGATATTCCATTAATGTTATTATATAATATTGATGGCCTGCTCTGTCTGGCTTAATTAATTAAATTCGAGCCGCGAGAAACAACAAACATATAACGATAAAAATATCAATCTAAAAGTATCATCAAAATAGCACTTATCAACAAAATTACACTTATCAACAAAATAGCACTTATCAAAAATATTGCACTTATCATCAAAATTGCACTTGTCAACAAAATTGCACTTATCAACAAAATAGCACTTATCAACAAAATTGCACTTATCATCAAAATTGCACTGATCAAGAAACGACAAAGCAACAGAGTTGTAAACTTTACTTTTTTTTTTATTTCACTCAACTGTTTGAAAGTAAGTCTTAACAAGTTAACAATTTATTTACACTGTAAGGCAGTGCTTCTCAATCTTCTGAATCCGTGACCTTTTAGTACAGTTCCCGATGTTGTCATGACCCCCAACTATAATATTATTTTAGTTACCATATATTTTAAATATGTGTTTTCCGCAGGACTTGGTGGACTTCTGTTTAAGGGGTCGTGAACCACTGTTTGAGAACCGCTGCTATAAAGGTTGAGCGTTAGCATGTTAATGTAGGGGGAATAAGCGATGATTTCTTTTTTTACAAATAACCACTGACTGATTACTTACCTTATGCCGCGTTAATTTTCGAACAGGTATTTGAATACAAACGATCATTATTATTATTATTATTATTATATGTTGTCTTATATAGTGCGGTACCCCAGCCTAGGGATAGGCTCACCGCGCTGTACATAAAAATATTAGCAAAGGAAACATAATCGTGACAATAAAATAAAATGCATTTATGTGATAAAAAAACAGCTGTATAGAGACAAAACAAAAACAAATTCATATTCACCCCACCCACCCCAGAACTTTTACATGACATACCATGGACGGCAGCTAGCAGCATCGTTTATCGGTCAGATGTGGGGAATCAGTCGGGGTAATAGAGTTTAAAGAGATGTGTTTTGAGTGCAGTTTTGAAGGCCTGTGTGGTTGGTATATTGCGGATGTGAAGTGGCAGTGAATTCCATTGTTTGGGGGCGCAGAAAGAGAAAGATCGTTCACCATATGTTTTAATACGTGTCTTAGCAACGGACAGAATACGCGTGTCTGCGGAGGAGCGAAGCTGTCGAAGGGGTGAATAGACAGAAAGAAGTTCGGTTAGATAGGAAGGGCAGGAATCGGAGAAAAAGTTATGACAGAGAACAGACAGCTTGTAATCAATGCGTGCCTGTATAGGAAGCCAATGAAGTGAGTGGAGTAGTGGAGTGACATGATCACGTTTTTTTGCCTTTAGAACTAGCCTAGCAGCTGAATTTTGAATCTTTTGTAGTTTTTCTAAGAAGTGTTTTGGTGAACCTGACAGACGAGAGTTGCAATAGTCAAGACGAGAGAGAATAAGAGCACAGACTAAGGTTTTTGTTGCGTTAACTGTGAGGTAGTGGCGGATGGAGCTGATCTGACGGATAGCGGTGTATGCAGAACGACAAGTGTGAGAGATATGTTTATCAAGAGACATGTTGTTATAGAAAGAATATAACCAAGATTCCTAGCAGAGGATGTAAACTGTATGTCGGCGTTACCTACTTGAAATGAGTTGGGGAGAGTTGAGGTAGATGATGATAAAATAAAATAAAACATCTGCTCTTAAAATAATGAATACTCCTCACCCAATAAATAAAAATATTTTTAAAAAGATAGTAATCTCCCTTGGTCTCGTTTCTAGGGAGATTTACGTTTAAATAGCGAGATTTCCGCTTTCTTTTTAGCAACATCTAAACAAAAGGTTGAGTGGCCGGATTTGGCCGTAGTGGGATTGAATCGGTACTAGCTGGATTTGGCCGCTGGAATCTAGCAATTTTCTGGAATCTAACAATGAAATGTTGACAAGCATACTATAACGATAAGTCAAAACCCTTTCAATTTTGATTGTTTAAAGCAGAGGTCCCCAAACTTTTTTGCTCTCGTAGACCACTTGTCATGTTTTTCGGTTTTGGGTAGACCCCTTGCTTACCTGATATGGTTTTTCTGGCAAATTCATCTACTTCAAATGTATTTTTGACAGCCGGTATAGTGCTACTCACTTTGAAATATTTAAATTTATAACGGTAGTGAAGTGTAGTGTGGAAAAACTTTTTAAAAAAGACATGTTAAGTTTTATACATTTATTAATTAAATTCATATTTAAAGGAACCAAATTAAAATTTACTTTCTGTTACATAAAATTACTAAGCAAATAATAAAAAAAAATGAATGCTTTAAGTGTGAGGGGTGAACCCTATGCTTTAATAATAAATTTTTGGAAATATTTTTTTTTTACAAAATAAAACCTTACACCCAGGGCCGGATAAAGCCATTTTAGTGCCCAAGGCACAAACCCACACGGGAGCCCCCTTCTGCCCGGGGCCCCTGGCCCCTGATCTTTCACTGACCGTGACCGCTGGTATGTTTAATATTATGCAAAGAAAACAGTTTCTAACAAATAGGTTTGTAGTTTGTACTACTATCACTTATATAAAACCTACAATAAAGTATTTCTGTGTTAAAATTAATAGTTAATAAATTGTACCACGCTTGAATGTGAATTTTTATTATAATGTATTTCTTCATTTTTATAGCACTTGTTCAATTTTCAGTTGTTTCTGGACTTAAATTTGTTCAAAAAAAAATATTTCTTAAGAACTTGTGGTGCCCCCAAACGCTTGGTGCCCAAGACACGTGCCTTGTTTGCCTGATGGTTAATCCAGGCCTGCTTACACGCAGAGAAAATAGAAATGTACGCGCGCGGAGCTGTGGGAAACTGCTAGTTTATAATAATTCTTAAACAATTTCATATACCGATATATGTCGGTAACAGAAAATATACGTACTTTCTTAAATCTTAATATGCTTGTTCAACACGTTTCATGAAAATGTATGTTTTTAATATTTTTATGTCATTGGTACTTATATAATTTAGAAAGATATATGTTTTATGTTATAAGGTAATATTATGTAAGTAAATATGTACTATATGTGTACGTGGATTATTCCATTCGTGGAATGCCAAAATAGAAGTCACGACCTGCTTACATAAGATCCACTATTTTCGATCCCCATTTTCATTTCATGGACCCCCCAATTTATTTTTTTGCGCTGACATGGATCCCTTGCAAGTTGTCTTCGACCCCTGTGGGTCGATATAGACCACTTTGGGAACCACTGGGTTAAAGAAAACGCCATCATAGAAATGAATATGAACACACAAATAAATATATATATATATATATATTATATTTATATAGTAAATGTTATCCTTTCTTGAACATACGGGTTCCCGATCCTGTTGATATAATCACGACATTTTTGTAGAATAATGGCTCAGTTTAGACCACTCGGCCACCCATGACCCATATTTCAAGCTATGCACGCATTTAAGAACAATAAATAATATCAATAAAGGGCACTTTGTGGAGTAGGGCGACACGCGCACTAAGCATATTGCACAATGGGTAGAGAGCGCAAAGCGAGGGCCCGAGGCAAATCACCTTAAACGATTCAGGATGTGACTAGCTTTGAGCGGTTTTGGCAATAAAGTGTTATGAAAACATACAGTTTTATAGACCAAAATAAATAAACCGCTACTCGATTGGGCAGCCTTTTAGCAGTGATGTACTTTAAAAAAGAAAGTGAAAATTTGATTTCGAAAACACTGCTGAAACAGGAAGTGTCGATTATATTGCACATGCGCATTGCTTTGTCCCCCCCCCCCCCCCAAATGACTAAGCGCTAAGAGGACAACCTGACAAAGCTAAGAAGAAACAATTGGAATTGTTTTAATATATATATATATATATATAAATATTTTAATGTAAGAGAGTGTTTAAAATTTATAACAGATTTGAAATAAGAATAGCTTTTAAGTTTATTTATTTTTATGTTTTTAAACGGGGAAACGTTTTATGACAATTCTCTTTAAAAAAAGTGTTGCTCCAGAGTCTTTAAAGGGGCGTCGACCGTTAGAGCGTCGAACTGTGATCAAAGACGCTTGTAGTTTTATATTACGATCTAAATTCACATCAAACCCGCAAACTCAATTTTAACAGCCACGCTCGACTGCCAATGTTCTCCCCCTTACAAAGGGAAATAAGAATAATAATACATAACCCTTAACTATTATTACGGGTTATCTACCACGGAATATATTTTAAAAAAACACAAAATGTGGACTCTTTCTGTTTGCATTGATGTGACTAACTAAGGTTAGAAGCAACACACTGGGACTCTTTGAAACCCAAACATTTGCTAGAACGATCTCAAGAAAATTTGGTTGCCTTAAAAAAGTTATCACAATTGTCACTGTCTCTTTGAAAGATCAATTTAATTTATAATCAACATATATTGTTTGACATGGAAAAAAAATAACATTACATCAATTTATAAACTATAACCCAGCTAACTGACTCCTCCAGGCGAAAGATGAGTGGTCACGAGGTCTTCTGCTTATGGATTGCATACGTAGTATGAATAAGAACTATTGTCATGCTTGTTTATGAAGTAGAACAATTTTTATACCTGTCATGGGGTAGAACAATTGTATGCTTTTATGGAGTAGAACTATTTGACCAATTCCATCTTGTGTTATGAAAAAAGGCCGTAATTTATCAAGTATGGTGCTCCCATAGGAGCTAGAGATCCAACCATTATCAGATCGAGTATGTACAAGGGCATCGTTTTGGTGCTTCCATAGGTCCTAGCGCATCCATCCATTATCAGATCGAGTATGTACAAGGGCATCATTTTGATGATTCCATAGGTCCTAGGGCATCCAAATATTATCAGATCGAGTATGTACAAGGGCATCATTTTGATGATTCCATAGGTCCTAGGGCATCCAAATATTATCAGATCGAGTATGTACAAGGGCATCATTTTGATGATTCCATAGGTCCTAGGGCATCCAAATATTATCAGATCGAGTATGTACAAGGGCATCATTTTGATGATTCCATAGGTCCTAGGGCATCCAACCATTATCAGGTAAAGAATGTACAAGGGCCAAATCTGTACCAGTTTACCAGTGGGCTCCACCTGAGGTCACAAATCTAAATGAGAACTAATAAGGCCCTGGTATGGCTAAGAGAATGCACTGAATGGCTGTTTGTTTCCACTAGTGAAATAATTTAATACTAGATATAGCTCCCAAAACATTGGCGACAGCAATGCGTGAACTTCCCATCTACTAGATATAGCTCCCAAAACATTGGCGACAGCAATGCGTGAACTTCCCATCTACTAGATATAGCTCCCAAAACATTGGCGACAGCAATGCGTGAACTTCCCATCTACTAGATATAGCTCCCAAACCATTGGCGACAGCAATGCGTGAACTTCCCATCTACTAGATATAGCTCCCAAAACATTGGCGACAGCAATGCGTGAACTTCCCATCTACTAGATATAGCTCCCAAAACATTGGCGACAGCAATGCGTGAACTTCCCATCTACTAGATATAGCTCCCAAAACATTGGCGACAGCAATGCGTGAACTTCCCATCTGCTGAAATTATACTTGACAAAACATGAACTCAAGTAACGCACATTTAAGAATCCGAATTTTCGCTACATCCCTCCTCTCTGTGCTACGTCACTGCACGATTTTTATGTCACGCCCATGAACTATATTAATATATTCGGATGTCTTAACAACTTTTACACCGAATAATATCTTTTACACCATACTTAAATTGAGACGATTTCATTTTTCGAAAAGAAATTATTACGCACCAAACGCAGTTGCGTTATTAAAAAAATTCATTTGGCGTAGTTATCGGGAATTATATTTTACGTGCCATTGAACTTATTGTTAAACCATACTTTCTTTCAAACATATAGAATTATTTGTAATATACTATCAATACCAAATTCGGTTTTTAGGAAGCAGTCCACGAGTCACAGCAGAAGCGTAATAAATTTAAGAGACATATGTCATCTGTTCAAATTGTTTTATTCATGTGCTGAAAGTGCACTGTGCAATATAAAAACACATCCATTTGCTTGGACCAATAAAAGAATCTTATCTCATCTTACGATGCTTCCTTAGGACCCAGGGCATCCAACCGTTATCAGACAACGCCTAGGTGGGCTTATCCACTGTTAAGATCAGTAAGCTTACACACTTTTTTTGGTCAGTGGATATCAAAAGAAAACTTTGGTCCTTAGAAAACCAACATGTCAGTCTTGAATAATTTAAGGGCACCCTCCCAAAAACCGCTAAAGAGCTTTAATACAAATGCGCTCATTTTTTTATTTTGCAGCTAGAATTGAACTATGCCATACAACCATAGATAATATCAAATCTACAATGATTTTTATAAAAAATAATTTTAAAAAACCGATCGCTCCATACAGTACGCACCGCCGTCCCCCCGGGGTGGGAAGGGGGGTCTTTAGAGACGTAAATTATATCCACCCCAGCCCAAGGAAGTCCGGCCCGGTTGCTGTGTAAGCATCAACCCGGCTGGCCAGGCGTCCCTTCTCTGATGCGGCCTCACTCGCATAGTCAATCGAGTGGAAGGGTGGGTGGGGCCGTCTCAGGGGCGGGGAGCCCTCGGCATGCCGCTTCGCGGCCTGACTGGAATAAAGACCACGGGGGGAGTGGTTGAATGCCAGTTGGGGGCGGTGGAGGTGTGCTGGGGAAGACCTTATGAGCCTCGGCTCGATGGTCTGCTGATTTTCTTAAGTATGTTAGTTAGTACGCACCGCCAGAGGCGTCTCCTCAAACTTGCAGACTCCGTTCAAACAATACCCATGGTGGGGGGGGGGGGCTAGGCCGCAGCAGCAAAGTTTAGTGACGCAAATGCGCACCGAGCATTGCCCCATAGGCACATACTTCTGCCGGCTAGACGGCAACTGGGAAACTACTTGCCGGCATTGCCGCCTGGACCCGGAGACGCTGGCGCATCTGTTGACCGAATGTCCCTCACTAGATCTCACGGGGGAGGCCAGGGCGGAGGGGGGGAACCCTATGTGAGGAAAATGTTGTAATGCACAGGTCGGCAGATGGAGCTGGTTGCCAATTTACTAGCCGGGGTCATAAGAGAGTAATCTCATCTTCACCAGAATATGTGTGTTAGTACGCACCGAAGAATTTGCGCACCGTATGATGTGGTAGAATGCAAACATGCTTCTAATTCCTATGGTAACAATAAACACATTTTTGATATCCTCCTACGCCTTCGCTTTGACAGTGGAGACTTTTGGTAATCGGTATTCTTGTAAACACAACTAAGCAGGCTCTCCTCTACCGCAGGTTACGTTTACTCCGTAGATTACACTCGAAGTGTGGACAGCTCTCAGATGACAGCGGTGAACGAAAGCAGTACAAATCGTTCGACCCGTCCTTGAAGAAGACAACTCGAACAATGATGCCGACGTGTTGAAAAAACAAAAAAAAAACGAAAACAAAATCACCTGACCTCACAGCGTCCCACAGGTAGAAGTATCATATTACATTGATAACATGTAACACAATGAGAATATTATAGTACATGATTGGAATATTAATGAATGATTGGAATATTAATGAATGATTGGAATATTAATGAATGACTGGCATATCAATGAATGATTGGAATATTAATGAATGATTGGAATATTAATGAATGTTTGGAATATTAATGAATGAATGGCATATTAATGAATGATTGGAATATTAATGAATGATTGGAATATTAATGACAGGATAAGAATATAAAGAGATACTCAAACTATATTCTTAAAATAAATAAAAATATATTTATATATAGTTATATGTATTTAAAATTTAAGGTTAAATTTCGGAATTAATAAAAAAAACAAAAACAAAAAACAGATTTTTTTTTTTTAATTAAAAATTAAAGAAAAAACAAAAACTTTCCATGTATTAATCAGACATGAATAACAACGATGAAATTATATGAAATTTGAGCTATTTTTTTAATTTTTAGTTAAATTATCTACGGCTTGCTACCAAGAAAAACGAATTAGGACTCCTGGCCAATGGTCTTAGCAGGAGTCAGATCTGGTCAGACATGTCTACCTGATAGTGTTAAATCATGAAAGATTTTAAAAAAACTAAAGGCACTAAAAAAAACGGTATTTATTTTAAAATGTTCGTATGAGGTATAAAACAAAATCTAGCACGAAAAGTCGTAGTTACGATCTACTCTGGTGTGTAGTTTTGTATTCATAAAACTTCATTTTTTTACAGCTGATAAAATGAACACCAGCGCGGCTTTCTTTGGAAGTTTTGTTGACGTGACGGGCGTGGCAGTCGTAATTTGTGTTATCGCATCTGGCTTCGTGTTCTGTAAGTACTTCGTGAGGTCTCTGCGCTGCTGTATCTCATTGCTCCGCTGTTTTCGTCTCTTAAATTGTCCCATCGTAGCGTCTCACAGTATCCTATCACACTTTCCCCACGTGGCCACAAATCAGAGTATCTTAGTAGCATCCCGCATGGTCATATCATAGCGTCTCACAATATGCTATCATACTATCCCGCATTTCCCTATCATATTTCCAAATTGCCCTATCACAATGCCCCATCTTTTCCTCTATCAGTGTCCCACCTTGCCATCTAACAGTGTGCCACCCTTGCCTCTCAGAGTGTTCCATCTTGTCCTCTCACAGTGTTCCACCTTTCCCCCTTTTACAGTGCCACACCGTTGTTATCCTACAGTGTCCCACCTTGTCCTCCCACAGTGTCCCACCTTTACATGTTTATAGATAGGCTCACTGTTGCTCTGTTGATATATGTTTAGGGCTCTGCTCTTCTGCTTGCGTTAGCATTTCAGCCGGACCTGTTTACGTCAGTTGCAACTTTGCTCCGTACCGCAGGTGATCCCACGAGGTTCAAACTGGAGCCGTTCAACCCATCTCTGGGCAGCTGCAGCTGCGAACACGGATTGGTCGACCGCGTCGACCACTTCATTCTGACCGGAACCATCAACTACGAAGGAGTGGCGCATCCCCTGGAGTCGCGGATGAGGCTGGTCCTGATGGGCGGCGGGAGTTATAAAGATGTGAGTGCTAAGACGCTGGCGGTCGGGCTGCTGTGTTGACTGGGGGACGTAATAAGGTCAGTGGTGACCTTCCTGTTGGGAACGTTTTTTGGTTTCTGAGCGTCGATTGTTCCCGGGAACAAGTATACACGCACAGGGAACCGCTGTAGTGAAAATTTCGATGCCCTTATCACTTTCGGTGCCTGAGAAGAAAAACGTCACACAGAGGTCACCCGCTGGCCAGTGGAGGTCACCGGTGAGCTACTGATCTTTAATGTGCGTTGTTGTCGGGAGTGTGTAAGTGTACAAAGTTTTAGCACCTTTGGAGATGAGGAATCTGGGTCAACTTTTGAGATTTTAGATTAGACCCACACAGAGATCACTCAAGGGTCAGTGGAGGACACTGGTGACCTACTGATCATGAAGGGTTGGGTTGTCACCGGGGTGTGTGTAAGTGTATGACGTTTTCAGCTCAGCTGCAGGCCAGGATGTGGGTCAAAACTGTGACGCAAGCTTCCAACACCAACAGACACAACGGCCTACATAAAAAGTGTTTGAAAAACTAAATGCTCCTTGTTGATATCAAACATTTACTACAATTGAAAATTGCGTGGTTAAATATTTTATTTAAAAAAATCACCGTATGAATCCCTTGCCACCCTTTAACCCGACAATCCAGCAGGTCTCGCGTTTGACGATACTATCTTGTTTCTTGTATTCTTCTTCATTGTCTATATATTAAGGGCCCACAATCAATGTATTGATCATTATGGCTCCTATGAATGTAGATGGGATTTGCAAAGTCTCTGTGCATGGTGTTGATGAGGATATTTATACAAGAGTAACTGTTTGAGGGTATCATGCACTAGGGGTTGGAAGGCCCGAGGCAATAGACGCAAATGAGTCAAGTGTTGTCGCCTCAACTGTTCCTTTTGGAAGCTTGTTCCAGTCCCTGATTGTCTTTGATAGGAATGAGAAGTTCCTATACTGGCTTCTCGCTGGTATGAGCCGTAATGCCTGTCATGGCCTCGTCGTTGTCTATGGGGGAGAGGGACGAGTTTCTGTTTAATGCCAGAACAGTGGACTAGCCCATTATTTATCTTGTAAATCATGGAGAGCCTGGACTGTCGTCGTTTTCATAGAAAGTCTTCCTGGTTATATAGAAAGTCTGCTGATTAGAATGTGTATCGTATTCCTTGTGAAAAGACAAATAGAAAGAAGCGTCATTTATCACATTCCATAAATAATCGGTTCGCTTTAAAACATGAACTCGTCTTAACAAAATTTAATTGAAAAAAATCACTTTTCAATTGTTGTTATTTCACAGATAACATCGATAGGCGATATTCGCGTGACCGTATGTGCGTTCACGCTGCAGATTCCTATCGACAGGTGTATCTGCGTCAGCGACACGGGCAAAGCGTGGGCTTACGTGTGCAACATCACGGCCAAACTGGAGAACAGCGAGAAGTTCTTCAAGATGATGTGGCTGCCCAGAAAAGCGATGCACGTCAGCGACAGCCTCAGCCTGCCTATAGTCTTCGGTAACGGTTGTAGCGTTTCTTTGTACCTCCGTACTTGTACAACAAGTTGTTAAAACTGGGGGTTTTTTTTGCCACTGAACGTACCATCGACTAGTGACGCGGGGACACGTTCGTGTACATTTACTTAAATAAAGGGGGTGAACCGCGTGGTACAACCCGGGTAGACGATACTTGCCAACCTCGGATGCTGGCTCGTCTGAGAGAAGTGGAACTTGCCAACCTCGGATGCTGGCTCATCTGAGAGAAGTGGGACTTGCCAACCTCGGATGCTGGCTCATCTGAGAGAAGTGGGACTTGCCAACCTTGGATGCTGGCTCATCTGAGAGAAGGGGTACTTGCCAACCTTGGATGCTGGCTCATCTGAGAGAAGGGGTACTTGCCAACCTTGGATGCTGGCTCATCTGAGAGACGTGGGACTTGCCAACCTCGGATGCTGGCTCATCTGAGAGAAATGGGATTTGCCAGCCTCGTATGTTGGCTCATCTGAGAGTCGTGGGACTTGCCAACCTCGGATGCTGGCTCATCTGAGAGAAGTGGGACTTGCCAACCTCGTATGTTGGCTCATCTGAGAGAAGTGGGACTTGCCAGCCTCGTATGTTGGCTCATCTGAGAGAAGTGGGACTTGCCAACCTTGGATGCTTGATCATCTGAGAGAAGGGGTACTTGCCAGCCTTGTATGCTGGATCATCTGAGAGAAGGGGTACTTGCCAGCCTTGTATGCTGGATCATCTGAGAGAAGGGGTACTTGCCAGCCTTGTATGCTGGATCATCTGAGAGAAGGGGTACTTGCCAGCCTTGTATGCTGGATCATCTGAGAGAAGGGGTACTTGCCAGCCTTGTATGCTGGATCATCTGAGAGAAGGGGTACTTGCCAGCCTTGTATGCTGGATCATCTGAGAGAAGGGGTACTTGCCAGCCTTGTATGCTGGTACATCTGTGAGAGGTGGGACCTTCCGACATTAGATTCTAGCTCAGCCAAGAGAAGTGGGACATGCCAACTTAGGATTCTGGCTCATCAGAGAGAGGTGGGACATGCCAACCTTGCATTCTGGCTCATCAGAGAGAAGTGGGACATGCCAACCTTTTTATTCTGGCTCATCAGAGAAAAGTGGGACTTGTCAACCTTGGATTCTTGCTCATCAGAGAGAAGTAAAAATCCGATAGCGAAACCATCAATTGTACCACTTGTACCAGTACTTAATGACTGGCAAAACCATTAATTGTACCACTTGTACCAGTTCTTAATGACTGGCAAAACCATTAATTTTACCACTTGTGCCAGTTCTTAATGACTGGCAAAACCATTAATTTTACCACTTGTGCCAGTTCTTAATGACTTGAAAAACCATTAATTGTACCACTTGTACCAGTTCTTTATGACTGGCAAAACCATTAATTGTACCCCTTGAACCAAGACTTAATGACTGGCTAAACCATTAGTTGTACCCCTTGTACCAGTACTTAACTGACTAGCTAAACCATTAATTGTACATCGTGTTCCAGTACTTAATGACTGTCATAACTATTCATTGTACCACGTGTACCCCAATTACCAACTGCAGCGCCATCAGTTATTTCACTAATTATCCATCACTTATACTTTTGTCTACATTAGGAAATTTAAAAAAAATAGTTATTCTCCTTTCAGACATTTGTGACAGGCAGGGACAAGGTAAGTGGCGAAACTCCTTTTGTCGGGGTGTTATGGGGGGGGGGGGGCATCGTTTTAAGTTTTTTCAGGTGGGAGAGGCAAAACCAAAACTTAGTCTGCTTGTTAAGTTGTTTATTACTGGAGACACTACATTACATAGTAATTTAAATAAAACCTGCAGTTGCAAGGGGTAGGGGGTAATGCACCACCCTGACCTACCCAAATGACGTCCCTGGTGTTATATACAATAATTTCTCAAACTTATCTCAACAGGAAACTTCAAAAGTCGTCGTCCCCCCCCCCCCCCCAAAAAAAAAAAACCAGCCACCACCGCTTTCCCCGTCCTCGTCTTTGTGGAAGAGCTATCTTTAATCTTCGCGATTCAGTGTTGGAAGACAAGTAAATATTGTAACACGCGACACATAGTGACTGGGATGCACTAACGCGACACATAGTGACTGGGATGCACTAAAAGAAACGTGTCCTGTTTGGATACGCTCCTGAAATCCCAGGATTAAAAATAAAAACTCTGCATATTCTATTCATTACATACATTTTGAAAAAAGCTTTAGGTACTAACATATTTTTATACTGTTTCCAGGAAATCCCGATGACGATACGGACCCTTCCCATTCTGGATCGGCAGTCGAGCAACGATTCGGTAATTGATATGCTGAAATAATATCATCCCCCCCCCCCCCTGTCCTTCGCACGCGAAGATGACCAAGGCGATTTTTTTTCCGACTTGGGTAGTTAGCCTTCACTTGAGCTGTATTTTTGTTTAAAGTGAGGAAGAGGCGCTCAGTTCGCCAGCCTCACACTCACGTCCTAAGTGTTCCAGTGGCATTTCTCCGCCCCTACCTTGTTGAGTTGTCGTTTAAAGAGCTAATTGGGGTAGTGATCTTGACAGCCATTTGGTTAACGATACTCTAAACTTTCAGTGGAAACTTATTAGTTTAGAGAGTTTAAACATAAGCTTTTTTTTAAAAATATTACTGTGAAAATCTCGGTCCGATTCTCAGTCTAAACATTCAAGTTTGAACACGTCGGTCTAAACATTTAAGTCTAAACAATATAGTCTAAACATTCAAGTTGAACCAATACAGTCTAAATATTTAATTCTAGCCAATATAGTCGAATCATTTAAGTCTAAACCTTATCGTCTAAATATTTAAGTCCAACCGTATCATCCCTTTTTTTCCGGAACTAAACACTTTACCCTAAACATTTCACCCTGAAAATTTCAGGTTTATCGTTTCAGACTTTTTTTTTGCATCCTAATCATTTAAGTTTTAGACGGTTTAGTCTAATTTTTTTAGTTGCATCCTTTCAGACTGTGAGCAGTGCATCAAGAATGGTTTTTGCAGCATGCTGTGCCCCAACTGTGCCCACGGGTGCTGCCACAGGGGCAGGACTTGCCCATACTGCAAGCTGGGTTTCAAGCATCCACAGAACGCATGCGCCTTAGGTATCTAACAATGTTGCTGTCCCCGTTAACAACGGTACATACGTGTGGACTGTACCGTGGACCACGTTACATACGTGTGGACTGTGCTGCGAAAACGATACATACGTGTGGACTGTACCGTGAACGATACATACGAATGGACTGTACCGTGAACGATGCATACGTGTGGACTGTACCACGAAAAAGGATACATACGTGTGGACTGTACCGTGAACTTCAATACATACGTGTGGACTGTACCGTGAAAAACGATACATACGTGTGGACTGTACCGTGAACTACGATACATACGTGGACTGTACCGTGAAAAACGATACATACGTGTGGACTGTACCGTGAACTTCAATACATACGTGTGGACTGTACCGTGAACTACGATACATAAGTGTGGGCTGTACCGTGAACTTCAATACATACGCGTGGACTGTACCGTGAAAAACGATACATACGTGTGGACTGAACCGTGAACTTCAATACATACGTGTGGTTAGTTACCTCCCCCTTAAAGAACAACAAGACCAGCAACGTTTGATTGGAGGGGCCCTTCTTGGTCTGAGGGGCCCTTCTTGGTCTGAGAGGCCCTTCTTGGTCTGAGGGGCCCTTCTTGGTCTGAGGGGCTCTTCTTGGTCTGAGGGGCCCTTCTTGGTCTGAGGGGCCCTTCTTGGTCTGACGGGCCCTTCTTGGTCTGAGGGGCTCTTCTTGGTCTGAGGGGCTCTTTTTGGTATGAGGGGCTCTTCTTGGTCTGAGGGGCTCTTCTTGGTCTGAGGGGCTCTTCTTGGTCTGAGGGGCTCTTCTTGGTCTGAGGGGCTCTTCTTGGTCTGAGGGGCTCTTCTGGGTGTGAGGGGCTCTTCAACCTCGAACTGTAGCTCCTTCTAGAGAAGGAAGACTCTAATCCCTAACCTGTGCTACCTATTAACCCGTCTGGTAATTGTGATGTTGGAGATCGGGGGGGGGGGGGTCATGCAGGCGGCCCTGACATTTAACCCGAATGAATTTTCTCAGCAAATCCAGTGGCGCCGTTGAAAGCATTTGTAGATTTACTTAAGGGCTTCGCAAAAACTTTAAACCAAAAGCTGCCTTTATAAACTGCCATTAGCAACCCTATACGCAAAATCGGTAACCCAGCTGGACGTGGCAACACCGTTGACATGATACCAGATAAAGTTAATCAGTTCAAGGGGAGTACTTCTCTCTTAGATCGTCCGTGCCGTAATCATTGTTCAGCATTGGTGTCCATTTAAGAGGAAATCTTACTTTTTTTTTTTACTTATCTTGTACCGGTTGGGGTCATTTTGAGTTTGGTGCTAGCAACTGTACAGCATCAATAACAGGTACTATGTTAAAGAAGCGCACTGTCTTTTGTTTTACCCCGTCTTGTGATGTAGGCTACCCGTCTTGATTTATACCCTGTCTTGTTCTATACCCTGTCTTGTGCTATACCCTGTCTTGGATTATACCCTGTCTTGTGCTCTATGTTGTATGTTTTACACCGCCTTATTGCTTCACCGTGCAGTGTATACTCCTTCTCACCACCCCTGAAATATCTCGTTGGGAAATGGCGTCAGCGATTCGGCGAGCCAAAGCTTCTTATGCCTTCATTGGGGCTCGCCCCACACAAGCCAGGCACTCACCACCACTCCATGTATCCAATGGTATCCAATGGTATCCAATGGTTTCCAATGGTAACCAATGGTATACAATGGTATCCAATGGTATACAATGGTATCCAATGGTATACAATGGTATCCAATGGTATACAATGGTATCCAATGGTATCCAATGGTATCCAATGCTATCCAATGGTATACGTCAGCCTGCGACTCAACCAATTTGTAGACCTTGTGTCTCACTCCACTGCGTACACAAATAAATAAATGTATATTTTGTCCCCGTTTAGCCTGTGAGCCTTACGAATACGGCCTTGAGTGCCTCGGAATGTCCCCTGCCGAATTCATGCCAGGTGGCCCAGCGGACTGTGCCAGGGGTCACGGTAAGTGCATGCCTATTAGCATAACAAATGATCTGTATCTAAAGATTTTGTTATTATTTGTATCTCATATTCAATTTTGACCATTTCTGAACATCAATTACAGTTATACTTTTTTTTTAAAAATATTATTTCCTGAGCTCATCTTAAAGTCAAAGTGTCCATTGACTTAATTCAAAACATAAAATTTAAAATAAATAAAATTCTCGAAAATCTATGTAAAGTTTGGTACGAGAACGAATTTTTTTTATTTTAAATTCTTCATTTCTGCTTTTTTTAAAAAGGTAATTCTGTCAGCGTTGATGTCCATCTGTTGAATTTAGTCACACTATTGTCCGTGCTGCCAACAGGTAAGCTCTGTCAATGTTGATGCCCATCTGTTGAATTTAGTCACACTATTCTCCGTGCTGCCAACAGGTAAACTCTGGGACTAGTGACCAAACAAAATCATGTGATATAAAGGAAGACAGGTTTTGTGTAAGACATACGTCTTAAACTCTTAGAGTCCAGAGAATATCCTTTTTGGTGTCGGTGAGGGCTATAAATGTATAGCGATTCTTTTTAACATTCCTAATATTCCCGAAGAGGTAACCTGGTTAAATAATAAATGAATTTTCAAGAACACACACCTTCCAAAAATAGGTTTCCATCACACACACACAAAAAGCAGTGCTAACATGTCCCTTAGTCTTTGGACCGTTTGGGGCGCCCCAGATGACATGAAAAACGATCCTTCTCCATTCCTCTCGGTCTTCTGCACCACGCATACAGCATCGCCTAGTTTTAATCCCGTCCACTCTTTGATGTCAGCTTCCCATGTTTTTCTCTGTCGTCCTCTTCTTCTCCCTCCTCTAGTTGTGCCCCTGCATGATTTCTTTGGCGAGCCCTTGGTTTCTGGTCACGTGGCCACACCACTCAAGTGTGGGCTTTTTTTTACAGACATTATTTTACATGTTGAAAAAAATGGAGTGGGGGGGGGGAGAGAAAAAAAATAATCTAACCAATAATAATTACCATTTTTTCAATATTTCCACATTTTACCCGAGTCCAAAAGAAAACAGAAAATGGTTTGTACAAAGTTCTGGATCAGGGGTCGGGAACCTATGGCTCGCGAGCCAGATGTGGCTCTATTGATGGCTGCATCTGGCTCGCAGAAAAATGTTCGATTATTAAAAAAAAATTCTTTAGACTCCTTTGATCTACATATTAATTGCATATCCATATTTCCTTCTACAAATGAGCTAAAGTCTACTACAGCTCAGCACCAGAAGTGGTAAAGGAGATAAACTCCGCTCACCTAAAAGACACTACAATAGCAACCCTGCACACATTTACTTGAATTTTTAGTTTTAAACATAATGCATGGCTCTCACAAAATTACTTTTCAAAATATGTGGTGTCCATGGCTCCCTCGGACAAAAAGGTTCCCGAACCCTGCTCTAGATCCATTATTATGGGTTTTCAAAACTTGTCACTTCAATAAATCGTATGTGGACGGCATAATTATGCTATGAAGACACGCGCTGCTTACAAAGGACATCATATATATTTATGAATGTGTGATCTAAACTCTCAGATTCAGAAAAAAAGAGTAATTCTTTAATTATTATATTCAATGTATTTATGAATTGGAATACTAAAACTTTCATAAATAATGATAACATCTTTTGCAAATAAGCAATTTTTTATTTTATTGGATTTAAATTGATTTGATTTCGTTTTTTTAAAAAAAAAAAAATGCTATTATTATTTTAAAGAAATTCCTCTTAGTTTTCGCGGCTGTTGTACACAAATGTACAGGCTGGTGGGTGCTGCAGCCACAGGCAATTTTATACTGTGTGCTCCTGAACTCATTGTTCTCATTAGATTATTACTGTGTACACCTATAGCCCGCCAAAAAAATGGCGGACCGCAATGCGTGATCTTCCCATCTACTAACGTTTCTTGACAAAACACGCATTCAAGTAAGGCACTTTATAGGATTTTAAAATATTGAGTACCCCCCCCCCCCCCCCCACCGGTCTTTTTTTACATCACCGCCACTGAACTCTATTTATATTCGAACATCCCACCCCCATTTACACTTCAGATTTTTGCACCAACTATTTCCGTAAAAAAAAAAAACCAACAAAAAAACAACAAATAATTGCGCACCAAATCCTGGCTTTTTTTTTTTTTTTTTTTTTTTTTTAAATCTCGTTTAGCACAGTTTTCTGGATTTTCTTTAAAATAAGTGAAATCATTGCCATCTGGTTGAGTTTGTGGCATTGCGACTTGGAGAGTTTTGTATTTTTGATATTTTGGAAATTGCACGCTTATCGAGTTTGTAGATGGAAGGAAGGCTCACGCAGTGCCGCTCGCCACTATTGGCCGGGTCATCTCTTCTCGCTTACTGATCGCCGCAATAATTTTAAGAAGAAGAGGAAGAATATTTATTTCACTGCTGATTCAAATATTGATTTCTTTTAAATAATGTTTGAGCAATGCTAGCAATCATTTGGGTGTGGCTGTGGATTTGGAGGGGGGGGGGAGGGGATAATTCTTATACATGACCCTCATAAGGAATTGATTCATTTTTAAAATGTTTGACTGATTTCACTACCGTGTATAATACCTGTTTACCAGCTATGCATTCACTGCGCTATTAAACCACAAACGTCCACATTGTGTCGACACTAATGTGGAGGACATACCGGGGGGGGGATATGTCTGTACCCTGACTTCCTTGTGGCTCTTTAGTTTATCTCTGCCATTATCGTAGTCCAAACAAACAAAGCGCCTGCGATATAGCTTTTAAGTTAAGAAGAAGACACGAACTGTGTAACATGTTTTGTGAACTCTTTCTAAAAATAGACTTGGAATTACACGTAAAATCAATGGCCCACCAAAAGATAATGTGTCAAATAAATGGTCCACCAAAAGATACCGGAACTATCAAATAAATGGTCCACCAAAAGATAATGCAGCTGTCAAATAATTGATCAAGCAAGCTCTACCGTTCTCGTAGCTGTTCATAAAGCTATCTCCCCCAGCCCATTTTTTAGGAAAGTGTGTTTTGGGGGGTGGGGGGGGGGGTGGGGGGTTGTGTTGGTTGTTGATAAAAAGTCACATCATTTTTTCTTCTGTCGTCAGCTGCCGTCAGTGTGTATGGAGGAACAATGTGCTGACCTGGATCAAACAGGAAGTGTGCAAAGATAGAACAAGAGGAAAAAAAATGTTACGCACGATTCTAAAGGTTCTCACGTTAAGGTGAGGACAGTCAAGGCTGGAGTCAGTGGTTCCGCCATTATGTTAAGGTTGTTCTTTTTTCTTTTTGTTTTTTTTTCAATTTCAAAAATTTTTTTTTTTAGAATTAAAATATTTAAAATTCATAAAACATTTTGTACAATTGTTTAGTGATGTAACTTCTAATTCTTTTGTCAAATAAATCTTTTTAAAAAAATTAATTAACTTTTTTTTTTAATTATTTTTTTTTTTTACAGGTTTTACATTAACCACGGTACTGGAGACCATTGGCAAACAATTTCTCAGAGGATTATTTGCCGACTGAGATGCTAGTTACTTTAGGAAAACCATTTCTCAGAAGATTATTTGCCGACTGAGATGCTAGTTACTTTAGGAAAAAGATTTCTCAGAGGATTATTTTCCGACTGAGATGCTAGTTACTTTAGGAAAACCATTTCTCAGAGGATTATTTGCCGACTGAGATGCTAGTTACTTTAGGAAAAAGATTTCTCAGAGGATTATTTTCCGACTGAGATGCTAGTTACTTTTGGAAAACCATTTCTCAGAGGATTATTTGCCGAATGAGATGCTAGTTACTTTAGGAAAACGATTTCTCAGAGATTTATTTGTCTACTGTGCCACCTTAGATATCCATGGCAAACCTTTTCTTCGAGGATACGTGTTCCGACCGTGATACTAGATGCTAATGGCACACCATTTCTTAGATAAGCGGCACGCTATCGAGGTGGCAACACATGCTTCAAAACTGTTGGTGGGAATGAGGTGGACTTGATTATTAGTTGAGTGATGTCTACCGAGTAATTCGGCACGTTGTGGACATGTGTGTGATCTTTTATAACCATCGGTACAATCATCGATACAATCAGCGATAAAATCATCGATAAATTCATGGATAACTTCATCGATAAATTCATCGATAAAATCATCGATAAATTTGTCGATACAATCATCGGATCCATGACGTTTCCATGCAATCAGTCATAGCATCGGCAAAGATGTGACAAATCCAAATAAGACACACTTAAGGCAAGAGTGGGGAAAATTCATTCATCAAACCTGGTCCAATGATATAAAATATAGTCATGAAATATAACCAAAGAATATACTCAGACATTATATATAAACATACTTTGTTAATTAATTTTTTTAGGGTGGGGGTAGGAGATGAAGGGTTCCTTGGTTGGGTTTGACGTTGGGATGTGGTGGTGGGGGATGGGTTAAAAAAATAATATAAAAAAAAAATATTTATGACTTCATAAACTATCATAATATTTTCTTACATGGACTGACCCATTTACACAATATTTTTTTGACCATTTTACAATCGCAATAAAGGAATTCATGAATTTTATCACCCACCGGACGTATCTTAATTTCCATTCATTGTTGTCATTTATTGTCCGATGTCATCCAAAATATTTATTTAACCAAAAAAAAAAACAAAAAAAAATTAAATATTAAAAAAACCGATGACAAAGTCGGTTACAGGAACAAGGTAACACAATACATTTTGCTAACTTGTAATAAATGTTCTCCAGTGTGAAAATTGTTTTGGACATACTTATTGGTGTTTATTGTAAATATATATATACACATAATCTTTAGCGATAAAAAGAACTAGACTGATACAATACTTATGAAAAGTTAAGTTGGCTGGCTAAATGGCTTTTTGACTCTTTCTTTAAAATGGAAAAATAACATAACGGCCTCCATTAGTGATATATAATTTAATATAAATATAAATTAATAATTATAAAATAAATTACAACATCTTACTATCTGAGCTAAAGCATGTTTACAAAAAAAAAAAGGATTTTTTAAAACAATTATTAAACTATAAGTTTCATCCTTAATAAAATAAATGTACTCAGCTTTTTACGATACTTCCTTGCTGCAAGCGCGGGAGATTTAAAAAAAAACAAACATAACGCAATAGATTTAAAAAAAACAAAAAAAAAACAACACTATTTGACTGCCTTTAAATTTAACGTTTTGATTAAAAAAATTTTCAATTTCCACAAATTTCCACACATTTCCACAAATGTCCACATATTTCCACAAATTTCCACACATTTCCACAAATGTCCACAGATTTGTTCAAATTTAAGATTATTTGTTAAACGTTCTGGCAGTTCCTCTTCTGATTAAATTAAACTTAAACGTTTTAATTAATTTTTTTTTCAATTTCCACAAATTTCCACAAATGTCCACATATTTCCACAAATTTCCACAAATTTCCACAGATTTCTTCAAATTTAAGATTGTTTGTTTAAACATTCTGGCAGTTCCTCTTCTGATTAAATCAAACTTAAACGTTTTAGTTAATTTTTTTTTCAATTTCCACAAATTTCCACACATTTCCACAAATTTCCACAAATGTCCACATACTTCCACAAATTTCCACAAATTTCCACAGATTTCTTCAAATTTAAGATTGTTTGTTTAAACATTCTGGCAGTTCCTCTTCTGATTAAATCAAACTTAAACGTTTTAGTTAATTTTTTTTTCAATTTCCACACATTTCCACAAATTTCCACAAATGTCCACATATTTCCACAAATTTCCACACATTTCCACAAATTTCCACAGATTTCTTCAAATTTAAGATTGTTTGTTAACACATTCTGGCAGATCCTCTTCTGCTTAAATTAAACTCTGTTCCGACGAGTCATCTCTGTACTCATACCTTGATATGGATTCTGCACTCGACGTTACTATTTATATCTTATTTCATTTATCTAATTAGTCGCGACATAGAAATATTAAAGAAAAATAAATCAAACAAAGAAAGCGAACTTTTTTTTGTGTCATTTTTTATTTCCCCAAACGCTAACATTGCAACATTTAAAAAAAATATTAGATCACGTGTTTTAAGGATACAATTTGAAAACAACAAGAAATAGAGAGTAGCTCAAAATCTTTGGTGGCGAACACTAAAGCTTTTTAACTACATTCTATTTTTTTTTTTTTTAAATCTTTATGTAAAATCTTTCCCCCCCCCCCCCCTCCTGTCTGCGGAGGAAGGCTCTTGGCCGAAACGTTCTTCTTTTATAGTCCAGTCTTTCTTGTTCAAGTTTCCACACACCTTGCTCTTCTCTTTCCTTCACACGGCTTGAGCTCAGTCCTTCATTTTTTTGGTATCCTGTAACACAAACAGAGTTTTTTTTTTTTTGTTACTGTGGCAACACACAAGCTACATCAATATGTTCACTCCAATTTATAAGTCTACAGCAACATGGTAAAGAGATTTTATTTACTTTCTTTGTGAGGGGAGGGGGGTAACAATTAAATTAGCTTGATGGCCGCCATGAGTGACTTGAACTAAAAAAAAACCTCTACTGACCACAGCGGTAATAGATTAATAAATATCTCCGTAGTTTAACAGTCCCCTGCTGCTTCTCTACGTGGTGCGCTAGTCGTCTAGGTAAGCAAATAATTTTTTTTCGAAAATGGATAGAAAAAACGAAAAGCTCAAAATATCCCGGCCTGCACAGATTCAAAATATCACTACCGGAACAGACTTAAAAGATCCTGGCCGGTACAGACTCAAAAGATCCTGGCCGGTACAGACTCAAAAGATCCCGGCCGGTACAGTCTCAAAGATCCCGGCCTGTACAACTCAAAAGATCCAGGCTGGGCACAGATTCAAAATATCCCGGCCTGCACAGGCTCAAAAGATCCCGGCTAGTACAGACTCAAAAGATCCCGGCCTGTACAGACTCAAAAGATCCCGGCCTGTACAGACTCAAAAGATCGCGGCCTGTACAGACTCAAATGATCCCGGCCTGTACAGACTCAAAAGATCCCGCCCTGTACGTACTCAAAAGATCCAGGCTGGGCACAGACTCAAAAGATCCAGGCTGGGCACAGACTCAAAAGATCCATGCTGGGCACAGACTCAAAAGATCCAGCCGGGCACAGACTCAAAAGATCCAGGCTGGGCACAGACTCAAAAGATCCAGCCGGGCACAGACTCAAAAGATCCAGGCTGGGCACAGACTCAAAAGATTCAGGCCGGGCACAGACTCAAAAGATCCAGGCTGGGCACAGACTCAAAAGATCCAGGCTGGGCACAGACTCAAGCCGAAGCCATAACGTGTAACAACATGTTTTATTAAAAAGATATGACATTGACATATCAGGGGAAAAAAAAACAAAAGGGCAATGCCAAATCATACACATCATTGAAATATCAGAGGCTCATGCCCCCCACCCCCCCACCCACCCCCGCACGCACACCCATACACACATAACGACACAGTGCAGGCTAATCTGCCCGGCCATTGGACGAGACAAAGCACACGCATGTCGTCTCAGTTCACATTGAATGTGTTGGTCCAAATCACAAGAGGCCCCCCCCCCCCCACTTTTTTTTTATATATCGCTTTATCTGATAATGTGTCCGCCATGGATGTTTCTAAGAAATTTTCCTACTTCACGTTGGCAATATACTTAAATTTTTTTTATTTTTTTGGATTCGAGAAAGGCTAAAATTCATTAGAGAACATGCAACAGTTTCTTAACGGCGATACATAGAAGGCTAATATTTCATACGAAACAATAACTTTTATTTATAGTGACAGAGCAATTTTTCTTGAGGAGTGACGGATAGAGTCCAAAAATATTGGTGATGTGCTGTTTTCGTATTTCATTGATGCAAAAAATCGAATTCTTTGTTTATAATTTAAAAAAGAAAAAAAAAAAAAAAAAAAAAAAAAAAAAAATTCAAGAATTATAAACTGTTACATTTAAGTAAATATTTATTTTTATTATTTTAATTTAAATATATATATGTATTTCATTTTAAAGACACGACGCTCGTCTGATTAAGACGTCAATTTAACGCATACTTTTGAATACCGGTCAAGAAAGCCTGACAGACAGTGATGTTAAAATAACGTAACTGAACTGCTTGGGTTTGGCGTTCGGCTTTCCTGTGTTAAGCAATAGTCATAATAATATTTTATTTTATTTTGAAAAAAAGACTTTTAGTTATGTTAATTATATTATTCCGCTATTAATTTAAGTAATAAATTATATTATATTGAAGAACCTCTGAGAAATTTAGTCCTCCATGGGAAATTCGTGGGTTTTTTTTTTGGTTTTTTTTGTTGTTTTTTTTGTTTTTGTTTTTTGGTTTTTTTTTTTTTTTTTTTGGGGGTGGGGGCAGGGAAGAGATAAAGGTTAAAATTGTACATGCTAGACATTGTACATGCTAGACATTGTACATGCTAGACATTGTACGTGCCAGACATTGTACATGCTAGACATTGTACGTGCTAGACATTGTACGTGCTAGACATTGTACGTGCTAGACATTGTACGTGCTAGACATTGTACATGCCAGACATTGTACGTGCTAGACATTGTACATGCTAGACATTGTACATGCTAGACATTGTACATGCTAGACATTGTACGTGCTAGACATTGTACATGCTAGACATTGTACATGCTAGACATTGTACGTGCTAGACATTGTACATGCTAGACATTGTACGTGCTAGACATTGTACATGCTAGACATTGTACATGCTAGACATTGTACGTGCTAGACATTGTATATGCTAGACATTGTACATGCTAGACATTGTACGTGCTAGACATTGTACGTGCTAGACATTGTACATGCTAGACATTGTACATGCTAGACATTGTACGTGCTAGACATTGTACATGCTAGACATTGTACATGCTAGACATTGTACATGCTAGACATTGTACGTGCTAGACATTGTACATGCTAGACATTGTACGTGCTAGACATTGTACATGCTAGACATTGTACATGCTAGACATTGTACATGCTAGACATTGTACGTGCTAGACATTGTACGTGCTAGACATTGTACGTGCTAGACATTGTACATGCTAGACATTGTACATGCTAGACATTGTACGTGCTAGACATTGTACATGCTAGACATTGTACATGCCAGACATTGTACATGCTAGACATTGTACGTGCTAGACATTGTGCTTGTCCGACTAGAGCTACAGAACGCAGTGCCCCAGTTTCAGTACAAGTGCTAAGACTAAACAAGGATAATCATACGATAAGACGGGTAGTGCTCGGTACACACATTCAAAATACCAAAATAACTTCAGGGACGCTGGTCGGAGTGTATTCGTATCATCGGATTACACACGGGCTGCAAGACAATACGAGACTGTTATATTAATTGCACAACTGTATCATGAGATTACATACCGGCTGTAAGGCAATACGAGACTGTTATATTAATTGCACAACTGTATCATGAGATTACACACCGGCTGTAAGGCAATACGAGACTGTTATATTAATTGCACAACTGTATCATGAGATTACATACCGGCTGTAAGACAATACGAGACTGTTATATTAATTGCACAACTGTATCATGAGATTACATACCGGCTGTAAGACAATACGAGACTGTTATATTAATTACACAACTGTAGCATCAAATTGCATTCCAGCTGTTAGACAAGGCCAAATGCAGTCGCGTAGCGAGTGGGGGCAAGGGGTGGGGGCATCATGCCCCGGGCGCTACTCACAAAGGGGCGCCAAATGGTATATTTTACAAATAATATTGTATGGTTTTCGAATGGGGGGGGGGGCGCTAAAAAGGTATTGTGCCCCGGGCGCGAGTTAAGCTCGCTACGTCACTGGCCAAATGTAATACTGTTAAATCGATTACATAATTTTAACTTCTGATAACATACCGGCTATAAGTCAATGGGACTGTAATATTTATTACATAACTGTTTCATCAAATTACATACCGGCCGTAAGACAAATGCGACATTCATATTAATTACAAAATTGCAGGATCAAAATTACATTCTAGCTGTAAGGCAACGGGGCTGTTATATTAATTACATAACTGTGTCATCAAATTACATACCGGCTGTGCGATAACTTTATATGTTAGACGGTTATATTGATTACATAACTGTAACACACAAGACCCAGTAAGTGTGAGCTTCGGCGTGACAGATGAAACTTAACAGCTATCTATTTCAGTGTCGTAGAAATTGTAATTTCTATACGGCAACGAAATTTATCTATTTCTAAGGTAACATTGCAGGTGGGGTTGTATTTCATACGCCCTCATTAGGTAACATTTCAGGTGGGTTATATTTCATATGCCCTCATTGGGTAACATTTTAAATTGGTTATATTTCAAATGCCCTCTTTAGGTAACATTTAGCATTGGTTATTTTTTCATACGCGTTCTTTTTTTTTTAATTTGACTAATTAACGTAGTTTTCCAACATTAAAAAAAAAAAGATGGCTGCGCTCACGAGCAGACGAGCCATGATGCTGGCCATGGCATGGATGGCAGTGACGTCAGTACCCAGCTTTCTCTACATGACGAGCAACTGCGCCACCTGGACGTGGCCGGCGCCGGCGTCGCCTGAAGCCGCGTGCGGCTCCGGCGCAGACACGGGCACGCGTGCCTTGTACCTGACCATCGACCACGAGCACGGCAGGATGGGGAACAAAATGTTCGAGTACGCGTCTATGCTCGGCATAGCCCGAGGCCAAGGTCGGCACCCGTTCGTAAGGCGCTACAGAGATGGGGTCGACTTGGCAACGGTGTTCAACTTGACTCACGTAGAGGATCACGGGAACGTGGACAAGTAAGCCAAGATTTTTTTTTTCTTTTTCATTTTCGTTTCATCCGGTATCCTAATGATTCTCTCAACCTTCCTGATGCCGCGACCCTTAAATACTGTTACTCGGGGTGTGGTAACCACCAACGATTAAATTATTTTCGTTGCTAGCTCATAAATATATGTTTTCGGATGGTCTCAGGGGACCCCTGTGTAAGGCTCGTTCCAACCCCAAAGAGGTCTCGACCAACAGTTTGAGAGCCGCTGCTGCAACCTGTCTTTGAGGTTTTATAATAATAGCAAAGCAGTGGAAACGGGATTATGTCTTGAACGTCGAAAACCATAGACTGGCCGTAAACAGGGTTTTGATTGGATGTTCACGGCACAGTCATAGCCAATCATCTTAGACGATCATCCACTCTCAATATGTCACGGGTTCGTATCTTCTCTTCCTAATCAATAAGTGACATGGGCCATCAGTTCACGTCATTTAAGTGCGTTGCTGATTTGAAGTGGTCCTTGGACGCTGGTCCAAAAGGCGGGAACCAACCAGGACGCTTTGAAACGGCTCATCGCCCTACTTTAAGCGTGGCATGGTGTCCACGTGCCATCATTTAAAGAGTACAAGCAGGTCATCACGACATCATGTCAGCATGACCTCACGCAAAACGTTAATGATCGTTTCGGGTTCGAGTTTAAATTTTATTTTTCTATCCCGACCACCCTTAACTATGAGGCATTACTTGTGTCGGACTTTGAACCACTCCCACGACAGGTACACTCTAGGTAACAAGTCATTAAGTCAAATTGTAACAATAATGACGATCTGACCCAGGCTAAAGAGCAGTTAACCCCCCCCCCTTTTTCTCCCGAACATGTTTTCCATTTCGACACAGCGTTTTTAACTCTTAGATAAGATAACATAAGGTAAGATAAGATAAGGTAAGATTAGATAAATTAAGATAAGATACGATAATGTAATATAAGATAAGATAAGGTACTTTTATTTACCAAAACAGATGGAAATGTTTTTGATTACGTTGTACATATACCTTTTCAGAACATAAATCTCTTATATATATTACGCTTCTGGTGTGACTCATGGACTGCTTCATAATCAGCGAATTTATCATTGAGCGTATATTACAAAATAAGTCTATATGTTTGAAAGAAAGTGTGGTTCAATAATGAGTTCATGAACATGCAAAATATAATTCCCGATAGCTACGATGAATGATTTTTTTTAAACGACGCACCTGCGTTTGGCGCGTAATATTTTCTTTTCGGAAAATGAAATCGTCTCAATTTAAGTATGGTGTAAAAAAAGTAATCGTTTTAAAAGTGGTTGGGTCATCAGAATATTTAATAAAGTTTATGGGCGTTAAAAATAAATAGTGTGAAGTTTCCTATCATGGGGGTGGGGGGGGGGGGAAGGGATGAAGCGCAAATCTGTATTCTTAAATGTACGTTACTTGAGTTCATTTTTGGTCAAGTAACTTTAGTAGGTGGGTCGTTCACGCATTGCTGTCGCCAATGTTTGGCGGGCTATATCTCGTAAATACATATTTTTAAGTTAGTCGACATTTTCCAACTAAAACAATTTATACACAAGACATCTACATTAATTTTTTTTCCTCCAGTGTTAATAAACAGCCAATTAATGAACTCCCTCAGTCAAAACAGGGACTTAATTAGTGATCATTTAGATAAGTGGTTCTCAGACTTTCTAATGCCGTGACCCTTTAAATCAGTTCCCCCTGATGTGGCGACCCCCAACCACAAAATCATTTTCTTCGCTACTTTATAACTGTAGAGCAGAGGGGTCGCGACCCACAGGTTGAGATCCGCTGAATTTAGATTCTTCTTCAGAATTTAAAAATCTGCTCGTTAGCCACTTAAAGATTCCTATTTTTTGAACCACACCCGTCTCTTTTACTTGGCTCCCTTTGTACTTTCGGACGACACCCGACCGGATGTTCAAGCGTTTATCCATATCCAACCCTGTTGCGCTGCAGCCCATGTAGGGCTTTGCCTGCCTCACCACTTCCTTCCACTCAGACCATCCATCCAGCCCTGTGGCGCTCCAGCCCATGTAGGACTTTGGCCTGGCCTCACCACTTCCTGCCACTCAGACCATCCATCCAGCCCTATGGCGCTGCAGCCCATGTAGGGCTTTGGCCTGCCTCACCACTTCCTTCCACTCAGACCATCCATCCAAGCCTGTGGCGCTGCAGCCCATGTAGGACTTTGGCCTGTCTCACCACTTCCTTCCACTCAGACCATCCATCCATCCCTGTGGCGCTACAGCCCATGTAGGACTTTGGCCTGCCTCAGACCTGACCGATGATTTTGGCCTGTCTCACCACTTCCTTCCACTCAGACCATCCATCCATCGCTGTGGCGCTGCAGCCCATGTAGGGCTTTGGCCTGCCTCACCACTTCCTTCCATTCAGACCATGCATTCATCCCTGTGGCGCTACAGCCCATGTAGGACTTTGGCCTGCCTCAGACCTGACCGATGATTTTCTTTTCTACGTTTGGATTCCCAACTGCTGCAGATCTTTTTCCACAACATCCATCCATCTAAGCCCAGGTCTTTCTTTGAGCCGTTTTCCTCAATTGTTAAGGTGATGTACCCTCTTCACTCCTATGTCCTTTGGCATTCTTTCTTAGTGTCCTGCCAAGCGTAGGCTACCCTATTTTATTTCTGCCACTAGACTGTACAATTCCTGGTTGGTTCGTATCCTCTATCCATATTTTCAAGCGTTTATGCAAAAGTATCTATATCCACATGGAGGAAAGACTAAAGGCTTATTTTAGAAGATCTTATGGCTTGTGCCCTTTGAGTAATAAAATAATTGAAGATTCGGCAACTGTTGCTAGATTACAAGGACCAAACATTTCTAGATTAAATGACTAAACATAGCTTGATTACAATGACCAAACATATCTAGATTAATGACTAAACATATCTAGATTAATCACTAAACATATCTAGATTAATGACTAAACATAGCTAGATAACAATGACTAAACATATCTAGATTAAATGACTAAACATAGCTTGATTACAATGACCAAACATATCTAGATTAATGACTAAACATATCTAGATTAATGACTAAACATATCTAGATTAATGACTAAACATAGCTAGATTAAAATGACTAAACATATCTAGATTAAATGACTAAACATATCTAGATTAATGACTAAACATATCTAGATTAATGACTAAACATAGCTGGATTACAATGACTAAACATATCTAGATTAAATGACTAAACATATCTGGATTACAATGACTAAACATATCTGGATTAAATGACTAAACATATCTAGATTAATGACTAAACATATCTAGATTAATGACTAAACATATCTGGATTACAATGACTAAACATATCTGGATTACAATGACTAAACATATCTAGATTAAATGACTAAACATATCTGGATTACAATGACTAAACATTTCTAGATTAAATGACTAAACATAGCTAGATTAAATGACTAAAAATTTCTAGATTAAATGACCAAAAATATCTAGATTAAATGACTAAACATTTCTAGATTAAATGACTAAACATTTCTAGATTAAATGACTAAACATAGCTAGATTACATGACTAAACATTTCTAGATTAAATGACTAAACATTTCTAGATTAAATGACTAAACATTTCTAGATTAAATGACTAAACATAGCTAGATTACATGACTAAACATTTCTAGATTAAATGACTAAACATTTCTAGATTAAATGACTAAACATTTCTAGATTAAATGACTAAACATTTCTAGATTAAATGACTAAACATAGCTGGATGACAATGACTAAACATTTCTAGATTAAATGACTAAACATAGCTAGATTAAATGACTAAACATTGCATTATTATAATGACCAAACATTGCTATATTATAATGACCAGACATTGCTATATTATAATGACCAAACATTGCTATATTATAATGACTAAACATATCTAGATTAATGACTAAACATATCTGGATTACAATGACTAAACATATCTGGATTACAATGACTAAACATATCTAGATTAAATGACTAAACATATCTGGATTACAATGACTAAACATTTCTAGATTAAATGACTAAACATAGCTAGATTAAATGACTAAAAATTTCTAGATTAAATGACCAAAAATATCTAGATTAAATGACTAAACATTTCTAGATTAAATGACTAAACATTTCTAGATTAAATGACTAAACATAGCTAGATTACATGACTAAACATTTCTAGATTAAATGACTAAACATTTCTAGATTAAATGACTAAACATTTCTAGATTAAATGACTAAACATAGCTAGATTACATGACTAAACATTTCTAGATTAAATGACTAAACATTTCTAGATTAAATGACTAAACATTTCTAGATTAAATGACTAAACATTTCTAGATTAAATGACTAAACATAGCTGGATGACAATGACTAAACATTTCTAGATTAAATGACTAAACATAGCTAGATTAAATGACTAAACATTGCATTATTATAATGACCAAACATTGCTATATTATAATGACCAGACATTGCTATATTATAATGACCAAACATTGCTATATTATAATGACCAAACATCTCTAGATTATAATGACCAGACATTGCTATATTATAATGACCAGACATCGCTAGATTATAACGACCAGACATCGCTAGATTATAATGACCAGACATCGCTATATTATAATGGCTGAATTCCTGGTTGGCCTGATTTCCAGAGTGTATACATCGTAATCAAACGATTTATCGATTTATCCGTTTAGTTATTTCCCGCCAACAGTCACATCAGTATAGGGGCGCATGTCCTTAAACACTACACAATTTAAGAGCACTGCCTAACGGGGCGTCTCAAACATTTCAGCAACAGGTGTCCATGTTTAATGTCTAGTAAAAAAAAAAAACCCCACATCCGATCGTTCAGAGCCTTCTAAAAAATGTTAACACATGATCATTTAGTTTCAGAACAAGTATTGCTTTTAAAAAAAGCTAATCTTAAAAAGCATATCACTATCTCCTCAAATGTCCATGTAAAGAAACTCTGACTAAATGGGATCAGAGATAGACACACGCTTGAGAAACACATGAACGCAGTCCTCCCAGTATTTCTCATGATAAAGGACTCGGTTTTGTGTGTGTGTGTGTGTGTGTGTTTTAAGACGATAACATTTGTATTAGCGCAGTGGTTCTCAACCTTGAGCAATGCAGGCGGCCCTTTAATACAGTTCCGCATGTTGTGTTAACCCCCAACCATAACATTATTTTCCGATGGTGTGAGGCGACCACTGTGCAAAGTTCGTTGGAGCCCCCTCCCAGAAAGGGATCGTGACCCACAGTTGATAACCGCTGCATCAGCGTATCTCAGAAGCACATTAGTAACGCAATGAATGAGCCAATGGATTAGATTTAAGACTACGGTTACTACATTAAAACATTAAGTAATCAACCCATTCATTCCATTATAAGACAACGGTTACTACATTAAAACATTAAGTAATCGACCCATTCATTCCATTATAAGACAACGGTTACTACATTAAAACATTAAGTAATCGACCCATTCATTCCATTATAAGACAACGGTTACTACATTAAAATATTAAGTAATCGACCCATTCATTCCATTATAAGACAACGGTTACTACATTAAAACATTAAGTAATCGACCCATTCATTCCATTATAAGACAACGGTTACTACATTAAAACATTAAGTAATCGACCCATTCATTCCATTATAAGACAACGGTTACTACATTAAAACATTAAGTAATCGACCCATTCATTCCATTATAAGACAACGGTCACTACATTAAAACAGGAAGGAATCGACCCACTCATATCCGTTATACATCCTACCAAGTCGCTCATGAAACTTGAATGCAATGAGAATAGGGAGGGGGTGGAGCAGAGTGAACAATTCGCCATTCTTGGATTAGGCACCTAGTTTACCAAAAATAGTCTTATATGTGCTCTTTTAATTTTATGTGAAAAGGACTTAGTGTCTTTCCAACAAATCCAAAACCAACCCCATGCCCTTCATTATACTTTTTAAAAATTTAATTTAATTTTTTTTGACGCCCATCAGAGACATGCAATGAAATTATTATTTTTTTTTTAAAACCACATTGTTAGGGAAGAGTTTCGAATTTTATATTTTTTACAACTTCCGTTTTTTTATTCCGATAAATCTGAACACGACTTTGGCCTACAATGGTCCTCAAGCTGTCAACACGTATTCTACAGTTCTTGGAAGGCCGTATAAATAAAACGATTTTAGCCACTCACAAAAAAAAACTTGTGAACTTTCAGATGACGTAGGTTCGATAAACAATGCTTTTTTTCTTCACATAACATCTTCTATTGAGTTGTGTTGTTCAAATAAAATGTCTTTGACAACACAGATGAGTTTAAGATGAAGATGAGTTGAAGATGAAGATGAGTTGATGATGAAGATGAGTTGTAGATGAAGATGAGTTGATGATGAAAAATGAGTTGTAGATGGAGATGAGTTGATAATGAAAGATGAGTTGTAGATGGAGATGAGTTGATGATGAAAAATGAGTTGATAATGAAAGATGAGTTGATGATAAAGATGAGTTGATGATGAAAGATGAGTTGAAGATGAAGATGGGTTGATGATGAAAGATGAGTTGAAGATGAAGATGAGTTGAAGATGAAGATGAGTTGTAGATGAAGATGAGTTTATGATGAAGATGAGTTGTAGATGAAGATGTGTTTATGATGAAGATGAGTTTATGATAAAGATGAGTTTATGATGAAGATGAGTTGTAGATGAAGATGAGTTGTAGATGAAGATGAGTTGATGATGAAGATGAGTTGTAGATGAAGATGCGTTGATGATGAAGGTGAGTTGATGATGAAGATGAGTTGAAAATGAAGATGAATTGAAGATGAAGATGAATTGTAGATGAAGATGAGTTGATGATGAAGATGTGTTGTAGATGAAGATGCGTTGATGATGAAGATGAGTTGATGATGAAGATGAGTTGAAGATGAAGATGAGTTGTAGATGAAGATGAGTTGTAGATGAAGATGAGTTGTAGATGAAGATGAGTTGTAGATGAAGATGAGTTGTAGATGAAGATGCGTTGTAGATGAAGATGAATTGAAGATGAAGATGAGTTGTAGATGAAGATGATTTTATGATGAAGATGAGTTGTAGATGAAGATGAGTTTATGATGAAGATGAGTTTATGATGAAGATGAGTTTATGATGAAGATGAGTTGTAGATAAAGATGAGTTGTAGATGAAGATGAGTTTATGATGAAGATGAGTTGTAGATGAAGATGAGTTGATGATGAAGATGAGTTGTAGATGAAGATGCGTTGATGATGAAGATGAGTTGAAGATGAAGATGAGTTGTAGATGAAGATGAGTTGTAGATGAAGTTGAGTTGTAGATGAAGATGAGTTGTAGATGAAAATGAGTTGTAGATGAAGATGAGTTTATGATGAAGATGAGTTGTAGATGAAGATGAGTTGAAGATGAAGATGAGTTGAAGATTAAGATGAGTTTATGATGAAGATGAATTGTAGATGAAGATGAGTTGAAGATGAAAATGAGTTGAAGATGAAGATGAGTTGTAGATGAAGATGAGTTGTAGATGAAGATGAGTTGTAGATGAAGATGAGTTGTAGATGAAGATGAGTTGAAGATGAAGATGAGTTGTAGATGAAGATGAGATGTAGATGAAGATGAGTTGAAGATGAAAATGAGTTGAAGATGAAGATGAGTTTATGATGATGATGAGTTGTAGATGAAGATGAGTTGAAGATGAAGATGAGTTGAAGATGAAGATGAGTTGACGATGAAGATGAGTTGTAGATGAAGATGAGTTGTAAATGAAGATGAGTTTATGATGAAGATGAGTTGTAGATGAAGATGAGTTGAAGATGAAGATGAGTTGTAGATGAAGATGAGATGTAGATGAAGATGAGTTGAAGATGAAAATGAGTTGAAGATGAGTTGAAGATGAGTTTATGATGAAGATGATTTGAAGATGAAGATGAGTTGTAGATGAAGATGAGTTGTTGATGAAGATGAGTTGATGATGAAGATGAGTTGATGATGAAGATGAGTTTATGATGAAGATGAGTTGATGATGTAGATGAGTTGATGATGTAGATAAGTTGAAGATGAAGATGAGTTGATGATGTAGATTAGTTGATGATGAAGATGAGTTGATGATGTAGATGAGTTGTAGATGATGATGGGTTGAAGATGAAGGTGAGTTTATGTTGAAGATGAGTTGATGATGTAGATGAGTTGTAGATGGAGATGGGTTGATGATGAAGATGATTTGATGATGAAGATGAGTTGAAAATGAAGATGAGATGAAAATGAAGATGACTTGAAAATGGAGATGAGTTGAAGATGAAGATGACTTGAAGATGAAAATGAGTTGAAGATGAAGACGACTTATACTTAAATATAATATAAAATTAATCAACGCCACATTTAATAACATGGAGGACATTGTGACGCAAACTTAATGACAACAATAAAAACTAATCTATTTTAGAAAAAGAAAACAAGATCTCTCTTAGACAGACGGTGACCCACACTTCCGAACCCCTCTTTTGACCCCCCACTACTGACCCCAGCAGAAATCCCTTCGCAAACCCATTTGATGTCACATCATATGGGCTGGGAATCCCCGCTCTTGTAAACTTGACTATACCAGACTGTTCATGTGCCAATCTACCTTTATCTTTTGAAGTGGGTTTTTTTTGTCTGCCAAGATTCACCTAGAGGGGTGTATACAATTATACATGTGGTGATATTTAATTTTGTTATTATTTGAAACGAACCCATTGTTGCATGTCGTTGGAAACATTTGATGGTGAATATTTGATGAAGCAATCGAAATTAGAATTTGATCCCTGTGAGTAATATAAAGGGCTAAGGTCGTTGATTTTTCTCTTTTTTCAAGCCGTCATATCCTCTTTTTTTTTATTAACTCGCATATTATTAGCTATTCATCTGCTACAAAGGATAAGCAGCTGAAAATGGAGCAAATAGAAGCGGGGATTATTAATAGACAGGTGATGTTTTCACAGTTGGAGGAAAAGGGCAGAGACAAGGTAGGGATCATGATGAAAAATTTCCCGTTAAGGGATATGAGGCGAGAGGCTCATGTGGAAGTCTCTGGCCGATGATTCTAGATACGCAGCCCTGAGGAAGCTGCTCCCAGACAACCGTTTCGTCCCAGCTACTTCGCAAACTAGCTGCGAGGTTGGAACCCACTGTAGAACCCCTCTTGTAAGGCGTCCGACGCTTCCCTGGATGGGTGGGGGGGGGGGATATTAGGACGTAACTTTACCATCCCAACTCCTAGGCAAGACAATCGTGTGCACTGTATGTATGCACAGTGTCGTACCGACCGGTTGTCGTTGTGTTGGTGCAGCCTCCAGCAGAAACCCCGATCGAACGGACTCGCGAGGGGGGGCTGTCCTGGCAAAGGGACATCTCCAACGTGCTGTTTCGCGGCCCGATTTTCGGGCTTTGGTTGGTTGGGGGGGGGGTGCTTTGGGGAAAGCTTAACGAGCAATAGCTGGACGGCCCGCTAACGCCATTTCCTAATGTGACATTTCAATAGACAATATCAACCAGTAGTTATAAAAATCAACTTTTGTATGGCTTAAAATATACGAATAAATATATCTCGGGATTAAAAAAAAACAATTCAAATTTGGGACACAATTCTTATGCTCTGTAGGTGATTCCTGAATTGTAATACCCAGAACGGGACCCATCGGGTATTGATTTTAAATACCCGGACCCATTGGGTATTGACTCACTTTTCCCGGAACCTGACCCATGGAGTGTTGACTCAAATACACAGACCTTGACCCATCAGGTATAGAATTAAAATACCCGTAACCTTCGGGTATTGAATAAAAAATACCCGGTCCCGTAGAGCACTGTTTCGCAATACCCGGACTCAAAATATTCAGACCCGAGCTCATCGGGTATTTACCCCAAAACCTGAGCCCACCTTCACTAAAAATACCATGACTACTTGCAAATAAAACTGCACTCGGCTTAGCCCTGGTATCAGCCACTGGGAATACATTTTAATATATATTCCACTGGGTCTATATTTTAACGTAACAGCCCCCACACATGCTTTAATCTCTCCACAACAGTGTACATACTGTCTTGGTGTCCACAGCTGTGTACATGCTGTCTTGGTGTCCACAGCTGTGTAAATGCTGTCGTGGTGTCCAAAACTGGTACGTGCTGTCTTGGTGTCCACGACTGTGTAAATATTGTCTTGGTGTCCACGACAGCGTAAATGCTGTCTTGGTGTCCACGACTGTGTAAATGCTGTCTTGGTGTCTAAAACTGTGCACATGCTGTCTTGGTGTCCACGACTGTGTAAATGCTGTCTTGGTGTCCACGACTGTGTAAATGCTGTCTTGGTGTCTAAAACTGTGCAATTGCTGTCTTGGTGTCCACGACTGTGTTCATGCTGTCTTGGTGTCCACAACTGTGCTCTTACAGTCTCGGTGTGCGACTTTTCAGGTGGAACAAGGTGACGGAAAAGAAATACGCCCACCTGGACGAGGTCTTCCAGAACCTGCCGAGATGTGACGTCAGGCTCCATGGTTACGTGCAGTCCTGGAAATATTTTGATAACATTACGGACGAGATCAGACGAGAGTTCACGCTGCGTTCAAATTTCAGGTAGATAAACAACACGAAACGAAATTAGTCCTTGCTTTTTTGTTTCCTTCCTTCTGAAATATTTTTTTTTTTTTTTTTAAAACCAAGTAAAAAAAAATTTTCTGAGGACGCAAAAACGGTTTGTCAAAATGAATTAAAAATAACTACCCCGACATCACTTCTGGCTCAATGTACCAGCTGCCCGGGCAGTTTCCCCGGGGCGCCATGTGATTGTGGTGCCCTCAACGATCTTCCGAGATAGGAAAAAAAAACAAAACATCGCGTATGGGCGCCATGGAAGTAAAACAGAAAGTGCAGTGCAAAGAGTCGCGGATCGAATGGCTAGCAAAAATAAAATGTCATCGATAAGCTAATTAATTTTTCGCGCTGTCCGCGCTAGGCTAATTGTTGTTCATGATGTCAAAATACGAGTTTATAGAGAAAGAACAATGTTAATTTGTAACAGCTCAAATTAGGACACAGTAATTTATTTCGAAGGGTGTGTTGTTTCCGAGACTGGGGATTGAAGGGAAGTTAATTAGATTAATATGGATGTTACGCGCAGACCGCACAGCAGGGAGATATGACGAACTTACGGCGCTTGCCACGAACTATTGTTTTATCTCATACAATCGTATTGTGTATTCGAAGGAATTGAGAGATTGATATGTGTGAAGGAATAAGACGGTAGATATTGTCTTTACTCCAGTGTAGGACATTTGTTATTATCGTGCATTGTGACAAGTCGATAAATAAAATGTAGTGATTTCAAATCTGGACGATCTGCCTCGTGTTTTGGAAGATGTTGTGATAACTGTGAAAGTGGTTAATTAATGAGAATACAGCTACATGTTAAAACAACTAGCCCACAAGTAATATAATGTCAGTTCTATAAAATAAAGCTGTTGTTACAATAATTAATTGTTCAGTGTTTGTTAAAAAAAATGCGAAAAAATCTAGGTAATAAACTCATTGACTAATCCCCAGTTTTTCTTCCATGAAAAAAATGTCTACGAAAATACCATAAAGGTGGCGCCAGCGTTTAATTGCCCGGGGCGGCAGCAACCGTGGGGCCGACAGATGTTATTATTAATTCTGCGGGACTATAATATCGATCTAAAATAATATGAATGTCTCAAAGATCGTTCTTTCGATTTTTAAACATACATGCATGACTACGTAAGATGAGTACATGGTCTCATGTTGTGTCCATCAATGCTCGTTTTAATACCGTACAATACAATGACATGGAATCTGCTGCCCAGGTTTGACACAGCGACGACTGACATGACGCCAGCTTACAAGCACCGGAAGCTATCTCGACCGAGCATTCCCCCCCCCCCACACACACACCCACACACATTTTAAATGTCATACGTTTATTCTCACACAAACGGGTGTGTCATTTAAGGGCGAAAATCTCTTAATAGAAATAAGGGCGTGCAATCTGGCCAGTCTCAATAAGATATCAATAAAACATCATGGTATTCCGTTTGGCCAATCAATCAATTGCTGTTCGGTACCTCTACATTAATGTGAGCCAGCACAGTTGGTCTTAACCGAGACGCAAACGAGTTTACAACTTTATTTTACGAAAAGATTTTTCAAACAAATTGCTACTCATGTATATATGTATATATATTACATATGCGTAAATACATTGTTAGAAACTATGTTCAACAAAAACTTTCTCTAAAAATAGTAACATTACGTCATGATATGTGGCGTTTTTCCGTCTTAGAAGTGACTAACCATATTTCATAAATACACGTCTCTAACTTCCTCAAAGATTCACATGTTGTTGGTTCTAGTGCCCCCCTTGGCCCTCACACCCCCCCCCCCCCCGAGTCACACTGTAATATTTCAAGGTCATGTTTACAATCGTTGCACCTAAAACTATTTCTCTTTGTTCATCTCCCAGCTCAAGAGCCAATGCTGTGAAGAATGAAATCCGTCAAACGTTCTCCAACAACTCAGATCTCGTCTTCGTCGGTGTTCACGTGAGGACGCGAGACGGCAAGTCCCATTCCAAGACGCTGGAAGCGCCGAAATCGTTCTACACCAACGCGTTTGGCGTCATGAGGGCTCTTCACGTCGGGAAGAACGTGACGTTCCTAGTGACGGGCAACAACCACACCTGGTGCCGGGAGAATTTCGATGAGCCGGACGTCGTGGTGCTCGATGACGACAAACCGGAAGCGCATTTCGCCATCCTGGCCAGCTGCGATCACATGATCGTATCCATAGGAACGTTCGGCTGGTGGGCCGGCTGGTTGACAGGGGGCCACGTGATCTTCTACAAGAGATTCCCTGCCCCGGGAACGCACGAAGCGAACGGGTTCGTTTACAAGGATTACTACCCGCCATCTTGGATCCCTGTGGAGTGAACAGTCTCGTCGCGTTACTCCTGGCCTTTCAACAGAAGTACATATTCAACTTACACAGGTAAAACTGGCTAAACACATGATGATGTGTTAACTTAAAAGGCAAAGAATGTTAATATTTGAGTTTAGAATGCAGTTGGATCAATACGCTTCGAAAAGAGCTGCTGAAATAGCTCAGTAGAGTAATAGCGGATTTTAATATTTAGGGAAGGAGTTCACATGATTCTTCGTGGCAAGTAGTGGATATGGAAATTGAGATAATTGCTGCACATGAAGTTAAAATACGGTAGTGGATATAAATATCGAGAGAGGCGGTGGATGTAAATATAAAGATACGTTGATATGATACTCGAGCAGCCTTTTGGTTAAGACTCCTGCGCTGGGCATACGTGGATAAATATCAGTACGAAAGGTGTTAAAAGCTCAGAGAATTCGCCCACGTTGTTAACACCACAATATAAAAAAACGTGATTATAAAAGACGTCAATAAACCAACAGAGTAATTATAAATGACGTTTATATACCAAAAAGTGATCATAAATGACGTGAATATACCAACAAAGTGATTACAAATAACGTCAATATATAAATAAGTGATCACAAATGACGTCAATATTCCAACAAGTGATCGTAAATGACGTCAATATACCAACATGTCATTATAAGTGACGTCAAATGACGATAGTATGCAAAAATGTGATTATAAATGACAAAAATATGCAAAAAATGACGTCAGCTCCATTGAATTTCAACACTAATGTTGACGGCAGGGAACCTCTGATGTGTTTTGCCCCTTAACGTGAAAAAATATATATCTCCCCCTCCACCTCCCTTACCGCACACACCAGTGATAGGAATGACAGCATATGAGCATGTATTTATTTATGTATTTATTTATGTATTCGTCTATGTATTTATTTATTTATTGTCTTCAATGTTCCACGCGATGGCGCTCTTCTACGATGCAACCTCGGCTAATTGGTTTTTTTAATTACTCGGTTGCGACAGGCGATATCCTTTTCATAAATTTCTGATCCCTTCCTTCCAGTTTACTTTCGGAGGACACCCTAGTTCAATCAAACTTTGACGTTTAGAAACTGGTCGCATTATTATATCGTTTATATTAAATTAGCTTTTGTTGGTGGGTGGCTGGCTGGGTGGCGGGAGAACTTTTCGAACGGGCGAATTAATTGGTCAACTGACCGTCAACATTTCGAGCTGAAACTTGGCACACAGACTCGTTGACGATGACAACACATTCCATCAAATTTTCAGACCCCCCCTTCCCCCCCCACTCCCCCCACCCATTGCTCAAGGTAACATTTTATAAAAGATTTATTACGAAACCATTTGTTTTTAGGTGTTGTTTAATTACATAATAGTTTACGAAAATTAGTTGTCAGAGTGGGGCATTCTTTGTCATGGCATGTGTACACTTCAGACTGTGTTTCAACATTTGGAAACGGCATGATTGCTTGCACACAAGCAAGATTACACGTCGTGTCTGGACCTTGACCCATTTCAAAATGTTTTCTGTTTTTTTTGTTTTTTGTGTGGTTATTGTTGACTATAAGAAACACCCAGCACAACTTTCCCATCT
Source organism: Omphiscola glabra (assembly GCA_964017045.1). Taxonomy (NCBI): domain Eukaryota; kingdom Metazoa; phylum Mollusca; class Gastropoda; family Lymnaeidae; genus Omphiscola; species Omphiscola glabra. Next base: position 11,507,836 of record OZ024806.1, on the reverse strand, counting down.
ACAAAAGCTGAATTGTGGGAAATCACCTCGCTACAGCAATCACATTCATCCCGAGAGAATTAATAGCTGTGATCTTTGCAGTTGGAAGTGAATTGTTTTTTCAATCTTTCTTCTCCGTCCCTGAATGGACATCATATGCTCCCACACCACCACCCCCCCCCCTTTTTTTTTCTTCTGAATTTGCAGGTTTTATTTAAAATTGCCACGTACTGTGGCGCCTCTAGTAATAAACAGCTTAACAAGCCGACCAAGTTTTGGTTTTGCCCCCCCCCCCCACACACCACCCAAAAAAAACTGAAATGACGCCCCTGAGTCCCTGTCAGGGGAGGTGTATTAAAATTAAAATAACGGGGGAAACGCATGATAAATTAAAGATGAAATCACGTGATAACCGGGGCAGGCCTGCGTCAACGATGTCTAGAATCTTCAAAACCAGATTGTTAACTTAATGGCAGATGATGTTATGCCCTATGTTCAAGTGGGGTCATCGCGGTGTTGTTTCATGACACCTGAAGAACTGGAAGCGTGCTCTACTTCATTATCGTCATGGTGCGTATAGAACTGATAAAAAAAAATCGTTAGTTATTCCGGGTTGAAGGAAATTACAATCAAACGAAAGAGCTTGCTTATCAGCGGTGTGGCCAGAGTTTGTGTCGAACGGGGGCTCCTCTTTCAGTTTGCCGCGCCCCAAACATTGTGACGCTAAAATCCAGATACGGAAAATATAAATTCTAAAATGCATGTTTACAGAGCACACACTGCTCGGTCAAACTGAATTTCATAAAAGCATAACCTATAATTAGGTCAGAAAAACACCTTGACAATGATTCAACGCCGATTGCAGTGTTTGGTAACGTTCGCAAGTGATGGGCAGCTATATTTATATAAATTCTAAGAAATAAAACTTTCCCTTGTTACCAAAATACAATGTGGTCGGGCGATTCTCAGTACATGAATCGAATTGGTAAAAAATAAAATTATTTTGAAAATCACATTAGGGTTAACAAAATAATATTTTACAAAATTTTCTAATACCTTTTAATAATTAATTGAATTTTTTTTTAATTTTTAAAAAAAATGTTTTTAAAACCAACTGTAGCAAAACCAAGAGAAACTAAAATAAGTAGTAGTTTCGCCGATTCGTCACCTTAACATATAATAACGATGGTTATTTTCGACGGCTGGTTTAAACCTGCTACCTTGTGTGTTGTATTTAGGATAACTCAAGACTGTTGTTTTTGAACTACCTTAAGTAATTATTTTGTTGTTTTTTTTTGTGTTGAACACGACGCAATTAAAGGCATTTTTACCGGCCAAGAATATTCTCTTACGCAGCACAGGGTGCACACACCTAAATGGTCTAGCGGCAGTCAGCGGCGACATGCAAAAAAAACCCACAAAAAAAAAGAAAATATAAGCCTCTCTAAAATCACTAGTAGGATCCATACATCGAAATGCCAAGAAACCAGATGATGACCAGGGTTCACCAAAAGACGTTCCTCGGCCTAACAGTGATACTGATTCCTCAGATACCAGCAGCATGCAGAAATTAGAAGAGTTTGACATGGAAAGACAGGTAAAAAACGTGGATGGTTTGGAAACGGAAAAAGTTACCGATAATATTGATTCAAACCCAGATACTGTAAATGTGATGGTTAATGAGAAAAAACTGGAATGTACCAGTTCAATATCATTTTTCTGTCTGCAATTATTAAAATAAATGGTATCTCGTTTCAGAACAAGGACAGGCCATTCAAATTAGTGACAAGGAAAAATGCAAAATGTAAAGCAGGTGTGTGCCAACTAACATAACAATGGTTCTAAAGGAGTAGTTCTCAAGCTGTGGGTCGCGAACCCTTTGGGGGTCGAACGAACCTTTCACAGAGGTCGCCCAAGACCATCGGAAAACACATATACTCTACATTTATGAAGTAGCAACGAAAATAATTTTGGGGTTGGAGGTCGCCACAACATGAGGGATGGTTTTAAATGGTCGCGCAATCAGGAAGGTTGAGAACCACTGTTCTAAAGGATGGTGTACTTGAGGAAGTTAATCTTGCACAGCAGTATCTGCAGACTAAAGGCTTTACTCTTGCGAAATGGTGACCAGCCTAGAAGCCTTAAGACTGTTTCTGCACGAGTAGTGCTGTCACTTTGTGGAACATGATGCAATGCTATTGAAATTACACTTCTTTTAAAATCAGACCCATTTTCGGTATAGAGTGGTGAAGGGAATAGCAGGAGAGCAATTACTAGATGCTGGAGTCTCTCTGCGAGGAGGAAAACAGTAGAGAAATGCTTGAGTGTATCGATCGCTTTCACTTCAAACATTTTATCTCATCATCAGTGATCAAGCAATTAGCAGATATGTCTGGGGCTGTTCAACCCAAGCGTCTACTATCAGTAAGAGTTGTTGGTGTCCTGAGAAGAAGAGTTGTTGGTGTCCAGAGAAGAAGAGTTGTTGGTGTCCAGAGAAGAAGAGTTGTTGGTGTCCTGAGAAGAAGAGTTAGTGGTGTTCTGAGAAGAAGAGTTGTTGGTGTCCGTCCAAGATTAACCTCTTTCTGTGGCGAGTTATCAGTTAATGAACTTTTTAAAAGAAATATATACCAAAGGCTCGGAAGACACCTAAACTATTGAATTTCACAAAGTCGAGAACTTGTCAGTATTTGATGCTTTCAAATTCAAAGCTGAATGAGACTTCCTAGAATCTCTTCCAATACTCTCGCTAAACCTTCGATTGTTTCCTACGATCTGTGCGTCTGTGGCTTCATGTGAGCGGAGCTTTTCAAAACTAAGGTTTATCAAGAACTATTTACGATCCACCATGGGACACTCACTACTTTGTGATCTGGCTCTACTATCAATTTGAAATTGATACAATGAAGGATATTGATTTTTCATAAAATAATTGACAGGTTTCCGCCCCTTTATAAACCAGGAGAGGACAATTTTAAATACATCAACTTTAATCTAAAACAATTAATTATTTAACGTTGTTACAGTTCTTAAATACATTTACCTCATTGCCTTTGATTAATTTGTCATTGTTGTTGTCGTCGTTATACTGTGGACTAATTTTAGCAAGACGTAATCCATCGTTGATGAAAGCCGGGGGGATGTGGGGGGGGGGTGACACCATGAGTGACACCATGAGTTTACCGAACCTGGTGACACGAACCTTAGCTACGCCTCTGGTATCACTATTACTTCCAATTCTAAAATCAGAAGCAGAAATAGTAGTAGTAGTAGTAGTAGTAGTAGTAGTAGTAGTAGTAGTAGTAGTAGTAGTAGTAGTAGTAGTAATAGTAGTAGTTGAAGGACGCGTGATTAAATTCATAATATCGTAATATTACAGTATTTAACTAATCGTGTAATTTTTTCCCTTTCGTGTTTTACGGTAAAGTTGAAATTCATACATGAATAATGAAAATTACAATGAATCGTTTTTTCTTATTATTCCATTAATAATAATATAATATTATTCAAGCCGTGAAATTAATCCAAAATATTTATATTCTTTCACAAAAAAAAAAAAAGATATAAGATAAATAAAATAAGATAGGTTTCTTGTAGAGATCTAATAAATGGTACTATGTTTTGATTGCGTTGAGAGAATACTTTTTTTTAAGCATGTGAATAAACTTTTTTTATTAATATAGATCAAATTTTGAACCAGTTGGAACATTTAAACGTAAGACAGATAATAAATTAAATTTCTTAATTGGATAAACGCAAATAGAAATATTCGCAGACGTCACATTTAAAGGGAGCGAATAGCCTAAATGAGTGAATCGCAGAAGATTCTCGTTTTATTTCCCCTGAAATGACCACTTGTTCTGATGACTTGAAGAGGTGAACATGACAGGGCGTGAACTGGGGATCTGAGATAGTGCAGTGTGACACGCTATGCTGCGCCCCACGATAACCCGCCCCCACCATAACGCACCCCACGATAACACGTCCAACCATAACGCACCCCACGATAACACGCCCCCACAATAACGCACCCCACGATAACACCTCCAACCATAACGCACCCCACGATAACATGTCCCACCATAACGCACCCCACGATAACACGTCCCACCATAACGCACCCCACGATAACACGGTCCCACCTTTTATGTCCTAAATTTAATTTCCGTGTGTGTTCCTATACCATTCATCCGATTGCGATAAAACTTTGGTAAGTTTGTTGTGCGCACGCCCGTTAAGGTTTCTGAATTAGGTTATCCATTTTGAAATATTCCTTTTGGGGCCGGGGGGCCCTACATTTTTTTTTGTTTCTTATTTGAGCTAAACAAATATAATTTCCAACAGAGCTATTGCATGGGTGAATGGAATTTAACCAAATGCAAGCAAAATTTCTGTTTGTGTGTGACATAATAAGTAGTTTTTTTTTGTATTAGTACAAACATTTTACAATTTTGCGTTTGGGGCAGGGGGCCTTATTTTTTTAAAATTTTTCTATGTGAGCTATATAGCTATAATTTCAGACAGAGTTACTTCACAGGTGGATCAATCGCTATCAGTTGTGGACTAAATTTTTTGAAAATCCATGCTTCTCACGTGGACAGCTGTATGTTGCCTGCTTAAGCATCGAAAAACCTTGTAATTTTTTTGTGTACGCACCAGCCGGAAAAAACAAAAAGTATTTTTTTTTAAATTGCTTTTTAAAAAAACCTAATTAAAGCATTCATGTGCAAAAAATATTCGAAGTGGCTATAGGTACACGGATACCAGAATTGAGAGGTTGGGATTAAAAAACGATTTAAAATATTATTGTTGGGTTTGTAAGACCAAATGAGGTATCAAAGGAAAGATAACTGGACGTACTATACGTTTGTAAACTTAATTCTTCATTTTAACTAAGATAAACTACTACAAATGTCAAAAATATTATACATCCGCTTTTATTTCAGTAAAAGTTTAAATATTATTATTATAAATTACAAATACATTTAAAGTAACAACCAAGGTACCATTTTAAGCATTTAAACGTTATGGGAAAAAAAATGTAATAAAAAATTATGCTTTAAGAATTACATCATGATCACATTTATCGGGGAACCCCAAAATATGTTGTTTTTTAGTGCGTTGTTCGTGCTGCGTAAAAGAATGTATATTATAATCCAAATAGGTACGCAAATGACGTCATAGCGCGATTTGCCTATTTTAGCCCAAGCTCTAAGTTTCTTTTATTTAATAACGGCGTGAGACAGAACTGATAACGTATTTTCCAATTCTTAAAGTAAAATTAATACATTTAGAAAATAATGGATTGCTTTTTAACTTGTTATCGTATCAAATTGTTAGCTTTGTATTTTCACATGTAATAAGTTTTTACCTATCTTTCATAACAAAAAAAAATATTTTTATTAAATTTATAAAGTAATAAAAACTTAACATTTAAACTTACGTTTAAATTAAAAAATACCGCTTAAGTCAATCAGTGCCGCCAAACTTAATAGCCAAATAGCATTTATAAATAATTTACGCTCTTAGGTGGTAGGAAATAGGGTGTGTACATTTGTACGCTTGTGACAATATATTTGAATTCAATTATTTTTTTTTTTTTAAAGTCTTGAAAAAGAGATGTTACGTTGTAATTTTATTAAATTTTACCAATCAAGAAAATCAATGGCGTTAACAAAATGTGGGTGCAAAACTTAAGAAGAGCACAGCCAATGCCGTATGCAGTCACTGTAATCCGGTCAAGATTAGATTACTATAACAGTTGTTTGTGGGGTTTAAATTCAGAGACTCCAGAATATACAAAATTCTGCAGACCAAATTATATCGCGCATAAAGAAATCTGACCACATCACCCCAGTTCTTCAAAATCTCCATTGGCTTCCATGTGAGTGAGCGCTTTGACCACAAAATTTTGCCCAAGGCGTACGGCTGCATAGAAGGCTCTGCACGGGAATATCTTAAAGGACTGATTTCTAAACACGTATCCATACAGAACCTGCGCCCTTCAACACAGTCCTTACTGAGAGTTCCCAGTGTGGATGGATACGGAGAAAGAAGTCATACGGAGCGCGCTCTTTTGAAGCTATTGCGCCTAAATTATGGAACAGTTTGACTCAATCTCTGAGAGAAACTGAAGAGGCTAAAAGTCATTTGAGAGCCAGTTAAAGACTTTTTTCTTCAAATAGTTGTTTAAGGCTGTTACAGACGTGAAAAACGGTTAAGAGTTTCTTCCATAGATAAAATAATTCTTTGTTTTCCAATTCTCCGAGAATATAGTAGAAAACAAAGGCAAAAATTTGGTTAAGTTTTCAATGAAGATATCAGTATATCAAATTCCGTTAATATTTAAAATATATTTTAAATGGTATATAGAGTTTAAATGTTCACAATTTTTAGAGAACAAATTAGTTTAAGGCCGCGCAAAGTGGTAAGGTAGGTCCAGCATTTAACAATTTAGACATCTAATCTAAAATATTTGGTTAGCGTAGAAATCAGGCCGTCAATGAACTCCTTAAGTGATAATAATGAGTTAATTAGTGATCATTTAAATCTGGTAATTTAAAGGTCGTATTTAAAGAAAAATATGTAGTTTATGAGCTCGTAATGGCGGTAGGGTAGGCGTATAATATATAGCAGAACAATATTCCTTAAAACTTTTAATGACGTTATAAACGTAAATATCATTTCTGTTTCAAATAAGAAAATGTGATGAGTTTTCGCAATAGCAGGAAGAAATTATCGCAAAGTTTCGGACATCATTTTCTCTATGACATCGGGTGATATTTTCTAGTAAATAAATAAATGAATCTGAAAACGAACTGTGAAATGGGAAACCACTCATTCTTTCTGGCAAAAGGCTAACTGACCCCCCTTACTGTCAACCTATCGAGCTAAAATGGCACAATGGACTCGTTGCCGATGCTACCAAATTCGTTCAAAATCTTCAGCCCCACGACCCACCCCCAACCCCCATAAATAAATTTTTCCTGATTTTCAAGGCGAACATGAAGGGAAATTTCCGTACAGCTGCGGCTAAATGAGATTTTTCTTCTTCTTTTTTTTTTCTTATAAATTGCAAGTGCGTTTGGTGCGTAATAGTTTCTTTTGTTTTCTGAAACAGTTGGTGAAATAAATTTGCGGTGTAAAAGTTGGTGGGTCATAAGAATGTTGATATAGTTCAAGGGCGGGAAAAAAAATATTGCTTTCTTATAAAATGCATTACTTGCATTGCATGTCTTTTAAAGTTTCAGCAGAACTCCAAATGCTCGATATTACATTTTGTAATGTTTAATTGCCCCTTGCTTATTACACCAGCTATTTCCGTAAAACAAATGAAAATATTACGCATCAAAAGCAGTTGCGGTATTTTAAGACTGGGATTTAGCGAAGTCATCGGGAATTTTTGTCTAGTGCTATCAGCTCCATCGGGTAGTATTGGTGACATTCTTAAAGAGAGATCCACTGTGTACGACCCGCGTAAGGAATCTTGGTTAAGTGTTTTTGAAAATTGAGAAGCTAAAACAAATATCCAGAGTAGTATGTGTTCATGACTCTATGCTTCTATCGAATAACCTTAATATTATATTTTCATTACTCTATGCCTATATTAAATAACCATAAAATTATGTTCTTATGACTCTATATCTCTATTATATAACAGTAACATAATGTTCTTATGACTCTCTGCTTTTATTAAATAACAATAAAATGATGCTGTTATGACTCTGTGCCTCTATCAAATCACTGTATAACTGTGTTTTTATTACTTAGTCCCATCTGTGCCTCTATCAAATCACTGTATTTTTATTACTTAGTCCCATGCGGTACGAATATGGGGGTGGAGAGGTTGAGTGGGTTGGTTTGGTCGAACTTCCGTTTTGTTACCATGGTGACCACTGTGTTAGTCGTGGACAGCGAAGCCGGAAACATTTGTTGACTTGTCTAAAGTGAAGACTTAAAAACCGTATCTGAATCTAGAGATCAATAAGCTAATATGCTGATGACAGACTGATCTGATCAAGTGATCTAAAGGGACATATCGATTAATCAACGGTGCCAAAATACACACACAGTTATGTCAAATCTAAACACCTGGTAGAGTTACAATAATGTTAATGACTGTTGCTTTAGGCAGTCGATTAACTAAAAATAGCTGTTATGATAATGATATCATTTGGCCTACGCTACACATTTAGTGAACCTTATGTTAGGACTTAGTGAATGTTAAACTAGGCCTAGAGCCTTGTATTTTTGTACATGATTAAAGGCAGACTAATGAGTATGAGATCTACTAATATCATACGCCTACAGGCCAAGTGTTATCGGTATAAAAATTCATTTGCATATAACTTCGTAGCGTTCTGCATGAGACAACTTGCGTTCGTATGTGGGTCTATGGTTGTGTTTAAGTGACATACCAATGAGCGTGCTAAAGTTCACCCGTAAGGTCAACATCTTGGGTGAATATTTCCTTCGCTCTCCTGCTCACTCTTTCACTTTGCTTAGAGACTGTCGAAATATGAGCAGCAAAAGTGTGACGATCATCGCGATGTCATTAGACTCAGTGGTCCCCCTTCCTCTCAAATTAGATTCAATTGAATTTAATGAAGGTATAAAGGATTTTTAATTTGAATACTGTAGGACAATTTTCATCTAATGCAGTGATTCTCAACCTGCGTGCTACGTGCATTTGTCAGGAGTTTGGCGGGCCGCTCGCTTCACCCTAAACAACATTAATTTGCAAGACATCGAGTAATACCAAGGGACGACCCTGTAGGGATGTATCCTCAAAATGGCTCCGCGAGTAACACAGGCTGTACAAAGTTGCCTATGTATTCAATAGCCGTTCTCATTTCTTAATTGTTAAGCTGACTATGAAATATCATATGAAAGTGACCAGAATCTAACATAATTACAAATTCAAAGTTCCTATCAATTGTATGCACACACAGATATATATATATAAAGATAGATAGATAGATAGATAGATAGATAGATAGATAGATAGATGGATGGATGGATGGATGGATGGATGGATGGATGGATGGATGGATGGATGGATGGATGGATGGATGGATGGATGGATGGATGGATGGATGGATGGATGGATGGATGGATGGATGGATGGATGGATGGATGGATGGATGGATGGATGGATGGATGGATGGATGGATGGATGGATGGATGGATGGATGGATGGATGGATGGATGGATGGATGGATGGATGGATGGATGGATGGATGGATGGATGGATGGATGGATGGATAGATAGATAGATAGATAGATAGATAGATAGATAGATAGATAGATAGATAGATAGATAGATAGATAGATAGATAGATAGATAGATAGATAGATAGATAGATAGATAGATAGATAAATTGATAGATAGATAGATAGATAGATAGATAGATAGATAGATAGATAGATAGATAGATAGATAGATAGATAGATAGATAGATAGATAGATAGATAGATAGATAGATAGATGGATGGATGGATGGATGGATGGATGGATGGATGGATGGATGGATGGATGGATGGATGGATGGATGGATGGATGGATGGATGGATGGATGGATGGATGGATGGATGGATGGATGGATGGATGGATGGATGGATGGATGGATGGATGGATGGATGGATGGATGGATGGATGGATGGATGGATGGATGGATGGATGGATGGATGGATGGATGGATGGATGGATGGATGGATGGATGGATGGATGGATGGATGGATGGATGGATGGATGGATGGATGGATAGATAGATAGATAGATAGATAGATAGATAGATAGATAGATAGATAGATAGATAGATAGATAGATAGATAGATAGATAGATAGATAGATAGATAGATAGATAGATAGATAGAGAAATACACACATAGACACACACTCATACATACACACAAAAAAACCATGCGCGCACAGACACATATACACACACAACCATTGCCTATTGAAGTCTTTTAGAACCGCTTCAACGGACGTCCGACTATCGATTATTCACCTCAGTGATAGCAGCGTAGCTTTCCAATAACGCCTCACCGACTTGTGTATACATATTCTACTTTGTTTCCTGGCAATTATTACTGTGATTTTGAACGGGGTTGGCAAAATGTGGAGGTGTTTTGGGGGGGGGGGGGGCGGCGCTAGAAATATTTAAAAGTGACAATCTACAGTGATGAAAACAGTTCACGAATCAATACAGAAATGTACCAGCCTGTAACGGCCCAATCAATTTCTAAAGAGTGAGCAAAGCGTGTAATACATAGTACAGGTTTGTATTTCCCGTTCATATTTCGTTGCAAAAAATGTAGCACCTACGAGCCATGTTGCCGGCACTGTCACGTGACTTCCCGCCGGTTGTTGCTCGAAGTCGGTCTTCTAGAACGGGTAAAGAAATCCTTGAAAACCGGGTCAGCCACGGGGTTATCAAGTACAGTCTTTGGAGTGAATGAATTTTTCTTGTCATGTTAACGCTGTGAGGATCGCCGCATTCGTGATAAACGGTGCCAAGTGATTTTGCGTGGATGACTGTATTTTAAGGTGTGTATTTTGATGTAATTTATTATAATTTTTTTTGACAGCACAAGGCTCTACTAACTAACACACATATTCTGGTGAGGGCCTGAGATCACTCTCTTAAGGCCCCGGCTAGTAAATTGGCAATCAACTCCATCTGCTGAGCTGTGCCATACAACATTTTCCACACATAAGGTTCCCCCTCCGCCCTGGCCTCCCCCGGAAGCTCCAGTGAGGGACATTCGGTCAACAGATGCGCCAGCGTTTCCGGGACCAGGTTGCAATGCCGACAGGTGGGATCCCGATTGTTGTCTAGACGCCAGAAATACGTGCCTATGGGGCTATGCTCGGTGCGCATTTGCGTCACTAAACTCTGCTGCTTTCGGCCTAACCCCCACCATGGATCTTGTTTGCTAGGAGTTTGCATGTTCGAATATACGCCTCTTGCGGTCGTATTGTCCGCCCACTGCCTGTACCACTTTTTCCTAAAATGGTCCGCCAGCCAGTTCTTTATTCCCAATCCAGTCATTGGTGTTTCTGGCTGAGGCTGGGCGGCCCCGGTTTTCGCAAGAGTGTCCGCTTTCTCGTTGCCACTGATGTTGACGTGGCCAGGGATCCATTGCACTGTCGCCTTGCCTCCTAGTTCGCCGATTTTGCATACGTCATCCAAGATGACGTCAACCAAGTGAGTGGTACCCTGTCTCTTTCCCAAGACCTCGAGAGCAGATCTTGAGTCCGAGAACACGACCACATCGAGTCCCGCAAGCTCGTTTTCTCTCAGTGTGTGATACACGCTTTCCAGTGCCCTGTGTATAGCCTCAAGCTCGGCATCAAAGTTTGATGCTGTAGTCCCACAGGGTCCGGAGAGTTCTTGGCTTTCTGCCCCCCCCCCCCCGCTGGGTATAGTATGAGTGCACCATACCCAGCAGTACTTTCTCTCAGATTGGCAGATCCGTCCGTGAACACTTTCACAGGTACTTTGGAGTACAAATCCATGGTCTGTAGGGCGGCCGCTCTCTGAACATGCTCAGGGCTCCGTTTTGTCACTGCCGCGTCGGTCAAGGCCAATTGTATGGAAGGGCGTGAGGGTTCCGCGTACGGCGGATTAACTGGGATTCGGGTCAGCCTTTCTCTATTTTGGGGCAGATCGACAGTCCTTTCAAGCTCCACGACCTGGTGCATGAATGAGGATCTTTTTAGTCTTCTGCCCGCAACCCAGTTATTCTGCATCTGAAACGACGGTTCTCTTTCTGTCAGCCGTCGGTACCTCTCTACGGTACTTAAAATAGCTTTTTCCCTCCTAATTTCGAGTGGTTCAACATTGGCCAAGACTTCTACAGCAGCTGTGGGTGTGGTCCTGAATGCGCCACAGATGAATATCAGAGCCTGATTCTGGATTCGACCCAACTTCTCCAGTGCAGTTTTGCTTGCAAATGATTGGACCGGCATGCTGTAATCCATTACCGACCTTACACTGCTTAGGAGTAGCGCTCTAAGCGTACTTGCGCCCGCGCCCCAACTTGTGCAAGCCAATTTTTTCACCAGATTGAGCTTGGTGGTCGCCTGGGAGCAGAGGTCTTGTACAAAGTTGTGCATTTGCACCTTTTGATCCAATTTGACTCCCAGGTAAACCGGTTGCTTGTCCATTTGAACGCTACATCCCCCACCTTCAGCTCAATCTCCTGTTTGAGAATGGTTCGCCCATTTGTAAACAGCGAATAGACCGTCTTCTCGGTGTTGATTTCCAGATGCCACCGCTGCATGAACCTGTTGATAGATGAAAGGTCTTGCTGTAATAGCGTTTGCAGGTGGTGGACATCCTTACCGGTGCTCCAGATAACCAAATCATCAACATACATCGCGGCATTGGTTACCAAATTTTGTGGCAAGTCATTAATGTATGCCAGGAAAAGTGTGCAACTGAGGGCTGACCCTTGTGGGAGCCCTTCCTCAAGGGTTCTTTTCCTGGAGGTTTCACTGCCGAATTTCGTGCTTATTTTCATGTTTGTAAGGAAACCGGCAATCCACCTGTACATATTGGCAGTTACTCCCATCTTTTGTAATTTCAATAATAGACCGGACCTACAGACTCGGTCGTATGCTTGCCGGAGGTCGAAAAATACAGCCACTGTATGTGATTTTTTCTGGAGCCCATCTGTGATGGACTGGAGAAGACGGAGCACTTGATCTACAGGCTGCATTCCCTTGCGGAAGCCCGCCTGTATTGGACTCAGGCTGTCGGTACTCTCCAGGTACCAGTACAGCCTTTGGTTAACCATTCTCTCGGCTACCTTCCCCAAACACGATGTCAGGGAGATCGGACGATAGCCGTTGGTGATTGAGATTTTTCCCTCCTTTGGGAATAGGGACGATGGTAGCGATAAGCCAAGCTCTGGGTAGGATTCCAGTTACCCATGATCTGTTTATGATTGACAATAGCTTTGTCTTCGCTATCGGGCCAAGGTTTTTGATCATTTCGTTACAGATCTTATCCGGACCTGGTGCCTTGGCGGCGTCGCACTTGTCAATGGCGGTTTGCAACTCAACAATAGTGTAAGGGGCTGTGAATATCTCGTCATGCGGTCCCCACCGTTGGGCCTCTTCTCCATGTTTCCGAAGACGGTTAAGGTTCCGGCTCTCTCTGGTCTCTTTCTGCTTCCTGTTAATCCTTGCAAAGTGCTTATTTAAAGCCTCGGCACTTTTGGCATCCGTGGTAGCCGTGCCAGTAGCCGTTTGCAAAGGACGCAGGTTACGTACCTTCCCAATGCAGGATAGAGAGTCCATCAATCGCCAGACCTTTTTTCCGTCTTTCAGGTCGAGCTTTCCGCATGTACCAACCCATTTTCCTTCTTTGCCCTGTCAACCTCCTTACAGACCTCGGCTGTCAGTTTGCACGAGCAGCAGCCGTCTTCAACTTTCCAGCTTTGGCCCGTGCTCTCTTCCGTTCACGAACCATTTCAGCCAACCTCTTATTCCAAAAGGGGCGGAACTTGCGGGTCCCATTTGTTCTAAGGACTGTTTTCCTAGCCACTGCGACTATACTTTTGGACGACATAGAGTGTTGGTCCCACTTAGACTTTAGGTCCCACTTAGAGTTTTGGGCCCTCTTATATTTTTGTCCCACCTAGATTTTAGAACCAATTTAGATTTTTGGGCCCTCTTATATTTTTGGGTCACTTAGATTTTTGGTCCCACTTAGATTTTTTGGCCCTCTTAGATTTGTTGGCCCACTTATAATTTTGAGGCCCACTTAGATTTTTAGGGCCACTTTGGTTTTGAGGCCCTAGAGGCACAAGCCTACATACCCTATAGCCGATTTGGTCTTGGGAATGGGAACATGAATACATTGTTAAACTGGATTAACACAAAATGATATTGGCTTGACTTTGAGGCTCCCTGTAAACTGGAGTTCCAGGCTGACCTGAACCCAACCGCCATATCCCCCACTCCAACAAAACCTAGCCCCCTCTTATTGCCTAACCTCAAAAGAAATCACACAATCACCCAATTACACATTTATACATTATGGGTGATTTATTCTAAGTTCGCTATATTCTCATACCACTTAATGTAAAAAAAAAATGTGTAAGTCCCTGCATTCCCACGCACACCATTAACGATCCAGGAGGAAGAGTTTTGTATACCCCTGGCGTATTGACACAAATCCGGAGCGTTGCACAGGCCTGATACAAACGGGTGCCCGTCTCCTCGTGAATGGGAGATACGTGTACATTTTTTCAACGCAGTAGGCACATTAACGCAGTAACCTGGAGGCGGTCGCTTTAGGGCGGCGGTTCTCAACCTGTGGGGAGTCGCAACCCTTGTTCTGGTGGCAACCTGCTATGGTGGGACCTTGCTCTGACGGCAAGGATATAGTTGAAAGAAAAAAGGTACATGGAAGCTTAAGTTAAGAGACAGGACAATAAGTCAAGAACGTTTCCACTAAGAGCCTTCCTCTGCAGACCGGACAGATAAGAATAAAACAAGAAATTGAAACAAATTAAAAACTTAATCGATCGCTATTTGTTATTGCCGGAAGTTGGATTATTTCAAAACCAAGATCGCAGGAAGAGGCAGAATTTATGTTTCTTTTATTCTCTAGGGACAGCCTAATCTCGCGAGACCCTGTTCTTGTAATTAAATACGTTCTGTTTCTAAAAATTTTTTTTTTTTAATTGCTCTATTTTAATTAAAAGTTCAAATTACATATAATAATATTACATTTGATTGTGTTTGTATCGTCTTTAAAAGAACCGCGCCAAACGTTATATTGTCTTGACTAGTAAGTTCGTTTTTTTTTGTTGGTAACATGGTGTGGGGGCGGGTGTTGGAGGGTCCGCTAGGGATGGGTTATGGAGGCAGTGAGCGATTTAAAATTTGAGAACCACTGGTCTAACATGATGCCAGGATGCTGTGTGAAACGAGAGATAATAGTGCCATGAAGGCAAGGTCACTGCGTCCCAACGTGCTGGACGTGGAACTGTTGATATAAATATTTATAAAAAAAATGTATGTAATTTCTGACGAGGGTGAACCTCACACACACCACACCCGGTCATACGCACGCATAAAAAACCTCTAAAATTTACCCCCACCACGAAATAAATCCCAACGAAATGGATGCCCTCCCCCCCCCCCCACGTCCAAATTTAAATGCATCTAACAAAATAATATTTAAAAAATCAAGGGGGGTGGTGTATAGGACTGCTCATGTGATCTAGACATGTATAAATATTATTTCTGTCTTTACTGTCACATTTGAAGTATCAAAGGGGATTGTTTTAAAATACATTTTATATCATGTAATTCCAAATTTTTGGAAACAAGTTGGTTTTTTTAAAAATAAATATTTTAATGTACAGTTCAATGACATCATAATAGTACATTTTAACGTGTTTGTTTCGTCCTTAAAGAATTGCTGTCAACAAGGATGCCTTGAATTTTAAATTATTATTTTTACGATAAGGCAGTGTTTGCTTATAGCGGTGGGACAAAGAGAGCGGTGGCCTAAGAAATTTCTGAGAACCATTGGTCTAACACGAGGCCCGTTATGCTGGACGTAAGAGAAGACAATCGATAACGGCAAAAGGTTCAATGTTCGGGAACTTGATTTTTTGGGGTCAATAGTTCAAAGTTCGGTAACTTGATATACCCCAGGTGTAGTCGGGGAGGAACTGTTGATATATTGTTGGATTGGGGATTTTCTAAGATGTGTACAAACACCCCCCCCCCTTATGTCAACGTGTTCATAGACAAAGTCATGACTCACCCCCCTCACCCTTAAACAAAAATAGTTTTAAAAAATTCGCATCCTCAAGGGTGACACAAGTTGAATGAATTTAGTTCCCGTCCCACTGGAGCGGGGCTAGAGATGTCTTTGATCATTATTAATGGATTCCCATGCGAAAGTTTGGACGATCACCTCAAAATTGTCTGAAGGAAACACCACAATCAAGTATGCGCCAACATGCCCCCTTGCACCATTTGAATTTGTCCGTCTGTCTTCAGCACTAGCCATTTCTGCATGCCACCTGTTTCACGTAGATCATTGTTACAGTATTGTGCCAGAAGAATACACCAGGGGCTCGCCACAATTGGAGTGAAATCAATGTATGTATGGCATTGGGCGCCATAATGCCTCGCTCCTAGACTCTTAACAATTTCCTTTCCCGATCAAAAAGCCCATTAGAACTGTTAAATTCAAGTATACTCCAAAATGCACCTCTTGATTTTGGTTATGATCAATAAATCTGATTCCCTCAATATGCCCCAGACGGGACGACAGGCGACGATCGTGATGAGCTATTTCACCAGGTTTAGATTTGCGGCTGCATGCGCCTTAAAGATTTAATGCATTTCCACCCTTTGACCCAGTTAGACTCCCAGGTAAACCGATCGCGTGTCCCGTTTGAATGCTACATCGTTCACCTTGAGCTTGATCACATGTTTGTGAATGGTCCAACCGTTTGTGAACATAGAAAAGACGTTCCTTCTCTGTGTTTCACCGCAGTGAAAGTTTTCACAGACTGTTCGGCTAACCTAGAAAAAAAAAAATGCTTCTTACTCCCACTAAAACCCTACATCCCCAATCGGAGGGTCGCCCGACGAGGAACTTTCAGGAGTCCGCGGGACAGCGGCGTCGAATTTCGATGAAGAGCTGGAGGCTTTTCCCACAGAGCCATTAGGTCATGCTGTAGTAGCTCTTCCAGACGGCTGGCGTCCTTGCTGGCGGTACTCCCGGATTACCGTAGCGTCGGCATACACGGCTGCATTTGCTGCTGACACGTTGAGCAAATCATTGACGTAGGCGAGGAAGTCGTGTATGCAGCTCAGGTCTGACCACTGCATTGTCTCCATTTCAGAGTTATCTCCCTCGGGGTTATGTCCTCGAGCTTTCTCCGCTCCCCTCAGATGTTACTTTTCAGCTAAGTGCTATGTATACTTATTTCTGTCATTACTGTTGTTTGTTATCCGACGAAAGCTTGCTGTCGACACATTCGTTGTCTTGCTGCGTTCGTTTTTTTTCAGGTTTTCCAGTACTTTACTTCACTAATTTCCGTTTTCCAGTACTTTACTTCACCAATTTCCGTTTTCCAGTACTTTACTTCACCAATTTCCGTTTTCCAGTACTTTACTTCACCAATTTCCGTTTTCCAGTACTTTACTTCACTAATTTCCGTTTTCCAGTACTTTACTTCACTAATTTCCGTTTTCCAGTACTTTACTTCACCAATTTCCGTTTTCCAGTACTTTACTTCACTAATTTCCGTTTTCCAGTACTTTACTTCACTAATTTCCGTTTTCCAGTACTTTACTTCACTAATTTCCGTTTTCCAGTACTTTACTTCACTAATTTCCGTTTTCCAGTGCTTTACTTCACTAATTTCCGTTTTCCAGTACTTTACTTCACTAATTTCCGTTTTCCAGTACTTTACTTCACTAATTTCCGTTTTCCAGTACTTTACTTCACTAATTTCCGTTTTCCAGTGCTTTACTTCACTAATTTCCGTTTTCCAGTACTTTACTTCACTAATTTCCGTTTTCCAGTACTTTACTTCACTAATTTCCGTTTTCCAGTACTTTACTTCACTAATTTCCGTTTTCCAGTTCTTTACTTCACTAATTTCCGTTTTCCAGTACTTTACTTCACTAATTTCCGTTTTCCAGTACTTTACTTCACTAATTTCCTTTTTTTTTTCTTTTTTTTTTTTTGCAAACCTGATTACAGTCTCTCCCCCTTTACTACCATTTCCTTGTCTCGCAGCCGTATGGGATTCGTAGTAAGTTCGACCTACTATACATACAACCCTAAGGCGTTTCTATCTGGGCACCCTATAGCCTTCCATAATGTTATTGAGATCCCCTGCTGTAGTGGTTTCTTTAACGTGTGTTGTGCCGTACAAAGGGAAGGCACAACGTGTTCCTACGTGTTGAGTGATTATTGGATATGATAAGAAATTTCCCGGCCAATGCTGCTCTTAAAGTCAGAGTGTCTGTTCCGCCAAGACTTATACACCCAACAAGGTCTGCTTAGAGGGGATTTATCACAAGACTTACCGTAGACCGAGAAGCCCGATATTTGCAAGGGTTTCCCTTTTCAGTAAGGTCTCTTGTAGTAGTGCATTGTCCACCATCCGGTCATGAAGCAACTTCGGTGAGTTCTGTTGTTTGTTTTTTTCCCCTGTGGCCCGACAACAGTTAAGCTGTATAACTACTACGCTTTTTTGCGGAGGTGACCCGCGGCATCTTGCCTAGCGCCACCAGTGGCACCGGCGCCCTAAATCGGCCCCGTCATCGATCTGCGAGGGAGGAGGGGTTCAAAAGCCTCTCGCTCGGACGATCGATAGTGTTACTAGACGTGGTTAGAAGAAGGACCTGACCCTATCAACCACTCTCGGAGCGACTCTCTTCTCCGTCTTGGACGAGACGGACGCATTGCGTGAGAATCAAGTTAGCTTCACAGGGCGACCATTCGCGCCAAGTCACTAGTCCGGCAGCAGCAACGTGGAGGCCGGGATCTCCTGTCGCTGAGTAGACATTTTTGACTCGAACGCTCGGATTTAATTGCTGGATGTGCACAGGCTGTCAGGTAATTTAACAGAGACAGGGAGAGAGAGAGAGAGAGAGAGACAGAGACAGACAGAGACAACGACAGAGAGAGAGAGACAGAGAGAGAGAAAGATAGAGAGAGAGAGAAAGAGAGAGGGATATATTTTTACTCTACGAGACTTTATATAATTGTGTGTTTGAATTAATATTTGTATTTTTTCATGAGTCTACCTTTTTTCACTTGCTGTAAGTTGATTTTTTTGTTTTCTGTATTTGAATTTGAATGGTTATAGACAATCAATGACATTATGAAACAGTTTTAGTATGTCTAGATTTGATATCGTTTTCTTGACATACTGCTCTTCTCGGTCCTCTGTTTCGACTTCATCATTCTACGAGCCAAATCTTAAGGCAGATTAAATCTTCACAGCCCTAACGTTACGCGACATAAGACACATTGAAACTCGGTCATGTACAAATTAATATATTGGTATCGTTTACGTTGAAATATGGGGATACAGCGGTAACATTAGAACACAGCTGTAACATTAGAACACAGCGGTGACATTAGAACACAGCGGTAACACTAGAACACAGCGGTAACATTAGAACACAGCGGTAACACTAGAACACAGCGGTAACATTAGAACACAGCGGTAATATTACAAAACAACGGTAACACTAGAACACAGCGGTAACATTAGATCACAGTGGTAATATTACAACACAACAGTAATACTAGAACACAGCGGTAACATTAGAACACAGCGGTAACATTAGAACACAGCGGTAACATTAGAACACAGCGGTACCACTAGAACACAGCGGTAACATTAGAACACAGCGGTAATATTACAAAACAACGGTAACACTAGAACACAGCAGTAACATAAGATCACAGTGGTAATATTACAACACAACGGTAATACTAGAACACAGCGGTAACATTAGAACACAGCGTCAACATTAGATCACAGTGGTAACAGAACAAAGAGGTAACATTAGAACATAGTGGTAATATTACAACACAACGGTAACACTAGATCACAGCGGTAACATTAGATCACAGTGGTAACAGAACAGAGAGGTAACATTAGAACACATCGGTAACATTGGAACACAGTGGACCACTCAGTGGTAACATTAGATCACAGTGGTAACATTAGATCCCAGTGGTAACATTAGATCACAGTGGTAACATTAGATCACAGTGGTAGCATTAGATCACAGTGGTAACATTAGATCACAGTGGTAACAGAACAAAGGGGTAACATTGGAACACAGCGGTAACATTGGAACACAGTGGTATAACATTAGAACAGAGAGATAACATTTGAAGACAAAATCACTAAAATATTATCCCGGGTGACCCGTGGTTGATTTGGTTGTAACCTGTTTCATGACTGTTCATAACACCGACTTTAAGAAATAACCGACTGGCAGTGTCACTTAAGAATTTCTAGCCACCCCACCCCCTCCACCCACTAAGAGCTTGAGTAGTTCAGGAATGCCACATTAGCTCTAACGAAATAAGCGGGAAACAATGTCATTTTAAAAAAAAAAATTAAAAAAAAAAAGCTAGTGAGGCTTTATTGGAGAGCTATGCTGCTATCGCTGAGGTAAATAATCGATAGTCGGACGTCCGTTGAAGACTTCAAGGCAATGGCTTTGTGTACGTGTATCTGTGTCGGTGTGTGTGTGTGTGTGTGTGTGTGCAGAAAATGGATAGGAACTTTGAATTGGGCTTATGTTAAATTTTTGGTCACTGTCGTAAGCTATTTCATAGAGACTTGTACTTAAACAATGAAGACATGAGAACCACTGTTGAATACATGTCCAGCATTCTATTGAATACATGTACATCATTCTATTGAATACATGTACAGCATTCTGTTGAATGCATGAACAATGTTGTACAGCCCATGCTACTCGCGGAGCCCTCTTGAGAATATATTTCTACAGGGGCGTCCCTTAGGTCTAATCTATGTCTTACAAGTTAATGTTATTTAAAGGGTAGTGTTGGAGGGAGCAGCCGCCGAGCCCATGACAAAGTCACGTAGCACTCAGGTTGAGAATCACTGCATTAGGTTAACTCTGACCTAAAGTATAGAAGATAAAATCATTTAAACCTTCATTAAGAAAAGTATGTTCTACTTTAAGAGGAAGAAGCGCCGAGTTAAGGGACACGACGGCGATCCTCTTCTTTTACTGCTCATAATCCGACAGTTTCTAAGCCAGTGGTTCTCAACCTTCCTAATGGCCGCGACCCTTTTATACAGTTCATCGTGTTGTGGCGACCCCCGGCCACAAAAATTTTCGGTTCCACTTCATAACTGTAGAGCATATGTGTTTTCAGTTCGTCTTTAGCGACCCCTGGAAAACGCTCGTGCGACCCACAGGTTGAGATTCGCTGCTCTAAGCAAAGAAAAACAAAATCGCATGGGGAGTGAAGTTGACATATACCCAAGATGTTGAACTGACGGATGAAACCCTACACTTTCATTTCTATGTTAAGCATACAAAACCATAGACCCACATACGAATTTTGTTTATGTCATGGAGACATTTATCAAGTTATGTACAAGATCATTTTTTTTATACCGATAACACTTATAATGTTAGTTTATCTCATACTCATAAGTCTGCCTTTAATAATTTTAAAAAATACAATGCTATGTGGCCTAGTTTGACATTCACTAAGTACTAAGATATGGTTCACTAACAGCGTAACGTACGCAAATTGATATCATTATCATTAAAAGATATTTTTAGTTGATCGAATACCTACTGCAGAGATTCTCAATCTGTGGGTCGCGACCCCTTTAATGGTCGAACGACCTTTTCCCAGGGGTCGCCTAAGACCATCGGAAAACACATATTATGCTTTTCAGTTATGAATTAGCAACGAAAATAAGTTTGTGGTTGAGGGGGGGGGGGGGTCGCCACAACAAGAGGAACTGTATTATAGGTTCGCGGCGTTAGAAAGGTTGAGAACCACTGATCTAATGCAACGAAAATGTAATTTTGCCATTTGATGAGGCGTGGCATAACTGTGTGTTTGTTTTGAAACAACTTATCAATCGATGTGTCCCTTTAATTGATTAGGACCTAAAGTCATAAGGCTAAAGAAATAATTTTATGGTTAGTTGATAGAGGCATAGAGTCATAAGGACATCATGTTGCGGGTATTCGATAGAGGCATAGAGTCATAATAACATCATGTTACGGGTACTCGATAGAGGCACAGAGTCATAAGGACATCATGTTACAGTTAGTTGATAGAGACCTAGAGTCATAAGGACATCATGTTATGGTTATTCGATAGAGGCAGAGAGTCATAAGGACATCATGTTACGGGTATTCGATAGAGGCATAGAGTCATAAGGACATCATGTTACGGGTATTCGATAGAGGCATAGAGTCATAAGGACATCATGTTACGGGTATTCGATAGAGGCACAGATTCATAAGGACATCATGTTACGGTTATTCGATAGAGGCACATAGTCATAAGGACATCATGTTACGGGTATTCGATAGAGGCACAGAGTCATAAGGACATCATGTTACGGGTATTCGATAGAGGCACAGAGTCATAAGGACATCATGTTACGGTTATTCGATAGAGGCACAGAGTCATAAGGACATCATGTTACGGGTATTCGATAGAGGCATAGAGTCATAAGGACATCATGTTACGGGTATTCGATAGAGACAGAGAGTCATGGAACACTAGAACAATCGCTACGTCCCTGTAACCACGACCAAATGCATAAAACAACCTTACATTTTAGTGTGTATGTATCGCCCTGAAAGAAGAGTGCTAACATCAGTCTTGAAGATTAAATGACTTGGGGTGGGGGGGGGGATAAAAATAGTTTGCTATGGGATGGGCTTAATGGTGCCAAATGGGCCGACGGTCAAAATAACGTTTTGGAGGCACTGGTCTAACGCAATGCCTCTTCGGCAGGAGACACGTGACTATTCGGCGAGCGTCATGACCAAGACCCGATGCCAAGTGGGTCATGTGTTCAAACACGTCCGGCGACTTTATTTACCCCGGTAGGGGTATGGGCTGAACTGTGGATTCATTGCTCGATTTGGGGGACCTTCTACGCTGGTGGACAATCTTTTTGGTGGGTGCTATTCCACTGAATAATGTTTGTGTGTACGAGAATCCTCTATGATCGATTTATTCATAGGACCGTGTGCAACGATTTCCGATAAACTATTTTTGTACTCAGACGTGTCTCTGCGGAGATGGAGAAATTACATACAAACTCCATTAGGTCGTGGCCAGGCTATGCGTATCTCAACTGTTGGCTCTGTCCACATACACAGCTATGTGTGTCTCAACTGGTGGCTGTGTCCACATACACAGCTATGTGTGTCTCAATTGGTGGCTGTGTCCTCATACACAGCTATGTGTATATCAACTGGTGACTGTGTCCACATACACAGCTATGGCTATCTCAACTGTTGGCGTGTCCACATACACAGTTATGTGTGTCTCAACTGTTGACATGTCCACATAAACAGCTATGTGTGTCTAACTTGTTGGCATGTCACATACACAACTATGTGTGTCTAACTTGTTGGCATGTCACATACACAACTATTTGTGTCTCAACTGTTGGCATGTCCACATAAACAGCTATGTGTGTCTCAACTGTTGGCATGTCCACATAAACAGCTATGTATGTCTCAACTGTTGGCATGTCCATATACACAGCTATGTGTGTCTAACTTGTTGGCATGTCCACATACACAGCTATGTGTGTCTAACTTGTTGGCATGTCCACATACACAGCTATGTGTGTCTCAACTGTTGACTGTGTCCACATACACAGCTATGTGTTTCTAACTTGTTGGCATGTCCACATACAATTAAATGTGTGTCTCACCTGTTGGCATGTTCACATACACAACTATGTGTGTCTCAACTGGTGGCTGTGACCATATACACAGCTATATGTATATCCATGCCCCCCCCTGTGTTGTGTGTGTTTTCCTGTTATACAACTAAATACGCCCGCCCCTCCTTTTGTTGGGTGCATGTGACCAGTTTTGCAGCCACATGACCCTCCCTTTGTTGGGCGTGTCCAGTTATACAGCCACATCGCTCCTCCCTTTGTTGGGCGTGTCCAGATAAACAGCCACATGGCCCCTCATTTTCTTGGGCTCGTCCGGTTATACAGCCACACAACCCCTCCTTTTGTTTGGTGCGTCCAATTACACAGCCCACATGCCCTTCCCTCTGTTGGGCGTGTCCAGTTACACAGCCACATTGCCCCTCTCATTGTTAAGCGTGTCCAGATGCACAGCATTTTCCCCGTTACACAAAGTTTGACCCATCTTCAAAGCGATCACGTCGCGTAGAGCGATGCACTCGATTCTCCGCTTCGCAAACTGTCATCTGGGCCAAGGAATGCCGGTGATGTGCTAGTCGCGTGATTGACTTTTATTTGACCATGAGATCACCCGGGTGTTGACTTGGATTGCCAGACCAAAGCCCACAAGACCTTAGATTCAAAGGTGAACGCTTGTTTAACCCCTATTCGCTGTTAGACGCACGCTTCACATTGTTGTTTGAAAGCTAAACTTATTGACGTCACGTGACTTGGTCCTATTCTAAAGGTCCTAAGTGCGACAGCTCATCTGTGTAGCTTTTTTGGTTGCCATGTCAAAATTTTTTGTTTCGTTGTTTTTCGTTTATCTTTGCACTCGTCATTGCATACAGGGGGATATGTCATTGTACACACGGGACATGTCATTGTACACACGGGATGTGTCATTGTACATACGGGATATGTTATTGCACACACGAGTTATGTCGCTGCACAAATAGGATATGTCACTGCACAAATAGGATATGTCACTGCACAAATAGGATATGTCACTGCACACACGGGATATGTCACAGCACACACGGGATATTTCACTGCACACACGGGATATGTCACTGCACACACGGGATATGTCACTGCAAACACGGGATATGCCATTGCTCATATGCGATATGTTATCTTTAATTCATTTGAATGTATATTTTTGGGGCGTAGCATCCGGTTAATTTTACGCTTGTCAATTAATCGCAGGTTTTCGTGTTAATTTTACCCTTGACTTTTACACCTACCAACTGTTATACTAAACATACTTCTGTTAAGTAACCGATGACAGGTTCAATTTAAATATTGAAAATGGGCGCTATTTTTTAATTATTTTGTTTGGGTAGGTAAACACTTTCTTTTGTGTCCCCCCATAGAGGATCGAACGACCCGTAAACTGTGGTTGCCTATTGAGACCATCGGAAAACACACACAGTTATGAAGCAGCAGCGACAGCGAAAATAATGTTATGTTTTTTTGTTTTTTTTTTGTTTTTTTTTGGGGGGGTGGTGGGGGGTGGGAGAACTGTATAAAGGGTCGCGGGATTAGGAATGTTGAGAACCACTGGTCTATACTATGTAGACTTAATAGTATTCCCGTAGTCGCTGTACACATTTTATAGAGTATTCCAAAGTGACGCTGAACAAACGTTATAGAGCATCCCACAGGTGTCTATCAAATATATATTTATTTTTTTTCAAATAAAAAAAGACGGTTTGACCTGATAGTTTTTAGACAACCAAATATTGACCTACTAAAAAGAGGGGGGGGGCTGAACATTCCACCCGTTGCCGTCTCCTTCGGTTCATCACCGCGCCGCCTCCGTCGGCGGCATATTTCTACAGAGTCACTCACCCGGAACACGCGCGGTTGGCTTTCGCCTCTTCAAGCAAAACGAGCGGACGTGGTCCTTAAAGCAGGACGGAACTAGCACGACACGTGACGTCCCGGCGTGTCGCCGCTGTGTTGACTATAGTTCCCGATTGGACCAAGGAACGCTAAAACACCTTCAATCACAAGATAACAATTCTCTGAACGGGACACCGTCTTGTTAAATTTTTTTTTCTTCAAATAATTCATGAACATTTGTTTTGTATTTCTCTAGTGGTATGTGACCGAGTGGAAACGTGAACAGTTAAGTGACGGCGAGTGCATTCTCTCCCTCCCCTCCCCCCCCTTTTTTCACCCTTTTTTTTTGTTCCCTATTTTCAATGGAATTAAACTAGATCAGGTCAGTGTTACGTTTTTTTTCTTTCTTCTAAGTTCAGAGATTTTTAACAAACACGTTATTTTATTTAATTATTAATGAGTTATTACGAATGAAAAACGTTCAATGATAAGATCGATAGTAGGTTTAATTGGGATGAGTGGGTACAGTTGATAGACATGTTGTGGAGAGTATCTCCACGATCCGATAGCATACGGTACGTTGTGTTAAAATAATACTTTTAACATATGGAACGACAAGGCATTTTTTTTATTTTTTATTTTTATTTTTTTTATTTTTTTTTTTTTGTTTTGGTTTGATGGGCGGCCTTAGGCCTTCTGAAAATATATCCTAATAGTTCCCCCTTTCGGCCCTCTCGGATAATGCATTTCAGCTTAGTGTTTAAACAAAAAGTTTAATTCTGATTTTATTGTTGTTTGTTCGCCCGATGAAGGCTTCCCACCGACACGTTCGTTGTTTGTTGCGTTCCTTTTTTTTCAGTTTTTCCCCCATACTTTGTTTCACTCATTTCCGTGTTTGCTAGCCCGATTGCAGTCTACCCCGCCTATTACCATAAAGACACTGACCCCTTCATTACCATAATGACTCTGACCACCCCCCTATTACCATGACCTTTACCCCCTTATTACCATAAAGGCACTGACCCCTTATTACCATAAAGGCACTGACCCCCTTATTACCATAAAGACACTGACCCCTTATTACCATAAAGACACTGACCCCCTTATTACCATAAAGACACTGATCCCGTTATTACCATAAAGACACTGACCCTCTTAATACCATAAAAACACTGACCCCCTTATTACCATAAAGACGCTGACCCCCTTATTACCTTAAAGACACGGACTCCCTTATTACCATAAAGACACTGACCCCCTTATTACCATGAAGGCACTGACCCCTTATTACCATAAAGACACTGACGTCTTATTACCATAAAGGCACTGACCCACTTATTACCATAAAGACACTGACCCCCTTATTACCATAAAGACACTGACCCCCTTATTACCATAAAGACACTGACCCCCTTATTACCATAAAGACAACGACCCCCTTATTACCATAAAGACACTGACCCCCCTTATTATTATTATTATTATGGGTAGTTTTCTATAGCGTGGTACCCCAGCCTAGGGCTGGGCTCACCACGCTGTACATACAAATTAAAATGAACTTAAAAAATATAAAATAAAAACCAACCATTCCATATCAATTTACAATTGAAGCCATGGACGGCACTCCGCAGCATCGTTTAACTTTCAGAGGGGGAATCAGTCAGGATAGTAAAGTTTAAAGAGGTGTGTTTTGAGTGCAGTTTTGAAGGCTGTGATGGTTGATATATTTCTGATGTGTAGTGGAAGAGAATTCCATTGTTTGGGGGCACAGTAAGAGAAAGATCTTTCACCATATGTTTTTGTGCGAGTCTTAGGGACAGAAAGAATACGATCGTCTGCGGAGGAGCGAAGCTGTCGAAGGGGTGAATAGACAGAGAGAATTTCAGTTAGATAGGAAGGGCAGGAATTCGAGAAAAAGTTGTGGCACAGAACAGAGAGTTTATAATCAATCCGTGCTTGTACAGGTAGCCAATGAAGTGAATGAAGTAGTGGTGTGACGTGATCACGATTTTTTGCCTTTAAAACTAGCCTAGCAGCTGAGTTTTGAACCTTTTGTAATCTTTCTAAGAAGTGTTTTGGTGAGCCTGACAGAAGAGAGTTGCAGTAGTCAAGACGAGAGAGAACAAGAGCACAGACTAAGGTTTTTGTTGCACTAACTGTGAGGTAGTGGCGGATGGAGCTGATCTGACGGATAGCAGTGTATGCAGAGTGACAAATGTGAGATATATGTTTATCTAGAGACATGTTGTTAGACAGAATATAACCAAGATTCCTAGTTGAGTAAGTAAACTGTATGTCTGAGTTACCTACTTGAAATGAGGTGGGGAGAGCTGAGTTAGAGGATGATTTGTGATCATGAATAAGAAGTGCTTCCGTTTTGTCATCGTTAAGTTTCAACTTGCTGAGTGTCATCCATGACTTGACATCACCAATACACTCTTGCAAAGTCCGGACAGCTGAATCGACAAGAGAGGGATGGGTAAGCTTGTATAGTTGCGTATCATCCGCGAAAGACTGGCTCTCCACAGCATGCCTCTCGAGCAAGAGGAGCAGTGGCCTGGTATACATTGTAAATAGAACCGGGCCCAAAACGGACCCCTGTGGCACTCCATACACCAAGTCAGCACTGCTGGAGATACAGCCATCGACAGCGACTGCCTGCGTTCTATCGGAAAGGAACGACCTAAACCAAGACAAAACAGAACCAGAAATGCCAAAGTAATTTTCAAGCGTTTTGTAAAGGGTTTCATGGTCGACAGTGTCAAAGGCCGCACTGAGGTCCAAGAGGATCAGGAGTGAGATATCACCACTGTCCAATGCAAGCAAGAGGTCATTGGTGACGTTCAAGAGAGCCGTCTCAGTGCTATGGAAAGGTCTATAGGCTGATTGATTAGGACTGAGAAGAGAGTTGTCATTTAAGTAAGCAAAAGTTGTTTTAGAACTAGTTTTTCAATGACTTTAGACAAAAATGATAAGTTAGATACAGGTCTATAGTTTTTAAAATTATTTTCATCCAGACCTGGCTTCTTAAGCAATGGTTTGATGACAGCTTTCATTGACTATGTTGGTTATCGTTGGGAGCAAATGATCTAACGACTCAACCAACAGTGGGGTGGGGATGGGGTCCAAAGAACATGACGTAGGCTTAGACTCCAGAATAGTAATTTTGACCTCCTGTTCTGAAACCGGCTTAAAAATATCGAAATGTGAACTAACACAAGAAAAGGGTGGCAATTCTAAGGGGGGTATGTCAAGACAATCAAGCTCAGCGCGGATGTCAGCAACTTTGCTTGTAAAGAAATTGCAGAACATATCTGGTTGCTGGGGCAACGGATACACTGAAGGAAGAGCAATTCCTTTGTTACTCCCTCTGAGATTGCCACAAACATCGAACAACTGCTTGCGGGTTTTACCCATAATTATCTTTTGGCTAAAATACAAAGTCTTTGCTCGACAAACAATTTTGGTCACACGTTTCCTGACAGCATAATACATCTGCCTAAAAACAACAAGACCTGACCTAAGCCACTTCTTTTCCGCACTACGCCTCTCTTTCTTGGCACTGCGTATTTCCTCCCTTATGGTTGCATACCAGGGAGCTGACCGTGCTGACCTAACATTACGGCGGGTTAGGGGGGCATGCCGTTCAAGCACAGTACGCAATGCACTGTGTAGTGTTTCCAAAGTAGGG
Source organism: Omphiscola glabra (assembly GCA_964017045.1). Lineage (NCBI taxonomy): Eukaryota > Metazoa > Mollusca > Gastropoda > Lymnaeidae > Omphiscola > Omphiscola glabra. The sequence continues at coordinate 11,478,855 of OZ024806.1, read as the reverse complement.
CAGAGGGCAGGGGACACTTCCAAACTCAGATCACGCTTAAAGGCATCCCTATTTATAGTACACAAACTGCGGACTTCCCTGGACTGAAGAGAGGAGAGGATGCATTAACGTTAAGCTCACAAACTACACAGAAGTGGTCTGAGGAAAGCTCTTGAGTGACTGAAGTAGAGGTAACTACAAAATCCTGAGGCCTATGTAGCACCCAATCAATAATATGTCCACGATTATGAGTCGGTTGGTCGACTAATTGCTTAAGACTAAATAAGTCCAAAAGATCAATCAATTTAGCAGTGGAGGGATTCTGTGGCTGGTCGAAGTGAATGTTCATATCCCCCACTACAATATAAGTGCCAGCCAATGTGTTGCAATGATCCAGCAGATCCGGGAACTCCCGATGAAACACAGCATCAGTAAGTTTATTTTTCCTGCTAGGGCAGATGCGATAAATGCATATAAAATGAACGATCTGCTGGGGCACCGACAAGGTAAGTTGAACCGCTTCAAACGATTTGTGAGCAAACGAAAACTCTGTGACAAAGGCTAGATAACGTGACAACGTGTCCTTATAGATGACAGCAAGGCCACCACCACGAGTTGCACGAGGAAATGATCTAGCAGAATAACCAGGGGGAGCGAGATCGGTACATTTTCCTTCATCGCCAGTCAGCCGAAACCAGGTCTCCTGGATAAACAGAATGTCAATCCGCCTATCTGTGATAAATTCGGAGACTGCGATACGTTTCTCACAAGAGCCAAGCGACTGAGCGTTAAATGAGGCGATGCGAAGCTGTCTGTTGCTGGAAGGTGGAGAGTTGTCGATGCGAATGAGGTTGTTTGGGTTAGAAAAGCGTTGAGTAAATCTTGAGGATGAAGGATTGCCATGTTGTTTTATTTTTATTTTCCGTCTACCACCACGATGGGTACGATTCCGGGGTAGGCCTCGACCAATGGAAAGTTCCTTCAGTCGACACACGAGGTCAGCAGTCAAGTGCGTACGCTGGACATTCATTGACAATAGGCGATCACGTGTGTATATCAGAACATGTCGATTACCTTCGTGGGGTCGGGGTGTGTCACCAGCAGCTTGCATGATTGTCCGGTCAACAAGATAGCGGCAATTTTCACAGAGCTTCACAATGAAGAAAAGCCAACTTTATAAGTCTGAAGTTGGGAGGGACTAAAAACGTAACTCGATGAAAGCAGCGATCCATTGCGAATATCACGATATAAATATACTGAGAATCAGGCTAACACACATTAAAAGTACTATATGATCTAGAACTCGAGCCTATACATGCCTGCAAGGCGTAGTCCCGTTCTCTAGACAGTTCTTAGTGTCCCGAATTGAATTTTTATTATTATAACAATAATTATTGAACACTTTCCTATTTTTTTTAAACAATATCGGTACACATAAGTATCTAAGGCAGCCATCTTGATGCTCGCCGGAAGTACACCATAAAGACACTGACCCCCTTATTACCATTATGGCTCTGAAATGAGATTCTAAGTTCATGAATTAGACACCCAGAAATAGTTTAATTTCAACATTACAGAGGCCATTAACGTCTTCAGCAATACTGAAAAAGTTTGTTGAAATACGTTTGACAGTTTTAACATTGATTGTGATCGTGTACTTTAAAACTTCAATTCAAACCATAATTTCATGGCTTTCAAAAAAAAACTTAAAGTTTTCGACATTTCAGAATTTAAAGCAGATCCGTTTGTTGCATTTTTCAGACAGATAGATTGTCGTCATTTCAAAAAAATTATATAAATTTGTTATATTTCCTATATACTGCAGGTCCTAGAACAGCTGTAGGCATAAGATGTTGAGGGATGGCCCTGCAGGTGCGGACCTCGGCCTTGCTCAAACCGTTGGCGTGTGTGGTGGCCACTCTGATGGTCATTACCCTCCTACTGGCTCCGTCGGACGACCTCTTGGGGCGACAAGCACCGGGGCGCGCCCCTCTGCTGCTGACCGTCAACCACGACAACGGGCGTCTCGGGAACAAGCTGTTTAAGTACGCCTCCCTACTGGGCGTGGCCAGGGCCAATGGGCGCCACCCGTTCGTCAACCCGTACGAGGCTGACCTGGACATGGCGAGGGTGTTTACTCTGACGCACGTGGAACGTCACGATGACGTGGAGTGGGGATATCCTTTATTTGGGTAAGGCTGGACGGTTATATAAGAGACCATACATCATGGATGACGCCATGTTGTTTCATCCCATTCAAAACACCCCCACCCCTCCCCCCCGGCCCCAAATTGTTCACACTTTAGACAACCTCAGAGTATAAAGTATTATTATACAGCCACAAATTCAAGAACCCCTTTTCTCACCCGTTCCATTACATGCCCCACGTCATTTATGGAGGGTTCTTGTTCCATGCGAGCGATTTTGAATTATTCATACTTATTTTCTTTTTAATGTGGCTGCATGTTTTGAAATGCTAAAAGGTTCGGGATAGCACTCGAGTGCTCTATACTAATTGTGTGTGAACGATTTGTTGTCACAAAGCTCGCTAGCTTGGTAATAAGAGAAGATAGGATACGATTATCGATGGTCTAAAATCAGTGGAAATGTTTGCTCCTTTAATACTTTGTACAGATTCATTTCTCAGCTCAGAAATAAATACCAATTTAAAACCAAGAGAAACGTTTACAGTTGCAACAGCGTAAACACGAGACATCTTAAAGTAGTTCTCTAGCGTATAGAAAGATCGGACGTCAATGAACTCCTTGATAGTCTAACCAAATATTCCTTTTGTGTCAATACGGTTTCATCCTATTTGCCTGCCTACATGCTATGTGCTTTCCTTCTCTTGTCGGCATTTCGCGCGGCTCACCTTTAATCATCTTGCGGCACACCTAAAGGGGGACGCGGCACAATTTTTTCGCGCCCTGGTTCAGATTGATTGTCGTGAACTTTGGTAGGGGTTTTCAACCATCTTGAACGACCGAGTTTAGTACAAGGAGTTGTTGTTTTTTTCCCCACATTGTGTGCGAGATAACATTGTGTCCCTTGGACGCGGTGTTCAGCCTCGATAAGATCAGTAAACACGTGTTTAAGCTGCTGTGCTGCTATCACTGCTGACAGAGGTGTGCTACTGTTACACTGATGTAGACAACCCTAGACAGCGGGAGCCAGTACAGCATGACAGCAAGTCCGAGTTGGACTTTTTGTATTAAAGCTATCCGCCATGACATCAAGCCGAGACACGTATCGCAGTAGCCAAATGCATGAACTTGGCCTAACTGGCTTTAAAAAAAACAACTAATTTTCTTTTTAGGTCACAATATATTTAAGCAACAAGTTATCGTTTTCCAAACAATGGCGGAGGCCGTGCGTGAACTTCACATCTACTAATGTTACTCGAGAAAACATTCATTCATGTAATGTACTTTTTAAAAATACCAAGGAGGGGTAACCCCGAGGTATTTTTAAAGCACACGCCCCCCCACCCCAAACCTTTAACTATATTAATAGACTAATGCCCCACCCCCCTATTTTTAACCTACAAGATTCATATTACACCACTAGATATACCCCGCCAAGCATTTTGCGACGACAGCAATACGTGAACGTCCCGTCTATCTTCAGTTACTTGACAAAGCATGAATTCAAGTAACGGACATTTGAGAATCCCAATTTTCACTACACCCCTTCCCCCCATGATACGTCACTGAATACTTTTTGTTTCACGCCCATGAACTATATTAAATATTCTCATGTCCCAACCACTTTTAAACCATTTTTTTTTTACACCATATTTAAATTTAGACGATTTCATTTTCCCAAAAGAAAATATTACGCGCCAAACGCAGCTACGTTATTTTAAAAAATAACAATTTAGCGTAGTTATCGGGAACCATACTTTCTTTCAAACATTTCAAATAATTTGTAATATACTCTCAATAACAAATTCGATGATTAGGAAGCAGTCCACGAGTCACACCAAACGCACATGTGGGATGACGTGTAGAGCATTTATATGGAATTTTTATTTGGCTGCACCTATTGGTATACACGGGTATTAGAATTGAGATGTTGGGATTAAAGAACGATTTAAAATATTTTTGTTGGGTTTGTAAAACAAAATTTTGGTATCAAATGAAAGATAATTGAATGTACTCTACGTTTGAAAATTTAAATCTTCATTTTAACTAAAATAAACTACCACAAATGACATCCGAATAGCATTAGTCAAAATGGACCCGGACACGCAGCGCCCCCTTTCGGACCCGGGGTCGCCACAACATGAGGGACTGTATTAAAGGGTCGCGGCATTAATACGGTTGAGAACCACTGCCCTAAAATATGTTTTTCCTTTTTTTTTTTTAAAGGGTGATAAAGGAAATATATGACATAACTGATTTCACGAAATTAACTTCCCGATAACTGACCTAAATGAGGTTCTTAAAAAAAGAAAATATCGCATCTGCGTTTGGTGCGTAATATTTTGTTTTGTTTTTCTTAAAATGATTGGCGAAATAAATCTGCGGTAGAAAAGCGGACGGGTGGGTCATTAGAATATTAATTTAAAATAAAATAATTATAAAATTTGCATAGAAAGGGATGTATAAAAAAAAAAATGGTGTTGTTTTTTTTTTTTTTTTTTTTTTTTTTGTTTAGGTTTGTTTAAATTTTTGTTCGGCTGATTGTGTGAGCCATGTAAGCATCCCTTGATTCCATTTTCATTTTAAAAAAACATCTTTGTAGCAGAGCGATTCTCGCTCGGATAATTAAAATAAGAGACAAATGTTTTATACCTGAGTGTTGACTCTATAAATCAATAGCTGTGTTGGCCGGCTTTATGTTATAGAAATACTTAGCTCTATATAACATCGAATCGCTGGAGTGAGGTGGTTATCAAGGTCCGTACAAAACATCCTAATTACAAAAAAAAAAAAAAAAAGTTATTTAAAACAAAGCCCTGTTGATATTATGTATTTGCTATTAATTAGAAAACAACAATTGTCAACTCTGAATTAATTAGAAATATAATTGTATCCTCGAACCCAGCGGTTCTCAACCTGTGGGTCGCACGATCCTTTCACAGAGGTCGCCTAAGACCATCGGAAAATACATAGACTCTACAGTTATAAAGTAGCAACGAAAATAAATTTTTAAAGGGTGGGGGGGGGGGGGTCGCCACAAACATGAGGAACTGTATTTAATGGTCGCAGCATAAGAAAGGTTGAGAACCACTGCTCTAACTAATGATTGTATTTTTAAATTTTATTTACTTTATTAAACCGAAAAGGAAGATTGATCGGACAAAATCTTATACAGCTCGTCTCTTAGCTTATACCCGACTTGCCTGTAGCGAACTCAAAGAAATGGTGAAAAAATCAAAGGGAAATAACACAAATTAAATTTGTTAAATGTTCTATTATTTTAATTTTCTTTGATTTCCTCCCCTTTAATGACAGCAAATTTTTTTTTTTACATTTGGAAAATGTCTTGTAGGGGTTTGAATAATGTCGTCTAGTATCACTGGCCGTGACAGTACACTCGAGCACATTGACACAAAAATGCGATGTCACATGTGCCGAGCACGTGTCGCACATAAGTTACATAAGTCCTCGCCAGTTCTGTCGACTTGTAGGCAAAATGACACCATAATAGTGTTTGAAATTTGAAATCTTTCCAGGTGGTCACGTGTCCTCGAGACACAGTACGCGTACTTCGACCCGGTCTTTCGAAGACTGCCGAACCGGAACATCTCGCTCCGGGGCTGGATGCAATCCTGGAAGTACTTCGATGACGTCAAGGAGGAAGTGAGGAAAGAGTTTACACTTGTGCCCAGCTTAAGGTGAGATTAACGGATCGTAAATTATGTACATGTGTATTTTTCCAACGGTTAATTACAATGATGTGCTTCCTTTGTGCATAGTGTAAGAGTAAGATTGCCTTATAGGCTTATAATAAAGGTACATATATATAATGAATATATATATATATATATATAAACGCATAAAAATTATATGTATAATAATTACCATTTTGCATTAATTTAAACCTTTTTCTTTTTACCCTTCCTTTTTTTTTACTTTATTTCTTTCTTTAATGAATAGTTTGTGTCCTCTTAAATCTTTTGTCTTTTTTATAACAATTCCCCCTTTTCTGTTTAAGAGAGAAAGCAGTTCTTAACACAAGTTGTAAAATGCAATGGGCAATTTAGAGGTTTAAATAAAAATTGTAACAATGTTTGCTCACAAAACACGTTTAATTTTACTTTAAAACCTTTCCTTTTTATTTATATAGGTCGCACGCTGAAAATTTCAAGCAGGAAATACGTCGATCCATGCCGGACAAGGACGTGGCGTTCGTCGCCGTCCACGCACGTCACGTCGACGAGTTCTCGGTCAAACGCATGATAACGTGTGTCGCGCCCAAATCATTTTACGTCAACGCCTTCAACAAAATGAGAACCCTCGTCCCGGACAAGACGCTCGTGTTCGTCGTCACCGGCAACAATCTGACATGGTGCAATGAAAACATTGTCGGAAATGACGTCATAGTTCTCCCCCCTGAACCACCGGAAGTTCACTTCGCGGTGCTCTCCAGCTGCGACCACGGCATCGTTTCGGTGGGAACCTACGGCTGGTGGGCCGCGTGGCTCACCGGTGGACACGTCATTTACTATACGAGATTTCCGGTTGAAGGTTCGCACGAGGCAATAGATTTTGTCCGCGAGGATTACTACCCGCCGGCATGGATAGCTGTGGATGACTGACCTGTTAAATAGTGAGCATGATTTTTTGGGATTTTAAAAAAAAAAGAAAAAAGATTTGTAAAAACAAAGTCAACGAAACATTTCCAAACTGCATCCACACTTTTTATCAACCATGAGATTGAGTTGTGATAAAGATACAACACATGAGAACAAAAACCGCTGAAGAAGGTCTTACAGTCTTCCAGTGAAAAGTCCGTCCACTATTGAGATAAATCAACAGACTAGTACCGGCATGTTACAGGGATTAAACTGTTTCCCTTTGAGCATGGATCTCGTTCAATCTCAAACGGCCGATCCCCGATTCAGGTTGGCACCAAAGGCGTCATACGTGCAATCTTAAACGGTCGATGACGGGTTCAGGTTTGCCCCCAAAGGCGTCAAGAGTGCAATCTCAAACGGCCAATTCCTGGTTCAGGTTGGCACCAAAGGCGTCACAAGTGCAATCTCAAACGGCAAATTCCTAGTTAAGGTTTGCCCCCAAAGCGTCACAGAAGGTTTTTTCCCCGATGAATGTCTTTAGGTTGGCGTCAGACCTCGCAAGTGTCTTTACCGACCGTTTAGTACTGCAGTCTAAAAGTCTACACCGCACGGCAGTAGAAGGGAGGGAGAGAAAGATGTGTGTTGTAATCGGAGTTTTTTCTTCTCTTGGATCAGCCGTCCTCCAAGGTTGACGAGTCCTATTCAACCCAAAGCGCGTGGGGTTGTGTTGCTCTAAATACCAAAATCGTAATTGTCATGTCCTGGTGTCAAAACACTGTCACCTGACACTCCGTCTGGTATTAAGGAAAAAAAAAAAAACAAGGCGTTTCCTAACATCAAACCACTCCCTCACCTCCAAATACTCTGCAACTGTGCTACTAAAGTGGTCTTGGTTGTTGACAATCACATTCAAATTCAACAAACCAAATTTTTCCTCACTCTTAAGGTTCGCTGGTGCCCGAATAAAATACACACTCGACAAACATCTCCCAGCTAGACCTCACTAAAAAAGACGATTGTAGTTTTGAAGACCAGTTAGACATGAAACTTTTAGAAAGGAATCATTCCAGACATTAATATAACGATTAGTGCAGTAGTTCTTTTCCAGGGACGATTCCGACATTTTCGAATAAAAACACTTTACAAATTATTTGTTTTGTATATTTTTATATTTAAAAAAAAAATAAAAAAAAAAAAAATAAATCATTCAATGAAAGGTGATTCTATTTTTCACAGGTTGAAAGGTTAGAAGTTGGCATACCGTCTGCTCTATTTTGAATAGAGATTTAAAATTTATAATAACAATGAACGTACTAATGGTGGACTTCTCTAAGGCATTGGACCGTGTCAGTCATAGTTTGCTTTTACACAAACTTCAAAGATATGGGATCCAAGGCACTACCAAAACACGGATCTCTAGCTTCCTCGTCAACCGATGCCAGGCAGTGGGGGTGGGTGGTTCAAGCTCCTCCTTTGTCGGTGTTAAGTCAGGGGTCGCTCAGGACTCTGTGCTAGGCCCCTGTTTTTTCCTGGCATACATCAATGACCTACCCGATAAACTTTCATCCCAAGCAAGACTGTTCGCAGACGACACAGTGGTGTATAGACGATCGCCAACAGTTCTGACCAGGACCAGGTAAAACAGGATCTCAATCGGTTAGGTGAGTGGGAGGCGAGCTGGGACATTGAATTTCATCCTGTCAAGAGTCAGACACTGTCAGTCTCTACTCCTCTACACCACCATTACGAAATGCATGGCCATATACTTGAGCCAGGTTCCTCCGTAAGGTACCTCGGTGTTACCATTCAAAGAAAAGTCCGAACGGTCGAGCACATTAACAATGTGTGCAACCAGGCAAACAAGACACTGGGGTTCTTAAGGCATGAATCTAAAGATCGGCAGCTCCAGTGTGCAAGAAAGGCGGCTTTTAGATTACGCATCATCATTCTGGGACCCGTTCACCCAGAGGAACATCGACAGGTTGGTGACGGCCCAGAGACGAGTAGCACACTTTGTCCTAAACAGCTACAGGAATACCTCTAGAGTTGTCAGCATGATGGAAACACTGGGCTGGTTCCCATTGACTGAACGACGAAGATTATCCAGGCTCTCCATCATGTACAAGATAAAAAATGGGCTGGTCTACTGCTCCAACATTAAACAGAAACTCATCCCTCTCCTCCCGCCCCCCCCTTTTTAAACAGCGACTAGGCCATGGCAGGCAGTTCCGGCTCATAACAGCAAGAACACAGTACATGAACTGCTCATTCCTGCCAAAGATAATAATTAGGGCCTGGAACAAGCTTTTCAAAGCAATAGTTGAGGTGACAACACTTGACACATTTGCGTCTATTGCCCCAGGCCTTCCAAACCCTAGTTCCCGATACCCTCGGTATGTAGCCCTAGGAACAAGGCGCAGAAACATTGCGAATCCACTCTACATACATAATAATAATAATAAAGTTAATTTAAAAGACACGCTTCATCCCTAGTTAAGGCTCGAAGCGGGGTACAAAGTCAACCACATATGACAATTTATATTTTTACACATTAAAATACAAAACTCAACAATACAAAATCTACACACAGACACCAATGGACAATACAAGCAAATATCTATCAAGGATTGTGAGCAAGCTGGAAACAAGGTGGTAGAAAACATCTCCCCAGCAGGTGAGTGCGAAAATGAGGTGTTTCCAACTCAGCCTTGAGAGACTGCAGTCTTTGGCTGTTTCTGAGATCGACAGGAAGGGCGTTCCAGATTCTTGGGCCAGCATAAGCGAAAGTGCGCCTTCCGTAGGTTTCAATGCGGACTCGCGGTATCCAGAGTTTGCCACTATCGGATGAGCGGAGTTGTCTAGTGGGTACATAAGGCGTCATGAGCGCTTTGAGATAAGACGGCGCCAGGTCATGCAAGCAGCGGTAGCACAGAGTTGCAATTTTGTACTCTATGCGAGCGCGGACCGGCAGCCAATGCAGCCCTCTCAGAAGTGTTTTAGCATGATCAAATTTGCGTTTACGCAGAACAATGTGAGCCGCATTATTCTGTGCTGTTTTGAACTATATCCAGGAGCGTAGCCGGATGAACCACCATGAGAGCCTTGCAGTAGTCCATGCGTGATAGCCCGAATGCAGAAATCAGCCAGTTTGGTCCATCAAACGTTAAAAAAGGTCTGATATGACTAATTCTGCAGCATTTTAATTTGATTTTCCTTATGTTGGGGTCCTGTCTAAGTAGACACCCAGGTTTCACACTGTTTGATCAAACACAGGAGCCAGAATGATCAAGACATTGATCGTGGGCCCTTAATGTAAAGAAGAAGAAGAAGAAGAAAAAGAAGAAGTAGAAGAAGAACGTGAATCTGTCATCACGCATGGACTACTGCAATGCTCTCATGGTGGGTCTTCCAGCTACGCTCCTTAATAAAATTCAAAAAGCACAGAATAATGCGGCTCGAATTGTTCTTCGTAAACGCAAATTCGACCATGCTAAAACTCTTCTGATAGAATTGCATTGGCTGCCGGTCCGCGCTCGCATAGAGTACGGCGATAGTGGCAAACTCTCGATACCACGTGTTCGCCTTGAAACTTACGGAAAGCGCACGTTCGCATTTGCTGGCCCAACCATTTGGAACACCCTTCCTGACGCTCTCAAAAACAGCCAGACGCTGGAGTCCTTCAAAACAAATTAAAAAACTCATCTATTTCGCAAACACCTGCTGGAATGATGTTGTCTACCATCTTTTCCAGCTTGTTATTATCTCCCAGCTAAGTTTTTGTACCGCGCTTCGAGCCTTTGGGGATGAAGCGTGATTTTTCAAATGAACTTTATTATTATTATTATTATTTACAGTTTTGCAAAATCAATTTTATCCGTGAAAAATGGTTGCGGTATGGTAAGAGAAATGTTTTACAATCTAGAGATGTTGCGGCGAAGGCAAAACGTTTGTGTTTTTACGGGATCAGTAGGTTGTATGCCTGAAATATCCCGAGGGGAAAAAAGGGGGGGAGGTAAACGTATGACCTTGACTTTAAGCTCAACTACTAATTATTGTGTTCGACAATAAAAGTTAGGTACCATGTACAGCCCCAATATGTGCCATCGATGATAGGAGATGTTTGTTTTTCAGCTCATTCAACCATGCCGAGGCGCACTCAACTGTGTCAAGTACTTCTAACAAAATCGTAACCTGGATGACGTCATGATTGGGGGGTCTTAAAGAAACAGCAATTCAAGACTAACCACCCAATATGAAATAGAAAATACTTTTTTTAAAAAAAAACAAAAAAACAAATACAAGTGACAAAACAAAAACATGATAGAGGAACTGAATGTTAGTTCCGCATCGGTGCGCAAAGACATCCGTGAGGAACTGAGCGTCAGTGAAAAAAAACAAACAACAGCAGCACTGTGCACATGAATGTTCGTCCCGCATCAAGGACTCCCCGCTCTTTTTCCTGAATGGTTGTAAGCGGTTTTATGGGATAGACCTGCTCAAGAATGCAGAACGCTTGGTAGACAACACTGAAAACTCTGTCACTATCTATAATAGAACCTGTTCCAAAACCAACAAGAAAACCCCAAAAAAGAAACACACACAACGTTTTAATCCCATACATATATTTCAGGGGCGTGATTTTTCAGCATTGGCTATAGAAACGTTATAGCAAACCACCAGCATCAAGGGTAAGACCGCACAAAATAGAACCCTGCCGGTGCCTGGTTCGTTCAGACAACACTCCACCCGTTATATTCCATCTTCGCGCCCGGCATCCACGCCGTTGATATCTTTGTGCTTCACGTGCACCATCCGCAGCTGAATCTCGAAGAACAAAAAAAATACTGAGAAATTATCATAAACTTCACTTGGTGACGTGTGCGAGCTATAAACTATTTCCGGTTAAGATGATTTGCCCCTGCGTCTTTTTGTCTAATTGTCGTGTCATCTTTTTTGTTACATGGTAAATCCGAGGAAAGACTGAATTCAGGTAAGCATAAAAAGGCAATGAGTAAAAAAAAAAAAGTATGGGAAAACCTGAAAAAAAAGGGAAGGCAAAAAAAACAGCGAACGTGTCGACAGGAAACCTTCGTCATCGAACAAACAAAAGGCAAAAAAAAAAAAAAAACAGAATTAAAATAAAAATTTTAAAAATCACTTAGATAGGTCAGCAAAAAAAAGTATTGTTACGTCCGCCGAAGAAGGCATGCAGCCGATACTTTCGTTTTATTGTATTGATTTCTATTCATTTTATCACGTACCCTGTGCTTAATACTATATTTCTTAATACTGAAGGGATTCCCTTTTGTTTACCATGTTATGGCACTTTTTATGTTCTCCATCTCAAAATTTCAATGTAAACTTTCTCAATAAAATGTTTACTTCGAAGCTTGGCTGCAGTAAAATTATTTCGTCATTTCAGTTTTCCCTTGATGTGAAGAAGGATTTAAAAAAAAAAAAAAAATTAATTAAGAGATCTTCACACACGAGCCGCAATCTTTTTATCCAATCAATAAACTTGAACAATACAAAGCATCGAAAAATATTTTAATCATTCTGAAAAGTATGATTATTTTTTAATTAACAAAAGTACATGCAAAATTTAGCAGATAACGATAAAGCCTACACTACAATGAGTGAACATTTTTTTTCTTTTCCAAAAAATATACTACTTTAAAATATGTTATTGGTAGCTCTACCGGAATCTGAAACGGAATGTTTAACTTCTGTTAAACGCTGTTTTTTTTCTTCAAAACTTTATATGGAACAGTCTTAAAACGAGATATAAAAAATCAATCGATATCTGATCAGCATAGTTTCACTAGTCATGTGACTTCATGTTCGTGTTGACTAGCTTAACTAACAATGTCTCCTTTTTTGTAGTCCGTACAGAAATTCCTCTCATTATATTCCCGATATGTATAATGCCATACAATGCTGATTAACACAACCATATTTATCGACATGGCTAAAAAAAAAAAAAGAAAGATAAACATGAGAATTTTCAAAATCTGTTTAAAACAAGGGTACACAAAAAAGTATATATATTGCATATAATTAGACCATCTCTTAAAGGGACCTTCTGATTGGACCATCTCTTATACAGAGACATCCGATTGGACAATCTGGTATAGGGTCTTCTGATTGGTCCATTTTTTTTGTTACAAAGGCTTCCGGAGCAACAAATGATGAAGGGGCATTTGACTGGACTACCTCCCTCTGAGGCATCTTTGATTTTTATCACACACAGTACTCACACTTGTCACCATGCGCAGTTTAGTATACAGTAATAAAAACAACACACAATACAATTAAAATTTAATATTGAATGTACCCATGATTATTCAAATGAAAGCATACAATAAATATAACCATTTAAACGGAACAGTAAAAAAACGTATGTGTATAAAGACATATGTATATTTATTTATTTTGTCAATTGCGGTACCCGTGTCCTCTTGTAGGACACACCACACGACAACATGAAGGGGTGGCGTTAGAGGACCAGAATGGGATCGAGACCCGTGTCCTCTTGTAGGACACACCACACGCCAGTATGAAGGGGTGGCGTTAGAGGACCAGTTGGAGAATGGGATCGAGAACCCCTGTCCTCCTGTAGAACACACGACACGTCAATATGAAGGGGTGGCGTTAGAGAACCAGTTGGAGAATGGGATCGAGAACCCGTGTCCTCCTGTAGAACACACGACACGTCAATATGAAGGGGTGGCGTTAGAGGACCAGTAGAAGAATGGGATCGAGACCACGAAAGAGGAATGTGTACAGTGGGTAACCATGACAGCCACAAAAGTTGGGCGTGGCCATGCTCTGTCACGCTACATATACGCGTAGCTCTATGATGGCTGGCGACCTGTCCGTACAGAACACGGGCGGATCTCAAAAAGAAGTCGAGGAATGTCTAAGTTTACGTAAAGGGAAGCGGGTCTAAAATATTTCTTGTTTTTTCTGAATAGAAGCCTTCGTAAATATAAAATGAAAAACACAAAAATGTGACATGCAAACACCCATGTTTACGTTTAACATAATAAAAAGAAGAAGGATAACAAATTTTAACAAATCAGCCATATGCATTGTTATGATTGATTAGGAATCGTTATGGTTGGACACACACACACAAAAAGGAACACACAAAAAAACGATTTAATTATGATAAATACCCGTTGACACTGCAATAAATGTCAATACTGTTTTAAAAACATCAGATTTTTAAGAGAAACAGTCAACAATAAAAAACGGTTGGATGTCATGGTTAACAAAAAGGGTGACCGGAAATTTGTTTAATAGAAATTTCGTCGACGGAAAAATTGATCGACGGGTAATTTGATTGAACAAAAGTTTTGGTTGAATCTTTTATCTTTTTTTCAGTTCGCACGTAAAAATTTTAGTCAAATTTCTTTTTGAACGCACAGTACCATATAGTAAAACCAAATAAAGTGTGTTTGGGGGGGGGGGGGTGGTCATCTTAATCATTGTTGGACGATATACAATTAATGGTTGAACACAACACTATAGAGAAAGCTGATTCATGTCATAATCTTAGTTTTATGTGTGAAATAATCGATAATTGGCATTAGTAATGTAAAAAAATATATATAAATTATAATGATAATTGAAAAAAACTTCTTTGGATATAAAATCTTACGCAGATCGTCTGCAGCACGGCAGTCGTAAGTTTTTGAGTCGTGGCCCAGTTTCGTAGAACTTAAAGCGTAAAATGACGCGTTGTACCTGTATTTTATGTTGTTAAGAAATCAAAAGACAAATAAGTACACTAATATTAAATGTTGTCAAAATGAAATTATTCGAAATTTTATTCGAAAAATTTGTTTTACGTGGCGACTTCTTAGAATACCCAACCCCCACACCCCCCCCCCCCGGCCACACCGTGACCCCCCTAGTGGGATCGCTACACTTAAGTTTGGAACCCAGTGGTTTACTGGAATTAGGTAAATTGGAGAAAAACTGTAGAATGCGAATTTTAAATACAATTCATCTTCAACCTGAGGAAGAAAAAAAATGGAACAATTTTCAGATACAACTCTAATACGTAGTATAAACAATAAAAGAAAAGTGTGTGTGAGGGGGGGGGGGCGGGGGTTGACATTACAAGTCTATTGGTTTGATTAAATGTCCAAGGCACCCTGTGTAGTTTCTAGTTGATGCTTCATCAAATGCAAGGCACAGTTTTGCATATATATGATATATTACACATAAGGTAGTTTCAAAAACTTTTCCGTGAGTTCAGTATCATGCAATAGGCGTAACATACAAAGTATCAAAGATATTCATATGGTTAAATATCATATGTGGGAAAAGTGTGTGTGTGGGGGGTATTGTTTCTGGTAATCGACTGTTGTCCAAGATGTGTATGTAATTATCCATTGTTTATGTAAGTTGAGTAGTTAATTATCCACAGACAATGAAGATGACTACCTAATTATACACCGGTAGCCAAGATTGAGTATCTAATTATCTACTGGTATCCAAAAGGACTAAGCATCCACTGGAAATCTACAGGAGTATTAATAATCCATTGGTTTCCGAGCTCAGTATCTAATTATCCACTGGCATCCACGATGACTAAGTATCCACTGGTGTCCCACATGAGCGTATCCACTGGTATCCAAATTGAGTATCTTATTATCCACTGGCCTCCGAGATGACGACATATCCACTGGTAAGCAAGCTGAGCCTCTAATGATCCACAGGTATCCATGACGGTGGATAGTAGTCATCGTGTACGAAGCCTATGGCCTCGAAGGATTCAGGAAGTGGAAATCTTTTGTAATAGATGACGTATCCTCCGGTCAGCCACCCCGCCCACCAGCCGTACGACCCCGCGGACACGATCATGTGATCGCACGTGGCCAGGATGGCGAAGTGCATGTCCGGCGGGCCGGGCTGGACCACCACAGTGTCCGGCTGCCGGAGGTTCTCCTCGCACCACGGCAGGTCGTTGCTGGACACGACGAACACGAGACGTCGGCCGGGCAGCAGCGACCTCATCTTTTGGAAGGCGTTCCTGTAGAAGGACACCGGCGCCACCGTCGTGTTGGGGAGGGATTTCCCGTCCAGTTGTCGGACGTGGACACCAACGACGACCGCGTCGGAACCATTGTTCATGTCTTGGAGTAACTTGCCCCTGAATTCATCGGCCATTGAACTAAATAGAGGGGGGGGGGGGGGGGAAGCCAAATATATAACAATTGTTTTGTTTTTTAGATTTAAAATTATAATATAAAACCAATATGAACTTAAAATTATCATTTTAAAAAGTGCGTACTTTTGTTTAACTGTTATGAGGTTTTAAAAAAAAAAGTGTTGTGTGGAGCCAGGCATTGTAGTTAAAATTAATGATGTCAAACAATAACCGGTTTCATTAACCGATAACCGGTTGTTGTCTTTGACAAAACAAATGGATATTTTTTTTTTTCATTTTCTAAAGAATTTTAAAAACTAAAATTCAGACCTTGTGAGAAATTATCTAGGAAATAAAATAACCAAAAACTCATTAATATAAAGTGTGTTGTGTAGGTAACATTACCGTGTTGGTGAGTCTACCATAACCGCGTTCGTTTGTCTAGAATTACCGTGTTTGTTTGGCTAGTAGGACCGTATTTGTTTGTCTAGCATTACCGTGTTTGTGTGTTAAATATTCACCGTTTTTGTGTGTCTACCATTACCGTGCGAATGTTTCTAAACACAGATACCCCCCCCCCCCCCCCCCGGCTTCGAATGAACTATATTTCAAATGATGCCTTCGGTCTCATAACAAAAATTTCAATCTCAGAGCTTCTCACGCGGAACGAAACCGGTTCAAAACCAGTTTCAAGAAATCTTTAACCGTTGCGCCCCCCCCCCCCACACCACACCCCTATAAAAAATATAACTGCTATTAACATGCCTAATTAAACTTGTAACCAACCATCAATTACCGGTTGAACTTTGTAAGGCATTGGTGCGGGCTTGACAGGCGACATGGCCAGATTTCATGAACTGTGTAATAGATTTGAAAAGCTGTCCCAAACAAACTCAAGAACTTACTGAGTAACTCCAAGAACTTACTGAGTAACTCCAAGAACTTACTGAGTAACTCCAAGAACTTACTGAGTAACTCCAAGAGCTTACTGAGTTAAATCAAGAACTTACTGAGTAACTCCAAGAGCTTACTGAGTAACATCAAGAGCTTACTGAGTAACTCCAAGTACTTACTGAGTAACTCCAAGAACTTACTGAGTAACTCCAAGAGCTTACTGAGTAACTCCAAGAACTTACTGAGTAACTCCAAGAGCTTACTGAGTAACATCAAGAACTTACTGAGTAACTCCAAGAGCTTACTGAGTAACTCCAAGAACTTACTAAGTAACTCCAAGAGCTTACTGAGTAACATCAAGAACTTACTGAGTAACTCCAAGAACTTACTGAGTAACTCCAAGAGGTTACTGAGTAACATCAAGAACTTACTGAGTAACTCCAAGAGCTTACTCAGTAACTCCAAGAGCTTACTGAGTAACATCAAGAACTTACTGAGTTACTCCAAGAGCTTACTGAGTAACATCAAGAACTTACTGAGTAACTCCAAGAACTTACTGAGTAACTCCAAAAGCTTACTGAGTAACATCAAGAACTTACTGAGTAACTCCAAGAGCTTACTGAGTAACATCAAGAACTTACTGAGTTACTCCAAGAGCTTACTGAGTAACATCAAGAACTTACCGAGTAACTCCAAGAACTTACTGAGTAACTCCAAAAGCTTACTGAGTAACATCAAGAACTTACTGAGTAACTCCAAGAGCTTACTGAGTAACTCCAAGAGGTTACTGAGTAACATCAAGAACTTACTGAGTAACTCCAAGAGCTTACTGAGTAACTCCAAGAGCTTACTGAGTAACTCCAAGAGCTTACTGAGTAACTCCAAGAACTTACTGAGTAACTCCAAGAGCTTACTGAGTAACATCAAGAACTTACTGAGTAACTCCAAGAACTTACTGAGTAACTCCAAGAGGTTACTGAGTAACATCAAGAACTTACTGAGTAACTCCAAGAGCTTACTCAGTAACTCCAAGAGCTTACTAAGTAACATCAAGAACTTACTGAGTAACTCCAAGAGCTTACTCAGTAACTCCAAGAGCTTACTGAGTAACATCAAGAACTTACTGAGTTACTCCAAGAGCTTACTGAGTAACATCAAGAACTTACCGAGTAACTCCAAGAACTTACTGAGTAACTCCAAAAGCTTACTGAGTAACATCAAGAACTTACTAAGTAACTCCAAGAGCTTACTGAGTAACATCTAGAACTTACTGAGTTACTCCAAGAGCTTACTGAGTAACTCCAAGAGCTTACTGAGTAACATCAAGAATTAACTGAGTAACTCCAAGAGCTTACTGAGTAACATCAAGAACTTACTGAGTAACTCCAAAGACTTACTGAGTAACTCCAAGGACTTACTGAGTAACTCCAAGAGCTTACTGAATAACTCCAAGGACTTACTGAGTAACTCCAAGAACTTACTGAGTAACTCCAAGAACTTACTGAGTAACTCCAAGAACTTGCTGAGTAACATCAAGAACTTACTGAGTAACATCAAGAACTTACTGAGTAACTCCAAGGACTTACTGAGTAACTCCAAGGACTTACTGAGTAACTCCAAGGACTTACTGAGTAACATCAAGAACTTACTGAGTAACTCCAAGGACTTACTGAGTAACATCAAGAACTTACTGAGTAACTCCAAGGACTTACTGAGTAACTCCAAGGACTTACTGAGTAACTCCAAGGACTTACTGAGTAACATCAAGAACTTACTGAGTAACTCCAAGGACTTACTGAGTAACTCCAAGAGCTTACTGAGTAACTCCAAGGACTTACTGAGTAACTCCAAAAGCTTACTGAGTAACATCAAGGACTTACTGAGTAACATCAAGAGCTTACTGAGTAAAATCAAGGACTTACTGAGTAACATCAAGAGCTTACTGAGTAACATCAAGGACTTACTGAGTAACTCCAATGACTTACTGAGTAACTCCAAGAACTTACTGAGTAACTCCAAGGACTTACTGAGTAACTCCAAGAGCTTACTGAGTAACATCAAGGACTTACTGAGTAACTCCAAGAGCTTACTGAGTAACATCAAGGAATTACTGAGTAACATCAAGAGCTTACTGAGTAACTCCAAGAACTTACTGAGTAACTCCAAGAACTTACTGAGTAACATCAAGGACTTACTGAGTAACATCAAGGACTTACTGAGTAACATCAAGGACTTACTGAGTAACATCAAGAGCTTACTGAGTAACATCAAGGACTTACTGAGTAACATCAAGGACTTACTGAGTAACATCAAGAGCTTACTGAGTAACATCAAGAACTTACTGAGTAGCATCAAGGACTTACTGAGTAACTCCAAGAACTTACTGAGTAACATCAAGAACTTACTGAGTAACATCAAGGACTTACTGAGTAACTCCAAGAACTTACTGAGTAACATCAAGAACTTACTGAGTAACATCAAGAACTTACTGAGTAACATCAATAACTTACTGAGTAACACCAAGGACTTACTGAGTAACTCCAAGAACTTACTGAGTAACATCAAGAACTTACTGAGTAACATCAAGGACTTACTGAGTAACATCAAGGACTTACTGAGTAACATCAAGGACTTACTGAGTAACATCAAGAGCTTACTGAGTAACATCAAGGGCTTACTGAGTAACATCAAGGACTTACTGAGTAACATCAAGGTCTTACTGAGTAACATCAAGGACTTACTGAGTAACATCAAGGACTTACTGAGTAACATCAAGGACTTACTGAGTAACATCAAGGACTTACTGAGTAACATCAAGGACTTACTGAGTAACTCTTGCAGCGCTTGTCATCGGATGCTTTGTCGCCCCGTGAACTAAAGTCGTCAACTTATAGCGACTTCGAATTTATTTTGGAAAAATCTAATTTAAAGTGCTATTTTCAGCCCCTACTCTCCCGACCAATCACAATTCATATAAAACGTGCCATAATCCTTTAAGGATTACATAATCTTACCAGGATTAAATAAACTTAATAAGCATTAAACACTTTATCGAAGTATCGCTGGACTTGTTCGATGCCTGGCCATGCTCTAATGGAAACCGAGCAGACGTAAGCCTGCGTAAAATTGAATGTCATGGAACAGATATATGCTGTTGTACCATATTATGTCAACTGTATATTAAATGTCATGGAATGGATATATGATATTGTCATTTGTTTTAGACTCGTTATAAGTTTGTTATATTTTGTTTATTTTTCGTCTTCACGCAAGGGGGGGGGGGGAGGGCAGGCCAATTTTTCTTAGTGATGAAAATTAAGGTGAAACGCAATTAATTTTTCACATGATCTGAAAAGTTAATGATTACACTAAATTAATGATGTGTATTAACATAATTTTTTTTTAAAAATTAAACATTAATTCTTTGAAACTAATTTCAATTAAAGAGCCAGTCTACGTGTTTTCACTGTTTGAAAAATGGAAAAAAACAAAAAAAAAATTAACTAAATATTTTAAAATGCATTTTTCTTTTTAAAAAAAATGTTTAATTGAGAATCACCGGTGCTTGGGCAGAAGCTGGAACTCTCGCCGGATCTCGTCCTTGATGGCGTCAAAGTACCTCCAAGACTGGACGTAGCCCTTAAGTCGGACGTTTCTCTCCGGCAGCTCTTTGAACATGTCGTCCACGGTGGCGTAGTTTTTCTCTTCTATCATCGGCCATCTGGGGGTGTGGGGGTGGTGGGCAGCGGGGAGGGGCGGAAGAGAAGGAAACATCAACAAAAAAAAACAAACAACAGAGATGTTATTGGTGGATGTGATAAACAAATAGGGCACGTGATACGCCTTCGGAAAAAAATGTATCCCCCCTCCCCACTTTTTCTCACCCTAACCAACATGAACCGTGTTTCAATTACAGTCTTAGACGTTAAATAAGTACACATTTAATTAAATTATCTCTTATGTGTATTACGCTTCTGGTGTGACTCGTTGACTGCTTCCTATTGAGCGTATTGGGCATTGAGAGTTTATCAAAAATACTTCTACTCTATGTTTGAAAGAAAGAATGGTTCAATAATGATCTCAACAACGTGCAAAATATAATTCCCGATAACTACGCTAAATGATATATTATTTTTAATGACGCAACTGCGTTTGGTGCGTAATATTTTCTTTTTGTGAAAATGAAATCGTCTCAATTTAAGTATGGTGTAAAAAAAATAATTCGGTTTAAAAGGGGTTGGTACGTCAGAATATATTAATATAGTTCATGGGCGTGAAATAAAAAGTGTGCAGCGACGTATCATGGGGGGAAAGCGAAATTTGAAATTCTTAAATGTGCGCTAATTGTGTTCATAGTTTGTCAAGAAACTTTAGTAGATGGGAAGGACACACATTGGTGTCGCCAATGTTTGGCCGGGCTGTATGTAGTTATTATTAATATTTTAATTTAAGAGCAACGTTCTTGCGAAGAAAAACATGTCACACACAAAACGCAGTTGCGGTATTTTTGTAAGAATCTCATTTAGCGAAATTATCGGGAATTTTATTTAGTGACATTAGTTGCCTGTTAAATTGTTATATGGAGATTATTGTTTTTGACAGTTTGAATTTACATAATATTATTAATATTATTATAAGAAGTTTTTTTAATAATAAAATAATATAATAATAATATTATGATAATAATAAAAAAAATATAATATTGTACTTTCCGGTTATCTCGACCTCATCAAATTAATTTTCAAAATTGAACAAAATTAATCTTAAGGGTTAGGGTTAGAAGTTAGGGTTAAACATTTTTAAATAAGTCATTGTTTGATGAGGTCGAGATAGCCGGAAAGTACCTATAATAATAATATGATAATCATAATAATATAATAAAACAATATTATATAATAAATATACTATAATATAATAAATATAATAATACAATAATAGTGAACAATAATAATAATAGTAACAATAGTTACAAATGATTCAAAAACATAATTGGAGACATAAAAATGGATCAGTGGATCAATGGCGCCTGCTTAATCCATTTAGATTACATACCCGTCGCTGTCTGAGTGCTGCTCCACGTGGGTCAAGTTGAACACCCTGGCCATGTCCACGTCCTCCTTGTAAGGGCTCACGAAAGCGTGCCTCCCGTGTGTTCTGGCCAGCCCAAGCAGGGACGCGTACTTGAACAGTTTGTTCCCCATCCTCCCGAGGTCGTGGTTGATGGTCAGCAAGAAGGTCGTTTTGGTGTCCGCCCCCGCGGGCGCGGGCGTGAATCTTTCACAGAGGCTCGGCCACGACGAGGTCCCGTACAGGAGACCCGCGATGCAGAGCAGCGTCGTTCCCAAGAAGACGACGCACTGCAGAGAACGCCTTTTCGCCATCAGGGACGAGACGTCGTCGTCGCACAGACCCCCAGGTCGTGTACCGTGTTTGTTCGGTTCCTTTTTTTTCCCCGTCGCTCCTACACAATGAAATAATACCGGGTCAGTAACAAGATAAGATCATCGCGGCCGCGACGTTGCAGCCTCGTTGTAAGATAGCCGGTGGGAAATGCAATGTATGGTGTAGGATCATTTGGCAGATTTCGCATGAGTCAAACACATTTCCGAAACTTTTTGAAAGATAAGAATAGAACCTAAACCGATGTGATCTGTTAAGACGGTGGTTCTCAATCTTCTTTATGTTGTGGCCCTTTCATACAGTTCCTCATGTTCTAATGACACCCAAGCCATGAACATTTTTTCCCTTGTTATTTAAAAAATAATGTGTTTTCAGATGGGCTTAGGCTACCACTGCGTAAGGGTCGTTCGAAGGGGTCGCGACTCACTGGTTGAGAACCTCTTGAGTTAATACATGGCTTAAGATGTGCTGTAATAAAGACCCTATAAAAGTACCAAGAGATTCGCTCGAAGAAGTCTCGAATATTCGGTTTGACACTCGCTACTATAAATCAGTGCAAATTGAAAACTTACACAGAGTGCGCTGAGCCAAGTTGCCGTTAAGGGATATGAAGCGAGAGGCTGCGGTGGAAGTCTCTGGCCGATGATTCTAGATACGCAGCCCCTGAGAAAGCTGCTCCTAGGCAACCGTTTTGTTACGCCCCCTATTATGTTCAAGGAATTTGAACAGGCTCGTGGTCTAGGGGTTTTGAAAAGGGGCTAACAAAGGTAGATTTTAGACACACTAATTGCTAAAATAAAGACAATCAGTGCTCTATATAAATGTACTTTATTGCATGGAATAGAAAGTGAACAAAGATACATAAAATCTACATAAAAAGAACTGAATATAGGTCTAACACTAACACTACCTAAAGCTCACAGTAATATAAACTAATACTAGCACAAGTCTAAGTTCCTGGAATACCATTTCTATTAACTATTTAATGGCCCTATCAAGTACTAAGCAAATGCAACGGTCAGCTAGTCACGCATCCCTAGGCTCATCTCGTCCCTCTCTTTGTGTGCTGGGACTACACAGCGCACTTATAGGCTACTGTGGGTGGCGTGGCTTGACCTAGTTGTGACCCTTCCTGGACGCTGGTCATCTGACACGGCTAGTTTAATGGGGTACGTAAAGAAAACGGCCCTAGCGCGTAACAGTTTCGTCCCAGCTCTTTCGCAAATTAGTTGTGGGGTTGACGCTTGTCCGGGATGGATGGGGGAGATATTAGGACGTTAATGCAACATTTCGACTCTTGGGAGCGTTGGCTGCTAACGCTTTAAACGCAGCGTTTTCGGTCGACCGGACGACTTATTGTTTTCTTTTAGGGTGTTTTTTTTTTTTACATTACACCGCTTCTTTTAACACCAACTATCCCGTGATGACACGTCTGTCTGAGGCTTTTATTGTGACGAATACAGGAACGAAGCATTTAAGAAGCATGTTTGTGTATGTATATATATATATATATATATATATATATATGTGTGTGTGAAGAGCTGATTTTAAAAATGCTGTATATCCATGTTGGGGGGTTTTGAGATTATTCAACTTTTTACAAAAAATTAATAAAGCGTTTAGAGGATTAAATCATTTTTAGACACGAATAAAATAGGAATATAAAGTGTTTAGTATATAGAATTTACCATGTCCTAAACGAACCTGGTTTGCTCTACAAAATGGTTAAAAATGGTGGATACCGCGTTTTGAAAGTAACTCTTCATATATATATATATAGAGAGAGAGAGAGAGAACAGAGAGATAGAGAGAAGGGGGGGGAGACAACACACTGGTGAGTTCAACTGTGTTTTGAAAACTGTTTTTCCTAATTGAGACTTTTATTGTGGTTAAATATGTTTAAAAAAGTATAACACTGAAATATTATTTGGGTGAATGCGGGTTGAAGGGTTGTGATGGGGTGGGAAGGGGCGTGATGGTGGTGTAAAGGGACGTGATCAGGGTGTGAAGGGAACTGACATGTTACGACCCCGAAAGTTATTTATAAGTTACATAAAGCTTTTTCTTAAACGGAGTGTGCAGTAGCCTGATACTGGTGAAGTCTAAGTCACAAGAAAACTGCTAAGACAAGTAGTAGACATACTGAGATATCAAGTTAGAGTCTATTTGTAAAAGTGGTAGAATTTAAATGAAAATGTGATTTAGATACGTAATGAAAAATATGGGGATTTTTTTAAAATATTGGGCTTTTAAAAATATATATTGATGTGATTTTGGACTTAATCAAATATAAAGTGATCTGTGTGATTTTGGACCCAATCAAATATAAAGTGATCTGTGTGATTTTGGACTTAATCAAATATAAAGTGATCTGTGTGATTTTGGACCCAATCAAATATAAAGCGATCTGTGTGATTTTGGACCCAATCAAATATAAAGTGATCTGTGTGATTTTGGACTTAATCAAATATAAAGTGATCTGTGTGATTTTGGACTTAATCAAATATAAAGTGATCTGTGTGATTTTGGACTCAATCAAATATAAAGTGATCTGTGTGATTTTGGACTTAATCAAATATAAAGTGATCTGTGTGATTTTGGACTTAATCAAATATAAAGTGATCTGTGTGATTTTGGACTTAATCAAATATAAAGTGATCTGTGTGATTTTGGACTTAATCAAATATAAAGTGATCTGTGTGATTTTGGACTTAATCAAATATAAAGTGATCTGTGTGATTTTGGACTTAATCAAATATAAAGTGATCTGTGTGATTTTGGACTTAATCAAATATAAAGTGATCTGTGTGATTTTGGACTTAATCAAATATAAAGTGATCTGTGTGATTTTGGACCCAATCAAATATAAAGTGATCTGTGTGATTTTGGACTTAATCAAATATAAAGTGATCTGTGTGATTTTGGACCCAATCAAAGATGTGATTGTCGACGGGATCGAATATATATTAATGTGTAATTTTGGTATCTTGCTCAGTACACAATGATATGTGTATCGTTGTACGTTACACTTTGTGACATATGTAGTTTTGGACGTTACATATTGCGATGCGTAGTTTTGGAAGCAAGGACATGTTTAGAAGCGTGGTATCCCTACAAAAAAAACAAAAAAAACTGTCCCACCTTTGGATGTCCCTCCTCCCTTGCTGCCGTTACTTAATTCAGTAACCGTAACTTTGAAATATCAGAACTTGAATTATGTAAAGGAGTTTTGTCCCATTTAAAAGTTCGTCTTTTTTTTTGTTGTTGGAAAAAAAATATATATTTTTAAGAGGAAAATAATAAATGTGAACGCCTGACTCTTAAAGTGAGAAAAATTCTCTGAACGTAAGTGATGTCTGGGTTTATCGGATTAACTGGATGATAAGTTATGCATAAAGTCAATGTTGTATCTATGACTTTTACAAAAAAATAATCAATTATTTATTTATTTATAATTTTTTATATTTTTTTCAAATCTAGACTTTAAAAAAGAATATATATATATATATTACAGAGATGTTTAATCTGATAAACGTGGAATATAAAGTATGAAACAGATGTTCGTTTCGTTTGTGTAGCCGTATCGAACGATTCCAAAATACAGAAGATTTCCGCTTGGGATGACACACACACACACACACGGTGGCCTAGTCAGGGAACATAGAGAAGGTAGTCAGGTAAGAAAGTCAAAAAATGCAGCCAGACAGTAGAGCCAGACAAGATTACCAGACAAGTTGGTCGAACATCGTAGTCGGGAGAGACATTCAGTCGATTCGTGGGATGTGCTTTGTGGAGGAAATAAACATTGAGAATTTAAATTATTAAAAAAAAATCTGTCCGACTCAATAGAAAGTTTAAAATCTAACCCCACAACGAATAACTGCATGTCGTCAAAATGTATTCTGCTGAATGTTTAAACCCTTTATGTTAACTTCGCTTTCTGTCCGTGTGTTTCCGGCTGGCAAAAATCCTCAAACGGCTAACTGACCCACTTCCCGTCAACCTGTCGAGCTTAAAAACTCGACAAATAGACGTGTTGCCGATGACAAAACATTCTATCATATTTTCTGCCCCACCCCGAATCCTAACCCCCTCGAAATAAGTTTTTCCCCTTTTTTTCCAAGGGGAAGATGAAGGAAATACCATGACACTGATTTCACGACAAAAAATTCCCGAAAACTCAGCTAAATAAGATTCTTTTTTTTTCTTTAAAAAAATCGCAAGTGCGTATGGTGCAAAATATTTTCTTTTGTTTTTCAGAAACAGTTCGTGAAAATAAATCTGCGGGTTTAAAAGAGGGTGGATCATTGGAATAGAAATGTAGTTCTGGGGCGTGGGGAAAAAAAATGCGTTGTTGCGAGTCTTGACTCTGTGTGTGTGTGTGTGTATGGGGTTAAGGGTTTGTGTTTTGGGTGGATTGCTAATTGGGATTCTTATAACGTTACTTGTATGCATGTTTTGTCCAAATTTTCAGCCAACTCCACTCCACCCCGTGGCTCGATACTACAATGTATAAAGTATTTAATACAAAATGCAAACAATGTATCAGCAAACAAAAGTATGAGGGCAACTAGATACAAAAAAAAATGGAAAGCACCATAAAACGTTGTAAATGAGGAATACTTGGTCAATTTTTTTTCTTACAGCACTGAAGGTTATTGACTTAGCTGAGACAATCGTTTTTGTGATAACTTGGTCGTTCTCAGCATTACACACAAAGGTCGTGGTTGGTTGAATGTAGTCATTAAACGTTTTCTTAGGAAGTCACTTAGTTTACGCCAAGAAAACCCACACAGTGAACACTGACCCCCCCTCCCACACACACACACAAGATTCAAGAAACAAAGATCAGCATGTGCGGAATATGATCCTGACCTTTCAGGCAACTCGAACAGAAGCATCCGATAAGTCAACACGTAGAGCTGGTCTCCAGTGAACTTAGATTAAATGAGTGGATGCTTTACACAAGTAGAGTTGGCCTTCAGTGAACATATAATAAATGAAGGAATGGATACATTACACAAGTAGAGTTGGCCTTCAGTGAACATATAATAAATGCATGAATGAAAGCTTTACACAAGTAGAGTTTGTCTTCATTGAATACAGCATGAATGAATGCTTTACATAAGCAGAATAGATATTCAGTGAACTTGGACTGAACGAAAGAATGACTGAATGAATATACGAATGAATGAAAGAACGAATTCTTTATACAAGTAAATCAATTTAAACTAATTTTGATTCTTCTCTGGTTTTACTTGTGGTTTGTTATTTGTAAGGAAGGTGACTGTACGCTCTGCATCTGATGAGCAGCCACGGGTCACACTGTAGGCTCTGCATCTGATGAGCAGCCACGGGTCACACTGTGGGCTCTGCATCTGATGAGCAGCCACGGGTCACACTGTAGGCTCTGCATCTGATGAGCAGCCACGGGTCACACTGTAGGCTCTGCATCTGATGAGCAGCCACGGGTCACACTGTGGGCTCTGCATCTGATGAGCAGCCAAGGGTTACACTGTGGGCTCTGCATCTGATGAGCAGCCACGGGTCACACTGTGGGCTCTGCATCTGATGAGCAGCCACGGGTCACACTGTGGGCTCTGAATCTGATGAGCAGCCACGGGTCACGAAATCGTTTGCAACAAGACAATGCCGACTGGTCGATCAACCTACACATGAAGACAACACCAACCCATGGGTCACTGCCATGCAGCATATTTTTGATGAAATAACTTTTTTTTTTTTTTCGTTAAAACACCTTAGTTACCATTTAGTTCCAACATCAGATTAGAACACAAACGTCTCCCCTACCAGGGATCGAGGCAATAATATTACAGCCACCACCCCCACCCCACCTTCGCAGTGACGTAAAAACGGTTATTTTTTTTATTTTTTTTAAATTTCTATTTATAGACCACCTACGATTTAGAGCAGACACGCATTCACATCAGGTTGAACAAAAATACAATGAAAAACAAATAAAAACTGTTAATTAATTTATACCTTTTGTTTAATCAAAAAAAAAAAAAAAATCAAGCATAATTTTGTCTCTCAGAGGATCGATGACAAACCAAACAAAATTTGCATAGAATTTTCACCAAAACTTCGCATTAAAGTGTGCGTGTTTAACAGGCATTCGGTGCGGCATTCGATTGTCACCATGATGTCAACACTCAAGTATGAAATATACATACAACAGCAACTCATTAAAGTAAAACTAAAAAGCTATGGCTGGGTTGTCTGTGTGAGGCATGACACATACAAAAAGATGTTACAAACGATATAATAGAGTTAAGAAACCTAAAAAGTTTAGGAAATATCAAAAAGGGGACATACAAAAAAGGGGGAAAAAAAACAAAAAACAACACATTTTCATTGCTTGTACCTCACATCACAAACATTATATAGCACATTACAAACCTTATATAGAACATCACAAACCGTATATATAACATCAAAAACCTAATATAGAATATCACAAACCTCATCTAGCACATCTTCTCACATATTCTCCTTAAATCTTTCTCTGTTGTCTCTTTCTGTATTTCTCTCTCTCTCTCTCTCTCTCTCTCTCGCCCCCTCTCTCCCTCTCACCCCGTCTCTATCGCTCTCTTTCTCCCTCTCTCTCTCTTTCTTTCTGTCTCACTCTCTCTGTGTGTGTTTCTCGCTCCTTCTCACTCTCTCTTGAATTTCTTCCTCTCGCCCTTCCCCCCCTCTCACTCTCTCTCTCTCTCTCTCTATTTTTCTATCTGTCTCACTCTTTCAGCAAGTATTTCTCTCTCATTCTCACTCTCTCTCTTGAATTACATCTCTCCCTCTCTCTGTCTCTATCTCTCTCCCCCCCTCCCTTTGTTGCATAGACTTAACAACATTTACTGTCTGCACACACGGGTCAATGTTTACTTCTCAATTCTGCGGCCTCTTTTGCCATGTAGGCCAAACAGAAATAACTGATGTCCGAGCCGTACAGGCCGTAGGCGCCATTTTTGCACGTGTATGTCGCAATGTCCACTTCCTGGTCCTTTCTAAACTGAGGCGAATACATGGCGCCAATGACCTGTTGGTCAGTACTGGACATGTTCCTGTCCAGCAGAGCCTGGACTGTTTTCTTGTAGGCTGTGATGAATTTTTGGACCACCTGGGTACAAAAGAAATTTATTTTAATTTAAGTAAAATAGCATGTATTTTTTAAAACATCCAAAATAATATTTTTTTTCCATTAAGTAATAGTTTCCTGTTTCAATGCAGCATACTAATTATATTTTGTAAACCAAAGTATTATTTTATGCCCCAATAGTTTATCTACGACTACTAACGAAACAGTAACAATATAAAAGTATTTTTAAACTCCTAAAAAAAACCTACAGGCATAACTTGACCAGTTTATTATGAAACTCTACTCTCGTGTATTGAGAGTGGGGAAACAGGGTGCCGCTTATGACCCTCCCCCAGAGAACAGAGTGCCGCTTATGACCATGCTCCAAAGAAAAGGGTTTCAGGTATGACCAGCCCCCCCCCCCAAAAAAAAACAGGGTACCGCTTATGACCATGCACCAAAGAACAGGGTACCGCTCATGACTATGTCCCAAAGAACAGTGTGCCACTTATGACCCGGCACCAAATAGGTTCTTTTTGGTCCTATAGACTTTTTGATATTTTTTTTTTTCCTTTTTAAAAAATATGATTTGAACAATCAAAATTCCAGTTGCTCGAAATAGCACACTTTCCCGTGTCTCCGCTGTCAAAACGTTTCTGGGCACAAAAATTCGGCTTACTCTCTTTGTTCCGATGAGAAAGCTGCCAGCCACCCACACATCATTGTTCCGTATGTAATCCCATGGACTGGAGTTGTTCAGACGAGAATGCGGGAAAACCTCGGTGAAGCCGATCCTGCTGTCATTGAATCCGTGCGGCACCTCCAGGGTGAACGTGTCGTTCTTGGGGCGCAGCTGCAGCAGGTTCCTGTGTAGTGGGGCGTGGAGGTAGGGTTAGACAAACAACGGGGGATACAGTCTGAGCACTTAATTAATACAAATACTTAAATGCAAAAACCAAAAATTTAAAAAAAAAATTCAAATTCAAACAAAGAATTTATTATATAAATTTTGTTTCACGGGTGATTTTTTTTAATAAAAATAATTGATTGATTACATTTTAATTTTACTGTACCCCGGGAAAAGAATGCCGTAGCATCGAACGCCGTAGATTGAGAACCTTTCATATTTGCTAAATTATCCTAAGATATTGCACATGGTTGTACCAACGCCATTTTTTTCCCTCCATAACTCAAACGTCGGTTGGCCTATGCGAGTCGGCTAAGTGCAACGATGAATCCTCTATTCTTGGCATATACCTCAATGTCCCGATGTCCAGCCACGCTATGAACTCGGTGCTGACGTGTCCCATGTCCACGGCCATCTTCAGGACGTCGTACTTGGCGTTCATGGTGCAGGAGTAGTTGGCGTTGACGGTGTTCGGGTGGTGCTTGGGGTAGTCGGGCCGGCTGTAGATCTCCCTGATTTTGTCGTAGTCTTTGAAGGCGTCCAGCTGTGACCGCCTGAGCTTGATCAGCACGGTTCTGTCGGCAGGTTGGGCTGAGCGAAGCTTTCTTGAATGACGCAAAGGTATGGGCAGTTTAGGACAAGTACAAAGCTATTTTAAATATATCACATTGTTTTAGGCAATCCCGAGTGGTAGAAAAGTCTGGGTATATAGGCAAGATTGATGGTAGTAAAAATTTAGTGTTAGGCAAGTTTGGTGGTATGAAAGTTTGATGGGGGGGGGGGGGGGTTTGGCAAGTTTGGGTAAACAGGCAAGCTTGGTGGTAGTAAAGTTTAGTGGTAGGCAAGTTTGTTGGTAAAAAAGTTTGGGTAAATAGGCAAGGTTGGAGGTAGCAAAATTTAATGGTAGGCACGTTCGGTGGTATGAAAGTTTGAGGGTAGAAAAGTGTGTTGCAGTAAAGTTTGGGTAATAGGCCGGTTTGGGTAATTTGCAAGTTTAGGTACATCCTTAAGTCAGTATCGATGCTCGTATTTAATGCTACAAAATAATAGGTTAATAAGGACTAAGTATATCTTAAAAAACAAATTCTACATCGAATCTTTCGTAAATGCATTTGTGGGTAGTACTTATAATAATATGATCAGTTCCCACCATTACATTTTCGCAAATAATTTCGTCAAATTTTCATCAAAAAATATTTTTTTTTGGACGCAAATTTGAAGAACAATGGACGCAAATTTGAAGAGCATTTGAGGCAAATTTGAAGAGCATTTGAAGCAAATTTGAAGAGCATTTGAAGCAAATTTGAAGAGCATTTGAAGCAAATTTGAAGAACATTGGACGCAAATTTGAAGAGCATTTGAAGCAAATTTGAAGAACAATGGAAAAAAATTTGAAAAGCATTTGAAGCAAATTTGAAGAGCATTTGACGCAAATTTGAGCCGTGTGTACTGAGCATTAGTGTCACTGGTATCTACAAGTCAACAAGTATTGAGAAAGGATTCTCTTAACTCTCCCACCCCCTGGAAGCTGCTACAGTAGACTTTGGTGGGCTAGTCATACTTTTTTTCGTAAAAACTCTCTTTCATGCGCTTAACGTCTTTGCCGCCCCCACACCCGGCCTATGTTTGGAACAACGGCTGACATAAAAAAAAAAAACATATTGTGACGCCCCTGCGAGACGTGATTCAGATTCCACGCCTGAAGTGTTCCCTCGACTTCTCTCCCCACTGACGTACCGGAAGTGCTCCATGCAGTCGTCGTCGTCAAAGAAGGCCACCACCTTGTTGGTGAGCCACGCCCACGTCTGCATCCAGTTCTTGTACTTGTCGTTGGTGTAGAAGGTGTTGCTGCCGCCTTTCTGGAACCTGCCCAGCGGCAGGTACAGCGTGACCACCGTGACGTCATAGATCGTGGGTCTTACTGTCAGCCGCTGCTGCATGAAACGAAAGGACTAATTAAAAACGACTCAAGAGGTTTGGAGATATTTTCTGTCGACATCTTTATTGCGATGTAAAGATCTGATACCGAGTCGTACGTGTTTGAACATAACCTGTGTCTTTATTTATTTTTTTAAGCGGTTTATACATATAGTGAGATTACTTTGAACGGTGGATACATCTAGCGATGGATACATCTATCGAGGGATACATCTAGCGAGGGATACATCTAGCGAGGGATACATCTAGCGAGGGATACATCTAGCGAGGGATACATCTATCGAGGGATACATCTAGCGAGGGATACATCTAGCGATGGATACATCTATCGATGGATACTTCTAGCGAGGGATACATCTAGCGAGGGATACATCTAGCGAGGGATACATCTAGCGAGGGATACATCTAGCGAGGGATACATTTAGTGAGGGATACATCTAGCGAGGGATACATCTAGCGATGGATACTTCTAGAGATGGATACATCTAGCGATGGATACTTTTAGCGGCGGATAGTTCAAGCAATTGATACCTCTAGCGACGGATACCTCTAGCGATTGCTATTTCTAGCGATGGATACTTCCAGCGGTGAATACTTCAAGCGACGGATACTTCTAGCGATGGATATATCTAGCGATGGATACCTCAAGCGATGGATACCTCTATCGATGGATACTGCTAGAGGCGGTTACTTCAGGCGATGGATACTTCTAGCAACTGATACCTCTAGCGATTTCTACTTGTAGCGATGGATAATGCTACCAAGAGATACTTCTAGCGGCGGATACTTCTAGCGATGGATACTTTTGGTGAATTAGTTATTTTGTTGAACTCATTTTCCTTGATACCCTTAAACCCCCCCCCCCCCCCACACACACAACCCCCTTCCCCCCGGTGCCGCATTTAAGTGATTACTGTGCACCCCAGCCAGTATTTGTGTTATCCATTGGATGGGTTTTATTTTAAAGGCCCGGAAACGTATCAATCAAAAACAATAGCCAAAAAAAATATCTATATATAATAATTGTACTTGGGTTACACCGTACAGCTGTGAAAACAACTGGGGGAGGGGGAGGGGGGGATAACAGCTTTATGAACCGCTTCCTTTGATCGAATAACTGATTAGATGGCCTTCCTTGTTTGAGCGAAGTTGGATAAATGATTCATTGTCAAAACCCTGAGGCAACCGGATATTGGTGACGTAAATCATCGACCATCAAGTCGCCCTTCAGATTTTGCTAGTTGAGGTGGTGGTAGTGTTAGTGGAGACGGGCGGTGGAGCCGCGCCACCTGTGCTCACCGTCTTGAATTATACGGCTAATAAATGAAGTGAATTATGACACGTATTTTTAATGGAAATAATAAGATTTCGCACTAACCAAATAAGAAAATGAATGATAATAATGAAGTCTAAGCTTCATGTGTTTCAATGATCGCTCCAATTAACATTTAAAATCAAACACTTGTACCATTTGATCCCTTTGAAGATTACATTGTAATAATTGGTCCATTGAAGGATCGTTCTATAGTAGTAGATCGCTCGGAGGGTTAAACTTTTGGCTCTTGATCCTTTTGAAGATCACTCTATATTATTTAATATTTTTTTTTCGTTTGAGAATAAGTCCATAATAATTGATCCATTTGAGAATCAGTCTATATTAATTGATCCGTTTGGGAATTAGTCGATAATAATTGATCCATTTGAGAATTAGTATATAATAATTGATCCATTTGAGACTCATTCTATAATAACTGATCCATTTGAGGATCAGTCTCAAAATAGATCAGTTTGAGAGTTAAAATATTGCCACTTATCCACTGGCTTATCACTCTGAAACTGAAGATGTCACACGGTGTCACTTGACAGGTTCCACTTACCTGAAGATCTGTTGATGTATTGTCATGTTGTCTGCTGAGCACAAACTCATGATATAAGGCTGATACATGGCCTAAAAGATGATCCAAAGGAAACAAAAAGGAACTTTTAACAACACTGTGAGTTCAACATTTATTTCATTAAAATATTAATCAGTAATAGCAGTAATGTTTTATCGGCCCGTTAGTCTCGCTAAGTCTATCGTATCTATCCGGGTACCCCAGGGCTCGGTCCTAGGCCCGGTGCTTTTCACTATGTACGTTCAGCCCATGGGTGCAGTGATCAAGCAGTTTGACATGGTATATATCAACATGTTCGCGGATGATACCCAACTTCAGAAATCCGTGATCCCCTCTCAGTTCCCTCAGCTTCTTAATATGACACAGAAGACAGTGGAGTCAGCTAAGCACTGGATGACAATGAACAAGCTCAAATTGAACGATGAAAAGACTGAGCTGATCCCAATTGCTACCGCTCAGAAGTTAAAATCTTTACAAAAATACACCATCCTTTACTCTCTCAGGTGTGCAGATTGAGTTTGCTCAAACAGTGCGAAACCTGGGCGTCTACTAAGACAGAACACCAACTAGGGAAAATCACATTAACATGATTTGCAAGTCTCGTAACTAATCATTGAAAGAGTTAAACACTGTAAGTCCTATGGGTGTGTGTTGTTAGTATCCACAAAACTTGTACAGTAGGATTTAAAAAAAAAAAAACTATAGAAATATTTTACGGCTGCTAATCAATAATCAAATACGTCATTGTTTAAGATTTATCCGCTATAACAGTGAAATAAATATAAAGTAACAATGCATGTAATGACAATAACAATACTCAGCTGTGACATTTTTACGTAAAAGTAATAGCGTGGCGATCCCCGTGATGCAATATCACAGAGATGAATAATGGTAAAAGGGCGAAATTAGTCTAGGATTAGCGTTTTCTTCGAATTCTACATTTTTCTGCTAGTGGTGTTTCAGTTGTGTCCGTTCATCAACATACAACAACCCATGTTAACTCTCACATTCAAAACTGACCAGAAATCAAAGATCCTCATTAAAAATATATGTATATATATACATTTATAATTATATATATTTAAAAGGAGTTTAAATTTACTCACCGTAATAGGTATCCTTGACAACCACGAACGCTATCCCACTAGCCACGGCAGCAACCAGGAAGATGAACCTCTTGGTCCACGTATTCATTGGCCAGGGTGGGAGACTATCCGCACGACGTTGTCGATATTTTGTGCCGCCTTCCTCCCAGCTTCGGCGTCATCGAATTGCCACGTGACCCAGAGTTCGATCGACGTCTGCCCGCCAGCGCGAGATGTGACGTCGACTCTTCTTGAAAAATATAACGAACGGTTCCGAGGTTGTAAGAAATGGTTTAAAAGCAGCGGTTCACAGCCCGGGGGTCGCGAAATGAGCCTTTTCCAGGGGGTCGCCTATAAGACCATCGGAAACACATATACTTTACAGTTATGAAGTAGCAACGAAAATAATTTTATCGTTGGGGGTCGCCACAACTTGAGGAACTGTGTTAAAGGGTCGCGGCATCAAGAAGGTTGAGAACCATTGGGTTAAAGGCTGTTTCTTCCGTATCATATTTAGATCAGTGTGGAAAAATTTGATATCGGCGTACCGGACGAAGGGCGCGTTATGTGGGCGGGGGTGTTAAAAGAAACTGGACAACGATGACGGCAAGAAGTTAAGTGAATGTAAAAATGTACATTTTATAGACTGACATAGCAACCATCTCTCATTCCCCAGTTCATTCTGGAGTTCAGGCTTCGGGTGTGATAAAACTTGTGGTAGCAGTGGCGTAGGAAGGGGGAGGATGGCCGGGGGTTTTCCTCCCGGGCGGGATTTTTTTCCTCTTTAACTCATTTTCGGACAATGGTCAAACTTTATTCGTAGAAAAAAAAAGGGGGGGGGGCAAAATCCTCGTTCCGCCCACGCTGGCATTAACCCCTGGCTACGCCACTGAGTGGTAGAGTTAAGGATAGAAACGCACAAATCTACATAATAGATCTCAAACTTTAAATGTAATGCTTTTAATGGCCTCAGCCCGCGCAGTCCCACCACCAACATGACAAACACCGACCTTAAGCCAAACAAGTTCGGAAGTAAAAAATAAGAACTATACTTCTTCCTTTAATAATTATTAATTAACAAATAAATAATTATTTTTACAGTTAAAAGACCTAAAGGACTTTGCCTTAAATGTGTCTTTCGAAAGCATATCTATATTCTAAAACAAATTCCCGGAGTCGAGACTTAGAGGACGACAGCGAGCACCGTGCAGAAAGTACAGACCGTCATAAACACTTACCTTACAAAGATCCTTTACATCAAGAGTCATTATAATCTATATATCAAAAGTCAACTAATCTATATATCAAGAATCATTCTAATATGTACATATCAAGATTTGATGAAGTTTCGGACCTCTCATCCAGCAACATTTTTATTTCTAAAAACGAACTGCCAGAGAAAACCAAGATGGCGTCAAACACACGACGCAAGGATCCTTCTCAAGCATTAAATTGAGGGTGGTTGCCATGGCAGCATTGTAAACTGGACATTTTCAAAAGTCGATTTCTCTGATTGGGACTATTTACAAGACACGGCCCAGGTGAAGTTTTGTTTTTAAAAAATGGTTTCGATAGTGATACAATGCATGTAGTTCAATATTTGATCACTTCAGATATTGAAAACGATCGATATCCAAATAAAATATTGCGGGGCCATGATAATAAACTGGAAATCAATGCATAAATTGAACTGCAAGGCAAGCACAAGAAATTGGTGTGGCATGGCGTTGTACGAACTTTACTGGGAGGGGGGCGACGGATGTCTTAGTATGAACTGAATACAGGAGAGATTACTGGGAGGTAAATAGATATTAGTGTCGTAACGATCAATTAGTGCAGAACAGATACGCCTCTGGTCATAAGGATGATAATGGATTGCGCTCTACTTTCCCTGTTGTTGTTTTATCCCCTCCTCTATTTTCGCCACTGTCGCTACTAACCGTTGGTCTACAAATGTTCTAATGTAACAAATGGGCTTTCCTGATGAAACGGTTGGATCAAAGGTCATCGTGAAAAAGAGTTGCGTCATTCATGGTCTCCAGCCAGAAGACACGGCGATTTGGTCCGATGAGAAGAGCCGCCTGGTCAGATACGACAGCCGCATGGTCAGATCAGAAGAGCCGCCTGGTCAGATACGACAGCCGTATGGTCAGATAGATAAGAAGAGCCGCCTGGTCAGATAAGAAGAGCCGCCTGGTCAGATACGACAGCCGCATGGTCAGATAAGAAGAGCCGTATGGTCAGATACGACAGCCGCATGGTCAGATAAGAAGAGCTGCCTGGTCAGATACGACAGCCGCATGGTCAGATACGAAGAGCCGCCTGGTCAGATACGACAGCCGCATGGTCAGATACGAAGAGCCGCCTGGTCAGATACGACAGCCGCATGGTCAGATACGAAGAGCCGCCTGCTAAGATACGACAGCCGCATGGTCAGATACGAAGAGCCGCCTGGTCAGATACGACAGCCGCATGGTCAGATACGAAGAGCCGCCTGGTCATATACGACAGCCGCATGGTCAGATACGAAGAGCCGCCTGGTCAGATACGACAGCCGCATGGTCAGATACGAAGAGCCGCCTGGTCAGATACGACAGCCGCATGGTCAGATAAGAAGAGCTGCCTGGTCAGATACGACAGCCGCATGGTCAGATACGAAGAGCCGCCTGGTCAGATACGACAGCCGCATGGTCAGATACGAAGAGCCGCCTGGTCAGATACGACAGCCGCATGGTCAGATACGAAGAGCCGCCTGGTCAGATACGACAGCCGCATGGTCAGATACGAAGAGCCGCCTGGTCAGATACGACAGCCGCATGGTCAGATAAGAAGAGCCGTGTGGTTAGATAGATAAGAAGAGCCGCCTGGTCAGATACGACAGCCGCATGGTCAGATACAAAGATCCGTATGGTCACATAAGAAGAGCCGTGTGGTCAGATACAACAGCCGCATAGTCATATACGAAGAGCAGTATGGTCAGATACGAAGATTGACAGGGTCAGATACGAAGAGCGACGTGGTCAGGTACGCAGAGTGACATGGTCAGGTGCTTAACTGAAGAAAACGGGTCCTCAAACTGACAGTCAAACAGACCGTCAGGGGGGTCGCTCGATGGGAGAAGCGCCTCCACTTACATAACTCCTAATAGAACGTTTGTGAAGTGAGAGAATGAAAGTATGAAAACATAAAAGATGTTGAGGAATATTGCGATTGATGGGAAGAGAACCAGACAGATTGACAGACAGACACACACAAAGAGAGAGAGAGAGAGAGAGAGAGAGAGAGAGAGAGAAAGAGAGAGAGAGAGAGAGCGAATTAAACTGATGATGGTGTCTACTTAGGGACAGAAAGAAATGACAGTGGGACCTTAATATATAGAAGAAGATAGCAAATAAAATAAAACAAATTCAAGATGCATAAATTAAGTCCAACGAATGGAACGCGAAGAAACAAAAAAATATTAAAGGAGCACTTATAATAACGATTGCTAGGGCGTCGTTTGTTGGGGCGTCGCTTGTTGGGGCGCCGTTTGTTGGGGCGTCGCTTTTTGGGGCGCCGTTTGTTGGGGCGTCGCTTGTTGGGGCGTCCCTTGTTGGAGCGCTGCGACATATGACAAACAACACACCACATATGACAAAACAACACACCACATAATATGACAAACAACACACGACATAATATGACAAACAACACACCACATAATATGACAAACAACACACCACATAATATGACAAAACAACACACCACATAATATGACAAACAACACACCACATATGACAAAACAACACACCACATAATATGACAAACAACACACGACATAATATGACAAACAACACACCACATAATATGACAAACAACACACCACATAATATGACAAAACAACACACCACATAATATGACAAACAACACACCACATAATATGACAAACAACACACCACATAATATGACAAAACAACACACCACATAATATGACAAACAAAACACCACATAATATGACAAAACAACACACCACATAATATGACAAAACAACACACCACATAATATGACAAACAACACACAACATAATATGACAAACAACACACCACATAATATGACAAAACAACACACCACATAATATGACAAACAACACACCACATAATATGACAAAACAACACACCACATAATATGACAAAACAACACACCACATAATATGACAAACAACACACCACATAATATGACAAAACAACACACGACATAATATGACAAAACAACACACCACATAATATGACAAACAACACACCACATAATATGACAAAACAACACACCACATATGATAAACAACACACCACATAATATGACAAAACAACACACCAAATAATATGACAAAACAACACACCACATATGATAAACAACACACCACATAATATGACAAAACAACACACCACATAATATGACAAAACAACACACCACATAATATGACAAAACAACACACCACATATGATAAACAACACACCACATAATATGACAAACAACACATAATATGACAAACAACACACCACATAATATGACAAAACAACACACCACATAATATGACAAAACAACACACCACATATGATAAACAACACACCACATAATATGACAAAACAACACACCAAATAATATTACAAAACAACACACCACATATGATAAACAACACACCACATAATATGACAAAACAACACACCACATAATATGACAAAACAACACACCACATAATATGACAAAACAACACACCACATATGATAAACAACACACCACATAATATGACAAAACAACACACCACATAATATGACAAAACAACACACCACATAATATGACAAAACAACACACCACATAATATGACAAAACAACACACCACATATGACGAACAACACACCACATATTATGACAAACAACACACCACATATGACGAACAACACACCACATATGACAAACAACACACAACATATGACAAACAACACACAACATATGACAAACAACACACAACATATGACAAACAACACACAACATATGACAAACAACACTCGACAAACTGTGGTCAAATCAAAATCTCTAATTTGTTTGTGCGATCACACCTTCACGCAAAAGACTTGATCTGTATATGGAGACAGACACAGCTGTCCGCCGTACCTCGAGCTGCAATCAAACCTGACACGTGGACATCTCCCGTCCTTTGTTGACAGAGCAGATTCCCACTTCAAACAAGATAAGATACAAAGCCGAGTTTCCAATCGTTCAATGCAGGACATCAATGAAACTAATCAGGGGAGTCTACGATTAGGAGGTGAGGGGGGGAGTCTCAGAGTTCGCTGTGTCTAAAAGAAGTAACTTTTCCGACCTTTATCGGACAATCGCCTCCTATCTCAGTCTGAGTTTGTGGCCGGGCTAGGTCAATTTGTCACGCCCAAACCAGCTCCACCACGCCATGTCAATGGACGTTACGCCCAGCTGCTAAACCCGACTAAATGACGTCTCGCGCAAAATTTCAAATAAACCCATCGAAAATGACGTCACGCAAAACAGCTGCCAAACCCATCAAACATGACGTCACGACAAGCTAGCAAACTTTGCACACGATACTAATCAGCAACGGATAAACGAATGAAGCTCTTTGAATCAGTCAGCAACTGGTGGTGAACATTCTTTTGCTTGCAACGGGTCGCACTTTCTTTCTGAATAAAGGGGGGTGGGGGTGGAGAGGAAGCAATTACAGCCAACTGCAGAGAATTTTGTAATTATTTTTATTACATTATTTTTTTTAATCCTTACCCCCCCCCCCCATTACCTTCCAGGTAGTCTCAGCTGACCCTAGATACGCCACTGAGTGAAAAAGAGCTGTATCCCTATTATTATTACAAGGCGGGCGCCATCACGTCAACCAATTCACCTGCTGCACAAGTCATAAACGTCCACATTTAACTACCGCCCACTGGTGAGCATTGGTGTTGGGCCAGGTGCTGTTAGCCCCGACACCGATCGCTGCGTTCAGAAAGGTTGTGTCCTTATCGCTACGTTCAGAAAAGTTGTGTCCTTATCGCTACGTTCAGAAAAGTTGTGTCTTTACTGCTACGTTCAGAAAGGTTGTGTCCTTATCGCTACGTTCAGAAAAATTGTGTCCTTATCGCTGCGTTCAGAAAAGTTGTGTCTTTATCGCTACGTTCAGAAACGTTTTGTCTTTATCGCTACGTTCAGAAAAGTTCTGTCCTTATCGCTACGTTCAGAAAGGTTGTGTCTTTATCGCTACGTTCAGAAAATTTGTGTCATTATCGCTACGTTCAGAAAAGTCCTTAAACAGGGCCGGCCCTAACAATTGCGGGGCCCTATGCGAAACAGATTGCGCGGGGCCCAGTCTAGGTAGGGATAAGGATAATAAGTGAAAATTAAGATTTTGTATTAGAAAATAAATTCGTCTTTGCATTTATTCATTCTTTACTAAGTACAAAATCACGATCAAATTAACTTTACTTTACGAGCCTTGCGTGCAGCGAAGTCATACAGTATATCATCAAAATTCTGTTTCCTACATAGTTCACGCTCAATACCAAGAATTGCCAAATTGTTCAATCTATTTTCGTGAATTGTTGACCTCAAGTAATTCTTGATTAGTTTGAGGCGCGAGAAGCTTCTTTCACCAGATGCCACAGTTAAGGGTACTGTTAAACATATTCTGAGAGCAACAAAGTAATTTGGGAAAGCAGTGTATCTTTCATTAGTGGACAGATAAGCTAAAATTTCTACAGGGGTTTGGCGGTATTTGGTTGAATATGCCTTAAAGATACCTTTTCATCTGCTAATTCTGGCCCACATATATCTGCTGACTGGTCTGTTGATGACGTCAATGCTAGCTCGAGGCTCGCTGTAAACTTTCGTATGTCATCACGCTGAAGGCTCTTGAAGCTGACAAGAAACCCAAAACGATTGTGATTTGATTTCAGCTGTTCAAATCTCCGCTGCAAGGATTGAATTGCCGTGTCCACAATTCTGTTGAAGCAATTTATCCTGTAGTCATCTTCAGCATTTCCAGGTGTGAAGTTTTCCACAGATTTATTCTACTTCCTTATTCTTCGACGTTTGGCTGGAAAGATTGCAACAACTTCCATGTTTTTAGCCAATTCCTTTGCTGTAACAAGAATCTGAACAAACCCATCGACTCTCAGTTTCCTTAGCCAAGTCATCAAGTTGTTGTACAAATCCATTGCTGTGCTCAAATCTACTGTTTCACCTTGCAGTTTTTTACTCACAAAATTGACTTGGAAGAGCACGTCGTACCATAACACCAGTGACACTAAGAATGTGTACTGCTTCGATGTTTCATACAGTGTTTCTGCTTCACTTTTAATATCGCATCATTAGTCTCTTCAGCTAATTCACCGAGTGCGTCACAAATTGCAGGCAATTGATAACGAAGTGCTTTGAAACTATCTATTCTACATTCCCACCTTGTTTCACACAGAGGTTTTACAGACAGATTGGAAACATGCTTTCTGAATAATGACCATCTCTTTGTAGATGCTGAAAAGATAGTGTACACGCGTTGTATAGCTCCAAAAAAGGTTCACGCATCAGGGCATGTTTTGACCATGTCTGCTACCACCAGATTGTAATTATGACACGCACATGGAGTAAAAAATGTTCTGCTGTTAATATTTAAAATAGTTTTTGAACTCCAGAATGGACGCCTTTCATGTTCGCACCATTATCATAACCTTGTCAACGAATATTTTTAACATTTAATTCAAGCTTCTCCAGCTCATCCACTAGTACATCGCATAAGTCCTGTCCAGTAATACTTTCCACAGGAAGAAACTTAACAAAACGTTCATGTACAACCACAGGCTCTTTCACATTAGCCCCATCTGATACATACCAGATAGTTAATGACATCTGCTCTGTGTGTCTTATGTCTGGAGTACAATCCAATTTCACTGAAAAATACTTTGCATTCTTGATGTCTTGTAGGATAGCATTCACAACAGCATCAGCTACTACAGTAATGAGTTCGTTTTGAATGTTCTTTCCCGGGTAATGATCATGAATTTCTGCATTGGTAACACGTCGAAGATGTTCCCACATTACTGGATCAAGCTTTATGAGTAATTCTACTAGACCCAGGAAATTCCCATTACTTGGCTCTTCAACTCTTTCAATGGTCCCTCTGAAAGCTAAATTGTGCTCCGTTAGAAATAGTACAATCGCAAATAGTCTTTGAAAAACTTGATTCCAACGTTTAGTCTCACAATAAAGCATCTCCTGGTGAATTTTGTCAATGCCTATTTTTTTTTTACTTAGTCTTGCTCCAGCTTCACAGCAACTAGTCGTGGCGTCTAAATGCTCTTGCAAGCCTTGTGCTACAGTTTTGCCACTGGTTAACTGCTAGCCTTGTGCTACAGTTTTGCCACTGGTTAACTGCTAGCCTTGTGCTACAGTTTTGCCACTGGTTAACTGCTAGCCTTGTGGTACAGTTTTGCCACTTGTTAACTGCTAGCCTTGTGCTACATTTTTGCCACTGGTTAACTGCTAGCCTTGTGCTACAGTTTTGCCACTGGTTAACTGTTAGCCTTGTGCTACAGTTTTGCCACTGGTTAAATCCTTCATTTAAAAAGGAGCCTGTTTGTTTTACCAGTAGGCGACAGTAGAAACAATAGATCTTATCTGCTGACAGTAGAAACAATAGATCTTGTCTGCTGACAGTAGAAACAATAGATCTTGTCTGCTGACAGTAGAAACAATAGATCTTGTCTGCTGACAGTAGAAACAATAGATCTTGTCTGCTGACAGTAGAAACAATAGATCTTGTCTGCTGACAGTAGAAACAATAGATCTTGTCTGCTGACAGTAGAAAAAATAGATCTTGTCT
This sequence comes from Omphiscola glabra, assembly GCA_964017045.1. Classification (NCBI taxonomy): domain Eukaryota; kingdom Metazoa; phylum Mollusca; class Gastropoda; family Lymnaeidae; genus Omphiscola; species Omphiscola glabra. Next base: position 11,434,881 of record OZ024806.1, on the reverse strand, counting down.
GCTGACAGTAGAAACAATAGATCTTGTCTGCTGACAGTAGAAACAATATATCTTGTCTGCTGACAGTAGAAACAATAGATCTTGTCTGCTGACAGTAGAAACAATAGATCTTGTCTGCTGACAGTAGAAACAATAGATCTTGTCTGCTGACAGTAGAAACAATAGATCTTGTCTGCTGACAGTAGAAACAATAGATCTTATCTGCTGACAGTAGAAACAATAGATCTTGTCTGCTGACAGTAGAAACAATAGATCTTGTCTGCTGACAGTAGAAACAATAGATCTTGTCTGCTGACAGTAGAAACAATATATCTTGTCTGCTGACAGTAGAAACAATAGATCTTGTCTGCTGACAGTAGAAACAATAGATCTTGTCTGCTGACACAGAATATATCAGCCAAGGACGCAACATACTTTCACCATCACTCAGCTTTCGTTAGCAATGCACTTTAGAGAAATGCCTACCATCCTTACTTTTCGGAAAATTCTCCAAAATAATCTCAGGTGGACCTTTTTGCAAATAGTCAATACAAGATCTTTCCATTTTTTTCTGGCCACATGGCAGGATCATCCAGATTTCTCAATGGATCGACCACATTTTGCTCATTACCCATAACTACATGATGATCAGTTGTTAGTGTTACATCATTGTCTCCTTCTCTTACGACAGTCACCACTGCAGTTTTTGCATTCTTCATAAAATCTGTTTCGGTTGTCTCACAAGAAACAGAATCAACCCGCTGACCTATGCATGATTATAAGTTATAATGGTTTCATTTAATCATTGACACCTAGAATTAGCGCGGGGCATATGAAAGTGCAGGGCCCACTGCGGCCGCATAGGTTGCATTGGCCTAAGACCGGCCCTGTCCTTATGCAACGTTCAGAAAGGTTGTGTCCTTATGCAACGTTCAGAAAGGTTGTGTCCTTATGCAACGTTCAAAAAGGTTGTGTCCTTATGCAGAGCTGGAACCCGAGTTTATTTGTTGTTGTTTTGTTATTTTTTCGGATGCAGACATCTATTGAGGTGGAGACTTGGGTGTCTGGATAACACGGGGTATCTAGATAACACTGGGTATCTGGATAATACTGGGTGTCTGGATAATACTGGGTATCTGGATAATACTGGGTATCTGGATAATACTGGGTGTCTGGATAATACTGGGTGTCTGGATAATACTGGGTATCTGGATAACACTGGGTGTCTGGATAATATTGAGTATCTGGATAATACTGGGTATCTGGATAAAAATGGGTATCTGGGTGAGATTAGTTTTCTGGATGACTAGCCATCTGGATGAGGGTGCGTATCTAATTGAGACTGGGCATCTGGTTTTGACTAAATATCTGGATAAGTCTAGTTATCTGGATGAGACTATTTATCTGAATGAGACTAGGGATCTTGATTAGAAAAGTGATCTGGATGAGAAGGAATATCTGAAAGAGACTCGGTATTTGAATGAGAGTAGGTATCTGGATAACACTAGTACTATGGGTGACACTAGTAATCTGGATGAGACTTGTAATCTGGATGACACTAGTAATCTGGATGACACTAGTAATCTGGATGACACTAGTAATCTGGATGACACTAGTAATCTGGATGAGACTTGTAATCTGAATGACACTAGTAATCTGGATGACACTAGTAATCTGGATGACACTAGTAATCTGGATGACACTAGTAATCTGGATGACACTAGTAATCTGGATGGCACTAGTAATCTGGATGAGACTAGTAATCTGGATGACACTAGTAATCTGGATGACACTAGTAATCTGGATGAACAGCTTCAACATACCCTTGTTCCACTATTTAATAAACAGCTTCCACATACCCCTGTTCCACTATTTAATAAACAGCTTCCACATACCCCTGTTCCACTATTTCCCTTAACTCTGTAGCAAGGACTCGAGGCGGAGCTCAGAGCTCAGAGCTCAGACGTAATTGTTTTGTGTTATTGTTGTTTTTTTTGCTTGGAGTTTGAGCGGAGCTGGAGTTGGTAACATTTCTTGCTTTCCCAGAAGCTCAAATAGCTGTTCAGTAAAAAAAGTATTAAGGTCGTGGCCCTATTCTTCTAGCAGCTATCTTGCCACACTCTTCTAGCAGCTAGGTTGCCACACTCTTCTAGCAGCTAGGTTGCCACACTCTTCTAGCAGCTAGGTTGCCACACTCTTCTAGCAGCTAGGTTGCCACACTCTTCTAGCAGCTAGGTTGCCACACTCTTCTGCCAGCTATGTTGCCCCACTCTTCTACCAGCTATCTTGCTACACCCTTCTAGCAGCTAGGTTGCCACACTCTTCTGCCAGCTATGTTGCCCCACTCTTCTACCAGCTATCTTGCTACACTCTTCTAGCAGCTAGGTTGCCACACTCTTCTGCCAGCTATGTTGCTCCACTCTTCTTCCAGCTATGTTGCTCCACTCTTCTTCCAGCTATGTTGCCCCACTCTTCTGCCAGCTATGTTGCCCCACTCTTCTTCCAGCTATGTTGCCCCACTCTTCTGCCAGCTACGTTGCCCCACTCTTCTTCCAGCTATGTTGCCCCACTCTTCTATCAGCTATGTTGCCCCACTCTTCTGCCAGCTACGTTGCCCCACTATACTACCAGCTATGTTGCTCCACTCTTCTACCAGCTATGTTGCTCCACTCTTCTAACAGCTAGGTTGCCCCATCGTTCTGCCAGCTATGCCGCTGGCACGTGCATTTATACTCACCAGTTCATGAGACGGGCTAGTGTCAATGTTAAACACACGTCTTTGAACAATTAGCAACCACCTCAAGCTCCCCTTCATTCTTTTTTTTTTTTTAAATTGTGCCTGAACTCCGAGCGGAGAGGAGCTGACCCAAAAAATATTGTCAAGGGCGGACCTCGGCCATAGACCAACTTCATCATCATCACTGTTGTATCATATATACAGATGGAGAAAAGTAGACGCATGTTGAAAAATATCTGTTGCACATACACATATGGATAAGACTAGACTCTAAATGAAATTATCGATTGCACACACACACACATATGGATAAGACTAGACTCTAAATGAAATTATCGATTGCACACACACACATATGGATAAGACTAGACTCGAAATGTATTTATCGATTGCACACACACACATATGGATAAGACTAGACTCTAAATGAAATTATCGATTGCACACACACACACACATATAGATAAGATTAGACTCTAAATGAAATTATCGATTGCACACACACACATATGGATAAGACTAGAATCTAAATGTATTTATCGATTGCACACACACACATATGGATAAGACTAGACTCTAAATGAAATTATCGATTGCACACACACACATGTAGATAAGAATAGACGCATGGTGAGAATATCTATTGCATACACATATGGATAAGACTCGTCGCATAATGAAAATGTCGACAGCGCACATATGTCGATAAGACCAGCATGGAGATAAGAGAAAGACGTATGAGAAATAATGCACTGCACATATTGACCGAAGAACGCAGACAGCGTACATTACAGACATATTAAACGTCTCGGTTTTTCACAGGGGTAAAATATGTAAATGAGTATTTTTTTAAATGACTAATTACTAAATATGAGCAATGACTTTCTCCGGACACAAATGTGGGTATTGACACACATTCACATATGAGAGAATTTAACGTTATTATTATTATTGTTAGTTTTCTTATCTAGCGCGGTACCCCAGCCTCGGGCTTGGCTCACCGCGCTGGACATAAAAAATATTAGCAAAAGAGACACAATTGTGACAATAAAATAAAATTCATTTATGTAATGAAGAACAGCTGTAGGAACAACATAGGATCCGGCCTCAGGTAGACGAGGAGCTGATAGGATCCAGAAGTGCTCATCTGTATTCTATACATGATAAATTACACAACAACCTTTGGTTGAGTTTGTGACGCATAAAAAGAAAAAGGAACAGTTTATATCTGAGTAAATTTTATTAAAAATATATATTTTCAAAAAGCCAAAAGCGCTTCACCCCCTTCTAACCAACACCCCTTCTAACCACCACCCTTTCTAACAACCACCCCTTCCAGCCACCACCCTTTATAACCACTCCCCCCGTTCTAGCCACCACCTCTTCTTCCACCACCCCCGCTTGCCACCACCCCTTCTAGCCACCACACCTTCGAGCCACCACCCTTTCTAACCACCACCCCTTCCAGCCACCACCCTTTCTAACCACCACACCTTCCAGCCACCACCCCTACTTCCACCACCCCTGAAAACGCCGACCACATCTCCTTCGCCACCCCTTCTAACGACCAAACCTTCTCAAACACCCCCTCCCTTTTCTAACCACCACCCTTTCTCAACCACCACCTCTTCTAACAACCACCCCTTCTCAACCATCACCCCTTCTTAACCATCACCCCTTCTCAACCACCACCCCTTCTCAACCATCACCCCTTCTCAACCACCACCCCATCTCCCCCACCACCCCTTCACCACGTCCCATAATCCTTCAACGAATGACAAGAAGAAGAAATTCACTGCAAACCATTCAACAGTGTACGGTAAGCACCAAAATGGCGGCTGGTTGTCATAACAACGGGCGATGACGAAGAGATTGCCAGAGTCTGATGAGCGAGGGATCTGGATTTTAAGTTAAGCTGAACCTTTCTAACTGTCTCTACCGGACACATATATAGATATTGATCTGTCGTCACATGCCGTGATGCCGTGATGCCATGGTGCCAGGGGGTATATCGATTAATGTGTTCCTTTTAAGTGAGTGTAACTCCTTGACCAGATGAGCTGGGACTTCAGTCAATCTGCAGAAATCTTAACATTTATAAGGAGCACATTTCGTTCTGTCTTTTTAAAAGGCTTTTGTATTAAAGTCGCATTTATTCGTTGTCGGCGGGCAAAAATCTTCGGACGGCGAGTCGACCCATTTTCCGTCAGCATATCGAACTGAAACTTGGCCCATTGACTCGCTGAAATTTTCAGCCCCACGGCCCCCCCCCCCCCAACACCCCCAAAACCCCAAACATAGGTTTTTTCAAGGAAGTAAATATGATGACAATGATGGCATGAAATAAAATTTCCAATTGCTGCGCTAAATGAGATTCGTTTGTTTTTTTTTAAATATCCCAAGTACGTTTGGTGCGTAATATGTTCTTGTGTTTTTTTTTGTTTTTTTTAAATATCCCAAGTACGTTTGGTGCGTAATATGTTCTTGTGTTTTTTTTTTTTTTTTTTAAAATATCCCAAGTACGTTTGGTGCGTAATATGTTCATGTGTTTTTTTTCCTCTGAAATAGTTGGTTCAAAAACATCTGCGGTGTAAGCGTGGGTGGGTGATTAGAATATTCATATAGTTCAAGGGCGTGGGGGGGGGGGAGTGTGCTTTTGCGAGCCGGGAGGAAAAAAAGGGGAGGGGGGGTGGGGTGAACACTAATTGAAATTCTTATAAAGTGCGGTACTTGCACGCATGTTTTGTTCGATTTTCAGCCCCACCTCCCCATGGCTCGGTGTTACATTTTATAAGGGATTTATGCGAACACCTTTATCTATAGGGCGCTGTTCAATTTAAAATTCTATACCATAACAATTTTGTGTATAAACTACTAATATAGACTGACATATAGACTGACATATAGACTGACATATAGACTGACATATAGACTGACATATAGACTGACATATAGACTGACATATAGACTGACATATAGACTGACATATAGACTGACATATAGACTGACATATAGACTGACATATAGACTGACATATAGACTGACATATAGACTGACATATAGACTGACATATAGACTGACATATAGACTGACATATAGACTGACATATAGACTGACATACAGACTGACATATAGACTGACATATAGACTGACAATTGAGTCAGTCGACATATACTATTTCATATCTTTGCCAATGAGGAGGTATGTGACATGCAGGGGCGTCCACAACTCCCCCCCCGCGAGCAGTGGAAGCCCTACCCCCTCCCTCCGCCTTGACCTTGAACTTGGTCAATGGTGCACCTGTGTGTCAGGAACATTGTTATCCGTATTAAACTCCTGTGTTTTCGCTCCAAATATTTAGTAGTATAAATATTTTCACTTAAAAACAACTGTTTGAACTTTGCTTGACTGTCCAATAAGAATAATATTGATAACAAAGCATTTCCCACTTTATTTTTATAGCAAATTATAAATTAGTAGAGGCTTCCCCCCACCCCCACCCCCGTACACACAAACGTATAGCTGATTATTTATTACACTGGCAAGGCGAGATCACGTGCCGGTCATGTTCTCACCGCGTCATACAAGTTATTGTTAAATCCTACAATAATTCAAACCTATTCCAATAGCTCCCGACTACCCGATCCACGTTCTACCCTCCGCCCCCAGCCAATTTTTTGTCCCTGCTCCAACACCCCCTCCCCCCAAATGGCGCTCTGCATTATTCGTAATGGGCTTTACAGAGGCGTAGCTAGAATGTTTGGCGCCAGGGGGGCAAGATTTGCGCCCGGGGACAAGATGCATTTTAAAGCGCCTTCTCTTCCTTTTTTTCAACTCTCAAACCCATTATTTTCATCAATAAAATAATACTAAACACATTTTGGCGCCCCTAACTAAGGCGCCCGGATACATCTGTACCCCCTGCCCCCCCCCTACGCTACGCCTCTGGGGATTTTGTCGTTTGTCGCGGCTTAACTGTGAATAAACTCATGCGCTGAGGAAAAAAATGAGTTGTCTCCTTTTTGTTCAATTCTCTTTTCAATAGCGTAAAAGTTTTAGAAACATGAGAAAAATAGCCGAGAGCGCGTAAGTGTTTGATTGGATGAATGTATATGTGTGCATGTGTATGTGCGATCATGTGTGCATGTGTATGTGCGATCATGTGTGCATGTGTATGTGCGATCATGTGTGCATGTGTATGTGCGATCATGTGTGCATGTGTATGTGCGATCATGTGTGCATGTGTATGTGCGATCATGTGTGCATGTGTATGTGCGATCATGTGTGCATGTGTTTGTGCGATCATGTTTGCATGTGTATTTGTGTTTTTGATCGCGTGCGTTTTTGTGAGTGTGTGTGTGTGTCAGTACGTGAATATATGTATGTGTTTCCACCTGTTTGTGTCCAAGCGTATATGTGTATGTATCCGTATGTGTGTGTGTATGTGTGCTTGCGTGTTTGTATGTTTGTTGGCACGTCTATATATATGTGTGTGTGTGTGAGAGAGAGTGTGTGCCGGTTTGTGTGTGTGTGCGAATATGTATGTTCGAGTCTTTGCGCGCGTATGTATATCAGTGTATATATATGGGTGTAAATGTGTCTTTTAGTGCGGGCGTTTGTGTGTGTGTGTGCGTGCGTGGGGAAAGCCGTGTCTGTGTGAGTGCCTGCGTGATTGTTTTTGTCATTGTGTGTGTGTGAGTGTGTCTCCGTCTATGTGTGCCCATGTGAGCGCCGGTGTGTTCTTGTCTCTTCACGCACGTACATGTGTGTTGGCGCTAGTCTGTGCGTTTTTGAATGTTATTCCATCAGTGTGTCTCCGTGTTTGTGTGTGTCAGTGTGTTTTTTTTGGTGTTTTTTTTGGTGTTTCTGTGTTCCTTGCATTGGGTCCAGCTGGAGCGGGTGTATGAGTGAGCATGTATGGGCACGAGTGTGCGCGTCGTTTATGTGTGAATGTGCGTGTGTATGTGTTTTGAGCATGTATGGGCACGAGTGTGCGCGTCGTTTATGTGTGAATATACGTGTGTATGTGTTTTGAGCATGTTTATGTGCGTGTGAGTGCTTCTGTATGCGTTGCACCTTGCGTGATTTTTCGTGTGTGTGTTCTTCTGCGTATGCCCACATGCGCGCGCCTCCGTTTGTGCGCGCGTATTTGTGTGTACGGCTGTGTGTCCACGTGCGTGCCGAAAGTCCGTCTGCGCTTGTTGGTGCGCATGTTTGTGTATGTGTGAGGGTGTGTGCATGTGTTTGTGCGTACGTCCGACTGTATGTGTCCGTGTTTTCATGTGTGTGTGTGCGCCTGTAAATACGGCCCTGGTGTTTAGCTTACCAAGAACTGAGGTGCACTGTAGGCATACCTGAGAACTGACACTGAGTGTCAAGTGTCAATGTGTACAGACAGTGAATGAAATAACCAGAAAGACAAGACCATGTTTTAACAGGCCCGACCGAGCTTTACAGTAATCGGATAATCACGAGGTAATGCTGTGAGACACGGTAATGCTGTGAGACACGGTAATGCTGTGAGACACGGTAATGCTGTGAGACGCGGTAATGCTGTGCGACACGGTAATGCTGTGAGACACGGTAATGCTGTGCGACACGGTAATGCAGTGCGACACGGTAATGCTGTGAGACGCGGTAATGCTGTGAGACACGGTAATGCTGTGCGACGCGGTAATGCTGTGAGACACGGTAATGCTGTGAGACACGGTAATGCTATGACACATGGTAATGCTATGACACATGGTAATGCTATGACACATGGTAATGCTATGACACGTGGTAATGCTATGACACATGGTAATGCCATGACACAAGGTAATGCCATGACACATGGTAATGCCATGACACATGGTAATGCCATGACACACGATAATGCCATGACACATGGTATAGCTATGACACATGGTAATGAATGACACATGGTAATGCCATGACATAGTACGGCTGGTACGGTAAAACAAGAATGTGGGTTGATGAGTTCAGAGTTAAAAGGCGGCACAAGCAATGACACTCGAAACGCCCGCAATCACGTTACATTACACGGCACACTTTAAACAGTACCAAAAAGGAAGAAATGCCCTTGCAGCAAACATTCAAATATTATTAATATTAGTAAGATAAATAAATTAACAAATGTTAAAATGAGAGTATCCATAGAAATTTTTTTGGGTTAAAAATGGCTTTGTCATTTGCAAAACCAGAAGGCATCGCGACACATTACATTATGCTATATATACATTATGACAATGTTTTCGTAAAATAATAGCTTCTAAAATTGTATTTCAGCATTTATATATATATATATACAGTAGTACCTCGACATACGAGTACCCTAACATACGAGATTTTTTAGATACGAGCCGTCGAGCGAGCGATGTTTTGCGTTGAGGTACGAGAAATATTTGAGATACGAAGAACCGGATCAGCGAGTCGGCCGGCTGCAGTAACGAAAATTAAGCGAAAGTAACCAAAAAAAAGGTTCAGTAGCATTAAAGTTCAATTAAGTTCAGTGAAGTTTAGTTAAGCTCCACTTTAATTTAGGGATAAAGTGTAGCATTAAGAGTGTAACGAGTAAGTGAATTAAAGTGACCGAAAGAGTTTAGCATTAAGAGTGTAGCGAATAAGTGAACGAAGTGAAACTCCTCCGCCTATCTTCTCCACCCTACACCTCCGCCAGCATCTTCCGTAAGCTCAAGTCGGCTGATTTCCAAGGTAAATACACTTTATAAAACCATATTATATCTTTACAATCTCTTTGATTATGTTTTTATACAATATTTCTTCATCTATAAATACATTTTTCTTATTCAAAAACACGTAACAAAACAACTGGGGTGGCATTTTTGGGGATGGAACGGATTAACGGCATGTTTTAATTAATTTCAATGGGGAAAATTGCTTTGAGATACGAGCATATTGACGTACGAGCATATTGACGTACGAGCATATTGACGTACGAGCATATTGACGTACGAGCAAGGTTACGGAACGAACTAAATTCGTATCTCGAGGCACCACTACATATATATATATATATATATACATATTTATATCAGTAATATTTTGTAGAATCTTTCTTAAAATAAAATTATATGCACGTTTTCGTCTAGTTTAAGACCCGCTACGCCAGTTCACATTGATGTAGAAGTACCGAACAGCTTCTGCGCATGCTTCAGCTTAATTGAATCATACGATTATCAACAAAAGTTGACTTTAAGGTGATTTTTTTCAAAACGTATTGTTTAACCACATTTTTAAAAAAACGTTCGCATAAGTTGAAAAGTTGAGAGTTTTTAAATTTATTTTTTTAAAGAAATTGCCCGGCAGATATATTTTGAACTGTTACATCATCATCATCATCATCATCATCATCATCATGTCCCGTAGTCCTTCGACCGTTGGACAGATGACATTAAAAAAAACTATCCTTCTCCATTCCTCTCGTTCTCCTGCCCTACGCGTAGCATCGTCTAGTTTTAATCACGTCCACTCTTTGATGTTATCTTCCCATTTTTTCTCTCTCTCTTCCTCTTCTTCTCCCTCCTCTAGTAGTGCCTCATATGATTACGTTGGCACGCCCTTGTTTTCTGGTCACGTGGCCATACCATTCAAGTTTGCGCTTTTTTTTTTACAGACACCAAGAGGTCATCGCACTGCCCAGTTGCTTGCCGAATCCTTTCTTTCACCTGTTCATTGGTGATATGGTCTCTATAGCAGAGGCCAAGAATGCCTCTGAAACATCTCATCTCCATCGCCTTTATTTTCCTTTCAAGAACTGCTACAAGGTTGGTATAAATAGAAGGTGGGCATTGGGTACAGAGGGTTTGCTGCAAAGCAACTGTGTCACGGTGGTGCCTCTGTTACAAATGCTGAACGTGTTACAGAAATGACCATGTTACAATTGTACAGACAAGTTCTCCTTATCGCCGCGTTACGTGTAATATTATTTTCTTTCATATTTCAAGACGGCCCCCCTCCCCAAAAAAAAATATATATATAATTTTATTGCGTTGTTTATTTAAAAGCCACCAGGAAGTCGTTGGTTGCTGGGGGATGTGAACTCTGTGACCTGACGTCGTCAGTCATAAATTGAGCCACCATATAGAGAAGTGTTGTGGTTTTTACTGCATGTTTGTACCACCACACTTAGCCAATCTGTGCTCCTCCTCCCCTTCTTCTCCGATCTATGATCCCCCACTCCCTGATCTTTGAATCCCCCCCCCCACATATCTGCTTTCCTCCTCACCCGATTTGTGCTTCGCCCCTCACCCGCACCCACCCAATCCTGCCCTCTTCCGACCATTCCATGTTCGGGAGTTCAATAGAAAAGATGTATTGCCAATTTACAGGAGTTACACTGAATAACGGCAGATCAATCGAATTAAGCCGATTGAAACCTGTCGTGACTTTCATGACGGCTTAAACAGAATCAAAGGATGTCATAAAACCCTATTAAAAATAAAAAAACAGCTTCATTCACAGCTGTTACAGCTTGAAACACAGCTGTTGCAGCTTGAAACACAGCTTTTGCAGCGTCACAAGCAACTGTAACAGCGCCCCTGACGGGTCCCACCTTATCGACCGTCATCTGTTATCTGTTAAGGCGGATTTAACAATGTAACTGGTCGACGTGACTTCTTTGTTTTTGTGTCTCTCTTTGAATGACTTGGGTTGGTTTTTGTAATCATTTTTTAAAATTCTTTTTTGCCTCCTTTGTTCTGGGTTGAGGTGGGGGTTGGGGTTAGGGGGGGGGGTTGTGCATTTAAGAATCTGGTTACAGTTTTAGCAAAATCTAAAGACTCTGTCTTATTCGATTAAACGGCACAGAACAACAAAAATGAAACTTAGGATTTTCGGTCTGCCCAATTGAGTTACTGCACAAGGCGGGGGGTGCTTTACAGGGTTTATCGTAACAACTCTATTATTTAAGATAGTATTGGATTTATATATATATATATATATATATTATATATATTACGCTTCTGGTATGACTCGTGGACTGCTTCCATTTCCGGCTGCTTCCTAACAACTGAATTTCGTATTTAGAGTATACTACAAATAATTCTATATGTTTGAAAGAAAGTACGGCTAAATAATGAGCTCAATAACGCGCAAAATAAAATTCCCGATAACTACGGTAAATAATATAAATGATTTTTTTTTTTAATATAACGCAACTGCGTTTGGCGCGTAATATATTATTTTCGTCTCAATTTAAGTATGGTATAAAAAATATTCGGTTTTTAAAGTGTTGGGACATCAGAATATGTTAATATAGTTCAAAGGCGTGAAACAAAAAGTCTGCGGCGACGTATCATGGGGGGAAGGGGTGTAGCGAAAATTGGGATTCTTAAATGTGCGTTACTTGAGTTCATGTTTTGTCAGGTATAACTGCAGTAGATGTGAATTTCACGCATTGCTGTCGCCAATGTTTGGCGGGCTATATCTAGTGTATATATATGTGTATATATATATATATATAATATATATATTATATATATATATATTGCTGTAATAAACTTTGTTTAGTCAATATTGCTATATCGGGATTTTTAGGTTTTTTTTTTTTTTTTTCAAATTGAAATGGGAAATGTATGTATTTAAGTGACCGACAGCTTGTGTGTGTATATCAAGAAATGTTCATACATTTTTTAACATTACTTATTACACTAAAATGTATAAGCTCACGGGGACCAAATCGGCTGTGCTCTGCTTCATTATTGTGAAAGTAATATTTTTATGTTGAAATCGGGGGATCTTATTAAAACTACCACCATTTTTTATTTCTAAATCTTTCCCAGCCGGATCTTATTTTTATTTTTTTAAATTAGCTGCATATAGATTTTATTTTGGCAACAGGTTGGAAATCTTGACTTAGTATGAAATAAAGTAAAAAAAGGACCACATGTATGTTATTTTGTGCCAAGATAAGATAAGCCGTATCGGCTCCGCCATATTGTATGCAAAAATTTTTTTGAAAAAAAAACAAAAAAGACAACAAAAGAAAAACCACAACGAACAATTTAGGGGCGGGGCTGTTGGGGGAGAATTTCCTTCAGCCTGGAACAAACATCACATTGTATCGACCCGAATCGACACGGATAAGCTGTCATTTTTTTCCCCCCAGAGATACGATCTCATTATTTTTGGCCATTGCAATCAGAAACTTTATAAAGATTATAATTGTGTTTAGGAATAAAAAAAACCCGAGGGTGTGTGTGTGTGTGTGTGTGTGTTTGGTGTGTGTGTGTGTGTGTTTGTGTGCGTGTGAGTGTGTGTGTGTGTGTGTGTGTGTGTGTGTGTGTGTGTGTGTGTGTGTGTGTGTGTGTGTGTGTGTGTGTGTGTGTGTGTGTGTGTGTGTGGCGTATTACAAATCCGACATTCAAAAACTTGGTTTGGAATGCATTGCTTTAAGAAATGGACCAAATAAAATAATGTTATTATTTTGTTCCCCCCATGAGTAAATCACCGTGATGAGGTGGGGAAAAAAGAATAGACGTCATAGGCGAAAAAATTAATTGAACGATTTCTAGAAACAAAGGTTTACGTATTAAATCCTTTATCAAATGAAATATTTAACACTGGGGGGTGGGGCTGAAAATTTGACACACCATGCATTCAAGTAGCGCACTTTAGAAAATGTCCAATTCCCCCGTCACCTCCACCCTTCCCCCACCTCACCCCAGACTCGCAACCGCATAATGTTTTCACGCTCCTGAACTATATTAAATACTCTGAAGACCCATCCGCTTAATACTCTGAAGACCCATCCGCTTAATACCCTGAAGACTCATCCGCTTAATACCCTGAAGACCCATCCGCTTAATACCCTGAAGACTCATCCGCTTTATGCTCTGAAGACCCATCCGCTTAATACCCTGAAGACTCATCCGCTTAATACTCTGAAGATCCATCCGCTTAATACCCTGAAGACCCATCTGCTTAATACCCTGAAGACTCATCCGCTTAATACTCTGAAGACCCATCCGCTTAATACCCTGAAGACTCATCCGCTTAATACTCTGAAGACCCATCCGCTTAATACCCTGAAGTTCCATTCGCTTAATACTCTGAAGACCCATCCGCTTAATACTGTGAAGACCCATCCGCTTAATACTCTGAAGACCCATCCGCTTAATACTCTGAAGACCCACCCGCTTAATACCCTGAAGACCCATCCGCTTAATACTCTGATGACCCACCCGCTTTTACACCGCAGATTTATTTCACCAACAGTTTTGGAAAAACAAAAAAGAAAATACTACGCTCCAAACGCAATTGCGAATTTTATTTTTAAATAAAAAGAGTCTTATTTACAGCAGTTATCGTGAATTTTATTTCGCGAAATCATTGTCATCATAATTTTCTTCCTTGAAAAACAGGAAAAACTGATTTTCGAAGTTTGTGTGGGGGGGGGGGGGGGGGTTGCTGATAATTTTGAAAGAATGTGCTGTCATCGCAACGAGTCATTGTGCCAGGTTTCAGCTCGATAGGTTGACGGGAAGTGGGTCAATTAGACGTCCGAAAACTTTGCCAGCCATCCACAAACAAAATCGAAGTAAATATAAACGGTTTAAAACAACAACAAAAAAAGATTTTTGGGGTGATTTGTATAGACTTTAAAATTATTTCCCCCACTTGTTTACGAAAGGGCTGGACGTGGGTCATTGGTTGACATGTCTTTGGGGGATGTTAGAGACAACAAACTTATTGGTCAAGAAAACCCTGGCCTTTGGAGAGAACTATGATGGTTCGTGGGGGAAAAACAATGCAATCAACTAAGCAATGGAGTCCTGCTACGGCGGATCTATGAATCTAAGCCTGCGTGAAGAGCGTTTGTAAGAAAACGCTGAATGTACATCGAAAATGGACTTGTTTATCACGGATACAATCCAGAGCTGGAATTCGGATGGTTCGCAAAACAAAAAAAACAAAAAACAACAACTCATAATTGAAACACCTTTGATAAAAACCATCAAACTGAGATTGAAATCGTGTTCTCGGTTCTTGATTTAGTGAGAAATTAAAGATTTCAACATTACATATGTACTCTCAACGTTAGCCAGTTCCAAAGGTAGAGATGAAATCCACAAAGGAATCTAATTCAGGATTGATCTGCAAGATCCTATCTTTTAAAGCTTTACGAAAAGAGCTTTATTTGTGTAGAATTATATGACCAAAGTGACAGATGTACCTTTCCCATCATATCACCATTTCAAGTCGTACACTTTTCCTTACAAAATGAAGACACGGCTTGTTGCTTTTAAACAACGTCATATGTTCGATATCTCCAAAACTAGAGCTCTTGGAATCAGCGTGTCAAAAAATACGGATATCAAGTCTATATCTCAGTCTATTTCCAAGTCTATATCCAAGTCTATAACCCAGTCTGTATCCAAGTCTATATGCAAGTCTATATCCAAGTTTATATCCGTCTATATCCAAGTCTAAATCCTTGAATGTAGAAGAAACTCTTAATATATTATATTTTTTTATTGTTTTTTGAAAATATTATTATTATTATTTGAAAATATTACTGTTATTATTTTTTTTAAAATATTATTATTGTTTGAATATATTATTATTATTTTGTTTTTTTTATTTTAAAAAAAAAATATTTTTATTATTTGAAAATATTATTATTATTATTATCATTTTATAGCTGTACTTTTTTTATTTTTATTTTTTTCATTGTATTTTTGTGTCCATAATACGTACTTTTAAAGACATACATTATGGGGGGGAAAGATCGGCCTATATTCTGATCAATGCCCGAATTAAGCTAACTTTCCATGATTATAAATGGCTATCATTTAAATTGTTATTTCTCGGCACAATAAGATCAACTTTTAAAGTAGGGGCAGCGTGCTGATTGTATGTCATCATGTAGATTTATTACTATATTATAAACCTTTATTCTACAAAACAGTATTTTTAAAAATATTTTTATTTCTTTTTCGTTTTTTTTTTTTTTTTTTTTAAATTATTTTTTTTGCATCGTGTATAACTTGGAAATATATAAAGAACGGTAATTTGTTTACCTGCATTTTGTTATGGCCACCATTTTGTATGGAGTTATATATTTTTGTAAAAAAAAATCATTTTCTTAATTAAGGATCTTAACGAGATAAATAGTTTAAATAAAAATATACAAATATGCAACAATATTATTTAGTAAAAAAAATTTAAAATATACACAGCAAGGTCAAGAGAAAACTCAATTCTGCTGCTCTCCGATTTATTGCACAGAATGCATCGCTCCATTTTTAATTGATCTTAAATTTCTGGGGAAGGGGGCGGAATGAACCCCTTAATCAGACCCCCTCCCTCTCCAAACAGATAAGTGCTACAGTAAGGGAGCTAAATTAAGTTGGGGCCAAAAGAAACAGCGAAAAGTCCTACTTTGCACACTAATAGAATACCCCCCCACCCACCCCGGCCTCCCCCCATACCAAAATAAAATAATCTCCTCTGTCTACATACAATTTTCTTTAACAAAATTGATGATCAGATATATACCAAAATGTACCCCCCCCCCCAAACTCTCTTTTGATTTTGAGTGTATCAAAAATTTTCATGGGAGGGTTACCCGTACGCCTCTCTTAATTTTCGCATTGTGATCCTGGTCGCCCATTGGCATAGCTAGGGTAAGTGACATCTTGGGCAGACCAAGAATTTTTCCGCCCACTCTAACGATACAAACTCAGCATTATGCCAAAAACGCAAACCTCTTTTTAAAAAAATGGAGAAAAAAATTACACCCGCGGGAGGACCTTCCGTTTCACCCATCTGAAATGCACCCCCTCCCCCTTACGGGACCCTCTTACAAACGCGAGCAAATTGTTTGAAAGGGACAATGCATAGATTTCAGAGTGAATCCTTTCCATCTGAATGGTGGTATTCCATATCAGATAACATTCTCCTGTGACATCAACGTCACAGAGACCTCATACAGCACATACCACATGGCGTTGAGGTCCGGCTCTTTGCCTTAAACGCCACAACGCCTCGTGCTAGCCGTTATCCCCCCACCCCTCGCCCCCACACCCGCTGTCAAACACTCGGACTTTTCTCTTGTATAAAACTGAATCAAACGCAAACATCGAATTTTTTTTCCGGCCACTCCAACCTGCAGAACAAACAGATTTATCTTGCGAGATATTCAAACTTCTAGTGTTTGCAATTTAAAAGCTGGAGAATCCAGGAGCTGCTCCAGGGAAGTAGGTACTAAACGACGTAACCGAATGCCATCTTAGATAAGGCGCCTGGTCTATAAATCGACAAAATTTTAAAATTTGACCAGATCTTGAGTGGGCGGTGGGGGTGGGTGAGGGTAATCGGGAGATCTCGCACTGTTTAAAACAATTTTCAGGGCCGCCACCCTAAGAACCGTAGAAAATGTTGTAAGGCGATCTTATTATACCCCTAGTGGGCGTAGATTTATATAAGGTTAAAAAAATTTCTTCTCCCCCCCCCCCCAAACACTTCATAAAGTTATTACATTTCGCAAAATAAGAAAAGATACGGTAAGATATTTCATTGATCGGAAAAATAAAGATGTATTTTGATTACTTGCATATATTCATTTAATAAATGAAGGACTGCATTCAAGCTGCGTGAATGAAATAGTAGAGCAAGGACTGCGTTCAAGCTGTGTGAATGAAATAGAGCAAGGACTGCGTTCAAGCTGTGTGAATGAAATAGTAGAGCAAGGACTGCGTTCAAGCTGTGTGAATGAAATAGAGCAAGGAATGCGTTCAAGCTGTGTGAATGAAATAGTAGAGCTAGGACTGCGTTAAAGCTGTGTGAATGAAATAGAGCAAGGACTGCGTTCAAGCTGTGTGAATGAAATAGAGCAAGGACTGCGTTCAAGCTGTCTGAATGAAATAGTAGAGCAAGGACTGCGTTCAAGCTGTGTGAATGAAATAGAGCAAGGACTGCGTTCAAGCTGTGTGAATGAAATAGTAGAGCAAGGACTGCGTTCAAGCTGTGTGAATGAAATAGAGCTAGGACTGCGTTCAAGCTGTGAGAATGAAATAGTAGAGCTAGGACTGCGTTCAAGCTGTGTGAATGAAATAGTAGAGTTAGGACTGCGTTCAAGCTGTGTGAATGAAATAGTAGAACAAGGACTGCGTTCAAGCTGTGTGAATGAAATATAGCAAGGACTGCGTTCAAGCTGTGTGAATGAAATAGTAGAGCTAGGACTGCGTTAAAGCTGTGTGAATGAAATAGAGCAAGGACTGCGTTCAAGCTGTGTGAATGAAATAGAGCAAGGACTGCGTTCAAGCTGTGTGAATGAAATAGTAGAGCAAGGACTGCGTTCAAGCTGTGTGAATGAAATAGAGCAAGGACTGCGTTCAAGCTGTGTGAATGAAATAGTAGAGCAAGGACTGCGTTAAAGCTGTGTGAATGAAATAGAGCAAGGACTGCGTTCAAGCTGTGTGAATGAAATAGTAGAGCAAGGACTGCGTTCAAGCTGTGTGAATGAAATAGAGCAAGGACTGCGTTCAAGCTGTGTGAATGAAATAGTAGAGCTAGGACTGCGTTAAAGCTGTGTGAATGAAATAGAGCAAGGACTGCGTTCAAGCTGTGTGAATGAAATAGTAGAGCAAGGACTGCGTTCAAGCTGTGTGAATGAAATAGAGCTAGGACTGCGTTCAAGCTGTGTGAATGAAATAGTAGAGCTAGGACTGCGTTCAAGCTGTGTGAATGAAATAGTAGAGCTAGGACTGCGTTCAAGCTGTGTGAATGAAATAGTAGAGCTAGGACTGCGTTCAAGCTGTGTGAATGAAATAGTAGAGCAAGGACTGCGTTCAAGCTGTGTGAATGAAATAGTAGAGCTAGGTATGTGGACGCTTCATCTCTACCAATTTTTTTTACTGTGCTCTGGTTTTTTTTTTGGTTTTTTTGTCGTATTTTCATTTGCCCTGTATGCCGAAGAAGGCTCTCAGCCGAAACGTCCACATCTTTTTGTCCTGCCTTTTGATTCAAGCTTCCGCATAACTTTCTCTACTGTTTCGAATCTTCAATTTCAGCTTATGACTTAAGATTCGGATTGAAAACAATGTTGTTGTTTTTTATAAAACTTTAATTAGAAAATTTGAAACGTTAGGTATTTGAAGTATTTGTAAAGCGCAAAAAAAAAAAAAAAAAGTTTAAAAATCATCACAATTCACAAAACATCATTGACTTAGTGGCTATATTGACTTTAAAAGTGATCAGTTGAATTTGTATGCGTCTGCGTTGTGTATGCATGTGTGTTTGTGTGTGGTGTGTGTGTGTGTGTTGCGTGTGTGAGAGTATATAATTGTGTTTGCCTGTATGACAATATATGTGTTATGTGTATGTGTGTGTGTGTGTATGTGTGTACGGCTGAGCGGTCAATCCCAAGCTAGTGGACTTGAGGTCAATCCCAAGCTAGTGGACTTGAGGTCAATCCCAAGCTAGTGGACTTGAGGTCAATCCCAAGCTAGTGGACTTGAGGTCAATCCCAAGCTAGTGGACTTGAGGTCAATCCCAAGCTAGTTGACTTGAGGTCAATCCCAAGCTAGTGGACTTGAGGTCAATCCCAAGCTAGTGGACTTGAGGTCAATCCCAAGCTAGTGGACTTGAGTTCAATCCCAAGCTAGTGGACTTGAGGTCAATCCCAAGCTAGTGAACTTGAGGTCAATCCCAAGCTAGTGGACTTGAGGTCAATCCCAAGCTAGTGGACTTGAGGTCAATCTCCAGAAAACGTACAGAAAAACACCACAAACAAAAAACCATCACCAGCAACCCGGGTGGATGGGACTCGTTAACCTCGGATAGCAACCCGGGTGGATGGGACTCGTTAACCTCGGATAGCAACCCGGGTGGATGGGACTCGTTAACCTCGGATAGCAACCCGGGTGGATGGGACTCGTTAACCTCGGATAGCAACCCGGGTGGATTGGACTCGTTAACCTCGGATAGCAAAACCGGGTGGATTAGACTCGTTAACCTCGGATAGCAACCCGGATGGATGGACTCGTTAACATCGGATAGCAACCCGGGTGGATGGGACTCGTTAACATCGGATAGCAAGCCGGGTGGATGGGACTCGTTAACCTCGGATAGCAACCCGGGTGGATGGGACTCGTTAACCTCGGATAGCAACCCGGGTGGATGGGACTCGTTAACCTCGGATAGCAACCCGGGTGGATGGGACTCGTTAACCTCGGATAGCAACCCATCTAGGAGCAGGCAAACTCTTGACATCATACCCGGAGATGGAGTCCCCGTAGGCGGTATGACATTGACGCAATAAAAATTTTCGACAACTCCTGCGACGCAAACGCATAAGGAGCACTGTGACACAAACACGCCACACGGCCGGTCACCTGCTGAACACATTAGTCAAAACACACACACACTCACACACACGCACTGACACTCTCACACAAAGAACACCCTCCCTCCCACCACCCCCTTCCCTCCCACCAACCCTCTCCCTCCCACCAACCCTCTCCCTCCCACCACCACCCTCCCTCCCACCACCCACACGTCCAATTATGATTGGGGAAACATTTCACATGCGACAGATTGGTCTCCGATGCGTAGTCTCATAAAAAACTTAAGTGCGGCATATGTTACCGGATCAATTCGCCGGACGACACTTTGATAAACACGTCTGACATGAACCTTATTGCACACCTGGTGTTGGTGGCTTTATTCAGTTAGGCATGCATGATCATAGAAATATTCGACTAGGAAAAACTTTTTCTTTCTTTTTTTTTGTTGTTTTTTTTTTGCTACTTCCCTTAGGTCCAAACAAAGTTTTCTTCAAATATTTCATTATGCCTTCTAAGAATATTTAAACATGAGATTACTGTAAGAGGATTATTGACACTGTTGGGTTTGATATAGTATAATCGTTATTACTTTTTTAAAAATAATCTTTATATAACACGAATGATTTTTTTTGGAATCTCCCGAGTGAGTGGGTGTTTGCGTACATGTGTGTGTATGTGTGGGTGGGTAGGTTGGTGTTTTGGCTACCGGAAATTTGTTTGACAGAAATTTCGTGACGAAAAATTGATCGACGGACAGTTGATCGAACGGAAAATTTGGTCGAATCTTTTTTTTTTTTCATTTCACACGTTAAAATTTTCGTCAAATTTCTTTTGGAACTCATTATTTTGTTTTACTACATAGTAGAGAGCGTTCAAAAAAAAATTTGACGCAAAATTTTAAAGTGTGAACTGAAAAAAGATTCGATCAAATTTCCGTCGGTGGGTCATCTATATCCGAGTCAAGTAATCTGCCGGTGGGTCATCTATATCTGAGTCAAGTTATCTGCCGGTGGGTCATCTATATCCGAGTCAAGTAATCTGCTGGTGGGTCATATATATCCGAGTCAAGTAATCTGCTGGTGGGTCATCTATATCTGAGTCAAGTAATCTGCCGGTGGGTCATCAATATCCGAGTCAAGTAATCTTCCTGTGGATCATCTATATCTGTCAATTAACCTGCCGGTGGATCATCTATATCTGAGTCAAGTAATCTGCCAGTAAGTATTCAATGCCTAAGTCACCATATCTGCCAGTGGGTCTTCGTTATTTTTTAAGTCACTTAATCTGCCAGTAAGTTTTCTATACTTGAGTCAATTTTTGTTGTATCAATGTTGGTTAGTTTTGAATATTCAAAATGTGTTCAACAAAAAATAGTTGTTTGCTGTGTGTGTGAAACATTCGTATGATGGATAGTGCTACCATGCCAAATGTAATAGTGCTACCATGTCAATTCCAATAGTGTTACCATGTACAAAGTAATACTTTTATCATGTCAAATGTAATAGTTTTACCATGTCCAATGTAATAGTTTTACCATGTCAAATGTAATAGTTTTACCATGTCAAATGTAATAGTGCTACCATGTCAAAAGTAATAGTTTTACCATGTCCAATGTAATAGTTTTACCATGTCAAATGTAATAGTTTTACCATGTCAAATGTAATAGTGCTACCATGTCAAAAGTAATAGTTTTACCATGACAAATGTAATAGTTTTACCATGTTAAATTTAATAGTTTTACCATGTTAAATTTAATAGTTTTACCATGACAAATGTAATAGTTTTACCATGACAAATGTAATAGTATTTCATTTTTTTCCTTACCTTCTCAGTTATCCCAGCTAATCAATCCACCAAAGTTGTCCGGTTGTGTTGTATTCATAAAACCAACGAGAATATAGGTCTTGTATTACACAATTTAAACAGGTCTTGTATTAAACAGTGTAGAAAGGTCTTGTGCCACACAAATTAAATAGGTCTTGTCTTACACAATGAAAATAGGTATTGTGTTACACAAGGTAAATAGGTCTTGTAATACACAATGGTGATATGCCTTGTATTCACAATGTAAATTAATTTTGTATTACACGATGTTAATATATCTTGTATCACACAAAGTAAACAGATCTTTTGTTACACAAGGTAAATAGGTCTTGTATTACCCAGTGTAAACAGGTCTTGGATTACACTATGTAAACAGGTTTTGTATTACACAGTGTAAACAGGTCTTGTATTACACAGTGTAAACAGGTCTTGTATTACACAGTGTAAACAGGTCTTGTATTACACAGTGTAAACAGGTCTTGTATTACAAAGTGTAAACAGGTCTTGTATTACACAATGTAAACAGGTCTTGTATTACACAGTGTAAACATGTCTTGTATTACACAGTGTAAACAGGTCTTGTATTACACAGTGTAAACAGGTCTTGTATTACACAGTGTAAACAGGTCTTGTATTACACAGTGTAAACAGGTCTTGTATTACACAGTGTAAACAGGTCTTGTATTACACAGTGTAAACAGGTCTTGTATTACAAAGTGTAAACAGGTCTTGTATTACACAATGTAAACAGGTCTTGTATTACACAGTGTAAACATGTCTTGTATTACACAGTGTAAACAGGTCTTGTATTACACAGTGTAAACAGGTCTTGTATTACACAGTGTAAACAGGTCTTGTATTACAAAGTGTAAACAGGTCTTGTATTACACAATGTAAACAGGTCTTGTATTACACAGTGTAAACATGTCTTGTATTACACAGTGTAAACAGGTCTTGTATTACACAGTGTAAACAGGTCTTGTATTACACAGTGTAAACAGGTCTTGTATTACACTGTGTAAACAGGTCTTGTATTACACTGTGTAAACAGGTCTTGTATTACACAGTGTAAAGAGGTCTTGTATTACACTGTGTAAACAGGTCTTGTATTACACAGTGTAAACAGGTCTTGTATTACACATGGGTAACAACTCACATTGACCGCCTGCCGTCGATGAATTTGTTGTGACAAGAAGTATCTCCGCTAGCCGTGCACTGGTCAACACAGCTTTGTTTTCCCAAGCTGCTAATTAAACACAATTAACACCTAATTAATCACAATGAAACGTGTAGCTCAGCACAATCAGTAAGTTGGGACCGCACGATCTTCAGGAATTCCACTCAACCCTTCCACACCGGGGTCACACTAAACATACAAATTTAATGTTTCGTGAATACTCACTGTCCGCTATGACATTACAATAATATGGCGATGAAGCGCTCGGTCCAGAGATCGTTTTTCTCGGGTGAACAGTGCGTGGCCGTGACTAAGGTTGCGCCTCATTGGCTATTCGCTACGGGCTACGGGTCTCTCTCCCTACAAAGTCAACTATCACCTTGCTTACGTGCAAGGGTTCTCAATTATGACCTTATCACATAAACCCTAGTTAAATATTGCTTTTAGCTTTTTTTTTTAATATATACGGGGAAAGGGGGGGGGTGAGGATCTAGAAAGTTATCAGTGAGCGTTTATGGTTGGGGTGGGGGTGGGGGAGGTTTTGGGGGATTTCCTCAATCAATGACCTTTATTGCAAGGACCATCTGTGAACTCACGTGGAAAAAATAGTTATTATCTACATGTATTTCTTGTTTCGGGACTTTCCAAATTCCTTCGATTTTCTACTTACATTATATGACCCCAAAAAACCACCTTATTTGAGAACCCCTGACCAGTAGGGCAGACACACACATACACACACACAATTGCCTTATCCGTAGATTGAATTTGATACACACGAAGATTTCGTGGATTAGGTGGTAGTAAGTGGCTGGAGGTAAAAATTGTAAAAATAAATCATGCGGTTGAATCCTTTATATCATTAGATTTAAAGAGAAATGTGATTCGTTCTGTATTCACACGAAAAAAATATTATTTTTTTTTTTGGTTGTTGTTTTAAACTGACTTAGCGTCAGTTCACACGATCAAATTTCGCGTCAAATTGTTGTATGAACGCACTATTTTGTGCGTGGTTTATTTGGGGGGTGGGGGGGGGGAATTTGATCAAAAAGTAATTTGAAAGTTGTGACAAGGGCTTCATACACGAATTGCATCAAATGCTTGAGGGAAAATTTGATCGTGTGAACCGACCCTTAGCCTCAAAACTGACATAAGCATAACATGGGTATAAAGAGCTGTTTTAGAGAGTATAACTATCGTAAATTTATTACAACCTTTATGGTAACTATATGTAAAAATGATAAATTTCCACGAAGAATATCTTGACTTTTTAAAAAAAATTATTATTCGTAAATAATCTTAAACCAAAGTTTATTAAGAAAATGAAAGAAGAAAAAAAAACAAATATAATTAATGTAGTTTGTCAAAAAAACAGACAAAACGAGTTGCAATGAATTAATATTAACTAACTATGGGTTCATTCAGTACAGCGGTTCTCAAGCTGTGAGTCGTGATTCATTTGGGCATCAAAAGACGCTTACGCAGGCGTCACCTAAGACTATCGGAAAACAACATGTTTTTTGAAGTGGCTTAGAAAATAATTTTAAAGGTTGGGGGGTCACCACAACACGATAAACTGTAATAAAGGGATCGGCATTAGGGGCGGTTGAGTACCACTTGTTTAGTAGATGTTTTCTTCGGAACTTTATAGAAATACAAAACTTACAAACATATGTTTTTCGTATACATCAAATGGATTTAAATAAGGCTTCAAAAAAAAATTAGGCTGCCACCACGAGACTCAAAATTTAAAAGCCCAGACTAAGGACCTACCCCCCACCCCAACCACCACCCCACACCACAACCAGAACCACCACCACAACCACCACCAACACCACCACCAACATCACCGCCACCACCACCCCGCACACACATAAAGTGACTGAAGTTTTCGATCGGTAGAAAGGTTTTCGACAAAAAACGTGAGAACCCATGCTTTAAACAGATGTGACACACTTCGACGTAATTCTTGATGTATGCCATCCACACGGTTCGTTCGAGTGTTTGCATGGTCGATGCTCTTGGTCAACTTACCCAACTATGCAGATAAGGTGGGTGGATGGAAAAAAAAAAGGGGGGGGGGGGAGTTTAAGTACACGTTGTGTAGTTGTAGTAGAACAGACACCATTGGACAACTGACAGAAATTCGTGTTCAACATGTCCAAGTTCTTCATTTAAAATGGGTTGAAAAATGTGTGATGTGTAGGGTATATAAGGAAAATGATATTAGTAATTAGTTTCCCTAGCCCGCAACAGTTCTTGTAAGAATATTATTAGTTCAAAACCCTCTAGTTTTTCAATATAGATTTCAAAGTGTATTTATAGCAAATTTAATCTCGATTTTTACATTAAAGGTATATATATATAAGAAAAACTAACTTAATTGTCATATTTTACAACCACTGAGTATTATAGGTTTAATAGAGAACAAACTTTACTGTCCCATTAAAATCGCTTGACTTAGGTACCCAAACAGCCCCTCCTCCCCCGCTCTCTACCCCAAAACTCCAATTTTAACAAACATGTAGATATTAATATTTTGAAATCCACAAATATTTTAAAAGGGGGATCCTTAAAATATGTTTTTCAACCCAATTTTGGCCTAGATGGAATAATTTTGTTAACTTAGAAACTTTCATTGCAACCCAACCCATCGTGTATAACGTTGGCTATCATTGGGGCCAGGGCCGGCCCTAACAATTGCGGGGCCCTATGCGAAACGGTTTGCGCGGGGGCCCAGTATGGGTAGGGATAAGGATATTAAGTGAAAATTAAGATTTTGCATTGGAAAATAAATTAGCGCGGGGTCTATGAAAATGCGGGGCCCATAGCGGCCGCATAGGTTGCAATGGCCTAAGGCCGGCCCTGATTAAGGCAATAGATTGTATAAAACCGTACACTCCTTCGGAACTTTAAATCTGATTTCAGAACCTTTGAGGAACATCTTGGAAACTATTAGAAAAAATATTTATTTTTTTTGTTTAAACTTAAATAGCACACCTTTAACATTACCGAGTCAATAACAAATATCAGGAGAAAAAAAATATCGGGAGAATTTTTTTTTTTTTTTCAATTATGTTTGGAATTCAGGAACTTTCTATTCGAATGTGCAGCATGTGACAACTTTTAATTAAATAGGAAACATTTTGAGGACTGAAATTCTTTCGTGTGTAACAAAGCACCAGTGGTGTCAGTTTTTTTTCGAAATTTGCCAGTTATCTCTCGTTTGGCTACATTCCATTCAATAGAATAATATGACACATAGGTCCAACTGAAAAAGCAGCGTAGTCAATAAATAAATATTTAAAAATTTTAATATTTTGATACTTTTATGAGGAATTTTCAATCTTTATTATCAATTTTTCTCAAAACTCTCAAAACCTGACATCACTGGTTTTTCCCTAGCTTGTGCCCTTCATTAATGTTGCCTTTTGGGACTTTCTGATCCTCATAAAATGCATCTAACCGTTCATTGACGTTGTTTACTGAATTAAATGCCGATTTGGGGCCATATCACAACAAACTTCTCCCACTGCTATCACAAATACATCTATATGATATAATGAGATTGTCAATAAAAATTAGCAAAAGAACAACCTTGACCTTAAGCATCTAGGTAAGCCAAGGCATTTTTTAATGCCCGCCCCAGAAGGTTGTGATCATCTCATATATACATTTTTCTTGTCGATTATTTTTGCTTGTGGTGTGACTGCTTCCGATTCCGGATGGCGCGCACAATATAATTCTCGATTACTACGCTTAATGATGTTTCTTCAGAAAATGAAATCGTCTCAATTTAAAGATGGTGCAATAAATACTCGGTTCAAAAGTGGTTGGGACATCAGAATATTTAATATAGTTCATGGGCGGGAATTTAAAAAAAAAGTGTGCAGTGGCGTATCATTTTAGAGGGTGTGGGGGTGGGGGGTGTAGTAAAAATGTTGATTCTTAAATGTGCGTTACTTGAGTTCATGTTTTGTCAAGTAACTTTATTAGGTGGGAATTTCGCGTATTGCTGCCGCCAGTGTTTGGCGGGCTATATCTAGTTCTAACCAGTGCACAATTTTGTTTAAGGCGCATAGAATAAAACTATAAATATTCATTTAAGAGCCAGTTGAAAGGGCACCGTTCTGAATAAAGGCTTATTTAAATGCCCCGGAAGCCATTCAATATGTAAATAATTTTTTGTTTTCATTTTACCCTCTACTCTTTACAATCTGTTGTTTTTTTTTAATTACAACTTATAAAAATGGAGGGAAAAAAATATTCAACTTCCGGCACCAAATCCGCCATATGGAATTAATCAAATACTCTCTTACTATTGTTTCTCAATTTAACTGTATTTCTTCTTTTTTTTTTTTTTTGTTATATTTTATGTATCCCTAAATATTTTAGCCCTTTGAGATTCTGGCCCTTTTTTTTCCCCCACATACCAATATATATATAGTCTTTTACTTCCTGTAATCTTGGCTTAGAAAAATCCTACAATCCGGGAACAACAAAGGAGATCTCTAAAGACCCGGTTCTTGTCGTATTTTCCTTTGTTCTGTTTTGCTGAAGGAGGTTCTAAGCCGACACGTTCACGACTTTTGTCACGTCTGTTGGTTAAAGCTTCCACATACATTGTTAACTATTTTCAATAGAAATGTCAAAATCAAATTTTGTTTGGAATTCCTTTCCCCCCCCCCCCTCATGATTGAACGACCCATTTACAAATATGCAAACATTAAAAACATAGAGCTTTAGACAGTTTATATATATATGTATATCTATTGGGCCGCTTTCTGGTCGATCGTTCGTAACTGAGTCAATCCCAAACTGGTTTACAGTTTTTCATAATTTTACCAAGCGAATTGCTGCAAAAATGACAAATTAAGTCTTCACGTGCAGTGTTAATTAGTCTGTTTTATTATTATTATTATTTTTGTATAATGGTGTTAACAGTGGGTCTTTGCAAGTTCTGCTGATCGTTTCAAAAACCAGGTGTGTTGTTTAAATTCTGACCACATCAATAAAGAAATGATTCAACAAACATGTCAGAATTCAGTAAGTTAACTTTTTTTGTTTGATTTTGGGGGCGTGACCACCTCAACGAGACTCCACCTCATCACATCCGGGTCATCTTCAGCCACAGGGGAACAGTGTCACGTCCTCTCAGATTTATCTGTACGTCCTCTCAGATTTATCTGCACGTCCTCTCAGATTTATCTGCATTTCTTCTCCGATTTATCTGTATTTCCTATCAGGTTTATCTGTTTTTCCTCTCACGTTTATCTGTACGTCCTTCTCAGGTTTATCTGTACGTCCTCCTCAGGTTTATCTGTATGTCCCCTCAGGTTTATCTGCATGTCCTCTCATGTTTATATGTCTGTCCTCTCGGATTTATCTGCATGTCCTCTCAGATTCATCTTTGTGTCCTCTCAGATTCATCTGCGTGTCCTCTCAGATTCATCTGCGTGTCCTCTCAGATTTATATTTATGTCCTCTCAGAATTATCTGTGTCCTCTCGGTTTTGTATTCAAGTCTGTATGGAAAAAAAAAGCAAAGCAAAGAACAGAATGATTAAAATAAGTTCAGTTCTTTTGTCCTTACAATCAACAGATGGATAATGTCTAATGCAACAAAGTACCCCTCTACTACTGTAGCACCCACTTCCAGTCTGTAGTAACCAATCGAGCTCCTTAGTTCTACCCCACACGCGTAGTACTCGTTCCACGTCTGTTGTATCCGCTCCAAACTCTGCAATTCCCTTTCCTAGTCAGTAGTATATCCCCCCCCCCAGAGCATGCGATGCCGATTTCACCGCAGTAGTACTACTCCACCAAGAGACGGGTCGAATTTCGGCTTCGGTTTCGGCGCCAAAAGTTGCTATTCGATCACTTTTTGGCTTAGTTTCAGTTTCGGTCGAAACTGAAAAGTTAACTTTCGGGTTTATTTTCGGTTTCGGCTGAAAGTGGTTGAGGCTTTCGGTCGTCTACCGGAAGTCAGACTGCAATTCAGACTACCTTCCGACTTTTCTTTTATCTGGGTCAAATACAAAATTAGCCAATCAATGATAATTGCGGGTAAACGAATAATTCAAATTTCGACCAAAAAGAAAGCGTCTTTCAACGAAAATGCACGGTTTAGCTCAGTAGTCGGCAAATCGCGGCTTGCCGAGCCGCATGCGTCTCTTTAGCGACCTGAGCGAAGCTCGGCCAGTCGGCCCATAAATCTGGTTTGACTCCGATAAACCTGGTTCTTGACAGGTTCTTTAAAAGTAACTTTGAATCTCAGAAAAATGTTTAATCGTCCTGCTGCTGATTTTGTGTGTGGCTCTTTTGACTAATGAGTTTGCCGACCACTGATTAAGCGGAACACAAAGAGTTACTTTGAGACTTATGTCCTGGCATTTTACTGGGCTGTAGCAATTTTAAAAAAATACATGGGCTAAGATTTCGATCAATATCAAATATGTCTATGTAGCGTTGTAATAATATTATAAAAGCAAAGGGCACCCAAGGGTCTATTTTGCATGAGGATATGGGGGGCCCCAACCCGAAATAAACTTTCTGACATCATGTTTCATAATTTAAATTACTTTTTAATTCAATGGTAAAAGTTAAAGTATTCAATAAATTTTATCTTCTAAAAGTCAAGGACTCTTCTATATATTACGCTTCTTGTGTGACTCGTGGACTGATTCCCTTTCCGGCTGCTTCCTAATAACCGAATTTGGTATTGAGAGTATATTACAAAAAGTTCTATATGTTTTTTTGTTTTTTTTTACATGCACGCCACTCACACATGATTAACATGGAACACTACACTGAGTTTTTCGTCTTTTTCCCCAAGAGCTTTCGTTCTGGTTTGCAAGTACTGTACAGAATGATTATGTGGCTTGCAAGTATTGTACAGAAGGATTATGTGGCTTGCAAGTATTGTACAGAATGATTATCTGGCTTGAAAGTATTGTACAGAATGATTATCTGGCTTGAAAGTATTGCACAGAATGATTATCTGGCTTGAAAGTATTGCACAGAATGATTATGTGGCTTGCAAGTATTGCACAGAATGATTATGTGGTGTGCAAGTATTGTACAGAACGATTATGTGGCGTTCAAGTATTGCACAGAATGATTATGTGGTGTGCAGGTATTGCACAGAATGATTATGTGGTGTGCAAGTATTGCACAGAATGATTATGCGCCCCATGCTCGTCATTTTGTCAGTTATCCACGGCCCGCTGTGAAAAAAAGTTTGGTGACCCTTGCTTTGGCGCCCTCCTCACCTCAGTCAATTCTGTTACGGTCTGTAACCTAACTCCTCCCGCAAAGTCCAATCCAAGCGTTTCTCTAAGACATGAAAAGAATTCATTGATTTTTCCTTTTTTGTGCGTGATAGGTGAGATGACCGGGCAACCGGACGCTCACCATCAGGGTGGAGAGCTCTGTGTTAAAGACTGAACCTTACCTTACAGCGGTCGAAACACGCGAGTTTTTTGTTTTTCTCCCTCGCTCTGGCCTCAACTGATCGATGGAAATTAGTTGAGATGATTGCCCCAATTTTGGCCTTTATTGAATAATTGATTTCGTGGATGCACTGTTAGTCTAGAGTGAACAGGACACATTTTACACGCATACAATAAAACACATCCACACACTCACACATACACACATGCACATACAAAAACACTCCTACCATGCGTGTTTTAACACTGGTCAATTCAATGAGACTTGTATAGCAGCAGCAGGGACTCTCAGGTTGTAAGTAGTGCCTCATATAGTGTTTAGGGCCACCAGGGGAAAGCTAAACGTTTTGACACCCCACTTCCCACGGAAAAAAATACTTTTCTGTTGGTCGAAAATGACACTCTTTTATATTCAGAAGACAAAGCACCTCCCAGTAATATTCCCCCCTCCCTTTTTTATTTTTCTCACAGATCCATCGACTCTACCTACAACACTGACTCTGTCCTTGGATCTGGTCTTTACCTGAACCATGCATACTACAAATGTCAGACCCCAAAGACTTATGGACGCCGCGGTATTAAAGGTGGAATTACCGGACACATGCGTGGGACGGGGGAGGTGTGAATGCAATCAAGGAGCTTTTAAAGCATGGGCTGACACCCTACAACTACGACGATTCCACCCCCCCTCACACCAATTCCACCAACCCCACGCATTCCATTACCAACTCAATTGCACCTAAATCCCACTTCCACCTCAACCACTATTCCACAACCCCAACAATTCCACCTCCCACCCAAATTCCACCATTCCAGCATTTCCCGCTTCCACCCTGATTCTACCATTCCAGCATTTCCCGCCTCCACCCTAATCACACCATTCTAGCATTTCCCGCCTCCACCCTAATTCTTTCCCTACAGCAAATCTACCGCCAACCCACCTCCACCCCTATTCCACCACCCCACCATTACCACTACGCCAATTCCACCTCCACACCTCAAGTCAGTATGTTCTGTGGATCCCCCCACTTCCCACAAAGCGATATAGACAGCGCTAGTCGCAGAGGAGGAGCTTTCAAAAAGGTGTTCAGAATGTTCAGGCTGCTATGCATCGACGGGTATCGGAAAAAAAAACGATAGTGATCTGATATTAATAGCCGAGCAAATTTCCGTCGAGCCAATAATCTTTGTTACACAATAACGGACACGCAGCCTACTGAGTGACAATGACAGTGGGGATGTCATGTTTTTTTCTCCGGGACTATCTCGTGATTTTTTTTATTTCTTTGTTTTTACTTCCTTTCTCTCTTTATTTTCTTTTAAAGACTGTTCTGAAGAAAAGACTCAAACTATTAAAACATTCAACTTCACCATTTCCTCCATTTCCTTGTAGACCGGCGAAGTTAGGCTCGGGGTCTGGTTCCGGTCCGCCCGGTTCCGTTCCGCTGACCCACACTCTGGGAAGCACTGACTTAACTCGTAGAGCCGACGTCCCGCAACAACAGCTCATTTGGCAACTGAGCTATGGCAATGTGAAGGGCAGTAAACCTTAGTTGATATCGACCAGTTTTTTTTTTGTTTTTTTTTATTTGGATCCCTTTCTTATCTCAGACCTGTTTACCCTGAAACTCTTAAAATCGTATAACATCATCATAAAATCTTTGTAAAAAAAATAACATACAGTATATATAAGGTACACACCTCAGAATCGTACATTGTACGCCAAAATCGTAGGAGTAAACATGTCTGTTATCTTGCTCGCGGGCTTTCAAAGAATCGGCGAAAAAGCCAACGTGCAGACGATTCATTGTGCCAAACTTTGGTTATGCGTTCTAGGCTTTGGCAGTAAATAAATGATGAAACAAGATATGGTTAGGCTTAGGAGAAACTGACGATGATTGAGTTCATTGAAACTGACGATGATTGAGTACCTTGAAACTGACAGTGATTGAGGCGATATTGTGGTAGGGAAGCCAGTCCCGGGTGGCCCTAATCCTAACTACGCCACTGAAATCCTCTTACGTAAATAAATCTTTAATAAAAAAGGGGGGGGGGTGTTGGGGCGAGAGCTTGATCCAGTCTAATACGTAGACTCAAGTTTTTTTTTTATTTTGCTATTTTCTTTTATTAAGTGCTTCCCGAGATTTGCTGCAATACTGGGGTATTCCCTCTTCAAAGTCTGCCCTTGTGACTCGCTCATTTTTTTTTTCTTACTGATCGTCAAAACCCAGGCTGAAATCCAAGCGAGAGATCACGCTCCTCCCACGGGTATGGTAAGCCTTCGGGATAAGAACATACACTGCTTCTTGATCCTTACCAAATGGCCGAGAAGCGATCGGATTTTTCTGGGCTTATTTTTAGCCTATCAATTTTTTTTTAATAGTCTTTTTAAAACCTTTTTATTTAAATCAACCTTAACAAAAAATTATTTAAAAACTTATAGGATTGTGGATTAAAATAGTTTATGACCTATCTAAGATAAACAAAATTAAAATAAAACAACAATATTTAAACAATCTGGCAGCAGTCGCTGGTGCCGTTGGGAAACGTGTGCCCCACTCCAAAGACATAAATAGTTTGAGAAGCGCTGCTTTATACTTTTTTCGCCGTCGTTTTATGACCTAGTTGATGAGTAAACAATCATTTTTTTTACGGAAGTAAAATAAAATGAGGCTCTGAGAAAAGTCACGAATGTCTGCGAGTTGAATGCAGATCGCATGACAATATCGCCACATTGAAGTCAAGAGATCGCATGACAATATCGCCACATTGAAGTCAAGAGATCGCATGACAATATCGCCACATTGAATTAATCAAAATACTCTCCCATTAATGATCGTCAATTTCCCTGTACTTCTTTTCTTAAATTTTACACATTTTGCAAAATATTTTTCTCTGTTAAAATCTTATTTTTCTCTGTTAAAATCTTATTTTTCACAGTGATTATACATAAGTTCTTTTACTCCATGTAATCTTGGTTTTGGAAAACCTAACTTCCAGCATTAACAATGGCGGACACGAAAGTTTTTTTACTACTTTATAGTCCCGAAGACCCACCTGCTTTCCCACCCTCTACTCCTCACGGCTGCCAGCTACCAGTTCATAAAGAAAGCTCAACACTGTGACTATGGCCGATTTAAACCCCCTTGGGTGCCCTAAGCACTTTTAAACTTCGGTTCCCCCACCCCACTATTATATTTAACTCAAAATGTAAAGAAATATCAACAGTGAAACAGATTACTTTATTGACACGAACAGAGCTTGACACGTCAGATAGAATGTATGTACTGCCTCTTAAGATAGAATGTATGTACTGTAAGATAGAATGTATGTACTGTAAGATAGAATGTATGTTCTGTAAGATAGAATGTATGTACTGTAAGATAGAATGTATGTACTGTAAGATAGAATGTATGTACTGTAAGATAGAATGTATGTTCTGTAAGATAGAATGTATGTACTGTAAGATAGAATGTATGTTCTGTAAGATAGAATGTATGTACTGTAAGATAGAATGTATGTACTGTAAGATAGAATGTATGTACTGTAAGATAGAATGTATGTACTGTAAGATAGAATGTATGTACTGTAAGATAGAATGTATGTACTGTAAGATAGAATGTATGTACTGTAAGATAGAATGTATGTACTGTAAGATAGAATGTATGTACTGTAAGATAGAATGTATGTACTGTAAGATAGAATGTATGTACTGTAAGATAGAATGTATGTACTGTAAGATAGAATGTATGTACTGTAAGATAGAATGTATGTACTGTAAGATAGAATGTATGTACTGTAAGATAGAATGTATGTACTGTAAGATAGAATGTATGTACTGTAAGATAGAATGTATGTACTGTAAGATAGAATGTATGTACTGTAAGATAGAATGTATGTACTGTAAGATAGAATGTATGTACTGTAAGATAGAATGTATGTACTGTAAGATAGAATGTATGTACTGTAAGATAGAATGTATGTACTGTAAGATAGAATGTATGTACTGTAAGATAGAATGTATGTACTGTAAGATAGAATGTATGTTCTGTAAGATAGAATGTATGTACTGTAAGATAGAATGTATGTACTGTAAGATAGAATGTATGTTCTGTAAGATAGAATGTATGTTCTGTAAGATAGAATGTATGTTCTGTAAGATAGAATGTATGTTCTGTAAGATAGAATGTATGTACTGTAAGATAGAATGTATGTTCTGTAAGATAGAATGTATGTTCTGTAAGATAGAATGTATGTACTGTAAGATAGAATGTATGTACTGTAAGATAGAATGTATGTACTGTAAGATAGAATGTATGTACTGTAAGATAGAATGTATGTACTGTAAGATAGAATGTATGTACTGTAAGATAGAATGTATGTACTGTAAGATAGAATGTATGTACTGTAAGATAGAATGTATGTACTGTAAGATAGAATGTATGTTCTGTAAGATAGAATGTATGTACTGTAAGATAGAATGTATGTACTGTAAGATAGAATGTATGTACTGTAAGATAGAATGTATGTACTGTAAGATAGAATGTATGTACTGTAAGATAGAATGTATGTACTGTAAGATAGAATGTATGTTCTGTAAGATAGAATGTATGTACTGTAAGATAGAATGTATGTACTGTAAGATAGAATGTATGTACTGTAAGATAGAATGTATGTACTGTAAGATAGAATGTATGTACTGTAAGATAGAATGTATGTACAGTAAGATAGAATGTATGTACTGTAAGATAGAATGTATGTACTGTAAGATAGAATGTATGTACTGTAAGATAGAATGTATGTACTGTAAGATAGAATGTATGTACTGTAAGATAGAATGTATGTACTGTAAGATAGAATGTATGTACTGTAAGATAGAATGTATGTACTGTAAGATAGAATGTATGTACTGTAAGATAGAATGTATGTACTGTAAGATAGAATGTATGTACTGTAAGATAGAATGTATGTACTGTAAGATAGAATGTATGTACTGTAAGATAGAATGTATGTACTGTAAGATAGAATGTATGTACTGTAAGATAGAATGTATGTACTGTAAGATAGAATGTATGTACTGTAAGATAGAATGTATGTACTGTAAGATAGAATGTATGTACTGTAAGATAGAATGTATGTACTGTAAGATAGAATGTATGTACTGTAAGATAGAATGTATGTACTGTAAGATAGAATGTATGTACTGTAAGATAGAATGTATGTACTGTAAGATAGAATGTATGTACTGTAAGATAGAATGTATGTTCTGTAAGATACAATGTATGTTCTGTAAGATAGAATGTATGTACTGTAAAATAGAATGTATGTTCTGTAAGATAGAATGTATGTTCTGTAAGATAGAATGTATGTACTGTAAGATAGAATGTATGTACTGTAAGATAGAATGTATGTACTGTAAGATAGAATGTATGTTCTGTAAGATAGAATGTATGTTCTGTAAGATAGAATGTATGTACTGTAAGATAGAATGTATGTTCTGTAAGATAGAATGTATGTACTGTAAGATAGAATGTATGTTCTGTAAGATAGAATGTATGTACTGTAAGATAGAATGTATGTTCTGTAAGATAGAATGTATGTTCTGTAAGATGGAATGTATGTACTGTAAGATAGAATGTATGTTCTGTAAGATAGAATGTATGTTCTGTAAGATAGAATGTATGTTCTGTAAGATAGAATGTATGTACTGTAAGATAGAATGTATGTACTGTAAGATAGAATGTATGTTCTGTAAGATAGAATGTATGTTCTGTAAGATAGAATGTATGTTCTGTAAGATAGAATGTATGTACTGTAAGATAGAATGTATGTTCTGTAAGATAGAATGTATGTTCTGTAAGATAGAATGTATGTTCTGTAAGATAGAATGTATGTACTGTAAGATAGAATGTATGTTCTGTAAGATAGAATGTATGTTCTGTAAGATAGAATGTATGTTCTGTAAGATAGAATGTATGTACTGTAAGATAGAATGTATGTTCTGTAAGATAGAATGTATGTTCTGTAAGATAGAATGTATGTTCTGTAAGATAGAATGTATGTTCTGTAAGATAGAATGTATGTTCTGTAAGATAGAATGTATGTTCTGTAAGATAGAATGTATGTACTGTAAGATAGAATGTATGTTCTGTAAGATAGAATGTATGTACTGTAAGATAGAATGTATGTTCTGTAAGATAGAATGTATGTACTGTAAGATAGAATGTATGTACTGTAAGATAGAATGTATGTTCTGTAAGATAGTATGTATGTTCTGTAAGATAGAATGTATGTTCTGTAAGATAGAATGTATGTTCTGTAAGATAGAATGTATGTTCTGTAAGATAGAATGTATGTTCTGTAAGATAGAATGTATGTTCTGTAAGATAGAATGTATGTTCTGTAAGATAGAATGTATGTTCTGTAAGATAGAATGTATGTTCTGTAAGATAGAATGTATGTTCTGTAAGATAGAATGTATGTTCTGTAAGATAGAATGTATGTTCTGTAAGATAGAATGTATGTTCTGTAAGATAGAATGGATGTACTGTAAGATAGAATGTATGTTCTGTAAGATAGAATGTATGTTCTGTAAGATAGAATGTATGTACTGTAAGATAGAATGTATGTACTGTAAGATAGAATGTATGTTCTGTAAGATAGAATGTATGTTCTGTAAGATAGAATGTATGTTCTGTAAGATAGAATGTATGTTCTGTAAGATAGAATGTATGTTCTGTAAGATAGAATGTATGTTCTGTAAGATAGAATGTATGTTCTGTAAGATAGAATGTATGTTCTGTAAGATAGAATGTATGTTCTGTAAGATAGAATGTATGTTCTGTAAGATAGAATGTATGCTCTGTAAGATAGAATGTATGTTCTGTAAGATAAAATGTATGTTCTGTAAGATAGAATGTATGTACTGTAAGATAGAATGTATGTTCTGTAAGATAGAATGTATGTTCTGTAAGATAGAATGTATGTTCTGTAAGATAGAATGTATGTTCTGTAAGATAGAATGTATGTTCTGTAAGATAGAATGTATGTTCTGTAAGATAGAATGTATGTTCTGTAAGATAGAATGTATGTTCTGTAAGATAGAATGTATGTACTGTAAGATAGTATGTATGTTCTGTAAGATAGAATGTATGTTCTGTAAGATAGAATGTATGTACTGTAAGATAGAATGTATGTTCTGTAAGATAGAATGTATGTTCTGTAAGATAGAATGTATGTACTGTAAGATAGAATGTATGTTCTGTAAGATAGAATGTATGTTCTGTAAGATAGAATGTATGTTCTATAAGATAGAATGTATGTTCTGTAAGATAGAATGTATGTTCTGTAAGATATAATGTATGTTCTGTAAGATAGAATGTATGTACTGTAAGATAGAATGTATGTTCTGTAAGATAGAATGTATGTTCTGTAAGATAGAATGTATGTACTGTAAGATAGAATGTATGTACTGTAAGATAGAATGTATGTACTGTAAGATAGAATGTATGTTCTGTAAGATAGAATGTATGTTCTGTAAGATAGAATGTATGTACTGTAAGATAGAATGTATGTTCTGTAAGATAGAATGTATGTACTGTAAGATAGAATGTATGTACTGTAAGATAGAATGTATGTACTGTAAGATAGAATGTATGTTCTGTAAGATAGAATGTATGTTCTGTAAGATAGAATGTATGTTCTGTAAGATAGAATGTATGTTCTGTAAGATAGAATGTATGTACTGTAAGATAGAATGTATGTACTGTAAGATAGAATGTATGTTCTGTAAGATAGAATGTATGTACTGTAAGATAGACTGTATGTTCTGTAAGATAGAATGTATGTTCTGTAAGATAGTATGTATGTACTGTAAGATAGAATGTATGTACTGTAAGATAGAATGTATGTTCTGTAAGATAGAATGTATGTACTGTAAGATAGAATGTATGTACTGTAAGATAGAATGTATGTACTGTAAGATAGAATGTATGTACTGTAAGATAGAATGTATGTTCTGTAAGATAGAATGTATGTTCTGTAAGATAGAATGTATGTACTGTAAGATAGAATGTATGTTCTGTAAGATAGAATGTATGTACTGTAAGATAAAATGTATGTACTGTAAGATAGAATGTATGTTCTGTAAGATAGAATGTATGTTCTGTAAGATAGAATGTATGTACTGTAAGATAGAATGTATGTACTGTAAGATAGAATGTATGTTCTGTAAGATAGAATGTATGTTCTGTAAGATAGAATGTATGTTCTGTAAGATAGAATGTATGTACTGTAAGATAGAATGTATGTTCTGTAAGATAGAATGTATGTACTGTAAGATAGAATGTATGTACTGTAAGATAGAATGTATGTTCTGTAAGATAGAATGTATGTACTGTAAGATAGAATGTATGTTCTGTAAGATAGAATGTATGTTCTGTAAGATAGAATGTATGTTCTGTAAGATAGAATGTATGTATTGTAAGATAAAATGTATGTACTGTAAGATAGAATGTATGTACTGTAAGATAGAATGTATGTTCTGTAAGATAGAATGTATGTTCTGTAAGATAGAATGTATGTTCTGTAAGATAGAATGTATGTTCTGTAAGATAGAATGTATGTACTGTAAGATAGAATGTATGTTCTGTAAGATAGAATGTATGTTCTGTAAGATAGAATGTATGTACTGTAAGATAGAATGTATGTTCTGTAAGATAGAATGTATGTTCTGTAAGATAGAATGTATGTACTGTAAGATAGAATGTATGTACTGTAAGATAGAATGTATGTACTGTAAGATAGAATGTATGTACTGTAAGATAGAATGTATGTTCTGTAAGATAGAATGTATGTTCTGTAAGATAGAATGTATGTTCTGTAAGATAGAATGTATGTACTGTAAGATAGAATGTATGTTCTGTAAGATAGAATGTATGTTCTGTAAGATAGAATGTATGTTCTGTAAGATAGAATGTATGTTCTGTAAGATAGAATGTATGTACTGTAAGATAGAATGTATGTTCTGTAAGATAGAATGTATGTACTGTAAGATAGAATGTATGTTCTGTAAGATAGAATGTATGTTCTGTAAGATAGAATGTATGTTCTGTAAGATAGAATGTATGTTCTGTAAGATAGAATGTATGTTCTGTAAGATAGAATGTATGTTCTGTAAGATAGAATGTATGTTCTGTAAGATAGAATGTATGTTCTGTAAGATAGAATGTATGTTCTGTAAGATAGAATGTATGTTCTGTAAGATAGAATGTATGTTCTGACACTTAACATAGTATGTACGCGTTAAAATTATTTTCTTACTTCTCCAACATTTTCTAATAGCAAACTCTTTTTAAAGCACGCCCAAAAAACCAAGATCCCGTAGCAACACCGGTTCTCAAATTTGTGACGGGTAATCCTCCCACCCGCCTTGTGGCATGGTTAATCTGCTAAGCGTGGTTATTCTGCTAAGCCTGGTTATTCTGCTAAGCGGGGTTATTCTGTTAAGCGTGGTTATTCTGCTAAGCCTGGTTATTCTGCTAAGCGTGGTTATTCTGCTAAGCGGGGTTATTCTGCTAAGCGGGGTTATTCTGTTAAGCGGGGTTATTCTGCTAAGCCTGGTTATTCTGCTAAGCGGGGTTATTCTGCTAAGCCTGGTTATTCTGCTAAGCGTGGTTATTCTGCTAAGCGGGGCTATTCTGCTAAGCCTGGTTATTCTGCTAAGCCGGGT
This sequence comes from Omphiscola glabra, assembly GCA_964017045.1. Lineage (NCBI taxonomy): Eukaryota > Metazoa > Mollusca > Gastropoda > Lymnaeidae > Omphiscola > Omphiscola glabra. The sequence goes on along the minus strand of OZ024806.1, from coordinate 11,394,672 downwards.
TATTCTGCTAAGCGTGGTTATTCTGCTAAGCGTGGTTATTCTGCTAAGCGTGGTTATTCTGCTAAGCGTGGTTATTCTGCTAAGCGTGGTTATTCTGCTAAGCGTGGTCATTCTGCTAAGCGTGGTTATTCTGCTAAGCGGGGTTATTCTGCTAAGCGTGGTGTTTTATAAAGGGGGGGGGGGGGAAGAAAATGAAAGCTCGGCTGAGCTGTAAGTATTTCACCTTTTGTGGAATGGAATATCGATTTTTTTTTTTTAAAGTTCAAACTCAACATTGTATTCTAGTAACTACTGTTGTTTGGAAAAGATCTGCATGAGTGAATTTAGTTTTTACAGGTTGTGTGTTTGTTTGTTTATTTGTGTGTTTGTTTGTTTGTTGCTTTTTTCCATTAAATTCATGGCAGACATAAGAATTCTTCACTGAAACCCTCTCTAAAAACTTGGACGGGCGGATAGACAGACATACAGACAAATGGAAGGACGAATAGACAGACATACAGATAAATGGACGGACGGATAGACAGACATACAGTCAAATGGACGGACGGATAGACAGACATTCAGACAACTGGACGGCCGGGTAGACAGACATTCAGACAACTGGACGGCCGGGTAGACAGACATTCAGACAACTGGACGGACGTGTAGACAGACATTCAGACAACTGGACGGCCGGGTAGACAGACATTCAGACAGCTGGACGGACGGGTGGACAGACATTCAGACAGCTGGACGGCCGGGTAGACAGACATTCAGACAACTGGACGGCCGGGTAGACAGAGATAAAAACCAAACGAAATGAAACAGACTTCATTCAATCAAACAAACAGTAAGTATCACTTTAGTATTCAACGCTAAATGTCTATGAAGAGAGACTACGGTTATCTTGACTGGTTGAAATAACAAAATTAAAACATGATATCCGGTAACCAAAACAATTACTAAAAAAAAAAAAAAATTTTAAAACTTTTGAAATTTGCAATGTGTAGCAATGTTTTAATACATTTTTTCCCCCTCAACGTTGCGATGTAGCTAAAAACATCACCAAGAGGGGGCACTTCCATGTGTTGACTTAAACTTAAATCAGACAATTATTGGAAGTCTCCATAAAATGAATAAGTGAACAGGAAATGTATGCGCTTAATTAAAAAAAAATATAAATTATAACGACAGTCTTCATCACGCATTGATTGAAATAGAAGGACCCCCCGCGAATGTATTTAACCCTCTTGGGACGGATGGGCCGATCTATCAGCCCAAAGTGGAGTAGCGAAAAAGACAGAAGTCCGATCTATCGGCCCCATAATTCAAGCCTCGATATTGTCTGGCTAGTCTTCGTACCAGCGAATCAGTTTGCTTCTTACTTATTCCTGCCAATTCCCGGCATTGTAATGGCGGCCAGTGTCGATAGCTAACCAGCTTTTGTTGTGTTCGGGAATTGTATTTTTGTGTGGCAAGCAATAACGTACAATGCCAATATGCCTGACACTGACACTGACACTGATCAAACTGTCCTTAGTCATTTTGATATTCTAGCAGTGACTCTAACGCTGACACTGATCAAACTGTCCTTAGTCATTTTGATATTCTAGCAGTGACTCTAACGCTGACACTGATCAAACTGTCCTTAGTCATTTTAATATTCTAGCAGTGACTCTAACGCTGACACTGATCAAACTGTCCTTAGTCATTTTGATATTCTAGCAGTGACTCTAACACTGACACTGATCAAACTGTCCTTAGTCATTTTGATATTCTAGCAGTGACTCTAACGCTGACACTGATCAAACTGTCCTTAGTCATTTTGATATTCCAGCAGTGACTCTAACACTGACACTGATCAAACTGTCCTTAGTGATTTTGATATTCTAGCAGTGACTCTAACGCTGACACTGATCAAACTGTCCTTAGTCATTTTAATATTCTAGCAGTGACTCTAACACTGACACTGATCAAACTGTCCTTAGTGATTTTGATATTCTAGCAGTGACTCTAACGCTGACACTGATCAAACTGTCCTTAGTCATTTTGATATTCTAGCAGTGACTCTAACGCTGACACTGATCAAACTGTCCTTAGTCATTTTGATATTCTAGCAGTGACTCTAACGCTGACACTGATCAAACTGTCCTTAGTCATTTTGATATTCCAGCAGTGACTCTAACACTGACACTGATCAAACTGTCCTTAGTCATTTTGATATTCTAGCAGTGACTCTAACGCTGACACTGATCAAACTGTCCTTAGTCATTTTGATATTCCAGCAGTGACTCTAACGCTGACACTGATCAAACTGTCCTTAGTCATTTTGATATTCTAGCAGTGACTCTAACGCTGACACTGATCAAACTGTCCTTAGTCATTTTGATATTCCAGCAGTGACTCTAACGCTGACACTGATCAAACTGTCCTTAGTCATTTTGATATTCCAGCAGTGAATCTGACACAGATGAAAACAACCAGGAAAGTAATAAAGACTATCAAAATTAAATGATAAAGTTCAGGCTGACACTGTGAAGCCTTAGATTGGTATTAGTATTAGGCTATTAAGGGTGCTCAACTGGATAGAGATGGTCCCTCTGAATTTTTTAACCCCATAGGTCCAATAAATAAGGCATGAGCACCCCGCTTGAGTATTTTATGCTATTTTTTAACACTGAATATCTCTCAAATGTTTATGAAAGAGACCAGTAAAGTTATGCCGACTACTTTCTCAGAAACACTCGTCACCGTCCCGAAAGGGTTAACACACATTATTTAGGCTAATAGTTTTTATTATTATTATTGAATTTTAATAACAATCTCTTAAAACTTAAATAATTATTTTTTTCTGTTTTTTTTTTTTTTTTCTAAATTAAAAAAATGACAAGAAATAAAAGTCTTGTTTTGTGTCACTTTAGTTTTAAATTCATCACGAAATCTGGGAGAACCTCTCGTGGCAGCACGGGGCTCTAGGAAAACCCGATTGAGAGCCCTCGGCTGTTAGTAGGCCGAGCGGAAAACGTGAAAGTACTGTACCGCGAGCGTGTGAAAGGGATAGGGTTGACTGCTTTTCAGATTTTTCTATGTCCGGCCAACCGTGCTATGACCCTGGAAAATTCCGAGACGACAATAAGAGGGTTATTATTTGTTAAATTATTATTTTTTTAAAGGGGAGGGGTTGGGGGCGGGTCCTGTGGCTTTCGGGGGTGGGGGTGACAAAGAGCAAAGCTCGAATGAGAACGGGGTCGTGTTTACAGGAGTAAAATGGCGACACTAACCCAAAGGCCGCCGGGAGGGGCTTCGATCTCTACCTGACAGAGTACATAAGACATGGGTGGGGGAGGTGAGGAATTGAAGACGCCATTGCAACTTCTCAGGATCCACTTATCTGAGATCCTGGCTTAAGATTATGGGATAATAGTTTAAAACAGGAAAAAAAAAAGGGGGGGGGGGTGATTTCATCAACTATTATTTTCATTACATGATTTCGAATACCGAATAGGCTTCGTTAGATTGCTCGGCTTTAACCCGTTCGGGATATTAGTGCATGGACCCTTCAATCACATGAACTAAGTTTTCCCACTGGGCCCCATTGTTCGCACGACCTATAACCCACGCTGTGTCGTCTTGAGATCGTCTGGGTGCAGTGACTGCCCGAAGTGCGCACACCCAGGTAAGTAGTTAGGAATGGAGGGTACCGGAGCGGGGGGGGGGGCGTGTTGCGTATCGGGGGCGTGTAAAGTACTTTTCAATAGGGCTTGTCATTTAATGGCGGAAATCTCTAAATAGAACTACTGTAAGCATCCGGGTAATTATGCGGACAAAATGCCAACACTGTTCAGTACTGCTGTGTTAGCGAAGTGACTCTTAACCTAAATCAAAACTTTGTTTTCAGCTATATTTAATGAAATATTTACACCACTTTAATAAATCCACATTCTCAATAATAAAATGGCATAATACTTTTTGAGAGAGATTGAGAGAAACACATTAATTTATGTGGTGTTACGGGATTGGGATCATCCGAACGCAGGTCCAAAATTCATAACACTAGCAGTAGTAGGCCTAAATCGAATGAGCAGTTACTGTGTCAGTTTAATCATGTTTTACCATGAGTAAATGGTCAACTGTGATAATAGTCACTTAACAACTGTCGGAAACATGTTCAAGTTGTGTGTGTGTCTCTCTTTCTTTCTTACTCTCTCTCTCTCTCTCTCTCTGTGTTGGGGTGTGTGTGTGGGTGGGTGGGTTTGTTGGTTGGTTGGCCTGTGTATTTGTCTATGTGTGTGCGTTTGTTTGTGTGTATGTGTGTTTGTTTGTGTGTTTTTTTGTGTGTTTGTTTGTGTGTGTGTTTGTGTGTGTAAGTGAAAGCGCCACTGGAAAGCACACAATGAAGTAGTTTGGAAACAGGCCAATTTACGCTTGACCTGCACCCAAAGTCCATCAGTAGTATTTGTGTGGATTCCTGGGTGAAAGGGTGTACGAAATCTTGGTCATCTTTTAACATATAGCACGAACACTTACAAAAATTGATATTTTAAAAACAAACTTGTGTAACACAATTTCCTGAGTAACATAGTTAAAAAAAATCTTAGCCTATAGTTATTAAATTGCCGACTGTTTTTTTTATCTTTTTATGTTCAGATTAATAAACAATCTGCCCCGCCCATTTGCATGCATTTTTATTTTAATGATTTCTTTTTATATGACAATATAGTAGAAAGCTAAAAGAAAGCCAAAAAAGTTTGTGAGCTAACATTTTGATTATCATTCCAATTTTAATTTTTGTTTCGTGTTGGGGACTAGTTGTAGAAAAATTCTTCGTTGTATACCGTGTTTTCAGATTTATTTGTCCGCCATTCTAAAAATAGTAACATTACGTAGTGCGCTATTACGTTTTCCGGTCTGAGAAATGACAAGCCCTATTACTGAACCGCAGTCTGCTCAAACAGACTAAGTCTGGCTTTAAATGTCAGACACATTCTAAGCTTGGAGCCCCACCCTCCTTTTTTGATGAACTTACAGTCGTCAGCCAGTCGTTGCAGTAAGGTCCTAGTATACTTTCGGCCACTTTGATTTGCTCTTCGGTACGTGGTGTTTTGCTCTTCGGTACGTGGTGTTTTGCTCTTCGGTACGTGGTGTTTTGCTCTTCGGTACGTGGTGTTTTGCTCTTCGGTACTTGGTGTTTTGCTCTTCGGTACTTGGTGTTTTGCTCTTCGGTACGTGGTGTTTTGCTCTTCGGTACTTGTTGTTTTGCTCTTCGGTACGTGGTGTTTTGCTCTTCGGTAATTGTTGTTTTGCTCTTCGGTACTTGGTGTTTTGCTCTTCGGTACTTGGTGTTTTGCTCTTCGGTACTTGGTGTTTTGCTCTTCGGTACGTGGTGTTTTGCTCTTCGGTACTTGTTGTTTGCTCTTCGGTACTTGGTGTTTTGCTCTTCGGTACTTGGTGTTTTGCTCTTCGGTACGTGGTGTTTTGCTCTTCGGTACGTGGTGTTTTGCTCTTCGGTACTTGGTGTTTTGCTCTTCGGTACGTGGTGTTTTGCTCTTCGGTACGTGGTGTTTTGCTCTTCGGTAGTTGGTGGAATAACTCATAAAATACTAAAAGCAAGATATTGTAGATGAAAAACATTTGTTATTTAAAGCAAGAACAGAAGAGTATAGATAATGATAACTTCCCCCCCCCGCCCCCCCCCCCCCCCTTTGCGCTTCAAAGTGTCTGAAACTTTTTTTTTTTGGTTCTTTCTGTCAATGGGGTAGTGAATAGTAATTTATTAAATTACCTAAAAGGATGACCACGAGTATATTATCAGGTGGATTACCAGGTAGATTATCAGGTATATTAGCAGGTGGATTAGCAGGTGGTAGATTGTCCAATGGAGTAAAGGGTAGATTAGCAGCTGGTAGATTAGCAGGTAGTTTAGCAGGTGGAGAAATATGTACAATAACAGGTAGATTAGCCGGTGGATGAAGAGGTAGATTATCAGGTAGAAGAACGGGCATCTGACCGGCGATTGTGTTTAAGTCAGCCAGATCTGACCGGCGATTGTGTTTAAGTCAGCCAGATCTGACCGGCGATTGTGTTTAAGTCAGCCAGATCTGACCGGCGATTGTGTTTAAGTCAGCCAGATCTGTCCGGTGATTGCGCTTAAGTCATCTGACTGGTGATTAGGTGTACGGGAACAGAGAAAAAAAGGGAGAGGGGCGGTAGAACGAACGAAGGGCGCATGGGGTGTACTTTTTCGTAACCCACTTACCGTCTTACGTGACTTTTCAAATATGCCGGCAAAATCAAGAAAGGCCAGCTGTTTGTTTAAAGTGCGATCACTAAATTCATCCTGCGCATTTCTCTTCCAAGAGGCCACCATTATTTCCCCTCAAGGGCGGCACTTTCCAAACGTTTCAAGTGGGGCATACTTTGTAGACGTGCATCATTTAAAAATAACATGGTCAGTCGATATGCCCCGTGTCCCGATGTGCTTAGCTGCGCCATTTTAAAACACATGGGCAAACAATGACTGTGCCACGATGGATTGGAGGATGACACAACATAATCTTATGCACGGCTTTCGTCGAATTGATATTTTGTCTGCAATGGTATTAAAATTTTGATAGTTATGAAGTTGCGGATGCAAAAGCTGAATCGCCCTCTTCTAGACTACCCTCACCTGTACTAAACCAACCTCTTCCTACATCATATGCACAGTTAAATCCCCTTCTTCAAACATCATGTCAATCATGTAAATAGTTAAATGAACCTCTTCATACATCATTTATACATTTTAACCACCATCTTCGTACATCTTGTAAACATTTAAATCACCGTCTTCGTGCATGATATTAACAGCATACAATCTTTCTTTCTTCTTCATTGAGTGAAAAATTCATCGCACAGTTGAAATAAATGATTTCCCCGTCCAATCTCAGTCTTGAATTATAAAAAAATAAGTGAAACAAAGTACGGGGGGGGGGGGGGGGGAGCCTGAAAAATAGGAAGCAACAAAACAACGAACGCTTCTTCGGCGAGACGTCTTCTTTCCGCAAACAGAGAACACGGAAAGCAAGGGAAGCAATGCAATGTCCTATCCGAGAGGACAGCAAGGGGAATGTTAACTTTCATGCTTCGCCATACTTTGTTTCGCTTATTTCCCCTGATTGCAGTCTTCTCCCATCACCTACCCATTATCCTGGCCTTTAACATTTCGGATGTCACCAAATCTAAATGATCCCTATTTGAGTCACTAATGGCCTTAAATTTCGTGGCTGATTTCTGTGCTAGAGAAATACTTTAGATGTCTCGTGTTTAAATTGTTATCCTTGTAAAATGTTGACCTGGTTTAAATATTTTTTTTTCATTCATGTGCTGAAAATGAATATGTACAACTGACCAACACAAAAAAAACAAAAAAAACAAACAAACCTTTTCCTCTTATGTGGATCAAATAAAGAATTGTATCTTATCTCGTCTCATCTTATATAATCTTATCGTAACTTCCTCCTGTGGCACTGTCGAATGGTCCACAGTTGGCGAGCTGTGATCACATTTTTAGATAGCACTCAGCTGTTAGGTTCATGTCCAAAACATCACCAACTTGTCTCACATGGGACCAATATTTCATTTGATATCCCGCTGTTGTTTTCAGCGTTCCTTGAATGTCGGTGTTTTTTTGGTTTTTACGCGAATTTTCAAATAAGCCGGCAAGATAAACATAGGCCGTCATCTCCCTCAAAATATATATATATATATATATATATATATATAAATGTTCATTTAAATTTAAATGTCGTTTTTTGAGGTTATCATACAAATATGTATTAGAGCAAACGTTTCGTAATAAAAGCAAAATTAAAATATTTAAAATAAAAATAAAAAAACTTTTATAAGTGATAAAATTAAAATCCCATCCCAGAGAGGAAACCGGGTACTGTGACAGCCTGAGAACCGCTTAACTAGATGTCACGCGATACAGAGCAGTGCCCTCTCATCCTCGATGCTGTTCTTTCACCATCGTGTGTCTGTGTACACACGGACGATACCTGCACCACAGCCACCCATCCCCCACCCACCCCCTCATCGTTACCCAGTACGCAGTGTGCACCAAAATAGTTTCACTGTGTGCTCAAGTTTTCTAAATCCGGGTAGTATCGTGTTATTCAGACGACAGGTGGGGGGGGGGGGGACGAATGCTATACTATTATGGCTCGTGGGGGTAATTGTATTAGGGGTTGTGGGTGTGGCTTGCATTCGTATCTTCATTTCTAAAATTTCCAGAGGTGTTGCATGAGGGGGTCAGAACGGGAATGGTGTCGCAGCTGGCCTTTCAATTTGCTAGAAGAATTATTTTAGTTAGGTAACTAATTTTGACTGGTAAATGTGTAGCTGTAGGACCGCTCACCCTAACCTGAACCCTAATTCTATCACGAAAATGACGTCATGGCCCTACAGCTACACATTAGCCTTTTGACTAAGTAATTTGTTGTCGTCCTCCCCCACACACACACATTTTTCTTTCTTTTTGTTTTCCCTTTTTAAAAAAAATAAATATTTTCTTATGTTATGCCTGGAGACAACTGGGAGAGTGTGAACCTGTCACCTTATCTTGTTTGCCTCTCCACCCGATACCCGCTCTTCCCACAGGACCACTTTTCGAACCTCCACTCATCTGGGTAACCGCGGGTCAGGTGTCTCACCTAGTAGTGATAAATACCGCGAGAGCAGTCCACACTCAAATATATATATCATGTCAAAAGCCCTACCTGATGACCGGTTTGTTATAGCCCGTGTCTTGACCTAATGTTGCTTCCACGTAGGGGTGTGGCAACCATCACTTGTCTCAACTTTTTTTTTTACAAAAAATATTGACGTCGCAGATTAAATGTGTTGTGCTGTACCAACCCCTCCCTTGATTGGGAAAAGCTTTGTTTACGCTCTATTTCCTCTAAATAATGCTATCGGGTGATGCTTTTTCTAGAATGTTTTGTCTGGAGGGTAACAGCTTTCTCCCAATATATACAAGAGCCGGCAGCTTTTCTTGACAGAGCGGGAAGATTTGTACTCTTTTTTTTCCTAGACATTTACGAGACATACTATAGTTATACATTTTACTGTTTTTGTGTGTGTGTGTGTGTAAATTTGTAGACCAGGCCTGCACAACATACGGTCCACGGGCCTCAAACGGCCACTTTGCGAAGTAACGAAATATTCTTTTTAATGATTATTTTCTTAATAGCTTCCCCCCCCCTCCCCCCCCGGTCCTATTTTCTAATGACACACAAAAGTTGTTCATAAAGTATTACTGCCCGCCTCAACACGCCTGCTGTAGATGGTTATAATTTTTCACCAGTGGTGTTGTAAGTCAATATGGATTTTATGTCTGTCTATCATTAGTTTTTGTATTAATTAAATATAAATTTAATAGAATAATTAACTTGAATACTGTTAGCATCATTTGGCTTTTGTAACGATTTTCGTTGTATACTAAGATTTTATTCATTTCTTATTTATTTCTCAATAAATGAAACCGATTATTTTATTTTTAAAATATTAATTTTAGCAAAACCGTATGACGGTTGATTTAAAGGGTTTAATGTGACCAGGAGCCAGACTGCCATCTTGCCCTCAGTCGACACCCGTGTTACCCTCCGGTACATACAGAGATGGGGGGGGGGGGGCACCTGTCCCCGCCGATCTTGACTTCGTCCCACCAGACTTTCCCAGAAGTTGGCAAGGTTTTTGAGGTGGTAGAGGGGCGCCACCGATTTTCCCGGAGTCATTCTGCCTATGTCGCCGTACGCCGCCATTTTTGTGCCGTCGTCACAGTTGAGCAGAAGTAAGGGGGGGAGAGAAGCGCTCGGGCTGTTGTTTACTGTTAGTTGATCGTTTGTTTCGCGAATACATGTTGGATTATCATTCTCCGGCGGGATTACCTAGGATAGTTTGACAAAGGAGGTAAGGCACTGTCTTCTGTTGAATATATATATATTTTTTTTTATGTCTTCCTGCTCTGTGTTTAGTTGGCACACGTTATAAAGCAAAAGCTCTGTGGAGTAGGGAGCAAGCGCGATGCATGTCCGTCTCGTTGAGAAAGAGAGTATTCTAGAAAACACTGCCTGTATATCTCGTTGAGAAAGAGAGTATTCTAGAAAACACTGCCTGTATATCTCGTTGACAAAAAGAGTACTCTAGAAAACATTGCCTGTATATCTCGTTGAGAAAGAGAGTATTCTAGAAAACACTGCCTGTATATCTCGTTGAGAAAGATAGTATTCTAGAAAACACTGCCTGTATATCTCGTTGAGAAAGAGAGTATTCTAGAAAACACTACCTGTATATCTCGTTGAGAAAGAGAGTATTCTAGAAAACACTGCCTGTATATCTCGTTGAGAAAGAGAGTATTCTAGAAAACACTGCCTGTATATCTCGTTGAGAAAGAGAGTAGTCTAGAAAACACTGCCTGTATATCTCGTTGAGAAAGAGAGTAGTCTAGAAAACATTGCCTGTATATCTCGTTGAGAAAGAGAGTATTCTAGAAAACACTGCCTGTATATCTCGTTTAGAAAAGGAGTATTCTAGAAAACACTGCCTGTATATCTCGCTTAGAAAAGAAGTATTCTAGAAAACACTGCCTGTATATCTCGTTTAGAAAAGGAGTATTCTAGAAAACACTGCCTGTATCTCTCGTTTAGAAAATGAGTAGTCTAGAAAACACTGCCTGTATATCTCGTTGAGAAAGAGAGTAGTCTAGAAAACATTGCCTGTATATCTCGTTGAGAAAGAGAGTATTCTAGAAAACACTGCCTGTATATCTCGTTTAGAAAAGGAGTATTCTAGAAAACACTGCCTGTATATCTCGCTTAGAAAAGAAGTATTCTAGAAAACACTGCCTGTATATCTCGTTTAGAAAAGGAGTATTCTAGAAAACACTGCCTGTATCTCTCGTTTAGAAAATGAGTATTCTAGAAAACACTGCCTGTATATCTCGTTTAGAAAAAGAGTAGTCTAGAAAACACTGCCTGTATATCTCGTTTAGAAAAGGAGTATTCTAGAAAACACTGCCTGTATATCTCGTTTAGAAAAGGAGTAGTCTAGAAAATACTGCCTGTATATCTCGTTTAGAAAAGGAGTAGTCTAGAAAACACTGCCTGTATATCTCGTTTAGAAAAGGAGTATTCTAGAAAACACTGCCTGCATATCTCGTTTAGAAAAGGAGTATTCTAGAAAACACTGCCTGTATCTCTCGTTTAGAAAAGGAGTAGTCTAGAAAACACTGCTTGTATATCTCGTTTAGAAAAGGAGTAGTCTAGAAAACAATGCCTGTATATCTCGTTTAGAAAAGGAGTAGTCTAGAAAACACTGCCTGTATATCTCGTTTAGAAAAGGTGTAGTCTAGAAAACACTGCCTGCATATCTCGTTTAGAAAAGGAGTAGTCTAGAAAACACTGCCTGCATATCTCGTTTAGAAAAGGAGTAGTCTAGAAAACAGTGCCTGTATATCTCGTTTAGAAAAGGAGTATTCTAGAAAACACTGCCTGTATATCTCGTTTAGAAAAGGAGTATTCTAGAAAACACTGCCTGCATATCTCGTTTAGAAAAGGAGTAGTCTAGAAAACACTGCCTGCATATCTCGTTTAGAAAAGGAGTAGTCTAGAAAACACTGCCTGTATATCTCGTTTAGAAAAGGAGTATTCTAGAAAACACTGCCTGTGTATCTCGTTTAGAAAAGGAGTATTCTAGAAAACATTGCCTGCATGTCTCTAAAAAAAAAGCTATTCAAAACAAAGCTGACAGCAAGAGAACATTGCACTGAGTGAGGTGTTTGTTAAGAAGCCATTCGTAAATAACACCGCGCTATTCTGGCCTTATTATTTTTTAATCCCCCCCCCCCGGCCACACACACACACACGCAAACCACCACCTCTACTGAGTTATCACACCACCCCCCAACTGAGTCGTCACACAGCTCAGACACTTTCCTAGCATACCTAAGAATACACGGAGACGCGAGCTAGAGGCAGACATGCCAAATATGGGATACACCTGGAAATTGACATTGGAAAGGAAAGCACAGGACCGTGATGAGTGGACAATTCTTGTGGATGGCCTGATGCCCCAGACGGATTAATAAGGCATAATTAAGTAAGTAAGTTCCCAGCCTATCATCACGGATAAACTAGGGCTCCCATAACGCCTAAACACGTGACATCATTATGGACGGCCCCTCTAATAAGTAAATTCGTGTTTTGTTGAGCGTAGCCCAATCACCAGTTATAACTTTTTTTCCTCAGATTCGTTCATATTCAAAAAAGTTAAAACTTCAATTACAATAATTTTCGAAATACACCAAAAAAAAATGTTTGCAATTTTTGTTTAACGATGACGTTGTAAATGTTAAATAATTGCTTCTTGGATATTCAACTGTCAATATAATTTAACTGTCATTATAATTTAACTGTAAATATAAGTTAACTGTCAATATACGTTAACTGTCAATATAATTTAGCTGTCATTAGAATTTAGCTGTCAATGTAATTTAACTGTCAATATAATTTAACTGTCAATATAATTTAACTGTCAATATAATTTAACTGTCAATATAAGTTAACTGTCAATATAATTTAACTGTCAATATAATTTAACTGTCAATATAATTTAACTGTCAATATACGTTAACTGTCAATATAATTTAGCTGTCAATATAATTTAACTGTCAATATAAGTTACTGTTAATACAATTTAACTGTCAATACAAGTTAACTGTCAATATAATTTAACTGTCAATATAATTTAACTGTCAATATAAGATAACTGTCAATATAAGTTAACTGTCAATATAAGTTAACTGTCAATATAATTTAACTGTCAATATAAGTTAACTGTCAATATATAAGTGCGTGAGTTAGTAAGGTGTCGTCCATGAAATACTTCTTCCTGTCACAATCTGTCACAAATCGCATATCCACCTCGAACACCCCCCCCCCCCAACCATTTTTTTTTTCCCTAATGAACATCAAACCTTCGACCTTATTTATTTTATATTATTCATTTTTAAACTTAACAACTTAATTAAATTTAAACGAAAATACACTTCACTATTTAACTATGTGTATCAGAATCGTAGGATCGTATTATATCCAAGGCGGTGAGCGAGGTTGGGTGGGGGGGGGGGGGGAGGAGGTATCAGGGGAAAAAAGTCAACAGGAAAAGAGTTCACAAGTTTTGCTAGGAAAAAAAGTCACAAGAAAAAAAAAGTCACAAGAAAAAAAAAAGTCACAAGAAAAAAAAAGTCACAAGAAAAAAAAAGTCACTGAAAAACGTTTTATTAACCGTGAGTTTATTTGTAAGTCCGCAAAAAATATTTATTACAGACTAAAATCAGTCAATGGAACTTAGTGACGGCTCATTAGGATCGCGGTCTCACTCTCGTTTGCGATGACATATGTGTGTTTTATTCGACTTACGCATACATATTGCAATTAACTAATTACAAAAGTGTTGGACTGCGATAAAGCTTTAAACTAGATGTTCTTGTCTGTTTAATCTACATATTGCGATCACACATTTAATTCTATTATTTAGTCTATGATTTTTATGCCTAGGGCCAAGAAACTCTGTGAGAACTGATTGAATTGCATTAACAGGCACTAAGCGATTTCGTAGAGATTAAGCCCTCGCCCAAAAGGATCGGTCAGAATATACCCGAGCGCTCCTCCTGCTCCGACTTTTCTTGTTAAAAGATTTCAAAAATGCATTTTTTTCCAAATGTTTTACCTTCACACGTATTTATTAATTGATTTATGTGATACTCATCAATCAATACATATATATTTGTGTACATAATGCATCTGATTTTTCAAATTGAATGGTCTATCTACACACTTTTCTTCCTGTGATTTTTGGTTTCAATTGTTGATATTCAGTTTAGCATAAATATTTATACGTGCTTACAGCAAAAAATTTACGGTTTAAAAAAAAAAAGTTTTTCTTTGCCTTTTTTGTGTCATTTATTTTTTTGTGTGATTTATTTCCCGTGCCTTTTTTTTTTTTTTTTTTTTTTTTGTGTGAATTTTTTCTTGTGACTTTCTTTGTGAATTTTTCCTTGTGACTTTTTTGTGCATTTTTTATTGTGACTTTTTTGTGAATTTTTTCCTTTTACATTTTTGTTAATATTTTCCTGTGACATATTTTTCCCCTACAAATGGGCCATCATTCTCCAAAGGTAATAAACAAAAAAGGTAGGCAATACCAACCTCAATATGTTTAGTCTATGATACATGGACAGCACCATTCACCATTATATATATATATAAGTTATGTGCCCCTCTGGTGGCTGCCCAAATGCCTTTATCTTTGTTTTTGTGACTGACGTCACCAATTAACCTCCCCACCCCCAAACCGCCCTGGATTGGGAGTATGTGTTTACGGTTCTTAAAGGGCTTAATTAAAGGGAGAACATTCTCTCTGACGATTGAATTTAGAGACTTTCTGCTTTGGATGGGTTTGAACCCCCTCACTAGCAATACGACGGGGTAGGCTGTGACCGGTGGACAGAATGATGCTTACAATCAATACGACGGGGTAGGCTGTGCCCGGCGGACAGAATGAGGCCTACCATCAATACGACGGGGTAGGCTGTGCCCGGCGGACAGAATGATGCTTACCATCAATACGACGGGTAGGCTGTGACCGGCGGACAGAATGATGCTTACAATCAATACGACGGGGTAGGCTGTGCCCGGCGGACAGAATGAGGCTTACCATCAATACGACGGTAGGCTGTGACCGGCGGACAGAATGATGCTTACCATCAATACGACGGTAGGCTGTGCCCGGCGGACAGAATGATGCTTACAATCAATACGACGGGGTAGGCTGTGACCGGTGGACAGAATGATGCTTACCATCAATACGACGGTAGGCTGTGACCGGCGGACAGAATGATGCTTACAATCAATACGACGGGGTAGGCTGTGCCCGGCGGACAGAATGAGGCCTACCATCAATACGACGGGGTAGGCTCTGCCCGGCGGACAGAATGATGCTTACCATCAATACGACGGGGTAGGCTGTGCCCGGCGGACAGAATGAGGCTTACTATCAATACGACGGGGTAGGCTGTGCCCGGCGGACAGAATGATGCTTACCATCAATACGACGGGGTAGGCTGTGCCCGGCGGACAGAATGATGCTTACAATCAATACGACGGGGTAGGCTGTGACCGGCGGACAGAATGATGCTTACTATCAATAGGACGGGGTAGGCTGTGCCCGGCGGACAGAATGAGGCATACCATCAATACGACGGGGTAGGCTGTGCCCGGCGGACAGAATGATGCGTACCATCAATACAACGGGGTAGGCTGTGACCGGCGGACAGAATGAGGCTTACAATCAATACGACGGGGTAGGCTGTGACTGGCGGACAGAATGAGGCCTACCAACAATACGACGGGGGTAGTCTGTGACCGGCGGACAGAATGAGGCTTACCAGATATACGAGACAAGAGGCCTTACAATTTTTTTTCCCTTTCTGTGTGTGTCTGTCTGTGTGTGTCTGTCTGTGTGTGTCTGTCTGTGTGTGTCTGTGTGTGTCTGTCTGTGTGTGCGTGTGCGTGTGTGTGTGGATTTACATTTCATATTTTGTTTTTGAAGTACTATACTTTTCCCCCACTCTCTGTGCTGTAATTTAATATAATTTTTATATCTGTGTGAAAGGTTTTTTTAAATTAAAATTTTTAGATCTATTTAGTGATATTGTTAATATCACTACTATTCCCACCGTTTTTCTTTGTATAATGGTTTTCATCCCCTTCTCCTAACGCAGTGGTTCTCAACCTCACTGACGCCGCGACCCTTTAATACAGTTCCTCATGTTGTGGCGGCCCCCACTCACAAAATTATGTTGGTTGATACGGCATAACTGTATTTGTGTTTTCCGATGGTCCAAGGCGACCCCTGTGAAAGAGTCGCGACCCACAGGTTGAGAACCGCTGTCCTAACGCATTGCTCATCCAACGAGCCAAATCTGAAATCAGCTAAAATATTTTATATGGTATACGTAACAATTCATTCAGAACTAATTTTCATACCACCCCTGACCCTTTTCTTTTCACGCTCGGCGTTGTATAGAGTGACTGCTTTTGAAATGCCCCCCCCCCCCAACCCCCCTTTTTTTTTTGTTGCTACGTCCACGCTTAGCTTAAGCAAATACCTTACGCGGTGATCCGAAAAAAGTTCCGCGGTTGTAAATGGAGCCCTAGATACGCATGAACGACTGGCCATCATTTTGTAAACATCTAGAATCTATACTTTAAGAACTATAGGTCTGCGAAGAACGATCACTCTTAGAAACGTCTCTTTTTTTTTCTCTCTCTCTCTTTTTTTATGTCCCTTCCTTAACATTCTTTTTTTATATTTCCCTTCTGCAATGCAGAGTGACATCCCCCCCCCTTTTTTTTCCCCTAGAATGTGGGGGGTGGGGGGTGGGGGCATCCATAGCATCAGATATCGTTAATGCAGAGTTCTACAATGTTTCGAAGTATTTCAAAGTAGGTCAAGTCGGACTTGTTTTTATTTGATTGGTCGATTGATTGATTGGATATTTAAATAGCGCTGGTATCCATGCTACTTTAGCATGCTCACGGCGCTCTGGTTTTCATAAATCTATTTAAACAAAAAAAGGTTTTTTAAAATGTTTCTTAATTGGTGTTTTTATCCTTTTCAATACCCCTCAAAGATTGAGGCAAACTATTCCATAATTTTGGCGCAATCGCTTCAAAAGAGCGCACTCCGTACGACTTTTTTCTGTGTTCATCCACACTGGGAAGTGTCAGTAAGAACTGTGTAGAAGACCTCAGTTTATTTAAGGATGCGTGTTTCTGAATCAGTTCTTTCAGATATTCCTGTGCATTTTAGTTTATTATTGTGTTGTACGAGAAGAAATAGATTTTACTATCTTTATTTTTTCTTATTTTTCTTTAGTACAAAAATTTAATGTGGGCAAATTACAGGAGCCATGACTGCGTTATATCGGGATTCGACTTATAGAGTATTGCATTATAGCGTGGTGCTTTATAGGGGCGCGTTATAGAGGGGTATGTTATAGCGGGGCGCGTTGTAGCGGGGCGCGTTGTAGCGGGGGCATGTTATAGAGGGGCGCGTTATAGATAGGGACCTTATAGCGGGGCTCGTTATAGAGGGGCACGTTATAGATAGGGACCGTATAGCGGGGCTCGTTATAAAGGGGCGCGTTGTAGATAGGTACCTTATAGCAGGGCGCGTTATAGAGGGGCGCGTTGTAGATAGGGACCTTATAGCAGGGCGCATTATAGAGGGGCGCGTTGTAGATAGGGACCTTATAGCAGGGCGCGTTATAGAGGGGCGCGTTGTAGATAGGGACCTTATAGCAGTGCGCGTTATAGAGCGGGGCGCGTTATAGAGGGGCGCGTTATAGAGGGGCGCGTTATAGCGGAGTTCTTCTAATTTTTTATGTATATTTTTTTTACTTTGACTCTTTTTTAACCTTGGATAAATGATTGTAAAGAATCTATCTATTTCTATCAACTTTTTAAATACTTCTATCTACTTACGTTTAATTATTTTATCTACTTTTATCTACTTCTGTTTCTCACTAGCAACTATTAGCGTAAGTAATAGCATAGAAAAAAAATTATAAATAACTCATTCCATCAGTACATTGTCGTAAAAATTGTGAGGAGGGTGAAGTAGGCAGGCATTACATTGAGTGGCGGAAATATTGACCCACTTAAGGGGCGGCACTGACCCTTGCTACGCCACAGGCACAGAAGCGCCACAGTCACCAATCACCTGACTCCATTCATCTTATGCCATTGACAGTTGTACTGCAGCATCTGTCCTGCCACCCCGTGATTGGCGGGGAAGAAAGGGGGGGGGGAGAAGTAGTGGAGCTTCTGGGAGGGGGGGGGGCCATTGCGACTGGATACGGTTCCTCGCCTCAACGTGGTTCTAAAACTGAGGTCCGCGGTCCTCTAGTGCAGCGTTTCCCAAAATATAAAGCTCGGTGTACCGGTGGATAAGTTCCAAAGTTGAACCTGGTACCGCTGATAGAGTAATACTTTTTATTTCTTTTTATTCGAACATACATATCCATGTTGTGCGGACAGGTAACGTAATACTGGCGGACCGGTGCCGGCCCGCGGATCGCCTTTTGGCTAATGCGGACCTAGGGGGACGCCGAGTTGACGTAACGCGCCATTGGCCCACTGTTGGCACTGGTTGCTACGTCCCGTGGAGAAATTCCCTTTTAGCTCCTGTTAGACTTTGTATTGTTACTAAAAACTTGAGAACCACTAATATAGTACAGTGGTTCGGGGCACACACCACTATCTCGGAATCTAGCAGCGTGTTGCGTTAAAATGTTTAGGCCACAACTGTGTTCCCCATAATTTTTTCGGTGCGTCGTCAAGTGTCGACAATCTGGGGCGCTCCTGTTGGGACCCTATCTCTCAAAATTCCCAAATGTAGCCGGCGTGTCAATACCTTAAAATAACTTATAGCTAAACTTAGAGCTAACCAGATAACAGAACAGTCGGTTTGGTGTAACATGCGTCTTCAAGGTCATTTTTTTTTTCTTTTTTACAGTCCACTCCAGTAGAAAGATTATGTAAAAAAAAAAAAAATCATTTTTCTGAGGCCCAATAGCTTACTGTCTCCTTATTTTTTTAATTTTTTTTTAAATGATGCTCTTTATACTTTTGAAGGTTTATATTATCTTAATTCATTGGCCTATTCACTCTTAGTTTTTAATTATTAATTTTAAAAGTTAAAATTTCAACAAGTAGACTAATAGCTGAAGTTTTTTTTTTTCAGATTGTAATGCCTCCAAAAAAAGAATAAAGGGATATGATTATGAGGCTTAATATTTGAAAATTTGGTTTTACTGTAATACGTTTGGTAGATGCAGACAATCCGCGCCATGAAGTATCTTCGACCGCCATCTTGGTCGCCACGACCCGTGAAAGGTGATGTCAACCAAGATGGCAACCAAGATGGCAACCAAGATGACAACCAAGATGACAACCAAGATGGCAACCAAGATGGCAACCACGATGGCGGTCTTGTAAAAAAAAAAAAAAAAAGAATTTAAAAAAAAGAATAAAACTCACGTGTGCGCAAATGGGGAGCGGAAATGGGGAGCGCAAATTGGGAGCGCAAATGGGGAGCGCAAATGGAGATGAATCGCCGGTTTAAGTATTAACCGAGAGAAATGAAAAAATAAAAAGATAACCGTGTTAAACTTTAATGAAGAAATATCCACCGATACATAAATTGAGCGGTGAGCGCAGCTGCTTTATTGTGTCCCTCTCGATATGCGGCAGAGGACTCAACAACATGCGGTCGCTCCCTGTCATCTCTCTCTCTCTCTCTCTCTCTCTCTCTCTCTCTCTCTCTCGTCATCCAGCCGGTGTAGGCTCCATTCCCTCAATTAAAACACGTGGGGTAAAAAAAAACCGCCAAAATAAATTAATAAAAACAAGTGTAGAAGAATGAAAACTCAACTAACAGTTTCATAGACAAGAAGATCCGAAAGTTGTCAGAAAATAAATAAAAACAAGTGTAAAATAATGAAAACTCAACTAACAGTTTCATAGAACACACTTTTATACACGTTACTTTAGGATCCATCGAAAAGAAGACCAGAAAGTTGTCAGAAAATCAATTAAACACTACCTTACCAAACTCATTTTCAAACATGGCGGCAAAATTAAAATACTATAACTACCCAACCAATGAAATTGTAAAATTATAATTAAACAACCAATAAAATTTAATTGATGCTTGTTATACTTTGGGTGAGTGAATCCAAAACACAGAAACTTAACCCAAAAAAAAACACGAAATGACGTCATGGCGCGGATTGTTTGAAGTGATCATAAATTTAAGTCTAATGGAAAAGAGAATGCAAAATGTATTTTGTGTTCTGATGTGTTGGCATCTACTTCTCTAAAAGTCCATCAGGTTTTGTTTTATGATGTGTTGGCATCCACAACTCTACAGCCTAGGAAATTAAAGAGCCTCTTGGTCGAAATAACGGTTCCGTGTGGCTAAACAACAGCATAAAAAGTACACGGAAAGACCATGAATAATTTACTATGTGCGCATCCAGTGGTGCTTTCCACGTTTGGTCTGCTGCCTTTGCGTTTGTTTATTGCTGACGATACCACAGTTTATCACCGTATTAATCCTATATACAGTGGAACCCCGCTATAACGCGCCCCGAAATAACGCGAATTCGGATACAACGCGGTCATAGCATGGCTCCCGAAATTTTGTATATTCATTCCATTTTGTTCACCCTATATTTTACACGACGAATTCAGACTATTACAAAATTATTGAATATTTTAAATCTGTACGATTTTCAATGAAATTACATCCATTATGGATGAATTGCATGCCACGACTGCACGGTAGCATACGGTGTTGATACACTTTTCATGATATAGTAATAGTCTGGTATTATCGGTCAATCTGTATTATCGTTCAAACAAATACAAATTGGTAAATGTTTTTAATGCACAGTAATAACCTATAAATATATTAGCCATCGATTATTTTGAATATATCTTAATTAATGCATTCCAGTTAATATTCATCTGATGATAAGCCGACTTTTGATCATTGTACATGTATACACGTACATGCTCTCGGGAAAAAAAGTTAAATATTGTAAAGCCGCGCATTAACGCGATCCGATTTTATGGACCCCGATCATACCATCCAAGCCAAACAATTAATCCCTTCATCATACCATCTCAGCCAAACAATGTCCATCCATCATACCATCCAAGTTAAACAATTAATCCATTCATCATACCATCTCAGCCAAACAATGAATCCATCCATCATACCATCCAAGTCAAACAATGAATCCATCCATCATACCATCCAAGTCAAACAATGAATCCATTCATCATACCATCCAAGTCAAACAACGGCTCCACCCATCATACCATCCAAGTCAAACAATTAATCCATCCATCATAACATCCAAGTCAAACAAAGGCTCCACCCATCATACCATCTCAGCCAAACAATGAATCCATCCATCACACCATCCAAGTCAAACAATGAATCCATCCATCATAACATCCAAGTCAAACAACGGCTCCACCCATCATACCATCCAAGTCAAACAATTAATCCATTCATCATACCATCTCAGCCAAACAATGAATCCATCTATCATACCATCCAAGTCAAACAATTAATCCATTCATCATACCATCTCAGCCAAACAATGAATCCATCTATCATACCATTTAAGTCAAACAATGAATCCATACATCATAACATCCAAGTCAAACAACGGCTCCACCCATCATACCATCCAAGTCAAACAATGAATCAATCCATCATACCACCCAAGCCAAACAATGAATCCACTCACCAACACATTAAAATTATTTATGCGTCCATTTAACAGTTGCTCATCGTTTCGCATACACATCCACACCACCCACACCACCCACACACACCCATACCACACCCACACCACCCACACATACCCATACCACACCCACACCACCCACACATACAAGGACACACATACAGACATACAACCACACAAAAACAATACACACACATTTATAAAAAATCAGCGGTTTCCATATATTAATGTCATACTTTTCAAAAGGGGCTTTACGATAGATAACCTTATCTTATCATTTAAGTTGCTAGAGTTTGGAATGCCTGGGAAATGGTCCTTGGATTTGCCGCAGCCCAAACTCATGAAAACCAAACTAAGTCCTGAACACACATACAAAAATACGCCACATATGGCTTATGCGGTTGATGCCGCCCCCCCCCCCCCCAAACCCTCGGGTCCGAAACGCCCTTCCTATACACGATTGTGTGAATACAATAAATTCGTGTGTCCTTATCGGGAATTACTATAGCAGTTGTAACGTTTTACTGACGAGCTAAGCAAACCAGCCTGGCAATGGATGTGTTTGAGTTTTGTGCGCACGTGTCTTTGCTGCGGACAGTATTTGCGTAGCTGTTGCTATACGCATTGCGTTTTGTGACGTATTCGATGATGGGAAGTGACGTCGTCAGTTGTGTTAAACGTTTTGGTTAGCACTGATGGAGTGATTATATGTTGGAGTGATTATATGTTGGAGTGTTAGTGATGGAGTTATTTTTTTTTATCCGAGAGACATTTGTCATGGAATCAATGGTTTGTTACGTAAATGATTTAACCCACTAGACACTGAAGCGGTTGAGCTGTGGTAATATCAAGATCTTAGCAATCGCATTGTATTCAATTCATTATCTATCTATCTATCTATCTATCTATCTATCTATCTATCTATCTATCTATCTATCTATCTATCTATCTATCTATCTATCTATCTATCTATCTATCTGTCTATCTGTCTATCTGTCTATCTGTCTATCTATCTATCTATCTATCTATCTATCTATCTATCTATCTATCTATCTATCTATCCATCCATCCATCCATCCATCCATCCATCCATTCATCCATTCATCCATCTATCTATCCATATATCCATATATCCATCCATCCATCTATCCATCTATCCATCTATCCATCTATCCATCTATCCATCAATCCATCTATCCATCTATCTATCTATCTATATCTGTCTGTCTGTCTGTCTGTCTGTCTCTCTATCTATCCATTTATCTATCCATTTTTCTATTCACCCATCCATCCATCCACCCACCATAAACCCACCCACCCACCCGCCCACCCATCCATTCATCCATCCATCTATCCATCAATCCATTGATCAATAAAGTCCAGACCAGTCTAGCTTAGTCTAGTATGTCTGCCTGTCTGTCAGTCTATCCGTCTATCTATATGTCTGTCTGTCCGTCTGTCTATCTATATTTATGTCTATTGTTCTATCGTTCTATCCATATATATATATATATAACATATTTATTCCTAAATCCTATTATAAATATTTATTTTAAATGAGCTAATTATTTCCAGGTAGTCTCCATACATGTTTGTTTAAAAAAGTTATTTGTAGTCATGGTTAATGCTTTAAAAAAAATGAAAATGTCAACAACACGAAGTATTTTTACCAGTCTCACTATCCTTCCCTGAATCCGTCGCTGATAAGCTTACAAAACGTGTCTCAACGTCGCACACGGAAAGTGGGTTGAATTTGCATGCTAAATTGCTGCTGATTCAACGAATTTCACACCTGGATTAAATTCGCCCCGCCAAAGATGGCTCCTGAATGGCATCAAACTTTTGATGTGTCCCCCTCGCGCCCCCCCCCCCCAGGCGTTAAAGCGTTAAAATGTGAGCTTCTGTGAACGACCAGGTAGCGTTTAACAACGTCGCATTGACTTATCTTCCAGAGGCTTTGGATTAACGTACGCGTCCTGGTTAACACCATGGCGTCTATGCCTATGGCGAGGAGGTTCGGCCTGTTGGTGCTGGTGTGTGTGGGTGTTCTGGTGGTCAAGATGGGGATAGACTTCTCTACAGGTCAGTCTATATATTTTTTTAAAAAATTAAGACATGTGTATATGTCTATCTATGTATATGTATACTTATGTATATGTCTATATATACGTGTATATATATATATATATATATGATACTCAGATGTTAGACACATTCTTTGAGACGTAGAGTAATGCTACAGTGTAGTAAAAGCTGCGCCCTGAGTGTTATGTTTAGCGACCTGTGGTGCGCTAATGTTATTATCACATGATTTTGCCTGGGAAAAATGATGCCGGGGGGGGGGGATGGGGGTGCTTAAATCGGAGACACAATCCCATTGTCCAGGGTGTCGTTTCATTAAAACGTCTCCAAAGTAAACAGGATGGAAAAACTGGTAAGAAAAAATCTGGCGTCAAAAAATTATGACAACAGTTCTAAGACAGTTTTGCCACCGTATTCGCCCCCCCCCCCTTTTTTTTTTTTTTTTTGTCAACAAATATACAACTTAACAACTTTCAAGGCACCTTATAATAAAAAAACTGATAAGCCCCCCCCCCACGCCCCCGGCCACCAAACGGAAATAAATAATTAAAATTGCTGCATCATTGGTTTAAGAGTTGGTTATGTCTACTTCCTCACATCAAGCTGTTACAGTGCAATGATGGAATTACGAATATTTTGTAACAAGCAGGTCTCCATTAATTACGTAATAAAATAAGGGGAGGGGGTGAACAAGTTTGAAATTTGTTGACCGGGGGGGGGGAGGGGGGGTTGGCGGGAATCAAATTAAATTTAATATATCAATATGTGGCATGTGGGATATGTGAGATGTGCGGGATATATGGGATACGTGGGATGTTGGATATGTGGGATATATGGAATTTGTGGGATATGTAATATACATATGTATAATATATATATATATATATATATATATATATATATATATATATATATATAATATATGTATATATATTATATATATATTATATTTATTAAAATATATATGTATATGTATATATAGGTATAATCTTCTGGCCATAGACACCTATTTTTAGTGGTAGTTACTGTTAAAAGAGAGGTTCTCGAACTTAGAAAGTTGGGTAACGATGATCTAAGGCGAGAACAACGTGTTTTAAATGTATATTTATAGACACAAACGTGTTAAAAAGTATTCAACTGAATCCTATGCCCAATGTTACTTGAATGACCATGTGATTTTGCTGTAGTGTTTCAACCAGCGGTTTTCAGAAGACTGAATCTTTTTTTCTTTTTTCATTTTTGATCATATCCACATGTTATGGACCATTTGGTGACCAAGATAATAAGGTAATTTATATTTTTTAAATATTTTTTTTAAATAGAAAATATTTTGGGTTATAAAATGTTCGCTATGTAACTGAGGCTGATAATGAGATTGATAATGAGATTGATGAGATAAAAAAACAAGTGGTAGATAAGGTGCGATATTTCACAATAAAAAAGGAACCCCATGTCACCCTGGTGTTTACAATGAGCCGAATGAATATTGAGTCACCTACTAGTAGTTTCAGCGAGGAAAACGCATGTTTACATTTTTCAAAGACTTTCTGTCTACTCGCAGGAGCGCGGTGTTTGTCCGAGGGGGCAATTTTTGCTCGGTCGATTGAATCTCCCTCGCGCTGACCTGTCAGGTCGCATCTGATCTAATGACGCAACGTAACAGCTCCAGTTTGCTGGGCCGAGGGAGGTGGAAAGATGGGGTGGGTTTGGGCTGGTGAGGGAGGACAAAATAAATAAGAGTGATTAATAATTTTTTTAAAAAATAGGTAAAAAAAAACAACCATTTTTTTAATGCTTTCTATCAAAGCCTAGTTTAAATGCAATAAATCGTAGAAAAGTATTTAGAATATTATTTCTTAAAATGCATTTCGCAAAACAAAACAAAACAAAAACAAACAAAAAAAGTGTAGAAAATATATATTTTTTTTTTTATATGGTAAACTTAAAACATGTTTAAGGTTGGTTTACATTCAATTCGGATTCTGCGGCTGCATAGTGTGCACCATGCTCATCTTCACTTCAGTACAGTCTTTATTGCGGAATACGTATTAAGAAATGTTAAGTTATTGCATAGGGTTAAGTGCGTTTAAACTCGTCTTCGATAAAGACTTCATTATTCTTATTTTGTTTTAATATTTTAAAAAATACGTTTTTTAGAACATTGTATTTACGTATTCATCTATTACGACGGTGACGGTGACGCCTGGGTAACTCCATTTTTACTGTCTCTGTCTATCAAGGGATGTTGTTACCTTGAGGAAACAATGGGGTCTGGGATGCTGGTGGAGCTCTTGTGCTGCTTAGGACCAAAAAAAATGTATTTGGCCGAATTTAAGAAGATGGTGGCGGGGCTGGTGCTGGTGGTGTGGAAGGGGGATAAATGACATTCCAGGATCTATGACACTCTAGGTTATTGACATCACTCTACTTTTATTTAAGTTGGTAAGAAAAATGTCTCTTCTGCATCATCTATCTTGTCGGCATTTACTGAATTTTCTGCCTCAACTGTCTTGTCTGCATCTTCTGTCTTCTCTGCATCGTCTGGCTTGTCTTCGTTGTCAATTCGATTCTAAACTGTTGGTTCGTTTCAACCCAATTTAGCAAATCTCCATACTTGAAGAGTCCCCAACATTTCATTCACAGCCAAGCGTTGTTATTATCGTTAATAATTTCACATTTTACGGGCATTTGCATGTGAATCACGGGCCAGTGTTGAAATCAAATTAAGGACAGGGTAGCTACAGTTTTAAGTAAAAGTACGTTGGTGAGGGCTGGACTAGACCAGGTCCAAACAGGGCAACCTACAGTGCTACGTACTGTTATCAGTATAAGGAATTTAATCTCTTATTTAAGTTTATGGCTCGTTCTAAGACAGTTTACAACAAAAGACGATACCATAGGTTAAATACTATAACGAAGAAAACGATACCCAAAAAAGGACTAATTATAATTAATAAATTTTGTTATGTTAATTATGAATTACAAAAGCAAAATAAATATAATTCAAGCTATTGACTTACAGAATAATGATTTGCTTGTACCAGTACACTATTGAAGATAGACAAAGTTGTAATTATGTACAATAATGAAAAGGAATCAACACACACACACAGAAAAATAACACACGCTCAAAATAACTAAAGATAAAAATGATGGCACCCCTGAAGGAAACTGTCTGAATTTGAAATTTTTGTCGTACCAAACTTTCATTTTAGATTGAGAATCTTTTAAATGTAATTTAGCCAAATTAACGTATTAAAAAGTTTAGTTTTAAACTTTAAGACATAGTCCAAAAGTCCTTCAGGGGGTGTCGATGACATCCACGTGTATTTTATAAGTTTAAGGTGGTCGCGATCCGTATGTCCAAACACCAGTACGAAGGGGCTGAATCCAGGTGATTCGTGAACTCCTTCTCTTGCGGCGAACACTAGCATATTTATTCCTTCATCCCAGTCTTTCTCTTGTTCTAGACAGTATGTTCTCGTCATGTTCTTTAACGTCTGATGGAATCGCTCAAGTGCTCCCTGCGACTCAGGATGATACGCACTCGACAAGCAGTGTTCTATACCCAATTGGATCCGAGCTTGGGGTCAGCTAGAGTTCATTCACGGGGAAAAGATGACGAAAACACGTCGTCTACATAACAACAGTTTTAATCAAAACTACGTTGGTGAGGTTTGGACTAGACCAGGTCCAAACAGGGCAGCTACAGATTTAATCAAAACTACGTTGATGAGATTTGGACTAGACCAGGTCCAAACAGGGCAGCTACAGATTTAATCAAAACTACGTTGATGATGTTTGGACTAGACCAGGTCCAAACAGGGCAGCTACAGATTTAATCAAAACTACGTTGATGAGGTTTGGACTAGACCAGGTCCAAACAGGGCAGCTACAGATTTAATCAAAACTACGTTGATGGGGTTTGGACTAGACCAGGTCCAAACAGGGCAGCTACAGATTTAATCAAAACTACGTTGATGAGGTTTGGACTATACAAGGTCCAAACAGGGCAGCTACATATATAATCAAAACTACGTTGATGAGGTCTGGACTAAACGAGGCCCAAGCGTGATAGCTACAGTTTTAATCAAAAGTACGTTAAGGTGGAAAGGACTGAACCAGGTCCAAACAGGGTATTCGTTGTGTTAAGTGCTTTAAATTAGCGTTATTTTCTTATCTATGTGTGTTTATGTTATCATCGTAAACTCTTTTGTTGGCCTCTGATACTTGATAAAAGGAAAGAAACAAAATGGCTACTCGGCGTATACAATGCCGGAAGTAGCACTGAAGGGACACAAATCCTAAAAAAATTAGCAAACACATTTCACGTAAAACACACTTGTGTGTGTGTGTTTGTGTGTGCGTGATTGTGTGTGTGTGGGGGGGGGGGGTTGGGGGTGACAATTGTATTTTTGTTTGAAATCGTGTATTTGGGTATTCAGGCGTGAAAGGGCGTAGTTAAAATACGAAAAAATGGCAGGCCGGTATGGTTTATACAATACACACACCCCGTGGATATTCAGTACACTGTCTGCAGGTCGAAAAATGTATAAAAGTCGCATTCACTGTAGTTACAATAGCTTCTCTGCGTTCCGTGTTCCAAGAGTGAATCAAATTTCCGTAGGCCCGCTGGCAAAATCAATGGGAACCACGGGACACAGTAGTCAACAAAGACACAGCAACTGTGTCTCGAGTTTCAGTCGATTATCTTTAGAAAACTAGCGAATCTAAAGACGTGCTCTCTTTATCGGTCTCAGGTCTCGACCTAGTAGTGTTAGATTTGCAGGGAAACAGACATCGATCTAAACCAGCGGTTCTCAACCGGTGGGTCGAACGACCCTTTCCCAGGGGTCGCCTAAGACCACCGGAAAACACATATACTCTACATTTCTGAAGTAGCAACGAAATTAATTTTGTGATTGGGGGTCGCCCCAAAAAACGAAGAACTGTATTAAGGGGTCGCAGCATTAGGAACGTTGAGAACCACTGATCTAAACAGACTCACGCGGTCATAGGAGTTGCACTAAAAAAAAGCAAATCAGTGTATATCAATGTATAAATATTCCCAAGTGTCAGTGTCAGTGTCACACCTCTGGTGTAACATTCAAAGCACCCTATTGTAATTGTCACATTCAACGTTTCATAGTCCGAGTTCAACATGTGTCACTTGAAAAGTATGGCTTTCCAAATATCCTATTTTTAAGTATCAAATTCCAAGAGTGGCATTAATGTGTCATAATCATACAATTTTTGCAAGGACAAATCTAGGGGGTTGGAAGACGAGTTTATTACCTAGTTTTTTTTTTTGTTTTGTTTTTTTTACCAAACAATGAAAGATAAAAATATTTTTTCTTTACTTATATTTGGAAAGCGTGAACAATTAACCTACCGCGGGCAGCATGAACAATTAGCCTACCGTGGGCAGCATGAACAATTAGCCTACCGCGGGCAGCATGAACAATTAGCCTACCGTGGGCAGCATGAACAATTAGCCTACCGTGCGCAGCATGAACAATTAGCCTGCCGTGGGCAGCATGAACAATTAGCCTACCGCGGGCAGCATGAACAATTAGCCTACCGTGGGCAGCATGAACAATTAGCCTACCGTGGGCAGCATGAACAATTAGCCTACCGTGGGCAGCATGAACAATTAGCCTACCGTGGGCAGCATGAACAATTAGCCTACCGTGGGCAGCATGAACAATTAGCCTACCGTGGGCAGCATGAACAATTAGCCTACCGTGGGCAGCATGAACAATTAGCCTACCGCGGGCAGCATGAACAATTAGCCTACCGATGACTTTTCCCCCATACCCGTTAGATCAGCAAATCGTTTTATCGAACTATATGTCTCTTCCACGCATTGCTTTTTTTTTCTATTTTGGAAGATCGTTGATGGCGCCCTAAGCGCAGGGCGCCCCGAATGCCGGTACCTTGAGCCAGCTCTAATGAAACCCCCCAAAATGTGTGTCTATAAAGCAGTACACGCTTGGCTTTAGTAACGGCAGTTTGTGTAGCTATTTATCCATTCTTCGAAGCATAACCAGTTCTGCTCTATTCACACGAATGGTTTGCGTCTCAATAAAATACTTGAAATTTTATCGCAGTACAACACGCTTATAATTAGTTGATTGCCAATATAAACGTGGATCAATATCGCAGACAGCCACGGTGGCGTACCTTGACTAAGTCATCAATATCGCAGGCTTCCACATGGGCGTACCTAGACTAAGTCATCAATATAGTAGGCTGCCACAGTGGCGTACCTTAACTAAATCTCGTTTGGAGCAAACTTTCAAACTTCCGCCTTACCTCGACCAAAAAAAAAAAATACCAAACTATTTAAATTTTCATCTATTACAAAGTGTTGGTATTAAACACCTAGAGTCCCGCCGGGCCATAGTTGCCCCCCTGGTGTGTCACTGACTGCCCCATTTGGGCATTGTTTTAATTACGTACTTGTGAAACAAAAGATTTGCGTCAACCGCATTCCAACCAGACTAATGTTGTTTGCGATTTGAATTGTTCCAGACCCCTTACAACCCCAATGACGTCACTGTGGTCACGCTTTACGTGTCCATCGGCAGCTTTCAGAAGGGCATCGGGAGCTTGGTGTACACACCGGAAAAGTACAAGGGCTGGATGAAGACCTACGGCTGGCTGACCAACAAGGTCGTGGCCTACTTCGGTGACGATGAAACTTTAGAGTATTTTAAGTGAGTCTTAACTTTAACAAACACGTTGCTGTTGTTCTTCTTGTTGTTCTTTTAAATTCATTACAATTGAATCTTCACGTGAGTGACTTTTAAATCCTTTACATTAACCTCGCGTTTGTGTGCTTAGGGCAGGGAAAAAAAATCCCCGGACAGCTAATTGAGCCACTTCCCGTCAACCTATCGGGCTGAAACTCGGAACATAGTCTCGTTGCCGATGACAACGCACTTTCTCAAATTTTCATCCTCGCCCCCACTTCGACTCAGTGGCGTAGTGAGGGGGGGGGGCATCATGCCCCGGGCGCTACTCACAAAGGGGCGCTAAATGGTATATTTTACTATAATATTGTATGGTTTTCGAAATGGGGGGGCGCTAAAAATGTATTGGGGGGCGCTAAAATGTATTGTGCCCCGGGCGCGAGTTAAGCTCGCTACGCCACTGCTTCGACTACGTCTGATGTGATGAAATGCACCTTTAGCTCCTCCCTATTCACACTTGACCCCCCCTACAAGATGGCTGCACAATAAATTTATGAAAAGAGAAAACAGTAGAGCATAGTATTTTTTTAATTTATGATTTTTTACATTTTTCTTTTGTTGTGTTTGTCTGCCATTTTTCTTTTGTTGTGTTTGTCTGCCATTTTTATTTTGTTGTGTTTGTCCGCCATTTTTATTTTGTTGTGTTTGTCTGCCATTTTTATTTTGTTGTGTTTGTCTGCCATTTTTATTTTGTTGTGTTTGTCTGCCATTTTTATTTTGTTGTGTTTGTCCGCCATTTTTATTTTCTTGTGTTTGTCTGCCATTTTTATTTTGTTGTGTTTGTCTGCCATTTTTATTTTGTTGTGTTTGTCCGCCATTTTTATTTTGTTGTATTTGTCCGCCATTTTTATTTTGTTGTGTTTGTCTGCCATTTTTCTTTTGTTGTGTTTGTCTGCCATTTTTCTTTTGTTGTGTTTGTCTGCCATTTTTATTTTGTTGTGTTTGTCTGCCATTTTTATTTTGTTGTGTTTGTCCGCCATTTTTATTTTGTTGTGTTTGTCTGCCATTTTTATTTTGTTGTGTTTGTCTGCCATTTTTATTTTAAAAATGAAGAATAAAATATAAAAATAAACTTGTCCTTTGAATATAGCACAGGCTACAGCTACAAGTAGAATTATCCCCCACCCCCCACCCCTTTTCTTTTCTTTCCTACCATGACAACTTTGATATTCTAGACCAATGGTTCTCAACCTTCCTAATGCCGCGACCCCTTAACACAGTTCATCATGTTGTGGCGACCCCCCCCCCCCCAATCACAAAATTAATTTCGTTGCTACTCCATAACTGTAGAGTACAGATGATTTCCGATGGTCTTAGGCGACCCTTGGGAAAGTGTCGTTCGACCCCCCAAAGGGGTCGCCACCACAGGTTGAGAACCGCTGTTCTAGACCGACCCGCTAATCTCCCCCCCCCCCCCCCGGGGTCAAATACTTTTTAATCCCTAACACCTCTGACAATCTTTATTTTGATGGTGTATTTTAGTTTCAACCCTTTCAAGACTATGAAACTGACACCTTCTCGAAAACATTCAATTTGGGTCAGTATAAAAACCAGCTTTTAATTTTATTGTTTGGGGGGATTTCAGAAAACTTCGATCAGGCCTGCCCGCAGACCGGACAGTGGTCAAGAAACTGGACAGGTCAATGCTGGAGGCCTACAAAAACTACGACAAGGTCAAGGAGATCTTCGCCAAGCCCAACTACCCCAGGCACCCGCCGAACACGGTCAATGTCGACTACTCGATTCTCATGAACGCCAAGTACGACGTCATGCAGATGGCGTTAGACGACGGCCATGTCAACACTGACTACATGGCTTGGCTGGATATTGGAACATTTAGGTGAGGGGTTGTGTGATGGGGTCCCACGGGTGAGGGGTTGTCTGATGGAGTCACAAAGTTAGGTGAGGGGTTGTCTGATGGAGCCACACAGTTAGGTGAGGGGGTTGTCTGATGGAGTCTCACAGGTGAGGCGTCGTCTGATGGAGTCACAAAGTTAGGTGAGAGGGTTGTCTGATGGAGTCTCACAGGTGAGGGTTTGTGTGATTGAGTCACACAGTTAGCTGAGGGGTTGTCTGATGGAGTCACAAAGTTAGGTGAAGGGTTGTCTGATGGAGTCACACAGGTGAGGGATTGTCTGATGGAGTCACACAGGTAAGGGATTGCCTGATGGAGTCACACAGTTAGGTGAGAGGTTGTCTGATAGAGTCACAAAGTTAGGTGAGGGGGTTGTCTGATGGAGTCACAAAGTTAGGTGAGGGGGTTGTCTGATGGAGTCACAAAGTTAGGTGAGGGGGTTGTCTGATGGAGTCACACAGTTAAGCGAGCAATGGTCTAATGGAGTCAAACATTTAGGGAGGAATAGTCTAATGGAGTCAAACATTTAGGGAGGAATAGTCTAATGGAGTTAAACATTTAGGGAGGAATTATCTGATGGTGTCACACTTTCAGTGAATCAACAATTCTAGATTACTACAGTCCACCCCCCCCCCCTAAAATTGCTTCCATAAACATTTTTTTGGGAAATTTCTTGAGGCGCTGTTGTTGCTGTCTGACGTGACTTCTGCCCCCCCCCCCCCTAAAATTGCTTCCATAAACAATTTTTGGGGAAATTTCTTGAGGCGCTGTTGTTGCTGTCCGACGTGACTTCTGTAATCCTAGGCGAGGACGATTAAAACATGATATGAAAGAGGAATACTTAAGTTGTTCTTAAAGTACCACCAATTGTAACGAGGCTAATCAATTTACTAATTTTATTCAGATATCTGTCGACTTATCGTTTGATCGGCACGTCGCTTTGATTCTTGGTACTTTGATCGGCACGTCGCTTTGATTCTTGGTACTTTGATCGACACGTCGTCTGATTCTTGTTAGTCAAAGGATTTAAAGTTGAAAATTTCTGTTATGTTAATCAAATATTTTATGCATTATTATAGACGCCATCTTTGATAATAGGAAATGATTTGCAGTTAAAATGACTCTGTCTATACTTATTTATATATTGAAATCTATCTCGATTGGCTAAAATAAAAATATTGTGACTATCTGTTTTGAATCATGTTCATTGCGATTTGAGATATGATCCAACAGTCTTCTGTTTAGACATTGCAGAAGTAACGACACCGAAAGGGAGCTAATGTATCAGTGGCGTAGCTAGAGTGTTTGGCGCCCGGGGACAAGATTCATTTTAAAGCGCCCTCTTTTCCTTTTTTTCAACCCCCAAACCCATTATTTTCATCAATAAAATAATACCAAAGCACATTTTGGCGCCCCTAACTAGCTGGCGCCCGGGTACATCTGTAGAAACACATCATTCATGTTTCATTTTGTTAAAACAGGAACCTCATCCAACCAAATCTGGCACCAAAAGATGGAAGGTTCTCACTCGAGGTGCCCTTGGACATGGACAGGAACAAAATCGCATTTACGGAAGTCGGCTGGAGGAACCACATGATGAACTACACGGCCTGGGAGTACATACAGGCCAACCACGTGTGGGTGTCCGGCAGCATGATGGTTGGGGCAGTTGAGGTATGTCTGCGGATGGTTTGGGGGCAGGAGAGGTATGTCTGCGGATGGTTTGGGAAGGAGAGGTATGTCTGCGGATGGTTTGGGGGCAGGAGAGGTATGTCTGCGGATGGGTGGGGCAGTTGAGGTATGTCCGTTGATAGTTAGTGCAGTCCATACTCTCTAATTCAACCAAATAACACGAAGAGTTGTGGGGGGGGGGGGTCTTCAGAACCGGATGGTATTTTCACCCTAATATTGTGAGGTGGCATTTGCGAACAATCGCTGGTCATTCTCGAGGAAGGGGGCGGAAACAAAAATTTTTCCACCCCGAGCTGGCCTAGTCCTAGTTACGCCCCTGCCTACAAACGCTACGGACATTTTGCGTTGATGAGTTACTCAATGTTTGTGTCCACTGAATCAACTATAGATGTAAGCATAATATACGGAGGAATGCGTTGAAGCAAGCCGTGTCAAGTATAAAAATAATGGAACAAGATATGTTTGTACTTGAAATAAATTAGGAACAAAGGAACCTTTCGACTAAGTGCCTATTTCAGCAGACAATACAAAACAAAGAAATTACAAATTATTAGAAATTAAAATCTCAAGTGCTCCGATGTCACAATGTAGCTTTCCCCAGTCTGTGTAGAGACCAATCATAGAATGTTGTTATTTCATTTTTTAAAACATAACTTGAATTCGTTTAAATTCGAATGAAAAACTATTTAATTATGTTCATTATCGAAAATAGATTTTTAGAACAATAACATGTCTTGAAGGATTTTTTTAATGTACCAAAATGTCTTTTTTTTTTTTTGTTTCTTCCTTCCCAGAAAATTAGAAAGTTTTCATCCTCTTACAAAAAGACGCTTGAGGCCCTGCTGAGCGAGGGAATGGCCAGTACCGACCAGCAGGTGATAGGCGCCATGTACTCCCCGAGGTTCCTCAAGGACCAGCAGGTGGAGATACAGCCGTACAGGTGTAGGAACGGCGACTACGGCCTGTACAGCTCGGACATTGCCTACTTTTGTCTGGGATATGTTTGTAAGGCGGCGGCGGAGATTCGGAGGAATGAAACTCGGATTAAAACATAGGAGGAGCTGGTCAGTGTGTGGGGTGGGGTGGGGGCGCTCGGGGGGGGGGATCGATTGCGAAATGGAGGGTAAAAAATCTAAGTACAACTTAAATATTTCTTTCTTTTCTGTTGAAGGAGGACGGTATCGTGGTAACTTCCTTGTGAAATTGACTTGTATAACCGTTTACTGGGAAGAATAAAAGGACTTAGGCGATGGTCAAGTCAATACGGTAGATGAAACAAAAACGCGTGAAATGCGTGCTATGTCAGCACGGGGGATACAACGAATGCATGCGGGAATCTACTGGAGTAAAAAAAAATATGTAACTGATGTCTACTAGCGAATGAATCAACGGGGTCAAAGGGCAAAGGAGCAGTGGCGTAGCTAGGATTGGTGCGGTAAACTCATGGTGTCACCCCCACCCTCCTCCGACTTCCGCGATGGATTTTTTCTTGTTAAAATACGTCCACAGTATAACAATGATAAATTTTTTTTAAAAAAACGAATTAATTAAAGGCCAGGAGGTAACTGTATTTAAGAACTGAAACAACGTTAAGTTATAGTTATTGTTACGTTAAAAATGTTCCTTTTCTGGTCTTTAAAGCTGCAAAACTGCCAATCACTTGATCAAAACCAATATCCTTCACCGAATCATTTTCAATAGATAGTAGAGGCAGACCAGAAAGCCTTGACTATCTCATGGTGTGTCGTAAACAGTTCTTGATAAGCATTAGTTTTTAACCGCTTACATGAAGCCACAGACACACAGATCGTAAAAAAAAAAAAACAACAATTGAAGGCTTAGCGAGAGTATTGGAAGCGATTCGAGGAAGCCCCATTCAGCTATACATTTTAAAGGATCAAATACTGACCATGTTCATGACTTTGTGAAGTTCAAAGTCAGCTGACTTTTTTGGGTGTCTTCTAAGTTTTACTAGTTTCTTTGAAAAGTTCCTCTTGTGATAAGCTCATCATAGTAAGAGGTTAATTTTGGAACGGACACCAATAACTCTTCGCCACTTGCTGATAGCTGACTCTCGGGTTGAACACCCCACAAACGTATCTGCTACCGTACTCCGTTGATCGCTGATGATCTGATCTGGGGCTCAGAGTGAAAGCGATCAATACACTTTAGCGTCACCCTGGTGTCTTCTTCTCAAAGAGAGAGTACGAGATCTATTAATTGTTCTCTCCCCATTCTCTACTTTAACCTCAATCTTCTCTCTACCGAAATTCAATGTTTGGTCAGATTTTAAAAGTCCCTTTTTCAATAGCATATATTCTACCAAGCGACAGCGTTTCTCGTGCAGAAGCAATCTTAAGGCCCCTGGGTTGGTCACCACTTTGTCAAGAGTAAGGCCTTAAGTCTGCAGATACTCTCTGTGTAAGATCAGCACAAAGATAAAGGAAGCATAAAAAACGTGAAATCGCAGACAGCGTGTGAAAGACCTTGTGCTGTATGACAATCGTGCCACGAATGTTAAGGAGTTGTGCTAGGGACGAATCGGCAAAAATATTTATTTTTCGAATATTTCTAGGTTTCAATATATTTTGTTACAAAAACCCTTTTTAAAAAAAACAAAAAAACAAATTGAATACATTAAAATTAATTATTACAAAGATATAAGAAAATGTTGTCAAATTTTATTTTGCTAACCCGATTAATAGGTTAAAAAAAATAACATTTTTTAAATGTTTTTACTTTTTACCGGTTTGATTCGTGTACTTAGAATCACCCGTCCACATCTTATTTGATATCAATAGAAAGCTTTTATTTCTCAGAATTTAGATAAATAATATGTAGTTTCCTGTCACTTACGAACGTTACCGAACACTTCAATCAACGTTGAATCATGGTCAAAACGGTGTTTTTATTACCCAATAGTAGGGCCATCTCATTTCTGACTCATCAACCGTGAACTTTTAATAAAGAACTCAAATGAGTTGGTTAAATGTGTTAACAATTTGCGGGTGATCGGCTATCAATTATGAATTTCTGTTAAGCAGTGTGCGCTCTGTAAAAATGCAATTTTTTTTTAAATTTGGTGTCCCCCCCTGGGATGGTGTCAACCGGTGCGGTCCGCACCCCCCGCAACCCCCTAGCTACGCCACTGCATGGTGAAATATTGTCTGCACATATAGAAAAATGCTCAGGTGTTTATTAACACGTGTTTTTTCGTCTTTATTAACACTGGTTTTTTCGTCTTTATTAACACTGTTTTTTTTTTGTCTTTATTAACACTGGTTTTTTTCGTCTTTATTAACACTGTTTTTTTTTGTCTTTATTAACACTGGTTTTTTTCGTCTTTATTAACACTGGTTTTTTTCGTCTTTATTAACACTGTTTTTTTTCGTCTTTATTAACACTGGTTTTTTTCGTCTTTATTAACACTGTTTTTTTTGTCTTTATTAAAACTGGTTTTATATATATATATATATATATCGTTTAATCGCCTCTTTGAGACGTGACCACTTTGACTAAAATTATAAATTGAAAGTTTCAAATCTAAGATGACGCTTCATTTTTGTGTTCATATTTTGAAATATCTGTTACCCATGGTTGATGGAAGAATGGATATGGATATAAAATGGATTGGCCGTGTGATGTCGAGATTGAACTCTAATTTTCACAAAACTACTTCAGCTACTGCGGCTAAATTTAAATTCGGTATTTTTTAAAATTATTAAAAAAAAAAAAATTATTTAGAGAGTTGATTTCATTGTGTTGTGAATATATGCTCTATATCATTGTTGGATTCTTGCAGATGCTTTGTTCAAATATTTTTTTAACGTATGTTCAAATTAATGCTGAAATTAAAGTGTTGAAATATGTTTTGATATAATATATAAATTATATTTATAATATGTGATTGATTATACATTTGTTAAAAAAAAAATTGTTTAAAAAAAAGTTTACATCGATTTTTCAATAAAAAAAATGTAAAAAAAAAAAAAAAAGATATCTATATATAAAAAAAAAGAGATATATTTTTCATACCAGTCACGTGTCCGGATTTTTCCCATGTGTGTATAAAAAAAAAGGGTGTGACGTCTGCTGAATATACATGTGTCCGTGGTATAAATTATACGTGTTTGCGTATCCAGTATATGTGTATATACCACCTATAAATATATTGCACATTAGATCTTTATTGGGCCAGTAAAAATATGCTGTTCACTATACGTGTATTTGCCCGGTATGAACTTATTCGCGTGGGGTGCAGGGGAGGGCATTAACGTTTTTTTTGTTTTTGTTTGTGTTTTTGTTTTTGGTTGGGGCGGGGGGGTGAGCCATTTTAATAAGATATTTCAGCTTAAAAAATTCATTGAGACTCATGTGGTTATTATATATATATATATATATTAAATTTCGTATCTATTCCTACATAGGTACGGATGTGGCTAACGAGTCCGCAAGTTGCCGACCACAGGTCTGGTACAGGTGCATTTTTGTCAAAGATTAAAATTTAGAGTCAGAAATTGCTACACAGAAGCATAGATGGCGCCTATACCTTTTGAATGAACACACTGTGTCAAACTCCAGTGTGCACTGGGCAGGTCGGTTCATCAAGTGCTTTCCCGCGTTGTAATACGTCGTACTTGCGCTGAATCAACTCAAGCATATCTTCATAATAAATGTCACTTTGATTTATAATTAAATTCACAGACTCTAAATTCCGTATACACTTGTATAGTGCAGCTCGCTATCACTAGTAGTATCAGACAGAAATAAAACACAACCTTCTTCTACAAATTTCCATTCAAGACTGCCAGACGACTGAAACGTACGTCACACAACAGACAAGACAATACGTCATAATGAGCATAACAACACGTCACCACGTCAAGCGCGGGAAGAGCGTTCACTAACTAATCAATTAATCTCTCAAAAACACAACACTGCGCGTAATAAAACATAATATCCAGTGCGCAACAATTATGAATGAACCCCCATGCTCGACATATCCTCCCTTCTTTCATTTCAGATTTAACCCAGGGAGGTAAATCGACACTTACACACAGACAAAAATATTTATATACTCATCATCACTTAGAAACATTTAGATAAAACGAAATTGTCTGTCCCAAAAAATCAAATTATTATTTAGTATCCCTGAAAATCCAACAGCTTTTATTCACCGCCTTAAGTAAGACCAATCCCTCGTACACAACATAATGGCAGGGGCGTAGTGAGGGGGGGCAAGGGGGGCATCATGCCCCGGGCGCTACTCCCAAAGGGGCGCCAAATGGTATATTTTACTATAATATTGTATGGTTTTCGAATAGGGGGGCGCTACTGCAATACAGCTCTCTGCTAAAAAATTAACATTAGAGCAAACCTTGCTCACATTTTCTAGTGAATCATCATCCATACAGCGCTCTGTAACACTATATAAAATTTTTAGCAACCCCTGCTCACAAACCAAATGATTACTTTTCATTACAGATCCCTGCAATAAAATGAAAATTTAAGCTGGCTCTTATTATCTACTAACTCATATTCATTACATGTCTTTGTAATAAAATGAAAATTTGAGCAACCAATGCTCACAATCTCCAGAGATTCATTTACATTACAAAACGTATCAACAACACTGATCTCTCGTTCCGTCCATTTTAATGTCAACTGACCTTTTACTGTCACGTTCAATGAAATCATTTGAGTCGTCTACCTCTTTTGCAGAGTCAATAGGAACATTTTGTTCATCAGTATCGTCGGCCATGAAATAAAGTTGCGAGGCCAACTCAAGCTCGGGGTCAGGGTCACGAGTAGGTCCACCGTTACGGTCCATATCATCATAGCCGTTTATGAAGTTATTTTTAATTACATATTTACAATTAACCATTAAATTGTTCATAGGGGTTCTCGCAGTAAATACTGGCAATGCAATCTTTTTATTCCACATGACTCCCATCATCGTACACTGTCGTTATAGTAACAGACTCCAGTCTCCCTAAAATAATCTCCCGTCGTTCTGCCGCGATTTCCGCAAGTCTTAATTGAAATTCTTTATCTAGTTTTTCAAGTTCATGTTGTCTCTGTTTATCTTTATCTATACGTTCTAGCTCTCTCTGTTTAGCTATACGTTCTACATCAATCTGTTTAGCTTTTCGTTCTCCATCTCTACGTTTAGCTATATCTATCATCATCTCACCGTTTTTTCTCTACGATCTTGCTCTCCCTGTTTTCCCACCTCCCTTTTTTTAAATTCCACAAGTTCGTCTTCAAGATAACGGAGTGATATACCCAGATGCCCAATTTCTTCTAAAGTCCATTTATCACTTACATATCCAGCCATCGTAATACAAATTATTGGTGAGCATATAGTGAAAAATGCAAAAATCTTCTTTAAGGGCCGATCGCAGTCTGCGTATAAACCAACTCTGGCAAAAAGTTAAATTCTTCCAGGGTAAAAAAACTTAACTATACATACGCAAATTTACAGAAAATTTTTTAAAACAATTATTCTTGAGAGGTTCTTTAAGTTAAGTGTCATTAGTTCTCACACAGAGGTTCTTGAGAGGTTCTTTAAGTTAAGTGTCAATAGTTCTCACACAGAGGTTCTTGAGAGGTTCTTTAAGTTAAGTGTCAATAGTTCTCACACAGAGGTTCTTGAGAGGTTCTTTAAGTTAAGTGTCAATAGTTCTCACACAGAGGTTCTTGAGAGGTTCTTTAAGTTAAGTGTCAATAGTTCTCACACAGAGGTTCTTGAGAGGTTCTTTAAGTTAAGTGTCATT
Organism: Omphiscola glabra; assembly: GCA_964017045.1. Taxonomy (NCBI): domain Eukaryota; kingdom Metazoa; phylum Mollusca; class Gastropoda; family Lymnaeidae; genus Omphiscola; species Omphiscola glabra. The sequence goes on along the minus strand of OZ024806.1, from coordinate 11,354,106 downwards.
AGTTCTCACACAGAGTTTCTTGAGAGGTTCTTTAAGTTAAGTGTCAATAGTTCTCACACAGAGGTTCTTGAGAGGTTCTTTAAGTTAAGTGTCAATAGTTCTCACACAGAGGTTCTTGAGAGGTTCTTAATGTTAAGTGTCAATAGTTCTCACACAGAGGTTCTTGAGAGGTTCTTAATGTTAGGTGTCAATAGTTCTCAAGCTAACTTAAACAACTGTTACTATATGTTGGGATTTTGTTGCCGGTACGATTATGAAGCTCATGTTTAAGGAAAATACCAAGGAAAGTACAGAAATAAAAAGAACTAAACTAACATTCCAATAAGCTTTTAGATCCCAATAGATATACCCGTAGAGCATTACAGAACTTTCTGGAACATTCTAGATTAAAATTTATATCCTCCTCAAAGCGTGTAAAAATTGTCTAAATTGTCGAAACGTGTCAAAAGTAACTATTTTTCTTAAACAAAACATTATACAACTAAACGCACTACTATAATAATGGTAGAGTTAGGTAGCAAGAGGGGTCCCAGAGGGGCCCCATTCCATAATTGTACCGAATTTGTTTTGCCTGAGATGGGGCCCTATAAAAATCAGGTAAATTATGGAGCTAAATTTAAAATCAGTCCCATTAAAATTAATTTGAAAATGCCATAGAATTGTCGAACTTTCTGTAACATTCTAGATTGGATACTCTAAGTTTTAAATCCAACGATATTTCAATTCACATAGACCTCATAGTGTTGTCTAAGCCTACTGTGGATATTATGGAGAGTTCAGACCTTGGTAGTCGACCTGGGTGGTGGAGGAAGGGGGGGGGGAACCCACCGTACGGAGACTGATCAACGGTAATAGCGTATTAGATTACACCAGAAGGGGCTAGTTAATGTTCATTTAAACGGAGTGGGGGGGGGGGGAGGCGTTAGGTACATTTTAGTACCAATCCAGACCTAGCGGTTACTAACAAACTGACCAACGGTCGTAGCGTATCAGATTACGCCGTGACGAGGCTAGTACGATCATCACGGTGACCTTTCTAATGCTGCGACCCTTTACTACATTTCTTCATGTCATGGCGACCCCCAACCACAAAATTATTTTCGTTCCTACTTCATAACTGTAGGGTATATGTGTTTTCCGATGGTTCTAGGCGACCCCTGTGAAAGGGTCGTTCGGAACCCCCCCCCCCCCCCCAAGGGATCGCGACCCACAGGTTGAGAACCGCTGATTTAAACAGAGGGAGACGTTAGGAGAATTTTAGCACCAGAGATATAAAGAAAGCCCCCGGGAGAGTATCTCTAGTGACGCCACGACCGATTCAGAACTTATAAAAAGAGGGGACAGTTAGACGGGACTAAGAGAGCTCAACCCAGACAGGAAACAGGGAAGTCGAGAGGTAGACCTCCGCCTGATAGGAGTATAGGACAGTCGTGAGGACACAGTAGAGAGTGAGAGACCAACCGGGGACAGTCTGAGCCGAGTTTCTATGTCTTGAGTGTGAACAGTATAGCAGATCATTAAAGTGAAAGTGTTTTAACTGATCGGTTTATTATGAGAGACGGAGTGAACGAGGTTACCGTTCAGAAAATGTAGTTAGAAAAAAGAATTAGAACAGAGACAAATCAAGTTTCTCTACAATATTTTAAAGTTTTATCAAGATCCATCTATTTATTCATGTAGGAGTATTTGTTATTAATTTTACCCACATCTCTCATATTTTTAAAAAAAACGAATTCGGGGCCCCCGGCCCCAAACGGAATTTTATAAAAAGTTCATAAGCCCACAAGAGTTCTTTCCAGATAATGATGTATGTGTGTTCTAGGTTTGGTCAAGATCCATGAATCCATGTAAAAGCCTCTGTGGAAGCACACGCCCATAGGCCCGCTGGCAAAATCAATGGGAACCATGGGACACGGTCGTGAACGAAGCCACAGAAACTATGTCTCGAGTTTCAGTCGATCATCTAGAGAAAACCAGCGCATCTGAAGACTTGGCCTCTTTCTCGGTCTAATTATAAAAGCGTTAGATTTGCAGGTACAAGGCGATAGATCTAGACCAGTGGTTCTCAATCTTCCCTTTAAGACACTTCCTCATGTTGTGGCGACCCTTAACCACAAAATTATTTTCGTTGCTACTTCATAAATGTAGAGCATATGTATTTTCCGATGGTCTTAGGCGATCCCTGGAAAAGGTTCATTCGACCCCAAAGGGGTCGCGACCCACCGGTTGAGACCCACTTATCTAGACGGACTCATTAAGTCGACACAGTTGGATTTGTGTCTTCAAAACTCAGCGTATATCAATTTGATTAATTAATATTAACCAACGATTATTCCCAAGTGTCAGATACTAAGTGTCACATTGCAAGTGCCGCATACCAAAGTCACATGCCAAGTATCACACATCAAGTATCGCACATAAAGTATCACATATCAAGTATCACACATCAAGTATCACACATCAAGTATCGCATACCAAGTATCACACATCAAGTATCACACATCAAGTATCACACATCAAGAATCACACATCAAGTATCGCACATAAAGTATCACATATCAAGTATCACACATCAAGTATCCCACATCAAGTATCACACATCAAGTATCGCATATCAAGTATCACACATCTGGTGTAACCTTCACAGCGTAATAGTCTATTTGTCCCATTTAAAATCTAAACATTCCAAGTGTCACATAATGTGTCACTTTCAAAGTACGACATTAATATATCCTAATTTAAGTGTCCAATTCCGAATCTGACATAACGTGCCCTTTTTTTCAAATAATTACATTCCAAGTGTCATATTTTAAGTGTCAAAATTTAAATTTTACATAATGTGTCACTTTTAAGGTATGATGTTGCAAGTGTTCTATCTGAAGTGTCATAATCTGAATGTCACATTCACAATGGTCAACAGCCAATCAGAGTAATCCTAAGAATATTGCTTTCCCCGCTCGGCGCCATTCCTATTCCTTTCCAAAGCACATTTCTCGGCACATTTTTGTCCTAAAGGAAGTGCTCGCAACAAATATAAAGTACTAATTTAGTAATCCACTCCAGGTAATAAGTAACGTACATTTTGTTTTCTTAGCAGCAGACGCGGTCAGAATGACAATACAACGATTCCATTGAAAAAGTGCACGCCACAAACGCGAACGTGACCATCGCGCACACGCTAATCGCGCACACGCTAATCGCGCACACGCTAATCGCGCACAGGAAAAAAAACTTCGCAAAGACGTGGCTGTCCGCTTCTCGTGTGAGCATTTGTCTTGTGCGTGTATGTCTGGCCATCCAGTACAACTTAGGTTAGCCTGAACAGAAATATATTTCCTAAATAAACGTGGATCAATATCACAGACTGTCCCAGTGGCCTACCATGACTAAGTCATCAATATCACAGACTGTCTCAGTGGCCTACCATGACTAAGTCATCAATATCACAGACTGTCTCAGTGGCCTACCATGACTAAGTCATCAATATCACATACTGTCCCAGTGGCCTACCATGACTAAGTCATCAATATCACATACTGTCCCAGTGGCCTACCATGACTAATTCATCAATATCACATACTGTCCCAGTGGCCTACCATGACTAAGTCATCAATATCACAGACTGTCCCAGTGGCCTACCATGACTAAGTCATCAATATCACAGACTGTCCCAGTGGCCTACCATGACTAAGTCATCAATATCACAGACTGTCCCAGTGGCCTACCATGACTAAGTCATCAATATCACAGACTGTCTCAGTGGCCTACCATGACTAAGTCATCAATATCACATACTGTCCCAGTGGCCTACCATGACTAAGTCATCAATATCACAGACTGTCCCAGTGGCCTACCATGACTAAGTCATCAATATCACATACTGTCCCAGTGGCCTACCATGACTAAGTCATCAATATCACATACTGTCCCAGTGGCCTACCATGGCTCCAAAAACAGTTGCCTTCCACCCAAACTTTCTATTACCCAAACTTACTTAAACTTTCCTATAACCGCAGTGTGCATGCCACCCAAACTTTCCTACCACTCAAACTTTCCTACCACCCAAACTTGCCTACCACCCAAACTTGCCTACCACCCAAACTTGACTACCACCCAAACTTGACTACCACCCAAACTTGCCTACCACCCAAACTTGACTACCACTCAAATTGACCTACCACCCAAACTAGCCTACGGCTCAAACTTACCTACCACCCAAACTTGCCTGCCACCCAAACTTGCCTCCCACCCAAACTTTCCTGCCACCCAAGCTTGACAACCACTCAAACGGGCCTAAAACAGAGCAGCTTATTCCCAATTGATCTTGACACTTTATTCGTTTTCATCATCCAAGAGCAATCCGATCAGCCCAACCTGCCGACAGAACCGTGCTGATCAAGCTCAAACGGTCACAGCTGGACGCCTTCAAAGACTATGATAAAATCAGTGACATCTACAGCCGGCACGACTACCACAAGCACCACCACAACGCCAACTACTCCTGCGCCATGAACGCCAAGTTCGACGCGCTGCAGATGGCACTGGACATGGGCCATGTCAGTACCGAGTTCATGGCGTGGCTGGACATCGGGGCTATGAGGTTTTATTGTGCTACTTACTCGCATCGATGACATTTGAATTGCGTAAGAAACTGAAGTAATGCAATAGCATGTATATTTAAGGATGATTTCAGCAAATATTTGGGAACTCCTAATTTTTATTACGTTGTCTCAATAAGTTTACTTAAGTTATGATTACAACCACATCATCACACTCAGATTTCATGTAATTCTTTACAACACACATATTTCATGTTTTCTTTATAGCACCCATATTCCATTGCTTTCTTAACAACATACATATTTCATGTCTTTCCTTATCGCACCCACATTGCTTTCTTAACAACATACATATTTCATGTCTTTCCTTATCGCACCCATATTCCATTGCTTTCTTAACAACATACATATTTCATGTCTTTCCTAATCGCACCCAAATTCCATTGCTTTCTTTACTATACACATATTTCATGTCTTTCTCTATCACACACATGCTTGATATCTTTCTTTCTTTGTTACTCTTCATCCTCGTTTACACCAGCTACAGATCATCTCTTATCAGTCAAGGGGTCCAAGTTGTAGTGCTTCTTTCTTGTTTTAACCCCTGTTGGAACATGTTGCGGCTAACAGTAGGAATGAGACATTCCCCCTGGAGGTGCCGCAAGCGTTCGATGACAGCAGGATCGGCTCGGCCGAAGTTACTCCGTATTCTCGTCTCCAAAATGCATCTCCTTGGGAATACGTACAGAAAAATCAGATCCGGGTGTCCGGCGGTTGTCACGTGCGATAAAAGAAAGTAATCCCATGTTTCCGGTCCACAGACTTTTTATATATTTCACAAGTAGGAATCGCTGGCGCCAACAATTTTTAAAAAAAAATGAAGTCATGAATGTCTTAAGGCATGTTCTTTTTAGGTTTTTTAAAAGATAGTTCCATAAAAGAATACATTTTGACATTGAAGCGGCACCCTGTTCTTTCATGGTCATAAGAGGCATCCTGTTCTTTGGGGGCATTTTCATAAGCGGCACCCTGTTTCCCACTCTCGATGCCCAAGATTGCTTTTTTTTTTATTAACTCGGCGTAGTATGCCTGTGGTTTCATTAGTAGATAAGGAAGACTGTCATTGTGTCACTGTCTCGTTAGGACCCATAGATATGGTATTTAGTCATTAAAATAATGCATTGGTTGACAACATTTCAGTATTGAGGTACACTACGTGCGTTTACATTTTAAAGTATACATTTTATTTTAAAATGTATTGTATACCCAGGTGGTCCAAAAATTCATCACGTCCTACAGGAATACTGTCAAGGCTCTACTGGCGAGTAACATGTCCAGCACCGACGAACAGGTCTATAGTGCCATGTATTCGCCTCAGTTTAGACAGGACCAGAAGGTGGACATTGCGACGTACACGTGCAAAGATGGCACCTATGGCCTGCATAGCTCGGATGCCCAATGGTTTTGTTTGCCTTACTTCGCAAAAGAGGCCGCAGAATTGAGGAGTAAAAATTGACCCTCTTGAACAGCGTGAATGTTATTAAGACTGGGTAACAAATGGAGGGAGATAGAGATAGAGAGAATGAGTGCAAGAGAGAGAGAGAGAGAGATTAAGAGATAATGAGTGTGACGTACAGAGAAAGATATGTAGAAATAATGATAGATAGAAAGTGAGAGAGTGAGAGAGAGATATTAAGAGATAATGAGTGTGACGTACAGAGAAAGATATGTAGAAATAATGATAGATAGAAAGTGAGAGAGTGAGAGAGAGATATTAAGAGATAATGAGTGTGACGTACAGAGAAAGATATGTAGAAATAATGATAGATAGAAAGTGAGAGAGTGAGAGAGAGATATTAAGAGATAATGAGTGTGACGTACAGAGAAAGATATATAGAAATAATGATAGATAGAAAGTAAGAGAGAGAGAGAGAGATATTAAGAGAGAATGAGTGTGACGTACAGAGAAAGATATGTAGAAATAATGATAGATAGAAAGTGAGAGAGAGATATTAAGAGAGAATGAGTGTGACGTACAGAGAAAGATATATAGAAATAATGATAGATAGAAAGTGAGAGAGAGATATTAAGAGAGAATGAGTGTGACGTACAGAGAAAGATATGTAGAAATAATGATAGATAGAAAGTGAGAGAGTGAGAGAGCGAGAGAGAGAGGAATCGAGTGAAATGAATATATGTAACCGAGAGGTTGACCAATTAACAGATTTTCAATTTAAATCAAATATCGGATATCAAGACCTTAAGACAGTATACCATTTATATCAACCTATAAACCAAGACGGAGAGGGAAGAGGAAGGACAATATCAGGAAAGATAGAGACATATGCAGGTTATTTAGAGCAGTACGAACTTTCAATGACATGACCAGATATAATATATATACGCGTGTGCATCGGAGATGACGCTGTGCGTGTTATAATATGCACACGGCACATAAACGAATCCTTTTAAAAAATTTTAAATATACCAGTAATCGTATGGGTGGCTTTGTAACTAGCAGCCCGTGCACCGTCTTACATTCAGCATTAGTGTGAGATGTGATGGTCAACACACGGGTGTGAGATGTGACGGTCAACACATAGGAGTGAGATGTGAGGGTTCACACATAGGAGTGAGATGTGAGGGTTCACACATAGGTGTGAGATGTGAGGGTGAATACATAGGTGCGAGATGTGAGGATGAACACATAGGTGTGACATGTGAGGGTGAACACATAGGTGTGAGATGTGAGGGTTCACACATAGGTGAGATCTGTGAGGGTGAACACATAGGTGTGAGATGTGAGGGTGAACACATAGGTGTGAGATGTGAGATTTAACCCACAGGTGCGAGATGTGACGGTCAACACATAGGTGTGACATGTGAGGGTGAACACATAGGTGTGAGATGTGAGGGTTCACACATAGGTGAGAGATGTGAGGGTGAACACATAGGTGTGAGATGTGAGGGTGAACACATAGGTGTGAGATGTGAGGGTGAACACACATGTGTGAGATGTGAGGTGAACACATAGGTTTGAGATGTGAGGGTGAACACATAGGTGTGAGATGTGAGGGTTCACACATAGGTGTGACATGTGAGGTGAACACATAGGTGTGGGATGTGAGTGTCCACACATAGGTGTGAGATGTGAGGGTGCACACACAGGTGTCAGATGTGAGGTTTAACCCACAGGTGCGAGATGTGAAGGTCAACACATAGGTGTGAGATGTGAGGGTGAACACATATGTGTGAGATGTACGGGTGAACACATAGGTGTGAGATGTGAGAGTGAACACATAGGTGTGAGATGTGAGGGTGAACACATCGTTGTGAGATGTGAGGGTGAACACATAGGTGTGAGATGTGAGGGTGAACACACAGGTGTGAGATGTGAGGGTGAACACACATGTGTGAGATGTGAGGGTGAACGCATAGGTGTGAGATGTGAGGGTGAACACATAGGTGTGAGATGTGAGGGTGAACACATAGATGTGAGATGTGAGGGTGAACACATAGGTGCTAGATGTGAGGGTGAACACACAGGTGTGAGATGTGAGGGTGAACACATAGGTGTGAGATGTGAGGGTGAACACATAGGTGTGAGATGTGGGGTGAACACATAGGTGTGAAAAGTGAGGGTGAACACACAGGTGTGAGATGTGAGGGTGAAGACACAGGTGTAAGATGTGAGGGTGAACACATAGGTGTGAGATGTGAGGGTGAACACACAGGTGTGAGATGTGAGGGTGAACGCACAGGTGTGAGATGTGAGGGTGAACACATAGGTGTAAGATGTGAGAGTGAACACATAGGTGTCAGATGTAAGGGTGAACACATAGGTGTGAGATGTGAGGGTGAACACATAGGTGTGAGATGTGAGGGTTCACACATATGTGTGAGATGTGAGGGTTCACACATAGGTGTGAGATGTGAGGGTCAACACTTAGGTGTGAGATGTGAGGGTTCACACATAGGTGTGAGATGTGAGGGTGAACACATAGGTGTGAGATGTGAGGGTTCACACATAGGTGTGAGATGTGAGGGTTCACACATAGGTGTGAGATGTGAGGGTCAACACTTAGGTGTGAGATGTGAGGGTTCACACATAGGTGTGAGATGTGAGGGTGAACACATAGGAGTGAGATGTGAGGGTGAACACACAGGTGTCAGATGTGAGGTTTAACCCACAGGTGCGAGATGTGACGGTCAACACATAGGAGTGAGATGTGAGGTGTGAACACATAGGATTGAGATGTGAAGGTGAACACATAGGATTGAGATGTGAGGGTGAACACACAGGTGTGAGATGTGAGGGTGAACACATAGGATTGAGATGTGAGGGTGAACACATAGGATTGAGATGTGAGGGTGAACACATAGGTGTGAGATATGAGGTTTAACACACAGTTCTATAAATTAATATTGCACTATCACACATGGCAGGAAGGCTGCTACAATGATATCAAGTATACGAACCGTTTGTTGGATATTCTTCTCCCAATAGCTGTGTCTATTTTTAGACAAAGGCGCATTGCAGTGTGTCGAACTATATAAATATATATATAGCTGTTAGTATTATCCTAGCGCTTGTGTTGTCTTCTACAAGAGAATTTAGCGCCTGTCAGTGTGCAATCTAAAAGGATATCATGTATAATCCCTGGTGCAATAACAAAGTACAGTAGACAGAACGTTTATACATTCGGAGACTACATTTCAGCTAAGTGTTTTTTTTTTTTTTTAATTTAATTCCGTTTTAGTGTTGTTGGTTCGCCGGTGAAGGCTTCTCGCTGACACGTTAGTCCTTTCGTTGCGTTCTTATTTTCAAGTTTTCCCCATACTTCGTTTCGCCCATTTCCGTTAAACTCTCACGACAGCCTAGTAACTCTGATGCCAGAAGGGCAAACAAACACAAATAAAAAATGAAGTTTATAAGTCAATTTTATAATGAATCCTACACTAAAAAAAAAACGGTATCCTACATTCGCCACTGAGTAGCACTCCACCTATTGTCTTAAAAAAACATCCATTATTAATTAAAACAATAAGAAGACATTTCGGAAAACAATTCTGATAAATATTTGTGTACCGTCTTGTAGCGTATCTTGATGGCGAGATGACGACGAGCCAAAAAAAAAGGAAGACCCATTTTACGATTTTATTTTTTTGTCCCCAAGATGTCACCGAAAGGTCCATTTTAGGATTTCTATGTTCTGGTCCCGTGATGTCATGGAACGGTCCATTTTAGGATTTCTATGTTCTGGTCCCGTGATGTCAAGGAACGGTCCATTTTAGGATTTCTATGTTCTGGTCCCGTGATGTCATGGAACGGTCCATTTTAGGATTTCTATGTTCTGGTCCCGTGATGTCAAGGAACGGTCCATTTTAGGATTTCTATGTTCTGGTCCCGTGATGTCATGGAACGGTCCATTTTAGGATTTCTATGTTCTGGTCCCGTGATGTCATGGAACGGTCCATTTTTAGGATTTCTATGTTCTGGTCCCGTGATGTCATGGAACGGTCCATTTTAGGATTTCTATGTTCTGGTCCCGTGATGTCATGGAACGGTCCATTTTAGGATTTCTATGTTCTGGTCCCGTGATGTCATGGAACGGTCCATTTTAGGATTTCTATGTTCTGGTCCCGTGATGTCATGGAAAGGTCCATTTTAGGATTTCTATGTTCTGAACCCGTGATGTCATGGAATGGTCCATTTTAGGATTTCTATGTTCTGGTCCCGTGATGTCATGGAACGGTCCATTTTAGGATTTCTATGTTCTGGTCCCGTGATGTCATGGAAGGGTCCATTTTAGGATTGTATTTGTTCTGAGCAAACGTTGAAAAGTCATCAGGTCGATTGGAATTTTAGCGAAAAAACAATGTGACGTACTGATTGTGTTAAGATGACATGAATGTGACGTATTGATTGTGTTAAGATGACATGAATGTGACGTACTGATTGTGTTAAGATGACATGAATGTGACGTACTGATTGTGTTAAGATGACATGAATGTGACGTATTGATTGTGTTAAGATGACATGAATGTGACGTACTGATTGTGTTAAGATGACATGAATGTGACGTACTGATTGTGTTAAGATGACATGAATGTGACGTACTGATTGTGTTAAGATGACATGAATGCCATTTTTTCCGCCCTATTTCTTATGTTTCTATAAATGCTTATGATTGTCCTCAGATTTTTTTATGAAATAAGATTCAAAGACAAATTTGGAAGTGTCTATAAAGTTGCAGTATGATTGGAGGAGCGTCTAAAATTTATTGTACTTATAATAGCCAAAACCGGACCAGAAGGCTTAGGTTCAAATACAAGCTTCTTCGTAAATTGTTGCATCTATTGCAATCTAGGTCAAACTTGTTAAAGGTACGTTTCATAATCCCTTTTCAGACATATAGTATCCACATCTTTCTGTGCAAGGTGTTGTCATTTGTGGTAGTTTATTTTAGTTGAACTGAAGAAGTAAGTCCACAAACATATAGTCCAGTCAATTATCTTTCATTTGATACCTTCATTTTTTCTTACAAACCAAACAATAATAGTTTTAATATTTTTTTTAAAATCCCAACCTCTCACTTCTGGTACCTGGGTGCGAATAGCCAACTCTCACTGGAAATACTTGAATGAATGTTCCAAATATTTATCAGTATTTTATTTACTACCGTTCACATAATTTATATAATGTTTATTACGTCATGGGTTAAGACAATCTGCGGGAAATACACTGGCTTTCACATACACACACACATAGTGAAATAGACCAACAGAGAGAAACAGCGAGACAGAAAGAGACACAGAGAGATAGATATAGACAGAGACAGAGAGACACATACAGAGAGCCATAGAGAGAGAGACAGAGAGTGACAAAGAGAGTGAGAAAGAGAGTGAGAAAGAGAGTGAGAAAGAGAGTGAGAGACACAGAGACACAGAGAGAGACACAGAGATACACAGAGAGATAGAGACAGAGAGAGAGACAAAGAGAGATACAAAGAGAGACACATAGAGAGAGACACAGAGAGAGACTTAGAGAAAGACACAGAGAGATGAGACACAGAGAGAGACACACAGAGAGGGACCTACAGAGAGAGACACACAGAGAGAGACAGAGAGAGACACATACGGAGAGATACATAGAGATAGAGAGACACACACAGAGAGAGCGAGAGAGACACACAGAGAGAGAGAGCCACAGAGTTAGACAGAGACAGAGAGAGTCAGAGAGAGTCAGAGAGAGACAGAGAGAGTCAGAGAGAGTGACAGAGCGAAAGGCAGAGAGAGAGACAGGGAGAGAGACAGAGAGAGACAAAGAGAGGCAGGGAGAGACACAGATAGAGACACACAGAAAGACACAGAGAGAGACTCAGAGAGAGACATAGACCGATACAGATACAGAGACAGAGAGAGAGACTCAGAGAGAGATACAGAGAGAGATACAAAGAGAGGGACACAGAGAGAGATTCAGAGAGAGAGAGAGAGAGAGACAGAGAGGGAGACAGAGAGAGAGACACAGAGAGAGAGAGACAGATAGAGAGACACACACAGAGAGAGACAGAGAGGGTGACATAGAGTTTCACACAGATAACACAAGCTGGACCATTTCAACATTAGTTTAAAGGGTCTAAAAGTCAACTTTTCCAACTAACGATCAACTTCACAAAGTCATCACATAATCACTGAAACAATCCGTTCATTGCACGATCGTTGGAGAGTATGGATAGATCAGTAGATCAATAGTTGGACCACAGTGGAATGTATTTGAAATCGGTGTACGACAAATATAGAGAGCAACTCTTCAACCCATTGATAAGTAACAATAACATGTTTTAGTATTGTAATCAGAGGCGTAACAACGGATTGGCATTGGGGCAGTTGCCAAGGGCGCCGGCCTGCGCCAGTTCAAAAGGGCGCCGCTAAATCTCTAATTTTTTTAATTTTTATTTTAATATCAAGGGCACCAAAAATAAATTAGCCAAGGGCGTCAAAGACACAGTTACGCCTCTGATTGTAATGGAAACGCCATTAACCCCTTACCAACTTTAGCGGTGGTAATTTTGAAACATAATATGGATACATTTAACAAAATTAATAATGCCATTAACAAAAAATAATTGATTGGAAAAAATTATTCGTATATAATTTAACCAAATAACAGTTTAGTTTTTGTACAGATTTAATAAAAATAGTAAGTGTGTATACTATTGCCGTCAAATTCAAAAATTGCCATTTGACTATATTGGACCAGCCGGCAGTGTCTTGACAACAAATTATTTTTAGCAATAGCATGGGATGGTATGTGTATGATGATATCAGGCACTAGTGTAAGCGTTAGAAAGATGGAACACGACTCACTCACTCACTCACTCACTCACTCGAAGAGTTCATTCTTAACCATAAAAAAAAAAATTATGCATAGACCTCAACGGTGTCCTCTCTTACACTTGTCTTTTCCAAACAGTGTCTTCCTAATGCACGTCTTCTTATGCCTTGTTCCTTTATTCACTGTGTCTTCTCGTGTATTTTTCCGTTATTTACCGTGTCCCCCGTTCGTGTCCTTTAATTTTCTCACAATGTTTCATCATGCTTTCCTCTTTAATCTCTTTCAGAAATGTTTTAACAACGATGTCTGATAATATTACTTTGTTATCAGCGAGGGAAGGAGCGTGGCAGAAAACATTGGGTCTTGGTAAAAATTCAGCCACATCCTAGAACAAACGAAGACAAAGACAAGGATGTCAATGGCTAGTTTTCTTGTTGTTTCATTAAAATGTTGTGAACATGGGCGCGTGGAGCTAAAAGATTTTCATTAGGTGGCAAATTGAAGTCTGTTACAGATAAGCTTTTCATTTGACATTCTCAGTCTAAAATTCTGCATCAGTCTGAAGTCTGTCTCTGTCAAAAGTATGTCTCAGTCAGAAGTCTGCTTCGCTCTGAAGTCTGCCTCGGTCTGAAATCTGTAGAGAAGCTTTCAATGACAATCTAAGTCAGAACGTCTGTCAGCCTGAAGCCTGTGCCGGTCTGAAGTCTGTCTCAGTCTGAAGACTGTCTAAAGTCAGAAGTCTGTCTTGGTCAGAAGTTTGTCTATGGCTTAAGTCTGTCTCAGTCTGAAGACTGTCTCAGTCAGAAGTCTGTCTCGGCCTCAAGTCTGTCTCAGTCAGAAGTCTGTCTCGGTCTGAAGTCTGTAGAGAATCTTTCAATGACAATCTAAGTATGAAAGTCTGTCTGCCTGAAGTCTGTCTCGGCCTGAACTCTGTCTCATTCTGAAGACTGTCTTAGTCAGAAGTCTGTCTCGGCCCGAAGTCTGTCTATGTCTTAAGTCTGTCTCAGTCATCCACGGGATACCAATAGGGCGGGTAGTAATCGTCATAAACAAATCCCTTAGCCTCATAGGAATTAGCCAACGGGAACTTCTTGTAGAACATAACTAGACCACCGCTCAACCAAGCGGCCCACCATCCATACGAGCCCACGGAGACCACAGAATGGTCACAACTCGCCAGGATCGCGAAATGTACCTCCGCCGGCGCCTGATCCAGGACCACCACGCCCGGGGCCTGGAGGTTCTTGCGGCACCAGTTGAGGTCATTTCCGGCGACGACGAAGACGAGGTTCTTTCCTTGAAGTAGGGCACGCAGTTTGTCGAACGCCTTGCTGAAGAACGACTTCGGGGCCTCGCATGTGTTGGGGTTGGAGAAGCCGTCGCGCTGCCTGACGTGGACGCCCACGAACACGAGGTCGGTCTCGTTGAGTCGCTGACGTATCTCGTCTTTGGTTTGTTTGACCCGATCCCTGGGGATGGAGAGGGCGTAGTGGTCGGTGAGGATCGGGAAGTTGTGGTATGAAAGATATGTATACAAATTTTAATATTAGAGTTGATTTATAAAAAAATTATACGATATTTTGTACTCGGGTCTAGGACCTAGGACACCCTTAGAAACGTATAGCTATGAATCATGTAATGTTTATATCTTGGCAAGAATTTTCAAATCATCAACTAAGAGAGACACAAGTTATTTTAACTAAAATAATTATTTTTAAAACAAAATGGATTGGTGCAGGATAAAATAGAATTTTATTATCATTTCAATTTTGTCAGTAATATAAAGGATATGATTTTGAAAGGAGGGGGGGGGGGAACGGAAATTATTTTGGAAATTAAGTTAAGAACGCCAAGACTACATATAGCAAATGGTTTAGGTTGCAAACAAAGGGGTTTCGGGCTGGGATTGTTACAAAAACAACAACAACAACAAAAAACAAAACGTAAGTCTTTAGTACGGATCAAATAATTGCATGGCTGCTATGTCTTGGTTTCCAAAGAATTGGAATCTCAATCATTATTTCATTTTAAAGTCAAAGGGTCTATTGAACAAACAAAGTCTTCGTCAATATCTGATTTTCGGTCGTGTGGTAATGGTAAGCGGCAAGCATAATAAATGTGTGTGGTGGGTTTTGGGGTTGGGGGAGGGGCTGTCTTGAAGTGGTGTGAAGTTATTAAATAGTGGAATAAGAAGAATTTAGGCTTGAAAATAGTTGTAGAAAAAAAGTCACTAAAGAAAAAAGTCAAGGGGAAAAATAACACAGCATTAAAAAGTCAAAGGGAAAAAATAAAATAGGAGAAAAGGTAAAAACGAAAAAAAGTCACATGAGAAAAGTCAAAGGGAAAAAAGTCACAAGATAAAAAGTCAAAGGGAATAATTCACCAGATATAGGTCAACTACGTCCCATGCTCATATACCCATTTACAGATATTTAATCTACAATAAACATGTATATGGAATAAGGGCTCGTTCGTAAATTAGTTCACAAAAAAATGACCTTTTCAGACCCCTTTCACCCTGTCACAAATCTCACTAAATCTCTAAACACCACCCTCCCCCCTTTTTTTAAAAAAAAGTGTGATGTCACAACTACAAAAATCAAAACATATATAAAATTTTCATAACTAAACTAAGATTTTATTATTTCTTTAACATTTTCCCATAGCGGATTAAGATTTGAAAATTTGAAGTGTTCGTTCCTTTTGGGAAAATGTCAGCTCACAGTCCTCAATTATATTTCAGCTATTATCATCTTGTTCAATATTCTACCCAATCCATTCAGCTTTCTCAAATTAATGTTTTTAAAATAAATTGAATTTAAATTTAATTGAATTTAAAATTAATTGAATTTTAAAAAATCAAAATTAGAAAATTTTAGATTTTTTTTTTTTAATTTATTATCTTGACCCCCCCCCTCTCTAACACCTCCCCCTGTCACAAAGTGTCAAAAATTCTCGACACCACCAACCCCCCCCCCCCCTCCTCCCCTCGAGCGCGAAGTATTTCTTTTTTCCTATGACTTATTTCCAAGTGAATATTATTCAAAGTAGACCTTGTGACATTTTTTTCCATGACTTTTGCCCCTCTTCTCATCTTTAAAATGCGACATAACACTATAAGGATGCCTCGGCTTCTAATCAGACTGAAACAGCTACGTCATAATATGGGAACACTCTAAGCCTTTCAATTTCAAATAATTCGTTTTTTCTTGACTTGTATTTTCTGCTGAAGAAGACTTTTTTTCCCCCCAAGCCTAAACATATCTTGTTCCACTTTTTATTTAAGTGTTGAGCAACGTCTGTGGTCTCCTTTTTCCAAAATTACAAACAGTCCAGCGTTTCGAATGTCATGTATAAATTCATTTTTTTAAATTTTTTTTTTAAGTCACTGCAATTTCGGCAGGGCATTTAAACTCTTCTCTTTCATGCGATTGCCATCCCCCCCCCCACACACACACACGCATTCACTTATCGTGGATCTTGTTTGAGTGATTGGTTTATTACGTCTATTACACCCCCCCCCCCCCAGGCACATAAATGTCCCATTTGTTTAACTGACCTTTAACCTCTGTTCGTTGCGCAAACTCGTGTCTGAACACGTCGGAAACTACCTCTCAACCCCCACCCCCACCCCTTACATTACACACACCCCCACCCCTTACATTACACACACCCCCACCCCTCACATTACACACATTCCCCCATCTTACACCTTGCTTGAATTCTTGATTATTTCGTCCACTACTTCCACCATTACCACTACTACCACTACTACCACTACCGCCACTACCACCACTACCACCACTACTACCACCACTACTACTACGCCCCCCCCCCCATGCACAAATGCCATTGTTGGACCAACTGACCTTAATCCTGGTCGCAACGTAAACTCCCGTCTGATCGTGCGCTGGATCTTGTCGAAATATCTCCAGCTCTGGACGTAGCCGCGCAGCCTGACGTGACCCTCGGGCAGCTGGTGAAATATTGGGTCGAAGTAGCCGTACTGGGTCTCAGTGACCACCGCCCACCTGAAGGACACACACGACGCGGAGAATTAGATATGGCATTAGTGTCATGGTCAGATTTTAGACAGGAGGCAACCGATTTAGGGCTAGAAGGGAAAGAGATCACGGAATATGCCGTTAAGGAATTAAAAGCAGAAGTTGAACATAGGCGAGCCCAAGAAAAAGCAGAAGAGGAACGGAAAAAAGCAGAAGATGAGCATAGGCGAGCCCTAGAGAAAAAAAAAGACGACGAGGAACGAGACATTCGTGCATTTGAAAGGGAAGAACGACAGAGAAGACAAATACAAGAACATGAAATAAAATTGGCTGAGTTAGATAGAGGGAAAATAGATGATAGGGCCAGAGTACAATCGACCGACACAGGTCGATCCAGAAATAAAATTCCAATGTTCGATGGACAGGCTGATAATTTAGACTTCTTCCTCATGCGGTTTGAGGACGAAGCTAGGATGAATAAATGGCCAACCGACAGTTGGAATAGTGAACTTAGAAAATTAATGCCACCCGAGCTGCTACCAGTCTGCTTCGCAGCGCGTGTAACAGGAGTGGAGGCCACATACGAGGAGGTCAAGACTGCACTGTCGAAACATTTCAGACTGACTGCTCAGGGATATAGAGATAAACTAGCCAGAATGACACCAGACAAGGACGAGGGCCTGACGCCTTATGCACATCGGATAAAACATTATCTTACTAGGTGGATTGAACTATCGAAGACAGAGAGAACTTACGAAAATTTGATCGCATTGACAATTGTGGACAAGATACTTCAAACGATAAATCAGGACATAGTTGAACATATATTAGAGACAAACAACATGAATCTCGAGGCTGTCATTGAGACGGGGGACAATTATTTGACAGCACATCCGACTAAAGGACTGACACGCACGATCACACAGGGGTTTGTTAAGGAAAGAAACACACAGAGGGAAAAACGCTACTGCCAGTTCTGCCGCTTTGAGGGACACAACATTGAAGATTGCAGGAGACTACAGCAACTGCATAGGGATAACAATTATAGACAAGGACCCAGAGGGGAGAAAAGATGACAAGGTAGAGACGGAAAATGGGGAGGAAACGGGAAAGCCGCTTTTAGTTGTTTGGGGAGCACGAAATCGGGTATAATTACAACTGAGGGAAGAGTAAACGGTATTAAAGTTAAAGTATTACGGGACACAGGGTGTGATATTGTGGGAGTAAGGGAATCCATTATACGAAAATCTAAGGGACAGAGACTTAACGAAACAGAAACATGTATTTTGTTTGATGGGCAACAGATGGTTTATAGACTAGGAAAAATCTACATAAAATCACCCTACTTTTCAGGATGGACAAAGGCGGCCATATTAAAGGACCCACCAGTTGATCTAATTATAGGGAATATTAAGGGGGCAACAATGGGAGGGGATTCCGCCATAACAGCCGCAGTTGTTACCAGGGCACAGGGGAAAAGATCGGAGGAGATTGACCCGATAAAGCGACATATAACAGAACTAGAGGTGACGGAGGATAGATTTAGAACATTACAACACAATGATCTCACACTGAAACGTACACACGAGCACGCTAGGAGACAAGTTAGGGCGGGTAGACCATCACAATATAGATACAGGGAGGGACTTTTTAGTTAGAGAGTGTTGTCAGAGTAGTAATGGCCAAAACAAGGTGTGGGAACAACTAGCTGTCCCAAAGTCATTAAGGAAAGTAGTGCTGGAAATAGCTCATGATAATAGCTTCTCAGCACACATGGGGATAGCTCGTACAAAGGCACGAGTGTTGGAGGAATTCTGGTGGCCTGACATAACAAAGGATGTCAGATATTATTGTAAGACCTGCGATGTGTGTCAGAACGTGAAAAAGCAAAGCGCTGGAGGTATTGCCCCCCTGGGAAAAATGGAGTTAATTGAAAAGCCATGGGGAAAAGTAGCTATTGACCTCGTTGGCCCCATAATACCAATATCCACGAAGGGATATCGTTACATCCTTACTCTGGTAGACACAGCAACTAGGTGGCCAGAAGCAATACCCCTTAAAAGAATAACCGCCGAGAATATTCAGGAGGCACTTTTAACAATATTTACTAGAATGGGATTACCAGACGAAATTTTATCAGACAACGGGGGTCAATTTAAGTGCGATCTGATGAATCAAGTGACTAAACTTATGGGCATAACACAACGCTTCAGTACCCCATTACATCCTCAAAGCAACGGTATGGTTGAACGTTTTAATGGCACTCTCAAAACCTTACTTACTAAAGTATCTATGGATCATCCTAAAGATTGGGAATCACACGTCCCAGCTATCTTATTCGCTTATAGGGATTGCAAAAATGAATCAACGGGATTCTCTCCTTTTGATTTGATGTTCGGGAGAAAGATAAGAGGGCCCATAAATATCCTAAGAAACACTTTTACTGGAAAGACTGACCAGGCAGAGGAAAAAACATCTCATGAGTACCTGGAAAAATTACGAGATCGACTACGAGTGAGTGGCACACTGGCGAGTAGAAACCTAAAAGAAGCCAGGATTAAACAGAAGAAAATGTACGACCGAAAAGCCCGTAGGAAAACTATTAATATAGGGAGTCTAGTGGTAGTCATGAGACCCTCTACGGGGAGTAAACTACAGAGAGCACGTTGGCACGGTCCATATAAAGTAGTAGACAAAATAGGGGAACTTAATTATGTCATCTTAGAGAAAGGAAAGAGAAAGACTTACCATGTAAATATGTTAGTGGAATATTTTAAAAGGGACCAGGAACAGGGGAAAATAACAAGTAAGAAACTAAATATTAAGAATGTCAGCAGAGAAATGAAGGAGAAGGAAAAAAATAAGGAATCGGTAGCGGCATACGCAGTAGTAATAGAAGATAATGAGGAGGACAACGAGCAAAGTATTATAAATACAGTAACGACTCAAACCATAGAGAAAACTGAAACTATCAAAGATGTAAGGATCAATCCAGATCTCACGCAGGACGATATGCAAATATTGGTGGATATATTACATAAATACACCGACACAATCACCAATAAGCCAGGAAAGACATCACTAGTCACTCATTCCATTGAGGTCACTAATAATAAACCCATATGTATAAGACCATACCCAATACCATTTTCATCGAAAGAGACAATCATTAAGGAAGTTCATCAGATGGAGAAAGAAGGCATCATAGAAAAGTCATCCTCCTCTTATTCATCACCTATCGTGTTAGTAAAGAAAAAAGATGGATCCACTCGATTCTGCATCGACTATAGAAAATTAAATGCAATTACCGTGTCGGACGCAGAACCGATTCCTAACCAGGAAGACTTGTTCGTGGAACTAAGAAACGCTAAGTATTTCTCAAAAATTGACTTAGTTAAAGGGTACTGGCAAATACCGGTTGATAGGAACTCTAGAAAATATACAGCATTTCAAACTGACTTGGGGTTATACCAATTTAAATACATGCCTTTCGGGCTATGTAATGCACCAGCCACTTTTGCACGCTGCATGCGCAGGGTTCTTGATGGGCAGAAAAATGCAGTCAGTTTTTTTGATGACATATGCGTCTTTGGCAGTTCTATAAAAGACCATAACAAGGCACTAGAGCAAGTACTAAATAGACTAGAAAACGCAGGCTTGACAGCGCGACACACAAAAAGGGAAATTGGCTTCACAGAAATCGAGTTTCTAGGCCACATAGTAGGACAGGGCACACAGAAGCCAAAACAAGGTGTTATCAGTAAAATAATCAACATCAAACCGCCACATACCAAAAGACAAGTAAGAAGTTTGCTTGGACTTATTGGCTATTATAGAAAGTTTGTGCCGGATTTCGCAGGTATTTCAGGGATTTTTTCAGATCTCACAAAAAAAAGGAAAACTGGAAAAAGTTCAGTGGACAAGTCAGTGCGTGGACGCTTTAGCGAAACTGCAACATGCTTTATCTACACAACCAGTGCTCATTCTTCCAGACCTGGATATTGAATTCGTGATCCGAACGGACGCTAGCGATACCGCAATAGGAGGTTCTTTAATGCAAGAGCGACAGGGATTACTTCACCCCATAGCTTACGCGAGTAGGAAATTGCTACCTCGCGAGACCCGATACTCGGTTATAGAGAAGGAATGTTTAGGGGTCGTCTGGACAATCACAAAGTTTTCACGATACCTATACGGCTGTCACTTCACAATTGAGACTGACCACAAACCGTTAACTGTTCTACAAACATCAAAATCCATTAATAATCGGGTTGCGAGATGGGCGTTAACATTACAGGAATACAATTTTACAATAAGGCCAATTTCGGGTGCTGAAAATGTTCTGGCTGATGTTCTAAGCCGATTAGTATAACATGGCTGACGGTTAGAAAGTAAAGTATGTTTCATATGGAAGTTTTGTAAATAATATTCATCACGAACCCATGGATAGTGATATTTACCAGGGTGATTTTGATGATTATGAACCAAGTGTTACGGATACTTTAGATGGTAATTTTGATAATACTGCTGAGTATGGGACTACTGTTATTGATGACAATTATTGTGAATTTGATGCTAGTTTTGATTTAGATCCCAGTATTTTTGAGGCTTTGTATTATGACTTTGATAATATTCTTCATGAACCTAGTGTTAGTGATGCTTCATGTGGTCATTTTGATAATACTGCTGATATGGAAACTAACGATATTGTTGGGTCACATGGTGACTTTGATGCATATATTGATTATAAATCAAGTATTATTGATGCTTCCCGTGATGATGTTGATTGTAAAATTCATTACGAACACATTGTTACTGAGTTTTCACCTGGCAAGGTTGAAACTATTATTGATTGTGAATTTATGGTTAATGAATCTCCACATATGGATGTTGATAAAGTGCCTGAGGTCTATTGTGCACCAACTATTTTTGATGATATAGATAACACACCCACGGGGGTTGAACCAAGTATTGATTCTCCACATATGGATGTTGAGAGATTGCCTAAGATTTATTGTGTACCCAGCACTTTAGATACTTTAGATAACACACCCACGAGTGTTGAATGCATGAACAACCTACCGCTTCCACGCAAGCGAGGTGTCATGAGTATAACTGAGTCAATCTTCGGTAACCATGAAGTGGAGACCGTAACATTGACCAGTATAACGACCACTACATGTCTTCAAGGTGAACTTTGTAAAAAGTTCACGAAAACCCCTGAGTCACGCTCAGGCGAGTTATGTGTTGAGGAGGAGGGGAGAGAGCAGGTTTCGACTGCTCCAGAGTTGAACTTCGCAATGACTGAGTTGTCAGACATTAATATTGAAGATGTACTAGATAAGAAATTTGATGATATACAATATTTTACTTTTAATGATATTCAAGATATGCCTGTTCATGTAAAATCTTTGCTACTATTGAACCATGATAATTGTGTGTCAAATGAGGGGGTGAGGACCTGGACAAATTACGGTTGTCACGAGGTAGAGGTGGTGGATTTGTCAAGTTCAGTCCCGAGACGGGGACGTAGATTCAACGTGGAGTTATGAGGGCCATAGTCCAATCGGGGAAATTTGTAGTGTGGGTGACACAGGTTACTCAAGACTTGAGAACCGGGAGTCCAGCTTTGACTCTGACAATTGTGTTCAGGCAAACGGGTTTGGCCTTGATCACGGGGATGTGGAGGAGGTGATCATTGTCCCTGAGGTGAGGTTAAGGGAAAGAAATATTTTTGGTTTTGATACCATTGTTAATAAATTATGTCATGTGGGGGTCAGGGAGAAAAATTGTGTTGTTGAAGAATTTGATTTTGTTGTGGAGGTGAGGGTTTTCCATGAGTTGGGAGGTGAAGATTGTTTGTTTAAAACGATATTCATGTTACTTTTGTATATTGACAATGTGACGAGCTTGTTGAAACATGTGAGATTTTACAGCGGAGTTGTGAGCTGGGAAAAAAATTTGCACGCTTTCAGGCTACCGTCTGACAAGCGGAATATCCCGCCATCATAAATTTAATTTGTTAACATTGACGGGACAATTCATGGCTGTCCACACAAGCCCAGATGTTGACATTTTTTTCGCTCTCTTTTTCACATTTCAATTAATAAAGAATGTTTCGAAGTACTGTAAACATTTAAATATTTGTAACAATGTATTGACATAAATGCTCCAATTGATTTTGAATAACAATGAGATGATACCGATCGTGATTAATTTACCTTTCGCTATATATGTTTCATTATAACTGTCATAATTCTATTATGTATCGCCATGCTCTTACCATTTACTTTCAATTTAGAAAGGGTGACAAATGTATCATAATACATTTTTTGTTATTACTTGTTCATTTGTACATATCTATTTGATCTTTATATGCTATTATTGATGTCACATATGCAGAACATGCACACGACCTGACCGTTGTTATTTTTTTATAAACTCGCAACATTGGGTTTCACCCTAATGTCACTCGTGAGGAGGGGGGTGTCACGGTCAGATTGTGTATTTACTTTTTTGTGTGTATGTTTGGGGGACGGAAAGGGAGTGCTCGTGGTATTGGATGTATTTTCCCACGAGTATGACCGTCTTGGCAGGAGGGGGACCCCAGGGGAGAAAGTGTTTGTTGTGAGTTGGGGGAAACATTAGAGTGGTGAATGAATGTGAACATTTTTCTTGTTATCACGAGTGCATGGTCAATCAGGGTATAAAAGGAGAGAGAAATTATTGTTAGGGAGAGAACGATTATATTTGTGTGTGGATTCGACAGAGTGTTTTTTGGAGTGAGGACTTAGTATAACTTGATAATGCTGTTTGTGTATTCATTGGATTTTGAGTCACTTTACCTGACTATCGAGTGTTTGAACCCTTATATCATAACCAGAAATAAACTATAATTGATGACTCTGAGACGACGTTACGTGCTTTCCATTATAAACTATCGGCTTTATAGGAGCCATGAATCGTTACCAGCACCAGCTTTCCAGGAGCTGAATAACCAGAGTCTTTTTAGACTCTGAAACTATTGTCTGTGACTACAGAAGGGACCTCATCCCCTAGACGACGTACTTTTCACCACAATTAGCGTTGGCGCCGAAATGGGCTCTAGTGATGCACGGCTCCACAGAAGCAAGTCACAGTTTTTTGGAGAGGTAGCAATGAATTAAATTCCCACATCGAGCTTGGCTTAACTTAAGGGCCCAGATGATGATTTTTTTTTTTAATACTTAGAATTATGTAGAGTTCCAGTAGTAAGTAATATTGCCATTAAAGAAATACTAACACTTTTTTAACGAGTTTTCCACATTTGAATGTATCCGGCTAAAGAAATGTAACTATTTGAATGTGTTGGAAAAAAAAAGAGTTTTTAAAAGATTCAATTAATCCCTTAAAACAAAGTTTTTCTTATAAATCTTTTATAAACTGTATTATCAAGCAATTGGTGGGGGGAGGGGGCTGAATATTTAACAAACTATGCATACCATTAACGCACTTGATAAGAATCCCAGTTAGTCCGCCCCTCCCCCCCCTCCCCACCTTTTCCCATCCAAGGCTCGAAACCGCACATTTTTTCACGCCCCTGAACTAAATTAATATCCTAATGCGACACCCGCTTTAACACTGCAAATTTATTTTAAGCTTTATAAATCTTTATTTAATTTTTAAAATATATAATTAATATAGCATTTATTATTATGAATTACAAATACAATTAAATAACAATAAAGGTATTGTTTTAATCATTTCATCCGAGTTTGAAAGTTACGAAACAATTTAAAATTCAAAAAATTATGATAAAAAAATTACATCGTTATCACATGTATCGAGAAAACACAAAAATCTGTAGTTTTTTTAGTGTTTTTTTAGTTAGTAATTAATATTGCGAAATAAAATTAAAATTAATTTGTTCCAAATAAACATGTAAATGTCGCGAATAGCCTATTTTGGCCACAGCTATAAGTTTCTTTGATTTAATAACCGCGCGTGACAAAACTGAAAATGTATTATCCCCCTTCTCAAAAGTAAAATTAATAAATATAAATCATTGCTGTTTAAACTCTTAACAAAACACACTCAATTAGCTTTGTAATTTTTAACATTTAAAAGTTTTTACATTATTTTTTTGTCCTCATTCCAAAAATATACTTTTTATTAATTTTATAAAAATCGTTTACTTTAAATACAATTTTAATAAGAAAATGCCGTCCAAGTCCATCAGTGCAGGAAAACTACATAGCCAAGTAGAGTTTCACTAATGCACTTATTACTCATCCAAATAAGAAAAAAAAAAAAACATTTGAAGCTCACAAAATTTTTATTTGCGTACGTAGTGGGCTGTTATCCCGCGGATGTTTTTTGTTTTTTAGTAATTTTTATTAAAATATGGAAGAGGGTGTTTGGGTGGGGGGGGGGGGGGGGTCCCGATACTTTCATTTTGCCCATGGCCGCACAAGATACGCCTCAAAATAATGATCTTTCTCTTACTGTGCCCCATAACAATGGAATTCTCTTCCACTACACATCCGAAATATATCAACCATCACAGCCTTCAAAACTGCACTCAAAACACATCTCTTTAAACTATACTACCCCGACTGATTTCCCCACATCTGACCGATAAACGCTGCTGCTGGCCGCCGTCCATGGCTTGTCATGTAAAAGTTCTGGGGTGGATGGGGTGAATATGCAATTCTTTTTGTTTTGTCTTTATACAGCTGTTCTTTATTACATAAATGTATTTAATTTTATTGTCACGATTATGTTTCTTTTTCTAATATTTTTATGTACAGCGCGGTGAGCCCAGCCCTAGGTTTGGGTACCGCGCTACATAAGACAACTAATAATAATAATAATAATAATCAATTCGATAAAAACTTTAACCTTATTAGGTACATACATATCGGGGGTTTATCAAATAGGTTGGGTACATTTTAGCGTGGAGGACAATATCTTTAGATCCTATGATCTTACAGTTGTTAGAAATAAAAGTTATATTCTCTTTTTACAAATAAATATATGTTTTTTTCACCAAATAAGAAAATCAGTGGCGTAAACAAAACGTGGGTCTATTGATATAACTAAACTCATTAGTAGTCAAAACCAATCATTTTTTATATGTTGAATATATTTTTTTTTTTTTAAAATTGAGATGGGTTTAAGATTTTCTTTTAAAAATTAAAATACATTTTTGTTTTTCCCGTGCGAAAAGTAAAAAGGGTGTCTACTGTTGTGAGATGATAACATTTCTGTGAAAAGATGTACTCAATGCTGACACGGGCGTGAAAACTGTTAAGAGAATCTGCTTTAGATAAAAGAATTCTTTCTTTTACGATTTATCGATAGATAATACAGTAGAAGACAAGGCCAAACGTCTATACACGTTTTTAATGAAGACATCAGTATATCCAACTCCGTTAATATAAAATTTATTTAAACTGATAAATTGTGTTTTTGTTGTAAATTTAAGATTCATATTTCTTAATTGTTGGAGAATTATTTTTTTTAGCTAAGGGGCGCGAAATGCGGTAGTATAGGCCCTAGCTAAGGGGCGCGAAATGTGGTAGTGTAGGCCCTAGCTAAGGGGCGCGAAATGTGGTAGTGTAGGCCCTAGCTAAGGGGCGCGAAATGTGGTAGTGTAGGCCCTAGCTAAGGGGCGCGAAATATGGTAGTGTAGGCCCTAGCTAAGGGGCGCGAAATGCGGTAGTGTAGCCCCAACAATTTACAATAAACAAAAACACCTGACATCTAAAGTATTTCTCTAGCGCAGAAACCAGCCGTCAATGAACTCCTCTAGTGACTAAAAAGATTTAATTTGTGATCATTCAGATTTGGTAAATTAAGCTCATGTTGGAGACCAAAAAATGTAGCATTGGCGAAGGGCGTATGCTATATAGCAGAAAAATACTTCTTAAACGTTTAATGAATTTAAGAACGTCAACATCATTACATAGATACTTCCTTTTAAAATAAGGAATTGTGATGTGTTTTCGCCATAGCGCGTAGAAATTATCGAAAAGTGCCTGCCATTATTACCTCGATAACATCGTGTGATATGTTCTAGTACAAAAATATTTTTTTTTTAGAAAAACACAAGGAAATTTTATTTCATGAAATAATATTTCCTTCATCTTCCCCTTGAAAAAAAACAAAAAAACAACGAAAAAACTGATTTCTGGGGCTGAAAATTTGATAGCATGTGATTTCAACAGCTAAGAGTTTATTTGCCAAGTTTCAGCTCAATAGATTGACGGCAATGGGGTCGATTAGCCGTCCAAATATTTAACCAACCAAAAAAAAATGTAACTTGAACTTACTTTGACTCGTCCTTCTGGTTTTCCACGCGTGACAGTTGGAAGATCTTTGCCAAATCCTGTTTTGGAGAGTACGGGGCAACGAACGCGTGGCGCCCCGTGGCGTGAGCGATTCCAAGCAGCGATGCATACTTAAACAATTTGTTGCCCAGGCGACCAGTTTCGTGGTTAATAGTGATCAGGAAAGTTTCGTTTTTATCAGGGGCGGAGGTATTGCTGGCGTCTGTTGTTGCTTCCGTCGTAACGTTTAGTAAAGTTTTCGGGGGAAACTCTGTTTGAAAATTCGAGACGTTGGCATTTGTCACTGTCTTTTTGTCTCCGTCAGTGTCAACGGTGTCTCTGAAATGAAGCGCCCCGAATGTGGTGCCGGAGCCCGTGGAATTCTGGCTGGCTAAATAACCGATGGTGCTTGTAGAATTGTCAGTCGGAGATATGGCGGGGCTGCCTCTGGAACTGAATAGCCGGTGATAGCTGGTAGCGGGTGAGGACAAATCTCTTGGTAAAATACCGATGTCCCTCGCCGAAGAGAGTGGTTGGAGAAGTTCACTGCCTGGTGCGGAATGAGGTTCCGTTGACACCTTCGGTGTCTGGTGTCCTCTGCGTATCGGTTTACCTCCAATAAATTTATCTAGTTGGGGATCTTGTGCGGAGTTTCTGGGACTACTAGCCACTTCCTGGAATGCTGGACTCTTGTAGAAATCTGTAGCTTCCGCTCTAGAAACATCCCCGCTGACACTTGCACCGCCAATCCAAGCCGGCGGTCCCGACGACTGGGTCGCGTTGACAGATCCGAGCAGAGGGGTGATTATAACAGAGCGGGTGAGTGATTGAAGGCTAATGATAGTCTCAGGAAGTGACGTCCAGTACAATTGGGTCTCGAACCGCCAACCGTACAGACACCCTGCCAAAACAAGCGCGCATGACAACGTCAGGAAAATGAAACATCTTCGCCTGTGCTTACTTCGTTTGACCATCCTGGCAAGTCCTCATGTGCCGTCTGTGGCATAATCCGATCTTTCTGAAGTTAGACATAATAAAAGGGAGACGTTAACAGGATATTTATTTATTTATTTAGTTTAAAAACAGAATTTGACGACCTTGACTTACACCCGCGTTATAAAAATGTTTATATATATATTTATATATATATATATATATATATATATATATATATATATATATATATATATATAAAAACAGGTTTTTTTCGTCTTCTCCTGAAAACAGCCCACAGCGCAAGCAAAGAACGCGCACACACTTTTTAGACTTACTGCAATGTTTTGAAAAGAAACACCAGTGTTATTGTGATAAAGATATATTTAAAAACATTAGACCGCTTCTTTGAAACGTGTAATACATTTATATATTGCATAATAACTAGTAGTACGACGGCGAGTTTGTTTTGAAAAAGAATTTGGGTCATTGTCAATGGCTGCAATTAATGCCCTCAAACAGCTGGGCTAGACATTCACGAGTCCAACAATCACCCGCGAGACATTCACGAGTCAAACAATCACCCGCGAGACATTGCCGTGACGTGTGAAGACCTTTTACGGCCACCCTGGGAATATAAAAGTTTGGTTTAATGTCTGCGCACTGCAGACGACCTGCTCACGTTCATGTGTTCAGTGCGTGACCTGGTGTGAATCAAGCAATGGTTGATTGTCTGCTCACGGTGCTCTACCCACATGAAGATGGATGAAACTGCAACATAATGGACGATAAGAACCCCCCCCCCCCCCACCCCACAAAAAAAAACAAAAAAACACACACGCACACACACACACAAACACACCGCCTTAACCCACGCGTGTACATCATGGGAGATACATACCAAAAAAGATTCGACTAGTGGAGCCATAGCGTACAAGTTGTACATAGTGGGGGGGGGGGGGATATCATCCATATTGAACGAGGGCCGTTATACACTGGTGCGCACGATGGGAGATACTTATCAAAGATTGTCCCCAGAGCACAGGTGTGAATCACGGGATAGTGTTACGAGCTGTACTGCAACGTAGTGACGTAGCTAGGATTTGGTGTCACCCGGAGCGATAAACTCTTGGTGTGGCCCCCCCCCCCCCCCCCCCGCTCTCTTTTTTCCCCTACTTCCACGACGGATTTCTTCTAGTTAAAAGAAGTCAAAAGTATAACAATGACAAGAAGCAACAATAAATTAAAGGCCAGCGGGTAAATGTATTTAAAAACTCTCTTTCTATTTTCAGAACTATTAGCTCTTTTATAGAATGCGTGCTGTTGGTATCGGATGAATCAGTATCAATGGTAGGTTGAGTAAAGTCTTTTGGTGAACCCTGGTCATTTGGTTTCATGACATTTTTAAACCAGTGATATTACATACTCTCACACAACGCTACTGAATCTCTCTCACTCGCTGACACTTCGACTTCTATGTAAAACTTAATAACACAGGCGGTTCAGCCCACAAATAAAATATTTAAGTACTAAAAATTACAATTACAATTAATTCACATATACGAGATACATACAATTGTAAAGAAATTGTTACAGTTTGTTACGAGTGACATAAGAGACTGGATTGGTGCCCTGGGGCGTCTCTGGGCTGGGTCAGATACACACTCTTGACGTCACAAAGCACACAACAAAGTTAGCCGGTTCTCTCCCCCGGTCGCTGTCTCTTACAGGTAACGGGTGATGAATGACCAGTCACGCTCCGGTGCATCCACTTGTACACAAGACGTCGGCGTTGTCAGCTTACTGCTTCAGCTGGTAGTCTCGTCCATCCAATGTTTACTTCGGAGTAGGCTACACTGACCTCCGACTGTCCCCAACTGAAATATATCTCATTAGGAAATGGCGTCAGCGGGCCGTCGAGCTCGCGCTCCTTATGCCCTCCCTGGCGCCCACCCACACCTGCCAGGCGCCGGGTTTCCCCGACGTCGGGCCGTGCGGGGGAACGTCAGAGACCTCCCCGGGCGTGAAACGTCCCCACCAGCAACCGCTCGATCGGGTTTGCCGCCGGAGACCCTCCACGCCCGGAGACATCTTGTCGACCGAAGACGCTGCGTTTAAAGCGTCCGCAGTCCACTTTCCTAGGGGCCGGGACGGTAAATTAACGTCCTAATATCTCCCCCCACCCGTCCCGGGGAAGCATCGGACGCCCTCTAAGAGGGATTCTACAGTGGGTTTCCACCTCGCAATTAATTCGCGAAGTAGCTGGGACGAAACGGTTGCCTAGGAGCAGCTTTCTCAGGGCTGCATATTTAGAATCATCGGCCATAGGCTTCCACCACAGCCTATCGCCTCATATCCCTTAACGGCAACTTGTAATCATGATCCCTACCCTGTGTTTGCCTTTTCTTCCCCCTGTGAAGCATCACAGGTGGCAGCCCTGTAGGAGCCGCTTATTCCAGCAACTACCATGCATGCCCTTGTCTGCCACGCGGGACACGCAATGGTGGTAATGTGCCCAACTCTACGGGGTTATCATGTACAATGAGCCCCATTTCCCTCACTCTTGTCTTCGAGGAATTGATTTATGTACGTTTTCGCAACTCTCACCGCACTTCCAGTCATGTGTTCATTGTACACCCGAGGCCCTCTGCGCAGCCCGGCCCAGTCATGTGTTCATTGTACACCCGAGGCCCTCTACGTAGCCCGGCCCAGTCATGTGTTCATTGTACACCCGAGGCCCTCTACATAGCCCGGCCCAGTCATGTGTTCATTGTACACCCGAGGCCCTCTACATAGCCCGGCCCAGTCATGTGTTCATTGTACACCTGATGCCGTCTGCGCAGCCCGGTCCAGTCATGTGTACATTGTACACCCGAGGCCCTCTATGCAGGCCGGCCCAGGCATGTGTTCATTGTACACCCGAGGCCCTCTGTGCAGGCCGGCCCAGTCATGTGTTCATTGTATACCTGATGCCCTCTATGCAGGCCGGCCTATTCATGTGTTATCATTGAACACCTAATGCCCCATATGCAGCCCGGAGCAGTCTCACGTGTCCACAGGGCACCCGATGCATTTGTTCTGGCGTCCAGTTATCATGCTGGTCTCAGTGTGGTTGAGGCAACATTCCTCCCACAACCCCTTGACGATGTACTGCTTACTGCACGGTGTTCTAACTTCCTCCATCCCAATAAAGCGTTTCCCTGGACAATTTAAGCGCTCGTTCACGTCCAACAGACCGCGACAAACCTTTATGAATAATTCTACCGAGATCCCAATGACAATCAAGATATGTCAACCTAGTGCTGTTATTTTTGTTGTTGTTTTTTTTTTGTTGTTTTTTGGGGGGTTATTTTTAAACCTAAAAAAGACCGTTACGCTCCCCCCCCCCCCCACCCCTTTTTTTTGGGAGGGGGTGATACGAGTTGAATAGAAAAGATTGGAGATATGAAGATATTTGATATATGAAGATATTGGAGATATGAAGATATTGGAGATATGAAGATATTGGAGATATGAAGATATTGGATATATGAAGATATTGGAGATATGAAGATATTGGAGATATGAAGATATTGGAGATATGAAGATATTGCAGATATAAAGATATTGGAGATATGAAGATATTGGAGTTATGAAGAAAATGGAGATATAAAAATATTGGTGATATGAAGATATTGCACATATGAAGATATTGGAGATATGAAGAAATTGGAGATCTGAAGATATTGGAGATATGAAGATATTGCAGATGTCACACGGTGACCGTTACTGGGGCGGGTGAGGGTGACCGTTACTGGGGCGGGTGAGGGTGCGGTCACTGGGGCGGGGGTGTCCACTGGTTGACTTACTGGGGCGGGACAGGAGAGAGCTCCAATGTTAGGGTAACGTATGGGTCACGACGGACAGGGTCGGGGGACAAGTTTTGGGGCATGGATACTTTCGGGTTAAGGACGGAAATTCCTAATTTACTGGAAACGATAGGGGTCAGGAATGTGTTAAGAGATAGCATTCTTGGACCAACAAAGAAGTTTGGGTATAAGTAGGGACATCTAATTCGGTAGTTTCACTGAGCACTACGGCCCACACATGAGACTTCTCTCGTCAGAGCTCAGACACATAGACTTACCTCGTACCAGCCTTGCCACAGTATCAACATAGAACAGTATCAACATAGAGAGGTAAGTGTATGTAAGGTGTATGTATGGAGGAGCGTTATGGTAGTTCGTGTGACTGATAGTTACGTTATGTAGAGATTTAGTATTTTGGAAGTCTACGGTAAGTAGTTAGATAGGGCTTAGCATAGATCACTTGGTGTAGGTGACTTATTCATATATTTCAGGAATAGCCACCTTTTAACGTCATTAACTAATCGTCACAAACTCGTGACGGAGTGTGTGCGCAGATGCCAGTGCGGAGAGACCACGAGAGACGCTAACAATCACGACCATAGGACAGATTCAAGCTGTAGAGGGGCGACAGTATTGCAAGACTCCCCTTCGTCGGATGGTAGCGTTTCGCTTGTATGATTCAGAGTGCTTGATATTGAGAATCATTATTATAATGTCATTTTAGTAATCATATATGTATGAAAATCATCATATTACTTCACAGTGTATTTTCTCATTGTATATCGAACATTACTCTACTTAGCACATTTAAAGAATACATTAGCTTTAGTCATTTTACTTTAAATTGAAGACTTTGTTTATTGTATAGTTATTGTGTTTCCTTGGACACATCAAAACAAGGTGGTGTCAGAGGTGTTGTAGAACATAGATCAAGGGTCACTTAGCATAAGGGGCTCGTGACAGCAGATATAAAGATATTGGAGATATGAAGATATTGGAGATATGAAGATATTGGAGATATGAAGATATTGGAGATATGAAGAAATTGGAGTTATGAAGAAAATGGAGATATGAAAATATTGGTGATATGAAGATTTGGAGATATGAAGAAATTGGAGATCTAAAGATATTGGAGATATGAAGATATTGGAGATATGAAGATATTGGAGATATGAAGATATTGGAGGTATGAAGATATTGGAGATATGAAGATATTGCAGATATAAAGATATTGGAGATATGAAGATATTGGAGTTATGAAGAAAATGGAGATATAAAAATATTGGTGATATGAAGATATTGGACATATGAAGATATTGGAGATATGAAGAAATTGGAGATCTGAAGATATTGGAGATATGAAGATATTGGAGATATGAAGATATTGGAGATATGAAGATATTGGAGATATGAAGATATTGCAGATATAAATATATTGGAGATATGAAGATATTGGAGTTATGAAGAAAATGGAGATATAAAAATATTGGTGATATGAAGATATTGGAGATATGAAGATATTGGAGATATGAAGAAATTGGAGATCTGAAGATATTGGAGATATGAAGATATTGGAGATATGAAGGTATTGGAGATATGAAGATATTGGAGATATGAAGAAAATGGAGATATGAAGATATTGGAGATATGAAGATATTGGAGATATGAAGAAATTTGAGATCTGAAGATATTGGAGATATGAAGATATTGGAGATATGAAGATATTGGAGATATGAAGAAAATGGAGATATTAGAGATATGAAGATATTGGAGATATGAAGATATTGGAGATATCAAGATATTGGAGATGTGAGGCTATTGGAGATATGAAGATATTGGAGATATGAAGAGATTGAAGAAAGCGATTTCCATTTTGATGGGCTTATCATAAATTTTGATAAAAGATAAGGTAAGATAAGATAAAGAAACGATAATTTTATTAATCCAGTTAAATGGAAATGTGTCTTTTTTTTTCATTCATCGTACATATTATTTTTATTTTCATTCTTCAAAATCCTTGTTTGAGTTTTTCGTTGTTGCATTGAATTAAATGTGTGAAAATAATATGTATACTGTGCACAGCTCAAATAACACACACATATTTAATCCCAATCTTGACTAGAACCACGATCCATATGTTGACGCCTCTAACTTCTATTGACTGATGCTTCGTGTATAATAAACGTGTATACGGACTTACAAATAAAATTAAGATTAATTTTTAAAAAATGTTTCTGTGATTTTTGTTCCATGACTTTTCTTTTTTGACTTTTGTTCTGTGACTTTTCTTCTGTGACTTTGTTCTGTGACTTTTCTTCTGTGACTTTTGTTCTGTGACTTTTCTTCTGTGACTTTTTTCTGTGACCTTTGTTATGTCACATTTTTCTGCGACTTTTATCTTGTCACTTTTTTCTGTAACTTTTTTTCTAGCCTTTTTATCTGTGACATTTGCGCTCCCACTTGTGAAGGGCGTTGACGATATCGGGGCTATACTTTTTTCTGTACCTGAGGGGGCGACATTTGTCGCAACTATTCTCGAGTTAATTTCCTTCAAAGTCTTGTTATCTTCTATAGTATTTTAGGATATGGGGTGGGGGGGTGGGACTACTTTGCACTCATAAGATGGGGTCACAGCTCATCAACCGCTTGGCCACTTTGATTGAGAGAGTACGGTAGCTTGGTTTAAACCGTGACGTAATCACCTTGCCAACGGTCTGAAGTCATGCCCGTGACGTCGGTTCAAAGCTAAAAAGCAAACAAAAATGATAAAAAGAGCCAATCTACACATTAAAAAAAATAAAAACAAAAAAAAACCTGTATTTGATGCTTATGGGTGATTCGTTTATGACAGCTGATCGGTGCATTCTCCGTGTGGCAGCTGGTCGGTGCATTCTCCGTGCGGCAGCTGGTCGGTGCATTCTCCGTGCGGCAGCTGGTCGGTGCATTCTCCGTGTGGCAGCTGGTCGGTGCATTCTCCGTGCGGCAGCTGTCACGGGATAGATTTGTTTGTTGATTGTACTTTTGAGGAAATAACCCAATTAGCCCATCCCAAAGGTAAGGGAGGGAGCGGAGTAGGGATGTGAATGTGGGGAGAAGTGGCATGAATCTTTGGGTGGGGGCAGGGGCAGAGGTGTCAATTTGGGGGATAAAGTGACCTTATCACGCTAAAGTGAATGGATCGCGAAGGATCAAAACTGTGAAACTGGATATATCCATACTGTTAAAATACTCGTAAGTCTAATTTCTCCCCCCTCCCCACTTTTTCCCCACGGCTCCTCTTGTCTTCAGTCGTACGGCCCCCTTTTTTTATGTTTGAGAAGCATTTACATGTGTGGCTCGGCTCCCCTTGTTATGTGTGACACGGCTCCCCTTTGCTATGTGTGGCGCTACACCCCCCTTGCCACGCGTGGCACGTCTCCAAGGTTATCATAAAATTATAACCAACAGGTTTAAAAAAAAAAATCAAATTCAAATTACCGTTTGACCAGTCAGCTGTTACCATTTGACCAGTCAGCTGTTACCATTTGACCAGTCAGCTATTCCCAATTTGACCAGTCAGCTGTTACCATTTGACCAGTCAGCTATTACCATTTGACCAGTCAGCTGTTACCATCTGATCAGTCAGCTGTTCCCATTTGACCAGTCAGCCGTTACCATTTGACCAGTCAGCTGTTACCATTTGACCAGTCAGCCGTTACCATTTGACCAATCAGCTATTGCCATTTGACCAGTCAGCTATTCCCTGTTGACCAGTCAGCTGTTACCATTTGACCAGTCAGCTGTTACCATTTGACCAGTCAGCCGTTACCATTTGACCAGTCAGCCGTTACCATTTGACCAGTCAGCCGTTACCATTTGACCGGTCAGCTGTTACCATTTGGCCAGTCAGCTGTTACCATTTGATCAGTCAGCTGTTCCCATTTGATCAGTCAGATGTTACCATTTGACCAGTCAGCCGTTACCATTTGACCGGTCAGCTGTTACCATTTGACCAGTCAGCTATTACCATTTGACCAGTCAGCTGTTACCATTTGATCAGTCAGCTGTTACCATTTGACCGGTCAGCTGTTACCATTTGACCGGTCAGCTGTTACCATTTGACCAGTCAGCTGTTACCATTTGACCAGTCAGCTGTTACCATTTGACCAGTCAGCTGTTACCATTTGACCGGTCAGCTGTTACCATTTGACCAGTCAGCTATTCCCAACCAGTCAGCTGTTACCATTTGATCAGTCAGCTGTTACCATTTGACCAGTCAGCTGTTACCAATTGACCGGTCAGCTGTTACCATTTGATCGGTCAGCTGTTACCATTTGATCAGTCAGCTGTTACCATTTGACCAGTCAGCCGTTACCATTTGACCAGTCAGCTATTACCATTTGACCAGTCAGCTGTTACCGTTTCACGAGGCAGGTGAAACAAAACACTAACGGCCTTCGCTGAACACTTAGAACTAACTTTTAATTAAAAAAGCCAAATCTCTTCAACGTGACTTATACAACGAATAAATATTCACACGTTCTAAATTAACATCTCATTACAAAGATGAAAGTGTACCCGTGGTTAATGATCTTAGCTATTTTAGTTTAGTTTATGGATGAACCGATAAACGCCGCGTAAATACGAAATTAATATAACACAGCTTTGAGGAGGACTATGCGATCACATCTTTTAGTAAAAAAGAAATAAATAGGAGTGGGCATGAGAAGAGGCGAGAGGGTGAATGATAGTAACAGAAATGAGAGAGAGTGAACCATTGTAGCAGAGACGAGTGAGGGAATCATAATAGCGGAGACGAGAGAGTGAACCATTGTAGCAGAGACGAGTGAGGGAATCATAATAGCGGAGACGAGAGAGTGAACCATTGTAGCAGAGACGAGTGAGGGAATCATAATAGCGGAGACGAGAGAGTGAACCATTGTAGCAGAGACGAGAGAGAGAGTAAATGATAGTAACAGAGGTGAGAGAGCGTGAATCATTGGAGCAGAGACGATAGAATAAATCATTGTAGCAGAGACGAGAGAATAAATCATTGTAGCAGAGACGAGAGAGAGTGAATCATTGTAGCAGAGACGAGAGAGTTAAATGATAGTAACTG
The DNA here is from genome assembly GCA_964017045.1 of Omphiscola glabra. Classification (NCBI taxonomy): domain Eukaryota; kingdom Metazoa; phylum Mollusca; class Gastropoda; family Lymnaeidae; genus Omphiscola; species Omphiscola glabra. Next base: position 11,317,016 of record OZ024806.1, on the reverse strand, counting down.
AAATGAGAAAGAGAGTGAATCATAATAGTAGAGACGAGAGAATGTATCACGGTGGCAGAGACGAGAAAGTAAATCATAGCAGCAGAGAAATAAAGAGAAACGCTACAACCAAACGATATTTATTTTATTTTTTTGGTTACCTGACAGTTGCAGTATCGCGTGGCAGAGAAAGCAGGTCTTTTATCATCCAAACGAAAGTAACGGAGAGCTACAGTGGAGTGCGAAGGCTACCCAACAGTGTAAAACAGATTTACACAGCTTTGATCACGAGCAGATTAACACATCTTTGATCACGATCTGATTAACACAACTGTGATCATGTACAGAGTATAGAGCTACACACTTAAGACATCTCTTTTTGTTTACCCCCCCCCCCAACCCCTCCTGCACTGAAATTATTGATTCCGCCCCGTCGCATGAATATGTCTCCGACGAAATAATTTGTCCAAACAACCTCCTCCCCCGTAGACACGGACTGTAGCTGGTTCCAATGGTTCTTAAATCCATGGCTTGCAACTGTTGCCTAGCAACCGGCGGCCAATTTAAGTCTTCACGCCATGTCACTCGTTACAAGCTATTTTTTTCCCCCGTCCCGCGCGACACGAGCATCAATAAGTCATGCTTGCCCGTGTCTGCGCAGCTCAGTGGTTCTCAGCCTTCCTTATGCCGCGACCCCTTTAATAGAGTTCCTCGTGCTGTGGCGATCCCCCCAATCACAACATTAGTTTCGTTGCCACTTCATAACTTTGCACTATAAGCTTGGGGCACTAGCCTTATGACATTAAATTTAAGACATTAACTCGGTGGCATTAAATTGAAGGCATTAATTTGGTGGAATTCTCTTGGTGGCCCTAACTTGGTGGCACTATCTTGTGGCATTTATTTGGTGGTATTAATGTAATGACATTAACATGGTGGTATTAACTTGGTGGTGTTAACTTGGTGGTATTATTTTGGTGGTATTATTTTGGTGGCATCAACTTGGTGGTATTATTTTGGTGGCATTAACTTGGTGGTATTATTTTGGTGGTATTAATTTGGGGACACTAACATGGTGGTATTATTTTGGTGGCATTAACTTGGTGGTATTATTTTGGTGGCATTAACTTGGTGGTATTATTTTGGTGGCATTAACTTGGTGGTATTATTTTGGTGGTATTAACGTGGTGGTATTATTTTGGTGGCATTAACTTTGCGGTATTATTTTGGTGGTATTAATTTGGGGACACTAACATGGTGGCATTACGCAACAACGGTGCCGCGTATTCCGTACGTCATGTCAACTTAAAATAGGCAAACTCAACAATCTGTAAAAACTCAGAAAGAGATAGCAAAGCACCATTACAATGTGGACAGCAAAACACCCCTTAAAATGTGGACAGCAAAGCGCCCTTTACAAGGTTGACAGCAAAGCACCCTTTACAATATGGACAGCAAAGCACCATTTACAATGTGGACAGCAAAGCACCCTTTACAATTTGGACAGCAAAGCACCCCTTACAGTGTGGACAGCAAATCCCCCTTTTCAATATGGACAGCAAAGCACCCTTTATAATGTGGACAGCAAAGCACCCTTTACAATGTGGACAGCAAAGCACCTTTTACAATGTGGACAGCAAAGTACCCTTTGCAATATGGACAGCAAAGCACCCTTTACAATGTGGACAGCAAAGCCCCCTTTACAATATGGACAGCAAAGCACCCTTTACAATGTGGACAGCAAAGCACCCCTTATATTGTTTGCAGATAACAAAGCGTTGATCGGTTATAGGTGACCGACATACCATCATAGATATTTCTATTTTTAAGTGCGTTTTATTGTGAAATCAGGACTCGCTGAACGCGCCATTTAATTTTAAAAAAAAATTGTAATTGATCAAAGTTGAAAGTCTCTATATTTTTATTTTCTCGAAACTACAAAACCCCGAATTCTGCTAAACTAAAAATAAAATAATTTAATGTTTTTAAACAAATCGTTTTGGCGCGCGATCAAAAGCATTTTTTTTTTCAAACACAGAACCCGAATGAGATATACAGTTTAAAAAAATGTGTGAATGAACCATGCACCCCTAAGAGATTAAATGAAATAATTTGTGAATGAACCATGCACTCCTATGAGATTAAATGAAATAATTTGTGAATGACCTATGCACTCCTATGAGATTAAATGAAATAATGTGTGAATGACCTATGCACCCCTAAGAGATTAAATGAAATAATTTGTGAATGAACCATGCACTCCTATGAGATTAAATGAAATAATTTGTGAATGACCTATGCACTCCTATGAGATTAAATGAAATAATTTGTGAATGACCTATGCACTCCTATGAGATTAAATGAAATAATTTGTGAATGACCTATGCACTCCTATGAGATTAAATGAAATAATTTGTGAATGACCTATGCACTCTTATGAGATTAAATGAAATAATGTGTGAATGAACCATGCACTCCTATGAGATTAAATGAAATAATGTGTGAATGACCTATGCACTCCTATGAGATTAAATGAAATAATTTGTGAATGAACCATGCACTCCTATGAGATTAAATGAAATAATGTGTGAATGACCTATGCACTCCTATGAGATTAAATGAAATAATTTGTGAATGAACCATGCACTCCTATGAGATTAAATGAAATAATGTGTGAATGACCTATGCACTCCTATGAGATTAAATGAAATAATTTGTGAATGACCTATGCACTCCTATGAGATTAAATGAAATAATTTGTGAATGACCTATGCACCCCTATGAGATTAAATGAAATAATTTGTATATGACCTATGCACTCCTATGAGATTTACTGTGTTACGTGCGTCTCGTTTACTTTCATTCATCTATTATCGTGAATGAAGTTAAGCTGACCCCCAAGTTCGGCAGCGCTACTAGGGTGTGGCTAATGAAAATAGTCTCCCTTGACCTCGATTAAAAATAAATACAATCTATAGCCTGTTTTATTAGAATCCTTTAGAACAGCGGTTCTCAACCAGTGGGCGCACTACCCCTTTTTACTGAAGTGGTTTGGTTGGCGAATTTCAAGTCAAAACTCCTACGCCAATGTAATCAAAATTGAAAGGTTTATTTACACTGTACATCAGTTCACAATAGTTGACAAAGATTGATTATACGTGAATAACGATAAATTACTCTCAGCGGACTAATTAAAGCTAAAAATACGTTCTCTCTATTCAAATATACCACAGGTCCAAGATACCTCAAGCTCTCCATATCACTCTAATCTTTCTCTTTCGGTCTTCCTATTAGTGACTGTATATATATATATATATATAACCACTCATTTTAAAACCATCAAACAACTTTCAACCAATTGACACAAACAGTCTATCTTTGTTCATGGTCACTCTCTCTGCCTGTAATACAAACAGCCCACTGAAATTGTCTATTACGCTCTACCTGTACTACAAACAGCTCAATAAAATTGCTTATTACGCATGGTCTAACATGAGTGCTCACGTCATTAAAACAAACTTTTTTAAAATTTTATCTTATTACAGCAGCTCCCTCGATCTAATCGATGACAATTAAACATTCCCTTAAGATTCAACAACCTTGACATATCTACCCCCCTCTCTCTCTCTCTCTCTCTCTCTCTCTCTCTCTCTCTCTCTCTCTCTCTCTCTTTGATTCTATTTTGTTCGTGTGAATCGCGAATTGACCGAAAAACACGCTTTCCTGAATTGCAAAGAAAAAATTCATTAGTGAGGAGTGTACATCACCAAAACTCCAGAGGAAAACGGCTCAAAGCCAGACCTAGAGTGAGATGGATGGGTGGATGATGTGGAAAAAGATCAACAACAAAGGGGAATCAATGCAAGGAAAAAACAACATTAGTTAGGTCTGAGTGGAAGGAAGTAGTAAGGCAGGCCAGAGCCCTACATTGGGCTGTAGCGATGGGTGGATGGCTGAAATGTAGTATCCGAGAGTATTTTTTTATTTTATTCCGATTTTACTGTTGTTCTTTCGCTGATGAAGGCTTCTTGCCGACACGTTCATCGTTTTTGTTTGCGTTCTCGTATTGAGGTCTCCCTATTACTTTGTTTCGCTCATTTCCATTTTCCTAACATGATTGCAGTTATTCCCTCATTATATCAGGGGAGCTTACACGTGAATCTGTGACGTACAACTGGTCTTGTGAAGAACAGGTATTCCTTAAATCTACGCCTGCCACTTTAAAAGACTGACCTTGACCTGTGTTTTAGCATTAAAGCCCTATCGATGACCCCGAGAGAGAGAGAGATTAGTGTGTTTTTATTTTCTTCATCTTCTTCTTATGCCTTTTTACCCCGTCTGGGGCATAGGCCGCCCACAAGAATTTTCCACTCATCCCGGTCCTGTGCTTTCCTCTCCAATCGTATCTCATATTTTGCGCGTCTGCCTCTAGGGTCTTCGGCTTTGAGACTTCCAGTATAGTCTGGGTTTGGCCACAAGGCTTCACAGCTCTTCTTGGAGAAGAGCCCTCTCTTCTCAGGGCTGAAATCTGTTAGGTTTTTTTTTGTTGACGTTTCTGTAGCAAATAATAATTTGTTTTTACGGGTGAGGTAGCTGGCCGCACGCCAACTCTCCTCCTTTTGCACCCGGGCTTGGGACCGGCCTGCACCCGGGCTTGGGACCGGCCTGCACCCGGGCTTGGGACCGCCTTTGCGGAGTTTATTATTTTAGTCAATCAATTAATTTTTTTCCCAGAAACATTTTTTAATGTGCGTTTATTATACGTTTCATTTTTATACACAAACAACGTTTATTTTTTTTACTTTTTTTTAAAAAAACATGAAATACTTCGAGTTTGAGGAATATTTTATGAGATTATTAATTAAAGGGGAGCGACTTGCATGTTTTTGCTAACGGAAAATGTAGCATCAATAACTTCCCTTTACTGCCCCACCGCACGCTAGCCATTTTTACGGTGTTGAAGACAGATCTCGAAAACGGAACAGCAAGGGAACGAACCCCATGTTATGCTCATTATTCCTTCCAATATCTCTTTATAACTTTACCTGGACGCCATACTATCTGAGAGGGATGCGTTGGTTTTGTAATTTAATTCTGTTTTATTTTTTGTCTTAATTTTAAAAAAAAAAGATGAGAGAAGTTAGAGGGTTTCCGCTGCCCCCCCCCCCCTTTTTTTTGCTTTTTTTTTTTTTTTTAAGTTAAAAAAACCCACAAACAAACCAACAAACCAATGTTCAGACAGCTAAAAAAAAAAAAAAAAAAAAACACTAAGTTCAAAGATTTTTAAAAAAATTCAAACGTCTTTAGTTATTTTTATATTATTTTTTTTGTTTAATATCAAATGTAAAAAAAAATAACCACAAATAAACTGCTTTAAACATACGTTTGTTTGTTGGTTGGTTTTTTAATCCCTTATATGAAGTTCGCGCGTGTTTCTGGCTGATCAAATCCTCTGACGGCTTAATGCACCACTTCCGGTCAAGCTATCGAGCTGAAACTTGGCGCATAGACCCGTTGCCCATGACAACATTTTTAGCCCAAAACCTAAAGATATGCTTTTCATGTTCTTCAAGGGGACGATGAAAGAAATACGATGACACAGATTTCACGATATAAAATAAAATTCCCGACAACTGCGCTAAATGATAATTTTTTTTAAAAAATGATATCGCAATTGAGTTTGGTGCGTAATATTTTCTTTTGTGTTTCGGAAATAGCTGGTGAAAATAATCTGAGGTGTAAAAGCAGCTGGGTCATTAGAATATTAATATTGTTCAGGGGGCGTGAAAAAAAAAATGTGCGGTTGTGAGCCTTGGTGCGGGAAGCACAAATTAGGATTATCGTAAAGTGCTTTATTTGTATGAATGTTTTGTCAAACTTTCAGGCCCCCTCCCCCAACCCCAATTGCTCGAAATTACATTTTATAAAGGATTTACATTAAACACCCTGTTTTGGGGGGCTGTTTAATTCTGTCTTTGCGATTGTTTTTTTTTTTCGAATTTTTAAAGTTTCAAATAAAGCCCATGTCTGAAAGGAATAATTATTTGATTTGGGAAAGGGAGGACTGGTATACATAATAGTTGAATTTTTTTTTAAGCCGTACGTGTTACTTGTAAACAATATACCAGTAACTGCAATGTCTCTGAAACGGTCTTCAAGGCGACGACCTGTTTCCCTGCATAGCATTGTCCGCACTTGTGCAAGTAAGAGCCATCGTAGTTTCTGAATTTCTCCGGAGAGAAATAAATCGTATTAACTTCAATCAAGTAGGGATGTATGTTACCGCCACCATGGTTGCAACTTTTGATGCCTACAATTGCTTTAGTGGCAGGCAAGGGCCTCTAACAAGTAGATCACTAAGGCTCTTTTCCATTTAGAAATATATGGGATGGATATCATCATCGTCTATGGGAGTGATGTCATCGTGTATGGGAGATATATCATCATCGTCATCATTTTTGGTGCTATAGACTTTCGTCTTAAACGTGTAGACCCCCCCCCCCTCTTTTTTTTCAGCTGATATAAAGCCATTTCAGTCTTGGTCGACCGAAGAGCTGTTTTGCTCCTCACCAGAGAAGGCCGCATGCCCCTGACTTGGTGAGCCGCCTGTTCTTGACTGGAGAGACCGGCGAACCGTCTGCCCACTGACCGAAGAGATTCTACTGCTTTTTCTATAATATCCCATTCAGCACGGCATGCCTCTTTTAACTTCCGCGACCATGTTTTCTTTTCGCACAAATGGAATATTTCTTGATATGGTTACTTGTGTCATAGAGAGATGTGGTTGCGTATGTCAACGAGAGATGTGGTTTAGTATGTCATAGAGAGATGTGGTTGCGTATGTCAACGAGAGATGTGGTTTAGTATATCATAGAGAGATGTAGTTTAGTATATCATAGAGAGATGTGGTTTAGTATATCATAGAGAGATGTGGTTTAGTATATCATAGAGAGATGTGGTTTAGTATATCATAGAGAGATGTCGTTTAGTATATCATAGAGAGATGTAGTTTAGTATATCATAGAGAGATGTGGTTTAGTATATCATAGTGAGATGTGGTTTAGTATATCATAGAGAGATGTGGTTTAGTATATCATAGAGAGATGTGGTTTAGTATATCATAGAGAGATGTGGTTTAGTATATCATAGAGAGATGTGGTTTAGTATATCATAGAGAGATGTGGTTTAGTATATCATAGAGAGATGTGGTTTAGTATATCATAGAGAGATGTGGTTTAGTATATCATAGAGAGATGTGGTTTAGTATATCATAGAGAGATGTAGTTTAGTATATCATAGAGAGATGTGGTTGCGTATGTCAACGAGAGATGTGGTTTAGTATGTCATAGAGAGATGTGGTTGCGTATGTCAACAAGAGATGTGGTTTAGTATATCATAGAGAGATGTAGTTTAGTATATCATAGAGAGATGTGGTTTAGTATATCATAGAGAGATGTGGTTTAGTATATCATAGAGAGATGTGGTTTAGTATATCATAGAGATATGTGGTTTAGTATATCATAGAGAGATGTGGTTTAGTATATCAAAGAGAGATGTGGTTTAGTATATCATAGAGAGATGTGGTTTAGTATATCATAGTGAGATGTGGTTACGTATATCATAGAGAGATGTGGTTTAGTATATCATAGAGAGATGTGGTTTAGTATATCATAGAGAGATGTGGTTTAGTATATCAAAGAGAGATGTGGTTTAGTATATCATAGTGAGATGTGGTTTAGTATATCATAGTAAGATGTGGTTTAGTATATCATAGAGAGATGTGGTTACGTATATCAAAGAGAGATGTGGTTTAGTATATCATAGAGAGATGTGGTTTAGTATATCATAGAGAGATGTGGTTTAGTATATCATAGAGAGATGTGGTTTAGTATATCATAGAGAGATGTGGTTTAGTATATCATAGAGAGATGTGGTTTAGTATATCATAGAGAGATGTGGTTTAGTATATCAAAGAGAGATGTGGTTTAGTATATCATAGAGAGATGTGGTTTAGTATATCATAGAGAGATGTGGTTACGTATATCAAAGAGAGATGTGGTTTAGTATATCATAGTGAGATGTGGTTTATTATATCATAGAGAGATGTGGTTTAGTATATCATAGAGAGATGTGGTTTAGTATATCATAGAGAGATGTGGTTTAGTATATCATAGTGAGATGTGGTTTAGTATATCATAGAGAGATGTGGTTTAGTATATCAAAGAGAGATGTGGTTTAGTATATCATAGTGAGATGTGGTTTAGTATATCAAAGAGAGATGTGGTTTAGTATATCATAGAGAGATGTGGTTTAGTATAATATAGTGAGATGTGGTTTAGTATATCATAGAGAGATGTGGTTTAGTATATCATAGAGAGATGTGGTTTAGTATATCATAGTGAGATGTGGTTTAGTATATCATAGAGAGATGTGGTTTAGTATATCATAGAGAGATGTGGTTTAGTATATCATAGTGAGATGTGGTTTAGTATATCATAGAGAGATGTGGTTTAGTATATCATAGTGAGATGTGGTTACGTTTGTGAAAGAGAGATGTGCTTATGTGTATCAAAGAGAGGTGTGGTTTAGTATGTCAAAGAGAGATGTGGCTATGTATGGCATAAAGAGATGTGGTTACGTATATCAAAGAGAGATAAGTTTAGTATGTCAAAGAGATCTGTGGTTTCGTGTGTCACAGAGAGCTGTGGTTTAGTATGTCACAGAGAGCTGTGGTTTAGTATGTCAAAGAGAGATGTGGCTACGTATGTCAAAGAGAGATGTGAATAGTCATTAATGATCATCTTGTTTTTCTTTCCTATATTTGAATTTGAAATATTATATTTTGATTTTGAAATGTAATTTATTTCTAAATTGATATAACTTAAATGAAGGTATAAGTATGGCACGAAATCGATAAGTGATCGATAATTAAAGTTCAATTTTTTCAGAGAAGACTAAACAAACGAACCGACCAAAAAAAATAATTAAAACCGAATCTGTGTTTTAAAGTCCAAATATGTACAAAAAAAATTACTGAAATAGAAAGATAAAATTGATTGCAAAAAATACAATAGTATTACTAAATAATCTACCAATAATCTCATCAATGGTCTACAGCAATCCACGATGGGGGGTAGTAATCCTCAAAAGTAAATCCCATAGCAAGTCTTGAGCCCTTGCTCGGAAATCGCGCATAGTAGATCACGTGACCAGCGGTCAGCCAACCGGCCCACCAGCCGAACGTCCCTACCGATACAATCATGTGCTTGCATCTGGCCAACACGGCGAAGTGGATCTCGCGCTCGGCGTCTTCCAGGGTGACGACATCGGGTTCCGGAAGGTTCTTACGGCACCATTCGATGTTGTTGCTGGCCAGGAGGAAGACCAGATTTTTACCCGGAAGGAGTTCTTTCATTTTGCCGAAGGCGTTTCTGAAGAAGGAGATCGGGGCCTCGGGGTAAGGGCTCCTGGAACTGTCCTTCAACCTGACGTGGACCCCGACGAAAACTGGGTCACTAATATTCTGAAGACTTCTCCGTATGTTGCTGTGTATCGTGTCCGCTTGCAGCCTGTGAAACGATAGAAGAGACTTGTGTTCTGGCGAGGAGGTTTGGTGACAGCAAAAATTTACTGAGGTTATTTTTTTAAAAAATTAAGCATGACCTAAATATAGCTTAAAACTTGTGGGGATCCTAACTGCCTCGAAGGTGCTCAACCCATGAAGTCCTGATCCCCATGTCGTTAATAAACACGTGGTCCTGATACCCCCCCTCCCAAAAAAAAAATCAAAGAGGACAGACTTCACTTAATGATATTATCGACAAATGCCATTGGTCAAAAAGACCTCTCCAGATTGGTGTGAGGACTACCAATGAGATTACAGAGAGTAAGAAAAATATTAAATAGTATTCACGTAAAAAAAAAAGAAAAGAAAAAAAAAATTTAGCGGACAAAATTGAGGAAGGATATTGAGTACCGCAAATTACACAGTATTCGATAGATGGTAACGCAGAAAATCTGAATAATATAATTTTTTTCTTTCATTCTTCACCCTCGATGATTGATTAGAGTAAGAAATCAAAGAGGTGGCGGATATATCATGTTAGTGATATTAAATCTCATGTGCAGTACGCACCAAAGAATGATATGATGTGGTGCGCATTATTTTTTTTCTATTTTGAACAACTTAACTTCCCTCTCTTTAACATAGACTGAGTCCGTCTCTAAAAATATAACGTTTTCTTTCACATCATTGAGATCCTCTAACACATTCATTTTTTGTGGGCTGGGGGTGTATTTTTTTGTTGCTGTTTTTTTCTTCTTGTGTCCTGTCTGTTAAAGAAGGCGTCTAGCAGAAACATGCTTTTGCCCGAACTGTCTTTTCATTTCAATCTCAGACATATCTTGTTCCATAGTTAGCTTAATAAGTTTGATCTACAACATTAGTCTATATACAAACATTAAGGAAAATATCTTAGAATGTATGGACTCGGAGAGACATCATTACCCAAACCAAAATAACCAAACCGAAATACCCAACCGAAATACCCAAACCGAAATACCCAAACCGAAATACCCAAACCGAAATACCCAAACCGAAATACCCAAACCGAAATAACCAAACCGAAATACCCAAACCGAAATACCCAAACCGAAATACCCAACCCGAAATACCCAAACCGAAATACCCAAACCGAAATGCCCAAACCAAAATACCCCTACTGACGCTACTATATGCATGCGAAACACGAGCTGTCTATAAACGCAATGCTAGGAAAATATAGAATAATAAATTGAGAACTGCGTTCAAAGCTATGTGAAGAAAATAGTGGGGAAAATGTATGGGGAGGCTTCAAATATGAAGACAGGGCTTTAGAAGAAGAACCTTTGATGGGTTTCTTCATATTTCAAGCTTGCACGCGCATTGTCCCACTATTTAGGAAACTAAAACTCTTTCACAAGACGAGCCTTTTAAAAATCCTCAACATCAGGATTGGCAGGATACGATCCCATAAAACCGAGTATCATATGGCAAACTCAAAGGAGGACCGGCGGTTTGCTGGAAAGTGGTTTTGGGAAGGGAGGGGTGGGGGGAAGCAGACGAAACGTTTTAAAGCCACACCGAAAGCTCCTTTGAAAGCGTTAAACATTAAATGTGAGCTGGTTTTTTAACAATCCGCGCAGGATCGAGACTCGTGGGGGGCACCTTACTACACAAAAGCTCAATGTGGCATGAGACTAACAGACCACCAGCTGATGCATAGCAAAAGAGACACGCCAGAAATGACCGAGTTAACTCTGTACCTGGAGTTGTCCCATCCATCCCCTTGCACCTCCTACACAAGAACATTTGCTGCCAGAATCAACCTGATCAGCCATATGCGCACCCACAGACAGATTCAAACACAGCTCCCCCCCCCCCCCAATCCCCATGTTTAAAATGGTCATGATCGAGTTTGTGACGGATAAACTAAGGTGTTTAAATTACATGATCACTTTCTATGTCATCAACAAGATCACCACACATGTCGCCTACAACACCACCTTTTATGTCACCTACACCCTCACCTTACATGTCGCCTACAACATCACCTTACATGTCATCTACAACACCACCTTTTATGTCACCTACACCCTTACCTTACATGTCGCCTACAACATCACCTTACATGTCATCTACAACACCACCTTTTATGTCCCCTACACCAACACCTTTTATGTCACCTACACCCTCACCTTACATGTCATCTACAATATCCCCTTATATGTTATCTACAACATCACCACACATGTCATCTACAACATCACCTTATATGTGACATGAAGGTAAACTCTCTTCTTATCTCGTCCTCTAGACCCCGGAAGTATTTCCACGACTGGACGTAGCCCATGAGGGTCAGGTTGACCTTTGGCAGATCTCTAAACACCGGATCGAAAGTACCATACTTGCTCTCTCCAATTCTTCTCCATCTGGAAACATAAATAATAAATATATATCTGAAATTAATTTGTTTTGCCTCTACCTGGCGCAATCCTGAAATATATCCTTCGCTGGCGAATTGACTAATATATAATTAGTTCTATTAATTCAAGGAGCGTGGGAGAAACGAAGGTAAATATAATCGAACAATAATGAAAACATAAGATGTAGCTAATCGATTGTCGAAAAAAAAAGTATTTTTAAAAAGGAACCAGAAGCAACTAATTGATAATCGAGCAGTAATGAAAACATCAGATGTAGCCAATTGATTATCGAAAAAATAAAAAGACATCTTAAGCCCAGGGTGTTCCAAACAGGAATGAAACCATTTATGTGTAGCTTTAATTATGATTAGCTAATATATTAATTGACCCGTTTCGACGTTTCATCATTACAATAAAACATTCATATAAGATATATAAGAATTAATTAAATATACAGTATACATATTATATATATATATATATATAGGTTACGTACGTATTGTACGTTACATTCACAAAGTCCTCACAACAATTATTATTTTGTAAACAGTATTGAATGCTTGAGAATATTTTAGCACAGTTCATTTGAAGACCTTTAAAAACAACATTAACAAAGATTGTGATGACTGAGTTGATGCTGCTTGAACAACTGTTGATTTATCACATGTCATGAGCAACATGCAATCACAGTCATATTTTTGTTCTTTACGACACATCTTCAGGTTGAGAATACTCACTTGCCGCACTCTGGGAGGAATTCCACGTGGGTCAGATTGAAGACGTGCGACAAATTGTGGCTCTGGCTGTACGGATTAACAAACGGGTGACGGCCCTGGGCTCGGGCGATCCCCAGCAAAGAGGCGTATTCGAACATGTTGTTGCCCATCCGGCCAATCTGGTGAGTTATCGTGACATACAGCGGTGCTGCCCGGGAGATGTTGCTGGCGAGGACGACGCTCTGGTTAGCGATTATGTTTCCGGGAATCCCGGCACGGATCACGCCCTCTTTTTCGTTTCTGTGGTCCGAAAAATTGCCTGGTTGAGATCCGTTGCCTCCATGGACCTTCTCGTTCCGAACTCCAAGATCTATAGCAACTTTTGGTTTGGGGGCGTTATCAAAGATAACATTTTTATGTCCATTTACTGAAGCTGGAAGATCTACTTTCTGAGATACGTTAATCGCTTCGGATTTCTGTTTGTCAACCACCAAGCTGTTACCATCGTCTGCTTCGGACACTTTTCTTGTAACGAGGCCCTGGTTGTTTCCCATTCTGAAATCAGTGCGTACTCCAGGCTGCGCCAAGTTGGAGGCGAGAATGCTTCCGTTGTGAACTGGTCCGTCGAAAAAGGCGAACCGCATTGGGGAAAACACCATATCCGATAGACGAGCTTGCAGCAGAACGCACACGCTAAACGCGACTGCGAGTATCAAATATTTGTACGTAACAAAGAATTTATTTGTCTTCGGCTGGAGCTCAAGTCGATTTGTAGAGTTTGTCAACGCCATTGCTGAAAGATCTAGTTTATTTCGAGCTCCTTAAACATAACTAAGATCTTAGCATGCCAGTAAAATATAAATTAAAAAAAAATCATGATTGTATTTCTTTTGATTGGATAAGTTCATCCCGGACAACGTTTTAACACACTTACCTCAGTCTCGAACCGAGAAACATGAGACCGACACGTGATGATGACACGTGATCACGACATTGACAGCTGCACGTGTCCGATCACATATCACAACAATAATTAATGACTTTAATTTAAACCACAACCGTTTGAACTAAGTAAACTACATGACTGCACATGATAGCCGGAATATTGTTAAAAATTATGTTTGCCTTCAGGGCTGTGAAACTTATAATAATTATTTTTTTTTTTTTTTATTAGATATGAGATCGAGCCTGTGGCTCTAACGCAGCGGTTGTCTACCTGTGGGTCGCGACCACTCTGGGGGGTCAAACTTACCCATATACAGGGGTCGCCTAAGACTATCGGGAAAACACATATTTATGAAGTAGCAACGAACATAATTTTTAGGTTGGGGGGTCGCCGCAACACGAGGAACTCTATGAAAGGGTCGCGACATTAGGTTGAGAACCACTGCTTTAACGTGACGAGAAGACAGCAGGCGTCATCGGGTCACAAAGAGCAGGTGGACAAGGAAGCCCAGGTCATTAAAAGTTGTCCGTGATTGACGGGTGATGAGCAAAGCTGTTGTAGTGGAGATTTGTGTAAACAGATAAATGTCATCGTGACTTCATTGCTAAAATTTGGGACCACGAACTGGCATCGTGATGTCATTGGTAGACGGCTCCACGAATTGTCATCTTAAGTCTGTAAACTGAACATGGTGTTGTCATACATTTTTCATCCGCTACCCTTTCAGGTTCATTTATTACGTTGCTTAAGGTCAAAAATTGATGGTTCACACAATATATAAATACGAACATAAATGACAAAGACACACATATAAAATTGTAGGTTTTCCAGTTACATCAAACAATACATCCACACGTTGGTGAGAAATGCGGTGCGTTTAATATGCCCTTTTCATCACAGCTGCCCGGGGACTAGAGACGTTAATGGATCATAATATTGTCGGTGATTTTTAAACCAGGAAACTAACAACTACACAACACTACACAAAACTACAAAACACAACTACACAACTACACAACACTACACAACACTACACAAAACTACAAAACACAACTACACAACTACACAACACTACACAACACTACACAAAACTACAAAACACAACTACACAACTACACAACACTACACAAAACTACAAAACACAACTACACAACTACACAACACTACACAAAACTACAAAACACAACTACACAACACTACACAACACTACACAAAACTACAAAACACAACTACACAAAACTACACAACTACACAACACTACACAACACTACACAAAACTACACAACACTACACAACTACACAACACTACATAACTACACAACACTACACAACTACACAACACTACACAACTACACGACACTACACAACTGCACAATACTACACAACACTACACAACTACACAACACTACACAACTACACAACACTACACAACTACACAACACTACACAACTACACAACACTACACAACTACACAACATTACACAACTACACAACACTACACAACTACACAACACTACACAACTACACAACACTACACAACTACACAACACTACACAACTACACAACACTACACAACTACACAACATTACACAACTACACAACACTACACAACTACACAACATTACACAACTACACAACACTACACAACTACACAACACTACACAACTACACAACACTACACAACTACACAACTACACGACTACACAACTACACAACTACACAACACTATACAACTACACAACTACACAACTACACGACTACACAACTACACAACTACACAACACTACACAACTACACAACTACACAACAACACGACTACACAACACTACACAACTACACAACACTACACAACTACACAACTACACAACACAACACTACACAAAACTACACAACACTACACAACTACACAACACTACATAACTAAACAACACTACACAACTACACAACACTACACAACTACACGACACTACACAACTGCACAATACTACACAACACTACACAACTACACAACACTACACAACTACACAACACTACACAACTACACAACACTACACAACTACACAACACTACACAACTACACAACTACACAACACTACACAACTACACAACTACACAACACTACACAACTACACAACACTACACAACTACACAACACTACACAACTACACAACACTACACAACTACACAACACTACACAACTACACAACACTACACAACTACACAACTACACAACACTACACAACTACACAACACTACACAACTACACAACACTACACAACTACACAACACTACACAACTACACAACACTACACAACTACACAACACTACACAACTACACAACTACACAACTACACAACTACACAACACTACACAACTACACAACTACACAACTACACAACACTACACAACTACACAACTACACAACACTACACAACTACACAACTACACAACTACACAACACTACACAACTACACAACTACACAACTACACAACACTACACAACTACACAACACTACACAACTACACAACTACACAACTACACAACACTACACAACTACACAACTACACAACTACACAACTACACAACGCTACACAACTACACAACTACACAACACTACACAACTACACAACACTACACAACTACACAACTACACAACACTACACAACTACACAACACTACACAACTACACAACTACACAACACTACACAACTACACAACTACACAACACTACACAACTACACAACTACACAACACTACACAACTACACAACACTACACAACTACACAACACTACACAACTACACAACACTACACAACTACACAACACTACACAACTACACAACACTACACAACTACACAACACTACACAACTACACAACTACACAACACTACACAACTACACAACACTACACAACTACACAACACTACACAACTACACAACACTACACAACTACACAACACTACACAACTACACAACACTACACAACTACACAACTACACAACTACACAACTACACAACACTACACAACTACACAACTACACAACTACACAACACTACACAACTACACAACTACACAACACTACACAACTACACAACTACACAACTACACAACTACACAACACTACACAACTACACAACACTACACAACTACACAACACTACACAACTACACAACACTACACAACTACACAACATTACACAACTACACAACACTACACAACTACACAACATTACACAACTACACAACACTACACAACTACACAACACTACACAACTACACAACACTACACAACTACACAACTACACGACTACACAACTACACAACTACACAACACTACACAACTACACAACTACACAACTACACGACTACACAACTACACAACTACACAACACTACACAACGACACAACACTAAACAACTACACAACACTACACAACTACACAACTACACAACAACACGACTACACAACACTACACAACTACACAACACTACACAACTACACAACTACACAACACTACACAAATACACAACTACACAACACTACACAACTACACAACTACACAACACTACACAACTACACAACACTACACAACTACACAACACTACACAACTACACAACTACACAACACTACACAACTACACAACTACACAACACTACACAACTACACAACTACACAACACTACACAACTACACAACACTACACAACTACACAACACTACACAACTACACAACACTACACAACTACACAACACTACACAACTACACAACACTACACAACTACACAACACTACACAACTACACAACTACACAACACTACACAACTACACAACACTACACAACTACACAACACTACACAACTACACAACACTACACAACTACACAACACTACACAACTACACAACACTACACAACTACACAACTACACAACTACACAACTACACAACACTACACAACTACACAACTACACAACTACACAACACTACACAACTACACAACTACACAACACTACACAACTACACAACTACACAACTACACAACTACACAACACTACACAACTACACAACTACACAACTACACAACACTACACAACTACACAACACTACACAACTACACAACTACACAACTACACAACACTACACAACTACACAACTACACAACTACACAACTACACAACGCTACACAACTACACAACTACACAACACTACACAACTACACAACACTACACAACTACACAACTACACAACACTACACAACTACACAACACTACACAACTACAAAACACTACACAACTACACAACTACACAACACTACACAACTACACAACACTACACAACTACACAACACTACACAACTACACAACTACACAACACTACACAACTACACAACACTACACAACTACACAACACTACACAACTACACAACACTACACAACTACACAACACTACACAACTACACAACTACACAACTACACAACACTACACAACTACACAACACTACACAACTACACAACTACACAACTACACAACTACACAACTACACAACACTACACAACTACACAACACTACACAACTACACAACTACACAACTACACAACTACACAACACTACACAACTACACAACACTACACAACTACACAACTACACAACACTACACAACTACACAACACTACACAACTACACAACTACACAACACTACACAACTACACAACTACACAACTACACAACTACACAACACTACACAACTACACAACTACACAACACTACACAACTACACAACACTACACAACTACACAACTACACAACACTACACAACTTCACAACACTACACAACTACACAACACTACACAACTACACAACTACACAACACTACACAACTACACAACACTACACAACTACACAACTACACAACACTACACAACTACACAACACTACACAACTACACAACTACACAACACTACACAACTACACAACACTACACAACTACACAACACTACACAACTACACAACTACACAACTACACAACTACACAACACTACACAACTGCACAACTACACAACTACACAATTACACAACTACACAACTACACAACTACACAACTACACAACTACACAACACTACACAACTACACAACTACACAACACTACACAACTACACAACTACACAACTACACAACTACACAACTACACAATTACACAACTACACAACTACACAACTAAACTGGTGTTTTTAATCCAACTTGTTTGAGTTCTCTTTTTTTTTTTAATTGTTAACGTACATTTTTTTTCTTTTTTTTTAAATTTTTCGTTATTTTAATGAAGTATTGATTTTTCTATAATTGATTTGTTTGTTTCTATAACTCATTTGTTTGTTTTAAAATTCACTATTTTTGTTATTAAACTTATTTGTGCATTCAGGGCATGTATTGTTGTTGTTTAGGCCAGAGCTTCTGTAACTAGAGTTGCATGACTCCCATCTCCCAGAAACATGTCAACATGATATTTTACACTGGATTAGAGGCGGAATGTACTACCGCCGTGGTTCTCAACCTTCCTAATGCCGCGACCCTTTAATTAAATTCTTTACGTTGGGGCGACCCCCTAGCCACAAAATAATGTTCGTTTGTACTTCATAATTGTACAGTACATGCATTTTCCCGACGGTCTTAGGCGACCCCTGTGAAAGGGTCGCGACCCACATGTTTAGAACCGCTGCACAAAGGTATGTCTAACCGAGTGGTTCTCACCTTACTAATGCCTCTACCCTTTAGTATAGCTCTTCGGGTTGTGGCGACCCCCAAACATAACATTATTTCCGCTGCTACTTCATAGAATATGTGCTTTCTGGTGATCTTAGGCGACCCCTGTGTAAGGGATTGTTCAGCCCCCAAAGGGATCACCACCCACGGGGCAGAGAACCTCTGGTCTACACCATGGAGAATCAAGAAGCAGGAGTCAAAAGTCATGACGCTTGAATTAAAAAAAATAATCCAGGAGACAGATTTTATAGACGGAGTCAGAGTCGTGAAACTTCACCGCGAATCCGATTAAATACGTCATCAAACTAGACATTTTAAATATATCCGTTTGTAGGATGTTTTTAATAAATAAAGACATATTATACTTTGGGTGGGGAAAACTTTTTTTTTATATTTTTTGTTGTCAGTATTGTGACGAATGAATTTTGAAGTTCGCGAAACAATTTATACATTATAATAAATTATTACACTAGGGATCGGATCACACGATCAAATTTTCCCTCAAGCATTTGATGCAACTCGTGTTTGAAGCACTTGTCACAGCTTTCAAATTACGATTTGATCAAATTCCCCAAAGAAGAAACCACGCACAAAATTGTGCGTTCATAAAACGATTCGACGCGCAATTTGATCGTGCGAACTGACGCTTACACACAATTTGTTCTGGCTGAAAGATATAATATTTGTACAGGAAGAAACCGTCACCGGAGCTCTGCTTTGAAAAACTTCAGGTTGTTCATTGAATTTACCACTCTCTGTGTTACTTGAAATGTTCAAGAAATTCTGATAAATAAAGGGGAAAAAAATCTGTTTAAGCAAAAGAAATCTGCCTCCTGGTGAAATCCATGTCTTTTATTTCTTTTTTTTTTTTTTTTTTTTCAAAATAAATAATGCGTGTCTAAAATTTAAAAAAAAATTAAGGTAAATTCTGAGAGATCTATCCGCGCCTTTTACCATGGCCGCCATCTTGGTTGCCCCGACCCGCGAATTTTTACGTGTTCACGGGTCGGGACAACCAAGATGGCGGCCATGGAAAAATAAAATAACTCATGTTTTTGCTAAAATTACGAATAAAAAGTTTTTAAAAATGAAAAAAGGATCTAAATCTATCCCTCACCCTAACCTGAACCCTAAATTCCTCCCTAACAGGGTTTTGACCCTCTCCCTAACAGGGTTTTGACCCTCTCCCTGACAGGGTTTTGACCCTCTCACTAACAGAGTTTTGACCCTCTCCCTAACAGGGTTTTGACCCTCTCCCTAACAGGGTTTTGACCCTATCGGAACCAGCGTTTTGACACTCTCCTTAGCCTAACGTGGCGCTGGGTTTTGACCCTGAAAAGTAGGAAAATTTTAAAAAAAACAAAGAAAAATTGCCAAAATTAATTATAAAATAAAGAAGTAATGAAAACCCAACTTACATTTTCATGGAATACACTTAAACACACTTTATTTCAGGTTCCAACGAAAAGAATATCCAAAAATTAATGAAACATAGCGTGGTCACCCTCCAAGATTATCTTAAAAAATGGCGCCGCTTGGCGGCGCTTATTAACATATTTAATAGGCCAACCAATGAAATTTTAAAAATTATAATTAATCAACCAATAAAAATCAATAAAAATTTGCCACCGTCATATTAATGAAAATGTAACTCTATTAAGGGGAGTGTATCCACGCAAATGACGTCATGGATAAACAATTAGGAATCAGCCAAAATAAATAATAATAATAAGTAAATTCATTGGAAAAAAAAATTAATTAAAAAAAAAAAAGTTTCTCACGAGCCTATTAGGGTACATGTTTAGAACCATCGACGTGACTCTGCCGCGACGATCGCCCGAATTATCCATGATAAGCAGACTGCTGGTACCTGCTGAGTTCACAGTGGTGTGACCAGTGCCCTCGGCCGTACTTCCGGTATTCCGGGGTAGAGTTTCTAAAACGAGATGACAAGAAGAGCACACTGGAAAGTTTTCACCGCTTGTGTTCTGTGTGTCACTGTGGCCCTGTTTCTGTTTGTTACAAGTAAGTAACACGTTTTAGTAGTTGGGGGAAGGGGGGTGTGTTAGCCCAGTAATTATCATGTAGTGCTTTGGAGTGGTTGGGGTGTGAGAAAAAAAGTTGATATGCGTGGAGCAGTGGTGGTGGAGCTAAGGAAGTGGGTACTTGGGCGGACCGTGCAAATCGGTATTTTTTTGGGGTACACATGTTATTATATAAATTATGCGTGGGCGCCCCCCCCCCCCGGTGAGCCATACAGTCAATCTCCGCCACTGACGAGGGACACTCCTTTGTGCCACGCATCGGATACTTAACAGCCCTGCTCCTAGAAACCATTCATCACTTGAACTTTTTTTTTTTAAGGGGAACGCGTAAAAAGAAAAAAAAAAGGTATTGTATGGGGGATGGATGAACATGCTTATTGTATCTTCGTCCCTGAACCTGGGAAATATCCAGAACACGAGTTGAGGAAGTGTTGTGTGTGTGTGGGGGGGGGGGGGAGTTCCGGTCGATTCTCACTCAAGCAAGCCATTTTCTTTTCCGGCCCATGCAATCGACAAACCATTGCGTGTTTCTTTTTTTTTTCTTTCAATTTGAAACATATCCTGGTAAACCTTTCTCGCTCCTCCCTGCCTAAAATTATCAAAAAACCGTCGCATGTCTGCAGCTAAAATTTAGAAAGATAGAGAGAGAGAGGGAACAATGGGAGTGACAGAAAGAGGGAGTGAGGGTGGGAGTGATGGGGGGAGAGAGAAATAGAGAGAAAGATGGTGAGGAAAGGAGGGTGAAAGAAAGAGGGAGGGAAAAAGAGGGAGGTAGTGTGTGAGGGATGGAGAGAGGGAGTGAGGGGGGGAGTGCGGGTGGGAGAGAGAAATCGAGAGAGTGAGGGGGTGGAGGAGGGAGGTAAAGAGAGAGGGGGAGAGAGATGTGGAAACATAGAGAGAGAAAGAGAGAGAGGGAGAATGAGACAGAGATAGAGAGAGAGAGAGAAAGAACTTTTAAGAAAGCTTTCATTTTCAGGATATGCAGCTTTAAAGTAATATATAACACATTATATTATTAGTTCGTAGAGAATTCTGAGTTTTGAAATCTTAAAAAATCTACAATAATAATTTTCGAATACATGTCATTTTTGTGAAAAGTTAATCTTACTTATTCCCCACAATGATTTCTTTCTCGGACACAATGTCTTCTGACCTGATCAAATAGTTACAATCTGATTATTTATTCATCACTACAGGTCTCGTGGGAGGTGACTGCAGCGACAAATGTGGACTTCTTCCTTATCCGCATGTTGTAAGATTGGATTTACAAACTGTTTACCATAACATCAGAATATATACCTACACCACGCTTTAGTTAATCATATAATCTAACGTTACCAAGTGGATCAACGCTTACACAAGAAATCACCTTATAATATGATGATTTCTTGTGCGTAGATGTTGATCTTCCCCCGACCCGTTACCCAGGGGGGCGAGTTAGGGAAGACCACCAGATATGGCGGGCGCCTGTGAAATATAATACCCGGGGCGGACCAAAATCGGAACCTACTGCCTTGTAGGAAGTGTAGGGATCGGCAAGGCTAGAGAAGCTTACCCGAAAATAAAGGCGGCTACCTTAGAGAGATCTTCTTCCGTATTTTAAGGGCCCACCATCAATGTATTAATCATTCTGGCTCCTGTGTAAGGGCCAGCCCCCATCCCCAGGCGGTTGTGCGCATGGCTAACAACCCGGACATGTAAAAAAAATAAATAAATAAACGTTACGAATACCAAACAACAAAATAATACCGGACAGAAACTGATGGAAATCTACCTATGACCTATGCCTGGGTATGGACATGATTTTCGGATTGTCACTTGGAGTGTGACTCTAAGCCTTTTGAGAGCTGGAGCCGTAGCCAAACTGTATCTCACTTAATAAATCTATAATATCTCTTGATGCAATGCAAGGAATTCGTTGGAGCAATGCGGACATCCTCATGTCCGTATTGTATAGTGGTACGCAGCGCCAACAATCTGAGAAACAGGATTTGCCTTGAAGAATGAAGCCGTCTGTGCAATCTTTCTTTTTTTAAACCAGAGAAATGAAAGATTGCGCTCTTTGCGTGTGCGAGGGAGAATGTTTCATGCAACGTTTTATATATGTCCATGCTCCCACGCACACCGAGGATAGAGAAGGTCAGATAAAAGAATCCATTAAAATGAGACGCTGGGAAAGATCTATGATGAGGCATTACGACATGATACTGAAATAGAGATGGAGACCTTTTTGGCTTTTTTTTTTTTTTTTTTTTTTTTTTTTGGAAGGACATTTTAAAAAAATTAAATTTGTGATAATTCATTTACTTATAATGTAGTTTACATGTCATTACAAACAAATGGCATTTTAAAAATTGAAAAAAAATTAATAAATAAACCCCAGTGTTGTTTTCAGACTGGCGATGACATCCAGACTCATGGACGCAAGATCACGGTGGTCACGTTCTATTTTAATATCGGGAATTTCCGCAAAGGAGTCGGTGGCGGGAGTGTCACACACGCCCAGTATAGGCGCTGGATCAAGTCCTGGGCCTTTCTGACCAATGACGTCATTGCCTTCTTTGATGATGACGAAAATCTGAACCACTTTAGGTCAGTCTTTAAGCCAGCCATCGACCTTGTCACTAATTAAATTTCCTTTTTTTTTAAATATATATCATTGTCGGTCATCGACTTTTTATATTATCAGTGATCCAACTTTGAAATATCTCCCGTATGTTTCTTTTATTGTAAGTTATGCTGTCTTTCATTATTAACAGCGCTTCTCAAACCTTGCTTTGGTTGTGGCAACTTGTGACATTTTATATAGCTCCGTGGCCCCCCTTTCCCTGTTGTTACCAAAAAAAAATTATTATTTATTAGCTCTTTTTTTTATATACACATAAAGACTTTGTTTCAAAGTTTGTGTGGTCCAAATGATTGAGATGTGGCCCCCTCTCCCTGGGGGAGTGAGGGTGGGAGTGATGGAGGGAGAGAGAAATAGAGAGAGTGTGAGAGGGGTGGGCTGCCAAATGACCCATGTTCAGATTACGTGACGGTTGAACAAAATAAAAATAAAAACAAAAAAGTTAACTTGATTTCTATTGAGCTCGTGGTCACTCCATCAGCCCCCCACCACCAGTATTGAGCTCGTGGTCACTCCCATTGACCCACAGTACCAAGATCGTGGTAGCTCTCATTGATCCCCAGTACTGAGCTCAAGGTCACTCCCATTAACCCCCAGTACTAATCTCGTGGTCACTCCCCATTAACCCCCATTATTGAGCTCGTGGTCGCTCCCATTAACCCCCAGTATTGATCTCGTGGACGCTCCCATTAACCCCCATTATTGATCTCGTGGTCGCTCCCATTAACCCCCAGTATTGATCTCGTGGACGCTCCCATTAACCCCCAGTATTGATCTCGTGGACGCTCCCATTAACCCCCAGTACTAATCTCGTGGTAGCTCCCATTAACCCCCAGTATTGATCTCGTGGACGCTCCCATTAACCCCCAGTATTGATCTCGTGGACGCTCCCATTAACCCCCAGTATTGAGCTCGTGGACGCTCCCATTAACCCCCAGTATTGAGCTCGTGGACACTCCCATTAACCCCAAGTATTGATCTCGTGGTCACTCCCCATTAACCCTAGTACTAATCTCGTGGTCACTCCCCTCATCCCCAGGGCCATACGATCCTCCCAGCCAGCTGACCGCAGCCTGCTCATCAAGCTCAACCGGACCGAGCTGGACGCCTTCAAGTACCTCCGTAAGGTCAAGGACATCTACGGCTCCCCCGCGTACCCCCGCCACGCCCCCAACACGGTCAGTGCCGACTACTCGTGCACCATGGACGCCAAGTACGATGTCCTTAAGATCGCCCTTGATCTTGGCCTTGTGAGAACTGAGTACATTGCCTGGTTGGACATTGGCTATTTCAGGTATAAGTTTTCTATGGCTTTTTTTTTTTTTTCCTTTTACTGTTTTTTTTTTTTTTTTTTTAATTTTTGAAAACGAAGGTAATTTTTTTTTTTTTAATATTTTTAAAAAACTTTTAGTATTTATTTATATCTATATTTTTGCTCATTTTCGTCTTTGAAAACGTTATGTGACCTTTTAAACTGACCCCTTTTAGGATTTGATTTCTTACTTTTTAATTATTCCAGTTAAAATCTGGAAAGAACTTTTAAACTAAATTCCATATTTTTAACTTTTCACACTAAAGCAGTCGTCGGCAAACCGCGGCCCTTTATCGAGCTGAGTGCGGCTCGGCCCGTCGGCCACAAATCGGTATCGGCTCCGCAAAACATGGTTCTTGACAGGTTCTTGAAAAGACATTTGGCTCTCAAAAAAAATTTAAACCGTCCTGCTGATGATTTTGTGCTCGTTTGAATAATGAGTTTGCCGACCTCTGCTCCAAAGCAACGTTAATTAATGTGGTCATGGGATGGGGTATTTCTGTACCAAAAAAAGGGGGGGGGTCTCGTTGAACTAATTAAAAGAATACATGTGACAGTCGTATGGGAACAAATTATTAGAACAAACAAAGTAACCAAAACACAAACGTCCTAGATTTCACCCAGCCGAAACACACACGTACTACATTTCACTCAACCAAAACACAAACGTCCTAGATTTCACCCAGCCGAAACACACACGTACTACATTTCACTCATCCAAAACACAAACGTCCTAGATTTCACCCAGCCGAAACACACACGTACTACATTTCACTCAACCAAAACACAAACGTCCTAGATTTCACCCAGCCGAAACACACACGTACTACATTTCACTCAACCAAAACACAAACGTCCTAGATTTCACCCAGCCGAAACACACACGTACTACATTTCACTCAACCGAAACGCAAACGTCCTAGATTTCACCCAGCCGAAACACACACGTACTACATTTCACTCAACCAAAACACAAACGTCCTAGATTTCACCCAGCCGAAACACACACGTACTACATTTCACTCAACCGAAACGCAAACGTCCTAGATTTCATTCAACCAAAACACAAACGTCAGTCATTTCACTCTACAATGCAAATTTCTCGCCCGAAACGCAAACTCTTCCCATTAATCTCTTCTTTAGTAAACACACTTTTGAAC
This sequence comes from Omphiscola glabra, assembly GCA_964017045.1. Classification (NCBI taxonomy): domain Eukaryota; kingdom Metazoa; phylum Mollusca; class Gastropoda; family Lymnaeidae; genus Omphiscola; species Omphiscola glabra. The sequence continues at coordinate 11,290,513 of OZ024806.1, read as the reverse complement.
AAGGCAAGGGCTGCACCCCCACAGCTTTTTTTTATTTTTTTTTTTGTAAATTATCGTAGTACCTCAACACGTCATTTTCAAACCCGTTCAAGTGTATTATTGATTCTCTTCCACGAAGCTCTGATATCCATATCGATTTTTCTATTAATGCTCCGTCTTGGCTTTGCGTGGGGAATCGTGCCGATATGTGGGAGGGCAACCTGTGCTTTAGGGGTGCTACTCACTGAAGGCTGTGAACCTTGAAATCCATTTCTAAAATTTTCTTGAAACCTGAAACTTCATTTACAAATTTTTCAAACCCTGAAACTTAACGAAACTCACAATTCCTGACTATCGCACTGCGGCGTTTTTGTTGATTAATATAAAAACGATCAGCTTGTTCAATCATGATTGCTGTCCTGGCCATCAGTCTTTAAAGGAACTGTTGGGTATTACATTATTTTATCGAGCCTAGATTTAGATCATGTTATTGCGAAACAAAATAAAATATATCATATCAGTATCAGATGTATAATTTATAGTAAGGCTACACCCTATAGGCTATATCATACCCGTACTAAACTAAGGTAATACAGAGTCAGAAGAGATACTAAGATAGACATACAAGCACAAGAAAACAGCATAGTCTGGATTTTCGGCGGGGGAATGGATCATTGACCAACCCCACCCCCTTTTCTTTTCTGTCACCACAGAAACCACACAACCGCTGCCTAACTCCACTGTGCTTATGAATAATAGTAGAATACCGTAGAGTGCACCCAGAGCACAGGAGTGCATAAATGTAACTAAAGACTAACTTTATACAGTTATGTTTAGTCATAGGCGCAGGCTTTTTTAAACTGCTGAATGGATAATTCAACTATAGAAATTAAGTTTTATTAACTTTTAAATATCACAATATAACTTAATAATTTAGCCGATTTAAACTTAGATGGCTTACTCCATATTGTAAAGTGAAATTAAAGTCTTAATAAAAGTTAAAAAGCTGCCTAGCTCTAATAAAAAAATAAATACAGGTCGCGTATATACAGTAAATGTAAAACCGTTAAAAATCAACTTAAATTATTAATACAAAGTGCGCTAAGCTTAGTCATTTTAGACAGCGCTTGGGCGAGTAGCTTTCTATTTATTATGGTTACCCAACAACTGAAAACTTGATTCAATAAAATTATTTACTAAATTTTATACTTGACTTACCCAAATACAGTGGAACCCCGCTACAACGCGATGATCGGGGTCCATAAAATCGGATCGCGTTAAAAGCGTGGTCGCGTTAATGCGCGGTTTTACATTATTTAATTTTTTTTTTCCGATAACATATACGTGTATACATGTACAATGATCAAAAGTCGGCTTATCATCAGATGAATATTAACTGGAATGCATTAATTAAGATATATTCAAAATAATCGATGGCTAAAATATGTATAGGTTATTACTGTGCATTAAAAACATTTACCAATTTTTATTTGTTTGAACGATAATACAGATTTTTTTTCCTCCTTGTGAATGAACATACAAAATTTCGGGAGCCATGCTACGACCGCGTTATTTCCGAATTCGCGTTATGTCGGGGCGCGTTATAGCGGGGTTCCACTGTACTTCAAACAGTCAAAAATCTCTTGGTCGGCGATGTGAACAGCAAATCAATATTTCTGATCTATCGAAGTTGAAGTAGTACGGTATTCAAAAAGCATGCGCAGGTAAAGGGAAACCACTCGCATTTATGATTTTGGCAAAAGAAAAGCTTTTAGACGAGATCGGCGATTCAATGAATTCAATGGCGTGGGGAGTGGGGACCCTGTTGAAAGCGAAAAGATTGCAAACAAAAGTGAGAGGTCGCAGTACCTGTTCTATTTATTGCGAATACGCTCTCGCTGAATAGCCTTTCGCGCGTTCTTACAGGTTGATTTTTTTAAAAACCCAGACAGAATCCGCATTTGAATAAATTGAACTGGCGAATCCGGAATCAATAAATATTTAGCCTCACGAATCCGGGATAACCCGGGAAAGTGGCACCCCTGCTGTGTGTGCTTTACAAATCCATTCATGGAATAAAATTTTGCAGGTTCAGTGTTATTTCTAATTGCCTGGTCTGAGGCCAAGAGCTTCGTGCTCAGTGCCGCTTCTGCCGATTGTTTGTCAGGTTTGAGGTCACATTGTCAAAGGTAAACACTACTCAATGACTCATCAAATCAATGACGGGCCCCCACGCCTTTCTGTGTTACAGGGACATGGTCGCGCGACCCCCACAGGACGGCAGGTTTCGGCTTGACGTTCCCGAAGACTTCAACGCCAGCCGGATAGGTTTCTCCGAAGTGACGCCGAGGTCTGACCTGGTGAATGCCACCCCATGGCAGTACATCAAGTTCAATCACGTCTGGGTGGCGGGCGGTCTGTTTCTAGGAACAGCCAAGGTCAGGTTCTTTTGGAGGTCGTTGTTCAAATGTCTTTTTTTTTTATTTTTTTTTTTTTATGTCAATTTTCTAATCGACTGTTAAAGTAAATTTAAAGTGTTACGGGTAATGTCGTTTTGGTTTAAATTTCATGACACGGAATATTTTTATACTAGATATAGCCCGCTAAACAGTGGCAACAGCAATGCGTGAACTACTAAATCTACTTGACAAAACATGAATCTCAAGTAACGCACATTTTAGAATCCTAATTTTTGAAATACCCTTTCCCCCATGATACGTCACTGCACACTTTTTATTTCACGCCCATGAACTATATTTAGTATTCTGATGTCCCAACCACTTTTAAACCGATTATTTTTTACACCATACTTTAGACGATTTCATTTTCCGAGAAGAAAATATTACGCACCAAACGCAATTGCGTTATATAAAAACATACATCATTTAGCGCATCTATCGGGAATTATATTTTGCGCGCTATTGAACTCATTTTAAACCATACTTTCTTTTAAACAAATAGAATTATTTGTAATATACTCTCAATACTAAATTCGCTGATTAGGAAGCAGTCCATTAGGAAGTAGTCCATCAGGAAGCAGTCCATTAAGAAGTAGTCCATCAGGAAGCAGTCCATCAGTAAGCAGTCCATTAAGAAGTAGTCCATCAGGAAGCAGTCCATCAGGAAGTAGTCCATTAAGAAGTAGTCCATCAGGAAGCAGTCCATCAGGAAGTAGTCCATCAGGAAGCAGTCCATTAGGAAGCAGTCCATCAGGAAGCAGTCCACCAGGAAGCAGTCCACCAGGAAGCAGTCCATCAGGAAGCAGTCCATTAGGAAGCAGTCCATCAGGAAGCAGTCCATCAGGAAGCAGTCCATCAGGAAGCAGTCCATCAGGAAGCAGTCCATTAGGAAGCAGTCCATCAGGAAGCAGTCCATCAGGAAGCAGTCCATCAGGAAGCAGTCCATTAGGAAGCAGTCCATCAGGAAGCAGTCCATCAGGAAGCAGTCCATCAGGAAGCAGTCCATCAGGAAGCAGTCCATCAGGAAGCAGTCCATCAGGAAGCAGTCCATCAGGAAGCAGTCCATCAGTAAGTAGTCCTTCAGGAAGCAGTCCACCAGGAAGCAGTCCATTTAAGAAGTAGTCCATCAGGAAGCAGTCCATCAGGAAGTAGTCCACCAGGAAGCAGTCCATTTAAGAAGTAGTCCATCAGGAAGCAGTCCATCAGGATGTAGTCCATCAGGAAGTAGTCCATCATGAAGCAGTCCACGAGTCAGACCAGAAGCGTACTATATAAGAGATCCTATTTCAACACAGCCAAGTTTCTTGATTGTATCTTGGCGAATCTTGTTTTAGTGGCTCCTGTTTCTTGTTTTTTCCAAGAGATTAGGAGCAGGATTCATTTATTTTTGTCTAGCTCCGCTTCAGCTCTGATACGGACACATTTTTTTCAGCTCAAATTTTGCCCCAGCTCCGCTCCGAGCTCCGGCAAAAGTAAAAAGCGGGAGAAGGATGGTTAAGGGGGTGATAATTGTTTAAAGTTATGTTTTTATTATGGTTACTTACCCAACTTATTAACTAGGCATTAGACCTTTATTTATCTGCAACATAGCTGGTAGAAGAATGTGACAGCATAGCTGGTAGAAGAATGGGACAGCAGAGCTGGTAGAAGAATGGGACAGCAGAGCTGGTAGAAGGATGGGACAGCAGAGCTGGTAGAAGAATGGGACAGCATAGCTGGTAGAAGGATGGGACAGCAGAGCTGGTAGAAGAATGGAACAGCAGAGCTGGTAGAAGAATGGGAAAGCATTTTTTTAAATATGATCATAAATTTCAATATTTTCAGGTCATCGAGAAGTTTCTAAAATCGTACAAGTCGACGAGGCAGACGCTTTTGGCCAGGGGTCTGTCCAGCACTGACCAGCAGGTGATCGGAGCCATGTACTCGCCGGCATTCCTGCAGCAACAAGAGGTGGATATCATGGCCTACACGTGTCGAACTGGACAGTATGGTCTGTACGGGTCGGAAAGGAAGTACTTCTGCCTGGGTTACACGTGTGTGAGGGCGAGTGTGGACAGACAGGTCACGGACGCCATGTATGAAAAGTTGAGATACATTACACGGTTCATGTGATGTGGAGAGTAAAACATGACAAGCAGTTCATTTGGTGATGGAGAGTAAGAAATGACACACGGTTCATTTGATGGTAGAGAGTAAGAAATTACACACGGTTCATTTGATGGTAGAGAGTAAGAAATGACACACGGTTCATTTGATGGTAGAGAGTAATATATGACACATGGTCTGGAGTTCAATCCCCAGCCGAGACCAGTCAAGCAAAAACACCCCAAGCCCCCCGGGATGTGGGGGGGGGGGGTGGGACTCGTTAACCTTGGATGGCAACTCGTCTGAGAGAAGGAAACTCTGAATTCAAACCCGTAGATGGAGTCCCGTAGGCGGGTGGCATTGGTACAATGAAACATTCCGACAACTCATGCGGCGCCAATGCTGCAAGCTGTATCATCCACATGATGTTCCCTTGAATTATCCAGGAGCGTGGAGAGACGCGATTTGCTTTGGGAACCAGCTTATAATCCTAGAAGAAGAATCCCAGACCGATTTCAATCGTCACATTGTGACGGGCGGATGCCACATTGTGACGGACGGATGCCACATTGTGACGGACGGATGCCACATTGTGACGGACGGATGTCACGTTGTGACGGACGGATGCCACATTGTGACGGACGGATGCCACGTTGTGACGGACGGATGCCACGTTGTGACGGACGGATGCCACGTTGTGACGGACGGATGCCACAAAAGAGAGTAAGGCATGACGCATGGTTCATCTGATGGTGGAAAGATATGACACGCGGTCTATTGAAGGTGGCGAGTGAGACACACTACTACAAGACATTGTGGGGAAGTTCACACCTGCCCTGTGTCGGTGGCGAATAGACAACAGTAGCAGAACCAGAAGCGACGGGGAACAAGAAAAAGTGGCAACGTTGAACCAATGACGCAGCCGCACGAGGTGGACACCCCCCCCCCCCCCATTTTTTTTTTCAGCCTTAACCGCTACCTACGTCACTGCATGGGACATCTAGGACTCCTTTACAAATTATAGGAGGCATGTTTAACATTTCTTTGCTGTCTAAATGGCCAACTTTGTGTGTTGTTTTAACTACGACTTATTGAGGTGTATTTTTATATATATTTTTAATTGAACAAAAAAATGTTGTAAATGAAATCCACACCCACACCCCCGGCAACTCCCCCCACCCCACCCTTTTCTTTTCTTCACACTACCCCTCATACGTTTTGAAAATGCTTTTTTTTTTATATCTAACATGAATTATATTTTTCTTTTACTATAAAAGTAAGTCAGTCGAAGAAGACAGGAGGGAAGCTAGTGTTGTTGATTTGTTTTTTTTGTTTTTCAGTGGTCAAATTTCAACTGCTACAACAGACCACAATAAGAGGCGTTCTCGGTTGTTGTCTATTTCTTTTTCTTGTGAAGAGCTCCAGCTGCTCACGCTTATCAACACTGCACGGTGCGGTGCGTATCAAACACAGCACGGTGCGGTTCGTATCAAACACTGCACGGTGCGTATCAACACTGTAAAGTGCGTTGCGTATCAACGCTGCACGGTGCGGTTCGTATCAAACACTGCACGGTGCGTATCAACACTGTAAAGGGCGGTGCGTATCAACACTGCACGGTGCGGTTCGTATCAACACTGCGCGGTGCGTATCAACACTGTAAAGTGCGGTGCGTATCAACACTGCACGGTGCGGTGCGTATCAACACTCTAAAGTGCGGTGCGTATCAACACTACACGGTGCGGTGCGTATCAACACTGCAAGGTGCGGTGCGTACCAGTACTACACGGTACGGTGCGTATGAACACTGCAAGGTGCATATCAATACTGCACGGTGCGTATCAACACTGCACGGTGCGGTGCATATATTTCGGTGTGTTCAAAAATCTAAAACAGAACTATTGATCCGGCCATATGATATCATGGCGATCGTCCCTGGAGATTTTTTTAATGACCTGCGTTCCGTGGGGCTAGAGTAAACATTGGCATGTCTGGTTTTTCGCCCGGTTAAGTTTCACCAGCTCGTAACCCCACGAGGCAATCACGGAACGCACACGATGGAAGTTAATCTGAAAATCAAGTCAAATCGACCGCACCTTCAGCAAACACCTGGACCGATGTGTGCTTACCGGCAGAACTCATAAATGGGTCACACAGCTACGTGCGAATAGGTGTTTTTGTGGAAGTGGGTTGGGGGTGGATTTCTTGAAGAATAATAACTGGACTAAAACAATTATTTATATTCATATGATCCTTAAGAGGAGATGGGGTTAGGTAAAGGGATCGATCATTAAAAGGTGGGGGTTTAAGGGTGAATTAAGGGTGTATATATGTCTGTGTTTGTGTCTGTGTATATGTGTGTGGGGGGATGGGGGCATAATACGACATAAAGTTATAATAGTGGACACATGTAAAAATGCAATGCTCTTAAAATTACCGCTAAATACCAACCTCCTTTGACTTTCACCGGTTTCAATTCCATTTGTTTTAAAATCATTATATTAAGAATATAAAAGGGGAGGTAGATATGAATTTACTCAGAAAATAAAATATTAATAATTTAAATTCGTCATTTATTTTCTTTTTTTTTTTAAATAATAAATACATAAAATATATTTAAAAACTGTCATGACAAAACAAATCGACAATCTGATCGAGTTTTTTAATCATATTTATGATTTCTTGGATATCAATCACATTTTAATGAGAAGAAATTGTCTCACGTGTCTAAGACAAAAATTTAGATTTTTAATTATTTTTTTTAAAATGTTTTTCTGTAAACAAAGTGGTCAATCCTTGGTTGATATAGAAAAGAATTTTCATTTTTTTTAACCTTGTGCCCGTACTTAATACGCCATTTAACATTCATGTGTGTGATCTATCCCATGTACTTCATCCGGCATCCAACATTCACAGGTGTGATAGATCTCATGTACTTTAACTTGTAAATTGTCAACAATTACATTTTCTATTAGGTAGAAAAAATCTGATCTCAACTACAATTATAATCAATATCCCCCTCTTACCCTCCCCCGTCCCCCCCCAAAAAAAAATATATATTTATATATATGAATGTCTGTCTGTATGTATGCATGTATGTATGTTCCAAATGCGCTCCTACACCATTCATGCGATTGCGATAAAACTTTGGTGATTTGTTGTCCACATACCTGGTCATTTTTCTAAGTCATTACAATCCTTTTAAATATTCCATTTTTGGCCGTTGGCCCTAAATTCGTTTTTTTTTCTGATATGAGTTTTATAAAAAAAATTATTTCCGTATGCGCTCTTATACTATTTATCCGAATGCGATAAAACTTTGGAGAGATGATGTGCGCATGCCCTGCAAAGGTCTTTGAATTGTTACAACGATTTTAAAATAATATGTTTTTAGCCAGGGGCCCTAGGTTCGTTTTTTCTAATATGAGCTACATAAATATAATTTCAAACCGTATGCGCCTCTACACCATTCATGCGATTGCGATAAAACTGTGGTGAGTTGTTGTGCTCACACCCGCAAAAGTTTATGAATTATTAAAAACAATTTTAAAATATTTCGTTTTGAGCCAGGGGCCCTAAACTCGTTTTCTTCTTATATGAGCTATATAATATAAATATAATTAAATTCAAACAGAGCTAATGCATGGGTGGATAGAATTTTAATCAAATACAAAAAGCGAAGTTAAATTTTGTGTGTGGCATAACAAGTAGGTTTCTGAAGTAATACAACCATTCTACAATATTCCGTTTGTGGCCGGAGGGCCTAAATTCGTCCCACCCCCCTTTTTATTAGATATATCAATATAATTTCCGTATGCGTTCCTATACCATTCATCCGATTGCGATAAAACTTGGGGGAATTGACATGCGTCCGCCTACAAAGGTTTCTAAATTAGTACAACCATTTTAAGACATTCCGTTTAGGGCCTGTGGCACTTACTTCGTTTTTTCTTATATGAGCTTTATAAATATAATTTCAAAAAGAACTAAAGCATTGGTCAATGGAATTTTAATAATATACAAATTTTCTTAAATGAGCTATAAAAATATAACTTTAAACAGACCTGATTTAGTAGGTTTCTGAGTTTGTACAACCGTTTAGCAATAATCAGTTTTGGACAGAGGGCCCTAAAGTAGTCTTTTTCTAACATGAGCTATTTAAATATAATTTCTGTATGTGTTCCTATAACATTTATCTGATTGCGATAAAACTATGGTGAGTTGTTGTGTGCATGCCCGCAATAGGTTTCTAAATAAGTACAACCATTCTACAATATTCCGTGTGGGGCCGGGGCCCTAAATTAGCCCCCCCCATTATATTAGATATATAAATATAATTTCCATATGCGTTCCTATAACATTTATCTGATTGCGATAAAACTTTCGTGAGTTGTGTGCACGCCCGCAATAGGTTTCTGAATAAGTACAACCATTTAAAAATATTCCGTTTGAGGCCGGGGGCCTCAAATTCGTTTTTTTTTCTTTTACGGGCCATGTAAATATAATTTCAAACAGAGCGATTGCTTGGGTAGATGGAATTAAATTAAATACTGTGACATTTTATTTTGTATGTGACTTAATAAATAGGTTTCTGAATTAGTACCGAACATATTACAATGTTCCGTTGGGGGGGGGGGGGGATTTGTTTAAATGTAATAAATGAGACACATAAATATAATTTCAAAGATAGCTATTGCATGGGTGGATCAATCGCTACAAGTGTGTGGACTAAATTTTGAAAACTAATGCTTCTCACATGCGGACAGCTGTGTGTGGCCTGCTCACGCTTCGAAAAACCTTGTAATTAATTCGAATACCCACCAGACGGTAAATATATATATATATACACATATATATATATAATGTGTATTTAAAAAGTACTTACAAATAACATAATTAAAACACACTTTATTTCTTTGAGCGGTATTGCAACGCATGCCGGATACTCGCTAGTCTTTTATATAAAAAAATACGTTGAAACAAAGGTTGGTCAAGTTAGGAATCGTGTTATTCTCTGTTTTTTTTTATTTCTTTTTACATCAGCGCTTCCCAGACTTTTAAGTTTGGCGGCCCCGGGGGGGGGGGGACACGTGTTGAAATTGCAGCAGCGATCGGTGCCAGATTTATTAATTAAATTTTCTTTTTATTCGACCCTAAATATTCATGTTGTACGGACCAGCGACGGAAGACTCACGGAACGGCGCGCCGGCGCCGCTCCTCTAACAGCCATTTGAGACACGCTGGTTTACATCAGCCGATTGTCGATGATGTTCTTCGACCTATTAGGTCAGGGGTCACAGATCCTTTTTTTTTTTTTTTTTTCTTTTGAGTCATTACCCCAAAATATATGTGTTTAAGCCGTTGTTAGTCCCAAGGATTTGGAAAAAAAAAAAGGGGGGGGGGGATCAGATTCAGAGTGTTAATTTCATTGTCACAATTGCCACCTTCTTTGACGTAACTTGCTAGGCACTTACACTTTTTGAGGGGCTTCTGTCTATTGACTGTATTCTCCACTTGAGTGTACTTTATATTCTCTTGACTTGTTTTTATCTTAGGCCCTGTGTTGTCATAAAAACGCAACCTATAAATTATAAACTTTAAAAACTGTATTAGATAAAAATGAAAGCTTACGAAAAAAAACATTCCAAAAGTCAGATTTAAAATAAACTGAAACTTTTCATCAATTGCCAACAGTGGATTAGGGGTGTGTCGGTGGACGCTTGCATTGTGTTGTCCACTATAAGATGCTTTTATTCATAAAAAGACTATTGAAATGACAATTTTTAAACAGGTTTTTCATAGTTTTCTATTATTTTTAAAGATATTTAGCCCTTCATTCATATTGGCAAGAGTGAAGAAAAGTTATTGCACAATCAAATTTAAATTTATATTGTTATATGTGCTGAAAAAAAATATATGTCATTATACATTGAAATGTGTAGCAAAATTAGTTTTTATGAAATAACAGTTTATGAGATATCACATGTTGATGTGTAATAGTTTATAACAATGCTGTTTGGTGCCGTCCATGGCTTGACGTTTAAATAGTTATTTTATGGTTGGAGGGAATCCACATTTTTTTGTGTTTTATTTAATTAATGTAAGTTTATTTTTAAGTTCATGATTATGTTTGTTAAATTGTATGTACAACGTGATGAGCTCAGAGCTAGGTTGGGGTACCACGCTATAGAAAACATCTAATAATAATATGTGTAGAAAAAATAATTTATATTATGTTATGTGTTTATATGAGTAGAAAAAAAAATAGTTTATATTGTCATATGATATGTGCAGAAAAAAAATAGATTTTTTGATGATGTTTGAATGGGCAGAAAAAAATGAACAGGATGCAAAGACCCTCCTTTACACTATAATGCTAACTACTCAATAGATTTGTATGTACATCTAAGTAGAAAGAAATCTCAAATTATGTATTTTTTGTAATTTAAAAAATAAATAATTTAACTTTCTTTTAGATAAAATGTGATCTCATATATAAGGCAATAAAATTGCATCTGTATTTAACAAGTTCCTATGTTTCATTGCATGTGATAAATTCCATTCAACTTGTCATGTGATTTATTACATCTAACATGTCATGTGATTTATTCCATTTAACATGTCGTGTGATTTATTCCATTTAAAATGTCATGTGATTTATTCCATCTAACATGTCATGTGATTTATTCCATTTAACATGTCGTGTGATTTATTCAATCTAACATGTCATGTGATTTATTCCATTTAAAATGTCATGTGATTTATTCCATCTAACATGTCATGTGATTTATTCCATCTAACATGTCCTGTGATTTATTCCATCTAACATGTCATGTGATTTATTCCATCTAACATGTCCTGTGATTTATTCCATCTAACATGTCATGTGATTTATTCCATCTAACATGTCCTGTGATTTATTCCATCTAACATGTCATGTGATTTATTCCATCTAACATGTCCTGTGATTTATTCCATCTAACATGTCATGTGATTTATTCCATCTAACATGTCCTGTGATTTATTCCATTTAACATGCAGGTGCGTAACTTAGTAAAGTGTAACTGTACACTTATTTTTTTATTTTTTTTTGTAATGATTGTCGCTAGTGATGAAAATCAAACTGCAATTCCAGGTCTGTATTTTCAAATGGGCCACCATCAATGCATCACTAGTGCTGGCTCCCTCTGACTTGCACATAATCTGTGTTTATTTCATTCCCTTGCTTGGTCACACTCCATTTTCTTTGTGTTTTGCTCACTTTCTCATCTCACCTAGGCTTATTTTATTGGATATGTTTGAATTGTTCCTTAAACTAGTGTAGGGTTCAAATGTGTTTTTGGATTGACAGCCTCTTTCTTCAAACAGCCGTGCTGCACTTAAGACAACCATGGTTTTCCAGCAGGCATCACATTCGGCTTATGGGTTTTGTGTTGATTAATTATTAATTTCAGACGAATTCGTGGTAAGCTGGTCTTGTCCATCACTATGCAAGGGAAAATAATAAGGCTACAGTTTTCTACCATTTGATCATTTTTTATTGTTTTGTTAAACGGTATACTGGAAAATAATAAACTTGATTTAAACAAAATTAAACACGTGCTTTATTTTTGAAGTGATTATATTAAGAGGTTTTTTTTTTAAAAGGGGTGGGTTGCTTCCCTTTGTTCGGCAATATGCGTTGGAGTTGCCTCCCCTATTAGGAACACTTGTTTGTCTTCTCTGTCGATTTCCTTCAGTTACTGCGTTATATCTTACCATGGGGGATCTCTTTTCCGTCGCAGTTGTGAATTTTTATTTGCGTGTGATGATTATGAAACAATGAAAGATCATTCATTAAGGCACTTCAATAAAACTCAGGATTTTTTTTAAATAGAAAACGATTTCCCGAGGCAGATTTAATACCAAATGATTATCCAAAGGCATGATGATCCACACGCGTGATGATCCGAAAGTATGATGATCCACAAGCATGAAGATCCACTGATTAATTTTTTTGGCAGATCTTACTTCATGGATGAGGTTGACACAAATAAACGTGGATGAACCAAAGGCTGTGATGGAACTGATTGTGGTTGATAAAGCTCTTAATTTTGGCAAATGAAGGATTGTATTCTTTCATCAAACAAAGAAAAGTTAAAGTCATGAGGAGATTGGTTACTTATTTAATATGTAGAGTATTGGAACTTAAAGAAAACTGGCCTATGAGAGGCGAGCAAGGAAGAAATAACACAGCGGTGACAGTGGAATTCCCGAAGTTTGTGCAGGAAGATAGACTGAACAGAAACGTTTGTGCAGGAAGATTGACTGAACAGAAACGTTTGTGCAGGAAGATTGACTGAACAGAAACGTTTGTGCAGGAAGATTGACTGAACAGAAACGTTTGTGCAGGAAGATTGACTGAACAGAAACGTTTGTGCAGGAAGATTGACTGAACAGAAACGTTTGTGCAGGAAGATTGACTGAACAGAAACGTTTGTGCAGGAAGATAGACTGAACAGAAACGTTTGTGTAGGAAGATAGACTGAACAGAAACGTTTGTGTAGGAAGATTGACTGAACAGAAACGTTTGTGTTTAAATGAAGATCTATAGTGAATTGAAATACTTCTGATACATTACAAGAGTTTTGGGATTTCATATGTTTGGCCCATGAGATGTAGACCTATTTCAAGTATTAACTATTATTATTATTATTATTATTATTATTTCCTCCTTGGTCGCCTCTCATTGGCCAGTTTTCTCCAAGTCCCAATACTCTATATATCACACAACTAATAATTCACATATTACCTAACTCCCATATAATTATATCTGTGACAACCGTTGTGTTATTTTTCTTTTTCAATGCCTTTTTTATTTCCCTTGGTTTGCATCATCTCAAACTGCATTGCATATCCAATATAGTCATTGATTTAGGGCGAACGCGTTTTATGACATGAACTTGGTCTTTTTTTACCACACTACTACAGCCTCTAAGCGGTTTTTTAATAGCAAAGTATATTTTGCAAATAATGAATAAATTAAGTGGTCTTAAAGATCCGTCATTTCATTAAAACATTTAAGAAATTGGCCGCAGGAAATCATCTTTTTTAATTCATCTATTGTGTTTTTTCTTAAACCTAAAGAGTGCCTGTTTGCGATCAATGGGAGAGTATCGATTATTTAGTTTGCTATTTTTAAGATTGCCAAAGTTATTTCCCATTTAATTTTTTCCTTGGCTGTTATTCCCTTTTGACCGTAAAAAATGTTTCAAGTATTCTTTTTACTTGGTTATCCTTCTTTGATTAAACTTTTTAAAATAAAGCCCACTTCAAAGCAAAAGGCTTAAATTTACAACACATTTTTATTTAGTTAAACCCTTTTGCAAATTGTATTTTAAAATTCGGGCAATTAATGTCAATTACACTCTAATTTGTTTCTGCCAAATGATATTTGTATCAAATAAATTAATCATTTATACTTTACATAACGGTAAGAATTGGAAATAGAATATGTTTTCTAATCTTCTCCTTATAAAATAAAAATTTATTAAAAAAATTTTGGCCAATCATTAAAACACTCGAATATAAGTTAAATTTGTGTCTGACATTTTCTCATTTCTTCAATGATAACTAATATTAGTTGCTAAACTGTATTTATTAGTAATATTCCAAAAGTAATCTGAGTTTATTTTGTTTGTCAAGATTAATCTCCTTATCTCTGACATCAAACAAGATGTTAGTCTTCACAGCTGGACTTTGTCAAATTGTTGTATGAACGCGCTGTTTTGTGAATGGTTTCTTATTTATTTTTTTATTATTTTTTTTTGGGGGGGGGGGGGGGGGTTGACGAAATAGTCATTTAAAAGTTGTGACAAGGGCTTCATACACGAATTGCATCAAAATGCTTGAAGGAATATTTGATCGTGTGAACAGACCCAAAGTGGTAGATTACCAAAACCTTTATCACAAACGCGAAGTAATCTTTGAAGTTTGTAGGACTTACTTACTCTTGGAACTAGAGTCAAGTTGTGCAGCTGACGCACGGCAAGAGCGCGGAGATTCACAGCTAAACCCGTAGAGGCTGAAGTCTAAAGACCGACAATCACCAAAACTTGCCGAATCAAAACTCTCAAACACAATTACTCAAAAGCGTCAAACCAATAAAAAAAAAGTATTCATTAATCAGCTTGTCTTGAGGGACCATCATCAGCTTCCAAAACTGCTGTATTTAGTCTAAGTATATAGCACACAAAAATAATAATACCCTTTGATCACAAAATCAGCAACTAAACTATTTCAACTTATAATAACTAGGCATATTGCCGCATATTGCCGCATATTGCCGCATTTTAATCACAAACATTACGTTTGAAGATAACACAGTATTAAATAATTTAAAGTAACTTCCCTTGTGAAAAATCTAAATATAATACATTCGCATTTTTAATTAACACGTCATAAACTTATTGAGTGCACAGAACGTGCCACGCTAAAGTCACCAAAGAGAATGGCATTGATGCACTGGCAGCTGAAGGGTGCCGGGAGTGTGTTTTTTTTATTCTTCTTTTTATAAAGGTGGGGAATATTTGGATTACTGCAAAGTTTTTATTCTGGAAGGGGGCGGGGGAAAATTGTTTACCCCAGCTAAGTTTCACCCCTGCCCCTGTAATCTACATAGTCCAACTATATATACCTGAGGCGTAGCTATGAAATTTTTCGCCCGGGAAGGAACTATAAAATTGGCGCAGGGAAAGACATTGCACGTCCGAATGGCGTCAGCAGAGAAAGACATGGCACGTCAGAATGGCATCAGCAGAGAAATACATTACAGATCAGTATGGCGTCAGCAGAGAAAGACATTGCGCGTCAGTATGTCGTCAGCAGAGATAGACATTGCGCGTCAGTATGTCGTCAGCAGAGATAGACATTGCGGGGCAGTATGTCGTCAGCAGAGATGGGCATTGCACATCATGACTTAACTGAACGTCTTTGTTCATTTGTTTTCAGTTTTGTCCTAAGGCGAGAGATTACTTTCAGTTGATCGTTGGTGAGTCTCCGTCCTGCTTAGTCACGAATGAAAGCACCAAAAAAATAGCTATCATATCTCTATACCACCGTGTTAACAAACAGGTGTTGTCTAATGTAAACTAACCCTCGTGTTGAGTCAACCACGGGGCTATTGACCTCTCCTCGTAACCCAAAACGTTAGACTTTTGTTACTGGATTACATTTGGAGGAAATAACAGGTTTGACTTGAGCTCTGACATTGCCAGGTTTCTAAAAGTGTCTTGGTGAAAAGTGCGTTGATGAGTTATTACAGCCCTGAAGTCGCCAGGTTTCTAAATGTGTCTTGGTGAATAGTGCGTTGATGAGTTATTACAGCTCTGTTGTCACCAGGTTTCTAAAAGTGTCTTGGTGAATAGTGCGTTGATGAGTTATTACAGCCCTGATGTCGCCAGGTTTCTAAAAGTGTCTTGGTGAATAGTGCGTTGATGAGTTATTACAGCTCTGATGTCACCAGGTTTCTAAAAGTGTCTTGGTGAATAGTGCGTTGATGAGTTATTACAGCTCTGATGTCACCAGGTTTCTAAATGTGTCTTGGTGAAAAGTGTGTTGATGAGTTATTACCGCCCTGACGTCACCAGGTTTCTAAATGTGTCTTGGTGAAAAGTGTGTTGATGAGTTATTACCGCCCTGACGTCACCAGGTTTCTAAAAGTGTCTTGGTGAAAAGTGTGTTGATTAGTTATTACCGCCCTGACGTCACCAGGTTTCTAAATGTGTCTTGGTGAAAAGTGTGTTGATGAGTTATTACCGCCCTGACGTCGCCAGGTTTCTAAATGTGTCTTGGTGAAAAGTGCGTTGATGAGTTATTACAGCCCTGAAGTCGCCAGGTTTCTAAAAGTGTCTTGGTGAATAGTGCGTTGATAATTTATAACACATTTTCAGTTTATCAAATGCGCCTATGGGGTCTAGGCTACCCTCTAACTCTACGCCCTGTGTAGTTTCATAGAGAGATGAAGATGACATTTCCGCTTTGGCACTTAACATAAAACACTTGTGACTAAAAAAAAAAAAACAATGGCGTGACAAGCTGCGCACGACGACACATGACAGCACATGACAACGTATGACAACACATGCAGACCTGCCCATCGAGTCATATTGTTATTAGTATGGCGAAACCTTAATTTTAAGTAACAAAAAAAAAATTAACTTTAGTTTTCATTATCTTTTCTTAAAACTTTCGAAGAAACTGTAACTGGTTAGAATTGAAATATTCAAAATAGCATTGATATTTATCTCCCAACCCAACCCAACCCACCCCTCCCTCCCCCCCCCCCCACACACAAAAAATGATCATAATAAAACTTGATTACGATTGATTGGTCTATAAAAACGTTGACGAATACAGTTTATTAACAAAAGCATGATTCGCCCACTTCTCCACAAGTCGACGCGGCTCTCATGAACTCGAACCGACCCTTCCCTTCAGAAAATGACGTGGAGTCCACTAAAGAACAAATGTTTCAAGAACTGCCTCCTACTGGCTTTAATTTTAGCATGTTTTTTGCTTGTCATCCCGCCGCAAGTTTTTTACACTTCGGACGTCCCCATTTTCTCTTTCGATTCCGCGGGAACTCATTCCACGAGCAGCTGCGAATCAACTTCCGAAAACGTCGAAGACGCTAGCCGCTTAGCAATATCCGCAGCTCATCCCCGCTGGCTGCTGACGATTGACCACGACACTGGGCGGCTGGGTAACAAGTTGTTCAAATATGCTTCCTTGCTTGGGGTCGCGAGGGCAACCGGACGTCACCCATTTGTGTTGCCTTACACGGAAGATCTGGACTTGACACGAGTTTTTAACCTAACCCACGTGGAGTCCCACGCATCGACATTTTGGTAAGGCCCCCCCCCCCTGCTTATTCTGGTGGATACATTTATTGATATTTTAAAAATATTATTTCAAGTCCTTCTGAAGAGGTTTGAGGTCTGGAATTGTTGACTGCAACTGGAAAAGTTTTTAGTTTTGAAATTGAAAATATTTTTTTTATAAATATGTATTTAGAAACACTACAAAATGATTCTAAATGGGTGATTTTCTATCGGTTTTGTCATTTGACTCACCTGAGTCTTTGACACAAATGAGTCTTTGATTCACCTGAGCCTTTGACTCAAATTAGTCTTTGACCCACCTGAGCCTTTGTGTCACGTACTGTGATCAGTATGGAGAAATTAATCTCTCATTAAATTAAATGGATCGTTCTAAAACAGTGCACAACAAAAGACGATACCATATGTTAAATACAATAAAAAAAAAGAATACGATACTAACACCAGGGCTAATAAATTTTAATTTGTTAATGATAAATTACAAAATCTAAAGCAATATAACTAAGGCTATCGACTTACAGAATAATGATTGACTTGTACCGGTACAATGTTGAAGAATACACCATGTTGTAGAAAGGTACAATGATGAAAAGGAATCTACACACACACAGTAGACAAATCTCTGTCTCGTTGCAAAAATAACACACGCTCAAAGTATATATAGCCTGTTTCAAAGACATTTCTCGAAACGGGATTACACCTTGTTTTCCTTTCCATACGTCTCCAGATTTTTCTACAGAATTCTAAGGATACAGACTATTAATTTTATTTAGTTGTAAACAAGGTCAAGAGAGACTATTTTTAACTAACCACACCCTAAATGCGGTTCCGAGCTTGGGTCAGCTAGAGTTCATTCACGGTGGAAAAATGACGTAAACACGTCATTTGCATAACACTTTGAATCAACTGAGCCTTTGACCCACCTGACCCTTTGACCCACCAGAGACTTTGCACTACCTGAGCCTTTGATCCCACTGAGCCTTTGAGTCACCTGAACTTTTGACACACCTGAGCCTTTGACCCACTTGATCCTTTGACCCACCTGAGCCTTTAACCCACCCGAGTCTTTGACCCACCTGAGCCTTTGCCTCATCTAAAATGTCTCCCAATCACCTCAGTGTTAGAGCTAGTAAAGAAGACATACACGTTACTGTATTTAGACAAGCCTTAATTGTAAGTATATGTCCTGTTCTTGGCCTCGAGTTTCAGCGTTGCAGAATAAAACTTTACAGTAAGTTAAATCATTGTTGTATTAAAATTAAATTAAAAGACAAACATTTACAAGGGTTAGCATTTTTTAAGGTCTACTCTCTATCATTGATCCCACCATCCTACCCCACTACCCTCCCCCCCCCCCCCCAACCTCTAAAAAAATACATTTCCTATCTCAGATACTAAATGCCAAAATAATCTTCAAATTACCTCCCCGGGTTTGGAAAATACTAATGTAAAAGGGGGCGATCTCCAAACTTATAGAAATTAGTGTGTACATAGCCACAAATCAGTGTGTACATAACCACAAAATTAGTGTGTACATCGCCACTGTCAGGATTACTGCATGTTTTAGCAGTCAGGAACCTACACGTTTTTTTTGTGTGTGTGTGCTTTTATTTATTATTATTATTATTACCTTTATAATGATATACGTTCTTTAAATAAAGAAATATTCATTGTTGGCAATAGACCAAAAAAAAATATTTTCCAGTAACTGTACCTAATATTTCCCACTCAGGTGGCCAAAGATTGTTGAGTCCAGCTACGCTTACTTTGATACCAAGTTCACCCACCTGCCCGGCAGTCACGTGAGGATCGCTGGTTACATGCAGTCATGGAAGTATTTTGATGGCGTCAAAGATGAAATCAGAAGAGAGTTTTCACTGAGTCCACTACTACGGTATGAACAAAAAAAAGTAAAGTTTTAAATACGGATAGTGGAATAATGTGATACTTTAGAAAAGTGACGTGTTGTTAAAATTGTTCAAATTTGTAATTTTTTTTTAAAAAATAGACTGTTTTTCTTAAGCATGTGAAGATGACAAAGCCCTCGATTGGAGTAGTAGCCTTCTATTTGAGTAGTAGCCTTCTATTTGAGTAGTGGCCTTCGATTGGAGTAGTAGCCTTCTATTTGAGTAGTGGCCTTCGATTGGAGTAGTAGCCTTCTATTTGGGTAATAGCCTTCTTTTGGACTTCAATTTGAGTTGTAGCCTCGATTTGAGTAGTAACCTTGGCTTGGGCCGTATTTTGTTTAAAGTGAGTGAGAGTTGCCCGATTCGTCAGCCTCACTGTCTCGTCCTTGCTTATTTGTTCAAATAGCAAGACTAGTCGGGACGTCTGGAAATAGACCAGAATGCAGTAGATGACCAGCAGAGCGTCTTGTTCATTTCACTGTCCTCTGTATGCGTTCTACAGCGCAGGAGTTGTCGGAATTTTTATTGCGTGAATGTCGTAACGCCTACGGGACTCCCTAATCGGGTTTGATTTAAGAATGTGCCTTCCCTTGGATGAGTTGTCCTCCCAGGATAATGTATCGCAATACTGCGTTCAAGCCATTTAAAGATGTGTCTTTATGTAGGTCTGTGTCGGTCTGTGTCAGTCTGTGTCAGTGTGTCTCTCTGTATCATTCTGTGTCTCTGTGACAGTTTGATTCAGATTGTGCCTCTCTGTCTATCCTAAACATATCTTGCTTTACTATTTATTTTTAATGGTGGCTTTAGAAAAGACGCACCAGTGAGTAGAATACAATATTATAAAAGACATGAGTAGATATCACCATAATTAACTTAGAGGCACTATGTTGAAACGGAATTCAGTTTATCCTTTTATTCCTTGTTGATGCGAAATTTTTAAAAAAAATGTTTACGACTTTTAAAGCCAGACGCTATAATGTACTTTGACAGTGCTGTAGATTGAGCTGTTTGCGGTACTTAACTAATCTTTGTATAGCTCCGTGAAACAGAGATGCAAGGAATCAAAAATCCTAACCAAAACAATTTGTTGAGTATGCAATAAGATACAACAGCCTATACCGGAAAAAAAAATTGATTTGATTTGTAAACTATTTTCCCACACAAAAAAAGAAACCAACTGATTTTTTTTTAAAATCAGTTTCAAACATATAAGTGTGTATGTCTTCTTTTAAATGACAATTAGTACCTTCTCAACGTTGGCACACGCACGTTCATTAGCCGCTAATTTATTTTTATTGCAGCCTCACTGTCGATACGATCATGGCCGACATTCGCCGGAAGTTCAACCAATCAGACGTCGTATTTGTTGGCGTCCACGTGCGACAGCGCGACGACCATTCCAACAGCGTCACGTGCGAGGCCCCGGTAGCTTACTTCCGGAAGGCTTTTCTCAAAATGTCACAGCTCGTCCCTGGCAAGAAGATCGTGTATTTGGTGGCGGGCAATAATCTGGCCTGGTGTCGAGCACACCTCAGCGGGACGGACACAGTCGTGTTAGGACCTTCGCAGCCAGAACTTCATTTCGGCATCCTGTCCAGCTGCGATCACGTGATCATGACCGTGGGGTCCTACGGCTGGTGGGCTGGTTGGCTGTCAGGGGGTCACGTGATCTTCTACAAGAAATTTCCACTTCCGTTTTCATTTGAGGCTATGGGATTCGCCTATGATGACTATTACCCGCCATCTTGGACAGGGCTGAATGATTAATCTATCACTGTATTCACTTTTACCAAGGAAAAAACAACAAAAAACGTGTGGATATCACCTCAACTATGCCTAAATCACTTAAAATATGAATATATCACCTCAACTATGCCTATATCCCTTAAAATGTACATATGTCACTTAAACTATGCATATATGACGTAAAATATGCCTAGTTATAGAACAACAAGTGTATGTCATTCATACACTTTTATTTTGTGATGCGTAGTCAGGTTTTCCATCACTCTTGTTTGTGAGGTGTCCTTATATACCATTTTTGTACTTTTGTTGATGAGGCGTCCTTAGATACTATTCGTGTACCATTATTTTTGAGGCGTCCTTAGATGTTTGCTTTCTGAGGCGTCCTTAGATACGATTCTTGTACTTTTGTTGGCGAGGCGTCCTTAGATACCATTCTTGTAATCTTATTTGTGAGGGTCCTTAGATACCACTCTTTTACTCTTGTTTGTGAGGCGTTCTTAGAAAGCATTCTTGTACTCTTATTTGTGAGGCGTCCTTAGACACCATTCTTGTACTCTTGTTTGGGAGGCGTCCTTAGATACGATTCTTGTTACTTTTGTTGGTGAGCTACTATTCCCTTTCTTTTCTTTTCTCTTTTTCATTATTTTTACGAAGCTCTTTTTGATGTTTTTATCTCAGTTGGGTTGTGTTGTTGTTTGGTCTTGTTGTTGTTGGGTCTTGTTGTTGTTTGGTCTTGTTGTTGTTTGCTCTTGTTTTTGTTTGGTCTTGTTATTGTTTGGACTTGTTATTGTTTGGTCGTATTGTTTCGTTTTCTTGTTGTTTAGTCTTGTTGTTGTTGCATGAAAAGTTGAAGTTGAAGTGTTCAAAGTGCACATAAAATACTTCTATGAATATAGACGATTTTTTTTGTTTAAATTGTCTAAAGAAGGTAATGCTCCCACCCCACCCCATTTTCCCTCTCGTTCGCATATGTTTGTAATTTTAGCAACAGATGTCCTCGTAGCCTCATGCCCCACGCGCTGTCTACCTGACCTGGCTTGTGTATCAACAGACGTCCTTAAACCCACCATCAACCAATCCCGTGATCTCTAGTTGATGTATCAAATCACAACTGACAGAAGGGTGCGGAGACGTGCGGCGTGGACAGAATGACAGGTGTGCATCTTCGATGTGTACATAAGAAAGAATAGCACAAAATCGATACCACAACACACCATCTCCCCCATTTGTATTGTAGCTGTTGTTGACCGTATAACAATTCAAAGCGTTGCTATCTTGACATAACCAAAAGATAGTATCATTTGATTTTTGTTAATCATCGGATGCCATATAAAAAAATCTAAATCTTGGGAATAATTAGGGCCCAAAAGATATGAAACAAAATTATACTAAAAAGCGCTTTATTTTTATTTAATTTTTTTTTAAACGACGTAATTTTATTTTCTAACAATACATCTTCTTGCCATTTCACCAGAAAGCCGCACCCAACATAGTGCGTTTTACTTGTGGCCCGGCAATTAGCGTAACCGCGAGTCTTGTCTTATATACGCCATAATCGTTAGTTCTGGTCGCCTGTATTTCTATATCCTGCTCAAAGATGTCAAAATCTGCAATGTTTGTCAAACTTGCACATGAGACGGCAGTGAAAAAAACGTCTCTTCCTTTTGCAGCAACCTGTTTTTTTTGTTTTTTTTTTGCGAACAAAGATTTTTCAACTCTGATGAATGTAGAAAACAAAGACAGTAATAATATGTGACGGAATCCGATTTTTATGTAATCATACCTACAAAGTTTTTTTAAAACAGAATTTCTCCCAAAACAGAAGTGAATAATTTATCAACGAAAACCTTTGGTTTTTTTATAATGAGGATTGCTATTAATATGTTTTGTCGCACATATTATGTTGTTTTTTTTTTGTATCCTGCTGTGTCTAAAAAAAATATTGATTAAGTCCAAGCATTTGAATTGCTGAATGTTATTTATGATATTTTCTCCTGTTCAAGTTGAGGGGTAACGTCGGGGTAATTAATTCGGTGGGAGAGGGGAGGGGGGGGGTTAAGATATACAAAAAAACAACAATTCAGCTACCTATGGTCTACACCCGAAACCCAACTCTAGATCTACACCCGATACCCAACCCTTGGTCTACACACGATACCCAACTCTTGCTGTACACCCGATACCCAAATACCCAACCCTTGATCTACACCCGATACCCAAATACCCAACCCTTGGTCTACACACGATACCCAACTCTTGGTCTACACTCGATACCCAAATACCCAACCCTTGGTCTACACCCGATACCCCACCCTTGGTCTACACAGGATACCCAACCCTTGGTCTACACTCGATTTCCAACCCTTGGTCTACACCCGATACCCAGCCCTTGGTCTATATCAGACACTCAACCCTTGGTCTACACCCGATACCCAACACTTGGTCTACACCCGATACGCAACCCTTGGTCTACACCCGATAACCAACTCATGATCTACACCCGATACCCAAATCTTGGTCTACACCTGATACCCAACGCTTGGTCTACACCCGATACCCAACCTTTGATCTACACCCGATACCCCACCCATTGTCTACATCCGATACCCGACCCTTGGTCTACACCCGATACCAGACCCATGGTCTACACCCGATACTCAACCCCAACTTCTAGCATCATCAAGACTTATTCAACTTCGTCAGGCCTATAATTACAGCCATATGACGTCATCATTGCATGTGTAATCCGATGGAGCCCTTATTTACAGCAATATGACGTCATCAATGCATCTGTTGTCCCATGGAGCCCATATTTACGTCAATATGACGTCATCATAGCATGTGTAGTACAATGAATCCCATATTTACGGCATTATGACGTAATCATAACATGTGTAGTCCCATTGAGCCCATATTTACTGCAATATGACGTAATCATAGCCAGTGTAGTCCCATGGAGCCCATATTTACGGTAATATGACGTAATCATAGCAAGTTTAGTCCCATGGAGCCCATATTTACGGCGATATGACGTCATCATTGCATGTGCAGTCCCAAATCAGCGAAAGTGTAATGTCTAATTTGGGGGGGGGGGATAAGTGCCTTTGAGTCGTTACTGCAGCCTTTGTTGCTAATTAATTGTTCCAAGTAAATTTGTCGACACTCTAATCCTAAAAATTACTGTTAGCCATTCATTTTTTTTAATATCACTACCCCCGCCCACCCACACACACTCTCTTAACTCGGACCACTGATGGATTTAAGCATATGACAACTTGAAGCTGATATAAATGATATATTTTTGTTTAAATAGTGTCAGTGCACATGGGCCGATTCCTCTGCTGCTATCTCTTGCAGCGTCGAAGGATGCGCTTCAAGTGCTTCACTAAAACGGGAATATCCAGTGCCACTATGGCCGCAAAGGAACAGCCTAGGAAGATGCAGGCGGTCGCCCCGGACATCGTCGCCACGGGCCGAGTGTCGTACACGCTGATCTTGGTTCGCCTCCTCTTGGACAAGTCATCGCGGGGGACCGTCAACTTCTCAACGATGGCGGCCCGGAGCTCCTTGCCCTGTCGGCCAAACGGGAGCAAGGAGCTCGGGGCGTGCGATGCGGCGCTGAACGACACCTGGGGGGGGGGGAGGCATGACATTTTAAAGATTACACGTGGAATATAAGGTTATATGATCTGGATCTTAAAAGATATTTTAAAATTATTTTTAATAATTGAATACTGGTAGGGTAGTCATGTGTTGAAAAACATCCGATCACATTATATGACGGACTGTGTTCAAAGAGCCGCTAGAAGTAAATGAATGTTTGGACCGGAATGGAAAAGATGGCGCGGTCAAAAGAACGATTCGACCAAACGCCTTCTTCGGCAGACTTGACAAAATCAGAAACAACCTGAGTTTTATGAAGGTGATACGCAAGGACGACTGTTGTGAGGGGGATACGCAAGTATGACTGTTGTGAGGGGGATACGCAAGGATGACTGTTGTGAGGGGGATACGCAAGGATGACTGTTGTGAGGGTGATACGCGAGGGTGATACGCAAGGATGACTGTTGTGATGGTGATACGCAAGGATGACTGTTGTGAGGGTGATACGCAAGGATGACTGTTGTGAGGGTGATACGCAATGATGGCTGTTGTGAGGGTGATATGCAAGGATGACTGTTGTGAGGGGGATACGCAAGGATGACTGTTGTGAGGGTGATACGCGAGGGTGATACGCAAGGATGACTGTTGTGATGGTGATACGCAAGGATGACTGTTTTGAGGTTGATATGCAAGGATGACTGTTGTGGGGGTGATATGCAAGGAGGAGTTTTGTGAGGGTGAGACGCAAGGATGAGGGTGTTTTTTTTTACGACCCTCATCTCTTGTTTAAACGAGATTTGAAAGCATCATTACGGGTGATGGAGCTGACACAACTATTATGAAGTGCAGACTACGTTTATAATTACAAAAAAGTTTGTCTATGTTTTTAAATATCCTGTCATGTCTCATTGTAGCCTTTCAAACTTTCAACTCTATACATCTGTAAGAAATGAACAAGGCTTTGATGTATTTTTAACCATGCCAGTTTTTTGTTTTTTTTTTTGTTGTTTGTTTTTTGTTTTTTTACATCCAGTTCGCAATTAAGCCCAGCTCACAATGGTTTAAATCGATCATCCTGTGCAGTGGCGTATCTAGGTGTAGGTGTGCGGACCGCACCAAATGACACCATCTTAGGGAGCTGGCGCCAAATTGAAAAATTTACAGAGTACACACTGTTCGGTCTAACCCAGTGGTCGGCAAATCGCGGCTCGCGAGCCGCATGCGGCTCTTTAGCGACCATTTGGCAAAAAAATATGTTTTGACTACGTAAAACATGGTTCTTGACAGGTTCTGGAAAAGAAATTTGGCTCTCAAAAATTGTGTAATCATCCTGCTTCTGCTCTTTTGACTAATAAGTTTGCCGTCCACTGGTCTAACCGAATTTCGTAAAAGGATAACCGATCACACACGTAAATTTTCCCCACATGTAACCAAACCAAATGCATGCTTTATTAAAAGTGAACGGTTGATGCGTCAGAAATGAGGTGGCCTTATTGTTAGGTCAGAAAAACATCACTTTGACCATGATTCAACGACGATTGAAGTGTTCGGTAACTTTCGTGACAGTAAGCTATATTTACGTAAATTCTGAAATATGAAGCTTTCCATTGATTCCAGTGGTCGGTTCTAAGTATCTTGTTACAGTCCTTAACTACAATTTACCTCCTTACATTCAATTAATTATTCTTTGTTCTTTTCATTGGTATACAGTGTACTTATTTTAACAAGAAGAAATACATTAGGAATGCGGGGGGGGGGGGGGGGGCCACCCTAGCTGCGCCCCTGATTGTGTGATTAGCTTTATTTATTTATTTTTTTTGTATCACATTGACTTGATTCACTCACCACTAAATCAGAGAGTGGCGAGGTCGTGTATTGTGAGGAATAACGCTCGGCGCGAACTGTCGTCAGTGACCTTGACCTGAACGACGACGACGCCCTCATCACGTCCCCAGGCCCTAACGTCTCTGACGTCGGGATCGGATGACGGGACGTCTCTGTCACGGCATCGTCACTAAGGAAGGACGTCATCAGACCTGAACTTTGACCAGTGCCGTGTACAACGTCCGGACATTGGAAAGTGTACGTGCTAATGGAGATAGTGTTGGTGTTATAATTTACAAACGCAAGAGGTTTGGGGGGGGGGGGGAAATTGATCATGCAAAATTGTTTTTAAAATTATATATTTTTTTAAAAAATTGAATTGATTTTATACTCTTTTTTTTAACGGAACAATCTATCTACTAATTTAAACATAATATTTTAAACATATTTTTATGAGCATTAAGTTTAAATTATGAAAGTTGAAAGAACTAAATTTTAATGAGACATTAATTTACAGTTTTTTTTTAAATTATTGTTAGATGCTAGGCCTTCGCATTTTTATTATAAATAACTTTTTTTACAATGTAAGAAATAAAACAAGTTATCGTTCAAATACCGCGGCAAAGTCTCGTTCTGACATCTGACCTGTGTAACGTGACGGTGTCAGTGCAGCCAGGCTGACACGACGTGCTGGGCGCGAGCTGGGTCACGTGACTGGGTGCGACGGTGACAGTTTGGGCGGCGAACACCGTCACGGTCCGGGCGGCAGCGCCCGCCAGCGTGCCTGCAGCCGTCAACGTCGCTGCGTGGAGCTCAGCGAAGGATCCCGTCTCAGCGGCCACCGTGCTGGCGGTAGTAGTGGCCAACTCTGGGACGGTGCCTACTGGAGCTGGACGAGGATTCAACTAGTATTTAATTTTTTTATTTTTTTTTTAGAAATCTACACAAAAGCCAGTTAACCAATATATTGACCCCCCCCCCCCCCCCACACACAAACAAACACGCACGTCCTTTGAATATTTTTACAACAGACATGACTCACGTGACAAACTTGAACCATCTGGCGGTCTCGACTGGGTATCGGTCCCATCCACTGTCGCAGTACCAGGACCGCTGTAAAGGCTTGCTGAAGAATTTAATTAAAAAACAATGACTCGTTAATCATACAAACATCTTTTTTTCTATTTGCCTTTTATTTGATCTATTTTGGTCCAGGTAAAAGTCAGTGAGTCTGGTTATACGCGAGTAGCCCAGGACATCAATAGCCTCGACTTCATCGTTTTTCAACCGATGCTAAGGCGCTGTCCTCAATAAAGAGAATTGTGTCCACATCTTATTATAATATGGTCATGCGGGCCATTCTGAAATCGTCCCATAGTAAACTCATCTGCCTTTCAAATGCGGGATTATATTGCATTTTTTAAAATGATTACCTGCGTCCCAGTCAGTTCTACCTACCAAGTATTACCTGTCTCCCAGGCAGTCCTACCTACCAAGTATTACCTGTCTCCCAGTCAGTCCTACCTACCCAGTATTACCTGTCTCCCAGGCATTCCTACCTACCCAGTATTACCTGTCTCCCAGTCAGTCCTACCTACCCAGTATTACCTGTCTCCCAGGCATTCCTACCTACCCAGTATTACCTGTCTCCCAGTCAGTCCTACCTACTAAGTATTACCTGTCTCCCAGTCAGTCCTACCTACCAAGTATTACCTGTCTCCCAGCCAGTCCTACCTACCAAGTGTTACCTGTCTCCCAGCCAGTCCTACCTACCAACTATTACATGTCTTCTAGTTCGCTTCATGCAACCAAGTATTGATTGATTGATTGATTGGATACTTCTAAAGCGCTGGTATCCATGCTACTTTAGCATGCTCACATATGTCACAGTTTCCTACATCAAATATAACCAGGAAATATGTGAAACACGGTATGGGAAAACCTGAAAAGGGACGCAACAAAATGACGAATGTGTCGGCAGGAAGCCTTCTTCGGCATACAAACAACGAGTAACACATATGTAACAAAAATGTATGTACATACTAAGCTGAAAATGTTGTATCCTACAGCAGCGTTTCCCAACTTTTTATTTTAAGCTTGGCGGACTAGTGGACAAGTTTCGAAATTGTACCAGGGACCGGTGTCAGGGACCGGTGCCAGGGACCGGTGCCAGGGACCCGCGCCAGGGACCGATGCTAGAGACCGGTGCGAGACTGATGCCAGGGACCCAGTACCAGGGACCAGTGCCAGGGACCAGTGTCAGGGACCGGTGCCAGGGACCGGTGCCATATTTATTTAATTTAATGGAGGGGCGAAAAGAGCCTACGGTGAGTTGATAAATATGTCGGTGTGACCCCAATACCATCACCATACCTTTGAAAAATTCAGTTAATTGTAGTCTCTCTCTCTCCTCTGGGCAGTGGCGCAGCGAGCTTAACTCGCGCCCGGGGCACAATACCTTTTTAGCGCCCCCTCCTATTCGAAAACCATACAATATTATAGTAAAATATACCATTTGGCGCCCCATTTGTGAGTAGCGCCCGGGGCATTATGCCCCCCTTGCCCCCCCTAACTACGCCACTGCCTCTGGGTATTCGTAATGTTCCATGAAAAAATATGCTGTGTCCCCTTTTAGTCCCTGTAGCTACACTGCTCCTTCTACTAACATGACTGCTGTCCCCACCCCCAAAAAACAACCACATTATTTAATTTAACCCGTCACTCTGTTCACTACACTCCCCAACTATTACCTTTCCAACAGTTCAATACACCCAGCAGACATTGCCTGTCTTCGTACCAATACATCCAGCAGCCGTGCTTCGTCCGACAAATCGCCCTGCAATCATCCTGACTTATACCCGACACACTGTAGCCCGTGGTATTGCAACTTGGTACACCGGAGCAAGAGACGCCACAGTGGGAGGCTGGGGACAAAATTGGACGCATCAGTGAACAAATTGGACATGATTGAAATGTATCAAGAAGATAGAGTGCAGTAATAACCCTTTTAATTAGTGAGTCAAGACTCCCGTTCACTTGGGACACGTGGTTTTGTAGCCCTCCTCTTGCTGTTGGCTAAAGGAAACTTGTTTCATTTAGCTTATGTCCTGCTGCATGGTCTAGGTCAGGGGTCGGCAAAGTACTTTTTTTTAATATCACCAACCCCCCCCCCTAGTGGCGTAGTGAGGGGGGCAAGGGGGGGCATCATGCCCCGGGCACTACTCACAAAGTGGCGCCAAATGGTATATTTTACTATAATATTGTATGGTTTTCGAATAGGGGGGGGGCGCTAAAAAGGCAGGGGGGGCGCTAAAAAGGCATTGGGGGCGCTAAAAAGGTTTTGTGCCCCGGGCGCGAGTTAAGCTCGCTACGCCACTGCCGCCCCCCCCACACACACACATACACACACACTCTAATGAATATAGAAAACAAAGACAGTAATATTTGACAATATCTCATTTTGATCTTATCATACACACACACAAAATTTAAACAGCATTCTTTGACAAACCGGAAGTAAATGTTTTATCAACGAAATCCAGTTTTTTATAATAAGGGTTTTTATTATGTTTTATGTTTTGTGGCAAATATTATGTATTTTTTATTTGTATCCTGCTGTGTCTAAAAGAAAAAATTTTATGTTGAGGGTTTTTATTATGTGTTATGAATATTCCCGTTTTAGTGAAGCCCTTGAAGCGCAAGAGATAGCAGCAGAGAAATCGGCCCATGTTTATCGGCCCGCGACTTCGATTTGTTCGGCCTTTGAAGTCAATCGTGATTTTTTTTAATTAGCCGGGGGGGGGGGATGTGTCAGTACATAGCTGTTAATAAATATGCCTGGTAATAAATGTATAAAGAGCTAGACAAAGTGATTGGTGGTGACAATTTAGATGGCATGACATTAAAGGGTGTCACTATAGAAGCGTGTACAAACTATTGCGTTAAAGATGAGGGTTAACTGGAATAGTTTACTAGCCCGTTTCAAGGTTTTTTTTCTGTTTTATTATTCATCAATAGGAATTGTGTGGAACATATATGGATTTATCTGGCGTGGTTCGAAGTCTGTGATTTCAAAAGCAAACCATATTTGGATCTCATGGTCACAATCATGTTCAGTTCCGTGAATTTTTGATAGAAAAAAAGGCGTAATATCCCGACTTATCCTACAGCACTCAGCGGAGTGACTCAGTTGGGGGAAGGATTGCAGAGGTGTAAATGTACCTGGGTGCCAGACTAGTTAGGGGCGCCAAAATGTGATGTGATATTATTTTATTTATGACAATAATAGGTTTGAGAGTTGAAAAAACAAAGGGAGGCTCTTTAAAATGAATCTTGTCCCCGGGTGCCAAACACTTTACCTACGCCTCTGAAGGATTTGAAGTGATTTGTCTTATTACTAAGGACTTACGTTTTCCTGTTAAAAATAATAAAGAGCAATATTTTTTTTTTAATAATATATAATAAAGGTCAATTAATTTTTATTTACAAATAACCAATGAATTTTTAAATGGTGGATAAATATAAAAAGAAGACCTTTACTTACCGTTACTTTGGTGCTCACAGACAAAGGCATTTGCAGCGGAATCAACGTCACGTTTTAACTCTGTTGCCGAACCGGTGCTGGCGAAGAAGTACATTTTCCCCTGAAATAAATAATTCTTCATATTTTACGACATCGACGAAAGCTACATGACATGTCATTGTAAGAAATGCGTGCACAGGAGCCCCAAACGCAATATAGGAAATAAGCATTAAACAGGTCGTGATAAACTTGATAAAACAATGCAATACAACAAGAGCGCATCGGCCAAAAGCCTCCTTTGTCCAATGAAAAAAATGTTTAAAAATTATAATTTAAGGTAAATGCAAAACTAAAGACAAAATACCCGGAACTAATTATTTTTAATTAAACCAGGCTTGGGCCTCACATCATCTCCGCTTATCACGTGATAGTGATAGAAGTTGTAGCGTGATGATATAAATAAACTATTTGGAAATGATTGACCAATAACAGTGGTATCTTTATCTCGGTAAGTCGGCGTTCGTGGGCTACCTAAATTTCAACTGTTAACTGGCACTGGGTGTAACGTTGACATAGCATTCAGCACCGTAGTTATCGTTTTCTCAAAGTTTAACTTCAAAACAACAAGGTTTAAGCTAGAGACCGACCGAATTTCGGCTTCGGTTTCGGCCGAAAGTCTTCTTACGCTTTGGTTTCGGTTTCGGCCGAAATCAGAAAATCACACTCGGTCGGCCTCTAGTTTAAGATTTTACGAAGGCTATATGCTTATCGCACCGCGTCAAATATTGAACTCCACCAACGGTTTCTACTTGCCTTGGAGCCACTTCCTGTATCGACAGTCATGTCAACGCTCTGGATAAACGGATCGCCGTCCGACCACAAAACCTCCTTGCAATTATCGTCGGCGCAGTATAAGCCAACCCAGAATTTGCTCCTGCGGAGTAAAACCATCAGTGTCTGTCGTGTCCAACAAGATTACAGCCTATGGCGGGGCTGATGAGCAGCTATGGGGCGTGGGTCCCGCCTCGGGTTGCTCATTTTTGGGGGGCGTCATTTTCAGTACACTAAATATACTTTTTATTATAGTTTATTTTAATGGCTTATTATGTATGAATTGTGATTTTTCCTTAACTAAGGGATGCAACATCAAGGAAGTAGTTAAACAATACTGTGACTTTTTAACAGAAGTGTCAAATTATTTTAATGAGACTTTAGAAACGATAAAATATTTGAAATACAAACATCTCCACGGGCATTAATAAATATAGAATTGGTTACATGTTACCCCCCCCCCCCCCCCCACCCCTAAAAAAAAACAACTTCATGTTACACCGACATGTACTGTGAGAATAATTGCCGTATTTAGTTACAATGTCACGAAACAACCAATGCGGAGTGGTATATAAATTATATTAGCTTCTTCTTCAAACCACTTCCTGATCTCCCCCACTAGATCTCATGTGTAATCTTTCCAAAACCGTTCATTTATTTATTTTAGGATCGTGTGCAAGCATCGCTTGATAAAAACGTGTAAAATCCAGTTGGTCTTAGTTCGTATCTTTCTTGTTTTCGTTTCCCGTGCTTTCAGCCCAAGTTTATAGTCAAACGTGCACCGAACATACTCACGGAGAACCTTGCACTTTGAATATTTGCGTCACGATCTCTGCCTCATCAAGCTTGGCCAAGGTGCCGCCGCTGTTGCCGTACAATCTCACACAATGCGCCTGGGCTTCGCTCCACGTCATCGGCGTGGTTATTAGGGTGTACTGCACGGCGGGCATGTTGAGCTTGACCCCTGCTGGACATGTCAGTGGTAGAGAGAGTTGAAAACATAAAGAGAAAATACCGTTTGTGTTTGAATTAATTATGAACAGATGAGATTGTGTTTGAAGCAATGACACCAAAACGCTGTTATAAATTCATCTAATTTTACCTTAAATCGTGGATTAGTACGTAGGAAGACGCAAAAAGAAAAAAAAACACAGTTTGCAAAGCAGCCATATTCGAAGTGAGAAGTCACGTGACAAATAATTTCGCTGTTGTGAATCAAGAGCTTGCCAACTCATCTTACATTAAGTAACTTTTTGCTATACATTTATAATTTATTGTAATGTATATATACTAGATGTAGCCCGTCAAACATTGGCGACAGCAATGCGTGAACTTCCTAAAATGTTACTTAACAAAACAGGAACTCAAGTCACGCACATTTAAGAAGCCCGATTTTTGCTACACCCCTTCCCCACATGATACGTCACTGCACACTTTTTATTTCAAGCCCATGAACTATTTTAAATATTCTAATGTCCCAATCACTTTTAAACCTAATATTTTTTTACACCATATTTAAATTGAGACGATTTTATTTTTCGAAAAGGAAATATTACGCGCCAAACGCAGTTGCGTTATTAAAAAAAAATCATTCAGCTTAGTTATCGGGAATTATATTTTGCGCGCTATTGAACTCATTATTGAACCATACTTTCTTTCAAACATTTAGAATTATTTGTAATATACTCTCGATACCAAATACACTGAATAGGGTCAGCCACCTTGTTAGGAAGCAGCCGGAAATGGAAGCAGTCCGCGAGTCACACCAGAAGCGTAATATATAAGAGATGTTTAGTAATAAATTCGATACGTTTATTAACGGTCTCCGACTAAGCTAGGCTTCAAATTTTCAAAAAACCTTCTTGATCAAGCT
This sequence comes from Omphiscola glabra, assembly GCA_964017045.1. Taxonomy (NCBI): domain Eukaryota; kingdom Metazoa; phylum Mollusca; class Gastropoda; family Lymnaeidae; genus Omphiscola; species Omphiscola glabra. Next base: position 11,256,806 of record OZ024806.1, on the reverse strand, counting down.
CTGCAAAAATTAATACGTCCCAGTTGCGTAACCCCTTGTGAGGTTGCCAGTCAGTGGGCTCAGCATCCCTCAGTCTCGCTATGATCGTGATAAAGAAAAATGCTTGAGTCCTTGGTACAAGAATGCGTTCAGAAATAGAATGTAAAAACTGTGTAACAATTCCACTTACCGTCTGCAGAGAGGTACAGCGTCACCATTTGGCCCTTTCGCGAATCTGAATACGAATTGTTCACATTTTTAAACACCAGCATCAGAGTAATCCAATTCCAGATTTTCTGTGAGCGAGTCATCTTTCGGCGCCAATAAATGAACGCGGAAATTAAACTACTAATTGAAAACTCATAGACTTTCGTATTTTTTTATATATTTATTTAACTTGTATCCTTTTTTTTCCCTCTTCAAAATGACAGCTTTATTACTTTAAAATAATTTTGATTCTAAAAGTGAGTATTTGTGGCGTCCTCTGCGGAGAGGCGTAACTGGGTTTTTGACGCCCTTGGCTAATTTATTTTTGGCGCCCTTGGTAAATTGAACATTTTAAAAATTAGAGATTTAGCGGCGCCCTTTTGAACTGGCGCAGGCTGGCGCCCTTGGCAACTGCCCCAATGCCAAGCCGTAGTTACGCCACTGCCTCTGCAAATAGTTCTTCTTTAGCTTTGGAAATTCTTGCAGTACAGATGTAGACTCTGCAGCTTGCCACCTGCAATCCTCTACGCAGTCTTTCTGGACTGAACACCTGAATTGTAAAAAAAAAATAATTGTTTTCTAAATTCATTACTCATTATCTATTATTTAGGAAAATTTAGGAAAAAAAAATCTCATTTTGTATTTATATTTAATTAGTAACATATTTTAAAAGTTCAATTAGTTAGTTAAATATACTTATCGAGGGGGCTTTTGTATCAAAACGTTCATTTTTCGCCGGTCCCAACGCCTCCCCCCCCCCCGCGCACACATACTTCCACATCCACACAACATACACCATCCGAGATACCATCCAATGATAACATGCATCTACCACTGTAATTTATATTTATTCACATTGCTAACCTAGAGAATAATTAATGAACTTCTAAAAGATATCGTATCACCTCTATTCAAGAGTAGGGTTATTTACCTTGAAAGGGGGTGTGGAGCGGTGGTACGCCCCAGGGGGGTACTTTTTTCTTTATATTAATGGGTGGCCTTTTTGACATTTGTAGAACTGTTTTCGTGGAAGGGGTTGAAAAAAATTATTGTCTCCCCCCCCCCCCCCCGGTGGCCCTAACCCTAGCTACGCCACTGAGTAAGGGCTCTAAGTGTAATGTGAATTGATCAAGAACATTTTTAAAAAAACACAAAAGATGGTGCCAGAAATGAAAAGTGGTGTTGACGCTGAATAACAAGTGATTAAAATTACTTTGTATACCAAAAAAAGTAGCAATTGGTTACTTGCTCGGCAATTGTAGCGCATATGAAATAGTATTTAGTACACAATGTCTTGATCCAAAAAAGGGGGGGGGGGGTACATTTCTAATATTGGAAAATGTCAGATCTTCAAAGCGAGATAAATAAATGGTTAGTGAACTTCTGAAAACTGTGTTCACTTTGAAGTCGACACTAGCAAAGTCACGACGTCACAGACTTCTTGAAAGATTATCTCTATAAAAAAAATCTATATTTATGCTCAGTTCACACGATCAATTTGCTTCAAATTTTCGTTGTTAAACAAAATAGTGAGTTCAAAAAAGAAATTTGTCGCAACTTTGAAGAAAATGTGATCGTGTGAGCTGAGCATCAATCACGAAGATAGCAGCTAAGAGAAAGCTGTTGTTTTTTTTTTTTTTATAAACAGTTTCTGTTCGAGAGTATAGCACTGTTTTTTTTTTTTAAAAAGTAAAAGCGCTGTATGACGTCATCGGTGTCTCGTTGTTTTGATAACTGTATGGCTAATTGTTTGACCCAGTCCGGTGTTTCTTTAAAAAACACATAGTCAATAATATATATATATATCTTGAAAGTATTTTCTTTTCTTTTTTTTTTTTAAAGTGGTTCAAATAATACTGCATAACATTATAAGATTATGTCGCTTTTTTTAAATTTGCCGTCAGGATCTGAAAGTATTTCGCTTATTCATACGACTGAGACACTACACACGTAACCTATGATGAAAACATGTCTGTGAGTTGATTCCCCGAAACATCAATCAGATCAACTACGTTAAAGATCGATACTTCCATAGAATCGTGCTGGGAGAAAACAACATTTTAAGGGCTTTTTAATCGATTACCGCACTAAGGTTTTCTTTAAAATATAATCTTTTCTTTTACATACTAGCAAATGATTGTTGGACAAAAATGATTCATTTAATGGGCCTCTGTGTTATTTTATCGATGCAATTAACGTTTTTATCCATAACCGAATCTAAAATTAACTTAACGTTGTTGGATTTTTAGAAAATTAAGATCGCATCCCCGTAAAAAAAAAAAGTTCCTAAAATACGTTAAAATGCGTTATGAAATATTTTAGAAAAGAGACAACATTTAATTATTTTTAAAAATATTTCATAATGCATTTGCCGTATTGTACTATCATATGACAATGTTTAATTAATGACCTACTAAGAGTCAAAGATACCTACAAGGTAAATGTTCTCTCTGTGAACTTTAAAAAGAACTGTATGCAGAATGAGCAGAACTTCACGCCTTGGCCGAAAAGAGATCTTCAAATACTAACACACGCACCTGGCAACCCACACATTGATTGACAGATTGATAGTACATGTGGCGTCGGATGGAATAAAGATTTTAGCATATCATCAATACTTGATGAGATCCCCCGTCTTGTACAAAACGTGAACCAGCGGGGACCGAGTGACGTGCCGAGATAGTGCTAACGGGGACCGAGTGACGTGCCGAGATAGTCCTAACGGGGACCGAATGATGTGACGAGATAGTGCTAACGGGGACCGAGTGACGTGCCGAGATAGTGCTAACGGGGACCGAGTTATGTGCCGAGATAGTGCTAACGGGGACCGAGTGATGTGCCCAGATAGTGCTAACGGGGACCGAGTGACATGCCGAGATAGTGCTAACGGGGACCGAGTGATGTGCCGAGATAGTGCTAACGGAGACCGAGTGACGTGCCGAGATAGTGCTAACGGGGACCGAGTGACGTGCCGAGATAGTGTTAAAGGGGACCGAGTGATGTGCCGAGATAGTCCCAACGGGGACCAAGTGACGTGCCGAGATAGTCCTAACGGGGACCGAGTGACGTGCCGAGATAGTCCTAACGGGGACCGAGTGACGTGCCGAGATAGTGCTAACGGGGACCGAGTGACGTGCCGAGATATTCCTAACGGGGACCGAGTGACGTGCCGAGATAGTCCTAACGGGGACCGAGTGACGTGCCGAGATAGTGCTAACGGGGACCGAGTGACGTGACGAGATAGTGCTAACGGGGACCGAGTGACGTGCCGAGATAGTGCTAACGGGGACCGAGTGACGTGCCGAGACAGTGCTAACGGGGACCGAGTGACGTGCCGAGATAGTCCTAACGGGGACCGAGTGACGTGCCGAGATAGTCCTAACGGGGACCGAGTGACGTGCCGAGATAGTCCTAACGGGGACCGAGTGACGTGACGAGATAGTGCTAACGGGGACCGAGTGACGTGCCGAGATAGTCCTAACGGGGACCGAGTGACGTGCCGAGATAGTCCTAACGGGGACCGAGTGACGTGCCGAGATAGTCCTAACGGGGACCGAGTGACGTGCCGAGATAGTGCTAACGGGGACCGAGTGACGTGCCGAGATAGTGCTAACGGGGACCGAGTGACGTGCCGAGATAGTGCTAACGGGGACCGAGTGACGTGACGAGATAGTGCTAACGGGGACCGAGTGACGTGACGAGATAGTGCTAACGGGGACCGAGTGACGTGACGAGATAGTGCTAACGGGGACCGAGTGACGTGACGAGATAGTGCTAACGGGGACCGAGTGACGCGACGAGATAGTGCTAACGGGGACCGAGTGACGTGACGAGATAGTGCTAACGGGGACCGAGTGACGTGACGAGATAGTGCTAACGGGGACCGAGTGACGTGACGAGATAGTCCTATAGTATGTTGTTGCGGCCCTGCTAATGGATACAAATTTATTTAACATTTGCCCGTAGTTAAAATAATGAGAATACTGTTGATGCTTTACAAAAAAATATGTACATGGGAGTAGCGTCAATGGATGAGTAGTGGTGCTGAAACCCTCGAACCCTCGGCAGGCGGTGACACCAAAAGGGAAAATGCAAATTCGACTAAGTTAGCTCGACATGATATTGCTAAATTCAAGAGCAGGGTGTTACCAGAAATGGGTGTCTCCAGAAATGGGTGTCACCAGAAATGGGTTTCACCAGAAATGGGTGTCACCAGAAATGGGTGTCACCAGAAATGGGTGTCTCCAGAAATGGGTGTCACCAGAAATGGGTGTCTCCAGAAATGGATGTCACCAGAAATGGGTGTCACCAGAAATGGGTGTCTCCAGAAATGGGTGTCTCCAGAAATGGGTGTCTCCAGAAATGGGTGTCTCCAGAAATGGGTGTCACCGGAAATGGGTAACACCAGATGGTCAGCATAGTGGGGAGGTAACACTATGAGTACACTGCACCGAGTGACAGCAACCTTAGTAACGCCACTGGACTAAGCTGCTGAATGTAGTCGAGCTGTTTGTTTGGCTCTCATCGTGAGATAAAGCCCATTAAACTTAATATTTGTTTGTTTGAATTTTTAAACCAATCTCTGATCGTCTTTGGCCATCCTATCGCCATGTCTAATCTCGCCAACCCGAGATCTTGAGAGCTTGGGTTGGTCACGTCGAGAGCAGGTCAACATACTTATCAAACGGAGCATACGACACGTTCAGCAGACACACATCCTAACAACTAATCGGGTTTGAATCAGTGTGTACAGTCATGCGCACCCTAAGAACTAATCTGTTTTCAATCAATGTGTCCAGACATGCACATCCTATTAACTAATCGGCTTTCATTCAATGTGTCCAGACACGCACATCCTAACAACCAATCTGTTTTCAACGAATGGGTCCAAACACGCACATCCTAACACCTAATCGGCTTTCATTCAATGTGTCCAAACACGCACATCCTAACAACCAATCTGTTTTCAACGAATGGGTCCAAACACGCACATGTGTTAACGGTACAAAAAAGATTCACAGGGTCTTCGCAAGAAGTTTAAATAAGTAATAAATATCTACGTAAAGATAAGACTTGGTTAGCGTTTAAATTATAAGGCTATTCGAAGTAAGATGGGGTTATGAACTTAATCATTCAGTGTACTAATGCAAATCCTCAGTGAAAAGAAAATCATTTTTTTCCCATGCTGTGCTCGGGAATTTTAGTTAGTAAGTGTGTTTACAAGTGACAGAGTAGCAATATTTTTAACCACTGGAACTTTAATTTAAAACAAAATAATGCCATACTTGAGGCCTACTACGAATCATTCAAGAACCCAAACCGATGTGCCATAATTAAAAACAACTTTCGGCAAATAATAATAATGGCCAACACTTACGTTTTTCGACTACTTCATATTTGTTTTATTGTTTCTTCGTTTTCTCCTGTCTGCTGAGAAAGACTCTTAGCCGAAACGTTATCCTTTTATTGTCCTGTCTTTTTATTTCAAGCTTCCACATACCTAGTTCCAATATTTCCTAATTAAAACATCGCTGCAATACTTTCCTTGGATTCAATTCTTTTTAAAATTCAAAATTTATTTAATAGGGATTGTCATTAAATGGCGGAAATCTATTAATAGAACATCCGGGTGTACAATGTGGCCAATCTCATTTAGATACTAATAAAACATCCCGGTATTCCGTTTGGAGAATCTCTCAACAGCTGTCCAGCACGTCTGCGTTAATGTGAGACTTAACCTTGACGAAATCGTGTTTACAGCATTATTTCACGGAAGATTTTACAAATTTGTAACTGCTATACGCATGCGGAAATACACTGCAAGAAGCTATGTTTTTACAAAAACATTGTCTAAAAATAGTAACATTACATAATGCGATGTGACGTTTTCTAGTGTTAGCAATGACAAACCCTATTATCCAAAACTTGAAAAGCGGTTTAGTTTTAATTTTAAAGTTTAGAAGTCATCTTATACATGTATATGGAATTACAAACGTAGCCGCTAACAGCGTTGTCTGACAGTCTTATTATTACAAATGAAAAATTTAACGCCATGTTTTTCTATATTTCTTCATAAATTCCATTTCGACTTTTCTCAACAGGACAAAACAATTTACACAACGTCCCAATAATAAATATCGGCATTGCCTAATAACAATTCACACAGTGTCTCAATTTTGATCGGCATCACATGCAATATATCCACCCTCCAAATGCGTGCGTGTATGTCCAACCTGGTCTATCCTTGCTCTAACAGTGGACACATCAGACAGGTCCATTAGCCTCCAAGCATCTCGGTTGTCTGCTGGTTTGTTTAGAGATTAACCGTACAAATTGGCATCGCTCGAAGCACACCATCCTACCAGATATCGACCGATAGGGCTACAGTCCTTTATGATTATATTTTGTTTACCCGATAGACAGGAAAATCCTTGTTATGTAGATTTAGCAAAGTATGTATCATTATTTTTCTAATGAATTTATTATTGATTTTGCATTCTTTTTTTTTTTTTCAAAATTGTGTAGTCTCATTTACCTTTTTCAAACTGCGATTTTTTTTAAAACAAAATGTTACCAAACTCCGCATACTTTAAACCAGCGGTTCTCAACCTGTGTTATCGCGACCCCTTTGGGGGTCGAAGAACCCTTTCCCAGGGGTCGCCTAAGACCATTGAAACATACAGAAGCTCTACGGTAGCTCTGAAGTAGCATTGAAAATAAGTTTGTGGTTGGGGGTCGCCACAAAACGAGGAACTGTAAGTAAGGGTTTCGGCACTAGGGAGGTTGAGAACCGCTGCTCTAAGCCGTTAAAATTTTGGAAGACCTCTTAATCACGTCCAGTATTTTTCATCTTTCAATGAATAGCATGTCAGGCCATTCAAACCGATACCGTATCAACCAATCAAAACGATACCATATCAAACAATAAAAAAAAAAGATAAATATCTCAAGCCATTGGCACTTATTCGATCCCGTTATGGAAAACCCAACGTTGTCAAGCGTTCGGAGCAATGGCAACAATGCCAACATTACTTCGATCAATGGCTCTGACATGTGATGGCATGCTACATTATCACTGGTATCGATTCATATAAAAGTTGTTTTGTTTGTTTGTTTGTTGTTGTTGTTGTTGTTGTTTTGCATGTTTGACTCCGCCCTCAAAAAACAGCATGTGATCTATGTCTGGCAATTGATATCTATTAACCATCAGTGTAAGGAAGTAAATATGTTTGGTACATTCACGAACCAAAAAAAACTTTTTTATTTTCGTGGAGAAACGAGTATATCGGGTTGGTGAATATCATTTCCGCTTTCAAATCATTTTGGTGTTGTCATGGTTTGGCTGAGTAAACTTGGATCGGATGACGTTACAGTGAATTGAGAGGAAAGAAATTATTTATAGTAAAAGTATAAATTTTATTTTTAAAACTTTATTATTGGGTATGTTTTAATTAACCCCACTTAACTTACTGGAACATTAACTCGAGTTTAGAAACAAACAAACATGATTTTGGAGCCAACCCAAAGTGGTACAAAGTAGGCGGCAACCACGGGCAAGCTACTCTGTTTTACAAAAATTTTGAACGTAGCCCATACTCGGACCATATGAGTTAGGACTGAACCACATAGTAAGATATCATCTTCTTTAAAATAGTATTCACCGCCCCAAACATTCACCGCCCAAACATTCACCGCCCCAAATTCGATAATAAACGTAGCACAAAATTTCCACAATCCTGGCAAAGTATGGGGGCATAATGGGGGCGTAATGGGGGCATAATGGGGGCGTAATGATTTATAGACAAAATGTAAGCTAAGTGAGACATTACAATACAATAATCATATGAGTTGTTAGGGTAAAGTGTGTGTGGGGGTGTGGTGGTGGGGGTATGGTGGGGGGAGGATGTAACATACTGCTTTGACTTTGGTAAACATCCAACCTATCTCCTACCATATTTATAGTGTTCAAGTTCATCTCAAAACAGTGTCGCAATATGGCTTAATGCCGCCCATTTGACATTCACACACATCATTTATGTAATGTTATATGTGAACCCTTAAGGTGCCCCCAGGGGGTTGTCACTCCAACCTTGCACCCGTAGGTTCGCCACTGTGTTAAGGATATTATAATAATATTTCATAAGGATTTTAAGATGACTCCGGCTCAGTAAATGTGAGGTTTTTCCTTTGGTTTAGTCTATATATATCCCTAGCAAGGCTAAAATAATGTCAATAAATTACAAAAATTGTAAATATATATTTTAGAGTTTGGAAAGATTCAACTGAAACTTTAGTTTGTGCGGTTAAGCATTTAAAAAAAAATCAAATTTGAACTTCGACCACAGCCATCCCAATGACAAAGCAAATGTCCAGTCAAACGTGCTTCATTGAATAAACTGGCGTTTTGGTAAATAGCCAAAGGCCAGGAGGAAAAAAAAAATTATCACTGTGTTCGACTTGCCGTTCCAAATCATAAAGGACTAATGCCAATGCGAATCATTCCCCCCCCCCCCCCCCCTTTAAAATTAAAAGTACTAGCTGAAGTTGTTTTCAAACACAGAGGATTGTTGTGTTCAAAAGTGCGTAATTATCGTTGTAGCTGAAAGTGCAGAGTTATATTAGTGTGCAAGATAGTAATCAGAGTTTAGTTGTTAATGAATTTCATTTATGTCAGCTACTGTTTCGAGGGCTTTTATTTGTTGCACGCTGTGTCTACGACTGCGACTGTGGCTGTGGCTGTGACTGTGGCTGTGACTATGACTGTGGCTGTGGCTGTGACTGTGACTGGCTGTGACTGTGACTGTGGCTGTGACTATGACTGTGGCTGTGACTATGACTGTGGCTGTGAATATGACTGTGGCTGTGACTATGACTGTGGCTGTGACTATGACTGTGACTGGCTGTGACTGTGACTGTGACTGGCTGTGACTGTGACTGTGACTGTGACTGTGACTGGCTGTGACTGTGACTGTGGCTGTGACTGTGACTGTGGCTGTGACTATGACTGTGGCTGTGACTATGACTGTGGCTGTGAATATGACTGTGGCTGTGACTATGACTGTGGCTGTGACTATGACTGTGGCTGTGACTATGACTGTGGCTGTGACTATGACTGTGGCTGTGACTATGACTGTGACTATGACTGTGACTATGACTGTGGCTGTGACTATGACTGTGGCTCTGACTGTAACTGTATATTGATGGAAGAGGCTAATTCAATACGAATATTTTCTTATTTTAAAAAAAAATTACTTTATGTATGACTTAATTTTTTTCTTTCATTATTTATGAATTGACTTCTTATGGAGTCCTCTCTGCAGAGCCATTCACCACTTAATATTACTTAATATCCATAGCAAATCATCATCATGTCCCATAGTCCTTGGACCGTTGGGGCGCCACAGATGACAAGAAAACTATCCTTCTCCATTCCTCTCTGTCTTCTACACTACGCACAGAATCGCCTAGCTTTAATCCCGTCAACTCTTTGATGTTATCTTCCCATCTTTTTCTCTGCCTTCCTCTTCTTCTACCTCCTCTAGTTGTGCCCTGCATGATTTCTTTGGAGAGCCCTTGTTTTCTTGTTACGTGGCCAAACGATTCAAGTTTGCGCTTTTTAACCGACACCAGGAGGTCATCGTACTGCCCAATTGCTGTACGATCCTTTCTTTCACTTGTTTATTAGTATATGGTCTCTATAGCAGATGCCAAGAATGCCTCTGAAACATCTCATCTCCATCGCCTTTATTTTCCTTTCGAGTTCTGCTGTTAATGTCCAGGACTCACAGGCATACAAGAAAATGGAGAGGACTAGTGAGCGCATCAGCCTGATTTTGGTGCTGGGTGGGGCTATATTTTTGTCATTCCTTATTTTCATGAGCCTCTTTATGGCTGTTGGGGTCTGCGCAATCCTGGCCATCAATTCGGGCTTGGAGCCTTCTTCCGAAACAATTGTTCCTAGGTATTTGAAACTGCCAACTGTCTCTAGTCTTTCCTCCCCGACCTTAATTTCAGTAGCAAATACACGTCTCCAACAACAAAAAAAGTGACCGCAGATTGCAATATGAACGTCGGTCGCGTACTTATAGAAGTTAACTTTTTTGACGCCAGCTTCACTCGATCCCACAAGGCACTGCGATGCGAGTAGTTATTGTATTCATTTTAATATACTGTATGTTTATTTATTTGCTATTAATATACCGTATAGTAGGATTTTTGGGACGATATTGTACGATTTTAAGGGTTCGAGGGTAAACAGGTCTTCAATAAAAACAAGAAAATCTAGAGACAATAATTTAAAAATGAAAACGGTAAATTTAAGGTGTAGAGGCCAGAAGAGTGAAGATCTCCCAGTATTCTAAACAAAATATTTTAATTTGTATCACAACGGCTCGTGTTCCATTCGTTTTATCAAGCAAATTCAAGAACCGTCGGCGGCCGGATAAACTGACTTCACGGGCCGTAGTTTAGTGACCGATGCTATAGAGTCTAGAGACTTGTGTCAGCGCCTCTGTTGTCTATGATATCTCTCGAGTCTAGACACTTGTGGCATCAGTGCCTCTATTGGCCATGAGATCTATAGAGTCTAGACCAGTGGTGCCCCCCAACCTTCCTAAAACCGCGACCCTTTAATACATTACCCTATGTTGTGGTGACCCCCAAAAATAAAATTATTTTCGTTGATACTTCATAAATACGTGTTTTAAGATGGTCTTAGGCGACAACTGTGTAAGGGTCGTTCGACCCACAAAGAGGTCGGGACTCACAGGTTGAGAACCGCTGGTCTAGACACTTGTGGTATCAGAGCCTCTGTTGGGATAGAGCTAGTCACCTTGGGGATAGAGCTAGTTACCCATGGTTATAGAGCTAGTCACCCATGGGGAGAGAGCTACTCACATTGGGCAACGCTGGCCTTAAGTAAACTTTCGCCCTTTGCGAAGCACCCGTTCGGCACCCCTTTCCATGTCCCTGTAAATGGCTCCGCTCTTTTGCCGATTACGACGTAAGCTATGGAGCACGTGTTGTGATGCTATATATGTAGCTAACCATACGCATTTTAACATGCACTTTAATTTAGACTGTTTGTTAATCTACGTTACTTTGTCCCATTTCCACACCACCTTTGGGGTCGTCCATAATCTGCCCCTTTGACGTAGGAACTATCGGCGCGTTTTCCAACAAGAAATGCTCTGCAGACATTCACCAGTTTCAAGAGGAACATCTTCCACTTTTGAAGAATGAACAATAATCTTTTCAGAGTCCCGGAATATGTTTGATCCATGAGTACTTTATCTACTTTGCGCTTGCGATTTTGCACCACGGAAAGCTTTTTGCTCCCCGTATTCTTTCTGCTGAAATAATTGTAAGAGGGGACGAGGAAATACGGTATTAATAAATTAATTTGCACGCCATTTCGGTTGGTCCCAACTCCAGTGTTAGTATCCAAATTAAGAATGCAGCTTTTATTGCATGAAAATTCATTGTGTGAAAAGCGATTGTACGAAAATTTAGAATACCGTTTCTCCACATGAGGTTCACACTTCACTATAATAAATTCATAGTATTTGAATATTTACTGGGCACACCATGCGCATCTAAGGCCACGGCGCCCTAGGCAGGCGTTGCATTGGGGAGCGAGCTATTCTCATTGGGGAATTAGTCACTCTTTAAGGTCTTGATATACAAAATCTTCAAGGCGTTAGCTTCCCCCCACCCACTTTCCCATTTTTAAACCCCCTTTTTAAGAATATGGTCTCAGTCAACTTTAATCACGGTGGAAATCTTAACAAATCAGGAAAATGTGACTTGCAAATGTATTTTATAGTCGATATTGGTGATTTTCTTTGTGTCACTCAGTCTTTGGGGCGGCCGCTGACCCGGAAGTACCACATACGGGTCACTAATCGTTGCCTATCGATAAAAGATCCTCTGGGGCGTTGAGCTTGTCTGTGTCTAGATTCGATAGGATTATTGTTGGGAATGAGTGCCTATTTTTAATATCAGGCTCACAATGGGGCTAAGTTTAGAATCTTGGATGAAGACAAACTCGTTGTGTGTCACTAATTGTGTACCGGAAGGGCTCCGCATGTGAATGGCGTTCATAACTCATGGGCTTAGACGAAGATTCGATTTTTAAGTACCGGCATTTTCATTTTGATCCACTGGGCTTCGGCGTCAGCAGGCCTACTAGGATACAGTTGTGAATTAATGAGGCTACACAAATTTAAGGTTACATATCAATCCGTGACGGACGGTTTTTTGGTAAATTTTTTTTATAAAAAATATTTTAAAAAGTTGTGTAACACAGATCTTACTTGTTGATAACGAATAAAATTACTCTTAAATGCAATGTAAACATCCCTCGTATTACTTCTAAATTAATGACGACCACTTTTTGTTTAAAACCGTCTAACTAGTAGCACAAAAGATTTATTTGAAACAAAACTTTAAAGTTAAAGTCAAGAAATTCCATTTTTTTTTTAAAACTTATTTATTAAAATAGATAAATAGTTTTAAAATATTTATTTTAAACGATAAAAGACAATAAACGGAGCGGTTTAAGTTTAAGGACATTGGGGAAAAAGGGCAAAAGCTGTGTGTGGGGGGGGGGCGGGGTCTGTTAAGGAGATGGGTTTTTTTTTAATTGCCGTAAGTTTTAACATGTCCTGTCTTAAAAGTGCAAAACAAATCCGTTTTCTTTTTGTTTGTTTGTTGTTGTTGTTGTTTTTTGTATATTACTTACGGTAATGTTTAATAATGCTATAAAATGAATACCGTTACACATAAAATAAAATATTAGCAATAACAATACTGAAAGAATCTCATCTTATTTTAATTCACTTACATTTAGAGAGTCTTGTTATGGCCTGCCAGAGACGACGACGTAAAGTTTTGTACATCCGTATCCCCTTTACTTACTTCAAGTAATCCGATTTAAATTTTTCCAATCACAGACGGGAAAGTGAAACGCGTTCGTCCCCCATTTTACGTGGTGACCAACATCAGGTGGACGTTGGCAGTCAACACCAGGTCTATGAAATACAGTAATGCCTCCAACACCAGGTTTTATGAAATACAGTGATGCCTCCAACACCAGGTCTTATGAAATACAGTAATACCTCAAATTTCGTGGGGGGGGGGGGGTGGTACGTTCCAAGACGCCCTCACTCCTCCACGCCGAGAAATGCGAAACCAGGATTGTTATATATTTACACTCACTCTTATAAACCTTCCTCACAGCTTTCATTAAGGCTTTCAAACGTTTCAGGCTATCCTAGGATAAAGCCCGCGAAGGGGCGAGGCAGTGGCGTAGCGAGCTTAACTCGCGCCCGGGGCACAATACCTTTTCAGCGCCCCCTCAATACCTTTTTAGCGCCCCCCCTATTCGAAAACCATACAATATTATAGTAAAATATACCATTTGGCGCCCCTTTGTGAGTAGCGCCCGGGGCATGATGCCCCCCTTGCCCCCCCCCCCTCACTACGCCACTGGGACGAGGACGCGAAATGCGAATTCGCGAGGTATTACTGTAAATCATATGCCCTGATTGGTGTCTGGTGTGCACTTACCACACGGAACATACGAATGCAGTTCAGCTTTTCTCTCCAGGTCGAAATTCTAAAATGAATGGCGTAGAAATCAACATACACCCATAACATTATGGTTCTTTATATTTAAACTTTCTAATTTATGAATTTACTCGATTTTTATTGATTTCTAAAGGTAGTTTATGTTTTAAAAATATAACATTTGCATTAATTTGCTTTTTTTTTACCAAGCACCCCCTTGAGATTTTGACAGAATGTTTTCGCCTCAAGAGCTCATAAATAAAGTATTTAAATTTAGGAAGGGAACGAAAAACAGACAGGGAAAAAGAGGAAAGAAAAAAAAAGACTTTTCTTTCATTGGGACTAAATTGTTCTTTCACGAGAGGTGTGATTTAGAACTCTCGCTCACTCACTTTCCGCCGGTTTCATTGTATTGGTGCCAACGCCGAGGTTAAAAAACTAAAAGAGCTGTTTCATGTTCAATGTCAGGGCAGGCGGTGCTTGATGTCAGGGCAGGTCGTGCTTGATGTCAGGGCAGGTCGTGTTTGATGTCAGGGCAGACGGTGCTTGCTGTCAGGGCAGGTCGTGGTTGATGTCGGGGCCAGCCGGGCTCGATTTCAGGGCAAGCCGTGCTCGATGTCAGCGCAAGCCGTGCTTGAAGTCAGGGCAAGCCGTGCTTGATGTCAGGGCAAGCCGTGGTCGTTATAAGGGCAAGCCGTGCTCGATGTCATGGCAAGCCGTGCTTGATGTCAGGGCAAGCCGTGGTCGATGTCAGGGCAATCGTTGGTCGATTTCAGGGCAAGCCGTGCTCGATGTCAGGTGTGCAAAAAATGTTGGGAACTTCTGACGTAGAATGCTAATTTTGGGATAATACAAGGGACCGTTACTTCGATACACTAGAATAATACTCACAATGAACTAGCAATTTGTATGCCCTCCCCCCCCCCCCCCGGTGGCTAATGGTCTTCTACCTGACCGTTAGGGCGAAAAATATTAATGGCCGCCACAGTATCAATCAAAAGCGTTGTTTGGGGGAGGGGGCTGATGTTCCGGGCGCCAGAATATTTGAGGGGAGCCAAAATGGCTTGTATTTTATTGATTAAAATGAGTTTCAAAAGTTAGGGGGGGGGGGGTGTATAAAAGGAATATTTTCCCCCGGACACCAAACACTCTAGCTACGCCTCCAAACATCATGCAGCGTGTCACTCAAGTCGGGTTGCTTAAGTGATCGAATCGCACTCAGTTGACCCCCCTACCCCCTCCCACCCTCAATAACAAGCGCTGTGATGAAAGATCGCGTGCCAATGTTAATTTTTTACACCCATTAAACAACAGCGAGGACGGGACCGGGTTGCGAGGATGGGACCGGGTTGCGAGGATGGGACCGGGCTGCGAGGACGGGACTGGGTTGTGAGGACGGGACCGGGTTGTGAGGACGGGACTGGGTTGTGAGGACGGGACCGGGTTGTGAGGACGGGACTGGGTTGTGAGGACGGGACTGGGTTGGGAGGACGGGACCGGGTTGTGAGGACCGGACTGGGTTGTGAGGACGGGACCGGGTTGTGAGGACGGGACCGGGTTGTAATGTTTTGCTTCGAGGTTTTCACGAACCTGTGTAGTAATAATATATATATATATATATATATATAGATATATAATAAATATTTCTTATAGCTTTAACTTTAAGCTAGACGCAGTCAACTCTCCAGTCTAGAACTATAGGATCTATTTAAAAAATCATCTCAAATTACAAAATTATAGAAGTAACACCCCCCACCACACACACACACACACCACAAAACAAAAAAAAACGAGTCTGACCTATGTATCTATTGTATAAAAAAAAACACTGACTGTCATAACGTGTCACTCACCACATACAATCGTTTACTCACATATACTTACGTACTCACCCAATCCCATATAATCGTGTAGTCACCCAACCACATATAATCATGTACTCAACAACCACAAATAATCATGTACTCACGCACATGTAATCATCTACTTACCCAACCACATATAATCGTGTACTCACATATACTTATGTACTCACCCAATCCCATATAATCATGTACTCAACAACCACATATGATCATGTACGCACGCACATTTAATCGTGTACTCACTCACATATAATCGTGTAGTCACCCAACCACATATAATCATGTACTCACGCACATTTAATCGTGTACTCACTCACATGTAATCATCTACTCACCCAACCAAATATAATCGTGTACTCACATATAATCATGTACTCAACCAATCCCAAAAAATCGTGTACTCACGCATATATAATCATGTACTCACTCATATATATATAATCGTATACACTGCAAGTAACCGTGTGACAATGCGTAATTTACTATTTATAAAAACTTCTTCAATTCTATGGAGTGGCTCCACAAGACGTCACTTACTGGAGTTCTCCATTTTAAAACGTTTATTTTTTTAATTCTTATAAAAAAAACTGTACACGTACGCCTATTGTGATTTTCAGAAACAGACACATGAAAGCCGTCTTGTGTGTCCCACCGACAGGGCACCGTCACACACACACCCAACAATGGTCACCAGATTGTTCATTAGAAAGTCGATTACGAGAGGTTAAATATAGGCATGAGTGACGTCGAACTCTCAAAAAGTCGCACGTAATCAGAGACAGCCTCACGTCATCTTCAAGTGCAAATAGATCACGCTGGGTGCGTTAAGGTCACCTTAATTTTCAAATGTCCATATGGTTAGGTTCACCTTAATTTTCAAATGCCCATATGGTTAGGTTCACCTTAATTTTCAAATGTCCATATGGTTAGGTTCACCTTAATTTTCAAATGTCCATATGGTTAGGTTCACCTTAATTTTCAAATGTCCATATGGTTAGGTTCACCTTAATTTTCAAATGTCCATATGGTTAGGTTCACCTTAATTTTAAAATGTATATATTTATGTTTGGCTCTCTTTTAATCTTTGAAAAATAAAAGACCCATGTATAATGAATTCATCCCCATGTATAATGACTTCTGACCCATGTATAATGATATCTGCCCCATGTATGACTTCTGCCCCATGACTGATGACCCATGTATAATGACTTCTGCCCTGTGACTGATGACCCTTACATAATGATATCTGCCCCATGACTGATGACCCATGTATAATGACTTCTGTCCTGTGACTGATGACCCATGTATAATGATATGTGCCCAATGACTGATGACCCATGACGTCTGCCCGTGACTGATGACCCAAGGTGAAAGTCTACTCACATCCTCTTCTTCTCTAAAACCAGATAGTTGATTATAACCGTGTAAAAAGTCCACAAAAGTTAGGATTTTTTCCCTCAAGTACAAAGATCTCCACATTTTCCATTGAATCTATATTATTTTAGGAAATAAACTACAAACACTTCATTCAATTTTTTTTTTATTTGAAAAAGACCAATAGAATACTGGTGGTTGGTTTTTACATAGTGGTGGCATAATGACACATCAGAGCTGTACACAGAAGACGATACAATTATCAGTAATGTCAGTGTAACTGTCTTGTAATTGTTTACCAAAAAAAAAAAGAGGACTGGTATCTGCAATCCCCGGCAACAACCTACACAAGCAACAACAACAACAACCTACACAAGCAACAACAACAACCTACACAAGCAACAACAACAACCTACACAAGCAACAACAACAACAACCTACACAAGCAACAACAACAACAACCTACACAAGCAACAACAACAACCTACACAAGCAACAACAACAACCTACACAAGCAACAACAACCTACACAAGCAACAACAACAACCTACACAAGCAACAACAACAACAACCTACACAAGCAACAAAAACACTCAGGGTGGATGAGACTTGTTAAGTTGACATTGGATGGCAACCCATCTAAGAAATACCTTGGATGGCAACCCATCTAAGAAATTACCTTGGACGGCAACCCATCCAAGAAAATACCTTGGATGACAACCCATCTAAGAAAATACCTTGGATGGCAAGCCATCTAAGAAATACCTTGGATGGCAACCCATCTAAGAAATACCTTGGATGGCAACTTATCTAAGAAAATACCATGGGTGGCAACCCATCTAAGAAAATACCTTGGGTGGCAACCCATCTAAGAAATTACCTTGGACGGCAACCCATCCAAGAAAATACCTTGGATGGCAACCTATCTAAGAAAATACCTAAAGTGGCAACCCATCCAAGAAAATACCTCGGGTGGCAACCCATCTAAGAAAATACCTTGGGTGGCAACCCATCTAAGAAAATACCTTGGATGTCAACCCATCTAAGAAAATACCTTGGGTGGCAACCCATCTAAGAAAATACAATGGGTGGCAACCCATCTAAGAAAATACCTTGGGTGGCAACCCATCTAAGAAATTACCTTGGACGGCAACCCATCCAAGAAAATACCTTGGATGGCAACCTATCTAAGAAAATACCTTAAGTGGCAACCCATCCAAGAAAATACCTCGGGTGGCAACCCATCTAAGAAAATACCTCGGATGTCAACCCATCTAAGAAAATACCTTGGGTGGCAACCCATCTAAGAAAATACCTTGGGTGGCAACCCATCTAAGAAAATACCAAACCATGAAATCATGCCCAGAGAAGGATTCCAGTGGGCAGTATGACATTGTCACAATGAAAAGTAGGAGAGAGTGAGGTGTTGAATAGATCAACTCTATCTCAATTTAAACAAAAATACAGAACAATATATGTACATCATTTATATATATATATTAAGTTGCTGAATTACCATTTCAACTTACATGATTTTTACAAGATTTTGAAATTTCAACAAAAACAATTGATGTAGGATGAATATTGCACTACTTAGCAATAAAAATGTCTTTAAGTAATATGTCAGAGTGGATATGTCAAAATGGTTATGTCAAAATGGATATGTCACAGGTTGAGATACCCTAAATCAAAGACACAAAATATTATAAAACATGTTCTGGCACCTAATCTGTTTGTTTTTTTTTTAATTGAAGTTAATATGAGTTAATTTAAGATTTTTTTAAAAAACTAACAATGATGGAAATAGAATATTTCACATTGTTGAAGGAGTTTCTTGAAATAAATTTTAAGACATCAGTGCGCTGTGAGCATGCTAAAATAGCATGGACAAAGGCGCTATAAAAGTACTTGATCATAATCAGTGCGATGTGAGCATGCTAAAATAGCATGGACATAGGCGCTATAAAAGTACTTGATCATAATCAGTGCGATGTGAGCATGCTAAAATAGCATGGACATAGGCGCTATAAAAGTACTCGATCATCATCAGTGCGCTGTGAGCATGATAAAATAACGTGGACACAGGCGCTATAAAAGTACTCGATCATAATGGGTAAGGCAGTGATTCCCAAAGTGGTCTATATCGACCCCAAGGGGTCTACGATAACTTGCAAGGGGTCTATGGGAGCGGGAAAAAAAATTGGGGGTCCATGAAATGAAAATGAGGGGTCCATGAAATGAAAATGGGGTCGACGATAGTGGATCTCATGTAAGCAGGTCATTACTTCTATTTTGTCATTTTTTAATTTCAATTTTATTAATCAATGTATAAAACTTAACATGTTTTTAAAAAAGTTACTCCCACTACACATCACTACCGTTTTAAATTTAAATCTTTCAAAGTGAGTAGCACTATACCGCCTGTCAAAAATACATTTAAAGTTAATGAATTTGCAAAAAAGCAAGATCAGGTAAAACCGAAAAACATGGCAAGGGGTCTATGAGACAAAAAAGTTTGGGAACCTCTGGGGTAAGGCAATGGAGAATGATGGATTTTGGTTTATGGCCGAAGATGGTTGGGGGGGGGGGGGGTTCTTTGATGGAGAGGAATGGTGACAACATTTTTCAAGTGACCAACATCTGCAGGACAACTAGTTATCATACAATCAATATATTGTTATACCAATCTACATGCATAAATGATGTAAGCATTTTGGTCTCACAACAGCTTATTAATTTCATCTACACAGGGAGTACCCAATTCACAATCATTCACAATGATGTACAAAATAAAGAGAAATATATATATATATACAAATAATAATATTAAATTACAAAATAATTTCTATTTTCATGCATCAAGAACTGCAATAAATAGGGGAGGGAGGAGGGGTGTGGTGTGTTGTACATTGCTGGACAGAACATTTTTTAAAAAAAACGTTTTTGATTCTGTGCCTAAGATATTTTATTATTAACAGTTTACCAAGGAAACTTACAGTATTTGTGAGGGGAAACCACCAGTTTAGGTAAGCGATAAGCTTTGGATTGACCCAAAGTACAATTACAAATATTTATATAATAGTGGAAAATGACAGCATGTTGGGCTCAAGCACTGACTACTACCTGATCAATATGTTCATCAAATTATATGAAATATTTATATGAAATATTTCTACGGTTGACATTTTTTAACGCCGTTTTTTTTATTTAATTAAATCAACAACAAATCAAAACACAAAAAGGTAGGGGGGGGGGGGTTTTGTTCAGCAACAAAATATATTTCACAAAAATTATAATGTGTTGCAATTTTAAACGTGTTGTAAGTGTCCAACCAGGTTCCCCATAAAGGTTTATGTTGTTTCAGGGTGTGTGATGGCTGATGGGCTCACATAATCTAACAAACAACAGACAGGTTCTTTATCAGGTCAACATAGAACAATAATAGTTTTTGTCTGATACTAACTATATACTATACTAACAGAAGCTTTGTTCTCTCAAACATGTAAGTGCACAAGGACAGGGTCATTAAAGTATGTGCACAAGGACGGGGTCATTACAGTAAGTGCACAATGACATGGTCATTACAGTAAGTGCACAATGACATGGTCATTACAGTAAGTGCACAATGACAGGGTCATTACAGTAAGTGCACAATGACATGGTCATTACAGTAAGTGCACAATGACATGGTCATTACAGTAAGTGCACAATGACAGGGTCATTACAGTAAGTGCACAATGACATGGTCATTACAGTAAGTGCACAATGACAGGGTCATTACAGTAAGTGCACAATGACAGGGTCATTAAAGTAAGTGCACAATGACGGGGTCATTAAAGTAAGTGCACAATGACGGGGTCATTACAGTAAGTGCACAATGACAGGGTCATTAAAGTAAGTGCACAATGACGGGGTCATTAAAGTAAGTGCACAATGACGGGGTCATTACAGTAAGTGCACAATGACAGGGTCATTAAAGTAAGTGCACAATGACAGGGTCATTACAGTAAGTGCACAATGACATGGTCATTACAGTAAGTGAACAATGACGGGGTCATTACAGTAAGTGCACAATGACAGGTTCATTACAGTAAGTGCACCAAGTGATTCTTCACACTTTAACAGTCCCTCTCAGCATCTGATCCTACGAGTTCTTATTTATACTGATTTCTTACTAAAACCAATATGCCCGGTGTCCAGTGACCTCACAGGCAAGCTGCATACACGACCTCTTAAGCAGGACTACTACTCCTAGCCAACAAGGCTCGAAAAATACCTGGTAAAAAGGATGTCCCGCATCTCACCGGCATTAAACACATGATGTGCCCAGCTGTCCAGACTCGCCTTTCTGTTTTCTCAATGCCTGCCTCAACAATGTGTGTATTTCTAGTTTGACGTCATCCTTGATCTCCTCATCTGTGATCCTCCTCAGCGTATCCTCGACAAAAAGGATAAAGTTGTGATCCTCGTACTTGTCTGCATCTACCACGAACCGGTCCAAGACAGCGGAGCAGTTCTGACTCGTGTCGGGAGTGATGTCTCTCTCTTGCTTTATGAAGAAGTCCTCCTCTGCCAGCTGCCCACTGGCACTGTCTTGACACATGCTGTCATCATTATCTCCAAAGGTGCTGGACTGGGATGAATTGTAAGGTGAGTTACAGGATTTCTGGTGAAAGGGGGGGGGGGAAGATGGAACTTAATTAATTGCAGTTTATTCTTGTCATCATTATTTAGAAAGAACAGATTAATTACCTAGATAGAGGAGTCATAATTGTTACAAAACAATGACAAATAATAAATGCATTAATCATTTTTTCAGGAACTGATAAACTTCTCTAAATTGTAGCCTGATGCAGTAGGTGCACACTGCATGGCAGTAGGTGCACACTGCATGGCAGTAGGTGCACACTGCATGGCAATAGGTGCATTGCAGGGAGGTGGAATCTCCATGATCTATATCAACAATGTAAGTACTGTATAGACTCCCATATCCGTCACACAGGTGAAGAGGTCCCACCCTCAGTTTGGGGTTGTCAAAGTGGGTGTTTCCACTAGACCCGCAGATAGGTCCCACCCTTAGTTTGGTGAATAACATGGCCCTTACAGAGATCAAAACATAGTTTCCATGAAAACTTGTCATTAACTATGCGATCTCTAATAACCATTTTTCTTTTTTTAACGGATTGCCCTCGGCTCCAGCCTTAGCAAGAGCAAGGGAGAAAACGATTCTGCGACTTTTTGTATACATGACTTCTCCGCAATGAATAACAGTATTGATGTCAAGTGGACAGGTCCCAGCTCTGATTTTTATTGAAAGTTTTGGTTAAAAAAAATTTGACCTATTTGCGACTTTATAATAAGGAAATCCTGAAATAATTTTTGATATTGTTAAAATTGAATATGAATGAGGTTATTTATGTTAAATAAGTATGTTGCAATGTACAGCAGGGCTACCTGTTTGGAGAAGTTATGTGGGGACAAAAATCCATCCAGCATGTCAAACAACCACCACCTTGGGCTCATAACCTCCTCTAGACCTACATCACTTTTCCTTGCAATGTCTTGCTTCCTTCTTTCCCTTGCATATGATGTCTTTAAGTTGTTCCATTTGGACTTCACTGCCGCCTCTGCGAGAAATAGCAAAGCGGTTTACATTATTAATTTATTACCTTGTTTAATTATAAATACAATCTCCATTCACTAACGTTCTGTGTATACAGAAGAGTACGGAGAAGAATGCATAAATTAGAGCTGCCGTCGGGTACGGAAATGGACACCCTGCAGTCAAGTTGTGGAATTGGGTACTTATGGCTATGCCCACAATGGTGCTGAAATCTGAAAAAACACCACAAGATGTGGAAACCCAAGAGGACGAAACATCAGCATTCAGGTTCTGAATAGGGATGGTGAGATGCTGTGGCTGGTTACTGGCACCAAGGGAGGCAGCTTGGTGGTAGGGTGGGTAGCAAGCATGATCCCTCTCAAACCTGACACTTTGTCATCGTTCATCGGCAGGGACATGCTCAGCTCTAGTACTGCTAACAGGCATGCACCATGCATGCTCACACACACCCACAGCACATTCCGAAATAACTGTGTTCGACACACACAACAACTATTATGTATTGACTGATGCTTTTACTTACTGCTTGCTTACTGCTGCAGACTTCAAAGCAAGATGTGAACGCCCATTGCTGCAGCAGTTATAAATTGTGCCTAAAATTTTATTCGAAATTTGCTTCTAAAATATTCATTATCCTGATCAAAAATGATCTTAACCATTTTTTAAAAACAATTACATTAGTAAGATCAAAGATAACACATCAAAAATACATGTTTCAAATGGAAGTATTGCAAGATTGTTGAAGCTTTTATTAAACAAGGATCAAAAAATGAAAACTGATTTACAATCTTTTTTTTTTACTTTGCTGTTTTGTTAAATAGCCCTGTAAGAGATCCTCCATGTGGGGTAGCATCTTATGGGTTAGGAACCAGGGTGTAGGTAAATCAGAATACATGAAAGACTTTGATGTGTGCATGCTGTATTACAGTTTATTGGTAAATAAAACATAACAGAAGTTTTGTAAATCAGTTCACCTTGAAACATAGACCATTTGAATATTCTGGCCCAAGTTTTGCAGTTTCTCATTTCTATGATTAATACCAGTTGTCAGCTAGAGCACAGCTCTGCTACCAGTCTGCAGCCAGACGGCGGTGTGTGTGCCGCGGCATGATTCCTCCCTCAAAGAGGATGAAAAACCAAGCAGAGGTGGATTTGTTGAAACGAAAGGGACAATGATTGGCTAAATTATAAGCTGTTAAAGGTTTGAATTCAAATAGAGAGACTTTGATAATTAAGAATTAGCAAAGGTGGACCATTTCAAATGAATGAATGTGTGAGCATCATAAACATTATTAAAACAAAAGCCCTTAATTCACAAATGATTTAAATACACTGAAGAAATTTGATCAGGACATAAATCCTTATTATTTCACACCAAAATTCATTGGTTGTCTCATGGTAAGGTTCTAGCTAGATTGTTTAAGCTATACCATGAGGTCAGTCAATTTCTTTTTAAACAAAAATGCCAGAACAAAACCAGCTTCTGGAAGATAATCACTGGGTGGGAAAACTTGCAAAAAATTGGCTGACTGAAAGAACTATATAGAAAAATTAAAGTTTGGAATGAGAATTTACAAACATGTACCAAAACAGCTTCAAACTGACACATGAACTTTGATAAATGAAGATATGCCAAGGATCTTTAGAGATGTACCAACTAACTACTAGACGGCTATTGCAAACATGCAAAGCGTTTTGGACTTGGTGCACAACATATGACTTGCTTTAGCAAAAATCTAACTAATATTTTTATACAGTAGATACGGAGCAATATTACTGGATATGAAATACTTTTGCATTATATACGCCCAAAATTTTACAGAAGAGGAATTTCTGGAATTGGGGAATGACCAGACATTCAAAATAAAGTTCACATTAGATGTTTTCTGGGTTTTAGGCAAGTAAGTATATTCTAGATTCTTTTACGAGTCTGTTGCAGTTCTTCTATAATTTTTCAACCACTTATGTAATATGTGAACAACAAAAAAAATAACAGGCTGTTGTACTTGAAAGACATAGATGGTGAACTTCTAGTTGCAGTTCTTCTATAATTTTTTTTCAACCACTTATGTAATATGTGAACAACAAAAAAATAACAGGCTGTTGTACTTGAAAGACATAGATGGTGAACTTCTAGTTTTGAAGCCAAATATAAAAAAAAACTATAACCGGCTCAAACGTCTCATTAGTTATGGCAAAATTTAATTCGTGTATACAGTTTTGTTTTATACATATTACTATATTTCTGTTTTGTTGATATTAGAGCTTGAATGGTGAAAAAGTACTTAATGTCAAATCACTTGATATAAAAGATCTACTGGCTCACGTTAATTTTATGTCTGTAAGAAGTTAAAAAAAAAAACAATTTAGATGTTGGTACATGTAAACACTGTGAAGCAACTAGGGTTGGTGTCTCCTGGGGTGGGCCAAGCTTTTTGCTGACCTCCTTCCACAAAAAAAAACCCTCTGCAATTTACCAAAAAAAGCTGCCCCTCAATATAAAATAAAATATCATCACCCTCTGCATCTCCTTCTCTGTGCCACTGTGTAAACAACAGTAAATAGTTTGTCTGTTTTTTCCTTAATGTTTCAATTGAAGTGTACTACAGATATCTGAGAAGGGTCTTAGCTCTGAGCTCTAGGTGTGCTGTGATTGAAAAAAAAGGTTGCGGAGCACTGAACACTTAAAATGTCTTAAATAGAAGTATTAAATATCAATCAATCTAGCGGACAAACTTTTACCCAGAAACTATACACTCATGATGCAACATGATGCAAGAAGCTGAATTAGTCAAGTGGAGAGAGGGCACAAAAAGTTTAATTGCTCCTGCCAAACCTGGCTAATTAAACTAATTTATTTTTCTAAAAATTGTTTGACAATTTTCTTATGTCATGTGGTGGTACATCTATCTGGTACATCATACGATAAGATTCTTTATTGATCCAAAAAAAAAGGAAATACATATTACATTGTAATTGTACATATTCATTTTCTACACGTAAATAAAAACATATTTTTAACAAAGTTTACAAAGACAACATTTTACAATTAACAATTTAAACACAATACAATCTTAATAATAAATTGTTTTAAAGGAAAGTTAAAGTAAAGCCAAAGATTTCTGATTATTTCATTTAACTTAAAACTTCTTTATGATTAACCCTGATTGTGTAGCAGTTGTGACAAAAAATTATGGAACCAGGCATTGATTTGAATTTGACATTAGCAAAAGGCAGACCCACATTTCTTAATAAATAAAATACTAATAATAGGGGCTAATTTGTAGTTGTGTATCCGTGATGTCATTTGCGTGGATTCATTCCCCTTATCTTTTAAATATTTTTTTAAATAGAGTTACATCTTCATTAATATGACGGTGGCAAATTTTTATTGGTTGATTAATTATAATTTTTAAAATTTCATTGGTTGGCCTATTAAATATGTTAATAAGCTCCGCCATTTTTTAAGATAATCTTAGAGGGTGACCACGCTGTGTTTCATTTATTTTTGGATATTCTTTTCATTGGAACCTGAAATAAAGTGTGTAAAAGTGTATTCCATGAAAATGTAAGTTGGGTTTTCATTACTTCTTTCTTTTATAATTAATTTTGGCCACTTTGTTTTTTTTTTTATTTTCCTACTTTTCAGGGTCAAAACCCAGCGCCACGTTAGGCTAAGGAGAGTGTCAAAACGCTGGTTCCGATAGAGTCAAAACCCTGGTTAGGGAGAGGGTCAAAACCCTATTAGGGAGAGGGTCAAAACCCTGTTAGGGAGAGGGTCAAAACCCTGTTAGGGAGAGGGTCAAAACCGGGTTAGGGAGGAATTTAGGGTTCAGGTTAGGGTGAGGGATAGATTTAGATCATTTTAAACAAATTTTTATTCGTCATTATATCAAAAACATGAGTTATTTTATTTTTCCTCGGCCGCCATCTTGGTTGTCCCGACCCGTGAACACGTAAAAGTTTGTGGGTCGGGGCAACCAAGATGGCGGCCATGGTAAAAGACGCGGACACATCTCAATAAATTTACCATAAGTTTATGTTGTTGTTTAAAATTGTTCTTTATTAATTTATTCTAAATATTTTGTGTGTGTGCCTAGAAATAAAGATAAGTGCAGTGTACATAGCAATTTTTATTTATTTTTTCAAACTGTGGCAAACTTCAGCCCCCAAAAGTGCCTGATGAACAGTTAACCGACCCCTGTTTAAAAAAAGATTGAGGACCTCAGCTGTACAATATAATAGGCCTACGGCTACATTTACATGTAACTAACTACCCGCGACTCGGGCGACTGGTTCAGATATCAGTGGTTAAGAGTTAAGTTATTTTTATTTTTTTTAATTTTAAATATAATATATTGTTGACAGTTGAATTTGAACTTGAACCTACCAGTCCATTCAGGGCCCATGGTCTTAGCAATAGCTTGTAGCGCAACACTTCTGGCACCAGAATGACGGTATTTCTCATGCCTAGTGTTCCAAAGTAACTCTCGCTCTTTATACAGTAAGATGAACTTTTCAGTTTGATCCCTAGAAATTTTAGAGCCATAGAATCCACAATTGAAAGCTGCCATTTTAAGAAAACGAGATTATAACTTACAAGTCACGTGCGACAAGACAGCCTGCGATTGGTTTGTTTGATGATTTTGCTTGATGAAAAAAAGAACTGAGCGAATCCGTCTAATGGCATATTTTCCCGGTGCTGTGCAGGCTAAAGTTCCTTTCCGATGAGAAAGGAAAAGTCTAACCGTGGCAACGCTCACAGAGATTTTGCCATTCATAAAATAACTCAAAACCCTTGACATTTTTGAAAAAAAAAATATTTTTTTAAAATTGCTTGTTAATAATAATAGTTATATGTAAATTTGAATAGTTATTATTGTTTTAGTTTAGTGTTTTAAACGTATTCAACATGGAATAATTCAATTTAAGTTTCAAGAGACTTTATAAGGGATCGTCAATTAATTATTATTATGTCAACTATTTTTACCCCCCCCCCTTTTTTTTTTCACCCTGTCACTGTCAACAACTGTCAAAGTTTCAAGGACCTCCGCAACAGAATATTTATTAATTAATAAATATGGAGTACGGAGGGGTGACGCCATGAGATTACAGTAGTGGGTGACATTAACCATAAAAATAGAAGCGTATTGTTATAATATTGTTTAAATCATACGATCTTTTTAAGACAACTTGTGACTTGTGGTCAATCAATTGATACATTTACCGCAGCTGTAAACGCAGCTTCAATATATTAAGTAGACCGTATCGGTATTCGGTCAACGTAACCACTCCGAAACAAGGGAAGTAAACAAGTCAACCAATATTAATTTTAATTTTCATGATGTGTGACTAGCGAATATATAAATTCTAATATAAAAAAATTACTTGAAGCGTCAAACGCCTCAAACGGTGTGTATTACTTAATTGTTAACACATAAGTGGGTTGTCATATCAAACTATAGCCACAATTCTACCCATAAGAATTATGAAATATTCAGTTGGCTGTCATTCACCAATTTTTTTTGTAAAATAACTAATTTAGGCCAGAGGCAAACTACTACTACTACAGACTACAACTACTAACCAGTCTACTTAATACTACTAGCCTACTTAAACTTTAAATTTAAAATTTAACTACTTAGTTTAATCTGCGGCTTCTACTACTTAATACTAGTTGTAGTAATAGCTAAACTAAAACTAAATCATAACACTCAGCAGAATAACAGTCAGTGAGTCACAGACACTTCAGACAGTAACAGCATATTATTAGTTAGTATTAGGTAAAGAAGTTGGTAATTTGATACTATTTGAGCCGCGATGTCTCACACTGCCGCCATCTTGGTTGCCCCGACCCTTAAAATTATGAATAAAATGTTAAAAAATAATGAAAAAATGTCCTAAATGTATTCCTAAACCTAACCTGAACCCTAAATTTATCCCTAACCTGGGTTTTGACCCTATCGGAACCAGGGTTTTGACCCTATCGGAACTAGGGTTTTGACGCAAGGCACCAATAGTAACAATTAGCCAAAAAGTTAAGTTAAACTAACTCCTTACTAACTTACTATTCTTACTAATTAATCATCATCATCGTGTCCCTTGGACCAGTTGGGCGCCACAGATGACATGAAAACTATCCTTCTACATTCCTCTGTTGTTGTTGTCCCGAGGATCTTTGATGTTATCTTCCCATCTTTTTCTCTTCCTTCCTCTTCTTCTCTTTCCTCTCGTTGTGCCCTGAATGATTTCTTTGGCGAGCCCCTGTTTTCTTGTCACGTGGCCATTTCATTCCAGTTTGCGCTTTTATATGAATATTATGAGTAAACTATGATCTGGTTGATCTTGCTTTGTTGGTATCAATTTATATAGTATATTATATAGTATTAATTTATATTTAAAAACACAATAACAATGGAATTTAGAATTGTATTATGTATAATTATTAGTTGACTATTGACTTTGAGTTTGGCATTTTTACAGTATGATCATATTACCAATCACAGGGACAATGGGTTAAATTAGAAAATTATTTTTTTTCCCTAGTTGCCACCATGATGACTTTGTCAAAGTCAAAGTCTTTACTCAGTTACTTTGTTTATGAATCACTGGGCATGGATGATTTTGCTATGTGAAATTATGTAGCCTATAGATAGTATAAACTATAACTTAATTTTAATTCTAATTTTTTAGGTAAGGTGCTAAAATTTTGTCTTTTTACTGATATGGTACATGAATGCTATTTCAATTATTTAAATAATTGGAGGGTCAGTTACAAATTATTAATTCAGTTTTGGAATAACTCATTTTGTTTCAGAATCGAACTAGAGAATGTCAAGTCTTTCAGGCCTATTACTGCAACTGAAGCATAAAAAATGTGTTTTTGCTGTGCAGAAGCAGTGTGGGAGCTGTAGAAAATTTTGGCTTCAAGCTTATCCAATATCTCACTTAAATTTTAGCCAAATATTGAGGACAATCTGTGCCATAGGATTACCTGAAAAATGGAAAGCAAATGATGATGAGGGACACACCAACACTGAAATCAAGTTTTTGAAAGTAAAATCATCATCTTCATGTTTAGAACATTTGAGACAATGCAATAGATTTAATAGAAGTACCACTGATGGTTTCACCTCTAAAAACTCTCTCTTTCCATGGCACAAAATATTAATTAGAGAACTTAGTTCTTACAAAAAAAGCTGCTGTGATAATTTCAAAGATCATACTGTTAATTGTATTAGGCATTACAGGGGCCAAACAAAACAGAGAAGTTTTGAAGGCAATGAAGGGCATGAAAACCCATTTCTACATCAGAATAAAGTGGAGGAAATCTGTGGGGAAGAAGGTACAAGAAACTCAAATGTACCTGCAGTTACAAATATTAAACCACGACATTTTGCAAGGAATGTCAAAAATGAATTTACTCGAACTCAGTTATTAAGGCTTGACACAAGTAAGTAGTTTTGTTGTAAAGTATTTGCTCTTAATTTAAAAGTAAAAAAGTTTAATAATACAGTGAATAAAATGTGAATATTGTAGTACCAGTAATGCTATAATAATTTTTGGTTGTTTGTTTTTTTTTCTTAAATATAAATTTGTATGGAAGCACTTGTGACTTATTATTTTTAAGAGCCGGAGAGTGATGTCACTGAAAGACGACCAGTTGATGAAATGTCCCTTGCTGAGTTATCAAGATCTTCCCTCAACATTGTGCCATATGTTAAGAGATCTCCAACCCTCCAGGGCCTGGTTAGGCTGGGTGTTAGCTTAGATAAGATTCAGCAGGTACATTTCTCGTCAAGGTTATTTCGTGTGTTGCTCACTGTCAACTTTGTCTAAATAGCCATACAAACAGTTTCACTGAATCACATTTTTTACACTTGACGCTTGGCAAACTTGAAACTTAACAAACATGGCACTTGAATTTTTCTTTGAAATTCATTTGTCCTGGTGACTACCTGAGCAGAGCAGTAAATCTTTTTTCTGTTACATGGTTAATTTGTAGGGTCTGGTTTTCCTTGACCTTGGTTTGAACTGTTGGCTTTCCTTGACCTTGGTTTGAACTGTTGGCTTTCCTTGACCTTGGTTTTAACTGTTGGGTTTTTGTTGTCCTTGGTTGCATATGTTATATATGCAAAAAGTGTTGTGAAGGTGTGGAGGGCCATGGCAGAACCCACATGGCTGGGATTTTAACAAAAGGTCCTTTTGCTTGCTTGCCTTTTAACTTCCAATTCCACCACCTGGCCACCCTCTAAAAGCTTAAAGGATATTCTTTCCATATTAAAGCAAAAATAAGCTTAAAATGCATTACCACTTCTTTAAAATTTGGCTTTTACTTTTTTATCCCTCAGCTACTCCAAGTTTATGTTGAAATAGGACTAAAAGTGTAATTTTACAACATTTTTTTTCTCTAAACAGGTGCAGGGTATTCCAGAGCTGCTGATAAAATCTAACTTCCAAAAAGACATTGTTCCTTTTCTGAAGTTCCTCAGACAGATTGGTGTTCCTCCGGAGGCTGTTGGTGATATTTTCACCAGGAATCCATTGCTGTTTAAGGAAAGTGTTTCATCTTTAGAGTTGCGTGTTGGGTAAGTTCTATTTTCAACATCATTTATTTTCATCATAGTTGTCACGGCACCCAAGTACATCCCAATGCCCTAATTCTGCCCTCATCCCAGATTGGTGTTGAATACAGAGTTGAGAAATGCCACTTCTTTCTAGCTGTTACTTCTGTCGTAACTGTCTGTGGGGTCTCTCTGTGTCGTAACTGTCTGTGGGGTCTCTGTGTGTCGTAACTGTCTGTGGGGTCTCTGTTTTTTCTGTGCCATGGCCTCTTTACATCATCATAGCTGAACACATACACATTTTTTTTTTGTTGTGAAGCTACAGTTCATCTCTTGTAAAGCTGTAACTTGTGTCACTGAAATTTTCCTTGACTTATCTGTTATTTTGTGAGATTGTGTTTGTCAACCCTGTAAGTCAACCACAGAAGTGCCATGCCAAAACTTTACTATGCATTTGTTCCACTTGTTAATATAAAAACAGCATTTCTTCTTCTATATATTAAGGGCCCACGATCAATTTATTGATCATTATGGCTCCTATTTGCTCGACATACCATTATTGACATCTGTTGGTTTTGTCTACAAACTGAGCCAGGGGTTCTTATCCTGTGGTCCATGTACTTCTTAGGGGGGTCAGTGCAAAGGTTAAGATGGTACATGAGCTGTATGGGGTCTGTGGCCTTCATCTGAGTGGTGGTAAAGGGGGTCCATGAATTAAGAAATTTTAAGAAACTCTAAACTAAAGGAAAAAAAGATGACAAACCTCCAGTGTAATCCAACAGACGTAAGAAATGCATACTTTTATTAGCTTTGTTATCTGTTTTGGCGTCAAGTGAGAGATAGGTGTTGAACCTTTAAGCTTATTGAAACTACTCCACATGAAAATGAAATATCTGATTGTACAAAATGACTGAACGATTCTTAATTATTATTTTTTTTTACATTTCTTCAGATATCTTTTAAGTAAAAATTTCTCTTTGGCTGATGTTGCATCCATGGTCGTACGGGCCCCCATTGTTCTTTTAATGGATCCTTACAAGGTGGATGAGAAACTTGGATTTCTGCAAAAGGCTTTTCAATTATCTGGTAAGTTTTACTTAGTTTTAGTAGAGTCCTTCTGGTAAGTTTTGCTTTTATTAGAGTCTGTGTGGATAGCAAAGAACTTTAAACCTATTCATTTATTTAGTGCTACAAAAACTACAGGATAGGAAATTTTATGTGTTGAGTTTTCATTGATTTTTTATTTTTTTACTATGGATCAATATGATGTAAACTTAGATTTTTTTTTTTACTATGGATCAATATGATGTAAACTTAGATTTTTTTTTTTACTATGGATCAATATGATGTAAACTTAGATTTTTTTTTTTACTACGGATCAATATGATGTAAACTTAGATTTTTTTTTTACTACGGATCAATATGATGTAAACTTAGATTTTTTTTTTACTATGGATCAATATGATGTAAACTTAGATTTTTTTTTTTACTATGGATCAATATGATGTAAACTTAGATTATCTTTTTACTATGGATGAATATGATGTAAACTTAGATTATTTTTTTTACTATGGATGAATATGATGTAAACTTAGAATATTTCAAACCAGGTAGTGAAGTGAGGCATGTTGCTTTGACCTCACCCAAAATGTTGACATGGAGGCGAGAACTGATTGCAGTAAGTTCAAAACAAAAATTCTCCTGTGTCATCTTGTTGTGCAAGGAAAATTGTTTATTTGTTGAAGTTGAAATGGATGTTGGACTCCTTGATGTCAACCTTTTAAATTCAGTCATTTATTAGCTGGTTAACATAACGTGCTAGTGTGTTAAAAGACATAAGCTATCTGTGTATACAAGCAGGGGGAAAGCTTTATCTAAGTGAGACACAAAGTACAAGAATGCTTAGCATTTGAAACTCCTCTTCATTTGACGTATTATCAACTTATTTAAGAATATGTGGATTCAATGGTAATACATTATATTCAGGAGGAAAAAACAGAACAAAATTATGGTATATTGTGAGACAAAAATATTTTAAAATGATAACACTGCTACTCTGTGCTGACATGAATTCTTCAAAGAAGCATCATTTTTTGGTTTGAATGAGTATGTTGTTTTGTTTGTTTTAAAAAGACTGATATCCTATAGAAACGTAGCTGGGGTTTCAAAACTGTATCTACTGAATGGGAGGTCAAGTCCCTTTAAATGGTAACATTAGCGTGACACCACTGATCAGATCTTGGCCCCCCCCCCCCTATTGTTTATTGACTCCTGCTCTACTTTTGGTGTAACACTCCACAGGACGTACGCTTCCATGTGAAGGAGTTCATTGGATTCACGGATCCTGAGTTGAAGGAGGTGATCCTGAAGGAACCCATAGTTTTCTTATACAGTAAGGATTGGTGTTAAACTAGTTAGATCTGGTTCAATATGCACCCGATATTTCATGTCATATACATAATAGGGAGCTGCATCGAAGTATACATTAAAGACTAATGACTATTTCGGGTACTTACAGTTTTCGGAGACTGTAGTGAAAGCATCGTGCGTGAGTTTGCCTGAAATTTTTTTTTTTTTTTCACCTGTTTTAAAAATATTTTTTCTTAATATAATAACGTAGTGTATTTGCCATTGGTCTTAAAAAGTGTTGTTAGGAAAATAATAGTATTTAAAGGGCAGTTTAAGATTGACGGTTTTTACGATTTTAAAAAAATACAGAATCTATCAAAGCAGAGCTGATGTGGCAAAAAGGGTTACCGGAAACTATACTATATAGTAAAACAAAATAATGCGTTCAAAAAGAAATTTAAGCAAAATCTTAACGTGTGAATTAAAATAAAGATTCTGCCAAATTTCCGTTCGATCAAAACTCCGTAGACGAAATTACTTTCAAACAAATTTCCGGATACAAGCAAAAAGGGGTTATGACACTTACCTCTAGCAGATTGGAAAGCATGGAAGAGATGGGGCAAACAACTCTCCTTAGTTTAGATCAGCTGGCTGGGGGATGTTAATGTTATTTCTCAGACAATAATTTGTGAGAAAGTCTCGGTCCTCCACGATGATTCAGTGAAAAGAATGCCTGATACTAATGCTCAAAAGGATTTATTTGAAGCCAGTAGGGGCTGTTTTTAGAACTTCAAGAAAATGACTGGGATCCATAGACTCTGTTGGACCCAGGAATTGATTAATCCAGTTTTGAATATTTTAAAAGGAAAAAATTGTCTTAGAATCCAAACAGGGAACTGGAACAGATTAAGTTCAGATTCTGAGGCCCCTCTATACTTAGTAGTTAAATCAAAATTATTATTTTTTAAGTTACTTGGTTAAATCATATTTTATCTGGTTACTTGGTATTCGTTATTGTCTTTTGAAAAGTGTTATGGTTTTCTCAATTATGACATTCTTTGGTTAAAAAAGAGCATAATTTTTTTTAAATTTTAAACTTATCGATCTAACCTCTTTGTTTATAAAGAACTTAATTTTTTTTTTAAATTTGAAATTCTATTTCTGTCGGTTGAATAAATGTCCATTGTTGCTCTTTTACCCCACAGGCAAATACCAGCTGGTAAAAGCCTTTGATTACCTTCACAACACTATGATGATCACACATCAACAGATCTTGACTTGGCCTGGCATTTTGTTGACCAGAGTTTTCATTTTCAAGAACAGACACCTGTTTCTTTTGTCCCGTGGGCGAGCCCAGTATGACCCGTGTTTGGAGAACTTTGTGCCCCTCAAAGCGTTAGGAACGGGTCCTGATGAGGAATTTTGTCAGAAAATTGCTAAATGTGATGTGAATGAATTTTACGATTTCTGCAAGACACTCTGATAATGATAAACATATACATATAAATTTCTATTAAGTTTATGGTGTGTGTACATTTATATGTGTGTTTTGTTTAACCCTACAGTTGTATGTTGGAAATAATTGACCAATATCAGTTTAATTAATGCAGGAAGTCAGTTCTATATACTTGTAATATTTTCTTGTGTGTCCATTCAAAAAGTAATTTAAATTGAAGGAATGAAGAAATAAAACCTCAAAATTTTATATAAATACACAAAGTTTCAATTCCTTCTTTTTTGAAAATACTAACCCTGTTAAAGATATTGATTAATTGGAATAAATATGTATCTTGACGGAATGAAAATCAACATTTGTTAGTCGAAAAAAATGTGGATTTCAATATTTAGTAGTGATACCAATGAGCTGAACAAATAATCAATCTAACAGTTTTTAAATCCTTTATATTAACTTCACTTTTGTTCGTGGGTGGCCAACTGGATGGCAGGCAAAATCTTCAAAGAGCTGATTGACCCACTTCCCGTCAACCTATTAAGCTGAAACTTTGCACATAAATTCTTTACTGATTCTATCAAATTTTCAGCCAACCACAAACCTGTTTTTCAAGCGGAACGTGAAGGAAAATTCACAATAACTGCGCTAAATGAGTTTTTTTTAAAAATATATTGCAAGTGCGTTTGGTGCGTATTATTTTCTTTATTTTTTCTAAAATTGTTGCTGAAATAAATCAACGAGTGGGTCATTAGAATATTAATATGGTCAGGGGCGTGAAAAAAATGAGTAGTTGCGAGGGGGCAGCACTAATTGGGGATTCTTTTAAAGTGCATTACTTGTATGCACGTTTTGTCAAATTTTCAGACCCACGCTCCATTGCTCGATTTTACATTTTATAAAGTGTTTATATGAAAAACTTTTTTGGGGGGGGGGTTGTTTAGTTTAAACATGAATTAAATGGTTGGAGTCAACTGATGCCGATCAAGGCAGCTATTCTTTGGGAGGATAAAAAAATCTTAGAGGCCTAGCGGCTGCCGCGGGCATGGGATTAAATACGAGGATGCTATCCTAACACAATTTTAAATGGCAGTGTTTAAAAGAAGGGGAAAAAAAACAAAGGAAATTAATAAAAACTTTGGGGTGCTAACTATTATAATATCTAACACAGGGAAAAGACACCCCCTTTGCTTTTTTTTCCACTTCATCCACACTGCAGTTATTGTAACTCCTGATTAAGGAGTGGGAACGTACAGCATGCAGCTCTTTAGCGACCTGAGTGCGGCTCTTTGGCTCAATCATTTTCCAGCATGGACCTCATCAACGGTAAATTGAGAAATTGTCTTAATGATGAGAAACTGGAATCTTGCTCGAAATTAAAAAACGACAACATACCAAACCAGACTTATCAAAACTTTCCAAGGAAATGCAAGGTCATAGTTCGTATTAAATGTGTGTTTGGTTTTTTTCTTCAGTAAGATTATTATAATATCTGGTTGAATTTAATGTTTAATGCGTGTTTTGTGTCAATAAATAAGATAATTATTTTTTCATTTAATGTTTAGTAGCTAGTTTAAACCGACTCCGAAAAACATGGCTCTTGACAGGTGCTTGAAAAGAATTGGGCTCTCCAAACATTTTTTCAATCGCCCTGCTGCTGATTTTTTGGCTCTTTTGAATAATGAGTTTGCCAACCACTGGTCTAGTGTATATTAATTATTATGTTACGGTGAAGCTGATCTGGTGAAGTGCATCATCTGAGCGGATCTTGTGATGCTGCATACATTCTATTTCTACACTTTGACACCTCATCGAAGAGCAAAGTTAAACAAAAACTTCCCAGTGGCTTGACTGGATCATTCAATAAAATCATGGCACCAAACATTGAAGATCGACTTCATTAACAAAGTTGCTTCTCACCTGACCCAACATGTTTAATGTATATTGTTGTCTTTTCTCTCAAAATTAGCAAAACGTGTTTAAAGGGCATTATGTCATATCTCTTTAACTGGGTCCAAGTTACTTTACTTTCACATGATCATAGGGCATTATGTATATATCTCTTTACCTGGGTTCAAGTTACTTTCACATGATCATAGGGCATTTTAAAGACAATTGTCAGACCTTCAACAAAGAATGGTAATAAGGGGGAGAGAATGCAATCAGGTTCGGTAGAAGTAGAAGAAAATAAGGTGAAACAAAGTTTGGGAAACCCTGAAAAAAGGATGCGGCAAAACAATGAACATATCTCCAAGACGCCTTCTTCAGCAAAAAAAAACAACATAAAAATTCAAACACTTATCAAGTTATCTGCAAATGTAGTGGCTGAGAGTACAGCAAGAGGACACTATATTGCAGTTAAGAATTTATTTCAATTTTTTTTAAAATTGTTTTCATTGTTACTTTTTATGACAATGTTAAAGTTGGTCAATGCAAAGATTGACGACACCATGTCCGAGTTTATCTAGTTTTTGACAGCGCAAACCAAGATGAAATCAACAAAATAACAAGGGAAGACAATCAAGGCGTAATAAAGTCATTTTTTTTATAAATTCCTTTTCAGGCTGGCAAAAATGTCTTCACAAGCTGACGGAATCGGAAGAAGAAAAAAAAAAAAAGCCATTTGCTTTAGTTTTAAACTTATTTATTTACTGGCAATCCAATGAATTAACAATTTCAGTTCACATGAAGTCAATACAAATAAGAAGAGCAATAAGAATGATTCTATAGATGTAGTAATGAACATGTGCCATGTGTAGAGGTATAATTAAACATACATCATTATCTTTAAAAATTGTTCGTAAACATGCCACACAAAAAAAAAGAAGTTTTAAAAAAGAATCGTTCAGATTAAAATAAAAATTGAAAATATTTAATGTAATTTTTTTTTTCTGTGCTTGGAACTAGTGGAATTTCTTCACAACCAAAATGTCGCACACGCTC
This sequence comes from Omphiscola glabra, assembly GCA_964017045.1. NCBI lineage: Eukaryota > Metazoa > Mollusca > Gastropoda > Lymnaeidae > Omphiscola > Omphiscola glabra. The sequence goes on along the minus strand of OZ024806.1, from coordinate 11,218,883 downwards.
ATGTTGACAATAATTGTTTGGAACCAAGTTGTCACAACAAGTGGTGAGTTGGTTATGGCTACAAATTTCAAGAGTTGAAAATAACATAGGGAAGTAATGGCAATAAGGGGGAGAGAATGCATTCAGGTTAGGTAGAAGGAAATAATGGGGGGAGGGGGGGTGTTTGCTAAAATATTTCATAGTTCTAAGGGAATCTGGCATGTTTTGCTCCATGATGAAATCATTTTATCATTTGATTGATCAACAAAACTTAGTAGAAAAAGAAAAACTTGTTTTTGTAAAACAGGGTTCCCCTCTGCATAATGTAGAGCAATAAAAACGCTTGTGTAAAATACAAAATACTTTTGAGGTGCTGAACAATTTGATTTATGGGTAAACAAACTGATAAGATATGATCACTGAACGAAAGCATTCGTTTCTTTTCAATGCAATAAATACTTTGTTTGAAGCAGGCAGCCATAAGTTACAGTAGACTAGCAGTTCTCACACACAGGGCTAGGATAATAGCATTCAAACATTACAATTAAATGGTATGTTCGAAAACACATGCATCTTAAATGGCATCAGCTCAATATAGACTTTTTAGTTTCAGTTGTCATGGACCAGGTCTTTTCATTAATGAATTGGCGTCTGCACAGAACTGTGCTAAAAGTTTTAAATGACACCTGGTACTGCCAAGGTGTGATGTAGTAAGAAATGTACAATTTAAAAAAAAAATATTTTGATTTCTTTTAAAATTACAAATGAAAGTAATTTTTCATGTTAAAAAAAACAACAAATTATCACATAGCCTAATAACACTAGCTTGACCGAATAGTAAAAGTGATTCTTTAGGCCAAACACTTGGGAGTAACACTTGCCTAAATCTCTGGAATCAAACAAGAGCCGCATTTAGGATAATCTCAATTTAAAAAATAGTTTGATCATTAGTAGTTGATACCATACTTGCTCAGTGATGCAGTTTTTTAAAAAGTTTAAAGCATTTAAAGAATTAATTTTTAAATTGCACATTACATCCTCATTGTAATTGCAGACATTACAATATGCCATGTTTCCTTATTCCCATTTCAGAGAGTCATTTCATGGATTATACGTTTGATAAAGGGGGAAAAATAAATTGTGTGATCATCAAAATAGTTCAGATTGTTTCTTAAAACACAGTACTTGATACAAGTTAAAAAGAAAAGTGTATTGGTCAAAATAAGTTCCTCACAAAAAAAAAAGAAGAAAATTATTTCATCAAATTTCATATAAAATAAATTCTCAGTTCACAGATGTGTAGATTAGTTCCCAAATGATTTATAAATGGTACAATGATATGGCTTCTAAGTTATAAAATTAAAAAATTATTTAAAAAATTATGGTTTAAAGAAAAAATACAATTCATTAATTTAATAACCGACAGGTTTAATAATGAAATATCTCTAATCACTCATAAAATCCTCACATCTTTAAAATTGACACTATAAAAAAATTTGTCAGTAACAAAAATAAAAAAACATGATGGTAACATTGATAATGAGATTTGAACAACATCAGCAGTAAATCCTGTCAACAATACACAGCTGTAAATGTTAGTATTACATTCCAACTTTCTATTCATATTTGCTATAATATTTGTTGAGGTTAAAGAGATCCACATCACAGTGCACAGTTATGTATTATCTTCTGCATCACCAGATGTAAATTTTTAAAAATATGAATATAAATTTTTTTAAAACATGAATTCCCTGTAGAGAAAATATTAACTAACATTTTTTTCATTGCCATACACTTTTATTTAGACACAATTTATAATTTTTTATAAGATTTTGTTGCATAAAATAATTTTTTTATAATAACATATATATCTATATATAATTAAAAAAACCTATTTTATCATTCTTAAATCCTTCTACAAGAATGATATTATCATGTGTACGCTCACATTTGTTTTGTTGGGCATCAATAAAACCCATCACTGGAAATTATTGGTAACATGGCAGAACACATTGATCCTGCTGCTTCCTCCACCAAACTCAACATGGTTGAAATGACAGGAAAAATCAATTTCTTCACACGGCTCATTTAAACTTATGTCAAGAATCAGTGACCTCATAGAGTCGAGCCAATCGAATGAATTCCAAGAACTATTCATTGACTTTGTATATGAAAATCTTTGACATGAAACATTTATTTATGTAAGTTTTAAAATAGTTTGTTAAAAAAAAAAAAAGACAAATCTTAAAAATACTAGCACTACTTACTTTCAGTACAGAGAGTTAACATTACGTCATCGTAAATTGGCAAGACAAATATGATAAATAATTAATGCAATTAAACTTGATATTTTTACTGATTGTTATTAAGAAGATGTAAAGAATTGGAAGTGGGGGGGGGGGGGGGGGGGGGGGTTGTATTTTGAAGTCTTTCAAAAGGCTTGACTTAAAACTCTACTGAAGCAGAGTCAAACAAGAGCAATACTATTATTAACTATTGCTAATTATTCAACAACTGGCAAACCACACAAAGAATGTTTCAGGGGAGTTGGGCTGAGGTGTGTACCATGTTGCCAAAGTTCAACTAGATGATAGTACATAGGTTAGGTATATCAGCATTATATTCATTCAGCATTGTTCAAACCCTATCATTCGGAATCTATCCAAATATTTGAACACCAATCTTCATTTACATTCATCACAATAATTTCTTTTAAAACATTTATTTATGCATCAATAAAACTGATCAGAAAACAACAATGGGTTGAAATCTCATTTATGTGATCAAAAGAAAAAAAGTACAAAAACTATTACACAGACGGGAAAAAAAAAACTTCAATAAGATAGATCATTAAAAAAAAAAAAATTACTATTTCTATTCACAAAAATTGAAAGAGCTCAAATATAGAGCAGGCTTTAATCACAAACAAAACTTGTAATAAATGTGTTTTTCCTAAATGTAAGATAAATAAAATTGTTGTGTGCCGTCCTAACAAGAGAGTTTGCTACAATTGTAAATATACTCTTGGTTCAAATAGCAAAGGAAAAAGATAGAACAGAATGAAACTTTCTTACACGTAAGAGCATGCATGGGTTCATCTTGTGTATTTTCACTGCACTGCTCCTGCTAAGAAAAGCTCTGTTGCAGCTCTAATGAATTAAATGGCTGAGAGTCGTCTCCTCTGCTGTTCCGTCAGTTCAGGGTGCCAGAAGTCCACGATCAGGACCAGACGGAGCTCAGAGCCTTCGTGCCAGACTTCATGTTCAAAGGAATCATCAAAGATGATGAACTCACCCTCTCTCCAAGTCCTGATGGGAGAATAGATGAAATCATCAAACCTTTAGGAAGGTGAAACAAGAACTTCTTAACCGTTCAAAGTTTAATTTGCAAAAACACTTTTTTTAAGCTGCATTTCTCATGTTTTTTTATGAGAAATTCATACTTTTGTTATTAAAATGAAAAACATGGCACATTTCACATTTCTTTAAAGCACCACTTAATGTCATTTCTTTTTCTCTTTCGTGTTTAAGAAGAGGATACAAAAATTATGCAAAGGTTTTTTCTTAGTTTAAGTAGCCAGTTAATTTATTAAAAAAATTTATCCTAAAAATATAAGGAATATAATAAAGTCCTTTTAATGACAAAAATATCTTACTTCTCCAGGTCTTCTCTGAAAAACCCTTTCATAAAAGACATTATTGATATGAAAAATATTTGAGTTTTCCTGAACATACACGGTTCACTGCTAGGGGTAATTCTCAATATTGACATATCTGATTGCACAAAGACTCATCACATTAATTAACGTTGTGAGAAAGACTGTGACAATTTTTCAAAAAAAATTCAGACACCATAAAGAAGGCAAAAATTATTACAAATGAAGAGCTGATTTTCAAAATGCTGTTTATCCATTTTGGGGGTTTTGAGATTATTCAACTTTTTACAAAAAATTAAATAACGCGTAAAGAGAATTAAATCATTTTTAGACAAGAATAAAATAGGAATGGAATGTGTTTAGTATATAAAATTGACTAAGTCCTAAAGGAACCTGGTTTGCTCTACAAAAAGGTAATTTTTTTTTCATTTTTTAAAAAATGGTGGATACAGCGTTTTGAAAATAAGCTCTTCAAATGATAATTCAGTTTTTGAATAATTTTTTTTTTTAAAGTAGGGTTTTCAAGGGTCTGCGTACAGGGATTCAACTTTGAGAGTTTGGTATGTATGATAAATATTACACTATTGAGACAAACCTAGTTTCATTCATAACTCGTATAACTGGACCTTCAGGTACCACCAGACCAAGGTGAGCTCTAATTCGGCAGTTAGTTGGACCAACATGAGGCCAAACATGGATGCCAGGACTCATCACAGAAAACTTGACCTTAGAAAAAAAAAAAAATAGTGGATGGTTAGTCGACACTTCATGTACTTATGCATTTTAAAAGCACAAGTCGTTGTTGGTTTGCCTGTTATATTTGAAATGTGAACTGTTCCTTTTTTTTTTCCTTGTTCTGATTTTTTCAATTTCTGGACAGTATTTTGATTACAGGTCTGCCTGGTGCTAAGTATGTGCTGCAAAGATGAGGCAGCACATTTGACTGTTTACTTTTGGGTGGCGAGGGCCGCTTCAGGCATTTTATGTTGCCGAGATTTGAACCCCACACTGCCAGCGTGTGTGTCCTGTACCTTATTTATATGCCACACAGAGCCATAACAGAACTTTTTATTTACCCATGATAACTTTTATCTTTAAAAAAAATAATTTTACTCTTTCATTGAAGGACAAGGAAATTGTCAAAATCTCAAAACTTTTTCAACTAATTTTATAACTGGAAAATATTTGAATCTGAATGCAAAAGCTACATGAGATTTTTTTAAAATCTAAAATCTTTCAGCAAAAATACTCTTCAAAAAAAAGATTAAGGAATAAAAGGAAACTAATAGTCATATAACTTTACACCAATATTTGTCATTTTCAAATATTTATTGCTCAGAATGGCGACTCATGTTGTCTTATGAACAAAACCAATCTGAAATTAAATGTTTGTTCCAAATTATTTGTTTCATAACCTACGTCCCACCCTCTTCATCACAGATATTGAGGGTCTGCCTGATTGGGACAAATTCTTTCTCTCAGGGCGAGGACTGAAAGATGCAAAAATTCTTTTGTTCCCCAATCTCCCCTGAAGTCACAAATCTTAATGAGAGAATTCCCTGAATGGCTGTCTTTTCACTAGTGTAATAATTGAATGTAGATGTCTGGTGTTCAAATTGTTTTATTTATGTGCTGAACAAGTACAATGCAATAAAAAAAACATTTCCATTTGTTTGGATCAATTACAGAATCTTATCTGATCTTATCTTATCTGATATTATCTCAAATAAAAGTTAAAATCTGATTCACTCATCAAATAAATGGAGTTTAATTTTCAGCTAAATAAGGGTTCTAAACCCTTTTGCAGCGTTGCACCCCCTCTTGCTTTCAAAACATTTCTCAAACCCACATCTCGATTTCAATACATATTTCCAGCACCCCAACAATAAAAATGTTAATAAAAATGCAAATAAGCCCGATTTCCTGGGTCTTCAGCATCCCCAGTCTGTGCAGCAACCTGGTTAAGAACCACTATTCTAAATTAACAAAAACAACAATAATGATTTTTATAAAACAAAAAAAAAAACAAACCTGTCCCCGCTTGCAGCCGTGTGCAGCTGGTATCTGGTCAATCAGTGCACACGTCTTGGGAGCTTTGGCACAGTTATCAGCATTTTTGCGACCTGTACAAAAATATGAAAATTAACTTTTTTCAATGACTTTACTTTTTTTTTAGGTCTGTCTTCAAAACTATGTTCTGGACAGCAGAAACAGGAAACAGAATCCAAGAGCCTCAATCCATGTCTCAACTTAAGCTGCCTGGAATGGCACCCAAGAGAGGCCCATGTCTGCACTAACAGACACATCACGACAGAACTACTGACACTTTTATACTCACACAAGACACAATCAAGGGGCAATAGCCCACTCACCTTGTTGATACAGAGTAAACTGCTTCCAGTCACCAGTTTCTCGAAGGTTTTCCTCTTCTGGTAAAAAAGATCCCGTCTTGGTATCAAGCTGGGCAATGCCCTCATCCCTGATGGTTTTCCAATGGTTTTTCAGCAGCTGTGGAAGTTATTTGACAGATATATATCAGACCTGTTTACCCTCAATCTCTTAAAATCGTTCAATACATTATCTAAATAGTAAAAAAAAATAAACATACAGTGTCTGCACCTCAAAGTCTTACATTGTACGCCAAAATCGTAAGAGTGAAGAAGTCTGATTTATATATGTGAGATCATGACTCATTGTGGAGACCAGACAGATTAACACAGAGAAACATATGTCACTAACTGACACATTTTTACAAGTATTAACGCTCACACAAAATAAGATAAACGTATAATAATTCCTCATTTCATTGGGTCAGAAATCATATACCACATTTTCTCTATCGAGTTTATGTGAAGACATACTTTGCAATTTAAAATAATTTAAAATTTATTTCGGTGGTCAGCAAAGAATTTGAATTGGGAAGCTTCTCCATTGGAAGCCCAACTCCCCTGAAACATTCTTTGTGTGGTTTGCCAGTTGTTGAATAATTAGCAATAGTTAATAATAGTATTGCTCTTGTTTGACTCTGCTTCAGTAGAGTTTTAAGTCAAGCCTTTTGAAAGACTTCAAAATACAACCCCCCCCCCCCCCCCCACTCCATTGTCTGGCAAGACACAAAAAACAGGATTGACTGTACCGTGAGATATTCTTGATAGCCAGTTTGTTCCGCTGTCCACCAGGGCCGCCCGGTCAAACCATCAACGTTGTAAAGTGATCGCTGCCAGGCAGACAGAAACAGACCTTTTTTTTCACCTTCCTCAAAGTAGCGGCGTGCCTGATGAAAAATGTAAATAAAGTTTGATAGTAAAGTCATGGGAGAGTAAAGTTCTCTCGAAAATATATGGATGGAGAATACGAAAAAAACAGGCGTTGTACAGTCTATATCAGGATCCCACGCTGGTGGAAGAAATAAAAAAGGGCAGGCTACGCTGTGCGGGACACTTAGAAAAAATGCCAAATGACAGAGGAGTGAAGAGGGTGCACAACAAAAACCCCAGAGGAAAACAGCTCAAAGGCAGACCTAGGTCTTACATGGATGGATGATGTGGAAAAAGATCTACATCAACTGGGAATCCAAGAGTGGAAAAGAAAAGCATCCGTTAGGCTGAGTGGAATGAAGTGGTGAGGCAGGCTAAAGCCCTACATGGGCTGTAGCGACACAGGGATGGATGGATGGTAGTTTCATTTATTTTGATAAATAGCTTTTTAAATTCTTATATCAAAGATATGATAAGAATTTTTTTTAATCCAAATAAAAGGAAATGTGTTTTGATTTCATTATACATATTCATTTTCAGCTTAAGGGTAAACATTCTTATTGAGATAATACATTTTAAAATGACTATTTAAACATAAGAAGTCTTAAGTACTTCTCAAGCACACGCACACACACACACACAAAATATGACTCAAATATTGTAAAATCGCACTTCCTTTATGACAATATTGACTTTAGCAGGGATTATTAGAATTTATCACAGGCAGGGGAGTCAACTCTGACAGACTTATTTAACAAATGAGACAACTCACCTCACCCTCCTGACCAAGCCTTTGCAGTGAGTCTCCCAGATGGAGGTAAAACCTGCCATCAGATGTCCCAGGTTCCTTGGAGTCGATGCCTTCCTTTAGGTACTTGACCGCCAGCTCGAGGTTGTTGTCTTTAGTTTTGAAAATGAAACCCAGGTGAACTTTGGCAAACCCATCGTCTGGATCTTTGTCAAGTACCTTTGGGTGGATGTTTAAAAGTACTCAGGATAAAAGAGATTTAACTTTGGAAAAATTTACGTGCACTCAAGATATAATTAACTTTGGATACACTCATCATTTTTTTTTAAAAGTTCACAGGCTATGCCACAAAAAATAATAAAGTTTAGAATTAAGCATAAAAAAACAAAAAAATACACATTTGAGGCTTCACACGAGTTTTCATCATCTATTCATCATCATCATTGTCCAGTGTGGCAGTTCATTAATAATTGTTGCAGCTGAATATTATGTTTGATTACGCGCCGTGTGTGCTTGAGAGATTAATTAGTTAGTGAACGTTAGAAATACTAAATCATCATCATTTGTGAGTTCCTAGTGGACACTTTTCACAGTCTCTAGGCAGAATTTTTAGTTCTTCCCGGGCTCTTTCTTGCATGTTCTCTCAGCCTCATGCAGCACACTGGGCCTCCGTGTTCTATTGGGTCTTCCTCTGCATCGTTTGCCTTGGAGGTTTCAATCTAGGGGCTGCTTAGCTCTGTTGTTGATTTCTTTCCTGAGGATGTGTCCTATCCATCTTCATTTTCTTTCCAAGATTTTCTTCTTTTTTGTTTTTTGACCATCATCTCCCAGAGCTTGATGTTTTCAACCTAATCATCTATTCAAAATATTTCTGTATTGTGTAAAGTATATTTTCTGAACAACAAACAAAATAAAAACAATTTAGAAATGTTAAAACATCATAATATGATTAAAGATTGTGTTTTTTGTCAACTGTCAGTAAAGTGGAGCATTTCACAATAAATGATAGTGGTGCCTACTTCTTTGAATATGTCCCTTGCTCTGTCATTCTGACCAATCATCATGTAGCTCACACCAAACTCATTCTTGATAGCTAAATCATCAGGAAACCTTTTACTCAAGGCCTTGTACGTTTTCACAGACTGTCCACCCCACCCTATAAAAAATATAAAAGCATTTCAATAGTTTCATCAATTCTATTAATAGACTAACAATAAAACAACAAACGATAACATGTGGGTGACTGCTACCAAACTTCATAACATGTGTATGACTACTACCAAACCCCATAACATCTAGATCAAGTTGTAAGAATGTGGACCATAGTGCCCTTACCTCTGAACTGCTGTCTGTCTGCAAGTTTACGGGCCGCCGTTTTGTACAGCTCGTCGGGCACGTCGGGCAAGTCCAGCACACGAGCTATGAAATCAATGGCCTTCTCCAGGTAGTCATTGCTCATGTACTTGAAGCCAAGTCGGTCCAGAGTCAGGCCCTTGCCGTAGTGACTTCGAGCACTGAGAGGCTCCTTGATCAGAATCTCATCATATTTAGCAATGGCTGCCTCGTAATTTTCCTGATGTGAGAAATGGAATGTAACAAATTTGTTCAGTTCATTTGAGGGGTCGGGAAGGATGTGATGAATTCTTACTTTTTAAAGTTTTCTTAACTTAGTATAGCCCGGGGGGTGGGGGAGGGATGAATGCCATTGGCTCTTGACTTGATCATGACTTTGAAATACGCCAGACAGCCAACTTTCAATGACATCAAGAAGCTTTAATGCCAGATTTTTTTTAAACAGAGAGATTATAAAATTTTACCACAAAATTTTAAAAAATTATCTCCATAACGATAAGACTGCACTTCAAAACTGCACTCAAAACACATCTCATCTCTTTAAACTCTAATATCCTGATTGATTTCCCCCCCCCTCTGACCCATAAACGATGCTGCTGGGTGCCGTCCGTCCATGGCTTGACATGTAAATATTTATGGGTTCTTCAAAGATTTTCTTCACCTTCACAAAATCATCAGTTGGATAAAAAAAAATTTTTGAGCTGCTACAAACATTTTTGACCTGTTAGTAGTGTTAGATTGGAACTCTATAAGTTACTATAAGGCGATCCAAACATTTGCTCTGCGTATCAGATAACTTCTCGTCAACCCATAATTAAACTAGGGTGGATGCCGTGAGAGCCTTAACTTATCCAGGCAGCCATTTAAAGACTGCTGCCCACTGTTATCAGGTCTGACTGTTGTTCAACACGACACCAAGCTGGCTGCTGTCTTTAGACTTCGGAGATCAAGCGTTTTGCTTGCTCTGGGCTTTCCTACTTCCCCCAGGTGAGCTGCCCATGTGTCTGACTAATCCTTTCCTCCCCCTGGCTGCTCAAACCCACAGCTAGTGACAGCAAAAGACTAATTCAAACACAGAGCTAGTGACAGCAAAAGACTAATTCAAACCCACAGCTATTGACAGCAAAAGACTAATTCAAACCCACAGCTAGTGACAGCAAAAGACTAATTCAAACACACAACTAGTGACAGCAAAAGACTAATTCTAACACACATCTAGTGACAGCAAAAGACTAATTCAAACCCACAGCTAGTGACAGCAAAAGACTAATTCAAACACAGAGCTAGTGACAGCAAAAGACTAATTCAAACACACAACTAGTGACAGCAAAAGACTAATTCAAACCCACAGCTAGTGACAGCAAAAGACTAATTCAAACCCACAGCTAGTGACAGCAAAAGACTAATTCAAACCCACAGCTAGTGACAGCAAAAGACTAATTCAAGCCCACAGCTAGTGACAGCAAAAGACTAATTCAAACCCACAGCTAGTGACAGCAAAAGACTAATTAAAACCCACAGCTAGTGACAGCAAAAGACTAATTCAAACCCACAGCTAGTGACAGCAAAAGACTAATTCAAACACACAACTAATGACAGCAAAAGACTAATTCAAACACACAACTAGTGACAGCAAAAGACTAATTCAAACACACAGCTATTGACAGAAAAAGACCAATTCAAACCCCAAAATGCTGTATGAAACTGACAATTTTCTGTCAACCTAAAATACCAAGTAATTAAAGAAACTACTTCCTCAAAGAAACTTGTACCTTTTCAAACAATTCATCAGCTTCATCAAGTTCAGCATGTATCTTCAGGTCTTGATCGTTGGTTATTGAAGAAAATTTATAATTTTTCCTGTCTAATTCCTCATTCTGTTTTCTTTGTTCTTCGTTAGACTGTTTTACTTGTTCAACTTTGACAGGCTGTTTTACTTCCTCTACTTTGACAGGCTGTTTTACTTCTTCAGCTTTGACAGGCTGTTTTACTTCTTCAGCTTTGACAGGCTGTTTTACTTCCTCTACTTTGACAGGCTGTTTAACTTCCTCAACTTTGACAGGCTGTTTTACTTCCTCTACTTTGACGGGCTGTTTTTTCTCCTCTACTTTGACAGGCTGCTTTTTCTCCTCTACTTTGACAGGCTGTTTTACATCCTCTACTTTGACAGGCTGTTTTGTTTGTTCAACTTTGACAGGCTGTTTTACTTCCTCTACTTTGACAGGCTGTTTTACTTCCTCAACTTTGACAGGCTGTTTTTTTTCCTCTACTTTGACAGGCTGTTTTACTTCCTCTACTTTGACAGGCTGTTTTGCTTGTTCAACTTTGACAGGCTGTTTTACTTCCTTTACTTTGACGGGCTGTTTTACTTCCTCTACTTTGACAGGTTGTTTTACTTCCTCAACTTTGACAGGCTGTTTTTTCTCCTCTACTTTGACAGGCTGCTTTACTTCCTCTACTTTGACAGGCTGTTTTGTTTCCTCAACTTTGCCAGGCTGTTTTGCTTGTTCAACTTTGACAGGCTGTTTTACTTCCTCAACTTTGACAGGCTGTTTTACTTCCCCTACTTTGAATGGCTGTTTTACTTCCTCTTCTTTGACAGGCTGTTTTTTCTCCTCTACTTTGACAGGCTGTTTTACTTCCTCTACTTTGACAGGCTGTTTTACTTCCTCTACTTTGACAGGCTGTTTTACTTCCTCTACTTTGACAGGCTGTTTTACTTCTTCAGCTTTGACAGGCTGTTTTACTTCTTCAGCTTTGACAGGCTGTTTTACTTCCTCAACTGTGACAGGTTGTTTTACTTCATCTACTTTGACAGGCTGTTTCTTTTCATCTACTTTGACAGGCTGTTTTACTTCCTCTACTTTGACAGGCTGTTTTACTTCTTCAGCTTTGACAGGCTGTTTTACTTCCTCTACTTTGACCGGCTGTTTTACTTCCTCTACTTTGACGGGCTGTTTTTTCTCCTCTACTTTGACAGGCTGTTTTACTTCCTTTTCACTGTCCTTCTTTACTTCCTTAACCTCCTGTTCATTTAATAGTTTTTCCTTCACATCCTGCCGCTGCTTTTGTTGATCACTTTCTTCGACTCTGAGGTTATTCTTCTTTTCTTCTTTCACTGCATCTCTTTTTAGTTCCTCCTGTCTGCTCCACAAAAGATCATCTGCGTCCAGATCTTCTCGTCCAGCATCATTGACCTTTGGAATGCCTTCAGATGTGTTCCCAAGTATGCCTCCTTCAAACAGTTCCCTCGCGTACAGCACTTGTGGGTGGACGTACTTATCCAAAACAAATTCTGAAGCAAGAATTTAACCAAAATAGCCATTAGCAACATAATAGATCGTGGCGGCCGACTACTCAACAAACAGTACTGAAAAAATGAAATAATAAATTAAACATTGTTATTTTTAGAATTAATTAAATAAAGTATGCTGCTCTTTTTTTCCAAATGTTAACTATTATAATAATTTGATATTGCCCTTATATGGCAACATACAATCTTATCCAGTTTGAAAAATCCACGCATGGTGTCATGTTGATCTTGTTCCATTACATGACCTTTGACCCCCAGAAAGGTTAACATAGGGTTATTTAAAAAAAAAAAAAAAAAAGCAAACTCAATTACTTTGCCAAGTCAGACAGTACTTATTTTTGCTGGATGTAAAATCTTTAAATTCAATACAGTGTATCTTATAGGATTTGTATTACTAGAGCTAGCTTAAGTAACTGCTGAATTAACATTAACTACGTCTATTAAATTCATCATTTTGTTCCAATTTTTTTATAGGACTATTATTTAACTTGTAAAACTCAAAATTTGATGAAAATCTGACTTTACAGAAGCTATTTTCATTAAAAAGTTGGGATTTATCCATTTAGGAAAGAGGTATACATGTCTGGATGCCTGTACAACGAAAAAAAAAAGGGGGGGGGGGGGGACAAATTGTTCTTGTTGCTATGTTTAAATATAAGGTGTTACCCGGTAATGAAAAAATTGTTTATGCAACTATAATGTGAATCCCTAGTGTTAAGTAACATTTTCTATTGTGAATTTCTCAAATTATAATTGGGAATATACAATATAAATAAAATTATATATACACACGTGTGTGTGTGTGTAAGTAATATACTTTGTAGGCAGCTTGTAATGTTTTTAATCTCGGTTCATCTTAAATGAACAGTGAGGACAGAGACATTATATTTTTTTTTTCTTACCTATATCAGCCTTTATGTTGTCCCGTGTTGCTCCAACTACAACAGCCACTGCCACTACTGTGAAGCCGAGGACCACAAGCAACCAGGGTTTATATGATGTCTTTGGTGGAGAACTGGTGAGGAAAGAAGGCTGCTGGTATAAACTATTGATGTATTTGAATAATGGGGTTTACTTTGTCTTTGTAGTCAGGCCAGACAGATTTCCGGTAAGATTTACGCTATTGTCTTTTAAGATATGCAGAATATAATTATGTACTACCGGTACTCATAAGATTTTAATATTATGGCTGCACCAATATTTCAACATATTATCAACCACTGCACACAAAAGCATTCAGTGGGGGTGGGGGGAGGGTTGGTCTTGTTTTTTTTTCAAATTTAACATCTTCTAACTTCCCTGGGGAAGCTGGTGGACTGGAATTTCACCTATTTTATCCCTAATGCAGTATTTGTTCCATTTTCAACCACAGTCACTGTCTGAGTGGTCTAGCAATATAAAAATTTTACTGCCTAAAGTTCCTCATTCTATTCACAAGGGTATGGAGCATTCTGGCCCAAGAGCCTATTTAAACAGACAAAGCATACAGTTTTTAAGTAGACAGGGCCCGATCTCCAAACACCCTCTCCCCCCATTAATTTGATATCAAGTCAATACATATTACCTTGTTCTTTTTTGCTGCTGCCCATTTGGGGAAGGTGGGTTTTTTTTTGAAATAGTTGCCACTTTCTTTCCTGTAAGCACTGCAACATTTTTATTCTCAGTTCCATTTTGTTTTATCAACTTGCTGTCTCCAGTTTCTGAAGCTGTAAGAGCTTAAAGAAGAGAGAAAAAATTTTTTTGCATCATTCATCATCATGTTGAATAATCATTGTACCAATGGATTAAAAAAAAGAATGGCATGTTGCATTCTACTACTTATTTAATTTATACTCTTCCTTGAGATCTGCTTCCATGGCACAGTGGTGTAGAAAAGGATCAAATAAAAATAATAGGAAGTAGGGCCTAAAGTACTCTTTTACATTTCATACTTGAAATGTTTTAGCTTTACACATTCCTGTTATAATTTCTAGATTACTTTTGCATAAAAAATTACAATTTAAAATGTTATGCTTTATTGATTATATAATAAGTAAAAAAAAAAAAAAGAGAGAGTAAATATTATTTTCACAGGTTTTATTTCATGCCGTTTGTAACCAGCTTCAATACTTATTTAATTAATTAAAATACAGGTAAATTCGAATAGATCGTACCGCGTTTTTTTACCATGGCCACCAACTTGATTGCCGTGACCCGTAAAATTAAGAATAAAACGTTAAAAAATAATGAAATAATGTCCTAAATGTATCCCTAAACCTAACCTGAACCCTAAATCTATCCCTAAAGCTAACCTGAACCCTAAATGTATCCCTAAACCTAACCTGAACCCTAAATCTATCCCTAAACCTAACCTGAACCCTAAATCTATCCCTAAACCTAACCTGAACCTTAATGTATCCCTAAACCTAACCTGAAACCTAAATCTATCCCTAAACCTAACCTGAACCCTAAATCTATCCCTAAACCTAACCTGAACCCTAAATCTATCCCTAAACCTAACCTGAACCCTAAATCTATCCCTAAACCTAACCTGAACCTTAATGTATCCCTAAACCTAACCTGAACCCTAAATCTATCCCTAAACCTAACCTGAACCCTAAATCTATCCCTAAACCTAACCTAATGAAATGAGGTACATCTATGAATTAGCCAAAATACAAATCATTTTTACACACATTTGTCCTTGACACTTGATTTTTTCTTGGCTTTAGTTTTGGCCATTTCTTTTTTTTAAATGTGTTGGGTTGTTGAAAAGGTAAACACAAAGTCAGGCTCAGTATTAAGACTTTGTAGAGGTGGGAGTCCACTGTCAATATGTGTTACTTTAATCCGTTTTAGCTTTGCGTCTTGAGGGATGTCTTTCCAGTTCTTTACTGAATGGAAAAAAAAACAACAACAAAAAAAACATTTTTTAAATTGTTAAAGATGTGCAGTGTGAAAGTTAAATATAACTCTGTGACTCTCTCTGTGACTCTCAAACTCCTGAGAATAGAGATTAATAACTATAGCACACCAACTGTATATTTAGTGCTAACTAAATTAGTCACAATACAATAATAACATATCATTATTTAGTATTAGTTTATTCATTTAGCCTTTAATTTATTGACAGTTGCACAAGTTGGCTTAAATAAATATTTAAATAATGCATAGGCCTATGCCTTAATTATCATTGATTATAGCATATGACCCCTACTCTTAAAAGTCTAATCCATTTACAAGCCTGCATAGTTAACCTTGGGCTGCGGCTATTCAGACCCAATATCAGAAGTGAGAGGTTGGGTTTATTAAAAAATATTTAAAATATTATTGTTGGATTTGTAAAACAAAATTTGTTATCAAATAAAATATAATTGAATGGACAATATGTTTGTAAACGTACTTCTTCCCTTTAAATAAAATAAGCTACCACAAATGAAATCTGAATAGCATTTGGAGTCTAAAGGGACCCGGGTCCAAATAGCTGCCATGTCTCCCCTCCCCAGAGGATTTCATTGTTTCATATTTTGGTATTTAACGTGGGGGGTGGGGTATCCCCTCGCCAGTTCCTAGGCAATTTAAGCAGTAGTCTCCCTTATTTTATCGAAGTTTTTACCGACAGGTATTTTAATTTTCCCCCAACTAAACAAAATACAGCACTTTTTGCGCGCATCATTTATTTCACCGGTGTTGGGTATTGGGGTATCAGCAAGGATGTGTTTCTTTTTTCGGCTAATGTGCTTCTGTGGTCCCCTTATTGGGAGTCACTTCCCTTTGTTTATGATAGATTTAGGGTTCGGGATAGGGTGAGCAACAGAGGGACCAGTAGCGTGCAATTACCCTTTTTTCCTTTCTTTTGAAACGTGTAAGTTAAATTTTAATACAAATTAATGGAACATTTCAATTAAATATACTGCCCACGTGACATCACTGCACTTAGGGTAAGTCAACTCTTGGCAAAACCCATACTGTTAACCCAAAATTTACCTAATAATTATATTATAATATTACTTAGGCTTAGAAATTGCTTCTTAAAAGTTCTTATTATAAATAATGGCACTTTTAGTTACTTTATTTTTTTTAGTCTTTAGTTAAGTTAGTATTTATTAGACAATTTACTATTTTTTTCTTCTCAAACTAAAATTTTAATAGCGGTTAAGGCTAAAAATTAATGCTATAAATACTTTTGCTTCTGTTTAATTATTGGCACACTAGTCGATATATCAATATAAATAATGCACTAAATTTGCGTTAGGCATGACCGAAGAATCGCCACGAACTAACTTTTTGTTTACGTTGCAGATGGGAAGAGAACACAAGCGGTGGTTTACCTATTTACCGATAATTCACTACCTATTGGTGTTACCGACAAAGTAGGAAATTCAAACACTCCACCAAATGCTATGGTTCAGTGGTCGGCAAACTCATTAGTCAAAAAAGCCTAAAAATCAGCAACAATACGATTTTTAAAAATTTATAGAGCCAAATTTATTTTCAAGAACCGAGCCAACCACTGCTAAGTCTATACTATAGAGTTATTCTATTAACAAAGGGTCGAGACCCCAATATATAAAAAGTACTAAGAAAAGTGACTAGTAAATCCAGCTTATAATATTTTTAATATGGATGAGAAAACACATCGAAAATATGCAGTATTATTTTGAAAGCATAGGCATAGGCCTACAAACACTAAGCCTATTTATTTATGATTAAAAATATTTTTTAAATTCTTTAAATTTGTTATTTTTAGTTCATTATTTTGTTAGCAATCTGTGTAAAGGCAGTGGCGCTTAAGTCGCTAGTTACTTTAGTTAGTCTATACACTTTACTTTTACTATTTACGAGGATTTAGCTAATTACGCAAAGAGAAAAAGTGACACCTGGGATGGACAACCCGCTCCACACACCCCCCCCCCACACACACACACACCTCACCTTCTTATGCAACTGAGTAAAGGATATATGATTAATATGTTGCACACAAAAATAGCGTTGTTGTGCCATGGCGCTAGATGTAGTTTGACCTGACTCAAACAATGACAAGAGATTATTATTTTTACCGAGAGAGAGACACTTAAGATCAATAGCCTTCTAATAACCATCATTTTAACAACTCTTGATTAGTATGGCTATATAAAGATCAAACACCTTCTCGTGATTAGTATGGCTATATAAAGATCAAACACATTCGTCAAAAGATTCCATGTTGTGTGTGATTCAAGCCATACGAGTGGAGCTAATCTGTGTCCAAACTTGCAATATTCATGTTGCCTGTGGCCAAGTTTCTAGTAAAGAGAGTGATGCGCAAATGATATTTTAAAAAACTCGGAAAACTGACAAATTTAACAATGCATTACAGCTCAGTTATGGTACATAGTAGAGGTATCTAAATTCCACACCATGACCTTAGATCTACAGTTCGTATTTCCATTCACGTATGTATGACAATGGATGCAGTGATGCTTGTTTTGATTTGGCTGTCATTGTTATGACTTGGGCCAGACAAACAGAGCATTAAAAATGTTTAGGTTTTTATGCCAGATCTTTCCTTTCTGTGGGCAATTGCAATGAGCCAATAGCTATAAAGGCAATCAAACACATTCCAATGGATAAAAATCTTGTTAAGTTGAGCTGCAACACAACATCTCTACTTTCTACTGGCACTGGATTTCATAAGTGCTTGTCACCAAGGGTCGAAACAAATGTTTTTGTGAAAATAAAAGGGTAACGACGGGAGCGAGTTTAAGACATTTTGTGACATATAACAAAATAGTCTGCACTCTCTCTCTCTCTCCCTCAATCTCTCCCTCCCACGCCCTCTCTCTCTTGCTTTCTCACCTTTTTTTAATTTATAAAGCAATGTTTTTAACACCATTAACATTTTGTTTATTAAAGATTTTTTTTATTGCTAGAAATATAATGGCAAAAAAGATAGGGCTATATATGTGCAAAAGGTTGCCTCCATGATATAAAGCAGGTTATTCAAAAGATTTTAAAAACCAAATGAAATCAATAATTAAAAACATTTAAAAGTGAAAATAAAATGCAACTCTAAGAATGGTAGCTAGTCTGGTGAGGGATACAACTTAATTTTGTTAAAAGTGACCTTTTCAGCATTAATTGCAATAAATTTAGGATCTAAAATTATAATAGGAATGTTAAAATAGCAAAGGTATCTCAACGAACAGTGTTGCTCCATTTGAGTATAAAGGTCTCCGCCGTTTACCAAGGTCTTTATTCACCAGATAATTTGAATCAAATAGATAATGTGAACCTGAAAATCATTGTAATCTGTTGCAAAATATGGAATGTCCTTTGAAGAATGTTCTAAGTTCAATGTTGCATCTGTTGTTCTGTATCATCAAAGATGAATCACAACCATACACATGTGCCGTAACAATGTGACACATCTGCTCATCTTACTACGGTTTAAAATATTTCATTGATGTTTTAAAGGTCATTGTTATGTTGTCTCAAATTATTGATACACATATATTTTCTTTAAATAGTATACATGTACAGATTTAATGAAATTAGAAGGAAAAAAACATGGGCATTTTGTTGCAAATGATGAGATAAAGTGAGAATTAAAAAATAAGCTATCAACAAAAAAGTATTACTTTAACAGAGTCAAATTTAAACCCCACTTTAAAAAAATCCAACTATACATTTCTTAAAGGTGTAAGTACACTGCTTTTACTTACAGCTGAAATCAGTCTCAAAGAAACTGTTCAGAGTATCTAATTTTCAAAGTTCTTTTGATCAACTATAAATTCTAATTTCCCAATGAAATCATGTCTATAGCTCTAACTAAACAAAAAAAAAACAAAACAAAAAAAAATTTCACCATTTTAAATTATTAATTTTAGCAGAAAAAACGCCAATAATTTTAGTTCACATTGTGTTTGACCATATTAAAAGACTGAAAACAAACCAGAACTATTACCAGTGAGTGTACTTGAATATTTTTTCTAGAGCTTTCACTTCAGTAATGTGATTAGTGTTCAAACGAAGGTAATTTGTATCAGTTCATCGATTGTTAGTACTATTATTATTTACCTAAGTAAGTTTGTGGACAATCCTTCCCACCACTGCTGGTTTCAAAAGAATATAACTGCTCTATTTAATTAAGACACTAAAACATAACTTTTCTTTGCCGTGCAAAATGTGACCTTCACAATGCAGGCAACAATGAATCAAGATGAATGGTTTTAAAATAATTTTACAGTATCTAAAGTAACCAATAAAACTTCTACAAATAAAAAATAATAATAATTATAATAATTAATGGAAAAAAAAACCTATGGCAAGCCAGTCTAACACCTTTCGCACATGTATGTAGAAGTTTAAACAAAAATAACAATTATAAATGTACATTGGAAAAACAATAATACTCTATATACATGGAGGGCCTACAATTAGACTTGACTTGCCAAACTCCACTCCTGGGTTGTAAATTGACCCAAGTGTGAGTTTATTTCTTTAAAAAAAAACTCTACAGGTCCAAACTTTTAATGGTAACATGTTTGTCATTTGTAATAAAATGTATTATAAAATGGGATGTCATCAACCAACAAAAAAGGCATCATTTAAACACTTCGGAGCAACCATTTCCATTTTCACTTGCAGGCATCCTAACATTATGATCAGTGAAACACCTTATGAAATGCTTATCAGTTCATACACTAGAGATGAAAGAAGAGCCACAAGTAATCCAGGGCAACATTAAGAAAGTACCTATGCTGAATAACCTTACTTCCTGTTCTTTAACTTAAAGCTGTAATTGTAATACATGATTAGTGTAATTGAATCAGGGGTATGTACTCCCATTCCTCCTTAGAAATATCTGTTTTAATCTGGGGAGAAAAAAAAAAGGGGGGGGGGGGGGGGGGGTTGAAATGATTTTATTTACATTTCCAATCCCCATAGACTAATAGGAGATGCAGTTAATTGGGACAAAGCTATAAGATGGAAAGTAAATCAATTAAATAAAAAGTTATGAGTGATGTCAAATGTTGCCAAATATTTAAAAAAACAATTTTCTCCCTGCGCATAGATGGTGAGAAATTTAACTAGTAACAGGACAGTCTAATTACTAATAGTAATTATAAATGTTAATTTAAAAATGATCCTTTTGCATTAGCCTATTTAAAATTCAGTTGCAATATGCCAAGGTGGTAGTAACATAGTATACAAATTAACAACATATTAAAGAAGTTTCAACCAATCTTTTTAAAAATGTATAAATCCTTTTATAAAAAAATTTAACCTGAACAGTAATGGATAATTAACTAATTTAATTAATGGAAACTGAAATAATTAAGTCTGAAGAGTAATTAGATATTGCTGAGTATACCCTTAGCATTATGATATTATTTAAGGTTGCAGATTCTTACTATGGCTTAAGAGACTTATGTCTATAACTTATAACTCATACTAACCTTCACAAATGTTAGACTTATGAAAATTGTATTTTTCAAAGTATTTGTTCAATGGATAATTAGCTTTAATTAAATAAAGATAGATCACTACTACCATATTTTGGGAAAATTAAATGAATGCAAATTACAAATATTTACAAAATGTACATATTACAATAAAGGCTTGCTCTACATGATGAATGAACAAGCTATGATAACAAATTTAACACAACTTCTATCAGCACTTAATGTAACATACTGTTGCCCGATCTTGAGTTTTTGCTGTGAGCTCTACACTCTTCTAATTCATTACATGCGGCCTAAAATAGTAGTAAATTAATTTTTTTTAATATTTTTTTTTGAAGTTTCTTTTTAACCCTTATTTATATTTCCACTAGATAACATGTGGGTTTTTTTTTCGTTGAGAAGAAATTGGCAACCCTAATATACCCTTTTGTCCTAACTTATAACTGAGGTCTTCAAATTTTTTCAAATACTGTGTGATGGCCATGAGATAACAGCCAGCTGCTTTCAATCTTAATAAGAATAACACCTAAGTTATTTTTTAAAAATAATTTACTATCAAGCAAGTGAAATCTATTAGAATTTCCAGAAAATGGATCAAAGCATTGATTTTATTTTTATATGTAGTTTCTTTCAATTATTTAAAGCTTTAATTATTTAAAGAAAAATTTAAAATTGAAGAATTGCACCAGGGAATAAAAGTTGCAATTTCAATAGATTTCAATTACTCACATCAATACAAAAGTCTTATATAAAAAGGTAGGTTTTTTTTTTCCTGTGATGTTGGAATAAACTGGAAGAGAAAAAAACTGCATCTTTTTTTTTTTTAATTCAGGGAAAAAAAATATTTAATTTATCGCGAATGGGTTTTAAAAGTCATGCTACTATATAATTTTTTTAAGAAATTGCATCAACATCACCAATTAAATTTGTTAAGATGGTGTTAAGTCCCAGTAAATCTAATTCCCATCACTCTTAAAAAAATTATCAACACTATAAGTGTAAGCTGGACTATGCAAATTCTTTTTAACCATAAATTGTATTATTGAGAATATAATTTACTTTAAAAAAAATTCAAAGAGTTAATACAAGAGGATACCATTTTGATTTGATGATTTAATATTTCTCAGTCCTAAGGAAAAACTCTTAATAAAAATTGCTTCCCAATTATGGTTGTTCTTGCAGACATATATTCTTAATCATAAAACTAACAGTTTATATTTAATTTATCGGGACATTAGGTTTTGTGAAATATTCCATAATCCATATCTTTCAATTAATTCTGCTATAAGGCACATACACATGTTTGAGATTTACCATATGCTAGACATGCCTTTACCAAAATGAATTAACATGAATGAACAAGAAGCATGGAATGTAATTTCTTTAAACCCTTTCGTCAAACACATCCTCACCTATCTGCATAGAAGAGAAGGTTGTTTTTTTTTTCTTTAACAAAGGTAAGTTCTTTGAACAGCCCATTTTTCCTATTTTAGTCAAAATCTGTTTGTGCCTTACAATATGATTGTGCCAAGGACATTTTTTCAAAGTCACTCTAGACCAGGGGTGGGAAAACTTTTGTAGCTGCGAGCCATATTTCAAGAGCTAACAGAGACACGGTAGCCATAAATGGTGAAAGCGGGGCAGGCATTTTACTCGAATCATGTCTATCCCCAGAACTTTGGAATTTCACCAAAAAACCAAAACAAACCCCATATGGTAGTGACAACCCAATAAAGTGACATATGCCATCAAAAATTTAAATTACATTATTTTTTTCCCTTTTCCATTTCTATGATATTTTAATTGTTTTGTTTTTTCAAAGGAAGCGTGAGCCATTGAAGATGGAAGTGTATGCAACTATTGGCTCGAGAGCCATAGTCTGCCCACCCTTGGTCTAGAGCACTGAAACTTCTTTGCTATTCTTTTATTAATGATTTTGAAAAATGTTCACATAGCTTGGTGAATTCTCTTCACTTTATAATATTCATCCATATTTTTAAAACATTTAAAAAAAAAAAAAACTTTTTTTTCCCCCAGCTGCCCTGCCGCTGAAGTGTAGGGTAGTGTCTGATAATGGGCAAAAGCTAAAGTCAAATATGAATAAATTTCAAAGATTGTTCTTAAAGGCTGAGCTTAACATCTTAAAAGTAAAAAACTTACATCACTTTAAATCATAACTGAAAATCAATCACCCATCATTTAACTGAATTACCAATCAATTATATCTGCTAATTTATTTCCCCCCCCCCCCCCCCCTTTTTTTTTTTTGCATAGAAGTAGCTGCTCTCAGAATAGTTATGAAGAATGGAAACCTATTTTTTTTTTTAAACCAATTTAAACATTTAGATTCTTTTTAAATATATACACGATTATCGTTTTAAGTCATTTTGTAAAAAAAACAGATGGTTTTAATTAAATGTGTCTTTTCCTCTCCCTTGTCATGATAATCTAAACCTTCTAATGGTCTAAAGTGATAGCATCAGTTCTAATATGTCCTTTAGAGGCTAATATCATTATTTTAACAAAATAGATTTTGTAAGTGTTAATGCAGCATTCATAAAATCAGTATTTTAAAAAAAAAAGTTGAGTTGTTTATATGCCAGAAGGGGGACTTGGCTTTAGCTTTAGATTGTGGACTCATTGGTCTGTGGCGGCTTTTGCTGGGGGTCTTTCTTCTGGTAGATGCCGATAAATGATCCATCTTCATTGAAATGTGTGTCTTCTTCATCTCCATACTCCCCTAGGCTTTCATCATCTCCGATAGGTCCGTCATCATACTCAAGGTCTACTCTTGGTTTTTTGTCAGGATAATCATAATCTTCATAAGCACTGTTTAAAAGGTGGAAAAAACAAAGATATTAAAAATAAAATCAGTGGTTTTCAAAAGACTCATCATCTTTTTTTTAATTGCAGCTCCCTAGATCATATAAATTTTGGTGGAAATTTGATTAAAATATCAGAATTAACCATAGGAGAGCATAGAAAACACTGAGTTATTGTGCATCCATTTATTATAGATACAAAAATAATCAAATCCATATATTTTAATTTTTTGATACATTTTTATTACTTAGACACAGCACCAGACCTGTTTGCCCCCGTACTCCTAAAAATCATACAATATTGTCTCAACATTGTACATTACAGTACCGGTATCTTAATAGTAAATTCATAAACATAAATTTTACATAATGTATACAATAGCTACTGGCATCGCTTCTTGTGGGATTCAGTTAAGCTGGCATCAAAAAAGGTGACATCTAAAAGTAGATGATATTACAGTTGGATAAATACCACAAGCTGTAAATGGGTGAAAGGAAGAGGGGGGTACAGTTGAGAGTGCATTCTCTAGTTTTCTCCATTTCTGCACTCATCGCAGTTCAACCATAAGAAATAATTGTCACAAAATTACGTCATACAGCACCATAGCAAACAAATGTAATGATGGACAATCTATGTAATACAAACGCTAATTTTTTTTAATCACATTTATTACTCCCTCCACCTATTGCACGCATATTTTTTTGATGACCCCCCTTTTCTATATGGGTTGCTGCTGCAGCATTCGAGATTTAAATATTTTTGGACATTCAGGCTGAATATTGTAGAATTTTTGAATAACGTACTTACTTTCTGCTCAGACCCCACCCCCCAATACACTTCTACACATGCATAGGACAATCTTTAAAATTGACAACCCCCTCCCCCTTCACACACACACACCCATACACAAAATCTCCTAAATCAACACCATTGCATTCCCCTTTCAGGGCAAACATAATATAAATATAGATGGTCGCCAACCAATTGTATTTCTCGATCCATTCGCTGCTGGATGCAAATGCAAGTTAAAACTAACAACTGAAAATGTACTTTTTAATTAATTTTTATTAAGTCTATATTATTGTTTTAATAGGAAAAACTACCGGAATGTTTATATTTTCAACCCAGTCTCTTAAAATTGTAGTTCTGGTGGGTCTCTGCCAACAATCATAAAAGACTTCTCAAAATTGTACACCAAAATCATAAGAGTTAACAGGTCTGCAGTACTGAGGAAATATTGTTTTGAAAATGCTTGAATGCTGCAACTTTTAAGAGGGTTTAAATGAATATCAGTCAGATAATTATGAGGATCAGTCGCCTAACCATTTTACAGCTCCACCTTTCAAGCTAAAATCTAGATTGGATTCATTAATTGATCTTTAATGGGAATTTATTTATGTTTTGAAACACAGCATAGAAGAACTTCAAAAAAAATAATAATAATTTCTTAAATAATGGAAAATATGATTGAACTATATTTTTTTTTTAAATTAAAAAAACAACTTACGGTCGGGAGTATTCACTGAAACCTTTATCCTTCAATTCTTTTTCAGGATCAAGACCAGCTCGTGTCTCTTTTTTGTCCACTGGGATAAAATAAATTTTGCTTAAAATATATCCCCGACTTCTTCAAAAATGTTTCAGGAAAAGGAATAATTCATTGGAGAAGAAAAAAATTCCCAAAAGTAGTGGTAAAAAAAATATTCATGTCAAGAGTTTTGCTATAAAGAAATACATTTTAATTTGATCAGTGATTTCTTTTTAAAAAGGAATAAAGATAAACAACTTACCATTGTAGTCTCCCTCTTGTTGTTTTCGACAGATAACGAATATGATTATTATAATGACTATGATAAGGAACAGAATTCCAATAATCAGGCCAATTATCCACATGTCTATTCCTGCACTTTCTGCTACTACCACTGAAATATGTAATGAGTTAATTAGTAACTTATAAAGAGAATTTTTCAGGTTTAAAAGTATTTCAGCATTAAACAGAAAACAGAATATTTTCGAGCCAAATCAGATGCAAATATCTTACATGGAAATTTTTACTTACAGAAATTTTTCTACATATTTAAACCATAAAATTATTAGTTTTTTTTTCAATCAAATAAAATTACAGAAAAACAAGTTATTTGGTGGTTAATTGGTGACTTAAAAAATATTAGGGAAAGAGAGCTGTAATAACGACATACTATATGCAGTTAACTTTAACTATGTTTGCTTGAATTTTGATCAGTTTTTTTGTAATTGATCACAACATAATAATTCTAGACCTAATGATGGTTCCTGGAAAGTTTCGCCAAATTAAATTAACAACACAATTTTTAATTTGTAAAAATAATTTAAATTTCGCATGTGTTGAAAATAGTTGACTGTCCATTCACTGTCCACCTATCCAATGTCTCTGATCATTCACTGCTGAATGCACAGCCCAAAATGATATTTCTTTTATTATTCATTGGCGGATTCACTGCCCATCTATCATATTTCTCAGTCCATTCATCGCAGGATATTCTATACTTTGTAAGTATTAACCGGTATTAAATTGAAGCAGTAATTTATTTTTTTAAAATCAAGTTTATTACTTGAGTAAAAACAAATAACTTCCACTCGTATAAATATAATCCTCTCAACATTTATATTACAAATTTTAATAAACAGCCTTCTTATAAAATGTGGTTTGGATTAATTTGACTACATTTCAAATTATACGAGTTACTACAAAACAAGGCCATGGGTAGTTTGAAGGTGAAGGAATATAAAAAATACAAACATTGTGTGATTTTGCAAGACGCAATGAGGAGGTGAAGAATTAGAATAACAAAACATCATGGCAGTTTTACTTGCTACACTTGACAATTTATAAAGACTTAAATAAATTTCAAATAAGCTTAAGTATTAAAAAAGAAATCAAGTACTAATTAATTCAATCACACCATCAACCCAATTAATATCACCAATACTAGGTGAAGCTAGATGGCTCTTTTAAAATAAACAAAATAGAAAACAAATAAAAGTCGACTTAACTACCTACCATCTGGCTCAGGCTTATCTTTTAGTACAACATGCACGTCTACGTTAATTGAATCAAATGTGTGTGATATGACTCTTCTGTAGATTCCTCCCACTGTCTCATATTCCTTTTCTGACAATAGACTGGTATTGATAATAGTAGCATGGGTGACGGGATCGATGATCAGGAAATTAGGATCTACCCCAACTGTTGTACTTTTATTCTGAAAGTGGAGCCACCTGGTGGGGGACAAATTCAATAAATATGTGAATTATAAACAAAAATAAATCTAACGAGAACTTTCATTTAAATATATAAGAAGTGATAATACATAAGGTATCCTTGTTTGATGTCTCAATAAATTTTACCATAGTATTCCATTCAACTATGTTATATTTCCAAAATAAATTTGCTGATATAAAGATCCATGTTAAAGTGCTTTAATAAACTAATTCTTACTTGTAAACCAGTGTCTGTGCTTCGTCTGTTGTGGCTTTAATGGTAAGGTCTATGACGTCACCGTGATCAATGTTCTGTTCTAGGGCTGGTTGTTGTGTTATTGTTATAGGCACTGCATACAACATAACGAACATAAAGAAATAGTATGAAATGCATGAAATATTTGTATACAGCCTAATGTTTAGTTTCAATTTCTCTTAGGTAAAATTTTTATTAAGAATTAAATAATACTCACTTACTGGTTTATTGGAGTAAATTTTAATCCTTTTAAATAATTAATTTCAAGTATTTGTTGAAATAATTATTATAGACTTTAAAGTTTGAGTTTTCTCCTAACTGAAACAGTTCAACCACATACATAGAACATTAAGACATCCATCTCCCCATGTTGTGCCTCTTGCATTAGTAACGGAACATTGGACACACAATATATCTCTGGCCTTGTTGACCCCCTTTACGGTCAGTTTCTTGTTTTCAATGACGAATTTGGTTCGATCTGAAAAATAATAATGCAATATTATTCATAAATAAAATTGTTCTTCAAGAGCCATTTCAAAATTTCATCGCTTCAGTGAAGAAAATTTAATCAGCTTATTAATGAATTCATCAAAAACCTGCTACTACTAAAAATGTCAACATTTACCAGTGTGTGGTCCCGTGGCTTCACCATTGATGTACCAGTTTGGTGCGGAAGGGGCTTGTTCATTAGATGCAGATCTAGCGTCACAGCTAAATACAACATCTTTACCCTCAGAGACTGTCTGATCCCTTGGTCCACCATCAACAAATATAGGAGCCGCTACATTTAGAAGAGAGTAAAAATAAGCCAAATGAATAATTGTAAAATGATCCTTCTTACATTCATCTTCATGAAATCAAATCTATTTGCAAAAGCTAAGGAAACATTTACCAAATGCCAAATCAACACTAGGCACTGGGCTATGAAAACAAAATAACTGGTAGCTTTTAAGTAATTTAAAAAATGTTGTCATCTCAAATATGTGATAGTTGCTCATGCCCAAATAGCCAAAATATGTTGGTGCCACCAAACAACAGAAAGAAGGGTGGATTTGAGAAGTTGGGAGATTGTATTAAAAAAACTATCCAAGGTCACTTAATAAGAGTTTAGTTTTTCTTCCTAGCATGTTTATGAAAGTTGACATAAATCAGCCATTGCCAATCGTAATTCATTTTATGGCATACGATTTTGACAACACAATTCACAAAGATTTTCTCCCTCACATACTTGTAACAAAATCAACACCTGAAGAAATATTTCAAATTGATTGATGATTACACCAGATTGGAAGAAAAGTGTGAGGATATGTGCGGATGGAGATTGAGCTATGGCATTACTTTTTGCAAAGTTGAAGGCTGTAGTATGGGTGAATTTTAGCATTCACAGGGAAGCTGTGGCCGTAGAAGAAAAGTTTTAAACTGTTACTATCCATGAACTTTTAAAATTTATGAACTTCTAATTTAGTCTCTAGTAATTTCCTCTTGTACGGTACTCATCTTGGACAGAATACCCCAGTGAGATTTGTGGGTGTACTGCCATAGGGATATTGGCACTCACTTGGACAGAATACCCCAGTGAGATTTGTGGGTGTACTGCCATAGGGATATCGGCACTCACTTGGACAGAACACCCCAGACAGATTTGTGGGTGTACTGCCATAGGGATATCGGCACTCACTTGGACAGAACACCCCAGACAGATTTGTGGGTGTACTGCCATAGGGATATCAGCACTCACTTGGACAGAATATCCCAGTGAGATTTGTGGGTGTACTGCCATAGGGATATCGGCACTCACTTGGACAGAACACCCCAGACAGATTTGTGGGTGTACTGCCATAGGGATATCGGCACTCAATTGGACAGAATACCCCAGTGAGATTTGTGGGTGTACTGCCATAGGGATATCGGCACTCACTTGGACAGAATACACCAGTGAGATTTGTGGGTGTACTGCTTTTGGGATATCAACTTAAAAGAAGAAAAGTGGATAATAATTCAAATGCATTTTGTCATGACCTCTGTGAAGTGGATTTTTTCAGCACAGGTTTCTCTAACGAATAAATCAACTTCGAGTGGAACAAGATCTAAGAATAAAGTTATCAATATTTTTCTCAAAACCTACAACTTTAAATTAAGAAGATAATTATAACCTGTTTAATAGATTATTTACAAGGTTTTAGTTACATTTTTCTCAATTTGTGCAAGAGAACTTTATTTTAATGTGTGAAATCTATATAGACAATCAAATCTGTTTTGTGGTACCTACAGGCCAGTATTAATGATAATTTGAGTGGGTCACAAAGAAATATAAAAGTAATAACCACGATAAAAACAAAAATGTTTGAGATAAGCCGATTGATACATTTTTAGGACTTAATATGTGCCCTGCTTTGCATCATTTTTTAAGGAAATAGTGGAACAAGCAGACAGGACTGAAGAAAAAAACAACAAGAAATAGAAAACAGTTTAAAAAACTTCAGTGTTTGGAATTTGCCACGAATGCTATGTCATTGCAGAAAGTTGGGTTCTCCAAAACAAAAAAATATGTGTTCTGTTTTGGCCAGTCTGCTGAAGAAGGTGCTTAGCTGAAACGTTATCTTTTTATTGTCCTGTCGTTATATTTCAAACTTCCACACACCTTGTTCCACTAATTCCTTCACACAGCTTCAACTCAGGCAGTCCTTCATTTATTTAAATGACTCTCTTCTACTTTAAACTTTCTGAACGCAAGTTACACGAAATAAATGTAACTATTCCAGACGGTAATGGCACTGTGACTATAAGGTAAATTAAAATAATTACTCACATGTTACATTCAAGAGCACTGGTTGAGGAGGAACCGTGCCAGCACTGTTTTCAGCAGAACAGTAGTAATTCTTTTCATCCTGTTCCGACACAGACAAGATGGTCAAGGTTCGGCCATCACTTGATATGGTATATTTTCCACCACTTGAGATTTCCCTGCCATCATCCATTGACCACTTAATTTTTGGTATATAGGGAGGTTGTGGGTCACTTAAATTGTTTAAAAATAAATTATTATAGAGATGCATTGGTAACTTATTAAGATTGTTATAAAAGAACAACATTTTAGGTATAGTATGATATACATATACAACATATGTAAATTTATTTAAGACGTGTGAATTTTTTTTTTTGTACTGATTAAGGCATTTTGCTGAAACGCTTGAATTTGTATTTTGTGTAATAATAATTGAAGCTTACATAAATCGTTTTATCTACACAAATCGTGCCCCATTGACCCATTTGTATGGCATTTTTTGCTCTACAGCGGTCCAAAACGATAAGACGTTAGATGTAAAGCTAGAGAGTTTTATTAGCGCCTTTGAGTGTTTATGCTATGTTGTCAAATTTGGACCAAATAAAATATGTGCAAGTCATTATTGTATAAGTATCTCCCTTTCATGGAAGTGTCTGCGTCACAGTTTGATTTAACACAACTAAACTGGCAAAGGTTTGCTGATATGCTGTTGATGGAAGACTAATTTCTCCACTCCCAATGCTAAGATCGTATATTTCAGATTCAAAAGGAAGGTTACTGATGTTTATTATAAATATTTATTAATACTTGTTACCCAAACAGTACCTTAATACATAAATATGGTTTACACATACACAAATTATTTACGTCATTATTCAATCACTGTGAAGTATAATATTCAAGTGAAGTATAATGTTCAATCACTGTGAAGTACAATGTCGTAAATTACCTTTTAAGAAATCATACCAAATGACACGACTTTTTAAAAAAAAACTATAACACTTAATGTAAGATAAATATCAACTTACTATCCAGAAAATACACATTCCAGGGTTGCTTTACTGTACAAATTAACTAATACACCATCGTTACTGTACTGCAGTAATGGCTTTACAGGTGTGGGGCCTGGTTGAGTGTATTATTAAAATTTTATTATTATTGAGCGGAAGTGATTTTATTTTGTTACTGCATCATCTCTATCAAACATATAGGAGGCCAGATGTTTTAAAATGACAAGAGGTACATAATCAAGAATCACACTACTAAGACATAATTCAAGGCACATAAAAAACGTCAAGAATGGCACCACTAATACATAATTCAATGCACATAAAAAACACCAAAAATGGCACCACTAATACATAATTCAATGCACATAAAAAAAAACACCAAGAATTGCACCCTTAATACATACTTCAATACACACAAAAACCCCAAGAATGGCTCCACTAATATGTAATTCAAAAACAAAATGAACCTCTGTTTCATCTTGTTTAATATGCTTGTGTTGATAAAAAATTTTTTTAATTTATTTGAAATGTTATAAAAAATATAATTACTGCATATTGAAATGTGTTTGTCTAAAGATAATTTATTCACTCTATAGTTGCATCAGATGAGCAAAAACACATCTTTAGCACAGCTTGTGCAAAAAAATTAAACCATGACATTTATTCTTTGTTGAACTTATGCTCACATATATTATATTATATATTGCAACTAAAAGTATTCCACTGATAAATGTATGGTGTAAGACAAAATAGAAAAAAATATATCAGGAGAAAAGAGAAAGTGGGTTTTTTTTCTGCTTCCATGCTGTTGGTCACTCCCATGGTTTGACTACATAAACATGGATTAGATGATAATACCATGAATTAAAATGAAAGAAATTATTCAAATCGAAAGTATGCTATATTTAAAATAAATTTTTTTTTGGCCTGTTTTCATTAGCCCCGCTCAAATTACTTGAACCAAGTTTAGAAAAAAATAGAAAAGGTATTAGCATCCTCCTGAATTTGAAAAATTGAAAGTTGTCCAAGTTTATACTACTCAGGTTTACAAAAATTTCGTCAAATCCCATAAGAAAATGAAATTATATATAAAAATATTCAAGTTGTGATATCTTTTTTTTCCTTCTTAGAACAATACAATTATAAATCCCCTAATGACACTTACTAGCAGCCTCCTTAACTTGTAAGTTATTAACACTTCCAAAACGGAGTATCTTTTCAGTGGTACTGCTAATGCCACAAAGATAAGTAAAGACGGTTGTGGCATCAGTCCTTTTGACAAAAGTAAAGTGAAGGGTTCCTGTTGAAAAAAGAAAAAATTAATTTAGCTTCATTATTAAAAATTATACTGCAAACTATCTATGTAATGGTTGGAGTTGTTATAAGTGCTTTTATGAAGCATTCTAAAGGATGCATTCTCTGAGTTATGTTTAATAAGACCCTTTCCTGATCCACTATAGTAGACCCAAGTCAATAAATGCTTTTGAATTGAAAAATACTACGAACAACTTTATCCAAAATATCTGAAAAATCCTGTTTTGTTTGCACAAATTACTATTGCTAAATTTAAGTTCCAATAATACATTGTAGTGTGTTAATGGATATACATTTTCCTTTAAAGTTGTGGAGAATAGCTGAATTAAAAATACTTTATTTTCTATTTAAAAAAACTATTTAATCAAAATAATCAAATGATCTGTTAACTCTGTGTTTTAGTATTATTTTCTTTCTGACCATATGAATCATCTAATTTGATTAGCTAAAAGAAGTTACAGCCTTAGTCTCTTCACCATTAAACACAGCAGCCGTTTTGCTAGTTGTAAAGCAACCGATTTATGCTTCCTTTTTTGAAAGCTGACGGGACGTGGATTTTTTTTAACCCTTGTAACTGACAGCAATGGTCCCAGATAGAGACCTTCAGTCACCGTTTGACAGTTGTACCTTTCACAGCATAACAGTTTTACTGAGATTTTTACCCTGGTATTCCCAAAATAGTAAAATATCATATTAGAATAATATAATCCCATGTGAGAATAGTACTCTCAGTATTTACAACCGACCATACTTGTTAACTTTGATTACAACATTTTAAAAAACAATTTTATTATATTTATTTTTCTGATACTGCATGTTTTCAGTCGCTGCTATTATTAATATAATACATGGTTCCAACCCACTTTCAAAACAAAGATTCCAAACTCTTTCTCAATTAAATGCAGAAATGTTCAAATATCGCAGCGAGAGTTTGTTAAATAAAATGAATTGTTCCATTTACAAAATCTCTCTTAGGTCTTACAAGTTGATCAAAAAAGGGTAAAATAAATAATTTTCCCATGCCATAAGGCTAAACTAAATCATTTTAAAATAATTATTTAAAATTAAAGCCAAATAATAAAGAAATATTGATATACAGTACAAAAAAAAATTAAATGGCTCAATTTTGTCCATTGGTTAAACAACAAATACTAGTAATACTGAGATCTTCTCAGTGGAGCTTACTATAAGTATTTTTTTGATGTATTTGAGGAAGATGGGATCCACCATTCTCTATTTACAATAACCAATAAGACAAAACTATAAAATACTCATAATTACTTTTGACACTAAACATAACACAAAATGTGTTAAATTTATTCATCAATTGAATTATACTAAGTTGAAATCTTGTTTTTAACAAAGTTTTTCAAACTTGGATTTGAGCATGTCTAAAGTCAATCAATAAACAACAGCCTGCTAAAAATAGATGAGAATCTCAAAAATTTCCGCCAATCATATTTCTCGAGTTATTCACTGCTGGATTAAAAAATAGAAATTTACAAGCTAAAACTTGTATTAAAGCCGAAAAGAACTGTAATCATTTTTTTTTTTTAATTTGTCACAAAAATTGTATTTTTGACAGCTATTGGGATAAAACTGATAAAACACAAAAATACTACATTGTAAACCAAAAGGATAAGAGTAACCAAATATATACTCACCTAAATGATCAACGTATAAACGACCATTGTCCATTTCAACCTGTTGGCTTTTATCGTCCTTGTACCAGTTATAGGCAATGTCATCTCCAACAACTTTACCCTGGTTGGCACACTCCAACTTCGTGTATGAATACTCATCAGCAGCCTTAAAGACTGGTTGTGTGTCTATGAAGGTGTCCACACCTGTCAATGACATTTTAAATTTAATTACATATGCATAAACAGAGCTCCAATCACTTCAGACAAATTACTGTTACTCTAAGAATAAATAAAATGTTTAAACATAATAGGTCCAAGGTCAGATTGACTATCTTACAAGTTATATATATGTTGTATTTGTATGGTTTTTTTTAAAGATGTCTGCAAGTTTTATATCAAAGTAGCAATTTAACAACTGGACATTTTTTAATTGAATAATATTTCAAATAATGAAACAACATTTGATCAAGTTACAGATTTGTTGAAGTTATTGAGCAACTACAAAACAGTATTTTCTGAACAAGATGCAAAACAAAAGAAGTGAAAATAAGTTCAAATCTACATTCTGAGTAAAAAATACAAAATTTTAAAAATAATTTCTATCACTACCAATTGTAAGGTTTTTTAAAATTATTTTCTAAAAAGAATCTATGAATCTTTAATACAACTAGAATTAAAATATAATCGTTTACTTCAGCTTACTTTAACATAATAAAAATATATGAATTCAATCAGATTAGCAACCAGTGTACGTCGAACAGAACAAGAAGAAGAAGAAACTGCCGGTTAACATCAAAGTAATTTTGCTAACGATCTTACATATAATTTTTGTTGATAAGACTCTGAATTTGTTGTTCTCACCAAGAGAATTGTTATGCCTATTGTTAACAACGAGGAACATTCAAAGTACTTTGACATAATATCAGATAACCAATTAATAATACTTATAAATAATTTGCAAATATGAATGCAGACCTGTTTACCCTCAAACTCCTAAAACTGTACAATATCGTCTCCAAATCATACAATACAGTAACTTAATAGGAAATATACACATAGTATATATAATGTATACAATAACAATTCGCATGTATAGTGGGATCAAGTTAAGCTGACCTGAAAAAGGTAACTTCTAAAAATAGATGAGAGAAGTTTATATTGCAATCAAAACGTCCCCAAAACGTTATCATTGATGATGAGGTGAACCTTTGAATTGCAAGAGCCAGCACGAAATTCAGAAAAATGTCTAAGAATGTGTGGACAAGGAGAGACATCAGCACCCACCAAAATAAATGTTTACAAGGCAGCTGTGCTTACAACGCTGCTATATGCATGTGAAACATGGACAGTCTATCAACGCCATGCTAGGCAACTAAAACACTTTCATGTGATGAATGCGCCTCATAACATTCCTCAAAATCAAATTGCAGCACAAGATCCCAAACAATGAGGTCTCCCTTGCATACACACCTTATTAATGCAGTCCCAGCTTCACTGGGCAGGCTATGGTGCCAGAATGTCAAACGACCTCTTGCCCAAAAGAATATTTTATGGTGTACTCAGGGAGACATGCGGTTTGCTAGGGGTCAGAAGAAACATTTTAAAGACACACTTAAAGCATCTTTGAGACATTTCACATTGACCCGGGCATGTGGGAACAATCCTTCAAGGGATCGAGACCCTTGGTACTCCACCCTACACAAGAGCTCAACACAAGATGAGACCAACAGAATTAACTAACTACAATACATAAAAGATAAAAGACAAGACAGAAAAGCATGAGTTAACCTGACCTGGAGTTGTCCCAACCCTACCCTGCCCCAAAACATTTCCTTCCAGATCCGCCTGATCAGCCACCTGTGCACCCACGGATAGATTCAACCCCAACATTGAGATGTTTAAAATTTTCATGATAGATTTTTTACGGATGAAGTACCAAAATAATACTTTGGTGAAATATTCTACTCCTGGGCAGGTCTCCTTGGGCAAAACATATTGGGGGGGGGGGGGGGGGGGCGCGCCCTGCCTCAAGGTAACCTTCCTCTGTAAAAGGAGGGAGGATCCCCGAGGTAGGGTCCCGGAGGACCTCGAAGAGCTTTGAACCGGTTCATTGATAACATTCTAAATGTAACTTCTGGGTTTAAGGGAACAAAGAAGAATATAAATTGAAGTATTCTTTAACACACTACAGAGAAATGACAACTTGTCTTGTAAAAAAAAAAAAAAGTTACAAGACTCACGGATCGAATAAATTGTTACTGTTGGGGAAAAACTTGCTGCGGTGATTCTACTACCACCCTGGGCGCCGAAGACGGTGGAGGCCACACACATGTAATCACCCTCCTCTCTTGAAGTGAAACCAGTAAAGGACAGGTTACCAGTTGTTGCATCAAATTTAACATACTGATCGGGGACGATGGGTGTTGTCCCTTTCAGCCACTTGTACCTGGACAAGAAAAAAAAATATAACAAGAAAGATATTTAATTTCAAAAATTTAATAATTATGGAAACTAAATGTCATAGAGACTGTGTTGTCATAGCACACATTTATAAGATATCCCCATTGAGTACTACCAATGTATGTATACTTTAAAGCCTTCATAGCTTTTACTGAGAATTTTTTTAACATTTAATTTGTCTTCCCTCATAGTGCTTTGTATCTATGAGCTATTTTTAATTTAATCCTATCAAATAAATCAAGATTTACAATGAGCGAACATAAATAAATTATTTTTATCCCAAACAGTGAACATGTATCCTGAAAAATATTAACACAACGACATCAATCAATTTTAATTTATAGACATTTTCCCATACAGAATATACAAATACTTCTTGACAACTCTAAATCCCATCACAGTCATAAAATTGTTGCAACTTACATTGGAGGATCAGGTCTACTTTCAGCCCTGCAGGGAACGACAAAGTTGCTGTTGGAAGTGTGGTATTTCACAGTAACTTTTCCGGGTTCTATAATGTTAGGTGGTACGCGCACTGAAATAAAAATAATTTGCAGTAATTTTTGAGTCACAATTACAGGAAAGTGTTCCACATTTGAAAAAATGCTTTAGTTATACAAAAAAATACACCAAAATCTACACTTCCAGTACAACAAAATCTACATTTCCAGTACAACAAAATCTACATTTCCAGTACAACAAAATCTACATTTCCAGTAAAACAAAATCTAAATTTCCAGAACAAAATCTACATTTCCAGTACAACAAAAGCTACATTTCCAGTACAACAAAATCTACATTTCCAGTACAACAAAAGATACACTAACCTTCTGCAAGACTGTAGGATATGGCACTTAAAGCCAACATCAATGAAAAAAACCACACCATCTTGGTGAAGTTTTGTGTATTTGAAGATAGCTGTTGTCACAACCTATAAGAGGAAAAAAAAATAATTGGGGGTTAATTTGTTGAGCAAAATGTAGATGATTTTTATAAATAAAATGTATATTTACTTCTTTATAATTTCCTAGTTTTTCAATGACACGTGGCATGATTTGTTGAGCAAAATGTAGATGATTTTTATAAGTAAAATGTATATTTACTTCTTTATAATTTCCTAGTTTTTCAATGACACGTGGCATGATTTGTTGAGCAAAATGTAGATGATTTTTATAAATAAAATGTATATTTACTTCTTTATAATTTCCTAGTTTTTCAATGACACGTGGCATGATTTGTTGAGCAAAATGTAGATGATTTTTATAAATAAAATGTATATTTACTTCTTTATAATTTCCTAGTTTTTCAATGACACGTGGCATGATTTGTTGAGTAAAATGTTTTCTCCTTTTTTTATGTCATAGTTTTATGGTTCATGACAAGATGCCAACCTCAGCCCCTTCATGTTGCTTTGATTAGCATCCACATCTGGTTCTAACAACCTCAGCCCCTTCATGTTGCTTTGATTAGCATCCACATCTGGTTCTAACAACCTCAGCCCCTTCATGTTGCTTTGATTAGCATCCACATCTGGTTCTAACAACCTCAGCCCCTTCATGTTGCTTTGATTAGCATCCACATCTGGTTCTAACAACCTCAGCCCCTTCATGTTGCTTTGATTAGCATCCACATCTGGTTCTAACAACCTCAGCCCCTTCATGTTGCTTTGATTAGCATCCACATCTGGTTCTAACAACCTCAGCCCCTTCATGTTGCTTTGATTAGCATCCACATCTGGTTCTAACAACCTCAGCCCCTTCATGTTGCTTTGATTAGCATCCACATCTGGTTCTAACAACCTCAGCCCCTTCATGTTGCTTTGATTAGCATCCACATCTGGTTCTAACAACCTCAGCCCCTTCATGTTGCTTTGATTAGCATCCACATCTGGTTCTAACAACCTCAGCCCCTTCATGTTGCTTTGATTAGCATCCACATCTGGTTCTAACAACCTCAGCCCCTTCATGTTGCTTTGATTAGCATCCACATCTGGTTCTAACAACCTCAGCCCCTTCATGTTGCTTTGATTAGCATCCACATCTGGTTCTAACAACCTCAGCCCCTTCATGTTGCTTTGATTAGCATCCACATCTGGTTCTAACAACCTCAGCCCCTTCATGTTGCTTTGATTAGCATCCACATCTGGTTCTAACAACCTCAGCCCCTTCATGTTGCTTTGATTAGCATCCACATCTGGTTCTAACAACCTCAGCCCCTTCATGTTGCTTTGATTAGCATCCACATCTGGTTCTAACAACCTCAGCCCCTTCATGTTGCTTTGATTAGCATCCACATCTGGTTCTAACAACCTCAGCCCCTTCATGTTGCTTTGATTAGCATCCACATCTGGTTCTAACAACCTCAGCCCCTTCATGTTGCTTTGATTAGCATCCACATCTGGTTCTAACAACCTCAGCCCCTTCATGTTGCTTTGATTAGCATCCACATCTGGTTCTAACAACCTCAGCCCCTTCATGTTGCTTTGATTAGCATCCACATCTGGTTCTAACAACCTCAGCCCCTTCATGTTGCTTTGATTAGCATCCACATCTGGTTCTAACAACCTCAGCCCCTTCATGTTGCTTTGATTAGCATCCACATCTGGTTATAACAACCTCAGCCCCTTCATGTTGCTTTGATTAGCATCCACATCTGGTTCTAACAACCTCAGCCCCTTCATGTTGCTTTGATTAGCATCCACATCTGGTTCTAACAACCTCAGCCCCTTCATGTTGCTTTGATTAGCATCCACATCTGGTTCTAACAACCTCAGCCCCTTCATGTTGCTTTGATTAGCATCCACATCTGGTTCTAACAACCTCAGCCCCTTCATGTTGCTTTGATTAGCATCCACATCTGGTTCTAACAACCTCAGCCCCTTCATGTTGCTTTGATTAGCATCCACATCTGGTTCTAACAACCTCAGCCCCTTCATGTTGCTATGATTAGCATCCACATCTGGTTCTAACAACCTCAGCCCCTTCATGTTGCTTTGATTAGCATCCACATCTGGTTCTAACAACCTCAGCCCCTTCATGTTGCTTTGATTAGCATCCACATCTGGTTCTAACAACCTCAGCCCCTTCATGTTGCTTTGATTAGCATCAACATCTGGTTCTAACACCCAACCTCAGCCCCTTCATGTTGCTTTGATTAGCATCCACATCTGGTTCTAACAACCTCAGCCCCTTTATGTTGCTTTGATTAGCATCCACATCTGGTTATAACAACCTCAGCCCCTTCATGTTGCTTTGATTAGCATCCACATCTGGTTCTAACACCCAACCTCAGCCCCTTCATGTTGCTTTGATTAGCATCCACATCTGGTTCTAACAACCTCAGCCCCTTTATGTTGCTTTGATTAGCATCCACATCTGGTTCTAACACCCAACCTCAGCCCCTTCATGTTGCTTTGATTAGCATCCACATCTGGTTCTAACACCCAACCTCAGCCCCTTTATGTTGCTTTGATTAGCATCCACATCTGGTTCTAACAACCTCAGCCCCTTCATGTTGCTTTGATTAGCATCCACATCTGGTTCTAACAACCTCAGCCCCTTCATGTTGCTTTGATTAGCATCCACATCTGGTTCTAACAACCTCAGCCCCTTCATGTTGCTTTGATTAGCATCCACATCTGGTTCTAACAACCTCAGCCCCTTCATGTTGCTTTGATTAGCATCCACATCTGGTTATAACAACCTCAGCCCCTTCATGTTGCTTTGATTAGCATCCACATCTGGTTCTAACAACCTCAGCCCCTTCATGTTGCTTTGATTAGCATCCACATCTGGTTCTAACAACCTCAGCCCCTTCATGTTGCTTTGATTAGCATCCACATCTGGTTCTAACAACCTCAGCCCCTTCATGTTGCTTTGATTAGCATCCACATCTGGTTCTAACAACCTCAGCCCCTTCATGTTGCTTTGATTAGCATCCACATCTGGTTCTAACAACCTCAGCCCCTTCATGTTGCTTTGATTAGCATCCACATCTGGTTCTAACAACCTCAGCCCCTTCATGTTGCTTTGATTAGCATCCACATCTGGTTCTAACAACCTCAGCCCCTTCATGTTGCTTTGATTAGCATCCACATCTGGTTCTAACAACCTCAGCCCCTTCATGTTGCTTTGATTAGCATCCACATCTGGTTCTAACAACCTCAGCCCCTTCATGTTGCTTTGATTAGCATCCACATCTGGTTCTAACAACCTCAGCCCCTTCATGTTGCTTTGATTAGCATCCACATCTGGTTCTAACAACCTCAGCCCCTTCATGTTGCTTTGATTAGCATCCACATCTGGTTCTAACAACCTCAGCCCCTTCATGTTGCTTTGATTAGCATCCACATCTGGTTATAACAACCTCAGCCCCTTCATGTTGCTTTGATTAGCATCCACATCTGGTTCTAACAACCTCAGCCCCTTCATGTTGCTTTGATTAGCATCCACATCTGGTTCTAACAACCTCAGCCCCTTCATGTTGCTTTGATTAGCATCCACATCTGGTTCTAACAACCTCAGCCCCTTCATGTTGCTTTGATTAGCATCCACATCTGGTTCTAACAACCTCAGCCCCTTCATGTTGCTTTGATTAGCATCCACATCTGGTTCTAACAACCTCAGCCCCTTCATGTTGCTTTGATTAGCATCCACATCTGGTTCTAACAACCTCAGCCCCTTCATGTTGCTTTGATTAGCATCCACATCTGGTTCTAACAACCTCAGCCCCTTCATGTTGCTTTGATTAGCATCCACATCTGGTTCTAACAACCTCAGCCCCTTCATGTTGCTTTGATTAGCATCCACATCTGGTTCTAACAACCTCAGCCCCTTCATGTTGCTTTGATTAGCATCAACATCTGGTTCTAACACCCAACCTCAGCCCCTTCATGTTGCTTTGATTAGCATCCACATCTGGTTCTAACAACCTCAGCCCCTTTATGTTGCTTTGATTAGCATCCACATCTGGTTATAACAACCTCAGCCCCTTCATGTTGCTTTGATTAGCATCCACATCTGGTTCTAACACCCAACCTCAGCCCCTTCATGTTGCTTTGATTAGCATCCACATCTGGTTCTAACAACCTCAGCCCCTTTATGTTGCTTTGATTAGCATCCACATCTGGTTCTAACACCCAACCTCAGCCCCTTCATGTTGCTTTGATTAGCATCCACATCTGGTTCTAACACCCAACCTCAGCCCCTTTATGTTGCTTTGATTAGCATCCACATCTGGTTCTAACACCCAACCTCAGCCCCTTCATGTTGCTTTGATTAGCATCCACACCTGGTTCTAACACCCAACCTCAGCCCCTTCATGTTGCTTTGATTAGCATCCACATCTCCTTCTAGCGTTTCCCATTAATGGGATTTTGACCCCAGAAAATGTTAAGTCTTACAAACGGCTTGAACATATCATTACAAACCACAATATCACATGACCTCACTACCTGTGACGTTTCCCAAGCTCACGCCATTGTAATCATAAGCCAGGCAGACCACCGATTTAAATCTAAGCAAATTATCCCCATTCACCAACACCACTCCCCCCCCCCCACACACACCCTCAATTTCCTCCTAGTGGTGGCTAACAGAAACTGCGCCCGGGACAAACACTAGATTTAGGCACCCTCGTTCCCATAAAAGTAAATGTATGTGTCATTTCACAAACATGCACGAAAACGACAATTTTAACGCCCTCTGAAGATAGCGCCTGGGGCGGTTCTCTGTCCAACTTCACCCGGAGCTGTGGGTATCATTCAGTATCGAGTCTTTACTTGCGGATACGGGGAGGGTGGTTTGGTTAAGACAGCCAACCCTCGTGCCTTGCCAGCTAGTAGTGGCAAACAGCGAGACCAGGAGAGTGACCAAATAAACCAGTGTGTGAGACACACCTCTGCCAGTGTTTACTGCTTTGACGCGATCCCTTTCCTAATCCAACCGGGCGAAACCATAAGATTCAAAACCATCGAAGCTTGAAATAAAACTTGTTGATACCACCCCACAGCCCACTCACCACCCCCACCCCCCAGACTGCGACGTCGTCATTTCAAGCTGCACTACTATGTCTGGACTTCTTATGCAATAGCACTGCTCCCAGCAATAACAAATTTTACCAAGTAGGGAAGTGGCAGACAGCAGCGACAACTTATTTTACCAAGTGGGGACGGGTTGGGGGGGGGGGGGGGAGAGCGTTAGATTAATCTATTTTTAAACCGCGATAATCAAGAGACGATAATCCAGCGGAGAAAACTCGCTTTTCCAGAAATTGTCTACCTTACCACAAGGGCTCCCAGTAGGGGTGCACTATTAAAAAACTTTTGTTCATTCCTGGGTGATCTCTAGTATATGGCTGATGCCTACTGACTCTCTTCGGGTGATGCCTACTGGCTAGTATCAGCTTCCACTAGCCTATCTGTGTGTTAGCTCCACTACCTTTACCCCCATGTGGACCGGCTCAACTACCAATTTACTCGTACGTCGACTACTAGCTCCTACCTAATCACGTAGGACGTACCAGCTCCACTGCCTACTCAAAGTTTTGCTATAACCTCCACTAACTGCATCAGTAAAACTTTTTAACACATTAATATCATGCAACGTGGCCTGCGACCCTTGAATGGCCCAGTCGATCACGATTTGCCGCCCCCCCCCCCAACCCCACTAAGCTGAGCTCTCATAACAGACTAATTTAGAACTCCCCTTGTCAGTCTGACCCCGTGTGTACTTTGTCGCGAAATCCCGACACATAAACAAAGCGCAATATCATGAACCAACACCGCTCCATTAACAATTTTAACTCATACACTCCCACCCCACCCCTCCAATCCTACAGCCTGGCAAGCCATCGCAGCCTTATCACCATAATAGCGACCCCAGGGGCAACATGTGATGGCATTCCCCACCCCACCCCACCCCACCGCCAAGCCCTAGTCAGATTATATGCAACAACATTGCAGGCGTGTGTATATGGAAGGTAGGTTCACACATTTTACAAACATGTGTCGTTGCAGGTGATTATATAGAAAGCCAATTCAAAAGATTTACAAACATGTGTCGTTGCAGGCGATTATATAGAAAGCCAATTCAAAAGATTTACAAACATGTGTCGTTGCAGGTGATTATATAGAAAGCCAATTCAAAAGATTTACAAACATGTGTCGTTGCAGGTGATTATATGGAAAGCCAATTCAAACGATTTACAAACATGTGTCGTTGCAGACGTAAACAGGGAAAGTCTATTCACACTGCCTTTTAGTGTAGACATCTCGGCCATTGGGATAATTGATGTTATTTTAGGGTGATACAAATACAGTAAGCTGGTGGTGCCGGCTAATGGAAAGGTTGAACTGACCGATGAGAAGGTTGGAATGTCCAGTGAGGTGGATTGAACGACTAGTGGGTAGGTAGGAATGGCAAGAGAAGGTAGGAATGGCAAGAGAAGGCTGGAATGTCCAGTGAAAAGGTTGGAAATGTCCAGTGAAAAGGTTGGAATGTCCAGTGAGAGGTTGGAATGTCCAGTGAAGTGTTGGGAATGACAGTGAGTCAGTTTCATACGCTGAGATGGTTTGAGTAGATAGTAAAAAAAATGTAAACAACATGGATTTCAGTTGCTGATCCCATCTGTCAATAGTTGACACGTGACATGCCGTGGGCGGGCCATGCCAATGATTCTAATGTGCAGACAAATTCCGTCGCCTTTTTTTTCTTGGTTGTCTATCAGCTAAATTCTGTATCAGCACTTCGTTGCAAGGTACACCCATGACGCATTCGACAAAGCGCGTAACGTATTCGACAAAGTGTTTAACGTATTCGACTAAGTGTTTTAACGTATTCGACTAAGTGTTTTAACGTATTCGACTAAGTGTTTAACGTATTCGACTAAGTGTT
Source organism: Omphiscola glabra (assembly GCA_964017045.1). Classification (NCBI taxonomy): domain Eukaryota; kingdom Metazoa; phylum Mollusca; class Gastropoda; family Lymnaeidae; genus Omphiscola; species Omphiscola glabra. The sequence goes on along the minus strand of OZ024806.1, from coordinate 11,174,729 downwards.
TTAACGTATTCGACTAAGTGCATAACGTATTCGACTGAGTGTTTAACGTATTCGACTGAGTGTTTAATCACGGGCGTAGCGTGTGTTCTCAAATAGAAGCAAAGTATGTATTCGACTAAGCAGTATAGACAATCGGAGCTTCTTAGGGTGTGGTAAGTTTCGAGACGAAGCCCTGCTTATGAACTACCCCCTGGGTGAGAAACGCTCGCCCCGCACCAACGTGTTCCTAAAGGAGATAGAGACGAACTCTTTCCAACATTGACTTGTCCTGTGTGTGTGTGTGTGATGACAGGGAAATGGTAAACACAATGTACAGACAGCGGTTCATGCTGGACAAGGAGAGAGAGAGAGAAACAGAGAGCGAGAGAATGAAAAATAAAGAGAGAGAAACCGAAACATAGAGAGATGGAAAGCGAAACAGAGAGAGATAGAAAGAGCGAGTGAGAGAGCGAGTGAGAGAGCGAGACAGAGAGACGGGGTGTATGTAGAGGGGGCGGGATCGTGAAGCCTCTGCGGCGACAAAGTTATATTTAATTTTAACGTTTGACGTCAATGTTTTATTTAAAAACAAACGCATCTAATCCATGTTTTTTTTTTAAAATATTTCGGCATGGAACAATTACCAATGATTAGATTTGAGCCAACTTCAAAACGTGCAAATAACTGCGCAGAGATTTACGCCAACAGACTGGCTCCAGCCGACTTAATGTTCTTTTCTTGTCCACGCCAATCCAGGATGACAGGCGGTATGCATTGTTATGAAACGGACATTGGTGGGGATGACGTCACAAGGGAGGGGGGAGGATGTCACGGGGGAGGGGGTGATGCCACGGGGGAGGGGGTGATGCCACGGGGGAGGGGTGATGTCACATGGGAGGGGGGGGACGATGCAGTAGGCCAGGGGGGCTGCCATCTCAACATGACGGGGGGTTTTGGTTATTTTTTTTAAAAATTATATTTAATATACTTTTCTCAAGAGACATGAATGTTAGGAACTGATCATTTATAATGGAGAACCACGCGCCATTACCATTTGAGGTTTTAATGACAATGAAGGGTTCATTACCACAGCACCACATGTCGAAATGTTGACAGTGAATGGTTCATTACCACAGCACCACATGTCGAAATGTTGACAGTGAAGGGTTCATTACCACAGCACCACATGTCGAAATGTTGACAGTGAAGGGTTCATGACCACAGCAGCACATGTCGAAATGTTGACAATGAAGGGTTCATGACCACAGCAGCACATGTTGAAATGTTGACAATGAAGGGCGATTGCCACATCACCACGTGTCGAAATGTTGACAATGAAGGGCGATTACCACAAAAACACATGTCGAAATATTGACAATGAAGGGTGATTACCACAAAACCACATGTCGAAATATTGACAATGAAGGGTGATTACCACAAAACCACATGTCGAAATATTGACAATGAAGGGTGATTACCACAAAACCACATGTCGAAATATTGACAATGAAGGGTGATTACCACCTCACCACGCATGTCGAAATAATTACAATGAAGAGGTCGATGAAATAGAACACAAGAACCCCAACAAAATAGAACAGGAAACTATAACCTGGGCATCCCGACAAAAATGGCACACGAGTTTTAAACTGAGCTTGGGAACTCCAAAAGAGGAGCACGGGAACCCTCAACTCAAAAGTAAACTTTGACAGAGCTCTAGCGGCGTGTCACAATAATATATGCGTGTCACACTAATATATATCTAAGGTTAACTCTTCGGAAATCGACGAACGTCAACACCACACACATCTGTCTACGCGATCAAGTGAGTTCAGCATTGCGAAGGAAGCTCATGACCCTGGGGCGCCTCAAGAAATGCCCCTAACGGAGAATCCACAAGACACCCACACGCTAACCCAACTCACATGCGGTAACCCGTCACCTCCAAAACCTACAGTTGGAGTGACAGCCACTATGTCGACATGACGTTTGTGCGCCGTCTGCATCGATTTAAAACCGGCTTTAGTTGAAGAGGTTCATACCAGGGGAGCTAAGCAGTGAACACTCGAACAATTAAAACGTGTTCAATTGTTCCGCTTGATTACACATTTAATTTTTTTAAATTGTACACTTAAAAGTATCAAATTACACTTGGTTTCAACTTGAAGTTGATAACACTGATCTATAACAACAACTAGAGTTTGGTAACACTGAACTATAACAACAACTTGAAGTTGATAACACTGAACTATAACAACAACTTGAAGTTGATAACACTGAACTATAACAAAAACTTGAGTTTGATAACACTGATCTATAACAACAACTTGAGTTTGGTAACACTGGACTATAACAACAACTTGAAGTTGATAACACTGAACTATAACAACAACTTGAGTTTGGTAACACTGAACTATAACAACAACTAGAGTTTGGTAACACTGAACTATAACAACAACTTGAAGTTGATAACACTGAACTATAACAACAACTTGAGTTTGATAACACTGAACTATAACAACAACTTGAAGTTGATAACACTGAACTATAACAAAAACTTGAGTTTGATAACACTGATCTATAACAACAACTTGAGTTTGGTAACACTGGACTATAACAACAACTAGAGTTTGATAACACTGGACTATAACAACAACTTGAGTTTGATAACACTAAACTATAACAACAACTTGATTTTGATAACACATAACTATAACAACAACTTGAGTTGGATAACTATATTAACATAAAATCTGTAAAGACTTACCACTGGGACTATCCCCACTTGTAAAATTGTTCAAGTTTCCACACTAGAACTACGTGTAAATAGATAGTTTCTCCCACCAGAACTATTTCCTCGTGTAAATTGATAGATGCAACACTAGAACTATGGGGTAAATTGATTGGCTCAACACGGCAACTGCTGCCGCACGTGATGGAGACAAGTCACGTCACCCCTCCTAATGAACTACCAATAATTTTTTCTGGCCATAAATATGATTGAGCGACTCCATAAATTTATGAGCATGGGCAGTTAGCTCTCTGCAATTAGAAACAGGAAATTACTTCCGATTGCCGGCCCAAAACGATGCTGTTCCTGACAACTGCCCACCTCTACACCCCCCTTTCATCAACGCAGGATTTACAGAATGGGTTTATGCTGTCACATGCATTGCAGAAGACAAGGGGGGAGAATGATGGGAGGGGGGGCGCGCTGGATTTATCTTACCTAACTAACCTTCGCGTGATTTGTACTCTGCGCCCCCCCCCCCCACCTCTACCGTTGTCAAGTTTGAGTTTTGTTTTGATGCAAGGGGTAGAAGAAGGGAGCAATGTGAGGTGTTCAACAGTGCTGGGAAGCTGGTGTTAGGCGGGATGTAGAAGGGGGTAATTTTAGGTGTTAAAAATATGTGGTCAGGTGATGTGTTGTTCATTATTGCCCGGTCATGTTTTTTATTCTGAAGTGGCAACACGAAGCGCGCGTCGTCAAGTAAAAAAAAAAAACTATAACAATGAACAGAGTCCACGACACACTTACATTTACTCACGAAACAAACAATTCACCAGGAAAACCTCATCAAAATACCCAGATAACGGAAGTCGTTTTGAACGCAAACCATTGAAGTAAATATATATAATAAGAGCTACAGGACTCTGAAAACAATCAATGTGTGGCCAAGTATATGAGTCATACAGGATGATATCAGACCAATGGTGAAATATGAAGTTAGTGGAAACCCAAAAATTGCCTTAATCGGGCGTGTTGTCCAATGCTATAAGTTGGGGTTTTTTTCCCCTCTATTTTTGTTCCTTTCCTTTTTAAAATAATATCTTTAACATGAAACATTGGCAGGTTTCGATGCCCTGTACAGACTGGACGCGTTCAATAACATACAACCGTTATCGTATTAATAAACATGCTAATTGGTCTAAAGTCTAAAGGTTTTGTCTCAGGATCATCGCCACTAGTGTGTCCAAATCAGGGTGCATGCGTGTGCGTAGTGAAAATAAACGAAACAAACTTCCACAAAAAAAGCGACGACGGCAAATTTATGCAGATTCTATTTTTTTCCCCCACAAACAGAAGAGTTTCGAGATTTTCAGGGGTGGCACCACCTGCAGCAGTCCAACTCGTTACCACATCCAAATTTGGGGATTATTAGAGCAATAAGTAGGTCATCAACATAATGGGGATCCTGCTAATATGCATACAAACAGATGTAACATAGAAATTGCACCAACTGATCACGTGACCATGCAGTTAACGAGCTAGTCATCTACCAAATACATTATTTACAACACGTAGATTGGGGTACTCGGACCAACCAGTAACCAGCGAAGTCTTTAGTGGTAAAGCTACGTGAACTTTTCATGCTCTAAAAACCACTATTATGCAAATGAAAAATCTCGACCCCCCACCCCCCAAACTACCACACCTGTAATGTGTGTTCACCAACGGGATTTCGCGAATTTTAAGTTGTAACGCTTTCCGTTAATATAAAATCCAAGATAAAGCATGTCTTTGGGTACGTACACGTTCGTCAATGTAGCGAATTCTATATTTGACAGAGTCCGATGTGCAGTAAATCTGTAGTGGCAAATATATGTAAACACGGCTATGGGGGTTTGGCTTTGTTATCTGCGGCAACCACGATTGCAATTGGTAAGCACAAACTCTCTGCGGCAACCACGATTGCAATTGGTAAGCACAAACTCTCTGCGGCAACCACGATTGCAATTGGTAAGCACAAACTCTCTGCGGCAACTACGATTGCAATTGGTAAGCACAAACTCTCTGCGGCAACCACGATTGCAGTTGGTAAGCACAAACTCTCTGCGGCAATCACGATTGCAGTTGTCAACCGAACCACACCCTTTTCAGTGTGTCGTAAAATGTGATTTTGAACCAAGACTTACCAACATCGTTTTTCTAGTAATGTCTGACCAATAAGCACCCCCCCCCCCCCACTACCCACTCTTTTTTTAAGAGACGTAAAATCAAACACTTTGCATTCACACAAGTGTATAAAAGTCTGGGAGAAAATGTCACAATTTGCATGGATACAAAGGGAAAGAACGCTGAGAACGTACACAATGTTCGGCGTGCATTTCGAGACGTTGGTTGAACAAAAGCTCCACACAACATTAGAACAATTTGAGCAACTGATGAACTCTCCTACTTTGGAGACATGCATCATGCACACAAGAGGCTGCACTACTGCAGTTCCGGATACCGCCCGCAACGCGGTGTTTGCGTTTCCTAGTCGACTGTGTCTAAATAGCATTGTGTCGATATAAGTTAGACAATTGATCTTTAGTAGAATAAGAACAAAAAAACAAAAAAAAACAAACAGGATCTCTAGTTAAACAAGACAAAAGATGGGCCGACCAAAAGAGACACAAATCCACCAGGTAAATCATCAAGTGACAAACCCATAACGCTGCATTGCGAGCTGCAATTATCGTCTTACTTTGAAAACCCCACAAAGCGGGTCTGCTGGAGTCATCAAAACGTACAACACCAGGCCATGACAGTGACGTATCGACTTCGCAGCAGGGAAAGGGGGCCTGTGCGTGGGATGGGGGTAACGATATCAATTCCTCACAAATTAATATTGCATGATCCACACTATATGTTTTTCTTGTCACGCACACTAAAAAAAAAAAATGCCGGGGGTGAAAGAAAGGATAACAGAAGGCAACCGTTCCTATTTCAGCCTACGAAACCTACTGGGAAGCAAAAACCTCTCTAGGGGAACAAAGCAGACATTTATACATGACTATCATGAGACCAGTAGTAACTTAATCCAGCGAGGCTTGGTCTCTTACCAGAAAATCATAGAGCCTGCTCAATACACGGGAGAGGAAAATTGTCAGGAAAACATTTGGCTCGGTGATAGACAATGATGTTTGCAGAATCCGCACAAACCAAGAGCTATATCAATTGTACAAATACCCACACATATGCATGGTACATATTGAAAAGATGCCGGATTATAGAGCAGAAAAAAAAGTGATATACAGTCAGAAACCTAGGGGCAGATGGCTTACCGGTCGACCAAGACTGAGATGGATCGACGATGTAGGGAAGGATTTACACCATTTGGGGGATTCGCGCATAGAGGCGGACAGCCATGGATTGATCCGAATGGAAGGACGTGGTGGAGCAGGCTAGGGCCCTACACGGGGTGTAGCGCCTATTATGATGATGTCACGCACTCTCTCTGGTTGAATTTTTTTTTTAACGTTTTGACAGCCCTTCTCCCTCATAATTTCATACCGTAAAGACTTTTAGAGAAGAAATTATTGTTCTGCACGCCTATTGACCAGATTTTACTTCATACAGTGCTTGTCACACGTGTCACGTGACCCCATCAACATTTCTATATTATATGTTTAAAACATATATTATTATGCATTAACACCTCCCACCACTGAGATTTTTTTCTTTCAACGACCAATGCCATCATCAATCATTCACTGTTTGGACAACGCAGCTGTCATGTACATCATAAACACGTAGATGAGCATGACACAACACAGACCCAAGCCGTGAAATGTATCAACAACCGCCGCCACCACCACAACGCCGCCGTGCTCTCATCTACCTATTGGATTTCTATCTGTGATTGTAGGGACGGGCCACGTGACTCGCGCACCAGGACAACACAGGTAGTTAATCCGCAAGCGTGACAGCCCGTCAATGGAAGATATTCGCACCCACCAGATAGAGAGAGAAAAACAGTGGTGCACACAATACTGACTGGACAATCAACATAATACCTAATACTGCCCACCATTCAAGATTAAACATGTCAACAAAGCAAACACCAGCCTAAAACATGTCAACAAAGCAAACACCAGCCGAAAACATGTCAGCAAACACCAGCCTAAAACATGTCAGCAAACACCAGCCTAAAACATGTCAGCAAACACCAGCCTAAAACATGTCAACAAAGCTAACACCAGCCTAAAACATGTCAGCAAACACCAGCCTAAAACATGTCAGCAAACACCAGCCTAAAACATGTCAACAAAGCTAACACCAGCCTAAAACATGTCAACAAACACCAGCCTAAAACATGACAACAAACACCAGCCTAAAACATGTCAACAAAGCTAACACCAGCCTAAAACATGTCAACAGAACAAACACCAGCCTAAAACAAGATTCGAAACAACAGTCTCGGGACTGTTACTCATAACTCGAACTCTGGAAATGAATGACCTGGGAAGTTATCGTTGATGGCGTCATATGGGTATCTAACCACGTCCGACACAGAAGCAGCGCCTCTAAAGGAGATGGGGCGTAAAATGCTTGGAGTGGCCGGGTTATAGACCCCAACAAGCAGAATGATCGTGAAAACCTGAGAACTACTCGCAGAAAAGTGCATTGAAACATAACCCACAATTATATGATATGAATAGGTTTATGCCTGTGTACACACACCACCCCCCACTTGATTGTGGAGCAGAAAGACATGACGCTGAAAATTGTATATGACACTGTGACTAACCCTTGATTTTCCATCACGGAGAATAAAATATGCCCGCGTTACTATAAATAACCCATTGTCAACAATGATGTGGAAGTGAGAGCGTTTAGATCGATTATAAGGGGAATCCCCACACAGTCAAAGATGGCTCATTAACCCTTTCCCTTCGTTTCACTGGGCGATAAAGAAAAAAAAGGATCTCCCACTGAACGGTACGTCTACAGTGGCGGAACTATCATATTATGTAAGATTGGGTTTTCAAAAAAAAATAGATTAGATTTTACACAGTTGAAATAACTGTTGATATAAAATAAGATGTTTTTAACTCTTAAAGTTTTTTTAAAACTTAATCGTTAACTGTTAATATTATGATAAATTCAGTCTTATCACAGATAGACTTAAATACGTTTACCCCCCCCCCCCCCATACACACACAAAACTTAACGCCCATTATCATGTAATTCCCTGGGCCATAAATCATTATGTTGGGCTCACTAGAGCAGCGGTAAATTTAACTAACACAGAACTGGGGAGACAACTACAGCGGTCTCCAATCACAGCAGTAAGAAGTGTGGGGGGGGGGGGGAAGTGGGGAAAGGTGCGGTACAGATAGCCCAAGAGCTGTAAAAAGGTACGGCGCACGATAGCTCTGAGGTTGTAAGGGGGCGGCCAGTATCTGCTGGCCCTTGAGTGGGAGAAAATGGTTAAGATAATGAATTATATTTCACAGGACCACACTACCGGCTTACGTTGAAAGACATTTCACCCTACGACCCAATCTACAATTTTCAAAGCAAACCCGAAGAAAGGACAACCGAAAAACGAACGGGTGGACAAGAAGCCCTCTTCGGTGTACAAACAACTAAAAATATTACATCCAACTAAATATTTAGATGTACATAATGTAATGTTGTAGCATCTGAGGGAATTTAATTTCATATGATTTCTTTTCTGTTTGTTCACTGAAGAAAGCTTCTTGGCGACTTGTTCTCCTCGCTCGTTTGTTGTTTACTCCTTTTTTCAGGTTTTCCCATTTTTATCATTTCCTTTCACCTAACCCCATTGCAGTTTCTCCCACTTAATAATTAATACCATTATACAGTTTTCAAATACATTATCACTGACCTTCTTTCATTTTACATAATATCAGATGGAACATTTGGACCCAACTCCATTCCTCACTAAAAAAAACAATAAACCTCTCAATAAATTCAATGATATCTAAATCTTTGAGACAATCCTCAATACAAGTAAAATATATCCACCCACAGAACTTGGAGGGGAAAAAAAAAAGGAAGATTAAGAAATAGAAATCAGTATACAAAATATATCACGTCTTCTAAGACAGACTTTTTGGCCTATGTTGCCTGAGAGCAAAAATAGTTATATAAATAATCTTATTTTTTAACAGGTGAATTAAGACTTAAGATTTTTTTAAATTATTTTTTTAAAGCCAAGTCTTGCAAAATTTTTGATGTAATGAAAAATATCTTTGTTTGAAAATGTATTCAAAACAAAATTAAAAATATCTTTCTTCTGTCTATCAATGGCAACCACTGACACACAAAATCATACAGCCTTAAAAATAATGAGCAATAAAGTATAATGGGTTATGTATATGCATTTACCAACCCTTAAGTTAGGGTGCATCAAAATGTTAAAAAAGATGTTTAACATCTCTCCGTATTTTACCTATACGTTACATTGTAACAAATAAAAAACAAGCCATTCACTTGGCATTGTAACAACAAGACAATCACACACAGCAGACAATTGACAACAAACAAGCCAGGTTCAGGTCCCAGCCAATAAAGGCACAATCTAAAGGTCACCAGAGTCTCAAAATTACCACCAGCACAACAACAATGACTCTCAGCCATAGGTTTATCTCATGAGTCATGTTTTATGTCAGGAGGAAGCAAGCTACCCCACTCAAAAAAAAAACATCTTTTTAAAAAAAACAGCTCCAAGACTAGCCTAGAGCAGGAAACAAAGGTAGACTTTTAAGTGACACGCATTCCTACGCTTACACTGAACTAACTGTGTTGTTCTTTGTTGTTAACTGGGGTAAAAGTGGATAACGGTCTTATTCAAACAAGTAAACAAAAGCCTTCAAAATGAACAGTTGCCCATCCTTCCAAATGTCACGTAGCCCTCAGCTTATTTGATATGTCATCCAATGACATCTTTAACTTTAAAAAACAAACAAGAAGACAACAAATCAACAAGGACCAGTGATTTAGACCTGGCCCTGTTGAGCTGATTTAGACCTGGCCCTGTTGTGCTCTTGACGCATCCTACTTATCCATCCTACATCTAAATAAAGAATAGGATTGTCTTTACATTGATTTAGACCTGGCCCCGTTGTGCTCTTGATGCATCCTACATCTAAATAAATCTTTGTTACTTTGTTTGAGCTCTCTATTCAAACTCTATTGTTGAACACACCGAGTGACTGGCTTTAACCAAGTGTTTGTTCAAGTAAAACAGAGCCCTTGTCTTATTGAAAAGTACTGTCTGTAGTCCCCTAATTGATAATTGCCCTAATAAATGTTCACATGTTCATAAGAATGCTCAATGCTCCTACTTACTCTTAAATATAAATAGGCATACGTTATAAGCATTAAAGTAATAGTATTTTAGGGCTAGCCCTTTCAATGATTTATTTTTATGAAGCAGAAATATGCAAAATGTTATGATGAATTATGGACAAAGTTTCAATTATTAGTCTCCAACCCCTCAAAAAATATATATAAAAATTTACCTGATATTTATAAGATTAATTTATCATTAATTTGTTAACTTACCCGTGTGATAATGTGGTTTTAAACAATAATAAATCAAAATGAATCGAATTCCCTTAAATTCCTCAGCGAAACAATCAGTCTCAATTTAGTAGGCACAGGGCTGACACTGACAGGGTTAATTAATTTTCAATGAAAATATGTTAATAAAATCCATGTCAGGTACCATGAATAATGAATGGTGGTAATAATCCTATACAAAATAAAACAGAGTTGTTTTTTTTCTTCTCCTTTAAATGAATACAGCGGGTAACAATATTCTATACAACTACACACCTAGCTTGTACTAATCAAACTGACTCAGTCGGTGGGCTAATCGTCAAACTATTTGAGCTACTTCCTACCGGCTACCCAGCCCACACAGTGATATTGTGATCTAGGTCACGAGAGACTAGCCCCTCTAGCCAATGACTCAATGGTGGTTTCTGTCAACGCAAAATCTGATTGTGTTGAAATGGTCTATAATTCAAATCTAAATTGCTATGAAAATAAATACGACAGTGTGTGTGCATGCATTTTTATTCAACACCAACTATCTTCTAGTTCTACAAAAATAATTTACAATTTTTTAAAATGTTAAAATTAAGTTTTAAACAACAAAACTTACTGTCCACTTCCTCAGGTAGGATGGCTCTTCCGCGTAGATACTAAGTGTGTCACACACCTCGTTGAATTCCGTGACGTACTTCGCAGATTCGAAAAAGGTCAAATTTGATTGGCTTAAAAATGTTTACGGGAATAAACAAATTAAAATCTGAACACAGTCCAAATACATATAATTTTTTATAACAAATTGGACGTAAAAAGCGTAAAAGTATAGCGTGTGTAGTGAATGATCGGGTCCGATGGCTCTAATCGAGGACGATGATTGACGAACTTATTTGTGTAATAAGACGACTGAAAATACACAGCCGGTAAACCCCAAATTACCAAGTGTGCTTGAAAGGGGAGGCTAATCAATTCCCCAAGAATTAAGTGACATTGTTATTTTTTTTAAGTTTAAAAACCTAATTTATGGTTATGAAATTTTAGGAAAATACGGAAGATAAAACAGATATAATTAAAGTGATTACAAATATAAATAAAGGTAGGACGTATAGAAAGGGATGTAACCTACGAATGTGCAATTTGGACAATACTGACAATAGTTTTAAAATTTCAATAATAAATATTTAATAACTCAAAATTTGGAATTGTTAATGCAATCCTGTTTAGGGTCGGTTCACACGGTCAAATTTCGCGTCAAATTGTTGTATGAACGCACCATTTTGTGCGTGGTTTCTTTTTTGAGGGAATTCGATCTAATAGTAATTTGAAAGCGGTGACAAGGGCTTCACACACGAATTGCATCAAATGCTTGAAGGAAAATTTGATCGTGTGAACCGACCGTAACTCTTAAGATTTTGGAGTACAATATACGATTTTGCGGTGCATACATTATACAAATTATATATACTTTATGTTGTTTGGTTTTACTATTAAGATAATGTATTGAACGATTTTTACAGTTTGATGGTAAACAGGTATGTTAATGTTAATACAATGTTTTTTTTATAACTATAAATTACAAGCAGTGGCGTAGGCCTAACTAACAACCCACGGTTCATACAGTAATGTTTATGTGTAAAAATCCCCCCCCCCCCCCCAAACCAAATCATCACAACACCAAATATAGTCATGAAGTTACTGTCATAAAATTAAATTGAAACCACTGCTAGAATAGATAATCACTCAGATTAACGTCGACATGCTGGCGGTGTACATTTTTAGTCGGTCGGGATGACACTTGAAACTGTACGCCAGAGGTGTAGGCCTACTCACGCCAGAGGTGTAGGCATACTCACACATTTCGGTCAGCGGGACGGATTTTGGTTTGGTTTTGGAAATGACTATAGGATCGGGCCCATTGCCGGGTTTCGTAAAAAAAAAAAAAAAAGGTGTGGGATCTCGTGTTTATTTTTATGTCGACGCAATTACGATCTACGTTGCCAAAGAATTGATAGGGCGCCCAAAGAATTCATGGGGTGCCAAAAAAATTTCACATGGAGCCAAAAGTCAATTTATGGTAAATTAGACGTCAAATTTATATGACACTTTTGCATAGTCTAATCTTTAATAAATAAAATAAAAAATAAAGGTATTTTATTCCTAGTATTACGCTGGCAGACAGTGAAAACTAAATTTATTATTAGAATTAAACCTCAACACGGTTTTAGTTCAATAAGTTGTTTTTTTTTTAATTGCTCCCATTGCTCCTGAAATATCTCATTGTAAGAATAGAACCTTACTGACTTATGCTATTAAAAATGTTCCAGTGGCCTGCTGAGTGTGACAATCAAAACAAAAGACATTAAGCTTTCCAGATGTTTGTCCGTGATGACACTGTGATACACAAACCAAACACGTGATCACATTGTGGTACACAAGCCAAACACGTGATCACACTGTGATACACAAGCCAAACACGTGATCACATTGTGATACACAAGCCAAACACTTGATCACATGGTGATACACAAGCCAAACACGTGATCACACTAATACACAAACCAAATACGTGATCACATTGTGGTACACAAGCCAAACACGTTATCACATTGTGGTACACACAAACAAGAACATTTGGGGAACACCATCCATCCCTGTGGCGTTGCAGCCCATGTGTGGCTTTGGCCTGCCTCACTACTTCCGTCCACTCAGACCTATACTAATGCTTTTCTTTCCCATGTTTGGATTCCCAGTTGTTGTAGATCTTTTTCCACATCATCCATCCATCTAAGACTCGGTTTGCCTTTGAGCCGTTTTCCTCTGGGGTTTTGGTGATGCACCCTCTTCACCCCTCTGTTATTTGGCATTCTCTCTAAGTCTCCTGCCCCGCGCAGCCTGCCCTTTTTTTCTATTTCTGCTACTATCTTGGGATCCTAAAATAGACTGCACAATTCATGGTTGGTTCCTATTCTCTTTTGATTGACAGATTAAACAGTATAGAAAAATTCGTGGAACGCTTTTGATTGACAGTTTAAACAGTAAAAAAAGAAAATGTGGAGCACTTTTAATTGACAGTTTAAACAGTAAAAAAAAGAAAATGTGGAGCACTTTTAATTGACAGTTTAAACAGTAAAAAAAAGAAAATGTGGAGCACTTTTAATTGACAGTTTAAACAGTAAAAAAAAGAAAATGTGGAGCACTTTTAATTGACAGTTTAAACAGTAAAAAAAAGAAAATGTGGAGCACTTTTAATTGACAGTTTAAACAGTACAAACAAAAAAAACACCAGTTAGGATAAAGTAATTAGTCTTCATTAATTTACAAACAATAATTTGAGCTTCACACAATCAAATTAATGCGATACTCGAGTCTGTCAACTTTTTTGAAGATTTCAGCGATTTTGATATTTTATTCAAACATGTCGTTCAGCTCCGTATTTTGTCGTATTTTCTAAATTAGACATTTGTTTCCAGAACCAATCTCACACAGATGGGAAATCTGTGATCAAAGTTTCATTGGACTATGCTGGGGGTATTCGTCGTGAACAAAAATCCACAATTCGTCAAGAGTTTGGTGTTTTTTTTTAAATTTAAAATTTATTTTTTTTAAATGTATTCTCAGAGAATTTAAAATTTGAAGCAAAATGTGTTGGAAAGGTTAGCAATTATCAATATAAAGAGAATTTGCGAATCGGCCTTTGTACTCTGCCTAATCTATCTCCCATACATCCCACAATCATAATTTCCTGTTGGTTTTTTTCCACAAGGGAAGTAACTGATTTTTAAAATTTAATGTTAATAAAAAGTTTTGTTATAAGGGAAATAATTACCATATTTAGTTTGATAGATTCGATCAGAAGACAATGCTTTCAGTGATGCCAATACATTTAATTTCCCACTTGATATTTGTACAAAGATATTTCATCAATTTTTTAAAATATTCTCGAAGACGTAATTTAAGCACAGGTAATCTCTTTTTCACAATACATATATATATTTTTTACAATTGAAAGATTTTTCATAGTATTTTGTAAAAAGATCAGTACCGAATTTCAAAGTTAAACTATTTATTATTGATCTCAGAGGCATATCTAGTGGGCAGACGGGGGAGGGGGGGGGGGGGAGCGTAAAAAAAAGATTTTTTTCCTGGGTGACAAACACTCCGGCTACGAAATTACGTCACACTAAACAACATTATGATGATAAATACAACGCACTGCGGTAATTTTCATTTAAGACTTTTTTTTTATTAAAAATATTAAAATATCATGGATTTCACAGATTTTTAGGTGACACTTGGCAGCATTAGAGACATTAGAGAGTGACAGGATGTCATGATAATTTGTACGTACTTTCTGCAGAACCCCCTCCCACCATGCCCAACAGTTCACATAATTTCCAAAATACTCCCCCCTTCCCCACTTTCTACAGCCACCACCATTTTCCCACAGTGCGTACATAATCAATGGATGGGCCCATATCTTACTGGTGACTCACTGCTCTCTATAATCGTCAATTATATCCGGGTTTTTTTTTTTTTTTTTTTTTTTTTTTTAAATTTAAGTTTTTAAAAATTATTTTCAAGACAGGAATGATTAAATTTTTAAAAATGATATTTGCATTTGTTGAAATCTGAAACCGAGCTGTTGGTTTTTTTACTTAAATGCTTTTAGTATCATTGTATAAGAAATATTTTTTTAAAAATAATTTTAAAAAAATTATATCCGCAATCCCGAGTTTGTGGGGGGTGATGGTGTAGAAGCCATGCGAACAAGGGGGGGGGGTGGAAAAAAATGCATATTATGTGTGGGCGTCCGTTAAGGGCAACCTCTTAAGCTGCAATGGCTTCTTCTGTTTTTTGTTGTTGTTTTTTAATTCGTTGCAAGTTTTATTTACATTGATGTTTGCATTCTGTTGACACACAATAGGCCAGTGGTACATGCTTAATTATAGCACCGTACACCCACAGTTTGAGAGCCGCTGCTCTTAACGTAAATTCCAGGAATCGACGCTACTTCAGACACTTGGGTTTTCTGTACTGGGAAGAAAGAGTTGGGAAAGATACTAAATACAATAGGCAAAAAAAAAAACAACACAAAAACACAAAAAGAGACCTACAAAAATTAATTATTCCAGGAAAACACTTCTTAACGTACTTATTGGGAATTTCCGACAGTGATCACCAACACCATCACCACCCCACCACCACTTTTTTTTGTGCTTCTACTTCTCACCTAAGACAGATTTCATTGTGAGAAGTGGGTGTTCACAATATGCACCGACAACTACCCCCCCCCCCAAACACACACACACATACGCTCCACAGTTTAAAAAAAAAAAATCTAGTTTCACATTGTCAAGGATGTGAGAATCACTGTGGGTGTTGTGAACTGGTTGACCCCCGTGAATGGAGAGCGCTTTTTTGTTTTTTTTTAATTTTAGGGTTACAAGTCTAAGTTGTATGTAATATTCGTGGGCTCATTAGACAGGCACACACCAACCTATCTCATTACATTGTATAGGTGCAGTGGAGGCTGGGCAAGGACATACATTAGTAACAGCTAAATTTTTTCGGTTAATGGTATGGTCTATCTTTTGTTGCTATAATGATAAATTAAGTTACACCATATGCACGATAAGAAACATGTCCGTAATAAGACATCAATTGTGGTTCGGCTTAAAAATTTAGAGAACTTTCATAACTTGACAGCGTGCAGAAGGGCTTTGATTATATGGCACGCGTGCCACAGTTTCGCCACGACTGCTAACCGCCTAACCGTCCATGCCCCACCCACCCCAGCGACCACAAACAGCTGTCTTCATTTGCCTTCTCGTCACCTTTCATCGTTCTCCCTGATGTTCTATGCTAATATCACCAGTTCTCTAGCTGTTCCCCCTGACGGACTCATACTTTCTCAAACAATACGATATCCCACTCACCACATGACAGACCCATCCTCTCTCAAACAGTACATTGTTATACTCACCGCCTACCATTTGCTAGTTCTACTCACCTCCTTCAAATTATTAACTAGGTCACATCTCTAGTTCTACTCAACCCCTTCAAATGAACTTATTCCCTTTAACTAATTCACATTAAGTAGGTCAAATTTTAAGCTAGTAAAAACAATATTTAATAAATACACCTTTAAATTACTCAACTGTTTTTAAAATGGATAAGCCAGTGGCGTACCTTGAGTAAAAATCATTTAATGGGCAAACTCCCTTAAATTGCGCTGCACCCACCTCCCCTGAGAACAAAACCACAAACATTTTCTAAATGTTACCCAATGTTGTTAATACCCCCCATACATACCACCCCACAACCCTGCCTAAAAAACCTGACAAAATTGTCACCACTCTCGTGACCTTCGTACACCCTTGCCTATAGGTAACGCCACTGGGTGAGATAATGTCCTTAGCTATTCATTGACGGATCCCAAGAGTGATCGGGGTCACAATATTAAATCATAACGAAATCATGTTTAGGCCTACTTGTTTGGTTCATATGACAACGTCTGCAGTCTAAATAATTTCGACTTCATTCGGTAGCAGTTTAAAAATAGATCGGATTTTGCGTTGACCGCCTTACATTTTTAATGACAGTGCGTGAATCATTCGCTATAATCAAATTAGTCTCCACGCAATTCATTAGGCCACTTGTGTCATTTTCCGTATAGTGCAAGCTGAAATACAAAGGGAAGTAATGTAGTCTTCTTCTTCTTTTTTTTTTTTTTTTTTTTTTTTTTTTTTGTTTGTTTTAAAAATAAAAAAAATTTGTATCTTTTTAAAAATTTTCAATTAAGTAATTAAATTAAAACCTAGATATCGACCCATCGCATTTGATAAACGGAAAATTTTAGTTGTTAGGCCACTTCAACTCCTAACAGTGTTATGGAATCATCGGCTAAAATTTGTAATGAGCCGTAAAAGTAAAAGTTTATTAATAACTCAACAATTCGAACCACATTTTATCTGGTAAGTTTGCGTGTTGTGTGGAGCACTCAATACTCAATACCGAAACAATGACAACTGGCGAGAAAACGTGTTCCGATTTGAATATCCAAGTCAACTAGTCTCAGATGGCAATGCCGTAACCGACCCGGAACTAAGGTTACCTCCCCGCCCACCCCATCCCACAATGGCGGCATTAATTAAATATTAACCAAGCTCATCATTTTAAAAGATCCGCAACTTTTTATCCCAACCAAACTCTAGGGCTACCAGTCATGGTGCAACGCCGTGCAGGATGCACACGAACGATGTGGTGCGAAAAAGTTTCAATGACCACGGACCAGTAAACGATTTATTATTTATTATATTTTCTTCTTTAATTTGACCATAAATTTTCATGTTTTTGCGGACCGGTGACGTAAGGCTCACGGACCGGTTCAGGCCCACCATTTGAGGAACGATACTCTAATTCGATAAAATAAAATATTAAAACACACAGGAAAAGAATAAAGTATTGCTAAATTCATGTACGAGTGAGCCTACTACCATGGCGAATGTGAGCGAAATTTTTGAAAGTAAATCCTCTTCGTTGTTTACGGACTGTGAAAGATACATTTTCCTATATCGTACTGAAATTCTATAAAAAAAATTAAAAAAACAACCAAAAAAATAAACAAACAACTCAACACTATAAAATAAATATCATCATTGGTGAGTCCATTAGATTAAAGGGAGTGGCGCCAACATAAATAAGTAATCTGCTATAACATGCATGTTTTACAGTGTTCATTAATTGTAGCAACACATTCTGAGCATTTTTTTCAAATATGTACTGTGTAAAGACATCCCCATGAGCAATTACACCCGGAACAATAGCAAATGCTTCACTGTGCCTCGGAGTAACACAGTGCAACAAAAAAACAATCATTGTTCCCGCGCACAATAATCTCTTGGAACCACCTGGACAATACCGCCGTGAACTCGACGTCTATCGAAAGCTTCAAGGCTGCCCTGGCATCTGCTAGGAGCCGTTAGGATGGCAGCATCGCTTCCCCAACCGTTGCACATATGCCAGTATATGGATGCAGCAACGCACCCTACCAGAACCAGAAATAAATATAGGACACAAAGTGTATGATAATAATGGCTCCTTTATAAACCTTTCAGTACCACATTCATTTAATATAGGTCATCAAACTAAGTCAACACTCTAAATTCTTTGAATCTATCCTTTTATATTCATCTATTAACGCCACACTTCATATTCTTTCAATATATATATATATATTCAACTAACCTTTACACGTATAAATTGTAACTTAGGCAAACTGTTAACTTCACCTTCCAACATATCACGTGATCATAACGACAGAAAAATAATCTCGTTTTAGTTATATTAAACATTTTATTTCATCACCGAATCGTACATATTGGAGATTTTTTTTTAATCTCTTTAAAAGTAAGTTTAAAACAACTATCCCTAAATCTTCAAATTAAGTTCCTTAATGTCAACTAGAATCTTGACATCAGTTAAAATATCCAGAGAACGCTGTATGAAATCCCATGTGTTTGTCATCCTAAAGGTTCAAGCATTTCATATTACTTCTATTCTATGAGCTAAAGAAGGGAAAAAACAAAATTCTTTCTCTTAACGTAATAGGACCGAAAGATGTTTTTACAAATTTATTCCCGCTAGTATGAATTTAACGGCTAACTCTCCTGGCCATTACAAAATCTAAAAGATCACCAATTAAGTCATTATCACTGAAAGATTCTTTTATGGCCGATTTCTACGGTAGAGAAATAATTTAGTTGATTTGTGTTTAAATTGTTAAAATCTTGTCTTAGTTTCTTTAAAAAAAAAAAAAAGAAAAAAAAAAGGTATTTATATGCTGAAAAAGAATATGCGCAGTATAATTAAAAAAACATTTCCATTTATTTGAATAAAAAAGAATCGTATCTAAGCTTATGAATTTTGTTGTTGCTCTGATGAAGTCATTCGCCACAACGTTTAATTTTACCATAATTAAAGCTTAACATAATGTTCTTTTACTTACACGAATTGCTTGCGTCTCATGAATGAAAGTAGGCGAGCATGATCGCTGAGCATTTGATTTCACATCAAAATGGATGAGCAGATTAGGAAACAAAGTTGATAATCATGAGTGGCATTTTCTTTTTAAGGTTGACACATTCTTCATTTCGATACATTTGTTAAATCATAATTAAGACTAAAAGCGTACAAATTGATTTATGTGAACAATTTTTCAACATTAATAAAAGAAATGTCTAAAAAAAAATGAAACTTTTGGATCCCTTATAATATTATTATTGTAAATAGACATTAAGGGACTTGAAAATATATTAAATAGGGATGATCTGCATGTAAATTAATCTAAAATGTTTGGGAGAAAGTGGTCGACAAAGGTATTTACTACTTTTAAATCCTTTATATTAACTTCACTTTTGTTCGTTGGCGGACTGGCTAAATCTTCACGCAGCTAATTGACCCACCTTCCGTCAGCCTATACAACTGAAACTTAGCACATAGACTTGTTGCCGATGAGAACACATTTTTCCTAATTTGCTACCCACAACCCAGCCCACAAAAATCTTTTTTTCCCCTTGCATTCCAAGGGAAACAAAAACGAAAATTCACATTAACTGCGCTAAAGGAGATTTTTTTTTTTTTTCGTAAGTATCGCAAGTGCGTTTGGTGCATAATAATTTCTTTTGTTTTTCTATTATTGTTCAGGGGCTACGAAAAAAATTTGCGATTGCGAGCCTTGGGAGGGGAAGCACTAATTGGGATTCTTACAGAATGCGTTACTTGTAAGCACATTTTGTCAAATTCTCAGCCCCACTCCACCTTAGGAAATGAGTAAAACGAAGTAAGGTTAAGCCTGAAAAAAGAACGCGACAAAACAAGTCTTTGTCAGCGAACAAAAAACAGAAAAAAAACAGAATAAAATTGAAAAATAACACTTAGATGAGAAGTACTATCCCAGTATCTTCGTCACAATTCTTTTGCTGCCCTCTGGGTTACTACTTCTCAGCTAAGTGCTGTTTTTCAACATAGTAACACATATAGTGACATTATTTTATTTCATATTTTACAATGATAACGGCTGAACCTCATCACAAAATTCATTTACAGATTCATACAATGTAAAGAAAGATTTACACCAGTTCGCGCATGGAGGGTGGAAAGCCATGGATCATTCCGAATGGAAGGATGTGGTGGAGCAGGCCAGGGCCCCACATGGGCTGTAGCACCACTGACGATGATGATGATGATGATGCATACAAAATATACATAGGGTTTACATATTAAATTATTCATTTTCTCATTACTAAGATATACAAGTGTTTTGTTATAGATCTCAAAAATAGTCTTAAAATGCACATGCTATTGGTCTTTCTGGTGATCATACAATTTAAATAGTTTTTTTTTTTCTTTTACTAAAAAAAATAGGCAAAATGCACATGAATTTTCACACACATTTCTGAAGTACTGTATAAAGATTCACTGAGGTCGAAAGATAACCAAGGGGTGAAAGAGAGACCAAAAAATGGAAGGAAAAATGAGTAAAACATTGTTATTTCCCTTTGCTTTATTGTTATTTATTTTTCCTTACATAGTGATCGGTTTATTTGTTCAGTCAGCGGTGTGCTTGCCTATGAAACGACAACCAGTTCAGTAATAAGTCCAAATTGAACAGTCGGTTCACCGGAACCGACCCTAGCACACCGCTATTCATGTATACTCTATTCAAGCTCCAATATGAGAAACAACGCGCGATGCTGCTGGGCACTGTCCATGGCTAGACAGCGGTAGATAGTACTTGGGTGGGTGAGGTCAAGCTACTGTTGCTGCTGGGCACTGTCCATGGCTAGACAGCGGTAGATAGTACTTGGGTGGGTGAGGTCAAGCTACTGTTGCTGCTGGGTACTGTCCATGGCTAGACAGCGGTAGATAGTACTTGGGTGGGTGAGGTCAAGCTACTGTTGCTGCTGGGTACTGTCCATGGCTAGACAGCGGTAGATAGTACTTGGGTGGGTGAGGTCAAGCTACTGTTGCTGCTGGGTACTGTCCATGGCTGGACAGCGGTAGACAGTACTTGGGTGGGTGAGGTCAAGCTACTGTTTAAACTATGTACATTTGTTTGTTTTTTTCCCCAATACTTTCATCTACATTAGATGTACACCTATTAATTATATTTGAATCTTCTTGAACTTTTGCACGGTCCATCACTCAACTAGAGTATTAACTGCATTGATTTAAAAAAAAAAAAAAGATGTAAAAATATTTTAAAAGGCATGAAGTAAAAATTCTACAGCCATAGAAAGAATTATTTCATAGCCTTAGCTAAGCCTAAAAAAGGTGTAAGTCTTTTAAAAAATCCTATTGAGAACGTGTTTCATAAAGTAAGCTGAAAATTCGTCACCGCATTGGCCTTACGGAGAATTAGAATGTTCCTTTCCGTTGAAAAATCTAGAACTGCACAGGTTCTTTCTTTACGTTCCACACACTTTTTTTGCACATCGCATAAATCACGAATGTATATATGCTGACGTAACGCCAAAGAACCGAAGAGATTTCAATACATTCGGATTCTTAAAAACGATCAAAGTTACTTTCTATTATTTTACGGAAATCGAATGAATTTATATGCTCACAAACATATTATATATCCGCTTTTATTTAAGTTAAAGTTTGAGTATTATTATTATCAATTACAAATGCATTTAAAGTATCAACTAAGGAACAATTTTAAGCATTTTATTTGTGTTTGAAAGTTATGAAGAAAAAATGTTATGATCCAAGAATTTTACCGTAATCCCATCTATCGGGAAAACCCATACATCGGTTGTTTTTAGTGCGTTTTTAGTGCATTGTTAATCTTGCAAAATAAAAATAAAATTTATTTGTTCTAAATAATCAAGCAAATGACGTCATGGCGCGAATTACCTAATTAGCCAAAACTTATAAGTTCTCTGAATTAATATCCGCGAGTGAAAAAACTGATAATGTATTTTCCGCTTCCTAAAAGTAAAATAAATAAATATAATTAATTGCTTTTTATACATAGATATATGGATGGATGGATGGATGGAAGGATGGATGTATGGATAGATAGAACGCTTCCTTGAATAGTTGCGCAAAAGGCATATTTTTGGTAAACTATATCTATACATATATACAAATTAATGTATGTATGTATGTATGTCCCATATGTGCTCCTATACCATTTGTACGATTGGACTCAAACTTTTGTAAGTTGTTGTACACATGCCCACAACTTTTTCTGAATTTTACAAATATTTTTCAATATTTCTTTATGGGCCCGGGCCCTAAATGCTTTTTTCTCATTTTGTGAGCTAAATATAATTTCCGTATGCGTTCCTATACCATTCATCCTATTGTGATAAAACTTTGGTAAGTTATTGAGCGCACGCCAGCAAAGGTTTCTGAATTAGGTTATCCATTTTTAAATATTCTTTTTAAGGGCGCAGGCCCTAAATTATTATTTTCTTATATGAGCTTTATAAATATAATTTCAAACAGAGCTATTGCATGGGTGGAATGAATTTAATCAAATACAAATAGCGACATTTCAGTTTATGTGTGACATAATAAGTAGGTTTCTGAATTAGTACAACCATTTTAAAATTTTGCGTTTGTGGCCGGGGGGGGGGGGGCCTTAATTTTTAATAATTTTTATTATGTGAGCTATATAAATATTATTTCAAACACAGCTATTGCATAGATGGATTAATCGCTACACATGTATGGAATAAATTTTGAAAATCCCCACTTCTCACATGCACAGCTGTATGTTGCCTGCTCACGCGTCAAAAACCCTAATTTATTTGTGTACACACCAGACGAAAAAAAACACAAACATATTTTCTATTTAAAAATTACATCAAAAATTTAACTAAAACACTAACACTTTTTTTGAGTGGTATTGCAACGCATGCCGGGTTCTCGCTAAATATTAAAAGAAAGAGAATGTGCTTTTACGTCATACAGCTTTTTTCCTGTCCCGTATAAACAACATTTGAGAATCGTGCCACCATTGCCTATTGAGAACCAGGCGCCATATAAGGAGCTATTATATACTGACACCTGACTAATCCTTTTCAAGAGATTTCCTAGTAGTAATGATAATATGGAAAACAAATTTTGTTTTGTGATGTTTAAACCACACGGCACAAAGAATTCTTTTTTGCGCTGTCATTCAAATTGCATAATGCATTTTGTCGTGTTAACGGTTGGATGATTCATCCCCCCTGTCAAACTCCTGTTTCTACTAGATTGGTTACTTCATCAAGTTCTTTCATACGTTGTAATATGTTGTACTAGCATTGAATCATCTTAAGTCCTTTATCATAATAAATGTAACTTTAATATCTGATTATATACACATATTGTTAATTCCATAGACACGTGTATAGCGCAGCTCGCTATCAGACAGAAATCAAACACAATCTCCTTTCACAAAGTTCATTTCAAGACTGCCAGACGAATAAAACGTACGTCACAAAACAGACCAGACAATAAGTCATAATAAGCATACAAATATGTCACCAAGTCAAGCGCGGGAAGAGCGTTCACTAAATAAATAAAATCTCATACACACACCAAGCGTAAGCAAACATAATATTCAGTCGAATTTTTTTAATAAACTCCCCCACACACACACAATTTTTTTGTCCACGTCGTTTATGGGATGCAGACTAGGCCCTTTATAGCTGGGTTGGAACAAGAAACGAGGTGCAGTATAAGTCACGCCAAACTTCATAAGTTGGGAGAGAATCATTGATCCGTGTATCAACTGCTTAAATTCTCAAAGTTGTCTGCCTTAAAATACTGCCTCTGCTTGGAAAGGAAAGTTGACCGAATCTGACTTCCTTGTCTGTGGGATCCAACATTCTGGAGAAGAAAATTTTTGAAATAGTATTTACCTCCGTTAACTTGATAATTTGATACGATCTAAACTTGGTCCGGCAGAACACTCGACAGCACTATCGGCAGATCTATCGGTGGAACTATCGGCAGAACAATCGACAGCACAATCGGCAGATCTATCGGTGGAACTATCGGCAGCACTATCGCTCATGAACACGTGCGGTGAGTGGACATATGAATTACATAATTAGTTTTTTTTCGCGGGAGCACAGTTTTAATTTATGCGTCAAAATCTTATTATGCAACTAAAACAAACAGCTAAACATCTTGTAAATAGTTTTATTATAAATAATAAGAAATTTAAGCTCGGCTCAGAAAATGAAAGCCAAGGAACAGTTGGCCGTTCTAATTTGTATTTGAGCAAACACGTTTTGTTAATAGTTTAGCGTCACGTCACCGTAGTTTTGTCAATAGTTTGTCACGTCACCATAGTTTTGTCAATAGTTTGTCACGTCACCATAGTTTTGTCAATAGTTTGTCACGTCACCATAGTTTTGTCAATAGTTTGTCACGTCACCATTGTTTTGTCAATAGTTTGTCACGTCACCATAGTTTTGTCAATAGTTTGTCACGTCACCATTGTTTTGTCAATAGTTTGTCACGTCACCGTTGTTTTGTTAATAGTTTAGCGTCACGTCACCGTCTCATATGTTTGATGGCTCTCCAGTTGTCTTCAATAACAACATTGTATAGAAAGTATTCGGGCTGGCATTAACGCAGAAATATTGAAATTACAAACTTTCAAAATGTGGGTTAAAATATTTAAACAAAGCATAAAACGAACTTTTAAGTTAGGGATGCGTTCTTGAATGTAAGCTAAACATTTTGCCACTTGTTAACAAAAAAACTTTAAAAAGTCTTTTTTTTTTTTTTTTTTTTTTTTTTTTTTTTTTTTTTTTTTTTTTTTTTTTTAACAAACAAAAAAAAAAAAAAAACCGATTGAATTTGTAAAAAATATGTAGTTCATCACGTAAAATTTAAAAAAATGTAATGTAACTTTTTTTTGTAACTTTAAAAAGTTACATTACATTTTAATTTTACGTGATGAACTACGTATTTTTACAAA
The DNA here is from genome assembly GCA_964017045.1 of Omphiscola glabra. Lineage (NCBI taxonomy): Eukaryota > Metazoa > Mollusca > Gastropoda > Lymnaeidae > Omphiscola > Omphiscola glabra. The sequence goes on along the minus strand of OZ024806.1, from coordinate 11,149,467 downwards.
TTCAATCGGTTTTTTTTTTTTTTTCGTAGATTCATTTTTAAAAATAATTATCCAGAGTAAGCCGACTTTTACGTCTCGTGCATCACAACTGTGGCTACTTGGGATATTTTTGCCAGTTGCTTGTCAAAACACGACCCTACGAATTCACAATTATCGTGTACACGTTTAACAGGCCTGCACTACATACGACCCACCAGCACCCACTTTTCGGCACTCGAAGTAACGAATATTATTTATTCTTATTTTTTTCTGAACAGCTCCCTCCCCCTCTGTCCTATTTCCTTTTGGCCCGCACGAGCTTTTCACAAAGCAATACGGCCCGCCTTAACATTTTGAGTTGTGCGGGCCTGATCTAGAAGACAAAAAAAAAAAAAAAAACCAATCAAAATAGTATACATTTCGATGATGAAATAAACGATTAACATTAGTACACTATCCCGGTGGCTTGAAAGTCGATTTGAATCTCCTGAAATGTGCAGCGACCTGTTAAGACATTTTCATCAATTTATCAAGCACAGCCATAAATGTTCCAATTAATGTATTCACGAATTTAAATCTTATTCACTTACTAAATAATTAGATTAAACATTCGGAGGTTGTTGTTTGTTTGTTTGTTTGTTGTTGTTTTTTTATATTTCTGATTCGAATGAGATCGTATGTGTGTGGGTTTTGGGGGCGTGGGGCTGTTGTTGTGTTTGTTGACCCCCTTCTAAACATTTGTGTCCTGTGAATTTTTTCTTATAAATTCCTTCGTGTCAATTCATCCACACAACAAAAATTCACAAATCCTTCATAATCAGCGTCTTCTCACCACTACATCCAACAGCTACATCCAGCAGCTACATCCAATAACTACATCCAACAGCTACATCCAACAGCTACATCCAACAACTACATCCAACAACTACATCCAACAACTACATCCAACAACTACATTAAGGATTCGGGAAAACTACCTTTTTAAAATAATAAAAAATTTAAAAGCACTAAGACCCCACGGCATAAAAGACGCTTTAAATTGTATTCCCCCCCCCCCTCCCCCCCCAAAAAAAACCATCCCCACTTTTCTCGCCTTTTTCAACTCTGCTGACATTTCTAGGATATTGAACGATAAAGGCCTGACTCGCTGGTTTGTAAACAATAGTAAGATAATAAGCGAGGTGTAGTGTTGTCATGCGACACTTCAAAAGTCAGGAGAGACGTCTTCGCCTGAGAACAGATTCAATTCTCTAAAGCACTGCCAGGATTATGGGGGTATAAAAAAAAATGTGTATCCGGTTAAGCCCCGAGTCATAATAGAATCAGAGGAATGGCAAGGGTTAGTGCCGCTACTAGTGCCGCTCCTAGTGGACCAAGAGTGGTGTTGCCCGCCCCCCCCCCTCTAACTTTTAAAGCAGTTGTCCAAAAATGATGACCCTCCATATATAGCAAAATATCTTGTTTACTAGCAGGACCTCGTCACGGTCCGATGACGGAATGTTGTTCATGCTGTGTCAGGTCTTGATGTTTATGATTCTGTGTAAGTAAACGTGTGCTCCCCCCCCCCCTTCTTTCACCCCTGGGTTATTTCTCTTTAAATCAAGATTTTTGTCAACCCCGACCTTCTTGACACATGAACCCGAATGTGTTTGAAACAAACCCAGTATTATAAAGACCGTGCCAACGCCGGCCTTGAGGGTGTGTGACCTTTGCCTTTGCACATGGCGGCGTGACCATAGGGATGCCTGGAGCGCCCAGTAAAATATTTAAATTCCCTTAGTTTATTATAGGGAAGTGAGAACCTCGGGTCCGGGGTCGAGAAACGGTATTCTAACTTTTCGCACAATCGCTTTTCATACAATGGCCATATCCTACGTCATAATCGGCAAAAGAGGGGAGCCATACGGGGACAGGGCGCCGAACGGGTGCTTGGCACAGGGCGAAAATTTACCTAAGGCCGGCGTTGGCAGTACATATTGTTGTGACTGGGTGGTCAAGCGGTCAGCCTTGGATGGCAACTCATCCAAGACAAGGAAAGTCTGAATCGAAACCCGTAGGAGTCCCGTGGGCGGACACAGTAATCCAAATGAAAAGTTCCTCAGCTGGCGCCAAGCTGAATCATCCGTATATGGTGTTCCCCTGGGCTATCCGGGTGCGTGGGGAGAGAGACGATTGGCTGTCTAAATATAGTCCTAAAGGAAAATCCCAGGCCATGTGATTTACGGCCTGCAAAGTCTTACACCATCGTGCCAGATCGTGATGGGGTGAATGCCAGTTGACATGTACAGTTCTGTGAGCGACTGATATTATTTTTGAGATTCGGATGAAAAGTCTATTCTAAACAGCAGGGGTTATTTCGAATGCACGTGACAGCGGTTAATCCAGTCTACTGTAAGCCTGCTTTAATGTAAACATTTTACATTGAGGACACACTATTTTTTTTAAACGTTCATCAATTCGCGACACAGTAAGTCTGTTTTTAATAACCTATCCCGTGCTGATCAATAATCCATCAATAATCCATTAATAATCCATTAATTATCCATTAATTATCCATAAATATTCCACCAATAACCCATAAATAACCTATTCAGAGACAGATATACACGATAATAACGCAACATAAATTGTTATAACCTATCTTGTATAAACCTCTTTTTTTATAAAAAAAAAACTTGTTTTGTTTATATATTAACACACAGAAACATGCCTACGATTTATGCGATTCTTATTTATGAAACCTAATAGGCAACGTTGTGTCTCGTGCAAGAAATATATATTGTATATCATTAGGAAATGGCGTCAGCGGGCAGTCGAGCTTGCGCTCTTTATAACCTCCCTGGCGCTCCCCCACACAAGCCAGGCGCCGGGTTTCCCGACGCTGGCCCGTGCGGGGGCACACCAGAGACCGGGTCTGCTGATGGAGACCGAAGACGTTGCGTTTAAAACGTCCGCAGTCCACTTTCCCATGGGCCGGTACAGAAAATCAACCCCCCCCCCCCCCCCCCCGGTCTTGTGCAAGAGTGTAAAAGCTCTGATTCTGTCGTTTGGAATACAAACGTAAAAATAAACCCACAATCGCGCCATGCCACATGCCATTGAAAAACTAGGAAATTATAAAGAAGTAAATATACATTTTATTTATAAAAATCATCTACATTTTGCTCAACTAATTAACCCCCAATTATTTTTTTTCCTCTTATAGGTTGTCACAAAAGCTATCTTCAAATACATAAAACTTCACCAAGATGGTGTGGTTATTTTCATTAATGTTGGCTTTAAGTGCCATATCCTACAGTCTTGCAGAAGGTTAGTGTATTATTGTGATATATTGTAACTAAATAAACAACTACAGTTGAATTGAAACCTTTGAAAAATAAAATCTGTAATTTTCACATTTACTTTAATGTCATATTTTATGTTGGCAGTGACAAGGCGTAGCTTTGTATGTTTGTGTACATTTCTATGCATTAGATTCTTTATATTGTACTCAGTCTCAGTTTTAGATTCTTTTAAATAACAGAAATAGGTTTGCATGAGAAACTAAAATTTTAACTCGTAGAGAAATGAAGTTTTTGTTGTACTGGAAATGTAGCTTTTGTTGTACTGGAAATGGTTCTTTTGTTGTACTGGAAATGTAGATTTTGTTGTACTGGAAATGTAGATTTTGTTGTACTGGAAGTGTAGCTTTTGGTGTACTGGAAACTTAGCTTTTGGTGTACTGGATATGTAGCTTTTGGTGTACTGGATATGTATCTTTTGTTGTACTGGAAATGTAGCTTTTGTTGTACTGGAAGTGTAGCTTTTGGTGTACTGGAAGTGTAGCTTTTGTTGTACTGGAAGTGTAGATTTTGTTGTACTGGATATGTATCTTTTGTTGTACTGGAAATGTAGATTTTGTTGTACTGGAAGTGTAGCTTTTGTTGTACTGGATATGTATCTTTTGTTGTACTGGAAATGTAGATTTTGTTGTACTGGAAGTGTAGCTTTTGGTGTTCTGGAAGTGTAGCTTTTGGTGTACTGGAAGTGTAGCTTTTGGTGTACTGGAAGTGTAGCTTTTGGTGTACTGGAAGTGTAGCTTTTGGTGTACTGGAAGTGTAGCTTTTGGTGTACTGGAAGTGTAGCTTTTGGTGTACTGGAAGTGTAGCTTTTGGTGTACTGGAAGTGTATCTTTTGTTGTACTGGATATGTATCTTTTGTTGTACTGGAAATTTAGCTTTTGTTGTACTGGAAGTGTAGCTTTTGTTGTACTGGATATTTATCTTTTGTTGTACTGGGAATGTAGATTTTGTTGTACTGGAAGTGTAGCTTTTGGTGTACTGGAAGTGTAGCTTTTGGTGTACTGGAAGTGTAGCTTTTGGTGTACTGGAAGTGTAGCTTTTGGTGTACTGGAAGTGTAGCTTTTGGTGTACTGGAAGTGTAGCTTTTGGTGTACTGGAAGTGTAGCTTTTGGTGTACTGGATATGTATCTTTTGTTGTACTGGATATGTATCTTTTGTTGTACTGGAAATGTAGATTTTGTTGTACTGGAAGTGTAGCTTTTGGTGTACTGGAAGTGTAGCTTTTGGTGTACTAGTAGTGTAGCTTTTGGTGTACTGGAAGTGTAGATTTTGTTGTACTGGAAATGTAGATTTTGTTGTACTGGAAGTGTAGCTTTTGGTGTACTGGAAGTGTAGCTTTTGGTGTACTGGAAGTGTAGCTTTTGGTGTACTGGAAGTGTAGCTTTTGGTGTACTGGAAGTGTAGCTTTTGGTGTACTGGAAGTGTAGCTTTTGGTGTACTGGAAGTGTAGCTTTTGGTGTACTGGATATGTATCTTTTGTTGTACTGGATATGTAGATTTTGTTGTACTGGAAGTGTAGATTTTGTTGTACTGGAAGTGTAGCTTTTGGTGTACTGGAAGTGTAGCTTTTGTTGTACTGGATATGTAGATTTTGTTGTACTGGAAGTGTAGCTTTTGTTGTACTGGAAATGTAGATTTTGTTGTACTGGAAGTGTAGATTTTGTTGTACTGGAAATGTAGATTTTGTTGTACTGGAAGTGTAGATTTTGTTGTACTGGAAATGTAGATTTTGATGTACTGGAAACTTAGCTTTTGGTGTACTGGATATGTATCTTTTGTTGTACTGGATATGTAGATTTTGTTGTACTGGAAATGTAGATTTTGTTGTACTGGATATGTATCTTTTGTTGTACTGGAAATGTAGATTTTGTTGTACTGGAAGTGTAGATTTTGGTGTACTGGAAGTGTAGCTTTTGGTGTACTGGAAACTTAGCTTTTGGTGTACTGGATATGTATCTTTTGTTGTACTGGATATGTATCTTTTGTTGTACTGGAAATGTAGCTTTTGTTGTACTGGAAATGTAGATTTTGTTGTACTGGTAATGTAGCTTTCGTTGTACTGGAAATGTAGATTTTGTTGTATTGGAAATGTAGATTTTGTTTTACTGGAAATGTAGATTTTGTTGTACTGGAAATGTAGATTTTGTTGTACTGGAAGTGTAGATTTTGGTGTATTTTTTTGTATAACTAAAACATTTTTTCAAATCTGGAACACTTTCCTGTAATTGTGACTCAAAAATTACTGCAAATTATTTTTATTTCAGTGCGCGTACCACCTAACATTATAGAACCCGGAAAAGTTACTGTGAAATACCACACATCCAACAGCAACTTTGTCGTTCCCTGCAGGGCTGAAAGTAGACCTGATCCTCCAACGTAAGTTGCAACAATTTTATGACTGTGATGGGATTTAGAGTTGTCAAGAAGTATTTGTATATTCTGTATGGGAAAGTGTCTATAAATTAAAATTGATTGATGTCGTTGTGTTAATATTTTTCAGGATACATGTTCACTGTTTGGGATAAAAATAATTTATTTATGTTCGCTCATTGTAAATCTTGATTTATTTGATAGGATTAAATTAAAAATAGCTCATAGATACAAAGCACTATGAGGGAAGACAAATTAAATGTTAAAAAAATTCTCATTAAAAGCTATGAAGGCTTTAAAGTATACATACATTGGTAGTACTCAATGGGGATATCTTATAAATGTGTGATATGACAACACAGTCTCTATGACATTTAGTTTCCATAACTTATTAAATTTTTTTAATTAAATATCTTTCTTTTTTTTCCAGGTACAAGTGGCTGAAAGGGACAACACCCGTCGTCCCCGATCAGTATGTTAAATTTGATGCAACAACTGGTAACCTGTCCTTCACTGGTTTCACTTCAAGAGAGGAGGGCGATTACATGTGTGTGGCCTCCACCGTCTTCGGCGCCCAGGGTGGTAGTAGAATCACCGCAGCAAGCTTTTCCCCAACAGTAACAATTTATTCGATCCGTGAGTCTTGTAACTTTTTTTTTTTTTACAAGACAAGTTGTCATTTCTCTGTAGTGTGTTAAAGAATACTTCAATTTATATTCTTCTTTGTTCCCTTAAACCCAGAAGTTACATTTAGAATGTTCTCAATGAACCGGTTCAAAGCTCTTCGAGGTCCTCCGGGACCCTATCTCGGGGATCCTCCCTCCTTTTACAGAGGAAGGTTACCTTGAGGCAGGCCCCCCCCCCCCCCCCCCAATATGTTTTGCCCAAGGAGACCTGCCCAGGAGTAGAATATTTCACCAAAGTATTATTTTGGTACTTCATCCGTAAAAAATCTATCATGAAAATTTTAAACATCTCAATGTTGGGGTTGAATCTATCCGTGGGTGCACAGGTGGCTGATCAGGCGGATCTGGAAGGAAATGTTTTGGGGCAGGGTAGGGTTGGGACAACTCCAGGTCAGGTTAACTCATGCTTTTCTGGCTTGTCTTTTATCTTTTATGTATTGTAGTTAGTTAATTCTGTTGGTCTCATCTTGTATTGAGCTCTTGTGTAGGGTGGAGTACCAAGGGTCTCGATCCCTTGAAGGATTGTTCCCACATGCCCGGGTCAATGTGAAATGTCTCAAAGATGCTTTAAGTGTGTCTTTAAAATGTTTCTTCTGACCCCTAGCAAACCGTATGTCTCCCTGAGTACACCATAAAATATTCTTTTGGGCAAGAGGTCGTTTGACATTCTGGCACCATAGCCTGCCCAGTGAAGATGGGACTGCATTAATAAGGTGTGTATGCAAGGGAGACATCATTGTTTGGGATCTTGTGCTGCAATTTGATTTTGAGGAATGTTATGAGGCGCATTCATCACATGAAAGTGTTTTAGTTTCCTAGCATGGCGTTGATAGACTGTCCATGTTTCACATGCATATAGCAGCGTTGTAAGCACAGCTGCCTTGTAAACATTTATTTTGGTGGGTGCTGATGTCTCTCCTTGTCCACACATTCTTAGACATTTTTCTGAATTTCGTGCTGGCTCTTGCAATTCAAAGGTTCATCTCATCATCAATGATAATGTTTTGGGGACGTTTTGATTGCAATATAAACTTCTCTCATCTATTTTTAGAAGTTACCTTTTTCAGGTCAGCTTAACTTGATCCCACTTTACATGCGAATTGTTATTGCATACATTATATATACTATGTGTATATTTCCTATTAAGTTACTGTATTGTATGATTTGGAGACGATATTGTACAGTTTTAGGAGTATGAGGGTAAACAGGTCTGCATTCATATTTGCAAATTATTTATACGTATTATTAATTGGTTATCTGATATTATGTCAAAGTACTTTGAATGTACCTCGTTGTTAACAATAGGCATAACAATTCTCTTGGTGAGAACAACAAATTCAGAGTCTTATCAACAAAAATTATATGTAAGATCGTTAGCAAAATTACTTTGATGTTAACCGGCAGTTTCTTCTTCTTCTTGTTCTTTTCGACGTACACTGGTTGCTAATCTGATTGAATAAATATATTTTTATTTTGTTAAAGTAAGCTGAAGTAAACGATTATATTTTAATTCTAGTTGTATTAAAGATGCATGGATTCTTTTTAGAAAATAATTTTAAAAAACCTTAGAATTGGTAGTGATAGAAAGTATTTTTAAAATTTTGTATTTTTTACTCAGAATTTAGATTTGAACTTATTTTCACTTATTTTGTTTTGCACCTTGTTCAGAAAATACTGTTTTGTAGTTGCTCAATAACTTCAACAAATCTTTAACTTGATCAAATGTTGTTTCATCGTTTGAAGTTTTATTCGATTAAAAATGTCCAGTTGTTAAATTGCAAAGAAAAAGATATATTAAAAAAATACCTTAATGTAATTACAAGTTAGTCAATCTGAACGGTAAATTCGTATAGATTGTACCGCGTTTTTTTAACATGGCCGTCATCTTGGTTGCCTGAACCCTATATTTATCCCTCACCCTAAATCTATCCCTCACCCTAACCTGAACCCTAAATCTATCCCTCACCCTAACCTGAACCCTAAATCTATCCCTCACCCTAACCTGAACCCTAAATCTATCCCTCAACCTAATCTGAACCCTAAATCTATCCCTCACCCTAACCTGAACCCTAAATCTATCCCTCAACCTAATCTGAACCCTAAATCTATCCCTCAACCTAACCTGAACCCTAAATCTATCCCTCAACCTAACCTGAACCCTAAATCTATCCCTAAACCTAATGATGAGGTACCATCTATCTGAATTAGCCATCTGAACATTTACCTTTAATGTTTAAACATGTTATTTATTCTTAGAGTAACAGTAATTGGTATTAAGTAATTGTAGCTTTGTTTATGCAAATGTAATTAAATCTAAAATATCATTGACAGGTGTGGAGGCCTTCACAAACACAGAACCAGTCTTTAAGGCTGCTGATGAGTATTCATACATGAAGTTGGAGTGTGCCAACCAGGGTAAAGTTGTTGGAGATGACATTGCCTATAACTGGTACAAGGACGATAAAAGCCTACAGGTTGAAATGGACAATGGTCGTTTATACGTTGATCGTTTAGGTGAGTATATATTTGGTTACTCTTACCCATTTGGTTTACAATGTAGTATTTTTGTATTTTATCGATTACCTTTTCAAAAATACGATTTTTGTGAGATTTTAAAAAAAAAATTCCAGTTCTTTCCGGGTTCATTGAAAGTTTTGTCTTGTAAGATTTTGGTGAAAAGTCTATTTTTAATCCAACAGTGTATTGTACGAGAAATATGATTGGTGGGGGAAAAAAGTGTCCTAAGGCAACCGTTTCGTCCCAGCGACGATGTGGCATAATCTTAAAGTAGAAACCATGTGTAGAATCCCTAATAGAGGGCGTCTGACGACACCCCGGGATGGAAGGGGTTCTTTAAGGGACTTTAAAATATATCCATCCCAGTTCCTAAAAATATCGACCGCTGTTGCCACGAGACCAACACCACAAACTGACCAGCACCACAAACTGACCAGCACCACCAACCGACCAGGGGCTCCTTGGTTGGTGTCACCCCCACCTGCATGGTTAATTGAGTTGCAGGCAGATTAGGCTGTCTCAACGAAGGACCGCCTTCAGGGTACCGCTTCATGACCCGACTAGTCTAGCGGTTTTTTGGGTTTAATGGAAGAGGGGGGTATGTTGGGGAAGTCCTAATGAGCTCTCGCTCAACAATCTGCAGTTTGTCTTAAGAGATCACATTAGATTGGTTGAAATATTTGAGATTGTCAATTGTTTTTTATTGATCTGATTTGGACATGCGCAAAACCAAGTTTTCCTTTTTTTTAAAAAGGAGATTTCAACTTAATACAATTCAATATTAAATTTAACAATTGTTTTGTATTTTTAGTGTAAAATTGTTTTAAGCAGTAATTATTAGTATAATATGGTGTTTTTTTAAGCTTGTGGTTAGGAAATTATGGATTCTATCTTCGTCAAATACACCAAAAAACGGATGCCGGGTTCTCGCTAGATTTTAATAATGAAGTTGAATTACTAATTTTTGTATTTTCAACAGGAACCCTTCACTTTACTTTTGTCAAAAGGACTGATGGGACAACCATCCTTACTTATCTTTGTGGCATTATCAGTAGCACTGAAAAGATACTCCGTTTTGGAAGTGTAAATAACTTACAAGTTAGAGAGGTTGCTAGTAAGTGTCATTTAAAATGATAAAATGAGGATTTAGAATTGCATTGATCTAACTAGGAGGTGAACAAAAAAATATATCAAAACTTGAATATATTAAAATATTGTATCATTATCTTATGAGATTATAAAAAAAAATTTTTTTCAAAAAGTATTTTGAACGTATCATTTTTCCCCATTCAGGGTAGTTCCTAATACCGATACCTGTTTGATTTTTTTAGACTTGGTTCCAATAATTTGAGTAGGGCTAATGGAAACAGAACAAAAAATAATTTTTTTAAACATAGCATACTTTCAATTTGAATAATTTCTTTCATTTTAATTCATGGTATTATCATCTAATCCATGTTTATGTAGTCAAACCATGGGAGTGACCAACAGCATGGAAGCAGAAGAAAACCCACTTTCTCTTTTCTCTTGAAATATTTTTTTCAATTTTTCTTACACCATACATTTATCAGTGGAATACTTTTAGTTGCAATATATAATATAATATATGTGAACATAAGTTCAACAAAGAATAAATGTCATGGTTTAATTTTTTTGCACAAGCTGTGCTAAAGATGTGTTTTTGCACATTTGATGCAACTATAGAGTGAATAAATTATCTTTAGACAAACACATTTCAATATGCAGTAATTATATTTTTATAACATTTCAAATAAATTTTTAAAATTTTTTTTATCAACACAAGCATATTAGTCAACAAGATTTTTAATTAATTCTCCATAATCAGAAGTTCATTTTGTTTCTGAATTACATATTAGTGGAGCCATTCTTGGGTTTTTTTTGTGTATTGAAGTATGTATTAGGGGAGCAATTCTTGGGTTTTTTTTTATGTGCCTTGAATTATGTCTTAGTGGTGTGATTCTTGTTTATGTACCTCTTGTCATTTTAAAACATCTGACCTCCTATATGTTTGCTAGAGATGATGCAGTAACAAAATAAAATCACTTCCGCTCAATAATAATAAAATTTTAATAATACACTCAACCAGGCACAACACCTGTAAAGCCATTACTGCAGTACAGTAACAATGGTGTATTAGTTAATTTGTACAGTACAGCAACCCTGGAATGTGTCTTTTCTGGATAGTAAGTTGATATTTATCTTACATTAAGTGTTATAGTTTTTTTTAAATAGTCGTGTCATTTGGTATGATTTCTTAAAAGGTCATTTACGACATTGTACTTCACAGTGATTGAACATTATATTTCACTTGAATATTGTACTTCACAGTGATTGAACATTATACTTCACTTGAATATTGTACTTCACAGTGATTGAACATTATACTTCACTTGAATATTGTACTTCACAGTGATTCAACATTATATTTCACTTGAATATTGTACTTCACAGTGATTGAACATTATATTTCACTTGAATATTGTACTTCACAGTGATTGAACATTATATTTCACTTGAATATTGTACTTCACAGTGATTGAACATTATATTTCACTTGAATATTGTACTTCACAGTGATTGAACATTATACTTCACTTGAATATTATACTTCACAATGATTGAATAATGACGTAAATAATTTGTGTATGTGTAAACCATATTTATGTATTAAGGTACTTTTTGGGTAACAAGTATTAATAAATATTTATAATAAACATCAGTAACCTTCCTTTTGAATCTGAAATATACGATCTTAGCATTGGGAGTGGAGAAATTAGTCTTCCATCAACAGCATATCAGCAAACCTTTGCCAGTTTAGTTGTGTTAAATCAAACTGTGACGCAGACACTTCCATGAAAGGGAGATACTTATACAATAATGACTTGCACATATTTTATTTGGTCCAAATTTGACAACATAGCATAAACACTCAAAGGCGCTAATAAAACTCTCTAGCTTTACATCTAACGTCTTATCGTTTTGGACCGCTGTAGAGCAAAAAATGCCATACAAATGGGTCAATGGGGCACAATTTGTGTAGATAAAACGATTTATGTTAAGCTTCAATTATTATTACACAAAATACAAATTCAAGCGTTTCAGCAAAATGCCTTAATCAGTACAAAAAAAAAAATTCACACGTCTTAAATAAATTTACATATGTTGTATATGTATATCATACTATACCTAAAATGTTGTTCTTTTATAACAATCTTAATAAGTTACCAATGCATCTCTATAATAATTTATTTTTAAACAATTTAAGTGACCCACAACCTCCATATATACCAAAAATTAAGTGGTCAATGGATGATGGCAGGGAAATCTCAAGTGGTGGAAAATATACCATATCAAGTGATGGCCGAACCTTGACCATCTTGTCTGTGTCGGAACAGGATGAAAAGAATTACTACTGTTCTGCTGAAAACAGTGCTGGCACGGTTCCTCCTCAACCAGTGCTCTTGAATGTAACATGTGAGTAATTATTTTAATTTACCTTATAGTCACAGTGCCATTACCGTCTGGAATAGTTACATTTATTTCGTGTAACTTGCGTTCAGAAAGTTTAAAGTAGAAGAGAGTCATTTAAATAAATGAAGGACTGCCTGAGTTGAAGCTGTGTGAAGGAATTAGTGGAACAGGGTGTGTGGAAGTTTGAAATATAACGACAGGACAATAAAAAGATAACGTTTCAGCTAAGCACCTTCTTCAGCAGACTGGCCAAAACAGAACACATATTTTTTTGTTTTGGAGAACCCAACTTTCTGCAATGACATAGCATTCGTGGCAAATTCCAAACACTGAAGTTTTTTAAACTGTTTTCTATTTCTTGTTGTTTTTTTCTTCAGTCCTGTCTGCTTGTTCCACTATTTCCTTAAAAAATGATGCAAATCAGGGCACATATTAAGTCCTAAAAATGTATCAATCACCTTTTCTCCAACATTTTTGTTTATATCCTGGTTATTACTTTTATGTTTCTTTGTGACCCACTCAAATTATCATTAATACTGGCCTGTAGGTACCACAAAACAGATTTGATTGTCTATATAGATTGTCACACATTAAAATAAAGTTCTCTTGCACAAATTGAGAAAATGTAACTAAAACTTTGTAAATAATCTATTAAACAGGTTATAGTTATCTTCTTAATTTAAAGTTGTAGGTTTTGAGAAAAATATTGATAACTTTATTCTTAGATCTTGTTCCACTCGAAGTTGATTTATTCGTTAAAGAAACCTGTGCTGAAAAAATCCACTTCACAGAGGTCATGACAAATGCATTAGAATTATTATCCACTTTTCTTCTTTTAAGTTGATATCCCAAAAGCAGTACACCCACAAATCTCACTGGGGTATTCTGTCCAAGTGAGTGCCGATATCCCTATGGTAGTACACCCACAAATCTCACTGGGGTATTCTGTCCAAGTGAGTGCCGATATCCCTATGGCAGTACACCCACAAATCTCACTGGGGTATTCTGTCCAAGTGAGTGCCGATATCCCTATGGCAGTACACCCACAAATCTGTCTGGGGTGTTCTGTCCAAGTGAGTGCCGATATCCCTATGGCAGTACACCCACAAATCTTTCTGGGGTGTTCTGTCCAAGTGAGTGCCGATATCCCTATGGCAGTACACCCACAAATCTCACTGGGGTATTCTGTCCAAGTGAGTGCCGATATCCCTATGGCAGTACACCCACAAATCTCACTGGGGTATTCTGTCCAAGATGAGTACCGTACAAGAGGAAATTACTAGAGACTAAATATTTTTTATCCAGTGGACAAGATTTTAGAAGTTCATAAATTTTAAAAGTTCATGGATAGTAACAGTTTAAAACTTTTCTTCTACGGCCACAGCTTCCCTGTGAATGCTAAAATTCACCCATACTACAGCCTTCAACTTTGCAAAAAGTAATGCCATAGCTCAATCTCCATCCGCACATATCCTCACACTTTTCTTCCAATCTGGTGTAATCATCAATCAATTTGAAATATTTCTTCAGGTGTTGATTTTGTTACAAGTATGTGAGGGAGAAAATCTTTGTGAATTGTGTTGTCAAAATCGTATGCCATAAAATGAATTACGATTGGCAATGGCTGATTTATGTCAACTTTCATAAACATGCTAGGAAGAAAAACTAAACTCTTATTAAGTGACCTTGGATAGTTTTTTTAATACAATCTCCCAACTTCTCAAATCCACCCTTCTTTCTGTTGTTTGGTGGCACCAACATATTTTGGCTATTTGGGCATGAGCAACTATCACATATTTGAGATGACAACATTTTTTAAATTACTTAAAAGCTACCAGTTATTTTGTTTTCATAGCCCAGTGCCTAGTGTTGATTTGGCATTTGGTAAATGTTTCCTTAGCTTTTGCAAATAGATTTGATTTCATGAACATAAGAAGGATCATTTTACAATTTGTTATTCATTTGGCTTATTTTTACTCTCTTCTAAATCCAGCGGCTCCTATATTTGTTGATGGTGGACTAAGGGATCAGACAGTCTCTGAGGGTAAAGATGTTGTATTTAGCTGTGACGCTAGATCTGCATCTAATGAACTAGCCCCTTCCGCACCAAACTGGTACATCAATGGTGAAGCCACGGGACCACACACTGGTAAATGTTGACATTTTTAGTAGCTGGTACATCAATGGTGAAGCCACGGGACCACACACTGGTAAATGTTGACATTTTTAGTAGCTGGTACATCAATGGTGAAGCCACGGGACCACACACTGGTAAATGTTGACATTTTTAGTAGCTGGTACATCAATGCACACACTGGTAAATGTTGACATTTTTAGTAGCTGGTACATCAATGGTGAAGCCACGGGACCACACACTGGTAAATGTTGACATTTTTAGTAGCTGGTACATCAATGGTGAAGCCACGGGACCACACACTGGTAAATGTTGACATTTTTAGTAGCTGGTACATCAATGGTGAAGCCACGGGACCACACACTGGTAAATGTTGACATCTTTAGTAGTAGCAGGTTTTTGATGAATTCATTAATAAGCTGATTAAATTTTCTTCACTGAAGCGATGAAATTTTGAAATGGCTCTTGGAGAACAATTTTATTTACGAATAATATTGCATTATTATTTTTCAGATCGAACCAAATACGTCATTGAAAACAAGAAACTGACCGTAAAGGGGGTCAACAAGGCCAGAGATATATTGTGTGTCCAATGTTCAGTTACTAATTATCGTGGCACAACATGGGGAGATGGATGTCTTAATGTTCTATGTATGTGTGTTGAACTGAGTTTCATTTGCGAGAAAACTCAAACTTTAAAGTCTATAATAATTATTTCAACCAACAAAAAAAAAAAATTCTTTTTGGAAATTTCAAATTTCTAAATAAAAATCCATTAATTTAAAACAATATTATTTAAAATGTACGTTTATAAACTAATATCACTTTATTCTAACTGAAATATTTCATAACAGAAATTCAAAGTTAACATTAGGCTGTTTACAAATATTTACCCACCATGCATTTCATACTATTTCTTTATGTTCGTTATGTTGTATGCAGTGCCTATAACAATAATACAACAACCAGCCCTAGAACAGAACATTGATCATGGAGATGTCATAGACCTTAGCATTCTAGCCACAACAGACGAATCACAGAGCCTGGTTTACAAGTAAGAATTGCTTAATTCATCATCATCATCATCATGTCCCTTAGTCCTTGGACCGTTGGGGCGCCACAGATGACACGAAAACAATCCTTCTCCATTCCTCTCGGTCTTCTGCACTACTAATAGCATCGCCTAGCTTTAGTCCCGTCCACTCTTTGATGTTATTCTCCCATCTTTTTCTCTGTCTTCCTCTTCTTCTCCCTTCTCTAGTTGTGTCCTGAAATCATTACTTAATTAAAATATTTGAACATGAATCTTGATATCAGCACATTTAATTTGGAAATACAACTACACAGTTGAATGGAAATTGATGGTAAAAATTGTTAAAACATTAAACAAGCACACCTTATGTATGATCACTTCTCATATATTTAAAAGAAAGCCCTTGTTAGGACAATGAGTGTGTAAATTTGCATTTGAGATTTGTGTTTTTTTTATATTATTAACATATTTATTGAATTTGCCCCCCCCCCCCCCCCTAAACCAGGTGGCTCCACTTTCAGAATAAAAACTCAACAGTTGGGGAAGATCCTCGTTTCCTGATTATCGATCCCGTCACTCATGTTACTATTATCGACACCAGTCTATTGTCTGAAAAGGAATATGAAACAGTTGGAGGAATCTACAGAAGAGTCATATCACACACATTTGATTCAGTTAATGTAGACGTGCATGTCGTACTAAAGGATAAGCCTGAGCCAGATGGTATTGGTAGGTAGTTAAGTCGGCTTTGGTTTAAAGAGCCATCTATCTTCACCTAGTATTAGTGATATTAATTGGGTTAATAGTGTGATTGTATTAATTTGTACTTGCTGTCTTTTAACACTTAAGCTAATCTGAATTCATGCAAGTCATTATAAATTGTCACGTGTAGCAAGTAAAACTGCCATGATGTTTTGCTATTCTAACTCTTTATTCAATCATTCACCGTCTCGTTGCGACTTTCATAATCACACAATGTTTGTCATTTTTATATTCCCGGCTCACCTGCAAACTACCCATGGCCTTGTTTTGTAGCAACTCGTATTATTTGAAATGTAGGCCCATTAAACCAAACCACATTTTATAAGAAGGCCGTTTATTTAAAGTTGGAATATAAATCTGGAGACCAATCTATTTATACGAGTGGAATTTATCCAGTTTCACTCTGGTAACAAACTTGATTTTAGAAAAATTAAATGGTGCTTTAATTAAACACCGGTTAATACTTACATAGTAAATAGTAAAAATATCCCGCGATGAATTGATATATAATAGATTTGAGGAAACCAGAGCGTAGTGAGCATGCTAAAGTAGCATGGATACCAGCGCTATAGAAGTATCCAATCAATCAATCAATCAATGGACTGAGAAATAAAAATTCTTAATGTTCTATGTATGTGGTCGAACTGGGTTTCATTTAGGAGAAAACTCAAATGTTAAAGTCTATAATAATTATTTCAGCAACAACAACAACAAAAAAACAATGAAAAAACAAAACAAAAAGAATCAAATTTCAAATATTGAAATTAAAATTAAATAACTTAAAATAACTAAAAGTTACGCTCATAAACGTAACGTTATTTGATCTTATTTTAAAAATTACATGAGAAAATTTCAGAGTGGAAACAAGCATTCCACTTTTCTTTCCCACTGGCCAAGTGTTTCCAAACAAATGCCATTCTTCTTCATTTCTCTTATCACCACAGATAAATTATTATACGGTATGGTATGGTATGGCATCCTTCCGTCTTCACGAGACGATGGAGTAGCTATATTGTAGTCCTACACCTCGACGAGTGGCTCACTAGGCCAATCCTGGAATGACAATCTCGTCTGCATTTCATGCAGGAGAATGATGATTCCTGGTTAATTTTGGCCTTCCGTGCTGTTCTTTTTCTTGCAAGGGCTTCGTTCGGCACATCTTCTGCCTTTTCCACTCCTTCGTACACTGCCGTTCGCCAGCTGGAACGTTGTTCGGCAATGATCTCCCATTTGTTGACTTCAATGTTCGCTTCCTTCATGCTCTTTTTGCAAACGTCCATATATCTCAGGCGAGGCCGTCCAATAAGTCTTGTCCCTTCTGCCAACTCTCCATACAACAGCATCTTTGGAATACGACCTTCCTCCATTATTATACATCACTCCAAATATTATGGTATTCCAAATCAACTTCCTGATTTGATTAAAAAGAATTTCATCCCTCACTAAACGTCGGAACACAATAACTTCATTTGATTTCTAAATATATAATGTAAAATGTATTATAAAACATCTTTGCTCTATTTAATCAATGCATGCTCACCACGTCATGTAACCTTACTGTGCCATGTTTATGGTATGTTTTATGCCGTAAAATGTATTACCAACATCTGCTTTCTATTTAATCAATGCATGCTCACATCGTCATGTAACCATACTGTGCCATATTTATGGTATGTTTTATGTCGTAAAATGTATTACCAACATCTGTGTTCTATTCAATCAATGCATGCTCACCACGTCATGTAACCATACTGTGCCATATTTATGGTATGTTTTATGTCGTAAAATGTATTACCAACATCTGTGTTCTATTCAATCAATGCATGCTCACCACGTCATGTAACCATACTGTGCCATATTTATGGTATGTTTTATGCCGTAAAATGTATTACCAACATCTGCTTTCTATTTAATCAATTCATGCTCACCACGTCATGTAACCATACTGTGCCATATTTATGGTATTTTTTATATTGTTGTTTTCAATCCCAGTATATTTTTATTTTAACAGATTGTGACGTGACCGATGGTGACGTGATGCTATCTATCTCGGTTGTTACCATGGTGATCTGGGCAATGGCGCAGCTGATCTGAGTGCATTCCTTGAAACTCAGTCCTAGATTATTATTTTGATTGTCTTTACTTCAATCTTTCATACCTTTACTTGAATCTTTTATATCTTTACTTGAATCTTTTATATCTTTACTTGAATCTTTTATATCTTTACTTGAATCTTTTATATCTTTACTTGAATCTTTTATATCTTTACTCTTATTCTTTTCATTTCTTTACTTATCTTTCATACCTTTACTTGAATCTTTCATGGCGAACAACAGCAGCTGGTTCAAATTAAAAAAAATGCTTATACAGACGTTAATCAATTCATGTCTCTGAATGATTCTACGAATCCACTAGCCTATCGTCATCACGGCGCACACAACAAGAACCAGTGGAAGAGTTAGTCTGCCAGCGCAGATGGAGATGGATTGGTCACACCCTCAGAAAGCCCACATCAAATATCCCGAGACAAGCCCTCACTTGGAACCCCCAGGGCAAGAGAAAAAGAGGTCGACCCAAAATGACTTGGAGAAGGGAGCTGGAGGCAGACACCAAAAAGAGTGGGCACAAGAGTGGGCACAACTGGGGACAGCTGGGGAGACTGGCCCAAGACCGGGATGCCTGGAGAGCCTATGTTTGTGGCCTATTCCCCAGACAGGACGACAGGCGATGATGATGATCCTTTTCATATCTTTACTTAAATATTTCAGACCTTTACTTGAATCTTTTCATAAAACAGTTTAATTATTATTTTTGTTAGATAAGACAATTTTATTATATACATATTCTGTTTAAAGAAAACACTCTTCTTTTAGAATACTGATTTTTCCCCCTCCCATTATGAATTATAAACTAATGTAATAACTTTCTGTTATTGTCCTTCTTCAGGTTTGTCTTTACCTTTTACATATTTCTGAACGCAATAACGGCATGTTTTTCATTCTAAATAATAATTTCTTTAACTTTAATAACGTCATCAAAATGTTCTGACTTGCTATTTCATAACTAACATGTTAATACACAGACTTCGCGAATGTAATATTCTATACCGATCTATTATTTTTTATTAAACAATAAACGTGACTTAACAATATCATTGCAA
Organism: Omphiscola glabra; assembly: GCA_964017045.1. Taxonomy (NCBI): domain Eukaryota; kingdom Metazoa; phylum Mollusca; class Gastropoda; family Lymnaeidae; genus Omphiscola; species Omphiscola glabra. Next base: position 11,129,993 of record OZ024806.1, on the reverse strand, counting down.
GCTATTCATGACACTTTTACATTTCCATATTTAATTTTTTTTTTAATGTCTGCCATTCGTCCTAGTCTGTATACTAATTCTGTCAATGGACTACGATGAGTCACTTCCTTGTTTTGTCACGTGATACGCGCACGCCTTTGGTCGGCTGTCTGCTACACATAACAACACATAACAACAGATAACAGCTGCTCAGCCATTGCCATTATCATTAATTCTAAAGCAAAATGTTTGTCTCCATCAGCGCTTCCCCCAGTGTTAATTAAAAATTTTACTTTTCAAAATATTCTTGAATACACGCGTTTCTTTAAATGACATTCATTAAATGTGACAATAATTATAATTCAGTTATGATTAAAAGAAGAAAGTTGTTTAAAGAAAAATGTGTGAGCGATTAGTGAGTTGCAGACAGCCTCTCGGAAGTCTTACTCGTTCTTACACGTATCACGTGACAAAACAATCGACTCGGCGTAGTCCATTGTCTTTCAAGTTTAGACTTCGTTCTTTATCAGATACGTTGTTTTAACTCAAGATCCAAGATCAAGCTATACACTTACTTCCATACGTATGCCTTTTAGCCCGCCTGGGGCTTAGGAGGCCGTCTACAAGATTTTTTTCCATTCATCTCCTTCCCGTGCTTTCCTTTTCCCAGTTGCTTCCAGATGTATCCCATATTTTGCGTGTCTGCCTCTAGCTCGCGTCTCCACTTATTGTTTCGCCTTCCTCTCTTCTTTTTTCCAAGTTAGACATTGTATGGTGATGTTTATCTGGGGGTTTTACGAAGAGTGTGTACTATCTACCTCTATCTTTTATGATGTCTTCAGCAAGATGCTCTTGGTTTGTCCTTTTGAGTAAGTCTTTTTCAGTGATGGTGTCAAACTCCATTTTTCTACTATAGATTGGTTAATTCATCAAGTTCTTTCACACGTAATACGTCGTACTAGCACTGTATCAAGTCATTTATCACAATAAATGCAACTTAAATATCCTATGTAAATTCACAGACTTAATTCCATATACACAGAGAGAAATAAAACAAAACCTTCATCCACAAAGTTATTTTCACGACTGCCACACGACTAAAATTTACGTCACAAAACAGACTAGACAATACGTCATAATAAGCATAAAAATACGTCACCACGTCAAGCGCGGGAAGAGCGTTCACTAACTAATTAATCTCTCAAAAACACACTACGCGTATGCAAACATAATATGCAGTCGCAACAATTATTAATGAACTCCCATACTCGACAGATTGTATTTGGCCATTTGAGGTTCAGGATCTTTCTAAGGCAGGTGTTTCTGAAAGTATGTACTTTCTGCGTGGTGCTCGCTGTTGTCCTCCACGTTCCGGCTCCATAGAGCAGGACTGTTTTGAAATTTGTGTTGAGAATTCTGACTTTGGTCTGCAGACTCCCATTGTCTCTTTAATAGTAAAAATGCCGACCCAGCCTTTCCCATTCTAGCCGTGACATCAGCTTCGGTGGTTCATGTCATCGGTGCTGCCCAAGTATGTGACGGCCTTCACTTATTCCAGTGTATTTCAAAGCAAGGTCGCGTGCTCTTGGTTGGCTGATTTTACCGTCATTATCCATGTCTTGCTTTTATTTATATTGAGTCCGAGCCGTGTTGAAATGTCGGCTACATCTTTTGTCTTTTCCAAGATCAAGATATATATAGTTTTTGTATTTACTCTCTGATCCGAGGTGACATCTACAAATGACTCATGCCTGGAAAAAATGACACGTCATATTATTTATTCCTATTATTTATATTAAGTTTTTTTTTAATTTATATAACCAAAGAATGTTTTTGTTCTGGGTGTATTCAGAGACTCTACAGGTCAAATTTAAAAATTTCACTTATATTTTTGGACACTTCATTGACGAAAAAATCTACAAATTAGAATCCCCGATGTATCTTTTTGTCCCGGTTATGATGATCATTTTCAGATTAGACATACACGATATGATTTAAGTTGTTTTATTTTGTTAAGTTTATACATATATAAATATATATATATATATATATTTGTGTTGCCATTAAATCCTTTTTTTATTCCATTTTTTTTATTTAGCCCTATTGTAAACACATACTTAATTAAATTATTTTTACGCAAACTAAAATTGAAAACATTTTTTTAAAAACATCTTACTCTTTGTTACTTCATTGTGTGATTTACACCCCCCCCCCCCCCCCCCCCCCAAAAAAAAAAAAAAAAAAAAAAACACCCTTTTTTCAAAAATAAATAAAATGAAACGCCAATTGTTTCGTGTGATTTTATTGAAAATATTTAGACCAGATAATACACAATTTATTTCAAGATAACCAAACTCAAGTGCATAAGACGGACAGTGTTCATTGTATCTTCCATTCCAGAATGAGAAATGTGCTTTATACTTTGTCTTATCACGCACAATTGAAGATTTCACTTCCCGTGAAAAACAAAATGTATTAATGATGACATCTTTGACGACAGTGCTTTCTTTCATGATGTCAAATGTGGTTTGTGTTAACATCACCAATCCAAAGTTGTCCGTCAACTAGAACAAAGCTTTAATTTTTTAAAAAAAACGTTGTAACGATCGTATACAGCCCTCTGAAATTACTCAGACTTTTCGGACAAAAATGTAGAAATAATGGTTTAAGTAACCATGTCGCTGTTGAATGAGATGGATCAAGCTCATATAGTAGTGTTAAATAAGCAGTTTTACGAGTTGTTGAGGGAGAAAAGAATCGGGAAATGTGACCGTTTAAAAGGGAAGAAGGCCTGAATCATTTGAAACCACTTTTTTCTTAACTTCTTGTGCTTTTAAAAATCCTTTACAGTAACTTGGCTTTTTTATACGTGGCTGGCAAAAATCTTCGGGCGGATTACTAACCTATCGAGCTGAAAGTTGTCACATAGACTCGTTGCCCATGACAACACACTCTATCAAATTTTAAGTAAGCCCAAGCCCCGAAAATATGTTTTTCAAGGAGAAGATGAAGGAAATATAACGCCACCGATTTCACGAAATGAAATTCCCGATAAGTGCGCTAAATGAGATTTTTTTAAAAATCGCAAGTGCTTAATTTTTTTTTTCTTTAAATTACAATTTTAATATAGTTCGTGGGAGTGAAAAAAAGTGTAGTTGCGAGCTTAGGGGGGTGGGAGGTGGCCCGGGGGGGGGGGGGCCAAATTGGGATTCTTGTAAAGTGCGTTACTTGTATACATTTTTGTCAAATTTTCAGCCCCCACCCCCCATTGCTCAATATTACCTTCTATAAGAAAAACTTTGTTTTTAGGGGGGAAGGGGGGGTATGTCTTCACTTTTTATGCTTTTATCTTAGCCCTATTTACTTATATCAAATTAGCTTAAATAATTGGCCACGTAGCGTGCAGTCATTGGTAATTTTATTTTACTATTTTTACTTAAGTAGTGTTCGACACTATGGAACCAAACATGACATACTCTCTAACACGTACATACACACAAAGACTTCTGGTGAACACATTCGAAGATTAATGCCCTAAACTAGGACACACACACATGAATATTTGCTGACACCAATCTAATGACAGAAATGAAACCAGTGGTGATTATATTTACTAACATCAATCTAATTAGCCAAACGGAATCAATGGTGATTGTATTTGCTGACACCAATCTAATGACAGAAATGAAGCCAATGGTGATTGTATTTGCTGACACCAATCTAATGACAGAAATGAAGCAAATGGTGATTGCATTTACTGACACCAATCTAATGACAGAAATGAAGCCAATGGTGATTGCATTTTACTGAAACCAATCTAAAGACAGAAATGAAGCCAATGGTGATTGTATTTAGCTCATGAAGTCTTCCCCCAACGCACCCTGCGCTAAACTCAAATGGCCATCAACTACTCCCCCTCTCCCCCCCCCCCCCCAAGCAGTCTTTATTTCAGTCGGGACGCGAAGCGGCAAGCCGGGAGCTTGACGCCCCTGGGACATTCTCACCCACCCTTCCACTCGATTGACTATGCGAGTGAGGCGACACCAAAGAAAGAACGCGTGGTCGGCCGCGGTGCTGCTTTCACCCAGCAACCGGGCCGGACTTTCTAGGGCTGGGGTGGATAAGTTTTACGTCCCTATGTCCCCCCCCCCTTTCCCACATAGGGGCGGCGTAGGTGTTTTATAGACACCATCTAATAGGGTAATTGGTGTCTACTACTACCACTTAAGAAAATCAGAAAAACTATCGAGCCGGAGCTCATGAAGTCTTCCTCAGCACACCACCGCTGCTCCCAACCGGCCCTCCGCCCCCGAGACAGCCTCACCCACCCTTCCACTCGATTGACTATGCGAGTAGGCGGCATCAGAGAAGGAACACCTGGCCGGCCGGGGTGCTGCTTTAACACAGCAACCGGGCCGGGACTTTCTTGGTCTGGGGTGGATATATTTTACGTCTCTAATGCCCCCCTTCCCCCCCGGGGGGGGGGACGCGTAGGTGTTTTACAGACGCCCTCTAATAGGGATTACGTGGTTTTCTGCGGCGTGACTAATTCACGCCGCAGCTGGGAAATGAGAAAAAGAAGGTTGCCTAGGAGCAGTACCATCAAAGACTGCATATTTTGGAATCATCGGCTAGGGTCGCCACACTCCTTCGCCTCATATCCATGCGGCAACTGTAATCATGTCCCGACCTGTTTCTACGTTGTTTTCAACTGCATTTGGTAGGAAACCATGCAGCCGTGCACTTTCTAACGCAGTTTCCGTGCGTTACCTTTGCCTTTCGGCGCAGGTCCCCTACACGGTCATCCTGTGCCCCGGGTAACGTTTCAGGGGGTTTGTGGCAAACGCCTCTTTATCGACATGCCATTTTTGGGACGGACATGTCGACTAGAGCCCCGGGGGAGATTGGTGTCTACTAAATTTTCCGAACAAAAAAAATTTATGTTACTTCAAGCAATTTGATTAATTAAATTAATTTAACGCTTTCTAGAAAATAGACCCCTTTGCACTGCAAAAGACTTTACCCATATTGATAAACGGTCAAAATGACCACCCTAAGTGAAGTCCCGTGACACACATCCCAAGTCACAAACATCTCCATGACATCCATCTCCTTCCAAATCATCTCAGTGACATCCATCTCCTTTGACACCATCCAAATCATCTAAATGACATCCATCTCCTTTGACACCATCCAAATCATCTAAATGACATCCATCTCCTTTGACACCATCTAAATCATCTAAATGACATCCATCTCCTTTGACACCACCCAAATCATCTAAATGACATCCCTCTCCTTTGACACCATCCAAATCATCTAAATGACATCCATCTCCTTTGACACCATCCAAATCATCTAAATGACATCCATCTCCTTTGACACCATCAAAATCATCTAAATGACATCCATCTCCTTTGACACCATCCAAATCATCTAAATGACATCCATCTCCTTTGACACTATCCAAATCATCTAAATGACATCAATCTCCTTTGACACCATCCAAATCATCTAAATGAAATCCATCTCCTTTGACACCATCCAAATCATCTAAATGACATCCATCTCCTTTGACACCATCCAAATCATCTAAATGAAATCCATCTCCTTTGACACCATCCAAATCATCTAAATGACATCCATCTCCTTTGACACCATTCAAATCATCTAAATGAAATCCATCTCCTTTGACACCATCCAAATCATCTAAATGACATCCATCTCCTTTGACACCATCCAAATCATCTAAATGACATCCATCTCCTTTGACACCATCCAAATCATCTAAATGACATCCATCTCCTTTGACACCATCCAAATCATCTAAATGACATCCATCTCCTTTGACACCATCCAAATCATCTAAATGACATCCATCTCCTTTGACACCATCCAAATCATCTAAATGACATCCATCTCCTTTGACACCATCCAAATCATCTAAATGACATCCATCTCCTTTGACACCATCCAAATCATCTAAATGACATCCATCTCCTTTGACACCATCCAAATCGTCTCAATTTTTTTTTTTTTAACAAGCGACTAAGCTCTAAATCTAAAATGAACCAACAAAAATAAAATAAAATTTAAAAAAAAACAACAAAATCTAGTTAATTCTGAAAAGAAATTAAGTAGTCAACAAGAGTTGGTGCGCTCATTTTGACTCACAGTCCGAGACTGAGTGTGGCAGGTGGGATGAATATCAACTTTACGGGTGAGTAACAAACGAAAATGTCGTAGACCAAAAACAAAAAAAAAAGGGGCGTCTAAACAAAGAGACCATTAGCTACATGTAGTGCAGCGGTGAGGTCTTGTCCCAAGTTGTTGTGAACAAATTTGTTGATAAGTTTTTGTTAGCTCTATTACTATTGATAAAATTGAGATAGCTTAAACGTAAACCAATAAATAGTTTGAATTAAAGCATGATTCAACAAAATTAATCTTTAGAATCGAGTAAAAAAAAATAATAATAAAAGGATTTGCGTAAGCACGGACAGGTCAAGGCAAACCTGAATGGCCACAAGCATCCCTTATGATGTTGCTGGCAAAATAAATGTAGCATGAGGCTAAGCAAAACTAAGGTACCAGTAGCGTAATCTGTCTAGTCAGTTATCTATAAATTACTAGGACTAAGCCAGAAGGAGTGAAGCAACTTGTGAAGTAAGTGGCAAGTGACCAACCTCTCAACTAACCTACTTAACATCGTTTGTCGTATAATTTTTGCTGAGTGGCGGTCTATACTGAGTCAATCTAAAAAGCTGGTGGTCTGGAGTTCAATCCCCCACCAAAGTCTATAGACGAGCAAAAACGCCCCCAGCACCCCGGGGGGACGCGTTAAAAACTTGGGCGGAGGACACTGACACAATGAAAATTACTGCAACTCCTGCGACGCTACTGGTGCCAAGCTGTGTCATTCACACATGATGTTCCCTTGGGCTTTCCCGATGTGTGGAGGGAGGGGATTCACTGTGTAGGGAACCATCTTATCCTCCTAAAGAACCCCCCCCCCCCCGGGCCTTGTGAATTCGTCCTGCGAAGTCTGCAACATCGTCTCATTGTGACAAAAAATAGACAACAACAATTAAGCAGCTTTCTGTTTGAATGTGATTAAAAATAATTATATCCAAAAATGAATCTGTATAAATATTGTTCGGTAGAGAAAACAAAAAAGGGTGGGGGTCAACGGCCATAGTAGTGTATCATTATTTCAACCCACTGACGCCAACAACCACAGTAGCATATCATTATTTCAACCCACTGACGCCAACAACCACAGTATCATATCATTATTTCAACCCACTGACGCCAACAACCACAGTAGCATATAATTATTTCAACCCACTGACGCCAACAACCACAGTAGCATATCATTATTTCAACCCACTGACGCCAACAACCACAGTAGCATATCATTATTTCAACCCACTGACGCCAACAACCACAGTAGCATATCATTATTTCAACCCACTGACGCCAACAACCACAGTAGCATATCATTATTTCAACCCACTGACGCCAACAACCACAGTAGCATATCATTATTTCAACCCACTGACGCCAACAACCACAGTAGCATATCATTATTTCAACCCACTGACGCCAACAACCACAGTAGCATATCATTATGTCACCATGTACCAGGTTATTCAATAATTACCCCAGAGCCAATTTTCCCTTTAAGCCGCGCATCTACCTCACAGATGCCGCGCACCTACCTCACAGATGCCGCGCACCTAACTCACAGATGCCGCGCACCTACCTCACAGATGCCGCGCACCTACCTCACAGATGCCGCGCAGCTACCTCACAGATGCCGCGCAGCTACCTCACAGATGCCGCGCAGCTACCTCACAGATGCCGCGCACCTACCTCACAGATGCCGCGCACCTACCTCACAGATGCCGCGCACCTACCTCACAGATGCCGCGCAGCTACCTCACAGATGCCGCGCAGCTACCTCACAGATGCCGCGCAGCTACCTCACAAATGCCGCGCACCTACCTCACAGATGCCGCGCACCTACCTCACAGATGCCGCGCACCTACCTCACAGATGCCGCGCAGCTACCTCACAGATGCCGCACAGCTACCTCACAGATGCCGCGCACCTACCTCACAGATGCCGCGCACCTACCTCACAGATGCCGCGCACCTACCTCACAGATGCCGCGCAGCTACCTCACAGATGCCGCGCAGCTACCTCACAGATGCCGCGCACCTACCTCACAGATGCCGCGCAGCTATCTCACAGATGCCGCGCACCTACCTCACAGATGCCGCGCACCTACCTCACAGATGCCGCGCACCTACCTCACAGATGCCGCGCAGCTACCTCACAGATGCCGCGCAGCTACCTCACAGATGCCGCGCACCTACCTCACAGATGCCGCGCACCTACCTCACAGATGCGGCGCACCTACCTCACAGATGCCGCGCAGCTACCTCACAGATGCCGCGCAGCTACCTCACAGATGCCGCGCACCTACCTCACAGATGCCGCGCACCTACCTCACAGATGCCGCGCACCTACCTCACAGATGCCGCGCATCTACCTCACAGATGCCGCGCACCTACCTCACAGATGCCGCGCACCTACCTCACAGATGCCGCGCAGCTACCTCACAGATGTCGCGCACCTACCTCACAGATGCCGCGCATCTACCTCACAGATGCCGCGCACCTACCTCACAGATGCCGCGCATCTACCTCACAGATGCCGCGCACCTACCTCACAGATGCCGCGCACCTACCTCACAGATGCCGCGCAGCTACCTCACAGATGCCGCGCACCTACCTCACAGATGCCGCGCACCTACCTCACAGATGTCGCGCACCTACCTCACAGATGCCGCGCAGCTACCTCACAGATGCCGCGCAGCTACCTCACAGATGCCGCGCAGCTACCTCACAGATGCCGCGCACCTACCTCACAGATGCCGCGCATCTACCTCACAGATGCCGCGCACCTACCTCACAGATGCCGCGCACCTACCTCACAGATGCCGCGCAGCTACCTCACAGATGTCGCGCACCTACCTCACAGATGCCGCGCACCTACCTCACAGATGCCGCGCACCTACCTCACAGATGCCGCGCATCTACCTCACAGATGTCGCGCACCTATACCTCACAGATGCCGCGCATCTACCTCACAGATGCCGCGCACCTACCTCACAGATGCCGCGCAGCTACCTCACAGATGCCGCGCACCTACCTCACAGATGCCGCGCACCTACCTCACAGATGCCGCGCACCTACCTCACAGATGCCGCGCACTTACCTCACAGATGCCGCGCAGCTACCTCACAGATGCCGCGCAGCTACCTCACAGATGCCGCGCATAGCAGTTTTGAGCATCCGCGCAGCAAATTTTTATAAAAATACATTCGAACAGATACGCTGCACTCTGCAAAGTAAAACTTTGCCCACAACTTTATGATTTTGCACACGAGCCAGCAAACCTTAGAGGGAACATTGCCCAGAGCCCTAACAAATCTCCCAAACCTTTAAGCGCACCCCCCCCCCCCCAAGATGCCCCTACCTGCGTCCAAGAGGCGGTACCGACCACTTTGAAATGCGTGCCATAATGTACCTACCCTGTCTATTAGATTCATATTAAAAATTAACTCGCCCAGTCGAGATTCATATTATAATTAACTCACCCAGTATAGATTCATCTTTATGCACAACTAGTCTTAATTCATATTATAATTTATTTACCCAGTCAAAATACATATCATAGTGTACTAGCCCAGTCTAGATTTATATAATATAATGTACTCACCCTCTCTAGATTCATATATCATAATGTACTCACCTAGTCTAGACTCATATCCAAAGGTACCCATTCAATCTAGATTCATGTCAAAATGTCCTCCTTCAATCTAGACATTTGTCCACATGATTAAGTGATGTAATATGACATGAATATTTTAAAGTTTTTTATGAATTGCAGCAATACATTCTGTTTATTTGTCAAATTTGTACAGTGTTTAGACAAATAAAATAAATAGGACACAAAGTGTATGATGGTTACTTAATAAACCTTTAAATTCCACATTCATTTAATTAAGTTAATCCATTTAACTAAACATTCCCCATTCTTTCAATATATCCTGTCAAATTCAAGTCTTAACCCCACATTTATTGACAAACCCTTTAAAAACAGGTATATATATATATATATATATATCTATTTCATCTAACACTCCCATTCAACATTGTTATGTAAGTAAACTGTACATTCCCCATTCTTTCAATATATCCTGTCAAATTCAAGTCTTAACCCCACATTTATTGACAAACCCTTTAAAAACAGGTATATATATATATATATATCTATCTATTTCATCTAACACTCCCATTCAACATTGTTATGTAAGTAAACTGTACATTCCCCATTCTTTCAATATATCCTGTCAAATTCAAGTCTTAACCCCACATTTATTGACAAACCCTTTAAAAACAGGTATATATATATATCTATCTATTTCATCTAACACTCCCATTCAACATTGTTATGTAAGTAAACTGTACATTCCACATTCAAATGCATCACTTATAATTAAAAGTATTACAAAACCAAAATAACCTCCCAGTATTGGTCGCTTCCTCAATGTACAAAGCACATGATCATGTATCCATTATCCAATCTTTTTACTTTTACAAATATCTTAATTATTAAAACTAGGAGCTGGGATTTCATCTCAAAGGAAGATCTCAATAGATCTCAGTATTAGGAAATTTAATTTGATTAGTTTTAACTGGAATCTTGATGATAGTTAAAATGTTCAGATAGAACACACGATGTCCATCATCTAAAAGTATAAGGGTTAATTATATCTGTCATCTGAATATCTAAAATATGGAATTATATGGACGACCCGATCCAAGGCTCTTATGGATCCCCAGGGAACCCCATCTCGGGGGACCTGCCCTCCTTTTGCAGAGAGCAGGTACAGCGAGTAGCTCCACCCGGGATGTTTTGCCCTAGTTTCTGTCATCTAAAAGGGACAATCATTTAATTTAACTTGTTTGTGAGCAAAAATATAACCAGTTTTGGCTAACAAGTTACTCAGGCAGCTCTGAGGGTAGCGAGCAGACAGGACCCAGCAGTGCCATCTTTTAAGCCACAACTAAAAGACAAAATCAATAAAAATTTAAACAGTTTTTAGCCATTGTGTGTCACATACCAACTAGAAAAGTTTCTAAGGTCATCGCGGCTAGTGAACTTAAGTGTCCAACACCCTGGTTATGTTGTATGAATTGTGTCGTATGTTTTATGTACTGTGCCATAACATGGTTGTTGAAATGTTTCACGACAGGAGGTGTCTGAAAGACCTCAACAAACTAACCAAAACATTTGCCCACTTTTTTTTTAAATTGCAAGATAAAACCAATTCTGAAATATGTAATCATATCTATTTTTAGTGCAATCATTAGGGTTACATACTGGTACATATAAATGTTATGCCATATTGTACAATGATTACATACAAAACTCATCACAAATGTCACTTGCAGATGCATTTCAATACATTCCTGAGGTTTTCATTAATTTATTCATAGTCTCATTACCAAGGTAAACACCCATACCACAGTCAAGCTCACAAAAATAGTCTTTAAAAATACATTTGCCATTTGGCCCATCTGGTGACTTTACAATTTCAATGGAGGTGGTTTTTTTGTACATTTTTTTAAATTACAAAAATCCATTCATAAAATGTTCATTTATTTTCACCCTATTCCATATATATGTTTCTGATGTATACAAGTTAAAGAATTATCGTGGTCGAAAGATAACTAAGGATATGAAAAAGAGACAAGAGAAGGAAATTTTTAAAAAAGAGTAAAAACCTTGTTACTTCCCTTCCTTTGATATTTATTTATTTTTCTTACGACGTAAACAGTTACTGACACTGTTAACCTGTGTAATGAAACAAAGTTCCACACTATAAAACAAGGGGGGTAATTATGAAAATAGTTTTCATTCCTTTTTATACATAATTAATAGAGTAACCAAAACACTTTCATTATAATTATAGCTGTGTTATTAACTACAATTAAAATACAAGGCAGATAACTCCATATTTTCCAAGTAACTTGCACTAAGCTTCTTGTAATTGATTTTTCTAGACATCAGTAACTTTTCATTTCATTGGTACAATGTCATCATAGGCAGCAGAACCTGTGTATTTCAGTTAACAATTGTTATTATGCATATTAGTACTACTTATTTATACACAAAAAATAACCCATTGCTCAAGCAATATTTTATACAATATACCTTTTAGTTTTATCGTTCCAACTCTTTTCTAACTCTAGTGGTCAGAATGGTTGGGGTTAGAATGGTTTGGGTAGAAGGATGACAAAGTACACATTTTTTTTAGTAATTTATTTTTTAAAATTTTGGTCTTCCACTTGCCATTGAAAATCGCTATGCATGCTAAGTCTGGCACACGTGCTAGGCTGTCCACCCCCTGGTCTAGATCCCCATTAACTATAAAGGATCACCCTTATTTAAATTACTTAACAGATTGAACCTTTGTCAGATTCACAGAAAAGCAAATCCTCAATGTAAAGACATTATAATTAAATTCAATACCATACTTACTAGTAAATTCTCTCTACATTATTTGAATTTGAATTATAAATAGAATCACTCATTCCTTTTCCTTTTTTTTTTTTTTTGTGCTAAAAAATGTTGATTTTCCTACTTTTAATTATTGAAACAAAACTCAAAAAATAGTTCATGTTATTTTTCATAGAGTAAACAATAAAACATAGATTAAATATCAAAGAATTCCTGGCAGTGCTTTACAAAAGATAACAACCAAATTATTATAATTCTCAAGTTGAGATTTCAAAATGTGATCTCGAAGAGCAACTCAGAAATAAGCTGCACGGCAGTTGATGAGGAAAACCAACTGTATTGTAATAAGGTCCCACAGTTATTTATCATTATTTTCACTTGCTTAAACAATTTTCTATACTTGAGAATATTTTTGACAGAGTTTGTAGCTCACTATCGAAGTAATTGGAGTTTCAAAAGAGTGTCCATTTTGAAAACAGAAAGATCTCACACCCCAAACAACTAAACCACTGACAGATGAGAAAATTTGAACCAGCAGAAATTATCCTAAAAATGATAATTGTATTACAATCAGACATCAAATTAACATGTCCCGCTACATACTACATGTCCAGCTACATACTACATGTCAAGATCTCTTACTTTATGTGATTAAAAATGGATTAGATTTGAATTGCTATTTATCAAGAACCTTTCACAGTCACCTATGGTCAGATAAAAAAAAATTCTAAATTGATGGCTGGAACTGTTAAGGACATTGCAACTATCCTTGTTATTAGATTTGTCTATGTACTTATCCTTAACTATAAATGTCACTTTACTTTCTATAGAACTTTTAAGGTTGGTCTACTTCTTAAATTGGTTTGTGTATTGGATTTTTATCTCAGGAGGTTTATAGTAATTATAAATATTGATCTCTGTGAACTTCTAAAAAAAATTAAAATATAATTCAATTTCAATGATCATCTTTTCTAAATAAATTTAAAAATTTGAATCTTATACACCGTCCAAACTTTGTAAAATAAAATAAAATATTCAGTTATATTTTGTAAATCTCATAGTTGTTAAAAGTGAGTTGACTTTCTATTTCTGATCAAAGTTCATAATTACAATCCCTTTGAGAAAACTTTAAAGTCAAAATAAGCTAAGAACAAAGGACATTGAGGAAAGTCTTTTCTTATCAATCTCAAAATACTCACCCATTACAGTAGGAATCACATTACCAAAAAAAAGTGTATTTTTGGCTGTGGGGACATATCTACTCCAACTATTGAATATCTCAATTCAGCCAATGGCACGTACTTAAAACCTTTAATTTTATTTGTAAAAATCTTTTTATAATAAGACCCCTCAGAGATTTTAATTGATCAAGACATTAACAACAAACTCAATGACTCCAAAGACTCCAGCATTTACATCACCAACAAATAAATCATGTGTATAGTTTACATGCAATAAATAATATCTGACAAATGCAAATGTTATTCTTGAATGCAGTGGGATAATTTATTAACCTTTATTTCATTAGGCAATCGTGTGTCAGTTCTTCTTCTGTGCATAAGCTGTGTAGTCGGCATGTGAAAACTCCATGAATGTATTTATAGACTGTGCAGGACGTTCCTGGTATTCTTTTAATAGCATTTGAATAATTTTCTCCGGCTCATTGCCGCTGTGGAGTATTATTTTTGTCCTCTCACAAGTTTTGCATGGTTCTCTTTTAGGTACAGCTAGGTGAACCTTTGATTCAGAATGGAAGATTTTTGCATAGACCCACATAGATGCTGCTTGAATTCCTTCTGCTTGGCACTGTTCCTGGTAAAGTGAATACATTTTTGAGATGGTTAGGTCTGGTGGGAGAGTCTGCCCTCCTTTTCCTTGTTTTCCTTGTGAATTGGAGGACTTGGGGAAAGATTTAATGTGTGCTCTGATGCGATCTTCTACTTCGAGGGGTGTTTTATTAAGTGGTCCCTTTTTACCCCTGAAATCAGGCGTTGCAAGAGCAGTCAGTGGTAATGCTTTATACCTAAGTGCGTAGTCTAACCTTTTGTTTGTGATTCCTAATGCAGAGAGAAACACTGGCTTACACACACGAATTTTTTTATTTGTAAGATGAAAGAGTCTTGACGAGGATCGCTTGGTTTTAGGAGATGATAACTCCTGCTTTAGTCTCCTCTTCCTTTCTTTAATATCGAGCACTGTCACAGACGAAACAATGAATTGCGTTTGATTATTCCAATCTGCAAGGGCATGGAACTGATCGAAAATTAACTTCCTCATATCGTGAGTGACGTTTTTTGTACAATTCAGCCTACATTTGCAGTCAATAGGTTCATATTCTTTTCTGCCTACCAGTTTCCCTTTCCTGGTCACATACTCTTCACCAGCATTACGCCTCCTCTTCAGCTCTGCCCGAGAAAGTGTGGTGCCAGCCGGTCTTCGTTTTCGTTCTTTCTTTGATTTTTTTTTCACTGGGCCAGTTACTATTGGTTCTGGTTCTTGGCGAATTAAAGGTTCTGTGTGGTAGGAGAAACCTAAAGGAAAATTTTAAACACATAAAATTTACTCATGTTACGAAAATGTTTCTCTATTCAAGAAATTTCCAGTCAATCTTAAAACAAGACTGACCAACAAAAATTCTTCTTTTGGACAGAATAATTTTATCCCTTAAGACTTCCTAATTTTTTATATCTAGCTTCTTTTTAATGTATATGTATGTAATTTTAAAAGATTTGTAACTCTTTGTTTTAATATTTCAAATAATGGAGACATATTTATAATTTAATTAGAGACAATCTATGAAATAAATATAATTAAAAAAATATTGTAAATACAGCAATTTTAACAAGCAAAGAATTTGATACTACAAGCTTTTATTTTTACCAGAATAACTATCAATGGTCACCATTTACCAAAATATATACTCAAATGACCCATTCTACCAAGCTATAGGGCCATTGTCTGACAATAAATGAGAGCTTATAGATTTCTGCTGATAGTTATAGTACCATGTCTCAAGTTGGAAGTTCCAGGATTTTTATTATCTTCCACTTTTATAAGTCTTAGAATTCCCCAACCCAGAATCAAGTATGATTTGAAAACTTTGGGACTGATGTTTTCTTTTTGAACACTTGAAGATTAGAGGCAAGCACCTAAACTCTCCCGCACTCCATTTAAAAATGGCTCTGCAACAAATTAGACAAATATACAAAATGTTTAAAAGTTTAAATATATATTTTTTTCATTTAAAGGCCCAAGTTACAAGAGATTGGATGTGTTGATTGAGTCTCTTAAGTCCAACCAAGCTCAATATAAAATTCATTCAAAAATGAGGAAAATATCTCATCCCATGATCCACTTTATGTTATTTAAACATTCAATACTGAACTGATATATACTTGTGTTATTGGGGAGTTACAAACTCATTTTTTAATGTAAATGGATGTAACAAAAATGTTGTCCATTAATAACTTGAAAACAGAAAAGGAATCGTCGTTAACTACAAGACACATATATACAATAAACACAACTACTGTTGCCCTCTGCTGGAGTGAAAGTGACAGCCAGCGAGAAAATGATTCTCTTACTTTTCATATAACTGACTAATCCAAACTAAATAAAAGTATGCATATATTTAATTAGTTGTAAAGGTTTGGTATTTCTTTTAGCTGCTCTGTTTAGATGAAAACTTGGATACTGTAATTGCTTCGGTCCTACAATCACTTAAAAATAATGGTCTTTCTTGTGAATCAGATAGTAAATGGTAAATATGAGAGGTCCAGATCAAGCGGTTTAATTTGATGTATTACGGCTGGAAATGACCCTCATGCCATATCAAAATTTAGGGTGACATTTGCTCTCGCTCTCACTTACGCTTAAGCACATGGTTAGCGCAGGATACATGCCTGGTCATCTGATATCCTGACATGGATTTTAGATCACAGTGATATAGTGATATCAAGTAGATAGATTTTTGATAATGAAAGATTGACCTATAAATATGAGTATTTACACTCAACACTGTAATTATTTATTTAATTTTGATTCATAAAAGATAGTCACTAACTTTATGTTGATTATTAGGTAGCTCTATCACTATGACTAGGCCTTCCTTCTCTACCTCTACTCAGTATTAGTAGTAGGCTATAACTATCACTCAGTATCACCAGTATTAGTGTAATAACATCTATTAAACTTTAATTTAAAGAGTATTAAGTTTCGAATTCAATATATTTATTTATGTAAATTTACTCAACCAAAAAAAGCTAAAACTAAAATTGTGTACCATTAAAAGAGCCTCCTTGTCCTAAAGATCCTAGCGATGACGGAGCTAGCCCAGGAATGTTTGTTAAATTGTCATTGTGGTTGTGGCTGTGAACATGACCATGACCACCGTGAGTTTGATGAACATGACTTGAACTTGAATGAGTATGCATAGAACTGGATGTTGTTGAAATCGGAATAGTAGGATGATGGTACGAAAACCCCGTAGGGGTTGGCTCAAGACAATAGTCACTCATACCAACCATAAAATTGAACGACATTGTTGTATTTTTTTATAGATCTAAATGCTGATCGAATATGCACACTTTAATTTGTCTAAGTTCTATGATGAAAAATAAATAAATATTGCTAGCCACTACTTTACTACAGTACTAGAGCTAACAACAGTTTGTCTTGACTTCCTCTTTGTCAAGGGGGACAACAAAATATTTTTTAAGAGCGAAAAATAATTATTCTTATATCCCAGCCTAAACACATCAAAATATTTTTGTTTTCTAATAATAAATTAAATATGTTTTTGAATTTGGATTTTAAAAAATTATATTTCTCTACTTTTTCGACAATTTTTAAATACCAATTAATTTATTATATTAAATAACCTACATGGCTAGCCTAGAAAAGGACTTAGATCTAGACTTACTTATACTTATATTATTGAGTATAATATTATTAATATATGTAGAGCTAAATAGTACAATAAAAATCATAAATTCATATTGCATTATTATTCATTATTTAATATTATAGTTTTATACATTATTTTTAAGTAAGGGCTGTTATGTACTAGAAAAATATATTTTAACACAGTGAATTTATAAATGATACATGGGGACGAAGATACTGAAATCAAAAGGCTAATGAACGGCCGCTTTTAAATTAGACAGCAGACAATAGTACATTAGCGTTAATTGTATGTCGTATCATTGATCAAAGTCACAACAATCATAATTATGATTATTTGCAGTAAAACATCTGATTTTATTTTCACGTAGTTCATGATTTAAATAAGTTGTGAGTGTAATTATGTATTCCTAAGCCATATAATAGGGCAGGGGTAAGCTAAGTTTTCTCAGTCAGAGTATTCAAGAATAAAAGTAAAAGAAAATAATAATTATGATAATATTCCCATTAAATTTCGACTGTTAAGAAACACTTTTATCATCATAATTTTAAAGGGAAAAAAACATCACGTGACCTGAAATGGCTGAAGGGGAGTGTTCTTATGGTGATTGAAGATCGAATTTTTACTTTATACTAATGATTTTTTTCTCACGAAAATGCACTTTTCAATACCAGACACAGAAGAAGTAAAGGAAGGTTCAACTTCATTTACCGTAAGAATTTTAAAAATTGAGGTCATGGTTAATTTTTTTTACTTGTCTTGTGTGTTGACAATTGTTGAATTATCAGGTCAGAAGTCACTGAGAAGTGAGTAAGTTAGAAAGTAAGAGACGAAGAGTAGTACAAGTATAAAAGTTGGACTTAACACTTGGCGACTTGCAGAACGCAGAAATTCCTTTACAGTGACAGTGAACTTCACCGCCAACACAGTATGTACACCCACTGTGACAGTAGACAGACAAGTAGCTACATGGCATAACTCAATATGAATATAAATTATGGCAATCCTCCGAAGTCCGGTCCCAAATTATTTTATATGAAAAAAATTGCAATGCACAGTGTGTATTGTTAGAAAACAGCAGAAATGTCAGTCTTAGCTTTTGCAAATAACTGTCACTAGACAAACCAGTCAGTAAATACTAAATGTTGTAGTTAGCGCATAGCATTTGCAAATAGCAGCCGAAAAGTTCTGCTTGTGACCGTTGAGCCACTACAAGGCACCCAAGCAGCTGGTAAACAGACCGCGACAAGTACTACGCTAATAGCGAAGTTTACGTTTTGCTTGAATCCAAAGTCCTTCAATAGTTTCTGTGTGAATGTCCTGGTCTACTGAATCAACAAATTCACGCGCGTGCACAATTACAGCGTGAGCATATGATCCCGTTGTTGAGCTGAACTGCGCGACATTTTGATATCCTCGCCAAGCGTCCCTGACTATATTTATCCCTGGTAACATAGGATTAGTGATAATGCGCTGAGTGTTTGTGCATCTCGACGGCCAACAACCTCCAACCAGCATCGTCCACTACCACGCTCAACCAAGCCGACAACCTTCATCCAACATCGTCCGCTACCACACTCAACCAAGCCGACTACCCACTTACCAACGCGTTGCTATGGAATAATGACGTAATACTTGAAGCCTAAGACTTTTAAGTACGGAGTAATCATTGGAAATAATTTGGGACCAGACTTCGGAGGATTGCCTAAATTATAAATTACACTGTACAGTACAGTCAGTTGAGTCATGTTTATTGTATTCTTAAATAATTAAAAATATTATTTCCTGATTACATTAACACCTTGTTACATTTTAACTTAAGGTAATGCAAATACTTCATAACTTACTGCTGACAAACAAAACATTGGACCAAGTGCAAAATGGAAACGGAATATAAGGGAATGTATTTCAATATGCTTTCTCAACAATAAATGTGAAATACAATTGTAATTACCAAGAAACACCTCGCCTATGCTTTATATTTATAATAACCAAATTTGAAGATGTGATATATGTTTAGTTGTTGTTTTTTTTAGCTTGAAAATGTAAGAAAACAATTTTAAACTATCTTAACATTTAAACATTTTTAATATTTTAGATTTACAACATATATATCAATGGTGTGTTTCACTGTAAAGCAAGGTACAAACAGTTGAGACAATTTCATGATGAGGTATGTAAATTAATTGAATCATAGTTTTACATCAATTCAGGTGTCAAGGTTTCAAATTCCATTTTTCAGTGATGGCAGATACTATTCATCACAATCCTTTACTATTTACAATTTACTTCAAGCAAAAAGTCTAACTAATAAATGATCACTAAAATGTTTAATAATGTTTAGTGAGTTTTCCTTTTTTAAGGCCAGTTGGTTTATTCTAAAATATTGGGCCATTTTCAATTTTTACTCCTGTTATTTTTGTTTTGTTAGCTAAAGGTAACATTATTTTTTTTAACTAAACAAAGGTGTTTTTTTTAAATTAAAAAATATCTAGCTTGGCAAACTTTAAATTTTAAAAGCAATGTTGACAGGTTAAATTTCACACTGTATATTAGCATTATACTAATCACTAGTCTCACTAGTCACACCAAGAGCTGCAATCAGACAAGATAATCTATCATCTCTCATAGACGGAAAGATGCCATAGAATACATATTAGCATTAATTTATACTTCATTTCATGGCAGACCTGTTTACTCTTACGATTTTGGCGTACAATGTACGATTTTTAGATGTGTTTTGCCGAGCGAAATAATGATGTCACAGCACGGAAAGACGTGTTGGTGGACTACTGTGTGTTGTGACTATGTCATGTTAAATATTACTACTACAGCGATCTCTTTATGAAAACACAAAGCATTAGTATATCAGTATTCGATAACTGAGAAACATTGGCGTGATATTTTTTAAGCCTTAATAATAACAATTAATAATAGGCCTAATTTGAATTCATGGATTTCACAGATTTTCAGGTGACAGTTGGCTTATAAGAGACTGTCAGGATAATTATTGTAGAATTCATGCATAAATGTAGGTGCATTTTTGGTGAACTCCCTCCCATCAAAACTGTCATGCGCATCCTTAGCACGTACGTAATAGTTGTATAGCCTATGCCATATTAGGTTTGACCAGGCTCCCTGTGTGAAATTCTTACAAGTATACTTCGAAATAAGTTCCTTTCTAAAGACGTTTTTCGTGCCTGGGCTGACCGAATCATTTGGGGTGAAAACCCGTGTCACATTTTGTTTACAGTAACAATAGTAACATCGTAATAATATATAAGGGATTTTGTTATTTTTTTTATTATTGTTATTGGGGGGGGGGCGCTAAAAAAGTATGCGTTCAACAGGAGGGAGGGGGGGTTACATCATTTGACTTTGATGGGTATCGGTACGTGCTATATAGATGGCCCCTCCTTGCATTTGTTTGCATGACCTAATTTTATGACATAATTATTTCTTACGACGCGTTCCATTTTTTTACGCCAGCTTAACTTGTTTCCACTGAACAAGCTTTACGAGTAGTTATTCTAGACATAATGTAGAATGTATTTTTATTTATTTACTAGTAAGAAACTGTATTGTATGATTTTGAGACGATATTGTACGATTTTAGGAGTCTGAGGGTAATCAGATGGTCTGTATTTTTTATCAATGCTAATAAAATACATGATCTTCCAATTATTTTGACCAAAATTAATTCATTGAATTTATGCATCAGTTGAGAAAAGAGTTTGGATCTTTGGTCCTGCCAGAATTTCCAAAAAAGAAACTATTAGCACTGTCTCCAGTGGAGATAGAACAGAGGAGAGTTACGTTGGAACGTTACATACAACTTGGTGAGATATATTTATAGTTAGGTCATTATTTTACTTTTTAAAGTTAAACGTCTATTAAAACATGTGCTTTGTTAGTGCCATCAAACAGGAATCCATGTCAAGATTGAGACATACTTTATCTCAAAGTTATATCGCAGTGAGCAGGCTTAGCATAATTTTTTTAAGGTAACTTTCAACTCGTGAGAATCCTTTAAAAGTGCTGATCATAATAATTATTGATAAAGAAAGGTTGAATTTAAAAAAAAAAAAAGTAAAAAAAAAAAAAAAATGTCTTGGGGAATGAAGCCTCTACAAATGAGGAGTAAAATAAAAAGTGGTTGGTTTCATTTTGTTTATAAGAAACTTAACCATTGGCCTATTAATTTTATTATGGCCTTTATTATTTTCTTGACTTTGAAATTCTCTGTTCTAAAGCATTTTTCAACATACATTTTATTAAACATTTTCAACTATGTGTTTGCTGTTATCAATTTAAATAACTGTCATCCAACAAACATTTTGTATAAATTATTAATAAATGTCTTTAAAAAAATAATTGCTTCCATGTTCAATTTCTTTTCTTTTATCAGTGAGTCAAGATCCACAGATTGGCAGCAGCCCTTTGTTTAATTCATTTCTACTTACAGCTCAGCAGGTAATTCTTTGAAATAAGACAAGTGTAATATGGGGAGGACTGCGAGGAGGTTGAAACAGTTAGAAATACATCACACGTGGTAGGTAAAAACCTGAAGACAGACAAAACGAAACGATGGACGTTTCACAGCTGAAAGCCTTTCACAGCAAAAAAAAGGAACAAAGAACAACAAAAATTAAAAATAATAACTTACCTGAGGCAGTAAGAGTGAGCTAAGATACTACCACTGCTTACATCAGTTAATGACCATATCAGAATCTATTACAGCCAGAAGCTGATCTTAGCACCTAGTGATGTTCTTGAATAAATTATATTCTGAACATATCAAACATTGATCAATCTAAACCAACAGTGTTATATTAGACCTAAACAGTTTCTAGTGCTGTTATAATTAATAGCGTTTTTCAAATGGCTGAGGTCTTATTTTAATTGAAATGGTGATAAAATGCTGTAAAAGCATAACTACTATTCTACTATCAAATTAAAATTAAATGGTGGATAAATTTTAGAGATAATTATTGAAAGTAGAAAAAAGTTCACATAAATGCCACAGTTCAAATGAAGTAATTGCGAATTTCCACGTAATGAAATCTTTTTAAGAGAGATTTATCACTTTTGTACGTAAACACATTCAATTGAAGGGTTTAAAATAGTGATTTATCTCTGAAATTATATAAAATTTACAAGTTAAAAATTTATAAAATTGCTTTTTAATCATTCCACCCTCTCTCACAAAAAAAAAGAAAATGGAAACCTAAATTAACTCTCCAGTTTTTTGTAAATTTAAGGTTTTGCTGATGAGGAAATTGTGTGGTGATATCAAACGGTTTGTGCTCTTTCAGTAATTTTATTGATATGAAGAGTTTATTTTATGTCAATTTTAGGCTATCGCCTTTTAAATCAATTTTTTTTGGGGGGGAGTTTTTGTCACATGGTTTATTTTTTCTTCATAATAACAGGAATCCCAGGTGGAAGAAGCTGAGCAGGTAACACTTGATGCATTCCTCATGAATGGTCACAAAATCACCATTAGCCTTATGTCTACTGATCAAACAGAAGATGTTTTGGAGGTTAATTTCATTTTTTCTTCTCCCAAATTTCTGGAATAACACTGAGCTAGAAATGTAGCAATTAACTTCTTGAAAATCTTTTCACTAGAACTTTTTAAAAAGTTGAATGTCAAATTTTTTTTAACAAATTGGACCTGTGGGGGTCCAAAAATAGAATACTGGACCATAAAATAAAATCTGTGGTCACATTTTCTTCGGAGGCATGCTTTCTGCAATATATAATTAATTAACAAGTGTGCAGATCACCTTATCCCAATCTTTTCTTTGCATGTACAATATGTAACTAGATTGTACCTGGATTGGGTATTGTATTGGGTTTGTTTTAAGGTATTATACATTTTTGATTTTTTTTTTCAAAAACGTTACCGTACACAGATTATAAGATACAAGGCATATCTGTTACAAGTACTAGGTAAAGGAGTCCTCTGTGCATAACTTGTTACTAAGTATGTTATTTCAAGCAAACAGATGATTCCTTAAGAGAGCATGGCTACCTCGCCTCATGACTTTATCAAATCTCTTTTCTGGAACAGAAAGTTGCTCAACAAATCGAAATTCCTGATGATTTTGTCTATTACTTCAGTCTCTTCTTGGTAAAGAAGGAAGATGATGGAGATAATTCAAGTAAGTGACTTTCTTATTAAATCTGTTAGTTCACAAATGGACCAAAGAAAGTTAATGGAATAGTGAAAAGAAAATAGAATATTCATCAACTGTTTACTTTTTTAAAATATTTCTGGTATGGTAATCCCAAACTTATTTTCAACACCAAATAAGGAATGCTTGTTTTTTTTTTTTTTTTTTTCTTTTGCTGGCATCCATCCATCACAAGGCCTGGGATTATACTTCTAGGATTATAAGCTGGTTCCCAGCAGCAAATCGCCTCTCTTTACGCCGCTGGAAAACCTAAGGGAACATCATGTGGATGATACAGCTTGCAGGAGTTGTCGGAATGTTTTCATTGTATTAATGTTATCCGCTTTCGTGACTCCATCCCCGGGGTTTGAATTCAGAGTTTCTTTCTCTTAGATGAGTTGCCATCCAAGGTTAACAAGTCCCATTCACCCGTGGGTGCTGGTGATGTTTTTGCTTGACTGGGCTTTGGTGTGGATAGAACTCCAGACCATGATCTTGAGATTTGCTCAGTTTCTCTCCGCCACCCAGCACATCAAATGCTTGTAAAGAAGAAGAAAAAAACACAGTGCCTTAATTAATCTTCACCTGCAAATTGAGTTTAGTCTCAATATAGATGTAATTCTCCATCTTTTTTTTGTTGTTTCAGTTGTAAGAAGGCTTCAAGAGTTTGAGTCTCCTTACTTGTCTCTCAAGGCGGCTAACAAAACTGTTGTCCACAGAATAGTGCTCCGGAAAGGGTTTGTCTTTCTTTTTTTCACATAGGTTACGACCTGGGGCTGAAGGGAATTGTCTATCCGGTATCCGAGGGGAAAATTGTTTAATATAACTTAATATAAGTGGCCAATGGTATAGTCTACCCCCAACTACTTATTTTATTTGCGGCCAAAGGCAAATACTCGACCCTATCTTATTTTATTCATGCTGCTTATTTATGTATTTTTTTCTCTTAATCCACTGGTAAGACATTCTCTCAGATGGATAGCCATAACATACTCTAAGATGGATAGCCATAACATACTCTAAGATGGATAGCCATAACATACTGTAAGATTGGTGTATGGTTAAAATTAGCCTTAAAACCAACTTGTTCAGTACAACTGGAAACAGACTTGTACGTTGCTAGTTAATACTTACACTGTTATATGGGCATTCTCAAGTGTGATATGAGTTTATTTTCTAGGCTTTTTTTTGTTGTTGTTTGTTTGTATTTTCTACTATCGTCAATGAATAACATGTCCACTGTAGTCGTGCTAAAGTATTTCTGTGGTGTTCTAGGTACTGGGACACATCTTACGATGATGACCTACTGGAGAATAAAGTTACAATGAACCTGTTGTATGTGCAAGCCAATAGTGATATTGAGAGACAGTGGATACTTGCCACCAAAGAACAACTTAACCACCTGGTCAACTTGAGAAAAAAGGGATCCAAGCGAGAGGTGAGGAAACTTGATGAGGATAATTTTTTTTTTCTTGAATATTATAAAACTTGTGACAACTTCACTCTGCAAGCCATGACAGGATATCAGATGATAAGTCATGGCAAAGTATTTTTGCTTATTGCAAGTGCATTGAAAATAAGAATCTATAGTAAACAGAACAAAATGTATAATTAAGTTGGCAATGTTTTGTTGTTGTTTTTTTAATAGCTGTACACCATATCATAATAAATAAGCACACAAAAAAACATTGTAATATTCCTTGTGTTTACAGTTTCTCCGTCTGGCCCGTACTCTAAAGTACTATGGCTACATGCAGTTTAAACCCTGTTTGACAGACTACCCTCAACAGAACACAAGAGTCATCATTTCTGCTGGACAGAAAGAGCTCAATTTTAGGGTTCAAGTTGAGGTAAGTAGGACATCAGTTTATTATATTGGGGTTCACTTCAGCTTACCCTGGATTGTGCTGGGTGGCCGAGCATTTTGAACTCGGTCAATCCCAAGCTTGGTGACTAGATTTCAATCCCCAGCCTGGACAAGTAAACAAAAAAAAACAGTGGTTGATGGGACTCGTTAAGCTGGGATGGCAAGTCAAGAGAAGGCAAACTATGAAATCAAACCTGGAGATGAAGTTCCGTAGGCGGTATGTCCTTGACACAATGAAAATTCTGAAAACTACTGCAACATGGAATGTACAAGAGCACAGTGAGAAGCATGCACATTTCTGGTCATCGCCTGCATCCTATTTCAGTCGTCTTGACTAAGTTTTGCCATTGGGAAAAAAATAGGAAAGGTCAAGAGAGTGAAGCTGCTGCGAAGGACGAACAATATTCTGGATTAAATAAATGTACGCTTTATTTATTTTTAATTGCGCATTGGGAAATATGCCACTCCCAGATCTGGCTGTTATAGTTAAACCAGATAATCTCAAGAGAACATTTGCCTGTATTGTTTACACGTATTTCATTCACAAAAATAATTCATTTTTACATTTTTGGGCCTTATAAAAAGATTATTTGAATTTGCTTTTTTTTCTTGCACTTATTATTTTTCATGTTGGACCCTTGACCCTTAATGTTATTACCATTTTTAAAAATCTTGATTCAAAGGGTCATGTTTCTTAGATCATGGACTAACTACCGTATTTTATGGACTATAAGACACACTTTTTTCTCCAAAATTCAGGTGCATCTTATACTCAAAATTTATATAAATGGTAAAAATGTTTTTGTTTTTTTCAAATTGCTTAAAAATTAAGGTGCGTCTTATAGTCCGTAGCGTCTTATAGTTTGTAAAATACGGTAAGTTTTATTTAACAAATAAAGAGAGTTAAAAGCAATTTTAAGCCAAACTCAAAAAATTTTTTAATTCGCTTTGCAAATGCTGCAACAATTTTAAAACATACAAGTAAGGGTAATGGAAAACCTGAAAAAGGACATCAGAAAAAAGTGAATGTTTTGGACAAAAAGCCTTAGACAGCAAAGAAACACAGTGACAAATACTCTTAGCCTGTTGTGAAGTTACGTAGTTGACAGGAAATGGTAGACATTTTCAATTACGGAAGTGGCCCGTGAAATAAAGAATTAACTTGTTCATCTCATATGCAAGTTATTATGTGGCCAGTGAAATCAAAGAATTAACTTGTTCATCTCATATGCAAGTTATTATGTGGCCAGTGAAATCAAAGAATTAACTTGTTTATCTCATATGCAAGTTCTTATGTGGCCCGTGAAATCAAAGAATTAACTTGTTCATCTCAAATGCAAGTTCTTATTGCTTCAACCTGAACACAGTCCTCCCTGTTGTTCTCTTTAAAAATTTTAAGGAGTTGTATTCTGGAGGAGAAATTTGTTTATTAACTTAGAGTTTAAGAGAAATACTAGTTCATTTTAAGTTACAAAATGTTTGTTTACAATACATTTATTCAAAATTTTCAACTGTCATATAAAGTGTATATTTATGGCCTCTGATGCCAGAAACCACAGTTTTTTTGTTAAAATCAAATTGCTATTTAAAATAATTACTACAGTATTAACTACCTTTTCTGATGTTCTATCATTAATTTATTGTTTGTTTTTTTCTACAGGGTCAGGTGAAAGAAGGCAGCTTTAAAATAACACGAATGCGTTGCTGGAGAATCACAACTATCGTAAGATGGATTTTTTTTTTTTCCTCTTTTTTTAAAGAAAATGAAAAGTTTTCACGAGAAGATAAAGTGAATGATCAAATATAAAAATGAAAACAAAAAAAATAGCCTGCTGTTTGTCAATTTGATTGGTAAGTCTGAAGAAAGAAAAAAAAAACATTCAAGGAATCCATGCTTAAATTGTGTCAGTATTCACAAATAAAATAGTTCATACATTGACACACAATCACATTTAGGCTGACAAAAATGAGTTAAGGAAAATGCAGACTGGTCTTTGCGGTTGTACAATAAATTCTTTGAAACACGTTGCCTATTTAAAAACACCTCTTACAACACTGATACTCTTTTAAAGCATTCGATGGGACTAACAAGAACTGTGTAAAGATTTTAATGAAAACATATAAATGAAGTGATGTCAAGGTCTTTGTTGATCAGATATTTTGAAAATAATAATAATTTTGCAGTGTGGGGTGATAATGTGATTTTTGCCATAATGTGATAGTACAAATTAGATATGTTTCTGAAGAAGAACACACACTTACAAAATGTCCTGAGTTGTTACTTTTTTAGTAATACTTTTTAATTAAAATGCATGAATTTAATATACCAATGGATGCAGTGGTTGCTTATAAAAATATTACAATAAGATATAACACTTTAAAGATTGTATAATTAGTGTATAAGAAATTAATTAATAATTTATTGGAACTTTTTTTTTTCACCCGTTAAAAACAAAAATCATTTCAGAATTCCAACACAAATGAGAACTCCACTACAAATGAGAAGTCCTCCTCTACAAATCCAAAGTCTCAACTGGAATTGTCATTTGAATATCTGATGTCTAAGGACACTTTGCAGTGGATTTCTATCATAAGTGATCAGGTAGTAATGTTGTTTGAAATTTTTTTTTTTTTTAAATTTTTCAGCATGCAGTCTTTTGAAGTAATAACCTCCGCTCTTCTAAATCACTGTTTTCAAACTGAAGTCTGCAACATCAATGGTCAAACAGTTGGTTTTTTGGGTTTTTTTTTCTTCAAATAAACGCATTATATCTTTGCCTTAAAAGTGGATACGTTACCACTGCTGATATAACAAGGAAAATGTGTATGTTGAAGTTTTGGTGTCTCCATTCTTAGGCTATGTTGATCAGCATGTGCTTACAGAATATGGTCGATGAGCTAATCATGAAGAAGCAAGGGAAGCGATTTAAAAAGGTACATTGAGCTTAAACATAATTCGTGCATTTGTTTTTAAATAATTTTAAGAAGCTAATGTAAAGATTTTTTTCAAATAGATGTGCTTAAACTATTATTAAATCTAATTTATTTTTTTAAACTGTGTTTTGCAGCCTCAGGACAGACTTAGGGTAAATAAAATTACGGGGCCATTTAAGCCCTTGTCAAGGGAGCTTTCGTATGGATTTGATGTAAGATTTTTATTCATTTTGTAGTATAGTACCTCTGTTACATTTACTATAATTTTTTTTGTATTTTGTAATTCTTATTCTTTCAAGTGTTTAGAGTAAATCGAAATACCCCAAAGGACTGGGGCCATTGCTTACATTGGAGTGTTACTTGATTGCTTTATTGAAACATAGATATGTAATATGTTGTTGTTGTTGGTTTTTTTTTTAAATGTAAACACTGAAGATTTACTCTGTATGTGTTTTGAGGTTTTTAGTTGGAACATTTGAATTTTCAAACAAAGTCTGGACTCTAGTCTTTTGACGTTCTTCTTCATGTTAAACATTTCTGGTTTATATGAAACTCAGCTCTCTTTTTTTTTTTCAACTGGTGTCAAATAATGTCATTTAATTTTATAGAGAACTTACAAGTCCCCCCACGCCTTCCCCAATGTCAATTAATTTTATAGAGAACTTACAAGTCCCCCCCCCCCACATCTCCCCCCTCCCCAAGTCATTTAATTTTATAGAGAACTTACAAGTCCCCCCACGCCTTCCCCAATGTCAATTAATTTTATAGAGAACTAACAAGTCCCACGCCCCTCCCATATGTCATTTAATTTTATAGAGAGCTTACAAGTCCCATTCCCCCCCCCCTCCCCACCATTTTACATTATACTTATGCCATTATGAAGGAAGGGGGAAAATATTTTTGTTTCATTGATGCCTTTTTTTTTTATGAAGTCTATATGAAGACAACTTTTCTAGCTAATGATTCTCGTTTTATGTAATTCTGGTTTCACCATTTCATTGTGGTGCACACTCTTTCAAGAAGGCGTGTATGGCATTACGTTCATTGGTTATTCATTTGTTTTTAACTTTGAGTTGCAAATATGGTAGTCCATAACATGCCTCTATCGTTTCATTCAGAAATCTCCAACTAAAGAAAATTCCACTGCGGTAATGTTTGTTCCTCAACTTATTATTATTTTTTTTAATTTTTAACTTTTTAAAAACATTTTAGTCAGAGCTGTTTTTACATTTGTATGAGTTTTATGAACAAACACTTTTCTTTTTACATTTGTTTTCATTTCTTGTTTTTTGGTGGGGGTTTTTTTTGGTTTCAAATTCTTTAACTATCCTGGACGAATTGAATTCAGTTAAGAAAGTTAAAATAGCTGTTTTTTTGTTTTTTAATGCAGTATCACGCAAACACAAAAAACACACCAAAACAAATATCATTTTAAGGAAAGGAATTGTCAACTTAGTTGCCGGTGTCATTATCTATTTAAGTAAAGAATAAAAGATAATATTTTTCTGAAAAAGTAAACAATAACTGTGATGAATGTAAGAAAAATTTAGTTTGTCCTAATATACTATGTTATGCACTGTGTGTATATATCTTTCATGTGTAGTGACCACATAGCAAATATCTGAACCTTCAATGCAACATGGTGTGATTGTAAAAAATTAACCCTTGAGATAAGACAGTCAACATTTATTTCAGATAACAGGAAAAAAATATTAATCACAAGTGTTGTTTAAAAAAAAAGAAATTCATAGCATTTCTTAACCCCTAAAAAATGCATCTCTTTCATTATTTTTTTTTGTACCATAGCTTGAAGCTATAAAAAAAAAACTAGCATAAGTCTGAAAACGTATAAAAGCAAAGTTTGTGTGATTAATCCTTTTTTTCTTTTTTTTTGTTACATGGGTTTATTCAAAGGGTAACCAATTATAATTTTTTTAAATACAAATTTAAATTGTTGAATATAAAAATTGAATGTTTTATAAAAATTTTAATTTTTAAAATTCATTAAAATTTTTATATTCAACAATTTAAATTTGTATTTAAAAAATTACAAAGGCAAATCTAGACCTAACAACTCCTACTCTGACAATGAATCCTTCATTATGAAGACACCCACATCCCTATTTAAATACAAGAGGTTTCAAATGAATGTTTTATAAAATTTTAATTTTTAAAATTCATTAAATTTGAAACCTCTTGTATTTAAATAGGGATGTGGGTGTCTTCATAATGAAGGATTCATTGTCAGAGTAGGAGTTGTTAGGTCTAGATTTGCCTTTGTATTTTTTGGATAGAATGCTCGAGGGCAACTCACACTGAAAATGAAACATATAATCTAATTCATATCGTAACACTTTTTTTTACTATTTCAGTATTTTAAAAATTACTTTTAATTTTAACTTAAAAAGAGAGACTAACTGTTAAAATAAAAAATTAAGGTACAAATTATTTCTCTCCAATACAATTGACTCATTAACTGTACTTGAAATTCAGTCACTTTCTGTTAATATTCTTTTTATTGTATTTAAAATTAAACTATATAACTATATGTTCAAATTGAATTTGGACATTGATCATGTGGTTGGCTGTGAAGATTTGGATTGCCCCTTGATTGTAAACTCTATGCCACTAGTCTTATTTGAAAATGTATGGCTTGTTAACTTGTTGCCAAAAAATAAATGAAATATTAAAGAATATAAAGTAGACTTAGAAATAATATTATGACACCAAAGTTAAGACTGCTTTAAAAGTCAGCAGGCATGCTATGTGATGATCATTGGTGCATTGTGGTGCTCATTGTAAATATGTCAAATTTCACACATCTCGCAAACTGATTTATATTTCTTAATTACAATTAAGCCACTCAAAATCTCTATCTGCATTTAGTACACTCATCTCTCTATACTCATTTATTGCACTCAAGCTTTCTCTATCTAGATTTAGTGAACTCAGGCTTGCTCGCTTGACAGCGTTTTACAATACATAATTAAACAAATACAGGCTTATATTTATAAACACTTTGTATAGCGATCACCGCCTGCTATAGTCACTACTGTCACAACATTAAAAAATTGTTGTATTGAATGATGAAAATAACAGTGCTCTTTACATTGCTAGGAGAAGTATGGAAATATATCTGTAAATGCAATTTTATAATTTCATAACAAGGTTATGGAAAAAGAAAAAAAAAGACTTCAATTCATTACAAAGTAAATAAAATGTTGATACCGGTATCTGTAATGATTTTAAAAAAAAATAGATTAAACACTAAACTTCTCATTTAAACAGGATTATGTTATTGGTTTTGATTTGTAAGAAAACTAATCTATTTGAAGAGCTTGGCAGGTACTTGTTAAATTTTATGTATTTGCAGTATTTATACATTATTTTAAATTTTCAAGCAGTTTTTTTAAAGACAGATTATTAAATTATATTTATATTATTTCTACTTCACAGCCTGAAGACCAAAGTGCAATTACTAAAGCTATGGATTCTGTCAAAAAGATGGTTAGTACATACTATTAAAATGATTAAATTGCATGATGTTGGTGATAAGCATCAATATGGCCTTATACTACCAACAAAAAAAAAAATTGACTTCAAAATATGTATGTTTATTTATTTCCCATTCCATACCCCATGTATTTTCAAATATGCATACCGTACCAACAAAGATTGAATTGGTCTCAGCCAGTTGCATAGTATTGTAATGTGTTGGTTTTTTTTAAAATAAATACTACACATAAAGCTTTCATTCTAAATTCACAGATTTAGAATCGGTAAGCTTCTTTCGGATTGGAAATGTTTTTTTACATTGTACATATTCATTTTCAGCACATAAATAAATACATATTTCAACCAAGAAAACATTTTACAATTAAAAGAATTTAAACACAAAATAAGCTAAGGTATTTCTGTAGCGTAAAAATCAGCTGTCATATACCAAAATAAATTAATGTGCAGTTAAATGTTTTGTTTGGTCAGGATAGGAGCATTATTTCAGAGTAATAGTGGCAGAGAGGAGACGGAAAATTTTTCATTTATAAATCAAATCTACAAATGAATCTAAATAGATATTCAAACAAAAGTTTTGTGGTTAAAATACATTTTTATTTTTGTTCATTTCAATTTTCATTCATTTTGTAAAAATGACACTATCTTTCTTTAACTTTCTATTTCTGCACTAACGATGGTGAAAATTAAATTAAATTGGGGAAACCACCTTAAACTGAAAACTGCTATTCTTCTCTTTATCACCTGTTGCACTAAACTGAGCCTGATTATCATGCAGACAAAGGTGAGGCTCACCAAGAATCTAATTTTACATAACATCAGATTCATCTGTGTATAAAAAATGTATGTGAATCCAATATTTAATAGTATTTTTTAGTTTGCCTACAATAACTGAATTTTAGCCAAGTTGCTGTAATTTCCATGACTATGACTATAAGAGCTTGCAGTTAAATAAAAAAATAAGCATAACTATGTGAAGATGTTTTCCACTTTTGTATCCAAATGAGGCATGCAATATGGAAAACAGGGGAGATTTCCTACTAAGAATGTACTGTGCAATGTAATCAATGTAATTTGGGGATACACATCGTATATCATGATATGATTTACACTTTGGTGGCCATATGGCACAGGGTATCAGAGGGCGTGATTCTTTTTAAAGCATTTTCATTTTAGGGAAAAGCTGTTTTACGAAATTTCACTTGATTTCATATAGGGTGTTTTATTTTTCAACAGGGTCGAGGTGGGCCAAAAGAGGAGACAATCACAGAGAATGATGCCTTTGAAGGCATAGGGGATGAGGATCTGTAAGACTGTGACGTATCACAAGAAAGGTGCTGTGTTGAAGCTAACAAAAGCCTGAAATGTTTTATACAAATGTCTCAGGTACTCGGGCATGTAATACATTAATTATAAAATAAATTTGAGTACTGATAGAAATTGAACAATTATAAAAAAAAGTGATGTTCATTTAAGTTTAGACTACTCTGTAAATAAAGTCATTCTAATATAAGTTTCTTTTTTTAAAAAATGATTCAACACAGTCATGATAGATTTTGCTTACCTGATTTGTCCCATTTTTCTAAAGTGAATTTAAAAAATTACTCTTTTTTCTTTTTCATTAGATTATTTGATATTTTCTATACAAATTTTTGGTCATGAATCCTGTTCATTATTAAGATCAGTAATCAAATCCTTTACTATCTTGCTTATTAAAATAAAAGCTCGAGCTCTGTTATAGCATAAGAGTTTTTGTACTGGACTTAACTTGGGGTGGACAGTTTATTTTCTTACTTAAGATTTTTTTTTTCAATGTTACTGTTAAGCACGAACGCAAGAAAGTGGGTTTCAGGGGGAGAGGGTGTATTTTAAATATTATAAAAGATAAAAATACTATCTACATCTATAACTGTTGTCTTTTAAGGGCAGGGCAATGCTTTTTTGAGCTACAGCTACTCGGAGTATGTAAATATGTCTCAGCATTCTCTGCTCAGTGCAGTATTAATGGTTGTATATGTTCAAATGTAAACTTATTGAACAGTTCATCCCACTTGGCATGGAACTATACATAACCACCGTTTTGTGTTTATTTCTTTTTTTTATGAAAACATTCTTCACTTATTTATTTTTTTTAAATTCTGGGTGGTCAGCTCGTCAGTCAAAAAATCCATCATGACCATTTTAAACATTGGACTGGGTGATATTAGTGATAAGTAAAATTAATGCATATAATCTTAAAAAGATGTTGGGAGCCAGTAAAAATTGATTGTTTTAAACCCTTTGTACAATTATTTTATGGTGTCTTGATTATTTGAGTTCAAACGTTTACATTATAAAGATGCACTTGACCAATAAATATACATGCAATGTTGTATTACCTTAAAATTATATATAAAAATATTTATTAAGTCATTTACACCTATATGCTTAAATCATCTTTAAAGTAGCTCTTGGTTATATTGTATCAGTTATCTATTTGCTTCACAGAAGTTGTTATACTGGTTTTTGTTTTTTTTATAAATTTTATGTGGACAAGTGTTGTTGTTTTTTTTAAAAATCCATATTTGTATCAATATTCAATATAATAAGTTATGTAACTAATTTATCTGGCCCATTGAGCTATACAAAATAGTTTTTTTAGATATTATGTTTACAGGGCTTGAATCAAAGGTAAATATTGTTTTTTTTTTTTATAAAAGTCAACAATTCCTAATTTTAATTATTTTAAATTGGCTTTCTACATTTTTAGTCTATTTCAAAATAATTTAAAGAGTGGTATGAGCAATTGAAGTTTATTTGTTGTTACAAGAAAATAATGCTATTTTAGGACATAAAATATTTATGGCACTTCAGAATATAGATTATCCTATTCTAGCAACAGATTTAGTGCATAATACTATAATTGTTTCAGGTTGAATTTCTTTTTTTTTTTTTTTTAAGTGGATAGTTCTATCATTATTAAAATTGTATTTGGAGTGGTTTAACTTTATTATTTACTTTCTCTGGAAAAAGATATTTGATTATGAAAGCAATTAACTATTCAAATTCAGGCTAATTATTATGTTTTTTAAAAATTTTTGCACCTTCTTTGTTATGCCATTGCTGGTTTGTGTCTTCAACCTTGTAATAGTTACACCACTGGATTTTGTGTGCGTGTGTGTGTGTTCCTCTCATCACATTCCTTGACTTAGTGTTTGACTCTGAGACAGAACAAAATAAGCAGCCAAGTACCATAATTTGTTGCCAATAGACATTCATGCACATGACATGTTTAATGTTAGTTATGGCAACTGCACAATTGTTAAAAATGTGTTGCTTTCTAAGAAAATCAAAGCTTTCTTTTAAAATCGTAATGCAAAACTATAGGGTTTAAAATAATGTTATTTTTATTTTATTTAACCAGAAATGTCAGCATGCACATGTGATATATTTAACTAACAAACTAAATTTGTAAATAACTTCTATTTAAAAAAAAAAAAAAAAAAAAGCAAATATATGTTGTTTGTTTGTGACAGTTTAGTTGTAGTTTATACCCACCATTTGTGGTAGTTTATTTTAGTTAAACTGAAGAAGTACATTTACAAATGTATAGTTCATTCAATTATCTTTCATTTGATACAAAATTTTGTCTTACAAACCCAACAATAATATTTTAAATAGTTTTTTAATCCCAACCTCTCACTTCTGGTACCCAGATGCGAATAGTCGCAGCCTTTTCTTTTAATCAAGTGGGTATTAGAAAAAAGCTTTACGTTTTTTGTGTTTATTTTCTGCAGCATGTTATACTTAAACTTTAAGTTAAAGCACAAAACACCACAACAAATCTAGTCGAAGCCTACTCGATGCACTGAATAAACACAGTTTCTGATCAAATTTGCAAGGCACCTTGCTGAAACATTTCAAAGAAAACACATGAAATATAGGTCAGAAATATTTGTAAATATTAAGCATTAATTATGAAGCCTTCAGGACATAAACACAATTTTTTGCTATCTTAGTCATCTAGGGGACACAGATGTCTTACTGGAATATTTGAATGCATTCTTTTGAAATAGAATGTTAATTATGGACACAGTAATGTTTCCATAAGTATACATTACTAGACATAGAGAATTTTCACAATTTTCCTGCCTATTTCATTTCAAGTTTGAAAATCAAGAAATAAAGAGAGCTTTTAGTTTTAGAGAACAACAGTTTTAACCTTGACCTTTACAACAAACAAAATATGTTCACATTTTTTTTTAGATAATCACATTTTTTGTATTACTTTCATCATTTGCAACAGCAAATTGAGTCAGTAATTTTACAATTAATAAATTTGGACAATAAATCTAGTAGTGACAATAAAATTGAATGGCATGATTTTAATTATTTCATAATATGTAGATGGCATTAATTCAACATTGTCCTTGATTTCAGCAACTCCAGGCTCTATTTTCTATTTCAGAAAATTGTGTAGTGAAATTAAATTGTAATACTCTCCTAGGATGCAGAAACTAAACCAAAGAATAGGTCAGCAGTCTGATACTGATAAAGATTATTTCATTGAATTAAAATTAATCATTCCAAAACTTAGATAACAGAAACTATTTTTACTTAATATCAGTTCATAAATCTCTAAATTCAAGTCAATGTTACCAAAAGTTATTCACATTTTTTTAAAAGGACAGTCTTTGGAAAGATTTTTATTTATTCAAAACAAAAAGAATTTTGGGGGGTCCAAATGGGGAGGATGATATTTTTTTTATTATTAATTCATACAATTGTAAATTTAAAAACATAAGATTTTAAATACCTCTATTAATTCAATTTTTGTGTTTACATACCTCTCTCTTGTTGGGGTATTTAAAGTGTATTGACCTCATTATAATTAAGGCAGACTTATGAAGCAGTTTTGTATGCCTATAGATATGAGATATTTGCTGCATGCTCACAACAGAAAGTCTTGGTGCTGCAGCAACTATTAAATATTTATGGAGCTAATTTTGTTAGTAATATTTTTTGTAAAGGCTATACAAAAGTTCATATCAGTTAGGAAAGCTTTTATAAATTATTCTGGAATATATTTCTTCAGGACTTTGATTGCAGCTGGTTGAAAAAAATTTGAAAATTAACATTTTCTTATTTATGTAGCAAGAATTTGTGTATCTCTACCATTCCAGCCATTATTAGTGCTTATTTGTGAATTTAATATGCAGTACTGAGATCTGTGTGAAGATTAAATAAGCATTATGAAATTTTATTGTGAATAAAAGGGACAGCTATGTGTGTGTTATAAAAATATCAGGTGTGACCAGAGATTTGCTGTTATCAGTCCCATTTTCATTTGCCAAAAATGTATTCAATTAAAGCTAACAACATATAAGCTGCTGTCTGGACAAAACGGAAATTAAAATACATCAATTAAAATTAAAACCATTGAAAAGAGTGATTAAAATAAATTTTGTTTGTGTTGTTAAATTTCAGTTTGACGTAATTATTTACACTGCACTAAATAATGTAAAATAATTTTTAATTGAATTTGTTTTCAGTCCTTATTGTGAGTTAACAAAGTAACTTAAAAGCTGATGTGGGCATGGCACAAAATGGTTGGAAATCATGACTTTAAACCATTGAGTTTTCAATCAAAAAGTCCCCATATGTAAATGATGCTTATATTAATCTATTTATTCGAGTAGGTGTAAAAATTTGACTTCTTTTTAAACATACTCTCTGCATGAAATTATTTAATTTTTTTTAATGAGCATGCAGCATTTGGAGTCAATGTAAGGGGTCATCCATAAAGGATATCCACAGGATGGCGGCGGGGAGGGGGGGGGGCATTACTCAAAAGTAGACATGCAGATGTCTGCACATTATTATTTTTTCTTATGTGCTGCTTTGGCCCCACTGCCTGCATTCCTCTGGCTGATCTATTTGAAAAATCTAAAATCGTAAATCACTGAGATACTGTGAGGACGTCCTTTATGGAAAACCCCTAACCTATATTTTGTATGTGATCATTTGATAAAGAACGGAAAATTTAAAAGAAGTGGTTTTTCTATTAATGGCATTTTTGTGTGATTTAACTTGAACTTTGCCTGTAACTATTTTTATTGGAATACGCTGTTCCTTAACAGTTTCATGGATTTCTTATTTAAAGAGGTAAAATTCGGAAAAGTCATTTAGGGTTTAAACTATTTCACTGCAGTCATGTCGAATAGTTTTGCGAGAATGATTCTTTTTTAAAAAAGCCACTGTGAAATGTTAGGTTTTGTGAATTTGGGCCAGTACATCAAGTAGCCATATAACTTTTAATAATGTAGTGATACCAAGTAGGAAAGAGAATGAAACAATTTAATTTTTTTTTCTTATATGGTAGACCTTTAAATTAGCAAATATTCATCATCTAATTTTGACGTTTTTCATTTGTTTCCATTAAAATTGAAAATGATATATGAATACTGCTATGTCAGTCATGTGGGTGATAAAAACACTAACAAAAACTTTGACTTACATGTACTTCATATTGTTCAGTTCTTTTATTATGCATGATGTACTGTATTTCATTCTTTCGAAGGGGTTTAATTTTAAGAGTAATATTTTTGAAGTAGTAAATGAATTCCCTGTTCAGGATATTCTTACTATTTCATACCTGCATATAAATTAAAACAACTGTTACTTAATTCTGCAGCAAGACAGAGGAAGGTTATTGATATTGTAAAGGTGGAGTTACCTTTGAATATCTTTGCCAATACATTTGTTACTTTCCTAAATTTAATGTTACAATTGTTTTATGTAGAAATTTTATATTAAGAGGGAGGGGGGGGGGGGGGGGGGTTTGAGCGCGCTCTGTCTAGTTTTATATGGCATGCTTGAACTAATTAAACTAGAAACTAGAATGAGTTTATTATCACAAGAGACTATATTAAAAATATGTGGCTGTTGACATTTAATATGTGGGGTTTTTTTGGTTTTCCCTCACCTAAAAAAGCAATGTAATGGATGCTTCTTAAAACATATTTGAATGAAATCAAATTTATTTATACTACTGAATAATTAACATTAATTTCCCTTGATTAGAATTTGTTGAACATTTATTCAAATATGTATTTATATTATTATGCTAAAGTTATTAAAATAATTTAGAACAAAAGGGCAGCTTTACCTTCATTGATTTTCTTTGCATGTCATTTAATACTATAAGTTTATAATACATGTCTTGTTTTTCCATCCTGTGGGCTATCGTATTATTCAACAGAAGAAGAATTCTGTCTATTTATCCATTCAAAAAGTGATGCATCTAGGGGCAGAGGTGCCGTATGTGCGACTCTATCATGAGGGTGTCTTATATTGTGTGATAGTTTTGTAATAATGGGGTGGAGGGAGGTGAAAAAATCCGCCAAAATAGAGTGATGTCCTTTATCCAAAATTTTATTTTATTGAACAGCCGGCACAAAGAGTAGATTTGATTCAGGATGTCCAAATAATTTTCTAAATTGAACTTAATGTTCAGATATCATACAAATTTAATAGAAGAATTTTTTGAAACTTTAATAAAATTTAATTTTAATCAAATCTTCCAGCTTCAGATCAGGGTGGCAGGATCGCCTCCATTATCTTTTTCTGTTTTGACACATTTGTTTTAAAATTCACTCTGACATTTAGTACAATGTTTAGTACAACGGTTAAATTTTTTAATATTTTAACACTTGATGAAAAACCAATTTTGTATGTCCTTTAACTAACACTAGTATTACATAAACAATGACATTAAATGCACAACTAATTTCAAAAAAATCCTGCTTAAACTTGAAGAGGTTACAGTATAAGTAAAGGTATAATAGAGTAACAGTACAGTCAACTCTAAAATTAATTAAGCTAAATAAAATATAATACTACTTGGTGACTTTGTGTTTCAGAGCAGGTTGAAGTTTAGGTTACAGCTCCAGTATAAGT
This sequence comes from Omphiscola glabra, assembly GCA_964017045.1. Taxonomy (NCBI): domain Eukaryota; kingdom Metazoa; phylum Mollusca; class Gastropoda; family Lymnaeidae; genus Omphiscola; species Omphiscola glabra. Next base: position 11,090,083 of record OZ024806.1, on the reverse strand, counting down.
TTCCCCTAATCTAGGTAATACCGGTATGTCTTTACAATCTTCCCACTATCCCAGCTTAAAAGACATTTGGTGTGATTCAAGTAGCCCTAACCCTGTCTGTTACAGTTTACAACCAGACATCCCTAACCTCCTCAGGTCTCCCACTGTAAAATATTTAACAGAGTAGATTAAACAACAAAAGCAGCTAGGCTTTCTCTGGAGAGTCTGCAATTAATGCCTTAATGCCATCTTCAACAGCTTCAACAAATTTGGGGAAAGTGGGGTCAGCCAAGCATGTACGCAGGAATACTGAAATGGTTTCTGGATCAGGCTGGCATTGGTAATAGGCCAGAGGAAGTTGGTGTTTGTTCAGGACAGCCTGTGACAAGAGAACATCTTTTTCAGAAACAAAATCTTATACCATGGTAAACTGATATTGTCAATATTCAAAAATGTCATCAAGAACCCATTTAAAAGTTGGTTACACCCATCTGACATTTAAAAACATTAATAGTTGAAATTGTCAACTTTTCATGCATCATCTTGACCAAACCATATGTAAATATTAGTTCATTAATCAGTTGTGAATACTTTAAGAAATAATTAAATTAACCCTTGCAATGTTAATGTGTGTAAGACACATCATAATAAAAAAATATTTAGAACAGATGACTTTATTTGTTGGTTTTATTGAAATGAAACTTTTAGGGATCAGATTGATACTGAAATTGCTATATTTACTTTACAGCAGATGTTTGTCAATATGTTAAAATATGTAAAACTTTTAACACAGTTGGTTATTAGGTTATTGCAATGCATACCTTAGCCATGACGCCAATTGTAATTTCTCCAGTGATATTTATATTACTAGTTGCTCCAGCATCAGTCATGCCCACTGAACTCTTTTACAATAAAGTTTGAAAAAACGGTTATATAACATGGGTATCACACTTGTTTTAACATATAGAGTAAATATTTTATCTTAAGATATAATTTATAATATATACTACCAACATGTAAATATTAAGACAAAACAGACCTACGTTGTATTTTTCACTTAGCATACCTCTTTGTTATTCTTGACTGAATCTTCCACATTTTGTTTATTTTCCATTGTACTCATTTTTATTGTAATAAAACTTGACAGTACCCTGATTACATCTTCACAAATCTTAATTCCACTGACATTGTTTTGCTGGCAGAATCGAACTCTGAACCTTCTGGTTTCATTCTAAGGAATAAATGTAAGACAATATAGACCTACAAACAATATACTGAAAATACCACAAAAAAAACTGAGGTCATCACCAGCTCCTTGAAGACCTTTTGTTGAGCCCAACATCCAAGTATATGGCGAAAGACTTAAGGCGGTGAATAGCTTTTCTTATCTAGGCAGCACACTGTACCAAAGCGCAACCATCGATGACGAGGTTAACCTCCATATTGCGAGAGCCAGTGCAACCTATGGAAAATTGACTAAGAACGCATGGACCAGGAGAGGATTCAGCACTCAAACTAAACTGAAAGTATATCAGTCGACTGTTCTCCCTAAGCTTCTCTATGCCTGTGAAACGTGGATGGTATACCAACACCATACAAGAATGCTGAACATCTTTCATGCAACAAGACTCAGAAAAATCCTCAACATTAAATGGCATGACAGAGTCCCAAACACTGGTGCTCACACAGGCAGGTCTTCCCAGCACCTTTACCATTTTAATGAAGCCCCAGCTTTGCTGGACGGGTCATGTTGTTAGAATGTCAGACGACCGTCTGCCCAAAGGAATTTTCTATGGTGAGCTCGAACACGGAAAGCGGTCTGCTGGCGGGCAGAAGAAATGTTTTAAAGGCAGCCCAAAAGTCTCAATGAAAGCGTTCGATATAAACCCAGACACATGGGAGGAAAAAGCAAGGGATCGAACATCATGGCGTTCCATTTTACACAAGAGCTCCATGCAACATGAAGTTGGCAGAACAGCGGCTGCAGAGTGAAAGAGACATGCCAGGAAGGCCCGGTCTGACTCTGCTCCCGGAGATGCCCCATCATTTCCTGCACCTGCTGCAAAGAAAATTTCATGCCAGAAGCAGCCTATTTAGCCATTAGCCATCTGGGCACCCACAGACAGAACTAGCACAAATCTGATGATTAAAGTGGTCATGGTCGACTCCCGACTGACGAACAACAACAACAAACAATATGTGACTACCCTTACAAGGGCCCATTAATTTAATTTACTGGTGTGCTAGTAATTCAGATAGATGGTACATGCCAAAGCAGCAGTTTTATAAGAGTTGAGCAAACAGGGAGTTGTATAGATTATAAAATATATCTAGCAATTAATCTTGCTGATTAAGCAGAGTGAAGGAACATTTGGAATAAATAGGAGCAAGCTCTTTTCTAGCTCAAATAATACTTTCTGTGAATTATAAAAAAAATTGTGTATCTATGCAATGCAAACAGTTCACAATGAACTAAAATATAATTTTCAAAGTTGTAGGTGACATGACAATAGATATAGTGAATTTAGCAGACATTCTAGACACTGATTAAGTAATATCTTGATTTAAAATAGTTTAAAACTAATTTTTGTATACCACAAGTTAGGGTTTTTTTACCTTTATCTTGTACAAGAATAAAAGACTGTCAGTGCGACTCAATCCCCTCATCCATGATCTTGCAGACATGAGACAGTGGCATTCCTAAGTAGGTAAGGGGGGGGGGGGGGAATATTTTTGCAACAAATGCTTAGACAGTACCCAACTTAACTTTAACATGTACTTTACTACATGCATGAAATACAGCATTGCTAAAAACAATTCAACATGACATAGAAATTCAACATTTGAAACAATAATTTTAATTTTGCTTCAAACTATATTAAATACATTTCATTATGATTTCATTATCGTAATATTAATTATTTTTATTTGTTTCATTTTTTTATAGATCTGGAAACAGCTTTGAGCCCAAAAATATTGACTCAAGAAGCTTGCCAAAGGAATGATAATCTTTTCATTCAGCTATCTTCTTGCAGTTTTTTTTTTACCTTTTATTACCCATTTTAATCTGTTTTTTTTTGTTTTTTCTGTAGGCCTACCCCCATCTTCAATTCATCATCATGAGTCTTATAAAAAATACATATATTGCTGCAATGGCAGGCCTGCACTATTGACTTTATAGTGTGAGCCACATTAACATTGAGCCACATGAACAATATGAGCCCTTATAATGACGCTCTTGTGGTCAGTGGACCTGTAAAATGCCTGTATCTAGCATAATTGCTTTGTGATCAACTTAAAGTAAGTTAAAGCCATCTATATTTGGGACCCTGCTGACTACTGGGTGTTAATTATGTGTCTATTAATAAGTATCAAGGGAGAGTATATAAATTACACACACAAATAGATACACCTATTTGATTGTTTACATGACTTACCAAGACTTTGGTGCCTTCTGTGATGATGAGCTGATTATCGTCCGTAAAAGTTATCAAAAGGGAACAAGATGCATTATCAAAGTACTTGTTTTCATCGTAGATTTGTTCAGTCAATGGTATAAAAGTAAAAGATGTGTTTGTATGTTTTGATCCATTTAAAGCAAGCAACAGCAAAGGTTGTTAAATTAAATACCATTATGAAATAAGAATTTGAGTGTTAACCTCTCTATTCTTTTTCTCTTCTCAAGGAATCATGGTTCGTTTTTAAATATAGGCTACTTAGACTTAGTACTTAGTTTTGTTCGGATGTTAAAATTCATATTTTTAAATATTATTATTATTGTCATTGGTAGTTTTCTATAGTGTGGTACCCTACCACGATGTACATTGTACATATATTCTGTTTTAATTCGACCGACGTAAAATAACGTTGCCGTTTTGGATTGGCCTGTTTTCTTTTAAAATAAATAAAATGATAATAAATCCTAATTAATTGAGAGCCTAGAAACTTGAAACTAAAACAAATAACTTCGGACTTTAGACTTCGGAAAAGTTGATTAAGTTCATTTAATAAAACATTATGCTTTACTTTATTGTTACCTTCCAGCCCCCATTCTTCTTTAGATCTTTTGTGCAAAATCGAGCATATCTATCTAGAACCCACGATGGCATTTTTTTAATGAGGATTTTTATTTTAATTATAAATTATATTGTTTACTGAGGGGATCAAGATTAAAGTTGTTCGTTTTTCCCCCCTCCAAAACTTATGACTTATTGGTAAAATGGAAAACTCGATGCCATTGTAATCACCCGAATACGATACCAAAAATATAATCACTTTTATTTATTAACTTTTTTTCACAAATAGTGGAGCAAGAAATGTTTTGGCTTGACAAAAAGACAGGAAAATTAAAAGAATGAAAACACAGTAAATGAAATCAATATTATAAAACCCCATTAATTGTTATTTGATACATGTCACATAGGCATAGCTGCCATGCCCATGGGCATGGCCATAGTCATAGCGCCGCCACCGCACTTTTACTTTTACAGTTAGATATTTTTAGGGTCAAAGCCAAAATTTTATTCAAACTTGATCTGTTATTTAGTCTCTAGCTATGTTCACTAAATAGTACTGCATTTGCGAATTTTCATTTTACTTTTTTTTTTCTTTTACATTTTGCATAATTTCGCAGAGTATCGTTACTGAATTTCAAAAACACTTCGCAGTTTAAAATTTAGCGCGTTTTAAATATTTATTTTTCACGCATTCACTTCCGGCTTTGAAAACATAAACACATTCAATGAACCAGTATCAATATTATGATATCATAAACCGAGGACTTGAATTTCTATGCCAATTTGATGGTCACTTCACCAAACAGTTGCTAGTTTGACGACAATGCACAGTAAGCCTCATTAAGGTAAAACATCTGGAGTTTCGCAATCGACATTCAATTGAGAGGCATATATAGCTTGGACTTGGATTGAGTCAGTTTCAATTTCAGTTGTACTTGTTTTGTAGCTGGCCTGATGATGAAACAGTCACCACTGATTCCCAATTCATTCAGAGTGACTGAAATTTTTTTTTTATATTTATTTATTATTTCCAAACATTTATCATGATTATTATTAATGGCAATACTTAATACAGGTTAATTAGCGCTAAACATTTGTTTTGCCTATTATTTTGTATTGAGAATGAGACTAATGACTGAGATTGAGAGGGATACAATTTTCATTCATTTATAAGACAAGATATACTTATATTATATATACCCTGTCAGCCTTCTTAGTCACCTTGCTGTCTTCATACTCATTAGTAACAATCTGACAATCATATGTTGCCGTTACTGAATGCTTTTTCTTTATTACCAGAAATCTCCACTATAAATGATCTTTGAGTTTGAGCAGTCTCTATGATGCCATGGAGCTGTTGATTTTTAAAAAATAAAATTTAAACATATTTGTATTGCCCAAAGAAAGAGATAATGAGTAAGTCAGTAAGTAAAATATTAGCAATTTTAAGATTAAGTGCTAGGTAAAATCAGAGACTATATTTCTTATGCAAGGTTTTAGTTGTAAAGTACCTAAAAATCACTCAGAATAAAATATTAATATTCATTCCCATATAGTCAAGCAATTACACTTTTCAACCTCCTCTTTATCCCCTAAAAAATTGATTAAATAGAGCTTAATTGACTGAAATCGGTTTAGTTTGAATAATCGACAATATACTGTCCGGAACGTAGTTTCAGATTAGAAAAGTTGTCTATATCTTACATATATTCATGTTCTTAGATGTGTTAATTACCTACATTGCTGTTTTCTTTCCGTAAAAAGATTCCCTTGTTGCTTTGAATGAGCTTCGAGCAGCAAGAGTAAAGAAAGAGCAGACAAGATCTCAGTGTCAGGAGGTGAGGGAATAACCACAATAATTCAAGTCTCCTTTCAAAAGTAACAATGTATTTCAAAATTTAAAGAAAAAAAAAATGAATTATTAAGAATATAAACTTGTGACCTTTTACATTACGTAATGAAGATTTTAAAATATATCAACATTTATGTCTTAACTTAGTCAATGGCTCCTCTTATAATAATTATCAGCGCCCCAACCCCCAAATGCCACCTCACAACCATCTGTTGGGGAGAGAACGCCAGGTATAAGTTAAAACAATAGTTTTTATACACTTTTTCATGGGTTGCTCTTTCCGTGTGCAGTCAAATCTTACAATTCAATCTTGACCCACTTCCTGATCTTCAATTGATCTGTAAACTTTGTACACTTACCCAATAACAATACAACCCTTCATGATGAGTTGGTCACCAGTGACCTCCACTGACCCTTGAGTGAAATCTGCTGGTCAAATTATTACATCTCAGTTTTGACCCATTTCCTGATCTCCAATTGAGCTGAAACAAAGAACATTGAGTTCATGGGCACAAAAAAGATCATTTACTCAATGTTCTTTGTTTCAGCTCAGTTGAGTTCATGGGCACAAAAAAGATCATTTACTCAATGTTCTTTGTTTCAGCTGCTCAGTTGAGTTCATGGGCACAAAAAATATCATTTACTCAATGTTCTTTGTTTCAGCTCAGTTGAGTTCATGGACAAAGAAAAGATCATTTACTCAATGTTCTTTGTTTCAGCTCCGTTGGAGAAAGTCATACAACATTATTTTATTTCATATGCACCCCATGCTTTTTAGTTATATGACTGTAACAACTCTGAAGTTTTGGGGACATTTTATTTTACACTTTTTAGTTCATTTTAAATAAACCTGTTTTTTAAAAGTTGCTTTTTATATTGTTTGTTTATTCATGATGACAAGATATAATTTATTAAAACTTTCCGCTTAACTAATGCTGCAGGCGTGCAGCTAATGCAAATTACTATAACAGGGTCGAGAACTGGAGTAATTAAATTAAGATTAATTTATTTTGTGTTTGATTTGATTTTTGTTTTTATACTTTTGGATCATGAATCAGATAAAGAGACAACTAGAGCAAATTAACAATTTGAAGAGGGAAAAGGCAACACTAAGTGAGCAACTACAATTGTTAAGACAAGGCAGCAATAACCCTGAAGATATAACGACTTACCAGGATTCAGAACTGAGAGAGTTTAAAAAAGCACTAAGAATACTCCAGGAAAAGTTATCTGCTTACAGAATCATAGGTAATTTTATTTTTCATCAAAATAATATTTTTTTATTTTTTTTGAAGAGTAGTGACAAATTAGTAGCTCACACATTAATTGTCTATATAAAGTATGAAATCAGCTTTTGAGTAACAAGATCAAATGCTTTTATATATTATTGTGTATTTTTCTGTATGAAAATACTCATCAATTTTTAACATATGATTGTGGATAATACACATAATACATTCTTAAAATGTATCTACATTAATTTACCAGTGTACATATTTATACAATAAACAGGTCCAAGTGGTCTTACTGTTATAGAAAGAGATGCCAACACTTTAGTGGTGAGCTTTACTTCTACATGGAGATATGTTACAGAATCCTATATTCTTAAGGTCAATTCTTCAGATGGACAAATCAAGGTTAGAACCTCATCAAACACCGGCATATGTTATTTACTCAGCTAAAGCATTTCTAGTCACACATTTAAAAATAAAAGGGGATGGACCCCTAAAGAATCATTGCTCCTCAAATTGTTTGCAACATTTAAAAATTATTTATTTAAAAATCGCCAATAATCGTATAAATATGTGACCCCTTTAACGTCTTTTTTAGATAAAGACTAGTTTCTGCATATTTTCCCTGCATGAAATCGGCACCCATTTGAAAAAAAAAACGATGCTGAGCTTTCTGATTTTAATGAAAATTTTCATCATCAGAACTTAGACTCGTGATTGAAAATAAGTCATCAAGATTAAGATACACATACTAATGTGGAAAGGGGAAATATTCAAGAGTTTGAATAATAAAAAGCTGAACTTAAATTGGTTTCACTCTCACCTTTCAGGTGTCTAGTACAACAGTTCCCTACTTTATAGATGTACAAACAATGCTAAATAATAAGAGTCAATCCCTGAATCAAGTCATGGACAACATCGGCTACCAACTTAATGCTTACATCCATCGAAAAGGAGAACTTGACTTTGTCACGGTAAATTTACCAATGATATTTTTTTTAATTTTTTTTTTTGTAGTGTTGCGGGTGCGATTTTGTTTTTGGTTTCACCAGAAAATTTAACTTTTAAATTAAATAACTAGCTTTTTATACTAATTTATTGTCCAAGTGTTAATATTTTTCAGTCATCCTTCACATATTTAAATACCTATTAGTTTTTAGAATCGCTTAATTAGACTGGCATAGATTTTTTATCATTGTAAATAAATTTCTGGGTTCAGATGAGACTGATGACATGTTTACTTCATTCCTAAGCTATATCGAAATTTTCATGATCGTATAATTCTGCGTCATTCTGACAGAGAAAATAATGACTGCGGTATATAAAGTATACAAATTTGCTTATTCTTTGACAGCATTTATGGTTTTTTTATTACAAATCTATATAAAAATCTTATATTTTAAATCAAGAATAATTTCATTACATTAACACCGGCAAAGTTGATATTCATTTTAGATCTTTTCAGACACCTCAATGTGTTCAGATTTTTTTTTTTTTTTAAATCTTTTGAAAGGAATGAAGTCAGCTGCCCAAGTCGAAGCTCTTAGGGCCACCCAGAAATCCCTATTTGCGATCCCTCTCCTCTACCAGAGGGGATATGCCCTAGGGCAGGCATGCACAACATACGGCCCACGAAGTCACGAAATATTCTATATTCTTAATATTTTCTTAATAGCTTCCCCACTGTCCTATTTTCTTTTGGCCCGCACAAGTCCTGCCTCATTTTTTTTGGCCCGCACATGTTTTTCATACGTCTTACATTCCGCCTTACATTTTGTGTTGTGCGGGGCCGTCCTAGGGGGATCTTCACTGTCACAAAGCTCCAACTAAAAGATCAGTTTATTCAAAATATATTTAAATATTTCAAAAGCTCAAGATTTTTCTCACACTTTAGTCTACAACCATGAAGTACAAATTATTTCTTTCTGTAAAATTATTAAGTGTTAATATTTCTCATGGGCTTCTATTAGATACCGTAATATTAAAATATATCACCCTGATTTTTTGTTGTCCTATACCCAACAGAAAGATTGTGCAAATATCCTGAAAACATCATCTGCAAATGATTCTATGACCACCATTAATTTGACACTAATGGACAAACAGACTTCATCTTCTAGGACAAAGAAAAATAATGAAATTTCTATTTTCTTGGTGTATTCATCTGTTGAGTCTTTACTTCCTGAAACTGTTGATGTAACCAAGTCCATAGGTAATAGGGCACTGTTTCTTTGTCTTTACTTAAATAAAGCATGACCATGTTAAAGGCCTAGTTGTAGTATTTCAATTTTCTCCTTAATGTATAAATACAGGTAATTAATTAAAATTTATTTTCTAAAATGATTTTGTTCTTTGTTAGAGTCTTGGGATGTTTCACATGTCCTTAAATAAAAAGGCAATTTAAAATAAGGACACCCCCCCCCCCCCCCCCAACCAACCCTTTTTGTTTAAATTTAAAAAATATATATAAAATATAACTTAGAAAAAATATTTTCCCATGATGTGATAACAAGAAAAAAACAAGAATTATCAGCGTTTGACATTTATTTTTAGATTGTGAGAATAAGACTGTTTTTTATATTTATGAATAGAATATAATAAGATTATAAGATATAAATTAATTTTATTTTTTTTTCCTAGATGAAGTACTAGATTCTGGCACAACAATACTCAACCTGAAGGAACAACTTTTGGAACAACCAATGTCCAGTGTCATTACAGCATTAGCCTCATCAATGTCGCATACATAACTCAATTTAATGTATCTCTTTTACTTTCATAATAGAAAAAAATAATAAACAAAGATATTGAGTTTGAACTGATCATTCTAATTCTATATTTGTAAAAAATGTATTGTGGGTCAAAGGTTGTAATTATATTGTGCAATAATAAGCTTTTTTTTAATCCTTTAGTAAAGCTTCACCCTAAAAATTTAAATAACATTTTGAATTTTAATTTCTGAACACAAATTAATAGTACTCTAATTCACTCAATAAAATAAAAGTGAAAATGTTTCAAATTATTTTTATTTAATAAGGTTTACAATTAAAAGTCAAAGCACATGATCATTCTTCTGAACACTAACAATACAACAAACATTTCTCTATGCTTGTAAATAAATTAAGAGAAACATGCATCCAAATAGTATTACTTAAAGTGTTTTTATTACAAAACTCACGAATTTTTTTTTAAAATGCCCCAGTAACATCATTTATGCCTTTTTAAAAAAAGGGAAATATTTTTACAGCACAACACTGTACTTGCTTTTATTCAAAAACATGTAACATTAACGAGAATTAGTCTGGGTCCAATATGAAAATAATGATCACATTTAATCTGTATCACTGCCGTCAGTCTTCTTATTTAGACGACCAATCTGTTTCTTGTGGTGCTCAATGGCTTCCTTTAAAAATATTGGTAAATTCGTAAAGATCTGAACTGGAAGTTGCATTTTTAAAAATTGCAAATGAAATGTAAATCAGTTGTAAATTTTTATCAACTGCTTTTTTTTTTTAATTTGGAGTGGAAACAGTAGAAACAAATTTAATGTTCACAGCAATATAACTAATATTTATTATACAATTTTCCATAATTACATTTTTATATATAACTTAATTTAAGGTTCAAATTATAATAAGCAATTTTTTATTTGATAAAAGTGTGAACTCACCATATGCTGTCTGATTTGGCGTTCATGATGCGCAACTTCATCTTCCAAAAGATCTTTCATTTTTTCCAGTTGCTCCTTTTGCTAAAATATAATGAACGAAACAAATCAATGAACGAAACAAATCAATTAACGAATTTTATTGTGTAACATTTAAATTCTAATAAATTCTGACAAATACATTTTTCTTTTCACATCAAAGTTAATGTACAATATAACATAAAAGTAAAGCATTCATTAATGACCAGGAATGTTTTCGAAATGCAAAAATAACACTAACTACTAAACAAGCAATACAAATGAAGAGCAAGTTCCCAAAAAAAAATAGAAATAAAAGTAACAAGAAACAGGAATAAACAAAATAAGTGGTTTAAGTTGTAGTTGTAGATAAGATTGCATAGTTTAAAAATGGTGGATGAGAGATTGCATAGGTTTCAAGATGGTGGATGAGAGATTGCACAGGTTTCAAGATGGTGGATGAGAGATTGCATAGGTTTCGAGATGGTGAATGAATATTTTTAAAAAATGTATTTGAGTGTGTGATAAGCAATAACAAATTTTTTTTTAATTTAAATCTTTTCTCTGAAAAGATCCTATCTGGGGGCAGTACTGCTACCTTAATATTAATTATTACTGTATATGTAATGTTTTCCTAACGGTATAGGTAAAACATTAAACAGTTTTGACAAATAAATGTCATCGATAATTCAATTCCTTCTTACCAATTGACGAAAGTACTGTTCTTCCCGGGCTACTTCCATTTTGCCAAAGGCACCACCAGCCTCTCTATGAGATAAATAACATTATATTTAGAACAAACAGAAATCAGCATAGAATTTCTATTAGATCCTCTAAGTAATTTTGTTTTTATGACACCTGGAGCTTTTTTTAGTCATGACATTGGCCTTTTTTTTTTATATATATATATATATATAGAGTAAGATTTGGGTTAAAACAGAGGAATATATATGGTTACTTTATTGGCAGAATTTGTATACACTTCAATGTAGATTAAGTGGCGAAGGCAACGGGTTTTTATTAATTAAAAATAAACACACAAAGCATGCAAACGTGATTTTATTTTAAAATTGTCAAAAACGAGAATGCAGTAAAAACTTTCATCAAATGTTACTTTATTTTAAAATTTTAAGTTTAAAATGCACTCTTTGTGCTGATTAAAATTGATTTTTAAGTTTACATTTTAAAAGCAGTAAGCTATAAGATACAGTCTTTCTCCAAAATTAATACCAGTCTTGTATTACATGTCATTTTTAAGTTTTTCACCAAAAAAGCTCATGAGGACTTATTTTCCTGGGATGTCTTATTAAAAATTTTATGAACCACAAAAACATAAGTCTGCTACTCTTTCCTTATTTTCTGGAAATTACTTTTTGTAAACTTAGACCACATGCCGCCAGTCCGTCCGTCTCACCCCCCCCCCCCCCCCCCCCCCCACTCATCTAAAAGAAAACTGAAATAAACATGATCAGTGCTAAGATGTATTATTGTATTATTAGGACTGTAATAGTATTATTATTATATAAAGCATAGATTTCACCAACTTTTTTTTATTATCTTTCAATAAATTATTTTAGCTATGGAAACCTACCTCACTGCTCCTCCACTGCCACCACCCTGCAATAAAAATGTTACACTCTTGTTAATAATAGTTACAAGTTTGGTAAAAAATATATTTTATTTTAATTAATGTAGGTTTCAAAATAATTTTTTTATCTAAGGATATATAAGTAGCTAGTGGGGATGTTGAAAGATAATGGGATTTGTCATCATTTTTTTGGACATTACAATAAATTGAATTAATTGTACCATTCTGTTTACGGTACTGAAAATAACAGAAATTCTGAAGTTTGGAAAAAAAAGTATTATTTCTTATAATTATAATAAACATTCAGATAAATCATGTACTAGTACCCTCATTCTCACCTTTGAAACTATCCATAAATGACATTACACATCTTTGGGGGAAGGGGGTAATGTATTTTTGACATCTATTATGTGACAATAGGGGTTGTATCCAAAAATAGCTTGAAATCATTTATGGTTGAAATGGTTGGCCTCTTTACATTGAGTCATTTACAATAATAGATGAATTAACCAAATTTTTTTTTAAAATGCTGAGTGCTAGCTAATATGTGATATTAGCTCCCTAATTGTGGACCATTTGACATTGTTATTACACTTCATGTTTTTGCCTGTTTATATTATAATGGGTTACTTAAAAACACACACACACCCCCACCCCAGTATAGGATGTTGCAACAGGACAAGTTTGGACAGCACTGCTCTACTGACTGACAACTTACATTTTAGCACACCAAAAAAGTTGTTTTTTAAATGACTTCTTTTTAAATTAACTTGGACTTGAAAAATGAATCCATAAAGTTTTTTTTTTTTTTTTAAAAGCATTTACATCATTTTTTTTTTAAAGTTGATTTGAAATTTGTGAAGAAAGAATAATTATATTCAGTGGCATATGAAGGTGTGTGAAAAGGGGGTGGTCTGCCCAGGGCAGCACCTTTTTCCTTTACATTGAGGGGCGAAATTTTCACCCAACTTCAGGTGTTTTTATTCTTGAAAGTGAGGTGGCATTAACTCTAACCATGCCACTGATTATAATCAGCAAAAACTGATGCAATCCCACCTTTCCAACACCATCTCCAAGTTGACCAGAAGTCATTGCACGGGCTCTGCAAAAAAAAAAGAAAGAAGTAGTAAATTATTTGTAATTTTTATCTTTAAATGTAACAATTTTAGTAATAAAGGTGGTGATATTGATATATAGTAGGTTACGTACTATTTAAAATTTATGAATTTCTGTACCTATTCACAAGTGCAAATGCCAAAAATTGCTTCTTTTAGATTTCAAGTCATCTCAAGCAATGACCAGGGCCATTAAATTTACTATGGAGTAAGGTACACTAGCTAGATCGCCTGCTCTGTTTTGACTGTGTAGGACATTACTCAATGCCACTGCATATTTAAAGTCTTTGAAATGAGAAATCTAAATAAATAGAAACTATTACAGCAGACCTAGCCTACAGTACAGTTACAGCCAACAATTATAGTATAGTGTATGACTCACTGACATGGGCCTAACAAAAGCTGACTAGGTAAATTGTAAAAAAAAAACATTCAACAAATAGAGCAGGGCCTAAATCATAAACCAAAAACGCTAAAGGCGACATAGTCACTAAATTGGCCTAGGGCTAAAGACCAGTTTTTTTAGTTTACCATCAGTATCAGTCAGTGAATGTGATTGTGAAGAAGTGAATACTTACCTTACATTACAATTAACAGTGTAATGGTAAATGCAAAGAGATAGCACCTCATTTTTTACCATGGCCACCAACTTCATTGCCGTGACCCGTAAAATTAAGAATTATAATGTTTAAAAATAATGAAAACATTTCCTGGCTAATTTTGAAAGATGGGGCCATGACGTCATTTGCATGTTTTGTTTTGTTGCTGATGACTTTAGGGTTCAGGTTAGGTTTAGGGATAGATTTAGGGTTCAGGTTAGGCTTAGGGATAGATTTAGGGTTCAGGTTAGGTTTAGGGATACATTTTCATTTAGGAAATTTTTTCATTATTTTTAAACGTTTTATTCTTAATTTTACGGGTCGTGTCAAACAAGATGGCGGCTATGGTAAAAAACGCTGACCCATCTCTCAAAATTTACCAATTTCCTATATGTATCACTAAACCTAACCTGAACCCTAAATCTATCCCTTAACCTAACCTGAACCCACTAAATGTTTTGCAAAGGAAGTCATGGTGCTATCTCTTCGCATTAGCCAGTGTAATTTAATTACTTATTATTAATATATTAAAAGTGACAGTGAAAGCCTTTACTACTATTAAGCATGATCGAAATGGTGCTTCTTAATTATTTTTTTAATGTAATGTCTATCACGAAGTGCAGTAGCAGGCTAATTTATTGCCAATATCAATCATGGAATCATGCCCATGTGTAAGTTAAAGTAAGCCGTCAATTCCAAGTCTGACTGGAGCAGTGTGGCATATCATAACGCCGGCTATTACCAAACAGCGTCACATCAATCGAATATTCTTGAGACTCTATTTTAACTTAATATAATAAATCGTAAAGTATTAAAATGGTACCCGATAATCCTGAAAATTGATGGTCGCAACGCAATTAATGACAATCTCGAAGACATGTTTGTTCGTCGAAAATATAACCAGGAATATGTGAAGGTCAACACTAAAAATTCGCAATTTTTGTAGTACTTTCCCTTAGTGCGGGGTTTCCAATCCTAGGGCTAGGGTGCTTCAAGGGCTGCAAAGTAAAGTTTCATCATATTTCATGGGTGTCTATGTGTGAGTGTGTGTGTGTGGGGTGGGGGTAAATTAGAGGAGACATTAGCTTGAGAGCTATGATATAAATGTTTTTTTTAATCATTCCCCATCAGCATTTTCCTTTATGAAAAGTCACACGTTTATTTTCTAAGTTCTTCTGCTATCTTTTACTCTGCAATGCAGTAAATAAATTAGAGTCCGCTCTGCATTATTCATTGTTTGTAAAGCCATTGTCATTGTTACCTTTTTATGGAGCCGAGATTTAATAAAATAATTCTTTAAAAAGTGGGGGGGGGGGGGGTTTCCACAAGACTTGATATATTTTGTATGATTGAATTCTTTTTTTAGTCACACGATTGTTAACTAATTCAAATAAAAAATTAAATGTAGGCCTACCTATTTAAACAAAATATTTTTATTATAGTGAAAATGAAGTTGTACAATTCATAATTATGTAGGCTGTAGGCCTATATCAGTACTTTATCACAGAATATTATTGGTAATGTGATAGTGGGGCTGAGCCAGGTTTAGTTTTTTGTCCGTTTTTTTTAAAGATAATTTAATACTACCAGGCGGGTCCATGTCCAGCTCGGAGTATTGCAATTGAGGGGCGTCTATCCCCACCCACTGAATGATGGAAGCCAACCCCTCTCCCCACTTGAGCCTGGGCTTTGGTCAATTCTGTGGGCGTGGGTCACGGTACTGGTATTCGAGAGTTCCCTATGAATATTAGTAATAAAAAAATTACAGCTAAAAAATTGTAAGAACATTGTTGACTAATCTTTTCCATAATAATAACAAACTATTACAATTTCGCTAATAGTTATGCCTACAATTTCGCTTAGAGCTCAATAATTCTTCATATATTACTGCAGATAAATTTATCAAATCCGGTGCTTGTTCAAAAAATGAATTTTAGTAGGCCTATAATTATTTTTTTTTATTCAGGAACCGGGTCAGTGGCTGAGCGGTGAAAATGTGTCAATTTCAGCGTGGTGCCAATCCCAGCAGAGCCCAGACAAGCAACTCCTGGTCTAAGGAAAGATCTGTTTTTTTCCTTGTAACTTCGTCATATTGCCAAATGTCTTATTTTAAAAACAATTATTTGTATTTTAGTCTTTCCCAAATTAATTTTGTTACCCGGGAGGAGGTATTTGGAAGCAGCCCCCCCCCTTTCGCTGTGTTTAGACGCCCCCGTTGCAACTGAGTAATCATCTATAGAAAACGAGAACGTGTTCCAACCAAAAGGCAGTGTTGCCAGTTCAACTCATATACATAAAATTTATAGAAATATATTCCAGGTATCCATAGTATTTACGGAAAAGCATAATTTTGGACGGGGTAATATGGGGGGGGGGGGGGGAAGACTGCAATCAGGTTAGCACAATAGGAAATTAGTAAAACACAATAAGGTTAACCTTGAAAAAAGGAACGCAACAAAACAACGAACGTGTCGGCAGGAAACCTTCATCAGCGAACGACCAGTAAAAAACGAATACAATTAAAAAATATCAAAAAAAATAATAATAAAAATAATATAGCACTTAGCTGAGAAGTAGTGTCCAAGAGGGCAGCAAAAGATTTGTGACAGAAAGTAAGTGGGAGAAAGGTTAAATAGGGAAAAGGGATAGAAAAGAGGAGAAGTAAGCCCACTGCGATAGGTTGTGACGTGGAGGGGCGGAGCTAGGTTCAAACAGTAAATAGAGACATGACATTCATACCATGTGGGGACAATGTGCCATAGGTCAAGATAAGCTTGTGTTCCAAATTCACCCGGCTGGGTGTGTTTGTGCTAGCCACGATCGCACATATTGAAAAGTCCGCCTTGCCCTAGTGGTCGGCTCAGTTGAAGTGTTGAGAGACAGGACACTGTTTATCTCGTGTAATATTACGGAGGTGTTCAGTACACATGCCAGAGAGTCGCCAGATTGTGCGATGCAAAGCAAGAGTTACACATGAGTTGTGGTATATGTCCTTGATTTGAGGACCTTTTTAGACAATGTTTGAAACTTTAGGTGTTACTCCTTGCATATTTCACTGCAGTAAAGTAACTAGTTTGTGAACCAGGGGCAGTCCTTGATTTTGCTGACCCTTGGCCTTGTTAACGAAAACCACAATGCTGGCATACAGTTTGAATAATACATATACAAAACAAGCTATATTAAGTATAATACGGTATATGAAGTTGGCCGAAAATGCCGTCCGTTGCAGATGGCCCCTTCATCCCCTCTTCCTACTACCGTGGTTCACATTACATTAGTTGAATTAGTTGTTTAGGATTAGTTGTTCAGGCGTAGGTCGTCAGGCCGTTTGGAAGTGTTGTTTTGCATTCTCGCAATATGCTCAGCTGATCTGGAGATTATTTATTAAGAAGTTAGATCTGTCGTTAAATTGCAATCACATTTCCATTTAATGCATTGTAAATTGCGAGGATTGGTATCATCTGTACATCTACAGTCTGAACCAGTCGCGACGAACACAATATAGTATCATTATCATCAAATTATCGGCTTTTATCTTACAAATCGGGCAAGATGTGGGTCGTTAAGTGGACCGACCCTGGTGAACCAGTTATCGAACTTTGGGTTTCATACTGTACTGTAGTCTTGATGCTGTAATTTTTTTTTTTTAATTTTATATTGTATGAACAGGTAGGTAGGGCTTCAGTTTTTGTATTTATTTAAATTGTAAGTGAATAAGTGAAAGTGTAGTTTAAGATTTGGATTTAAGTACTACTACTAAGTTAACGAAGCCATAAGTAAGTAAGTTCCTAAGTCTAAGCCTAAGCTAGTATCATAGTTATAGAATATTGAATTCGGTAGAATTCATAGGCATAGGTCATAGTTAGTCATAGTAGATAATCATTAGTAGTCAATCCAATAGTGTCAGTAGTCCCAGTTGTTTACCTACCATGGGTCACCATGACCATAGTATTCATAGATAATATAATATAAGCATGGCATAAGTGCCTAGTTGTATTAACGAAGTGGCTATTTGGACCCAGGTCCCAGAAGTGAGAGGTTGGGATTTAAAAAATATTATTTTTGGACCACAAATGACATCTGGATGGCATTGATTGAATCATTGAGTCTAAAGGGACCCGGCTCAGAATAGCGGCTATTTTAGTCTAGACTAAATGCTGTTCGGATGTCATTTGACTTGTGGTAGTTTATTTTAGTTAGTTAAACTGAAGATGTAAGTTTACAAAAATATAGTCCATTCAATTATCCCTCATATTAAGATTCATTTGATACCTAATTAGTAGGCACTTCGGGATCGACCGGAAATACCAGAAAAATGGGTATCGTAATTTCGTTGTCAAAATGGCGACCTCCACTTTTTAATTTACTGAGGGTATCGTTGTTTCGCCTTTTATACTCGATTTTTAGCATAATAATAAATTCTACATCCGCCAATTACTTAAAGCCGACATCTTGCTTGTTGTATTGAGAGTTCGTTTGATTTTTTTTTTCAAGGTTAAAGCTTTCAAAATTGAAGTTAAAAATAGGTCAACTTCACTGATCAATAACATTTTTTTAAAAATGCGCTCCGTAATAAAAATAAAAGCTCATTTAGCTTAGAGGTTCATTTACAAAATATCAAAAATTCATGAGTGTAGACCATAGGTAGGCTTCAAAAACGAAAGTTTAAGGAGGTCAATTTTTTAGGCTATGTATAAGCAGACAAGCACAGTGGCCATGATGACTTATTAAATAAGTCATCATGGCCACTGTGCTTGTCTGCTTATTACCAATTAACGATAGCAGCTGTGGGGTAGTTAATAATTCATTACATTGGTTATCCAGAATATAAATGGGAAATATAACTAATAATAAGTTATTTTAAATAAATAAAAAAAATTTTAAACATATTTAACTATTATTGGTTTATGAAATATCAGTGATTTTAATTTTGAGGTTGGTTGCCATGGACTTTGACTTAGACTTAGGAGGAGGCATGATTGATAAGCACTTCCTCATCTTGATTTAGATAGCCTAGTAAAAGTATTATAATAGCAATAATACTATTAAATAATTTGGCTAATTATTATTATTTTAATCATTCATACTGTCAATATATTGATATATAATATATATATATATATACATATATATATATATATATATGCAAATATAGACATGTATAAAATATATTATAATAAATTTATTTCTGTCATTACTAACAATTTTAACTCTCCCTCTCTAATGTAGTATATTGAAATATTCTTTTCAAAAATTATATTATCAAAAAATGAAGGCAGAAACTTGCTAAGACATGGCTCTGGTTTAGATAAATTAATCAGCAAATTAACTGGTATGAAATTTACTTAGGGTTTTATTGTTTTCAGTTGACTTTGGTACTAACATGTTCATTTATACAGACTAATATCTAATTATAAAAATGCTCACTTACCTTTAATATTGAAATATCCTATATTTAATCACATATCACAATATTCCAAAAGAGAATTATTATATACTTCGCAGTATTTTCAAAGAAAAAACACACTTTCAACCACAATAATCCAAGAACTACTTAATAAATTATTAAGGAAAAGTGATTAAAACTTGTACCTACCTCAAGTAAATGACTATATCTTAATTTAATTTCTATTAACCACCAAAGTTTATTCTAACAATGCGTGTTGATTGTTGAAACAAGATTAATAACTTAAAATAAATGACATAATGATTTTTTTGTCATACCCAGACATTCATATGATAAGGGACTAATAATAATATACATATATAGAAAATGGTAAAATAAAAAGTGTAATTTTCCATTTTAACTAATTGAAACAAATAATCACTTATTGATTTGTTTATACTTTAAAAATGTTAAACAAATGCACTGAAAATTTGAAATTAATATCTTAAGAATATTATTATACTTATTATTTTGGGGAAATTAAAAAAAATTAATATTTTAACAAAATTAATTAATTAATTACAAATAAGTGACGACTCAGCATATTTTATACATCATTTATAGGAAAATAATAATGATTATTTTTTTAATTTTTGCGGAATATTAACAAAAACAAGCTTATATTTTGTGGCTTTATTTAGAAGTACTCTTATTTAACTATGTTCCCTGTAAATATTATATTTTTGTCTCATTTTATAATAAAGTTATATGTGTTTAAAAAAAGCAAAATGAGGGTCACACAATGTGGAGGAAATCCCCATAGTAAAAAAGTGGTTTTGAGGTCCCTGCTAAAAAATTCATAACTTTTGAACCACTTGAGCTAGAAAGTTGATCTTGCTGTTTTTGTAATCTATTCACCAGGCTCTATACAGCTGTAGTATTTGTATATTTTTAAAATTATTTTGAAATTTTCATCAAAGTGCCTACATTAGGTCTTATAAACCCTAACATAATATTTTAATATGTTTTTAATAAACCCAAACCTAGAGGAATGGAGAAGAATAGTTGTTATGTCATCTGTGGCGCCCCAACGGTCAAAGGACTACGGGACATGATGATGATGATGAAACTCTCACTTCTGATACCCGGGGTCCGAATAGCCTCAGCCTTATATTATATAACTATAACTTTATAATACAATAATACTTTTTAAAAATTTATTGTTCACAGTGATTGTCCAAAAGATGACAATATGAGTATGAGCATCAATAATGCAAGCAAATTTTCCACACCAGTTATTGGTAACAGAAACTCAGAGGATTTTGACCATGTCTATGAGCCAGCAGAAGATTCCTACCTATTGCTGGATGCTCTTGAGAATGAACATTTTTATTTGCAAGAGCTTATGTAAGGTTACATTTTAAAAAAATAAAAATCTTATTTATTTCTAATTTTATTTTAACCACCTTTTTAAATCAACAGACAATGAATTTCATGTATGAAAAGAAATGAGATAAAAATTACTTTTATTATGAAAACTAAATTCCCATTTTCTTTAGTTCAGAAGAGACTTTCATTATCTTAGAGCCTAAGATACACAAATGTACACTCATGTGTGTCTACCCTCTCTTTAGACCAGATGTCCCCAACCTGCTGCCTAGTCCTGGGCCTCTTTAAGTCTTATTATTGTGGTAACTTGATTATCCAGACTATTTAAACCAGACAAGTCCACATAAAAAAATTAAGATTATCAAGGAAATACCACATAATAAATATTAACTGTAGTTGTTTTTGAATGCTTTGATTCTGAATATCAAGTTGTCATAGCCGCCCTTTGTGCCGCGCAGCTCTAGGCGGCCTCTGATATTTAAAGGGGCCCAAAGTTGTGCTGTGAAAAAAATGTAACCATTAACTTTGAATGCAAGGGGCACAAACTTGAAAAGTGGCCGGGGGCCTCCAAAATGTATGTGACAGCTCTGAGTGTTGTGACAAGTTTATTTTGATGTCTGCTTTTAACCTTGAAAAAATTTACATTCTACAAATCCCATTAAGGGCCATTAGCAAAATCTCCAGATAACTAATGTTTGTATAATCAGTTTCTACTGTAGTTGAATGGTATCCTTACAGACAATTAGAAATTAGCTTATGCTAATTAGAGAATACTCTAATAATAATTATTATCATAATATTGAGATTTTCAAAATTTGCTTTTAAATCTGACACTGCAATAGAAAAAGAAATGTTTGGAGACTTGAGTTAAAGAAAAGTTCCATAACCTTCTCTAAATATTTTTTAATGTAACGAGGTTAATCCAAGTTTATAAAGTGTCCCTAGAAAATATAGAGATTGAAAACAATTAATACAACACCCAGAAGGGATAGACAGGGTAGTTCTTTCTATTACTATGAGGATTGATACTTGAATACTAACCCCTGTTTAAAAAGGGCTATTTAACTTTAATACTCTGTTTTAAATATGTGTCTACCTATGATTTTGCCTTTACTATTTCACAATTAAGTCTCCCCAAGAATACTAAGAGAGATCAACAAGCCAACTAAAGCCAACTAACAAATCTACTAAATAAAACTATGATGATGATAGATACTTTCATTAGTCATTAAAATAACATTGCTTATATAGCCTGGTTAGAAATCCTTTCAAAAAGTAGTTTTTACAATCAAATATGAGCATAATTAGAGTTTGAGCTAGTCTTAATTTCCTTTTGATACTAAAACTGACCATAGCCTTAGTGTCCATGGCATATCAAATGGCCATAGGCTATAGGAATTATTTTTTTTGGCTTAGGCAAAAATATTTCTTTAATCTGATCATTTAGCCTTATCTAATGCTGGCCTACATATTTTCTTATACACTTAGCCTATTAAAAATCAGTTTACAGTTCTGTAACTAGAAAGCCATTCAAATTAAAACTATGTTTGTGTCTGTTTGGTTTAATTTCAGTTAACCTTTTAAGAGGTCATTTGTGTGCCTTGAGTTTACTTTTTTTTTTCCAAAATTTATTTGTAAAATTTTATGTTCTGATATGTCTATTTTAAGGCCAAGTATTTGCCTAGAAGTTGGTTGTGGCTCAGGAATCTGCATCACATTCTTGTCCCAGATTTTGGAAAAGTCTGCCTTATTTTTGTAAGGAACTGAACAAATTTTTGCTATGCATTGTTTTATAGAAGAAGGTAACAACAAATTATCTTCAGCATTAGTTAACCATCGATCACTTAGCACACTTTGAAACATTTAAAATAAGCAATTTAAAAAGACACCTCTCCTAAATTAGATAAGTGAATCTTATCTAAGATATATATTTTAATATCTGTCTGTACCAGGGAGCTAAGTGACCTTAAAAAATAATTTCACTTTTAAAATAATGTCTCAGAGAGCCACACACAATTTTTCCAACACATTTTTTTGCAAAAATTTTATTTCATTAATATCTCCTACGAAACCATGGAAATAACTTCAATTAATTGTCAGTAGTATTAAGTGAAGATATGAGTACTCATAAACAGTGGTGCTCAGATTATGGAGTTTTTGGGGTGTTGATTTTTTTTTGTGCCAAACATTGCTTCTTCTTAAAATAGTTTATAGAATAAAGAAACTTAAAATTAATCTTAAAATAGTTAAAACTTTTGAGTCATGCCAAATCTGACTGATCTTGCCATACTGCTTTCAAGTGGAATAGACAAACAGATTATAAGTTTAGATTCTTAGCCTGGAAACTCCTTTGATGATAACATCATTACATATCAGAATGTGAGTGCTAGATGAGTGTGGTTTCTTTTAAAATATGGATGCTTAGGTAATTTAAATTTCAATGTCTTTTTAAATTTGTTATTGTCATTAGTTGCACCGATGTTAACCCCCTGGCTGCAGAAATGGCATTCCATACAGGATGCAAGAATGGTCAAAATATTCAACCCATTGTTTGTGATTTGGTGAGTTGTAAATTTTGCTTGGACTTACCAGTAGTTTGATTGTTAAAGATGAAAATTGGTGCATTGGGCTTTCAATGTAATTTTAATTTTAAAAAATAATAATTTGCATTCATTTATTCTCTTTGCTTTTTAGAGAGAAATGACTTTTCCAACCTAGTTCCTACAAGCTATTTTGTATCACTAACTCTAAAGTTAATGTTCTGGTTTAAACACAAAAAACATAAATAATTTATATGATTTTTTTTTCATTAGCAGAGTTAATGTAATGATACCAAATTCATTGACGCTTCAGTTTTAGGTATTGCTTATAAATTAAAAGAATGTTTTACTTTTTTTGGCTTGCAGGCAAATGGAGTTGAAACCAGACTTGAAGGAAATGTTGATGTATTGGTCTTTAACCCTCCTTATGTTGTTACTCCTTCAGAAGAGGTAATTTTTTTAAAAAGTCAGTAACAAACTCTTTCTTTAGTGTAAGAATATTTAAGTGTGCCTTATGTCAGTTTTTCTATAACAGTTCAGTGTGAAAGACCAGGTTGATTAGAGTAACACCCCCAATTCCTCTCTGGTGCTCACAATACTGATAGTAATCTTTGTTATATACCGCTATAATGTAAAGAATTTAATCTCTTATTTTACTCTATGGCTTGTGTCATACAGTACAAAATAAAGAACGATACCATTAATTAAAAACTGTAGTAAAGAACGATACCCAAACTAGGGGGAATTACAAATTATAATTTATAAAGTTAATTTAATAAACTACAAAATAAAATCGAATAAAACTAAGGCTATTCGCTTACAGTACAACAATGATCTTGTAACGCGAAATGTTGATAAAGGTGCACACACACACACAGTAAATATTAATATACAAATCTACAATCAGTACAGAACTCTGTCTCTCTCTTTGTCTCGTATCGTAATAGTAATCTCTCTAGCTCATGTTGATTGGCTTATTTATAGTCTTTCTTAGAGACTTTTCCAGAAAGGGTTTACACATTGTATCCCTATTTTGTAAGTTCTAAAGAATTCTAATTTGGGGTCAGCCAAAGGTCATGCATGAGTTGCACGAGAAAACATGACGTAAACACAATGTCTACATAACATCTTTGTTTAGTAGACCAGAGACTAGAAAATTGTTTATCAATTGCTGGTCTGCCGATCTTAACCAATTTGTGTTTTAAATTTCACAGTTTAGTATTACTCTTAGTAGAACATATGAATGTCTGACAGAATTATGTTAACATTTCCAAGGTAGCCAGCTGGGGTATCTCTGCATCATGGGCTGGTGGCATCAGAGGAAGAGAAGTTGTTGACAGATTTTTACCTAAAGTAAACAAACTTCTATCACCGAAGGGAGTTTTTTACTTAGTAGGTATTGAGGAAAATGATCCAGGTATTAGCGTCAAGGTTTTGTTGACGAATCAACTTGTAATTGTGTGTTCTAGCGATTAAATGTATCTGTTTGTGATCTGTTTGTGTAGTGTGCACTCATGTCTTTATGTATTAATTTTAAACATCATATATTTTTAATTAAGTTAATTTATAATTATCAAAGTGATTAATTTCCAATGGGGTTACTGACTTTTTGTTTGTTATTTAATTATTTATATAATACTTTTTCTTCTTATATTTCTACCAAAAAAAAAAAATTTTGTTTAATATCCTTTTAGCTGACATTGAGAAATACATGTCAAGGCAAGGCTTTCAAATGACAATGGTTGGGAAACGAAGAGCTGGCCGGGAACATTTATTTGTTGTAAAGTTTACAAGGATAAAAAAAGCAGGTATAAACCAACAAAGTTAAATTTGATTCCTGTGGGGATAAATTGTCAGAGTGGTTCTTCTTAGTATAGTATAAGTAATGGCAATATGATCTTAAATATAAAGGTGGTGGGGTGTTTGGAAGGAAGCAGTTGCATCCAATCTGAATTAAGGCTTACAAAACCAATATTCATTTAAAAAAAACAATTTAATGCTTAATTGGGGGTGGGGGGGTGAATTTTTTTATAGGATAAAAAAATCTATAATATATGCAAGGCTTAGGCCGGGCCTTGGACTCCAACCTTGAGACTGGAATGACACGTGTTTTGACAGCACAGTCACACAGACCTCCCAAACAAATTTTAAGAAATAAAACCAAAATTAAAATTTTAGGCTTACTAAAATTCCTTTTCTGTAATTATCACAGGATTTGATAATTTAATTTGCTGAAAATTTGAAATTAGTTTGTTATCAATAGTATTATTGAAAGTCAAAAATGTTCTAACAATTTTGTAACTAAAAATTTGTATTACTAATATCCATAGAGAATTTCCGAATTAAACACCAATACAATCACTAGCATGGCACCACTGTACAAAATTTACCAAGTCCAAGGTCTAGGAATAGGAGAGTAAGGAGATTTTTTCCACCACTTGGTGGGTGGGTAGGAATAGACACCCCTGATCTGGAAAGTTTTTGTGCCATTATACTGAGATCCATAATAAAAGGGAATATTTTGTAATAATTTAAATTGATGTTTACTTGTTTTCCTCTTTAAAATTTGACAAAATTAAAAAGCAATTTGCTATAAAATTCATAAACATTGTAACACAGCATGAGAAAAAAAATTGTAAATAAACACTCTGGTAATTTAATTATATATATATTTTTTTATCAATAGCTACTTTATAAATGTAACAAATTAAGTTATATCTTATATTTCCCAATGATAAAAAGGGGAGAGTTTTAAGAAAGAGTGGGAAAATAGTTTTGCAGAAAATAATTTGAGACTTTCAATTTTTTTTTAAAAAAAAGCATGTACTTGTCCTATAGAAATATAATTTTAAAAATGAACAACATATTTTATTTCTCTATTTGCTTGTTTACTCACTATAGGTATATAACAATATGGTTAAGCTTCATGGGAGCCAAATATTATAAATGGCTACATACAATTTATATCTGGCTGTCCTTTTCTTACCATAACTTAATTTTTAAAATAGCTTGACTGTCAGCTTATACTACCCCATCCCCTCTCCCCCACTATATATATATATACTTAATTTACCAACATTATTCTGTTATCCCCAGACTGACATTATGAACGAGACAACACCTGAATTGTTGAATGGCACTTCCACACAAGGATAATGTTTATTTTTTATTGATTCGGAAACATTATGGGACTCTGGAAAGATAGTTTTGTAATTAAACTACTTCCAGGATATTTAACTTCAGCTTGTTGAGGTTTGCACTCTATACTATATTGAGTGGTACAGCACAATGCTATTGCATTGGGGAATACAGCACAGTGTATGTGCATTGATAGGTACAACAATAGTTTTGTACATTGACTGTTATATATTTGTACAAAACTAGGTTTGTGCATTATCTGACTGTTACATATTGGTATTAATACAACATAAGGTTTGTGCATTGATCTGTACTACATGGGGTAGTGTTTTGACTGACTGGTGCTCAACACAAGTGCACAACATTTTGCTGTAGTCATGGTACAATTTAATTAGAATAAAACTGAATTATTATTTTATTTAAATCCTCTTAGAATCTACTTGAAAACAACACTTTTCTGACAAAGCACTATGCTGTTATTTGAGCATAAGTGATTCAAAAAATCAAATCATTGAGATATTAATGTACAAATTGTGCATAAAGCTGATTCTATACCAACAACTGGTAAGAAGTCATGAAATCAAAATTCATTGTTTTAAAAATATATATATAAACAATTAAAATAAAGCTGTTTCATAAACTTTATTATTTGCATAGAAATAAAGATTTTATTGATGTATACCATACATGGTCATGGTGGTTTTCTGTTTTTAATTTGTTTAATAGTGTCATCTGTTGGAGAGGTGGTAATATTCACTAACAAATTTTAATGTTTTCAGAGAATAAATGAATAAATAAATATTTTACTAAGTCGCTCTGCTTAATTAGGATAGATAAAATGATGAAACAATAATATTAAGTTAATGATAAATCCGTTAAATTAAATAAATCTTTTTCAATCATTCAATTCAGGAATACGTGAACAAAAATCTTATAAAAAGGGGAGTTAACACCTCTTTGCTGTTTAAACAACAAAAATATAGATAGACATTTATATGACAATTATAACTATTAACTTAAAGTTATATTATAGTAAACGTATAGATCCATTTTAACTGAGCACAACTAAAATTGTAGATCACGGCTTAAAAGCTGCAACACCATGGTGATTAAAATATGGCTTATATCATGTTGAGTTGAAGGTGGTAATTTGTTTTAAGTAAGGAAAAAATTGTGTGCGTGGTCCCAGTGTGATGAGTGTGTACTACTTTATTGTTCAATGTTCCTGAAATTATTATTTTTTTTCCACAATTAAATTGTATTTGTTTTTTCTATTTCATTAAATAAATTTTCCCTCAACTTTTAAAAAGTTGAGAACAGAAATATATGCAGTTACAAAAACTTATTTAAAACTTTAACTTTAACTCAAAAAAAAAAGTTTGCTTGAGGATTTTCCTAATCTAATTACTGTTACGATAGCAACTCGTTCGGTGCTTTTAATTTTTAAAATTGACTTGGGAGCCCTTCTCACGCAAGAGGTTTTTAAAAATTCGTTTAAAAAATCACCTGTCTTCCTACTTTAAAAAAATGATAAAAATGTCAACGCTATTCGCACAGTATGGCCTAATTATTGTAAAACCCCGATATAACGCGACTCTGCGATTAACGCGATGCGTTTATATCGACCTCAATTGGTAAGTAATAGTGGGATGCCAATGTGATTCATTTGTTTTAAAAATCTTCATTATTAATTATTGCTCTTTAGACTGAGCCTAAGTTACTGTGGCCGGCCAATGAGTATGCCTAACTTTTGTTTTGTTAAATAAAATGGACATTTGAATTGTAAATAATATTAATATACTATATACGTTTAATTATTGATTGCATATTTATATTATATTTGTAATGTGAAAAATCATTATTTTAGGCTTTGCTTGCTACTGCAATCCAAAAGTTTCATTAAAATATGCCTTCTGTAGTATAGTAGTAATAGTAGTAGTAATAGTAGGCAGGCTACAACTAAACTACAACTGTTTGTTAGTAGTAAGTTTTAGTTTTAGTCTATGATGTGTGGACTTGTACTGAGATATTTTTTTTTTAATCATCGAAAGTTTAAAGAACACAACTAGCAATAGTAAAATTTTAGAGATTCATTAATCTTTTAAAAATAAAACACTATTTTGGGTGTTTCTTTAATAATTCAAAAAAGAAAGTTCTATAATGTGGAAAATTTCCCGAGAATTGTTTTTCCGTTTCTTTTTTTTTCGCTTTGCATTTTGGGAAGTAACAATGACGGCCTCGACCACCGTGTTTGTTTATGTTTAGGATTGAAAACATGTCAAGGTTTCTGAACACTTTCAATTTTGTATTTTTTCCTATTTAAATCTAAATAGCTGTAATTTATCTGAGATTTTATGCATATTAAATATATAGTGTTTTCTTTTATTGAAGAATAATTTGATAGAGGCGTAGATTAAAACAATTCCGACCGTTTGGCCCATTAAAAATATAATTAATAATAATTAGTTAGTTTTCTTGTTGATGTCTGATTTGTGAGTAGTTGAAGTTGACTGGGGGTGAATCGTCTGAGTCACTCGACTCAGCATTCACTCTGTTCTTCAGTGTTACTGCTCTTTTCTCTATTGCACTCATATCTTTAATGCAGAGAAGTAACACTCCTAGTCATTCTGACTCATCCCAAGTCACCCAGTGACCAGTCCAGAGTTAAGACCAGATTCAAATTCTAAACGTTGGTGATACTAAATAAAATAACCATAAATTCATAAGTATAATATAAAAGCAGACCTAATTAGTAGGCCCAATAAAAGATACAATTGTAGGCCTGATATTTGTAAATTTATGTTAAATACATTCAACTAAACCAACTATGAGTCACTATTACTACTATGCTGATTAGAGTACTTAGACTTAGGTAATTGGATAAAAAAAATTTAATTGAATGAATTAAGATGTGAAAACATATGTAAAATAACCCTTGTAAATGAATTAATGGTAGTCTGCCACTGACTACCACTATAGCGTTGGATATGAAAAAAAGTGTTGTTCCAGTTTGAATCGCTATTTAAATGGTTATTCTTTTATTGATGTCCGTTAATAATACAGTGGAGAGAGCCACTGGCTATTCCGTGGCATGGAGAGAGAGAGTGGGGGCTGTTTTCTCAATGATGTGCCAGAACAAGATTTGATCACGTTACAGGAGTGCATAAAGAGATATATCCTTCCAGGTTCACTTATTGTATAATACAGATGGGCCGCTTATTCAAACATAAACCAGATCAGACCTGGAATCTACAAACACTCCATTTTTGTTCTATCCACAAAATTTTGTTATGACAGTTTGGCACAAACCATGATCTTTTCCCTTCATACTTACATGATTTCATGCCCCACAATCATTTTCGTTGAGACGATAATCGACAATAAAAACTCAAACTCTTTTTGCTTATTTACCGGTACATTAATTGTTTAAAATTTAAAAAATTTTGTCTTTCATATATATGTGCTGAAATGAATATGTACAATATCTTAAAAAACATTGCCATTTATTTGTATCGATAAAAGAATTTTATCTTATCAATACAACCATAACCGTTTAAATAGCACATCAAACCGAAACAAGATAATTTTTTTCCTAACCAACGCTCAAGTGGTAGATTTCAGAAGTAATACTATATTTTCATGAAGCACTTTTGGTTAAAAGGTTATGATTTTTTTCATGAATAAAAAGGTACAATTTTTTTTACTTTAAAAACAGACGGACTCTTATGACGGCTTTTAAACACTTGTTTTATGAAAAGGCACATAACTTTATAGCAGAGTGGACAAATTATATAAAACTATGTAGACGTTTTAACTATTATCAACATCTTTCTAGCTTTAAAAAAGTAAAAAAAACAAAAACATTCTTCTAAAATAAATTTCAATGTCATTAAAACATGTCTAAAATTATATTTGTTTAAAAACAAAAATACTTCTTATGTTTTAAAATATTGAGCACTATATTTACTTTATATATAATATATATAGACTCTATACTTTAGATAAAATTAAGTGAAGAAGTCCCTACCGGATTCTACTTAGCCTATTAAACTTAGAGTTAGGCCACTTTGGGGTCAAACATTAATGATGTCACACTGCCCACTATTTTGGGCAATTTTTGACCAACCCCCTTTCCCATTGTCATAATTTTGTGACAAATTTTAGACACCCTCATGCCTCATAATATTGCCAAATATGTTTGACAACCCCCTTCCCCCACCACAACCTTTTTTCATGCACATCATTTATTGATTGCCCCCAGGCCTAATTATTTACTCCTACTTCTTAATTAATAACTTTAATTCCAGTTCTAGAGTATGTTTTTATGTCAAGACACTGAAAATTATAATATGAAAGGCCAATAGTGTATGGGAAATAAGACAAGTTAACTATAGTGTAGGGGAAATAAGCAAGTAAACAATAGTGTTTGTGAAACAAGATAAGTTAACAATGGTGTAGGTGAAATAAGACAAGTTAACAATGGTGTACGTGAAATAAGACAAGTTAACAATGGTGTAGTTGAAATAATTCAAGTTAACAATAGTGTAGCGAGAATAAGACAAGCTAAAACATCCCAAGCACCCGAGTGAATGGGAATTGTTAGCCTTTGACAGCAACTCATCTGAATTCAAACCAGGCGCCAGAATAATCAATAAATCGACATTGTGCCCCAAATATAGGGAAAAGGAAAAAAATCACTATGATTTCCATTCAATATGCTCATGTTCCCTTTAGCAATTCTAAACATGAATTATTATACGTTTTCAAATTAATATTCGAGTCAAATGCTTCAAGAAATTTTCTTTCTTGAATTTTAAACATAGTTCATATTTATATAACAGTAAGCAAACATTTTTCCAGAAAATATGTTTTTGATGGATACATTTAAACACTATTGTAAGCATGGCACACAGCACAAGGCTTTAGTAGTATTAACAATTGCCATGGTCTAGAGTTCATCTATGAATGTTTGTCACACTTAAATCTTTAGATAATTTTCCTATTCAACAGGTATCCAATGCCATTTCTGTCAGAGAATCGTGGTTGCTTTTGTTGTGAGCCATCTGTTTCCTATCCCCAACAGTTTCAAGGTCTTGGCTCTGTGACAAGAACTCTAGACAGTACGCTGCAGCAGTCCACTGGACACTTCAGTCAGGATTGCCCATTAGGGCCTCTGATACAAGATATCCGTTTAAATGATAGCTATAGTAACCAGCAACAATTCTATACTTTTGAGAATCAGAACTCGCAAAATAGTACTGACAAAACTGAGGCAACTGTGAATCAAGACATCAATATGTTCATCCCCTCATACGATTGTAAAAACTTTGACAGTGTTAGTTCCTCTGTAAGTTTCCGTGGATTGCAGAATCGAGAAATTGGTGGCAGGCTGTCTTCGTCTGCACCTGTGACCTCCTTGGGCTGTAAAATGAGTGTTTCTCTCGGTGAGGATCCAATGTTGAATGCTAATTATTCAGATTCAATGGATTTAGATAGTGCCCTTGATGAGCTTGGAATGCTCAGCACTATAACAAATAGCAGAAGACAGTTTTTGATTGAATCCCGTGGTCAGGCATCCCTGAGAAAGAGAGAACAGCGACTGCGTTCCAAGAGTGAAAGTTCTCCTAATCTTGCAAGTTTAGGTCGGCCCAATGGATATCATATTGTTCAACTGGACACAAATTTTGTAACCAACGTGTCTGACCTTCTACCAGTTTCAGACCAAAGGTCCAGCCCAATGATCAGTATTTCACCCCAGAAGTCAGAACACACACGTTTAGAATACAGAAACCCAGATGTTTTAGAAGAGTCTGTAAGAAGACGAAGATCTGTACCCCGCATGTCTCGAATGCGCAAGGACCGCTATAGAAGATCTCGATGTCCATATAAAATTCCAAACAGACTCTGTAACTCCATGCAAGAATCTGATTTTGGCTCTGAATTCTTTGAAAATTGTGCCAGTCCATTTCTTTCTTCAAACTCAACACCTGAAACTATTGCAGATTCACTAACTAACAGGCTCACTGAAGCCCAGCACCTATCTCAATCCAAGTCCACCACAGCATCTCCAATTAAACCATGTCATGATCTGAGGCTAGTTAGGTCACTCTCTGCTGAGGATCTTACCCCCATTCGTCGTCGTTTAGAGCAGGAGCTCAAGGAACAAGCCAGAGAAAGTTCCAAAGCTGAGCAGAGTCTGGATTTGATGACATCTCAGATGACCAATCTTCATATGGTGTAGTTTAAAAAAATTAAGTTTCAAAATAGTTTTTTTTTTAAAAATATCTACAATATTTATGCGTATTACTTCAGTAAAAATTAATTTTATTGAACTTCACTGGTTTGCAACATGCAGCTGTGCAGGGATTTATAGATACAAAAACGTTGCACTGTTATCTGATTTTGAAAATTTGGTGCGACTGGCAAGTGGGGTAAATAAGGCTTCAACTTTAAAAGGCAGACTAAGTTTTGTCTATTGATAAAGTTGTTAAGATGTGTGCTCTAGCAAAAAGGTGTATGTTTAAATAACTAATTTGCGTTACTTGTTTAATTTACCTTAATACAAAAGAAATTGTAATTTTATGTGTTAGTTAGGCTTTGTTATTAATTGTTTATAATATTTTAAAATAAGTATTGTGGTGCTTTGGGTAATGGAAATCAATACCACTGACACCAGATCAGTTTCTATCAAAATTATATAAATTTAATGTAAGTGTTTATATCTACATTTTCATACAAAATTCAGCATTAGTATTAGTTTTTCACTTAGAAATATTTACTTTTGTGGAAATTTTAAGACATCATTTGGCCAAAAAAATGTATTCTTATAAATAATTCAAAATAAGGAGGACAAAAAAAAAAAGAACAATCATTCTCAAACTAGCTGGAGTAACATGCCAATTTGTTAAAAATCTGTTTATCACAAAACCACCTTTAGGTAAGAGTACAGCAAAACTGCTCCAAGTTAGAATAATATACATATCACAGTGATCAAAAGTAACATTGAGTTTTTGGACTCATTATGGTTAGCCACTACAGTTCTGAGTATGGTAAATGACACAGAGAACTTTTTTTTTAAAAAGGTTACTGTAGAAATGTTAGTCTGTTTGTTAAATCTTTGTTGCCTTGTTTGCTGCATTCATTAACATGCATTATTTTAGTAAGTTGTTTCTTCACTCCTTTTGCAGATTGTTTTGCTTGAATCGTTCCTGTCATCCACAGTATCATAAATATGCTGTTCATAGTAAAATATAGTACAGTATTACTTGATCATTAATGAAATCAATTGTATATTAAAATTAAATGTTAACTAAACTGGAGCCGAAGAGTTGGTTTAAAACTTTTTTATTTTTTTTTGGATTGAAGTTGTACAAATTTCCTGAAGGAACAGTTAAAAATGTCATACAAACTGAGATCTTAAAAACCTCATTTTTCATACCATGACATGCTTGCCAACTGCTCTGATGTACCTATACTCTGTACCCAATTTAATGCACTTATTTGTATGAATAGTGCAAATATTAGCAAAAAACATATTGGTATTCATAGAAAATATTTTGAAGCTCAAGCCACATTTAGTTGTGAACATATTTTAATCTGCATTCCTGCCACCGTGCTTCTCAGAAAATAAGACCTCATAATAAATTTTGCATTAAAAAAAACAAACAAACATTAAGGCTTACTTTCAGGGGATGTCTTATTTTCAGAGAAAGTCTTTTTATTTATTTATTTTTTTTTTTTTTGACAAAAAATCTACATGTATTCAAATACAAACTGTCTATGCGCCCATTGGAAGCAAAATGATCTTTTCGTCTCGGCAGTAAGACCCGAGTTCTTTTTATGTACCAATAGGTGCCAATGTGGGACTTATTAATGGGGTGGGGCTTATGTTACAAACATCCTGTGAAAAAAACAAGCTTGAGGTTATTTTCCGGGAGAGTCTTATTTTTGGAGAAACATGGTACGTGTCTTTTTTTTTTTTTAAATTTCTGCTTTCAACTGGGAAATCAGTCTGTTGTTATGTGATGACTATCAAATATTGGTTCACCTAGTCAACAAATGAATAGAATTTTATTTTGAAAAACTTTGACCTGTAGAGATGTGATAGCTATTACAAAGGTTGCCAGGTACCTCATTTCTCAACTTTCAGGATATTGGTAACTTACTGTTTGAGAAAATGTCTCCTTCTGTACCATGATAAAAGTTTCAACTGTTACAAAAATAGAAATAAATTGCTGTTGACACCCTTTAAAAAAAAAATCAAACAAATCAAACTGCTCAAAAAGAGAAATGCTGATAATGTTATGATGACAAGTTTTGTTTGGATTATATATAATAGTTTAGTTACCATTACATAAAAAGTTATTACTTTCTTACTGATAAAAAATGTAATTGTATTAGAAAATTTACTGTACATGGTTTTCTTCAGTATAGTTTTAAATTGTGATCAAATAGTTTTTTTTTCCTAATTTAGCATTATAAAGCTACTCAACTGCTTCAGTTTTCGGTTTCCACTTAAGTTATTTACAAATCATGAATAAGACATTTTCAACAAACAAACAAAAAAACTATTGTAAACTAATGCTTTTTTTATCAAAATGTTTTTTTTCCCCATAATATTTGTGCTAGTTGCTGACTGGAGGTTGCCACATACGACTTATTTTTTATTGTAATCTTAGCAAAAACATTCTTGTATCATGTTAACATGTTATTTTTCTTCTCTTTTAAAATTAAAAAAAAAAAAATTGTGATTTTTTTAATGTTTAAGGTTGTGTTAATAATTAAAACTTTAATGTGGCATACTTACTTTATAGTTGTTTTTTTGTTTTTTTGCCAGCAAAGAAATCATGTCAAACTCCTGGTGAGCAGAATACTATGTAAACCATGATTTAAACGATGTATGTTTGCTAACATAAGCTACTTGTTCATAGTCCCCAAAAAAATTTGGAGTGTAAGAAAGGTTGGTTGCGTGTCCACTAAATGAGTATGATGGGTTCACAGTTCACAGAACGGGCCACAAAACTGAATACGTCTTCTAACCAGCTGATCAGTGGCCTCAGTAGAATTCAATTTTTAGTTTGTGTGTTAAGACTTGGCGGCTGCAATGCAGATTAATACGAATCAGCACAGATCTACTTAACCAGAGAGAAGACAGATGCCTCAATACCACAACCTTAAATATTATACAATTACATTGAGGTTCAATCTCAAAATTGTCTTTTGACTCAGTTCTTCTGATTTCCCTTCAATGAGTTATAAAATGTATTATTTTAGAGGTCAATGACATCTACTTTATTCGAAAGGTTTATTTGTTATGTTCGTTTTAAAACTGTTTGAACTAAATTCTTCCCCTGCCATCTTTTGTCTGTATTTAACAATTTGTATTTATTAGAAGTATTTTTTTGTTTCTTTATGGATGTGATCAGCTATTTGGTTCTTTTTGTTAATTTAATTTTGAAATTTTTAGCCAAATTGTATACATTGATTCATTTCTTGAGGGCTGAGCTGGATGCAGGTTTTACACCCAGTCCAAGTCCCGGTATTTCGAAGCAACACCTGGGTCCTTCTTCTCATTTTCTAAAATGTGTTCCACCCAATGGGGAAAAAGTGAAAAGTGCATGCATAGAACCAGTAGCAATCACGAAGGCATCAAAGATGAAGGATTAAAAAACACAATAGCTTAATAATAATAATATAATCCTAACCCAGCGGTTCTTAAACCTTTTCAGTGCTGCAATCTCTTTATATAGCATTTGCCAAGTTGTGGTGGGTGACCTACAACCAGACATATACCTTGAAATTGAGGAGAGGGGGGAGGGGGCAGAGCCTTTTTTTTTGGTTGGATGTGGAGGGAAGATGAAATAAGGGCTCAGAAGGGTGGAGGGGTCTGTTGAGGGGACTCTGTAAGTCAATCCCCAGAAAATTTTTGATAACTTCACATGCCTGGTTAAAGTTTTGCATGGAAGTGGAACCTTCCAACAAAATGAAATCATATATAAAGAATATATAATTTTATTATGAAAAGAAAATGCAAAATATTTATAGTAACTTATCAGCGACATCTACATCATAGTTTTTTTTTAATTTTATGCAGCTTAGTGTAGTCACAATGTAGTAATAATAAGAAATTAGTCCGATCACTGTAAATAAGTAGTTAATTTTTAAAATGAAAATTGAAATAAGAAAAATATGCTCATCAGTTTTCTGAAATTCTCAAGTGGGGGTGGGGTGGGTGGGTGGTGGTGTGTATGGTAATGAACCACAGTTTGAGAAAGACTGCCTTAACCTATAAACACAACAAAAAATGAAACATGGAGAGGAGCTTCACTTTGTTAGTGTTGCTGGTACTGGTTGGTAGCAGTTGTCATTTTTCTGATATCAACGCACTCATATTATTTTAATAAACATTAATTACATCGTGGTACCAATGGCTAGTCAGTTTTCTTTTCTTATTTATTTAATTCAGGTAAAATGTACAAACAAATAATGTAAAAAAGATGTACTGGTTCTGTAGATGCACTTTTCATTTTTTCCTAATGGGGTGGAACTCTTATAGAAAATAATAAGTCTTTTTTTTTTTACTACCCTGGACATGGTTCCGATTTTTTGATGGGTGAACGAATACTCTGTATTTCCGGGTGTCCCGATCTGTACCCGGCTCAGCCCTAATTTATTTGTTAATGACATTAAAGAGATGTACATTCAAAAAGAATTATTTTTTTCCTTTTGAAATGTTTCCAGTCTTCTTAAGAAAGTTACTTAAAATGCTATACAAAACTTGACAAATGTTGATTTCTCCGCTTAATATTGAAAATATGATTTTTTAAAATCAATTTAAATACTTGAATATTCAAAAGAAATTATAGATTTAACTACATATTTTTTTAAAATACAATTGCTTTTATTTTTATCAAATTAAATTTTTTTTTATTATTGACAGTGGTGTTTATGGCACAGACAGCCAGAAGTGCTGTTAGCAATAAAATAAGGGGGGTGGAGGTCATCTGAGATATGTAAAATATGTCTAATAAAGGTTAGATAACATACGTAAATGTGAATTATGAATTGAAAGATGTGTGATAACTATGAGGTTGCACCAACATTTAAAATTTTACACCCAAACCTCTAAAGACTATAATTGGTAGGCCTGTAGTTTTAAAACTGAAATTTGGGGGGCGGTGGGGTCGCTCAGAGTGCGGTGAAACGCTTGGGAGATTTTAGGGGACTCTCAAATGGGGGCATGTCTGGGGATTATATTGGAAATAATTATGTCATAAATATTAAAATTATAAATTTAAAAGAAGGATTAGGACCTATGTTTGATTTTCATTGACGGTAACAAAGAGATGATGATAAGGATAGAGAAAAAAAATTTCCACACAAGGAAGAGAAAAAAGACCTTTGATATTTTTTTTCGATTAAGGGCAATGAACAATACATTTAAATTTAGATAAACACCATGCACAACCTGAAGACTTTTTTTTATATAAACTTTACAGCTGCGTCAAAAACTCACAAGCTTGTTTTGCAATGATTTTAATTTAAAAACGGGCTGGCGTGCACTGTATGATGTAACATTGCATCGTTGATTGAAAAATGGGAAAAGTCAAAACAATCGGGGTGAAGCTTGCATCCTACCAGATATTAATGAAATACTAATTTTGTAGACACAAGGCAGAGAAATAGGAAGATTAGTTGCATGCCGTAGCAAAATCAAAGAAGCATGCAATACAATAGAAAGAATTGACTTTCAAGAAAATGAATTCCCCCTAAAGTACTTTTTGAATTGGATGAAAGTCTGTATCAAGACAATGAAGCTTATATTTCTTATTGTTGAGCACATATATAAATTTAAGAAAATTCCATTAAAAAGCTTGCGATAGCAATAGTTAGAGCGCCAACAATGGCTGGCTTTACCCATTGTTTGCTCCTCATTCGGGAAATAAAATAAATAGGTTCAAAATGTCTTCATTATTATTTGCATCATTCATCACCACCAAGGACATTCTTTACTGCAGTGAATTAAATTTTAGCACACTTTCACAATTGCCTGTTCCTGCAGCTATGTGTTGAGAAGTTTCTGCTTCCTACTAGACTAATGCTTCTTGTGTTGCTGACTCAAACCCAATCACCCCACACGTCAATGAAAATGCAGCTGCGTGGGAGCGAGATCTGTCCTTTAAAAGCCATATCTGCCTTCCTTACTTTGGTCTTAAAATTATATCTCAATTAAAGCGAAATATAAACAGTATTTTATTTTATTCCCCTGTATTGTAAAAGATTAATCTAATTAACCTAAATATTACAAATGTGTAACCTATTATATAATTAAGCAAGTTTTGAACACAGCATGGTGTATAATATTTAGAATTATTAAGATAAGATTCTTCTATTGATCCAAATAAATGACAACATGTTTTGATTACTTTGTACATATGTACAGGGTATGGATAAACATTCTGATTAAGATAACAATTACTTTTAAACTAAAGCAATTTAAACGTAAGAAATTTTAAAGAAGGCTTTGGCGAACCGCAAGTGGGATCAAAATGAACCTTTTGGGGACAATGAGGGCTCAATAAACATATTTTTGAAGTGTATAAAAAGCGCATTTCTTTTTTTACAACAGCAACTTTGGCTCCTGCAACACTTCATCTGTCCGGTGTGACAGAGAACCCACCACCATAACCTTATGTCTTATCTTGTGTAAATCCTTTTGGGACTAATCACCTAATTGTTTAGTCGCAGGGTAAAAATTGTTCTAAGGATTTAAAATTTTACTTTAACTTTACTCTATTTATTTTATTCTTTTTGTAATTGTTTTCTCCGTATAGATTAGATAAAATCCTAGTTTAATTATTTTCTTCCTTTAAAATTGAGGGGTTGATGCCAATGAAAACAAATACATTTTTGGGCAGCAAAATTCCCTGACCACTGTTTTAAAGTATTTCTCAAGCACAAAAACCAAACAATGTCCTAAAACCTCACTTCCATAATAATGGCAATATTGACTTTCAGAGTGGTTATTTGACCACTACTATATGAGTCATCACTACTATATTATCCAACTATAAAATATATATATATATAATATAGATATAATTATCTGTGATATTTTAATACAGTTGTCATTTTTCATGTAGACAGAAACATAAGATTTAACAATCCTTCAGGCTCCGTCCAAGTAAAGACAAACAACAAACACTTTCAATTTGAGAGCAGAAAAAATACGTTTAAAGTATTAATTCCATTTTCTTTATTTTTTTCTTTACAAGTTTTAATTACAACAAATTTTTTAAAAAAATTTTCCACTGCATTGTAAAAGAATAATATTTGTTTTGGAACTGCTCTTCATTTATAAAATCTGCCTACGCAAATAAAACATCTGTAATTATTTAATAAGCTGAGATAATACTCTTTACTGTAAATCGTAAGGAGTGGCAATATAAAAAAAAAAAATTTAAGTTAACAAAACTACAGCTAAGACATGAAGTAACAAAAACTGAATGAAAATGTTAGCATTGAACTGAAATATTGATCTAAGAACCTTTTGAAATTGCTTAGGTTTTGTCTTCTCCTAATGAACAATATGATGGATTTAGTGTTACCAAGAGATTTTTTAAAAAAACATATATGATTGAATAGCTACCATTTTTTAACTTTTAAACAGCTGATCATCTAGGTGGATGCGCCTCTTAGTTTGAGTGAATGTTTGAGCTCTATGCTTGAACACTAGGGCAATTTTAAGACACGGTCCACTGAGCACTCTTTGACTGGCCATCCAACTTTCTTTCAAGACGACAAGTATAAAAATAACTTGTGTTGTTTCTATGTAGGGACAATAAGTATTTTAGACACTAAAGGCAGCACCTCTTCCGTCTTGAGACGCCAGTTTTGAATGTCTTTTGAAACTCGACACCAGTTTTCTCCATGATGGGGCTCTGCAGATATACACCTCTGCTTGACTTCTTCCTGGTGTTTCTGGGGAGGTTTTTTTTTTTAGAAGATGCATTTAGTAATCTTAAGAAAGACATTTTTGTTGATTATAAAGTCTATGATTTTTATAATTATTTCATATTATTCAAATAATGAAGCAGTCCTTGAACTGGGATCAATACAGTATTTTTGAGGGTACACCAAACAAAACCATATGATAAAATTTTTTTTTTTTTTTTTTTTGAAGGGGTGGGGTGTGATGAATGTCCCCAAAATGAAAAGGTGTCCACCAAGAGATTCAAGAACACACACCATAGGAGAACCACTGACAACTACAAATAAATGCACTCATATGAATGCATGTTTCCCCACTTACCTCTTCCCCGTGAGCTAATTCAAATTTGTAGAAATAAGCCCAGGCATCTCCAAGGTCAGGGTCTATTTTAACAGTACGATTAAACCAATCACGGGCCTTGCTGATCTTGCGCTCACACCAAAACAATCTGTGAAAACAACACACCAAAAAAATTACTAAAAGATCTAAAACTTGTTAAACATTCTCTCTCATTGGTTCCAAGTTTCTGTATTACAAGCAGACGTAAATTTATTGGCCACTCCTGTTATGATATTGTTCCCATGATAATGAGTCACTCGAATATATTTAAAGTTATTTATTGGTCACTCCAGTAATGATATTGTTCCCATGATAATGAGCCTTTCAAAAATATTTAAAGTTATTCAGTATTGTAGCACATTTTGAAAAAAAATAGTTTTTTTAATTAAAAAATGATTCAGTAACAAAATCAAATAATATCTTATGAACTATGTAAATGATTTATAATCTTATAACTTATTGCATTTTTACAACAGATTACTCACTATTCCATTCCTAAAATTAGGCAAAAGAGCAACTAGGTCCAAATAAGGCGAGATAATCATTTAAAAGAACATTTTAACCATGAAACTGAAACGAGACTAAAGGTCTAAAGAAAAAGCAAAAAGAAAGTTCATTCTTAAAAAAGGGTGTTTCCTTGCATCAAAGATCTAGCTGTATGTCAGAACAACTGCTGATGTCAATCAGGTAGGTCATAAGTGATTAGCACATGAAATTATGACACTGGCTGGTAGATATAACTTACTTAGAAGCAGCCAAGACAATATAAATTATGACACTGGCTGGTAGATATAACTTACTTAGAAGCAGCCAAGACAATATAAATTATGACACTGGCTGGTAGATCAACTTACTTAGAAGCAGCCAAGAGCACATGAGGGTTGTGTTCACATTTCTTCAGGGCATCAACACATTTTGTCTTTCTCTGGGGCCTTGCCTCCATGAAAATGGACTCTGCCCATAATATGCCAGAGTTTGGGCATTCTTGTAGGGCTGAAATGGAGGGATTAAAAATTTCAATTTTTGCATTTTTATGGTAAAACTTTTAATGACAAATTTTACATTTGTAAAAAAGTCGCAACCCAAATGTTTTAAGTGACACTTACCTTTAGCCATGTTTAACCCAAATGTTTTAAGTGACGACATCAGAAACACTTACCTTTAGCCATGTTTAACCCAAATGTTTTAGGTGACGACATCAGAAACACTTACCTTTAGCCATGAGGGTGTGTGCAATGTTTTTCAATCCTCCTCTTGTTTCCACTTTAACAGCTTCCAGCCAGAGTAAATCGGTGTGCGGATTTTTCAGCCTGGCTTTTTCCAGAATAGAACGCGCCCTGGTGAGCTGCCCATTGGACTCCTCCAGCTTCGACAAGAGCAACCAGAGCGGAACAGCTTGGGGACATTTCTTTAAGCCCTGGTTGTAGGCATCCCGCGCTGCGTCTCTCTTACCAGCTTCCTCTTCTATTTGACCCTTCATCATCCACAGCTTGGCAAAGTCCGGGTAATGTTTGACAGCTTCCTCCAAAAGGATCTCTGCGTTCCTTATCTCCCCGAGACACCATTCCAGCTTGACAGATTTCATGAAAACCCTGGCCGTGGGAGCCGACGCTCTGGCCTTCTGAAGGAGCCTCCGGGCCCTCTCAAACTCATTGTTCTCACTCTCCAGCTTGACGGCAGCAAGCCAGATCTCTTCACTGTTTGGGTTCGCTTGGAAGGCGAGGGCAAGAATGCTTCTGGCTGCCGGCACATCTCCGGCCAACCATTTTGACTTGGCCCCCATCAGCCAGAGAACCTCAGCTTTTGGACAGTGGGCCACTGCTCTCTGTAACAAGGCTTCCAAAGATTCTCTGACAAAAAAAAATGAAACAGTTTTTTCATATAAGTCGGGTGACATAATTTAATCATTTTTATATTATGCAAATCATGACACAAGGTTGGATCTGATGTGCTAATAGTGGAAAACTAAACTAAGATTACATTAAAAAACAATAACAGTTTCACATTGGCTGCCATTTTAAAATTCTAATTACTTTTCATTAACAAATGTATTTTATTTGGGGCTATACACATTATTTAACTATCCTTTAGGTCACAAAAATATAATTGCTAGCATAACATGACATCACAATAAGATTAACACCATTAACTCCCCCCCCCCCCTAAAAGTCTTGACTTAACCATATTTATTATTATAGAAATATTCAATTGTGCAAAAGACAAACTGCCAGGTATGCATGTATTTTGTATTACATAATATTTTAAAAATCAGTTAAACATGTGGATAAAAGTCAAATTATTTTTAAGTTAATAGGAAAATAAATGAATTATTAACTCTTTAAAAGATCTTTAATTAATAGTGAGATTAATACCTTGTGCCGTGATTTTTTTCAAAGTACGCTGCCCTCAGCCAGATGCTCTTTTTGCTAGGGAACTCTGACAGAGCATAGGCATAAATGGCTCTTGCACACTCGTACGCTTGATGAGACGCACACTGAAATAAATAGTATGCGCTCTTGTTAAACACAACAAAAACATTAACCATAAGATAACCGCTAAAACTAATAATTACATTTTATAGAATTGGGGTGCAGGTTCTACTTTGGTCTCTGCAGATAGATTCTTTACTGCAGTAACTATTGCCAGTCATGCAGCTAGGGATAGTG
Organism: Omphiscola glabra; assembly: GCA_964017045.1. NCBI lineage: Eukaryota > Metazoa > Mollusca > Gastropoda > Lymnaeidae > Omphiscola > Omphiscola glabra. The sequence goes on along the minus strand of OZ024806.1, from coordinate 11,046,569 downwards.
CTTACCGGAAAAGTGAAAAGATTTTTTGCAGAGCCCTTTCCAAACAATTTATACATGCAGTAGGCTGATAATGCTGAAATATCAACAAAAAAAGTGCCCCTTTCGCACACTACTGAGTGTTGCCCAAAAACATTATTAAAACTTATAAACAATGAATTTTCAAACTTGCCTTGAAGACAAAAAAATTCTGTGAGCTCCCTTAATATCCAAATTGAATAATCAATTTCACTAATAATATCAGATGTTAGATTAGGTGACAAATACCTGACCAGGAGAATGTCTATAATATTCATTGAGTCAGAACTAGAATGTCTATGGTGCTCACTGAGTCAGTACTAATATGTCTATAGTACTTACTGAGTTAGCACTAGAATGTCTACAGCACTCACCGATTCAGCACTAGAATGTCTACAGTTCTCACTGAGTCAGTACTAATATGTCTATAGTACTTACTGAGTTAGCACTAGAATGTCTACAGTACTCACAGAGTCAGCACTAGAATGTCTACAGTACTCACAGAGTCAGCACTAGAATGTCTACAGCACTCACCGAGTCAGCACTAGAATGTCTACAGTACTCACCGAGTCAGCACTAATATGTCTACAGTACTCACCGAGTCGGCATCCTCCATCCAAGTGTGTTTTCTGTCTTCCTCTTCAATACCAACACTAATTACAGCACGGCTGGTAAATCATAAGAGAGGGAGGAAAAAAATGTCATACATTTGAAACACAATTTTACTGCAAATGAACTAGAGACTAAAAACAGGCTAAGATCTACACATATCAGGAAAGGTCTATTGCTGCATATCTTGAGTTCTTCTTCTTTGCCTTTGATTTGTATTCACCTAGTATTTACTATCCTGCTTCTAAAATAGTTGACCCTGGCACCTGTAATTTTGTTCTGACATATAATATAATGATGAATTTTTTTTGCACCCAAATTTAAACCCTCACCCCTGTTGTGATATCACTGTTGTTGTAATGTTAGAGTTGCGTCCCTTTGTGTCAATGCGCGAGGTCCATGTTTTGTGAGCTGAGAAGTCATGTGAGCTTGCTGGTATTAAATGTATAAAAGTTATAGACACGCAGCTGAACAGATGTGTTAGACTTCATTGAGTATTAGACATAATAATACTAATATAAAAACCCCCACAAATTCTTTGTTGCGTTTTACAGCTGCCGTACTTACTGTCATTCTCCACCTCCTCACCCCCAGCTGCACTACTTACTGTCATTCTCCACCTCCTCACCCCCAGCTGCCGTACTTACTGTCATTCTCCACCTCCTCACCCCCAGCTGCACTACTTACTGTCATTCTCCACCTCCTCACCCCCAGCTGCACTACTTACTGTCATTCTCCACCTCCTCACCCCCAGCTGCACTACTTACTGTCATTCTCCACCTCCTCACCCCCAGCTGCCGTACTTACTGTCATTCTCCACCTCCTCACCCCCAGCTGCACTACTTACTGTCATTCTCCACCTCCTCACCCCCAGCTGCCGTACTTACTGTCATTCTCCACCTCCTCACCCCCAGCTGCACTACTTACTGTCATTCTCCACCTCCTCACCCCCAGCTGCCGTACTTACTGTCATTCTCCACCTCCTCACCCCCAGCTGCACTACTTACTGTCATTCTCCACCTCCTCACCCCCAGCTGCACTACTTACTGTCATTCTCCACCTCCTCACCCCCAGCTGCACTACTTACTGTCATTCTCCACCTCCTCACCCCCAGCTGCACTACTTACTGTCATTCTCCACCTCCTCACCCCCAGCTGCACTACTTACTGTCATTCTCCACCTCCTCACCCCCAGCTGCACTACTTACTGTCATTCTCCACCTCCTCACCCCCAGCTGCACTACTTACTGTCATTCTCCACCTCCTCACCCCCAGCTGCCGTACTTACTGTCATTCTCCACATCCTCACCCCCAGCTGCACTACTTACTGTCATTCTCCACCTCCTCACCCCCAGCTGCACTACTTACTGTCATTCTCCACCTCCTCACCCCCAGCTGCACTACTTACTGTCATTCTCCACCTCCTCACCCCCAGCTGCACTACTTACTGTCATTCTCCACCTCCTCACCCCCAGCTGCACTACTTACTGTCATTCTCCACCTCCTCACCCCCAGCTGCACTACTTACTGTCATTCTCCACCTCCTCACCCCCAGCTGCACTACTTACTGTCATTCTCCACCTCCTCACCCCCAGCTGCACCACTTACTGTCATTCTCCACCTCCTCACCCCCAGCTGCACTACTTACTGTCATTCTCCACCTCCTCACCCCCAGCTGCACTACTTACTGTCAATCTCCACCTCCCCACCCCCAGCTTCCCTACTTACTGTCATTCTCCACCTCCCCACTCCACCCCCTGCTACTTACTGCCATTCTCCACCTCCCCACCCACCCTACTGGCTAAAACTTACATAATTGCCTGACATGTATGGATGCTACCACTCTTCTCACAGTCCTCTGCATCCTTAATCCAATGCTCTCTGTTTATTTCCACCATGTTAGCTCGAAGAGAGTTAAGAGCTGGAAAAATATTAATTAATTTCTTTTTTTTAAATATTGCCACCGACTATTTTGGTTATAAATGCAAATTAATTTTTTTTTTACTTTTGGAAAATTAACAATGATGGTTAACTTCTGATATTCATTGCATAGTTGATTCTACAGCCTAAGCTAACATACAGCTAACTTTAGGAAATGATTCTTTAAAAGTAACAAAAATTATTAGAAAAGTTAATCGTTTTTAAATCACCTCTCTCTATAATCTTCTCTACCATGTGGGAGTTTCCATTAGCCTCCTCTAGTTTAGCTGCAGTGATCCACACTTGTCTGTCAGTTGGGATGCTTTCACGGGCTTTGTTCAGAACCTTTCTGGCATTTTCATAGCTCTCCAAACGAGCCAACGCCAACCAAAGCTGAATAAAGAAATAAGTCAACTTTTCAAGGAAAAAAAATCAAAATTACTTTTATGATTTTTTTAAACTTAAAGAAAAAATTAAAGAGTTCAATTTAGTGAATATCTGTTTCTTTGGAATGCCCTTTGGAAATGTCTTTAAGAATATCTGTTTCTTTGGAATGCCCTTTGGAAATGTCTTTAAGAATATCTGTTTCTTTGGAAAGCCCTTTGGATATGTCTTTAAGAATATCTGTTTCTTTGGAATGCCCTTTGGAAATGTCTTTAAGAATATCTGTTTCCTTGGAATGCCCTTTGGAAATGTCTTTAAGAATATCTGTTTCTTTGGAATGCCCTTTGGAAATGTCTTTAAGGGATTGAAAAAAATAATTCTTGCCTCAGTTAAGCCCTGCATACTTTTGATTTATACAATTTAGAAACACTGGAATGCTGATATCACAAAATTTAACCGTTTTGTTTAAAATGCTCTTTTTATTATAAAAAGTGTTGTCGGAATAAAAATAAAATTTTACAAGATGGTGCCATAGTTCTATTAGCACTGACTCGTGATTTACTCTAGCCCTGCGTTATGTGAGCTTAGTGCATACGGAGACAGAGTGGACGTACCTCAACACTGGTTGGACAGCATTCAACAGCACGGCTGAGCATGATCCTGGCATCCTCCTCGTCCTCAAGCTCAACAGCTTGCTTCCAGAGTCTCACAGAGTTGGGGATGTTTTCTAAAGCTTATTTTCAGGGATTAAGAGATAACTGTTTACATCGTAACACACGCATATGAAAGAAAAAACAAGACGATTATATTATAAGCTGTAGATGTGGGTTTTAAAAAATATTGAAGTCAGTAAAATGAGATTGTCTTAACCCATTCCCTACGGACGTGCTACCTCCTTGTTTCCAAGGAGCTTGCTCATATTCCTCGATGTATATTTAGCTTGTATTGTCCTTTGGCTTATATGTAGATTTTGTATTGTTGCGTTTTGTATTTTTATAGCGCTTAATTCGGGATGAAGCATATTTTTTAAATTAACTTTATTATTATTATAATTATTAATTTATATTCTTTAACAAAGGGAAGTAGCTTCAATTTACATTTGTTAAAGAAAATTTAGCTGCTCACATATTAACTAATGTTTTAAAATTAAGAATAGATGCACCCAGAAATGAATTAGCTTTAAGAAAAATATTTTACATGCACTGAACTAAATAACACATTTATTGAAATTGAACATAAAAGATTAAAAATTTCGCTTGCTTTTTTTAAATTGAAATCACATAGAATCAAGGGATGCTTCAATCGTAAGTAATAATAATAATAATAATGAAGTTTATTTGAGAAATTTGAGAAATCACGCTTCATTCCCAAAGGCTCGAAGCGCGTTACAAGGTGACTATTTTAAATAAAAATGAGAGAGGTGTGTCGGGGTGCATTCGGTTGCAAACACAGGGAAGGAGTTAATTTAATTTTTTTTTAAAACTCTAACATCTACAAAATAATAGCCATTAGAGCTTACCTTTTCTAAACACCCTTTTCTTAGTCTTGAGTTCTGTTTCAAGGTCAGCTGCCTTACTCCATATTCTTACAGACTGCGGTAGTTGTCTTACTGCCTGGGCCACAACAGCTTTAGCTTGGTCACCAGGCTGTCATAACATCCATCACATCAATTTGTTGTAAGGCAGAAGTAACCAGAAATTAAAAGATGAATTTACATCCATCAGATCAATTTGTTGTAAGGCAGAAGTAACCAGAAATTAAAAGATCAATTTGAAGGTAATCACAAAAATTGAGTAAATCAAGATTCGACTCATTACAGCAGCGGTTCTCATGTATTTTTTCCCACTGGGGGCCTTTAAATAGATTCGCTTTAGTAAGTTCACAATAGATACATAAGCTAATCAAAATCAAATAATATTTCCAGCGTCCCATTGAAAAAGTTACAAAATTAGCAAAGTAGAGATGCTTAGGGCACTTTCTTCTAAAATCTCGTTAATTTACAAATAAAATTTTAACTGCTTAAGAAATTTGTTTTTAAGCTATGAAGAGTTAAAACAAAATTTTGCACTATGTAATTTAAGAACAGTTTAAATCTCAAGAAACAGACCATTAAACGTGCAGCTTCTAGCCAAACATCCTCACTCTTAGGGCATTCCTCACAGCCTTTCATGATCAGATTTCTGGCTGCTTGAATTTTTCCTGTAACTTCCTCTAGACGTGCTGAGGCAATCCAGGCTGCAGGGGGAAAAAAAGCAATTTTCTGATGATAAACCAAACTAAACTGCTTCGACAGATTTAACCAGATTTAGATTAAATTACTAAAGTCATTAAGAAGCTAAAAAAAATTTAATGCACCTTAAAACGACAAAAAACGATCCAAAAAAAAAAAAATAATTCTATTTTGTCTCATCAACTTTGTTCATTTATTTCATTGTGTCCTCTTCATTTTCACTTTTAGGCTCTAACAAGGTACTTCTTTGTCCCTATTCCCTTATTACGATAACAGAAACTGGATGCCCCTCATTCAAAGGATGATTGGATCACATATACTTGCTTTTCGCCCTTCATAGCTTGAGATGTGATGATGTAAAACAAAACACAAAAATTTAATGTTAATTATTTTGATTAATATAGACCAGACACTTTTCCAATCCACCATTTCATATCAGGGGTTAGTTAAATCTCATTTCATGAACCAGAGATATTAATACCTGGTTAATCTGCACACAGTGCTTTCAGTTTTTTCATCCCCCCCCCCACCACAAATTTTCATTCACAAAAAAGGAAGATCACATAATGAAAGTCTTATAGAGATCGTGATAATATCTTGTCCTGACCTGGAGGATGCTTGGGGTTAGTCTCTCTCACAGACTTTAGCAGCAGTCGAGCTTTCTTGACATCGCTGCAGGAAAATAAGACAAATGAAGCAGCAATGTTAACGGTTCTTGTTAATGACATGCAACAATGTTAATAAATAAAGGTTGTTTAAAAGACTGATGCCATCAAAGCCTGTTTATTCTTGAGCTAAAATTAAAATGTCAATGATTGACATCTAAAGAATACAGGTAACAGAGAAATGAATGTGTATGCTCTTAAAATTAATTTTGAAACCTCCTATAGATGACCTTTTTTTTAAAAAACTTAGGGAACTGTGCAACCTACTTGATATCCCCTCCATGGGATGGCAGCATACTCTGTAAGTCTGTTAAATAACCTTTGGGATCTACTACAGTCTGGCCACTGACAGAATCTGACACCTGGAAGATTGAAAGAAAGAATTTATAGAATCAGACATAGACTAGTTACATAGTTTCAAAGTGAGTAAATAAAATAATATTTAAAAAAAAAAAAAGTAAATGGAATGATAGGAACAATAGAAACAAACTGATTTTTGGCAGATTACTTTAAAATATAATCTATAGAATAATGAAGCAATGGAAATCTCATTGAATAAGTCACTTACCTGGGTCAACTTGATATCCATTAGCGTATTTCGAGCTTGGCCGATTTTCTTCATGTCAATGTCAGCACTTGGAGTCGCAGATCCTAATGGTGTAATGGCCCCAAATGGTGTCGTTATGCCACCATACTTCTTCATTAGAAAAGAAACAACAACAAACGTTCACATTTAAAAAAAAAAATTTTCCATAACACGAGAAAATGAACCCCCTGCCGTCGCTCACTTAAAATAAACACTTTTCAAGCAAAATCAACTATGATGGGTAAATTCATATTAGTTAAGTGGTGAATCTAAGATTTAACATCTCTTCATCTGCCAGCTTATTTCGTTGCCAACCTGATCCTGCTCTGACAGTGTTGAGTTCATGCTGTTCTGAGAGGCTGCTCTAGCAAGGACGCTGTCAGGCACTGGTGTAAATCTGAGAGTTAAAAACAATGACATGATAATGCTATATATATATCACTGACTAGTCAAAAGACCAAAAGATATTGTAATTTGTTACGTGACTGCTGCATAAGGTGGACCAACCCTGAAACTATCGCACTACTGATCTTTAAAAGAGTTGCGCTTTCAAAAACAATTGGAGGGGAAAAAAGTATAGCTTTTCCTCCAGGGATAAATTGCAAATATAGGGTAAGATTTAGCAAATATATACATATTAAATGAATACTGTGACACTTGATGCCAAACTTAAAAGTATTGCACTTCTGCTCTTTAAAAGAGTTGCGCTTTCAAAAACAATTGGAGGAAGAAAAAAAGTATAGCTTTTCCTGCTAGATAAATTGCAAATATCGGGTAAGATTTAAAAAATATATACGTATTAAATTAATACAGTTTGATACTTGTTGATGCCAAACTTTTAAAAAAACACCGAATATTACAGTACTTTTCCATTCTTCCAACTCGTTGTTTCCTGTTTCTGGCATCTCCAACTTCAGGAAGATTATTCCAGTCATCAACTGTTACACTTGCCAAGTCTCTCTGCCAAATACATCATAAAACTAATGGCAACAGCAAAAAAAAATATTTTATTCAATACTTTTTACAGAATATTTGCCTTTAAGATTACTGTTCAAGGGCTTTTTTTTTATTTAGAGGCTTTCATTTTGTTTATGATATGTTTACAATGTATGCAGTCCAAAAACAGCTATGAATAATAACAAAAATGTATTTGATTTAAGACATTAATATTTTCATTTAGTTTAATTCTATTTTCATATAGCTTAATTCAAACATATCACAGCACAGTAAACTATAAAACAAATACGTACTAATCCAGTGCAAACTTACATGCAAATACAAGATAACATATGACAAAGATGAGAAAGCACAAGACAACATACTTTCAGATCAGAAAACTGTTGCTGAATTTTAGGCCGCTCCTGACGGAATTTCTCAATGTCCAATTTGAGCTTTTCCTCTCGCCTCTCCTTTCGCTTCTCATCCATTCTTTTGTCCACGGCTTCATAGATAGCATCCGCCTCTTCATCATCCTTGTCATAAGGATCCTTACTGCATAAACTGCCACCGTAGCCCGAGAACTAGAATAACATTTTAATGTCATGATCTCGTGAACTATTCAGCAGTGATCAGATGTCTTTTCAACATTGTTTACTTCAAATGATTGTTATATAAAAGTGGTCTCGATACATAAGATTAAGTATATACAGGTAGATCGAACTGTTGGGAAGTACTAAGATGTAAATAAATGTTTTAAACTGAATATCAGCAGTAGAGCAGTAAAACAAAAAATATCTTGTCATGAGGGCTACAAGACACAAATTTATTTTTGTTCTCGCTATTTTGCTAAAAATATATCTAGGAAACATATTTACCAAGTCAGTGTCAGAACGACTTGCTTAAATAGCACACTGAGACAGAGCAGGTCTGTCAAAAATAGTGTACTGACTTTTGTGGCAGAGAGATGTTTGTAAATAGTTTACATGCAATTTTTTTTTTCTTAGTAATGTATTTTTTAATGAATAGCACTTGCAAAGTAAAAGTCTGAAATAGGTAAAATCAGGGGTGGGCAAACTACGGCTCGTATGCAGCCTGGCAACTGATATTATGGGGCCCTCAAAGGCTTTAAGAAATGTAAAAAATACGTTGTTTTTATGTTACAGAATTTCATGTACTGTTATGATTTTTAAAACATTTTTGAGCAATTTTCTTTCTAATTTTCTATTTTTTTAAAACAATCCTTGACTTTTGTCATGTAATGCTGAAATGGGAATTTACCAATTTTAAAATAGAGATATTTTTATCAACATGTAAAAATTGGACATAATATACATGCAGCCCCCCCAATAGCTACATTTGTCAATGTGGCACTCGGCACAAAAAGTTTGTCCACCCCTGGGTAAAATGATTGAATAAAATGACAACAAGTCTAACCTCATCGTAGTTGGCATCATTGAGATCTTCATCATCTTCTTCTTTATCTTGTTTGTTTTTCTTATTTGGAGGAGCATGTCTGTCTTCCCTGCAAATGGAAAATTGTTAGCATTATTTTACCATTTTAAAAAAGGAAATGGGAAATAAACAGTGTTTATAATCATGAATAAAACTGATACGAGTACAATATAAAGTGATAGACTGACCTATAATTATTAAGAGTAAAAATATAAATGGATGTATTATTCATTAAAGTTGCGTTACTTACGGAATGTCATCTGCATCTCGAGCTGGACCAATATCAGATCGTGTCGTAAAGCCGGTAGCACTGTCAAATGTAAAATATTAAAAGTTAAAAGCCACTCTTATGACAAACTAAGTTGCAACCTACCCGCATCTTCTATGCTTGACTATAGATTTAAACATCTTTTTAATCTACTGTATTTTTTTACAAAGTTCCTCCTCCCAAACGGAGCTCCTTTCTTAACCTTTTGTTTTGGTAGATGTAATCTAACCTATCTGGGACCGGGTGGACTCGAGGTTAAATAAAATTGCGCCTATAGGCCTATTTCAGTCAGGTCTCAAGGGACAAAACTCAAAAGATATTTTTATTTAGTTACTGCAGTGTAGACACAAAATGCAATCAAACAGTCCACAGTTGGATTGTCAATTAGTGTTAAGTGTAGACCATGCAGCAATGCTACACACTAACACTGGTAAATTTACGCTTGACGTTTCCCCATGTTCCACTAAGTTTTTGCACTACTTTTTCACATGGCATCCATCTTTGTGCCATGACATTTATTAATTAATTGCAAAAAGTGAAAAATCCTAAAAAAATTTAAGAAAAAAAAAAACGTCCCAAATTAACAAAACATGCAAAATTAATTAAATAATATTTTGAGAAAAACCATCAAACTTAAAATCTACAACTCTAACTAACCTGAATGCTAAGTCAGTATCCCTATTTCAAGTATAAATTCACCCTTAAATTTAGCGCCCCCCCCCCCCCCAACTTGAATGTAAATATTCAAACCTAAAATCTATGTCCTAACGTGAACCCTGTGTTCATGTGCTACAATTACAATATACTGAAAAAATAGTAAATTTGAATAAAAATATTTTTTAAATATTCAACATATTGGAAACCCAATTTACATTTACACTGAATACACTTTAACAAAAATTATACACCCAAAATATGTCAGAGAGGTCAAAATCACTTTTACAAAATTATCAGATGATCATACAGAATAAACAGCCTCGTTTTGCAATTTTATAATAATTTACACTATGAAATATTAATTTAAAAAACACATCAATTAAAAAAATTCCATCAGAGTTTATATAAAAAAACGAGAATAGTTAAATCTAGTAATAATCTGTGACTGAACAAAGGGGAGGTCACTCATAAGAAACTTGGGAGTGAAGCGTCAAACGACTCAACGAACGTAAATTGACAATATGTCTATTCTATACTATATTTAGGTACTTCGCCGAAGCAAGGGACACGCCTATAAAATTTGTATCGGAAATGGAGGTCGGCGCAATGAAATCCGAGTTTTTAATTTTTTATGTGCATGTAATTAGAATAAATCAGGCGTCCTTCTGGTCCATAATTAAGGTCAAACTCCGCCCATTCACGTTAGGAGAAATGTTGACCTACATTCCTATTAGGTTATTTTTTTCATTAAAACAACTTTAAGTGAGGAAAATCATATGTTAATATAAGGCATCTTTGCATTAAAAAAATCGGTCTAAATATTCAGGGTAGGTTTTTCATATTAAATGTAGGTCTGCATAATATATTGAAGTATATGTGTGCAAAATTTCATTGCGCTAGCTCAATAAACATTTTCTCAATTCTCTCCAATGTTGACCTCATTATGCACAGGTCGCCCAGGCCATTTTGGATTAGTGATCACGCCCCCTTTTAAATGGCGGAAGACGCCGATACTTAGCTTAGGAAATATTCAATTATTACCACTATATACTTCAAAATATTTGATAACTTGTGTTTCAGAATGCATTTGAAAGAGATTTAAACTGGAAGGTTTTAATTTGAGTTTTTAAAACCTGGTAGAGTCCATATTATTAGCTATCAGAATTCTCTGTGTGCAAAAGGTCGTCATTGGCAACCATTCACAGCCCTTGCATAATGGCAGTACTACCTCAGAGTTTCATTCATAAGAGTTTGCCGTGTGCAAAACTATTCAACCATTGGTCAGAGAAAGTTTTAATTAATTAGTCATGTGCCAAAGTTGAAAGTTCAAAATAAGTAGATCCCAAACAGTATTTTAGGGGATGCATTGCCTTATATAGTATAGACTATATAGCTTGGCTTATAGTGGTATAATGCCTAATAATGGACGCTGTAGATTTGGTAAACAGAAAAGCCTTATATTAATACATTATATTAAATTTACTGGTATACAAAGTGCATAGTTAGATAAATTATAATTGTATAACATTATTTTTTAATACAGCATTAGTTCTGAAAATAAAAAAAATTATCATTAAAACGAGAGTTATTTAGCTCGTGACGCGAACAGCAGAATTGGGTCACAGAATGTGGCGATGCTGTCCATGTTAAAAAATGACAAACTAAGTCGTACTTTAAAAATTCATAACTTTAAAACTACAACAGCTAAAAATATGATTTTGGTGTTATAATTCTGTTAACAATTAGCTCTATTCAACTATGCCATTGGTTTATTTTACAAAAATTGTTGAATGTTTTACCAAAGTACCTACTATATTAGATAACCTACCATTTCAGCATCTGCTATTCAAAAATTGTGTTTAGCGGCTTAAGATAAAATTCCTTTGTTAATCCAAAGCCAAATATAATAAATGGAACTATTTTTTGAGATTGTACAAATTCAGGTTAGTTGGTAAGCCCATATTCATTTCAGCACATAGGCCTAATTTAATATTATTACCAAAACAACATTTTTAAACTTAAACAATTTAATAAATGAAAAGAATATAATGTAAGCAGAGTTTATGAAGGGGTGATACAGCGCAGATTGTGCCAAACAATCATTTCAGTTTGTGATTCACGCACATCCACATTATTTTCTACATTCTGTGTGGAAAACATTTGAACGAAGCTTTGTTGATGCAAACAACTTTTCACTATCTGGTATATAATAATATATTATTTATATGTATACTGCCACTACTGTGCTGTATTGAGCATTGTCAACGCCACACCGAAAGAGAAAAATGGAACATTCACACTGATTTACAGACTTTTTTATAAAAAAATACACATTCATAAATTTATACACACTCTTTAATTTATCTCACCCTCTTCCAAGACCTGGAACATAACCAAGAGGAGCTGCAAGACCAATAAAGGTCTTTTTTCTTTTGTTTACAAATGACTGTACCGACATTTTAGATTTATTTATTAAAGTTGGTTTAGAAACCGGATCCGGAAGTACTTTTTTGAGTTAGGTTTATCTAACGATCGGAAAGATTTGTTTTGTATTGATAAAAAAATTTTTTATGAAATATATATTACTAACAGTACTTCATGTATTGACAATAACACTTGAAAAAAAAATTAAAGAGACGCAAAGACTTTATAAATAATGTTAATAGTTACTCGGCTTTGCTGCAATCACAGTTATCTCATAATTAGAATGTCACTATATTTGTATCATTTTAATTTGTGGTCGTCTGCACAATTAGCTGCATAGGATTTTGAATTTCTCATCTCATTCGTTGTTATAAGATTTCATAATTTCAATTTCAAATGTAAATTCTAATTGGGCTACACTACGGTCAGTGTTTTGATCAAAACTTTTTTAAAACGTATCCGTATGCCACTAAAAATTGACAAAGTAAAGGTGTTGATTAAGGCCCAAAATATGGCATCCAAAGCGTCTTTAGTTTAACTATTTAGACAAAACATCAAATATAATCTGCCTAAAGCTGAATTGGAACACGTCGCGGTCCACGGGGCAATGTTCACATGATCGCCTGTATAGTATAAAAAGACAAAAAATAATTCTTTGTAATTGCATAATGGACATTCATAATATAACATAACAAACTTTATGTTAAAAAGTAATGAACTTTCAAAAATATGAAGAAAACAACTTTTGTAATCGATTTTGATGTTTGAACAGTAATTTATGAACGAATGCACGCATAAATTTGAATGATTTTAATTTGTATCCCTTTCATATTTTCAACACCCAAAAGTTCACTCCCTTACGTTTATTTTAATGTAAAAGGTAACAACACTGCCGAAAAGCACTTGTATATATCCATTCATAATTGCTGCACTTTCATAGTAGTGAGGTCGACATAGTGTAATATTCTATTTCTTCCAATATCACTTGCACAGCATCAGCTTCCCCTCTCGCCGGTCCTGGACTAAAAAACCGGCAAGATTTCCTATTAAAATTAATAATTAATTAAAATATTACCGTATGTACCCACGTAAATGTGGATAGGTCGCACATTTAGTTTGGGGGTTGCCAAAGTTGTTACTTGAAAGTGGACTCGCACATAGGTCGCACATTTATTTTGGAATTTTCCAAATTTGGTATTTGCGGTTGACACACAAATAGGTCTCACTCTTAGTTAGGGGGTGGACCAAAGTTGGTACTTGAAAGTGGACTCGCCAATAGGTCACAAGCATAGTTTATTGGGAGGTTACGCAGCCTTTTTTCTAACGTAAATATTATTAATATTAGTTAAACAGGCTTTCCAAAAATGTATCCACCGCAACTAAAAAACTATCACCATAAACTACGCGATCCTATAAAACAATTTTAAAAAACGGATTGCACTCTGGAAATAGTAGAACAAGGTAAGTGGAAGCTTGAATAAAAAGACAGGACATTAAGAGGTGAACGTTTCGGCCAAGAGCCTTCCTCGGCGAAGAACTGCGTTTCATGTTTAAGCCGTGTCAACGAAATAGTAGAACAAGGTACGGTATGTGGAAGCTGGAATCAAAAGGCAGAGCAATGGTGAAAAATATTCTCTCACTTTTCGTATGGCTACTCCATACCGAATAACGGAGGGAGAAACTGATGTCGAATTGAAAAGTCGTATTTTCGTTTTTTATGGAACATATTTTGGTTTTTAAAATGTGCGACCTATATGCGAGTATATACAGTAACTTAACAACAGTGGGCCTAATTGTGTGGGTAATATAAAGGATAGGCCCCTAATACATTTGTTTTGGTGGTCACTTAACACTGGTTACCAAACAATGCAATATTTGATGCTAAATAATCAGATAGGAGGATAATAAACAGTATTAAACAATTTGATATTTGAAACTAAACGATCCTAACATAGATACTAAACAATCTGATGCTTAAAAAAACAACAAAAAAACCATGGCTGATAGGAAAAAATCTGATAGATGATATTAAACAATCTGATAGCTGATACTAAACAATCTGATAGCTGGTACTAAACAATCTGATAGCTGATACTAAACAATCTGATATGGAGCTGATACTAAACAATATGATATGGAGTTGATACTAAACAATCTGATAGCCGATACTAAACAATCTGATAGCTGATACTAAACAATCTGATATGGAGTTTACACTTAAAATCTGGTAGCTGAACCCCAAAATAAATCATAGTTGATACTAAACAAATGGTAAAAACCAACTGGACTAGTATCACTAGTCACTCTAGTAAGTGACCTCAACAGATATGAGGGTAGGTAACTCGCTATAAAGTCTAGGTTGTAAAGCTCACGAGTTATCCGCCTTGAGGGGCTGGCCGTAAACATTGCCTTCGCGGCAGTGCAGAGGGCCTCGCCTTGACGCCCAAATGAAGGTATATGATTTACTGCACTGCCGATACTCCATACGGGCGGCCGTGCACTTCACATCAAAGCATCTGATGCGTAAAGCAAACATGATATCGATAACTGGTGCTTCTTATCTCCGTACACAGTCATAGATCAAAGGAAGCGCCTCCGCGACTTAAATGGCGTTAATAGTTTTTTGACAGCCTCCAACTTGTCACCCGGGGGGCAATTATTGCTACCGGTATCTGGGCCCACCCCAACCCCGTCAACGTAATGCCAAGTTGGTAAGGCACGACATCTCGTGGAGAAGCTTAAGCTTAAACTTGTCCGGTTGCTGCTACACACCTAATGGCACAGTGAGTAACACGCCATTGAAATAACACCAACCGTGCAGTACGGTGTGTACATATGTATAAAATATCAGTCCCCAAACCCATCAAACTGTGTCACAAAACTCACCATCTTTGATATCATTGTTACAGTGATTGTAGTGCGTGTTGAATGTGTCATTGCACTCTAACGCTGCGTATAGGAAAGCGTATTTAATACTACAATGTAAAGGAATATTGTCGCTTTACATTAAATATCAGCCTTAAAAGGGTGTTTTTGTATCAAATTTATGTTAAAGAAAAAGAGATATGCATTAATTTGCTATTTTAAAAAAAAATTAGGTTATTGCACGCTACTGGTCCCTCTGTCGCTCACCCTAACCCGAACCCTAAATCTATCATAAACAAAGGGAAGTGACTCCCAATAAGGGGACCACAACAGCACATTAGCCAAAAATTATAATTAAGAACTGGTTCCCAAATTAACTATATTTTATTTTAACCACACCCATTTTCTTAATTTTTTTTTTTTTTTTGGAGTGCACAATTCCTGACGAAGTAGACAGGGGCGTGGGGCAAGGTGTGGGACGTGATGACGTCATTTAATTGACTTGAAAGTATAGAATACAAGATGCCCAAGTTTCGCACAGTTTCCAGACACGACTTGTTAGAGCAGGCTAGCTATCGAGTTCTTATTTGGTATCCAAGCACACATAGCTGCAAAGCTTTTTTTTAAAAGCTTAAATTAATGATAAACTCAACAAAGAAGAGAATATGGCAAAAGCAGTTTTACAACCACACAATACCTTTGTTAAATATCTTATGTCGCATGATCCGTGTAAATTTTTTTTTTTTTTAAAACCTTCTTTGAAATAGTGGTCTAGAAATAAGGGGACATAAGCGTTTGAAATAAGGCAGGGGAGATAAAGATTTGATTAAACTGTAAGAAAAACCCCCGATCATCAAATCAAAGCAAACTTGCCAAGGCAGTAAAGTTGAGCTCAAGTGCCCTCTCTCTTGATCTTACCTCTTTATGTAGTAGCTTGTGTCACAAAAAAGGGCGACATAAACCTCGACTCTGTTGACTTTGTTGCCCGAAATGGCTACCGATATTTTCTGCCCTGCTGACATTTACCTGAGCCAACCAGGCAGTTATCACATTAAATGGCAATAGTCTTGAATTTAAGCCCTTTGATGTTTAGCTCTGTAGAAAGTACGCTTGGCGTTTATTTAATAAATATGATTTTAAAAATATTATTTAGATTATTATATTAAAATGATAATGCTAATTGAAGGTTGATTTTTAAAAAAAAAAATGCTTGGTACAATAATTCTTCCAATTCTAATGCCCGATACTCTAAACTAAAATGTAGTTTTAGAAATGAAGGTACCCAAATGAAGAATTATATTTTGGGCCCTAAATTTTGAAAAAGGCCCAAACATGAAAAGGGGATTTGTTCAAATCCTGCATTTGACTAGCGCCTGCTTGTAGAATAAACAATACTCTGAATTCATGAACACTCAACATTGCTCAACTCTTAATTTGTTTGATGCCATTCTCGTAAACACGTTTAATTTTGAGGCTGGCAGTGACAACCATGTAGTTATAAACAATATCATGCTCACCAACAGATTGGCCTATACTTATGGGGTTTGTCATTTAATGGCGGAAACCTATAAATAGAACATTTGGGCGCACAGTCTGGCAAATCTCATTAAGATATTAATAAAAACATCCTGGCATTCCGTTTGGCCAATCTCTCAACAGCTGTTCGGTACTTCTACGTTAATTTTACGAAAGATTTTACAAACAAATTGTCACTGCTATATATATATATATATATGCGGAAATTTATTGTTAGGAGATGTGTTTTAGGAAAACTTTGTCTGAAAATAGTAACATTGCGCAATGCGATGTGAGGTTTCCTTGTCGTAGACACGACACACCTTATTGCCATAAATGTTAATTATAATGGGGATTCTTGAATAAATTTATATGGTTCTTTGATTGGTTTCAGACTGCATGTCTATTTATTTCCGGGACACCCCTATACCCTTTAAACCAGTGGTTCTCAACCTTTCTAATGCCACGACCCTTTAATACAGTTCCTCGTGTTGAGGCGACCCCCAAACATAAAATAATTTTCGTTGCTCTTCATAACTGTAGAGTATATGTGTTTTCCGATGGTCTTAGGCGACCCATGGGAAAGGTTCGTTCGACCCCCGCCCCCCAAAGGGATCACTACACACATGCTGAGAACCGCTGCTTTATACGAAATTTACCTACACGTTTTTCCTGGTTTTTTTCTTTACTAGATCCTATAAAAAACATTTCAAAAAAATGTATATTTAAGCTCACGATGTCGTTCTCATCCCCGAGATGTGCACATTTAACAAGTCAGAACATGAGAGGTATAATAACTAAATCTAACCGAAATCCTCACTGTCTATTCACCCCTTCGACAGCTTCGCTCCTCCACAGACGCGCGTATTCTTTCTGTCGCCAGGACTCGCATAAAAACATACGCTGAACGATCTTTCTCTTTCTGTGCCCCCAAACAATGGAACACTCTTCCACTACACATCCGAAATTTACCGACCATCACGGCCTTCAAAACTGCACTCACTACACATATATTTAAACTCTACTTTCCTGACTGGTTCCCCCCTCTGACCGATAAACGATGCTGCTGGGTGCCGTCCATGGCTTGACATGTAAATAGTTATGGAATGGCTGGAGCGAATACACATTTGCTTTTGTTTTATTTAATTAACGTATGTTAATTTTTTAAGTTCATGATTATGTTTGTTAAATTGTATGTACAGCGTGGTGAGCCCAGCCCTAGGCTGGGGTACCGCGCTATAAAAAAAACTACTACTCATAACAGTCTAAACATTACTTTGAATTTAGTTTGAAGGCACTATAATTATTCTTGATGCTATTGCTGTTATTGTTTTAAAAAAATATATATATATTTCAAGCACATAGTTTGAAGTTATCGTAGATTGCTGTTGAAACCACCACAAGCAAACACCAACGAATAACTTCAATAACCCCCCAATAAGACCCCGCTGCTACTATTATTTATTCGCTTTTTATTAAAAAATTTTCAATTTCCTGTTTTTTTTTGTTTTTTTTTTGGGGGGGGGGGGGGGTTGGGAGGGGGGTCAAAATTTCTGGGCATCCTACACCCCCCATTCCTTGTGGTGTGGGCACCCCAGGCTAAGAACCTCGGCCACATTTGCTTTTTCAAATCAGGAAATGGAGAGTATTTCTGTACACAGCCTTTCTAAATCGCCACGAAACATGTCCGAGGCCATTCAAATTTTGTAAAACTATATTTAATTATTTATTTTTTTTTGTTATCTGTTTACAAAAAAAGTTAAAGGGTAAAAAAATGAGTTTGTGTGTGTGTGGGGGGAGGATGAGGAGGGGGAATTTACAGGGAAAATTTTTTTAGTGGGTGGTGGAGATTTGTGCAAATGAAAACTTAGACCAATCAGTAATAAGTTTAGAAGAATTGGAATTTAATATAAATCATGGGCATTAATCAATAAGCAATATAAAGTACGATCTAATTAAAAAAAATAATGGAGATTTATTTGAAATATCAAAACATTTTTAAAAGGAAATTATTAAGTTATTACTTTTATTTCAATAAAAAAAAAAAGTAATTATTTCCTTTTTAAAAAAAAAATATTTATATTGCAAATATCAATAATTTTTTTAAAAAAATGAAGTTTTTACTTTAATTTCAATTTTAAAACTATTATTCTTAAGCTGATTCATAACACATGACCAGTACACAAAGGAAATATCTTTTGTTACACTTACACGTCCCTTTCTTTCAATTTATTATTGTTTATTTATTAATTTTTTTTGGTGGTAATCTCAAGAAGGAAGACCATGTTGCGCACAAGTGTAAGATTGCGAGTGGATTAAGTGGTGTCAAATTACTCTACATTATCTCTCTAGTTAACTGGAGGTTCTTGACGACTCCTTGGCAAGGCGATCTACCAGACGCCAGACAAGAACGCGAAAGAGTTCCAACCAAGGGAAACCATTGTGCCCAACAAATAAAATCAACTTTCGTCTACGGTAACATTGTAAGGGAGATAAGGCAAGCGGTGACTATCAGCACCGCCGCCGGGAGAGCTCTGGGTGAGAGTGGGGGTCCCCGACGGTCCCCGGGGTCCTTTAGCAAGTAGTAAAGGGGGGAGAGGGGGGCGACTCATTGAGTGATTACCTACAAGAAGATTGGTTTCATTGGATAACATCGTTTTCGCACGGTGTCGGGTCATTTTGTTATCACCGTGTTAATTTGTCGTTTGATTAGCGACCGCTGGTACCATTGCTGGGTGACGGAGCCGCGCGGTTATCTTCCTCCCCCCCAAACATCTTTTGCTATGAGCTCGTTGTAACAATTTTTATTTGAAAAGCCACGCTGAGTCCATGGTGCAGACGTCATAATTTAGCCCTATGAGCTTGCCGTGTCTTATCACAGCACAGGATGGATTTACGTAAATAAGGCTTTAGGGACCGAATGGACTCCCCGCCAACTACCATTTACCGAGTCCACATGTTTTCTCTACTTCCCAAAACACCATTACTGAATTGACGTGTGAACTAAAACTAATTTGAATTACCCCTCCCCCCCCCCCTTTTTTTCCCCCCAACCAAAAAACCCCCTTACTTCTTTTTCCCCTTTTTAATTAAAAAAAAAAAACAATAACAAAAATTAATGGAATATACGTGAGTCCAATAGAAGAATGCACGACTTAGACCATAAACAAAATTACAACAAAGAGGTTGAGAACAATGGTAACAAATATAAAAGACATCGTTGTTAATAACTCGATTTTTTTTATTTTTAAAAAAAATCGGTCACAACCAGGCGTAACTGAACTGCGTTTTTATTTGATTAACGTATGTTAATTTTTTAGTTCATGATTATATTTGTTAAATTGCATGTACAGCTTTGTGCGCCCAGCCCTAGGTTGGGGTACTACGCTTTAAAAACTTCTTATAATAATAATAAAAATAATTAAGTTTGCGATTACTCTGGAATCCTTGTCTGAGACCCCATTGTTTGAATTGTCAAATAAATTTTGCTAAATTAATATATATATATATATATTATGTTTTTTTCCCTTAACAAATATAGAAATTAATATACGTGGTCAAAATCAAGTTTATTTTAGTTCTGTCAGAATCAGTTCAAGAATCAACTCAAAAAAATATAATTTATTTTAATTTACCGTTAGAAAAAAAAATCATTTGTATGATTAGTATGAAGCATTTATGTGCATAGCCCTCGCAGCCAGCTGCAACAATTTAACCCGTTGATCCGCCTTTGAAGTACACAATTTGCCAATAATCCAAAGCTTTGCTGCTCCAGTGCTACACCAGTGCTACACCAGTGCTACACCAGCGCTCCACCAGTGCTCCACCAGTGCTCCACCAGTGCTCCACCAGTGCTCCACCAGTGCTCCACCAGTGCTCCACCAGTGCTCCACCAGTGTTACACCAGTGCTACACCAGTGCTACACCAGTGCTCCACACACAACTGGCGGCCAAGCTGTTGCTAGTCTCCTTTCAAAAATGGAGGTAAAAAAGTAATAATTATTACTTAACACTGAAAAGTTTGAGGAGCACCGCCCCTGCACGAGGAGTCGGGAACCTTTCGACGTTGGCGTTCCAAAGTAAGGCATCTAATTCGATCAGCGTGCCAAAGTAAGACTTCTAATTCGCTCTGCATGCAATAGTAAGACTTCCAAGTCATTCAACGGGCCAAAGTAAGACTTCTTATTCGTTCAGCGTTTCTTATTCGTTCAGCATGCCAGAGTAAGACATCTAATTCGTTCAGCGTGCCTAAGTAAGATTTCTAATTCGCTCTGCATGCCAAAGTAAGACGTCCAAGTCATTCAGCGTGCCAAAGTAAGACTTACAATTACAATTTGTTCAGCATGCCAAAGTAAGACTTTTAATTCGTTCAGCGAGTCAATTACTTATTAATTTATGTCTTCCAGTAAGACTCATTTTTTAAGGTCATTTATAATAAAAAAAATTTGGGGGGGGGGGGGGGGGGATTTCCGCGTGCCATGAATCTGACTATGCGTGCCAAGACTGGCAGGCGTGCCCCATGTAGCCGACCCAGGGCCGGATTAACCATATGGCAAATAAAGTACGTGCTTTGGGCACCAAGCGTTTGGGGGCACCAGAAGTCCTCAAGAAATTTTTTTTTTTGAACAAATTTAAGTCCAGAAACAACTGAAAAGTGAACAAGTGCTATGAAAATGAAAAAATACATTATTATAATAAAAATTCACATTCAAATTATTAATTTAAATACAGAAATACTTTATTGTAGGTTTTATATAAGTAATAGTAGTACAAATTACAAACATATTTGTTAACAACTGTTTTCTTTGCATAATATTGAACATACCAGCGGTCACGGTCACTGAAAGATCAGGGGCCCCGGGCAGAAGGGGGCACCCATGTGGGTTTGTGCCTGCCCTTATAACCCATATCCGATTGTCGATAAATAGATCTCGAACACGCTTTCTACAATATTATAGCTGAACATAATTATGGTATTCATGTCAGATAATGTTCTTACTAAAATGATGACAACGTATAATGATGCGTTCCGACCAGACCAAAGGTTCTTAAACATTTTTGTACCAGAGACCCCCCCCCCCCCCGGTGGCATTCGGACGAAGTCAAAGAACCGATTGATAACACGGTTGTGTCTTTAAGATATTGAAACTATTTCAATGTGTCGTCTTATTCTCAGATCTCCTGACCCCCCATCCAAGGAGCGTTGATTTTAAAAAAATGTAAGAGAACCACCGTGAACAAAAAAGCCATTACTTTTTCTGTGAGTGAACAAATGACTGAGTTTAATTTAAGCCCTATAGCAAGGAGTCAACATAATAATTGATTATGGCATGGAAGTCAAAGACTGGGATATTTTACTACATGGGACATTCAACAGCCACGTTGGGTTTATTATAGAGTCCATGCTTACTGCAAGGGACATTGAACAGGGGCGTTGGGTTTATTATAGAGTCCATGCTTACTGCAAGGGACATTCAACAGCGGCATTGGGTTTATTATAGAGTCCATGCTTACTACATGGGACATTCAACAGCGGCATTGGGTTTATTATAGAGTCCATGCTTACTACATGGGACATTCAACAGCGGCGTTGGGTTTATTATAGAGTCCATGCTTACTACATGGGACATTCAACAGCGGCATTGGGTTTATTATAGAGTCCATGCTTACTACATGGGACATTCAACAGCGGCGTTGGGTTTATTATAGAGTCCATGCTTACTACATGGGACATTCAACAGCGGCGTTGGGTTTATTATAGAGTCCATTCTTACTACATGGGACATTCAACAGCCACGTTGGGTTTATTATAGAGTCCATTCTTACTGCATGGGGCATTCAACAGCCACGTTGGGTTTATTATAGAGTCCATGCTTACTACATGGGACATTCAACAGCCACGTTGGGTTTATTATAGAGTCCATTCTTACTGCATGGGGCATTCAACAGCCACGTTGGGTTTATTATAGAGTCCATGCTTACTACATGGGACATTCAACAGCGGCATTGAGTTTATTACATAGAGTCCATTCTTGCTACATGGGACATTCAACAGCGGCGTTGGGTTTATTATAGAGTCCATGCTTACTACATGGGACATTCAACAGCGGCATTGAGTTTATTATAGAGTCCATTCTTACTGCATGGGACATTCAACAGCGGCGTTGGGTTTATTATAGAGTCCATTCTTACTGCATGGGACATTCAACAGCGGCATTGGGTTTATTATAGAGTCCATGCTTACTACATGGGACATTCAACAGCGGCGTTGGGTTTATTATAGAGTCCATGCTTACTACATGGGACATTCAACAGCGGCATTGGGTTTATTATAGAGTCCATGCTTACTACATGGGACATTCAACAGCGGCATTGGGTTTATTATAGAGTCCATGCTTACTACAT
Source organism: Omphiscola glabra (assembly GCA_964017045.1). Classification (NCBI taxonomy): domain Eukaryota; kingdom Metazoa; phylum Mollusca; class Gastropoda; family Lymnaeidae; genus Omphiscola; species Omphiscola glabra. The sequence continues at coordinate 11,023,636 of OZ024806.1, read as the reverse complement.
GGGACATTCAACAGCGGCGTTGGGTTTATTATAGAGTCCATGCTTACTACATGGGACATTCAACAGCGGCATTGGGTTTATTATAGAGTCCATTCTTACTACATGGGACATTCAACAGCCACGTTGGGTTTATTATAGAGTCCATTCTTACTGCATGGGGCATTCAACAGCCACGTTGGGTTTATTATAGAGTCCATGCTTACTACATGGGACATTCAACAGCCACGTTGGGTTTATTATAGAGTCCATTCTTACTGCATGGGGCATTCAACAGCCACGTTGGGTTTATTATAGAGTCCATGCTTACTACATGGGACATTCAACAGCGGCGTTGGGTTTATTATAGAGTCCATGCTTACTACATGGGACATTCAACAGCGGCATTGAGTTTATTACATAGAGTCCATTCTTGCTACATGGGACATTCAACAGCGGCATTGGGTTTATTATAGAGTCCATTCTTACTACAAGGGACATTCAACAGCGGCATTGGGTTTATTATAGAGTCCATTCTTACTACATGGGACATTCAACAGCGGCATTGGGTTTATTATAGAGTCCATGCTTACTACATGGGACATTCAACAGCGGCATTGGGTTTATTATATAAGAGTCCATGCTTACTACATGGGACATTCAACAGCGGCATTGGGTTTATTATAGAGTCCATTCTTACTACATGGGGCATTCAACAGCCACGTTGGGTTTATTATAGAGTCCATTCTTACTGCATGGGGCATTCAACAGCCACGTTGGGTTTATTATAGAGTCCATTCTTACTGCATGGGGCATTCAACAGCCACGTTGGGTTTATTATAGAGTCCATTCTTACTGCATGGGGCATTCAACAGCCACGTTGGGTTTATTATAGAGTCCATTCTTACTGCATGCGGGGCATTCAACAGCCACGTTGGGTTTATTATAGAGTCCATTCTTACTACATGGGACATTCAACAGCGGCATTGGGTTTATTATAGAGTCCATTCTTACTACATGGGACATTCAACAGCGGCATTGGGTTTATTATAGAGTCCATTCTTACTGCATGGGACATTCAACAGCGGCATTGAGTTTATTACATAGAGTCCATGCTTACTACATGGGACATTCAACAGCGGCATTGGGTTTATTATAGAGTCCATGCTTACTGCATGGGACATTCAACAGCGGCATTGAGTTTATTACATAGAGTCCGTGCATACTGCATGGGACATTCAACAGCGGCATTGAGTTTATTACATAGAGTCCGTGCATACTGCATGGGACAGTTAACAGCGGCATTGGGTTTATTACATATATATAGCGTATTATAGAGTCCTTGATTAATGGTTAATTGTGTCTGGAGAAAACTGGAGGGTGTCATGATTTACACGCACAGAGGTCGTCTGCCAGAGCCGGTTTGGTCCATTTGCTAAATTCGCTTTACTCTATACGGAAAACTTTTTTTTAATATAATAAATTATATGTAAAAATTCACATATACAACTACAAAGTGTTCCATAAGATACATGTACTGGAACCACTTGGTTCAACTAGCAACTGGAGCAGATAGCGATATATTTATATATTATATATAGTCTTAAAAGAATCAATAAACAAAAGGTTTAGATAAACTCTCTTAAAGATTCCACAAAAGTAAGAGTTTATGGAGAGCCACTCGTCAGGGGGGGGGGGGGGGGCTTTCTTAAAGTTAAGCAAGACATTGTGGCAACCCGGGCGGGTGAATTTTATGTGATCTTAATTTATCAGCATGTTATCATCTGATATAACAGAATAATGCCTGGAACTACAAGTACGCTATCACTAGCGATGTAAACATTATTATACATCTGCCTTTTTTGGTGGTTGGGGGGGGGGGGGAGGGGGGTTGGCCGTATTGTGTTTAGTGTTTCTTTGAGAAACATTTTTTTTCGCGGGGGTGGGATGTGGGGGTGGGGGGAGGATTTCAGATGTTCGGATGGGTCGTGCCATTGGCTTTGGAAGGGTGGGCAGAGAGGGCGCTCCGCCCCTCGGGGGATGTTATCAATCTTATGGAAGGGTGGCATCTAGGCCCTGCTGCAGAGTTTTTGTCGTGTAAAAAAGGGTGGGGGGGCAAAAGTCATAATCCGCCCTAGTCGGCACTTATCCCATTGCTACGCCACTGGAGCAGTATTAGAATTAGGCAACTAGGATAAGTTATAACCTCCCCCCCCCACACACACTTTTCAAACAACATAAGCTAAACTTTTGTTTATACTTTGTGTTATACTTTGTGTTATACTTTGTGTTATACTTTGTGTTATACTTTGGGTTATACTTTGGGTTATACTTTTGGTTATACTTTTGGTTATACTTTGGGTTATACTTTGGACTATACTTTGTGTTACACTTTGGGTTATACTTTGGGTTATACTTTGGGTTATACTTTGGGTTATACTTTGGGTTATACTTTGGGTTATACTTTGGGTTAACTTTGCGTTATACTTTGGGCTATACTTTTGGTTATACTGTGGGTTATACTTTGAGCTCCAAGCCATGTGCTTATATATGCCGGTGATATTTTGTCCGCCAGAACCTGCGTGACAATAATTCTTGCGTATTATTAAAGGTCGGTTCACACGATCAAATTTCGCGTCAAATTGTTGCATGAACGCACTATTTTGTGGGTGGTTTCTTTTTTGGTGGGAATCTGATAATGAACTTGTAAATAAAATATGAAAATATTAATTTTAAGTTGTCAGCCCCTGGCGTGCCGGTCTGCAATGATTTATTTTAGACTAAAATATTTTCAACAGTCTGTGGGGCGTGCAGGCAAAAATCAATATTATATAAAACTAGTGGCGTGACTATGGAGGTGCGAGCGGGGGTGACCACCCATGTTGCACGTTTGGGGGGGGGGGTTAATATATAAAATGCTGTGTGTTTATATGTGCCCAAAAGTGGGCCATCGGCAACAATTCCGAACTTTAAATGTGTTTTTGCGCTTCACAAAGGTTTAGCTCTTAACTATGAGAGTTTACTCCAAAAAGGGTGGGGGACCCCTGATTTTGATATTCCCTTGTCTTCGCCCATCCCCACACTTTGTATCTGAACTCAGCAATGGCACATTTAGTTATAGAGCATAGGTGCTTCCTCTTTGACAGAACTGGCTCACTGATAGTGCTGGCTCACTGATAGTGCTGCTCACTGATAGTGCTGGCTCACTGATAGTGCTGGCTCATTGATAATGCTGGCTCATTGATAGTGCTGGCTCATTGATAGTGCTGGCTCATTGATAGTGCTGGCTCACTGATAGTGCTGGCTCACTGATAGTGCTGGCTCACTGATAGTGCTGGCTCACTGATAGTGCTGGCTCATTGATAGTGCTGGCTCATTGATAGTGCTGGCTCACTGATAGTGCTGGCTCACTGATAGTGCTAGCTCACTGATAGTGCTGGCTCACTGATAGTGCTGGCTCACTGATAGTGCTGTCTCACTGATAGTGCTGGCTCACTGATATTGCTGGCTCACTTATAGTGCTGGCTCACTGATAGTGCTGGCTCACTGATAGTGCTGCTCACTGATAGTGCTGGCTCACTGATAGTGCTGCTCACTGATAGTGCTGGCTCACTGATAGTGCTGCCTCACTGATAGTGCTGCTCACTGATAGTGCTGCTCACTGATAGTGCTGGCTCACTGATAGTGCTGGCTCACTGATAGTGCTGGCTCACTGATAGTGCTGGCTCACTGATAGTGCTGGCTCACTGATAGTGCTGGCTCACTGATAGTGCTGCTCACTGATAGTGCTGGCTCACTGATAGTGCTGGCTCACTGATAGTGCTGCTCACTGATAGTGCTGGCTCACTGATAGTGCTGCCTCACTGATAGTGCTGCTCACTGATAGTGCTGGCTCACTGATAGTGCTGGCTCACTGATAGTGCTGGCTCACTGATAGTGCTGGCTCACTTATATAGTACTTGCTTGCTCACTAATAGGGGCTAGCTCTTCTGTTGAGTCCACAACCACAGCGGTACAGCGACGACTTTGTCCAGAGAGTATTCGTATCATTTTTGTTTTTTTTTGTTTTACTCAAGGGTCGCAACTGCCGTAGTGTGACCCCGGGGTCACTTAGGTGGCAATAAGAATGCTCTCCCCCGTCGAGGTGGAGATAAGTAAACGAGGATGAAAGGGGCGGGTAATTAGGGAGTCATTAAATAAGAACAAAACTGTGTCTGAGATTGTAGGATAATTGTATCATTGATTTATTCATGTTAGTAGACATTAGCAGACTCCTTGTTAGTCAGTTGGGAGTCACTAGACTCCATACATACAGCCAGTTAGTAGAAATAAAGGATTTTAGAATATTATACAACAGTTTATACAGTTTACAGGGAACGCTTCTGTACTTGATCAAACTTTTTTTTTTTTTGTACAATGTCTATTTACCTCACGAAGGTCTAGTCGATTGTACGTGGTCAGACATTATTTTCACACTTAAAAACCTTTCAGTCTTTGTATTACCTCACGTAGGTCTAGTTTGACTATACGTGGCATGAAATTATTTTCACACTTAAACACTTCAAATCTTCATAGGAGCCAGAATGATCAATTCATTGATCGTGGGCCCTTAAAATATAGAAGAAGAAGAATCTTTGAAACCAATATATTTTTTCGTAAGTTTTATCCAAAGTATCATCACAAACAAATAAACAATTTCAGGATACATATTTTTGTTTTTGCTTGTTTCGTTTTAAAACGAACAAGGTCGCGATTTCATAATATATACATTTTGATTTACATTAAATTACAAATATACATAAATCTTTGTTCAAATATAATAGAACATCGTAATATCTTTATAAGAAAAACAAACTATGATATAAAGAGGAATGTGCATGTATGTATTCGAAGTTTCATTAAGCCAAAGAAATGACCGTCATAAACAGTAGGCAGACGAGATAAGTATGTGCAACAAGGCGGTGAAACCCCCAAGTGGGCTATGGTATTAAGAATACTTCATGACAATTGGTGTCACGTCCGGTCAGGACAAAGTAGCCGCCTGTTGTTAATTTGATGAGAGGGGGGGAAAATTGTCAATGGAAAATATGGGAATATATATATATATATATATTATTATTATTTGCTGTCTTATATAGCGCGGTACCCCAGCCTAGGGCTAGGCTCACCGCGCTGTACATAAAAATATTTTTAATATTTTTAATATATAAAAAGTTCATGTTTGCAAAATAATTCTAGTACTTAAAATGCATTTTTTATAAAATTGAAAATGTTTTTTTCCAAAAATACTTTAAAAAATATTAAAATACTATGAAATCTGCTAAGGAAAAACTCACTTTAACACATGGAGTGTTAGCCAGCCGAAGTCATCAAAGACTTATTGTTAATTATTTTTTAAATAATCATTTTTCAAGGGTTGTGTAATGCAAAGTGCCGTACTGTTTGTTGTATGTGACAAAAAATTAGCATTCCACTAAGTGTTGTATCAATGGTTGCAAACAGTTAGTTGAATTATACAATTTTTTAACAAATTGTGTTAGGGATGTCCAGTTAACTTCATTCAAATAGCTTTTAATTCAGAGTACTTCAGACAATTTGCTTGTAAAAACTAAAATCGGAATTCCCCGAAAGAGTCAATCAATTACAAAAATTTTCTCCATTTGTATAAAGTTATTTTCCCTTGAATATAGCGTTCAAACAATTTTTCGTTTCACATCAAAATGACGACTTTAAAATTTAGCGTTCACATTTTTCAGTTTCAGATCAATATATTTTATTTTGTTAACATTTTTCTCGGTGGGGGGGGGGGGGGGTGCCGTGGGTGTTTGAGGGGGGTGCGGGGCTTGACTTTATCCGTGGAGGCGATGACTCGAAACTCCCCCCACCCCACCCCACCCCACCCTCAACCTCGAGAGATGTCTGAAAACGAAAACACTGCAAACCAATGTCAAATATGGAGATACACTGATACTCAAGAAATATTCTTTTTTTTTTTAATTACACAGTCATAGCAACCAAAAAAAAAATTTAATTAACTTTACAAAAAAATAATTAACCATACAATCATTATAATAATTACAGCTCTACCATATTTAAACAGTAATTTAAACTCATATCGAATTGAATGATCACGGTATTTAAATAATAGTTATTTATGGCATATTTAAGGTCAAATGAGAAGAAGTTTTTAATGCAGTAAATCTGGCACCTATACATGGTGCAGTGTGAGTAATCTCGTCCACACGGGCCATGACGAAATATTCTATTAATGGCGAACATTGTGTTTGTTCACAGCTTCAAATATACAATAAAAATACAAACTTATATATTTACATGTATGTACACAAGTGAAAAATCAATTGATTGTAACATTTTTAAAAGATGAATATGAATTAATTGTTCATATATGTCGGTCATTGAAATATATACAGAAATATGAACATTAAAAAATTTGTTGACAACATAATATAGACAAACATAGACAAAATTAGACAAGTCAATAAATAAAGCTAGTTTCTATGGTCCTGGCCTTCTACGGTCCTGGCCTTCTATGGTCATGGACTTCTGTATCTTTTAGCTCGGCAGATTTTCTATCACTGTTTTGGGGGGGGGGGGGGGCGGAAGAGAGAAATCATCAAAATATTAGAATACTAACTAGAAAACGAAAGTTATATAGAATTTTTGATAAGAAAATGTAAAGGTTTCGTTTAGATCTGGAGGAATGGGGGTGGGGAAAGAATCATACATGGGGTGGGTGGCAAGATATGGCACATGTCCTGGATGCTAGTTGAAACGGGGCGCAAAATCGACAACCCAGCAAAAAATTTTTGGTTAATTTTTTTTTTGTAAATTTGTTTTTGAATAAAATAATATGTATATATTTTTTTATCGCTAAGACTAAGACTTTCCAATGAATCTTGATTGGCTTAGAATTTTATTTTGTGTTTTGTAAATTTTACTGATGTAACAAAAAAAAAAAAAAAAAAAGAATTTGGACAAGGTTGACTGCTTGATGATATTGTTGATCACAATGAGACATACATAATAGTTTAAAACTTGCACATGTACCGGGGTGATAAAACACCGTTAAATGCGTTGCATTTTTTTTTTTAACGGCGTAAGACATAGTACGGATGAAGAGGAAAATGAGAGATTGATAAGACAACGCCAGCGAGACGAACAGATGTGGGCATGGAAAGCTTAACGTCGTTTCCGGTCTGGTGTCTGCGCAGCACAACCCCCCCTCCCCCCCTCGCCTCTCTCAAAAATGTATAGTTTTACATTGATAAATATTTAAATTTATAATAGTAACATATCCTTTATTTTAATATTTTTTTTTTAAATAGAATTTTAATAAAGCAATTAAAAGAAACAGTGGATTAATTTACGTCTGATTTTGAAATATTTAAATTGTTAAATTTGAGGGAGGAGCGGGGGTGACTGATTGGAAAAGAAATCCACCTCTGCTCCCATCCCCCTCGATTTGACACAGTTTCCCTGGATGGTTCATGGTAAAACAATTTTTTTTTTAAAAAGTACTTCTTTAAAATACAAGTTTTCATGATAAGTACGGTAGTACCTCTGAACATGACGTGTTGAGTTGCTGACCGTGCTTAGGATCATCTCGACGCTGAATATTTTCTTTGGGGCTGGCTTCGAGTCCACGAAATGCCGCTGGTCCAGTTCGACTGGGTCAGGTTTCGTCTCCACATCCATGCGATCTGACTCTGCAGTCAGCCTGGTGTCCGGCGAGGACTGCTGGGCCGTCATCGCCCGTTCGATCTCGTGGGACGGGACACGGGACCCGATGGTGGTAGGATCGGCGGTGGCAGTGCCCAGGGAGCCCAGGACGTGAGTGGCCTTGTGCCCGGCAAGCGTCCTAGACTGGCAGAATCCTTTGCCACAGACATCGCACTTAAACGGTTTCTCCTTGGAGTGGATATACCTGGGGGTGGGGGGGAGACAATAAGATTTTTAAAATTACATGTATATGAAAATTCAGATCTATTGGGATATTCAGAATTATAGAATATGGAGAGTTATTACTAAGTAAACGGAAGATTAAGATTTGGGAAAAATAATATCCGCACTGTAAAAAGCCGAAAGTATTTTATCGGGGAAAACAGAATGTTATTGGAAACCAGGCTTAACAACATAAGAAATAAACTTTGATGAAAAAAGGAAGAAAAATGGTATATAGTAAAGAAAAAATATATAACTAGTTTTATTAAGGGTCAATCTAATTTAGGAGAAAATCACCTGTGATCACGTAGGTGGTCCTGCCGTCTGAATGCCTTGCTGCAGATTTCGCAAGGGTAGGGCCGCTCATCGGTGTGAGTTCTCTCGTGGATGAGAAGGTTGTAGGATTTGCTGAAGTGTCTCCCGCAATATTTGCAGATGAATTCTTTCTTCGGCCTGGAACACATGTCAATTGTCATCATGAAATTGTATAGATTTTTCTAATAGCGGTACAGTTGATAATACATGTTTTTACACATTTATCGAAGATTGTTAAATTGTAGACACTCGAAACTAGGTAACGATAAACTCTAGTGACATGTTGATTTTCAAGACAGTTTTGCTGATTTTTTTCCCCCACTTAGGTTAAGGCGGCTATCGCGCATGCCATAAGACAATTTTATTTGGTGGGTTTTTAAAATCCATTTACTGTATAAACACACACACACATATTATAAGTAGATTAGGAAATTTTTGCTGCTTTTGTACCTATAAAGTCATTGGTGTTACAAATCAACCAAATACCCCCCTCCCCTTTTACGGTCAATTCAAGCTTTACCAGTTGTCAATTTACTTTCACCAGTTGTCAATTTACTTTCACCAGTTGTCAATTTACTTTCACCAGTTGTCAATTTAATTTTCACCAGTTGTCAATTTACTTTCACCAGTTGTCAATTTACTTTCACCAGTTGTCAATTTAATTTTCACCAGTTGTCAATTTACTTTCACCAGTTGTCAATTTACTTTCACCAGTTGTCAATTTACTTTTTTTTTACCAGTTGTCAATTTATTTTTCAACAGTTGTCAATTTACTTCTTGACCAGTTGTTCATCCTCAAAAATTCTCACCTTTTGGATCGCCGGACTTTGCCTTTGTCACCGGCACACAAATACGGCCTCAGAGGCGTGTCCGCCAAAGAAGTCACATGGCGCAGACGGTGGTTCTCCCTCAGCAGTCTGATGCTCTCCTCGAGTCCAATCACGTGACTGATGATCTGAACTTGATCGGGGCTCACGGTTTCGGGAGACTGACAAGTGTCGAGGTCGCTCGTGGCTGACTCGGCCAGGCGGGAGAAGTCAAAGCGTTTTGGTTTTGGCTGTGGCGTGTTCTCTGAAATTAAACCCAAGATATTTTTAAAAAAAAACAGATAATGTATTGTTGTCACAAAATGTGTATAGGAGTGTAGATCATGTGAAGTGCTTGTAGAGGCACTTTTTCCTCTAATGCAGTGGTTCTCAACCTGTGGGGGTCGCGACCCCCTTTAAGGGTCGAACGACACTTTCGCTGGGGTCGCCTAAGACCATCAGAAAACACATATACTGTACACGTATGAAGTAGCAACGAAGATAATTTTGTGGCTGGAGGTCGTCTCAACATGAGGAACTGTATTAAAGGGTCGAGGCATTAAAAATGTTGAAAGCCACTGCTCTAAGGGTAAGACTATTATTTACAACAATTCAGTCACCTTCATTGTGAAAAGATGGCGAATTCTGATTGGATATTCCCGAAACCGGCATTTGGGATTGGTAATAAAGTGTTTGTTTTTTTTTAAAAATACTTTCCGAAATCCTTTTGTACTAGGGAAGTGGATTTTGATCTATCAATTCTCTCGGTTTTGGGTTTGCTTTCACGAGTCCACGCATAATCACTGACTAGTGTCAATTCATTCACAATGTTCAATGTCACGACCAAAGGACCTGAGTTCTAAGGAAGTCTAATGGTTACGGTGGCGTTGTTAAAAAAAAAATCCATCACATCACGCGCGGGACGCATACACAGCGCATCCATCCATCGGACGCACAGAACTCTTGCCACATTTTAGCGTCACAACAAAGGCATTTTTTTTCTTTCTTTTACTACCTACTTCCAAATTGTAGAATTTAAAATTTTCTTGTTTATTTTTTATTTTTAAAAAAAATGAATTTGTTAACGTCTTCTAAAATAGCTTGATTAAAAAAAACAACGATTGCAGAGTGTTATCTTATAATTGCGTAATTGTTCGCCTCGGAGAAAGACATTTTCATATGGGATCATCAGATTTCTCAGTCTACAAGTTATCGTAGGGAGATTAGTTTTGTCCGCTTCCACCGCTTTAAAAAAAAAAAAACTTGGGGCGGTGTGGGCCCCCCCCCCCACACCGCCCCATTTTAAAAAAAAAAAAAAAAAAAAACAAGTTGAAACAGGTTTTCGCCCATGTTCCCATGTAGGGACGACTTTGTCCGTGTGAGACGACTTGGAGGCCGTGTGAAATGGAAACTTGATGTTGCAACCCCCACCCCCGTTGTGCCAGGGGGGGGGGGGACAAGGTCCCCCCTCTCCCAACTGATTGTTCCAAGGATGCAATGCTAAGCCGTGATTAACAGGGCGACCTCTACTATCTCCGGGGGTGTGATAAGTCGGTGGGTGGGTCACACGTCAACTCAGGGGCTTGGGTGGGAGAGGGGGGCAAGAACACAAGGACGACGAGATGACAAAGTGAGATGGTTTTTTTTTGAGAGAAAGGGGTGTGAATTTTTTTTTTTTTAAATTTTTTTTCGGTTTGTGAAATAGACACACACACACACACACCGCATAGTTTATTGCTATTTACGAGTTGCAAAACAAAAAACAAATAAAAAAAAGGAAGAAAAACACATAAAAACACGTCTATTAAAAGTATATCTATCCGCAACACGAAATTTGATTGAAGGTGATAAGAATACAGTTCTCAAGCGATGAGAATAGCAAGCGAGAACTGCCTAGACATGAGAAAAACACACAAAAAACAGGACAAACTCCATGGATCCTTGAGACTGAATTCAACAAAAAAAAAAAAAGAATTTTTTTTTTAGTTTAAATTGATAAAACAATATAACAAAATATTTAAAAAAATAAAAATTAAATTCCATTCAGGCTGAGAAAGTTGTTTCTGACACCCAGAATGTTGGGTTTGGGGGAAGGGGGAGACTTGTTGCTGAGACACAGGATAACAAGCAAACCACACCGTTATTATCTACAACATCCGACACGTTTTTTTCAGACGTATTAAAAAGTGATAATCGTAAAATCGAAATGCGAAACAAGACCTTGGCCAGCTGTTATCCGCATTTGTTTCGTGCCTTTTTGATACGCAATTTCATTTTTGTTTTTGCCGTGTGGCGGGAAAAACTTCTCCGCGTGCGGCCAACGAGGTTTGTTGGCTGAATTTTCGTCTTAGACCGCGAAGTCGGGAAGGGGGGGGGGGGGAGAATTTAGAATTGTGTATCTTAATGCTTTGTAAGCGTAAGCGACATGGAGTCTGCTAGACAAGACCGCCTGATAATGATGGTCGTGGTCGTCAACTAAATCTTTTAGTAGTTTATGTTCGTACAAATAAATCCTTTCTGTGTGTGTGTGTGCATGTGTGTGTGTACATGAATTTTATTCAAAACAATTGATATAACTTCCGGAATGATCAATCAAATCATCATTGTTAACAAGAGTTGGTTGAACATAGTGTTATAGTTGTACATAGTGTCATAGTTGTACATAGTGTCATAGTTGTACATAATGCATAGAGTCATAGTTGTACATGCGTATGCCTTTTGTGGTCACTGCCATAACATTATATGTGCATAATTCTATTTAGGAATAAACTCAGTCATTTATATATTTTTTTTTAATTGCGTATCAATTAGTTTCGTATTATTTTAGCTTGAGATAACGTTTGATTTTTTTAAGAGAAAGATGAATAAGGTGATTTAAATAGATGTACCGAAAAGGAATAAGTTATATTGTATATCTGACAAAAAAATGTATTTTTTAAATTTTTTTTTAATGTTACCGAAATTCCTTAAATTATACATTTTCACAACGCTCATTTAAAAAAAAAATCTTTAACAAATATTGTTTCGTAACTTTATTTTCGGACTAATCCAAAATGTTAACCAGTTCTCCGTGACTAAGTGAGAACATTGCAAATCCGTGTGTCGTTCTTGAGGTTCCGTTCCAATGCATTTACAGGCCAAACTGGCCAGTATTGAAAATGTGTGGCCAGGTACAGATGACGAAAAGGATTGTGTAGTGTAAAAAAAACAAACTCAAATGCCTGAAATAGTTGCGTTCTAAGTCCCCTTGACTCATTGGGTGATTCCGTGATAGAGAACATCAAAGACAGTTGGAACAGTCAACAATGAAACGAAATACCGTAGAGTTTGACAAGTCAAGAATGAGAAGAATATTGGACGGTTTGTCCCGTCAAGAATGAGAAGAATATTGGACGGTTGGTCCAGTCAAGAATGAGAAGAATATTGGACGGTTGGTCCAGTCAAGAATGAGACGAAAAGTTTCAAGAGAGAGAGATGAAGACCAACTCTGCATTGTTTCCAAACACAGCCTATACATGCCATACCCCCCACCACACACTATGCACGGCACTACTACATACTATATGGCACTGCTGCCCGATATGTGCCCCACACGCACACTCTCAATACAGCATATGGTAATCTTATTCATTTAAAGTTTTGACACGCAAACATGAAACAGAGTTCAAGAGTTGCGTCATATTCAAAGAATAAATTAATGATAGCTTTCCGTTGTTTTGTGTGTGTGTTGTTGTTTTTTTTTAATCTAAAGACTATTCAGAACCTTTTCACCAGACCGGAGTGACAGGATCACACCAAATATGTGACTAATCAGGTCGTCTGTTGATCCGTTTGATTAGTGGGGTCTCAGCAGACGGCAGGTCAACAGAACATCCCCATGCCCATGCAGTGTCACTGGCATCGTGCGGTCATACCATACGCCACCTGGCGGTCAGCGCTGACACTGGCGCCATTGCGGTACGTTGACAACGGTTAATCTTGGTCATTCTATGTTTGTGTACTAACGTAAAGTTCAGAACTGCTGGAGCTAAGAATTGGTGTCTCTTAAATGTGTACAATGTTTGAGCGCTCGTATGCATTAATCCGAATCGTGATTGGTAACGCGAACTTTATAATCTCATCTCACGGAAGTAACCGTAGACTCATCTCCATCTGTTACGTCATGCTGGGGGTCCGTTAGACGACCCGACACTGGTCAGTCGGAGGCCAGTCGTGCATGGAGATGATGAGCCGTACACGGGGACGGGGTCGGGCAGACCTGAGCGATCTCGTCTGCCGTACCAGTGACGTGACTCCGGTGAGATAACCCCGGCGATGGTAACCGTGTCAACGGGAGATCACCACGCGTGACAGTGGACCTGGTGTCTTATTTACACAACTGTTGTGCCAGACGGTGCGGCTTGTTTGACGCGTTATTAACGTTATTCGTAAAAAGTTAATAAAAAGTTACTTGTTTCAGTAACTGTTTGGAATAATTCCTCCCTTTAAGTCTTAGTTCTTCACGCCTATGCAGCGGCGCATACCTTAACTAAATGCTCCCCTTTGGGCAAAAAATTCCAAATTTACGCCACGTTCGTCGACATGGGGCACACACACTTGGATTTTGGAAATATATAACATATTTATAAAAGTGGCCACGGGGCAGTCGCCCATATCAACACTCCTAGGTACGCCACTGCACACACGAAAAAGGTTTATAACAAATAAGTAATACATATATCATGAATATCATCAAAATAAATGGTTCAGAGTTCCTCCAATTATATATTTTAAGCTGTACAATCCAATTTATTATTACAATACAATTTACCGACACAGTGTAAATACAATTATTTGTGCCTATGTAATAATGTGTTTACATTATTATTTCAAACAATGAAAAAAATTAGTAAAATTACATGCACTTTTTAATTCAATGCCTTGTTGATGATTGTAAGGGGCTAGAAGACCCATGATCTATCCCTCCCCACCCCGCACAATCACCAGCCACCTGGTTCGGTCAGTGGAGACTTGGTGAAGTCCGAGTCAGACTGATGATTTGCGCAAGAATGTGAAATAAGGTTGGGGGGGGGTATGGCAAGGGTTATGGACCCAAAAGCGTACATGCCCCAGGTTTGACACTCGCACAACGCGGTCCGTGAGCTGTCGTAACATGCAGAGCAGCGTCGAGACATCAAATTTAGAGTGGGGGTGGTCGGGTGAATAATCATAAGACATTGTTTGTGTTTTTGACTTAGACCACGCTCTATTTATTAATGTCGTCCTATTCACATCGTGGCGCCCCCTATTTGTCTTCAAATGTCAAAGCATTGACTTTTAAATACATCAATTTATTCTAACACAATTATTTAATTATTTATAACTATAACTTTTGACCCGGAGACTTTGATTTTGATGAAATCTCATGAAATATCTCGGAGGTTAATGTTCTTTAACACCGATCATCTCAATTATTGTTATGCGTAGGTTTTTTTAATGGAAAAAAAATAATAAATTAGATCTATTTAAAAAAAAAATAGCAACACTTTAAAAATAGTTTGATATCTGTTCACCTCTTTATAAAAAAATAATAAATTAGACGACAACTAGCCTCGGAAATTTTTTTTAAAAATCTGATAATACATCAATTATAATTGATGTTCAGTGTGTACATTTCATGTATTTTTATTTTTATTCATTACGACGGTGCATTGTAAACATCTCCTCGCAATTTCGTAGCTGCAACTTTTGTTCTTGTTTTTAAGTCCCAACTAAATTTTTTCTCATAATTCGATCGCATCTTTTAAGAGGAATTGCAAAGCTTGAAATTATAAGCGCTATTAAACTTCACTTCAAAAGTTCATTACTTGTCTTCTGGAAAGTGAAAGGGGTAGAAAGGTAGTCTTCGTGTGTTTGGAGGGTCTTAAGACGGTTCTTTGTAAATGGTGTGCTATTTGTGCATGGTGTGCTGTTTGTGCATGGTGTGCTATTTGTGCATGGTGTGCTGTTTGTGCATGGTGTGCTATTTGTGGATGGTGTGCTGTTTGTGCATGGTGTGCTATTTGTGCATGGTGTGCTGTTTGTGCATGGTGTGCTATTTGTGGATGGTGTGCTATTTGTGCATGGTGTGCTATTTGTGCATGGTGTGCTGTTTGTGCATGGTGTGCTATTTGTGCATGGTGTGCTATTTGTGCATGGTGTGCTATTTGTGCATGGTGTGCTATTTGTGCATGGTGTGCTATTTGTGCATGGTGTGCTATTTGTGCATGGTGTGCTGTTTGTGGATGGTGTGCTGTTTGTGCATGGTGTGCTGTTTGTGGATGGTGTGCTATTTGTGCATGGTGTGCTGTTTGTGCATGGTGTGCTGTTTGTGCATGGTGTGCTATTTGTGGATGGTGTGCTATTTGTGCATGGTGTGCTATTTGTGCATGGGGTGCTATTTGTGCATGGGGTGCTATTTGTGCATGGTGTGCTATTTGTGCATGGTGTGCTATTTGTGGATGGTGTGCTATTTGTGCATGTTGTGCTATTTGTGGATGGTGTGCTATTTGTGCATGGTGTGCTATTTGTGGATGGTGCGCTATTTGTGCATGGTGTGCTATTTGTGGATGGTGTGCTATTTGTGGATGGTGTGCTATTTGTGCATGGTGGGCTATTTGTGCATGGGGTGCTATTTGTGCATGGTGTGCTATTTGTGCATGGTGTGCTATTTGTGCATAGTGTGGTATTTGTGCAAGGTAAGTTTATTTGAAAAATTGAGCCAAGAGTCTGGAAGGCCTAATAGGGGGTGGGGGTGGGGGAAACTACTTGCGTACCTAGGGTGGGGCGAATGGGGAGTACATGTGTGTGGCGATGGGGAGTACATGTGTGTGACGATGGGGAGTACATCTATGTGGCTTACGCGTGGTGGGGCGAAGGGGGGTAATGTGTGGCGCATCTATGGTGGGGCGAAGGGGAGTAAATGCATGTAGTGGGGCCACGGAAGTACCTGGTAGCATACCCAGGGTGGGCGAAGGGGGGTACATGTGTGGCGCACCTGGGGTGTTGCCAAAGGGAGTACCTAGATACTTATTTTTTTAAAGTTAAAATGGAGACTTTTATAACACAGATTACACGATGAATCAACAAAAGTAAAAAAAAAAAATTAATGTAATAATTAATAAACACACACACACACACACACACACATTAAACCAACCCAGATGTCTTTCAGGTCTTCCAGGCTGAGAACCCCTCGGAATAATTGACAGCCCTGACAAACTATTATTTAAATTTCTTGACTTACCTTCGCTTCCAAAGCTACCCTCGCAGCTCCCCTCAGCATCTCCACCACGGCGCAGCTCTGCGGCCCCCCTCCCCCACTGGGGCGCCACGGGCCAGTGGACACGCGGGGGTGTCAGGGCAGGGTCGTCGTAGGCGCGGTGGTCCGGCAGTAGGGTGTGAGCCCACCACGGGCTGGGGTAGCCGAAGCTGTTGTAGGCCAGCAGCGGCGGGATGACGTAAGGGCTGGCGAACGTGTTGAAATCTTGACCTGTCGAGAAAACCCACAGACCAGGCCGTTGTTACCTTGGTTCAGAATAGTTTAACATATTTTAAACCGCGAATCCACCCCTTCCCAATCAAGTATATTGTATATCCAATGCCAAGACAAAGAACTTTTAAAGGGAAAGTAAATTTTACATTTCTGTAAATTTCTTTATCATTTCAAAATATCTATATGTATATTTCTATCGTCTTATAAAACTGGATAATTATGTCTTCATTGTGGGAGGTCTTCAAACGTTTAGTGATAAAGACTTCACATAGAAAAATTCTACGCTAGGCTAAGGACGAAGGTCCAGAAATTTAGGTCCAGTGTAGACTCAAATAAGGTAGGGTTAGTCGAGAGACGTCAGTGGGTTAAGTCTAGTACAATTTTATGAATGTCGTCATAAAGTTAAGTTCTCTAAACTTGTTAACAAACGTAATAATCCAAAACATTATCATTACTATTATTATAAGAAGTTTTTTTTTTATTGCGTAGTACCCCAACCTAGGGCTGGGCTCACCCCGCTGAACATACAATTTAACAAACATAATCATGAACTTAAAAATTAAGATACATTAATTAATTAATTAAAACAAAATAAATGTGTATTCCCCCAACCACTCAATAACAATTTAAATGCCAAGCCATGGACGGCACTCAGCAGTATCTTCTATCGGTCAGAGGGGGGGGGGGATCAGTCAGGATAGTAGAGTTTAAAGACATGTGTTTTGAGTGCATGTTAACATAATCATTCTCTGCCTGATTTTAATAAATAGGAGGGAATATTTCTAGGAACCACTGGAATGCCATTGCCAATATTTATGATACATAATATAAGGGGTGGGTACTCACCAAACATGTATGAAGGGAAATAGGCCAATGGTGTCGGAGGTGATGGTGCAGGGGAGACAACAAGGGGCAGTGGCCTCGTTGTGCACATTGACAGAGCGGGGTAGCCCGTGGATGCCATCTTGGTGTCGCCGACTGTAACACAAAACAATTTATTAAATTATTATTTTTAAAATAAATAAATTATATATCAATACAATTGTCGTCTTCATTGTCGCTATATCAACAGATCTGACTTCAACGGCGTCCTCTACGGCAGTTTGTTCATTTGTTCCAGATGACAAGTGTTTATATTCAGTGTTGAAATGTAACGTTGAGTATCATGTCTGATCGTGTTTAAATAATCTAATTATTCTTTGATTGCGATGGTGGCGTAGGAAAGGTGGTGGGTGGAGGAGTGGGGGAGGTGTGCTGTCTCAGGGGTAGCACTTTTTTCTTTTTATGGAGGGGCAGTTTTTGATAAACTGAAGATTCCCCCCCCCCCCCCCGGGAGGACGGCACTTACCCTAGCTACGCCACTGGGTAGCGTTAATAATTCTGAAAACTCCGAAGAGTAGGAAACGGTCTTATTTTTGCTAATAAAAAAAAATGTATCACTCGCTACGGAAAAGTTTTGGGTAGCAATAAGCTTGCCGTACAGACAGATTTGAGAAAAGACTATAGTGTAACGTACGGAGACGTTAAAAGCCGGGTTACTGTCATCCGTCTCGTGAAGTGAACAGCTTCCGCTACCACATGCAAAGCTGTACTCAGTGTACTGTCTCGTAAGTGTCGCTTGAGTGGACTTTGAGACCTCCTCTGTGCTATACAGGAAACTCGATTTACTTAGACGCGACACAACGCACGTCATTGACTTGCTCCAAGCCAAACGGAAGTCGTTTGACGGAAGTCCCCAAGGAATCCCTTTGATTTTTAAAAAAAAAAAACTATTTTACCAAGAAGTTCTGTTACACGGGTCAATCAACACAAGATATACATGTAGACTTTTGAATTGGTGTTGGATAGTCTATACCAGGGGTGGGCAAACTACGGCCCGCGGGCCACATGCGGTCCGGCAACTGATATTATGTGGCCCTCGAAGGCATTAAGACATTTTTTTTTTTTTAAATTACTTAGTTTTTAAGTTATTTTGTTGAATTTTACAGAATTTCGTGTACTGTACCGTTATGATTGTTTTAACAATGTTTGATCAACTTTCTAATTCTCTATTTTTTTAAAACAGTCCTTGACTTTTGTCATGTAAGGCTAAAAAGCGAATTTACCGATTTTAACATAGAGAAATGTTTATCGGTATAAAATTGGACATAATATACACCCCCCCCCCCCCACAATAGCCATTACATATGTCAATGTGGCCCGCCGCACAAAAAGTTTGCCCACCCCTGGTCTATACAGACGCTCTTATTCGGAATATGTTTTTAAAACAGC
Source organism: Omphiscola glabra (assembly GCA_964017045.1). NCBI lineage: Eukaryota > Metazoa > Mollusca > Gastropoda > Lymnaeidae > Omphiscola > Omphiscola glabra. The sequence goes on along the minus strand of OZ024806.1, from coordinate 11,004,793 downwards.
AACCAATCTAATAAGATTTTTTTTAAAAATTCTTTTTTTAATGTAGCCATGCAAGGTTGGCAATGTAGCCATGGAAGGTTGGCCATGCAGCCATGGAAGGTTAGCCATGTAGCCCTGCTATAGGCTGGCCAAGTAGACATGCAAGGTTGGCATTGTAGCAATGCCGGTTAAGAGCTGCAGGGTTCGTATATCCATAAGACGTGAGCCCCCCCCCTCTCCCCCCCACCCCTCCTCACACACACATGCTCAAATGACACCAGACCCGGAATTAAGAAGTTAAATACCGTATCTCATTCACGGGCGATTTTAAACATAACTACTTCCATCAACCCCCCCCCCCCCCCAACTGCCTGCCATGTGCCCGCTCACTCTACTCTAGCTAAAAAGATAGTTCATTTAAATTTTCTCACATATTACATCCTAGAGACCAACTTTTCCAATCCCCACTTTGTATATGGCATATTTGGTTTTAGTTTATATATAATAAAAAACAAAAAAAACAACCTTTCCGTTTGAATATAATATGTTGAGCAGTTTGGGCGTTGGGGTCTTCCCTCCCCTTTACCCACTCTTTAGCGTATTGAACAGTGGGAAAATGTTAACTATAGACACATCTCCCCTACCAACCGTATAGCGTATTGAACAGTGGGAAAATGTTAACTATAGACACATCTCCCCTACCAACCGTATAGCGTATTGAACAGTGGGAAAATGTTAACTATAGACACATCTCCCCTACCAACCGTATAGCGTATTGAACAGTGGGAAAATGTTAACTATAGACACATCTCCCCTACCAGCTCTTTAGCGTATTGAACAGTGGGAAAATGTTAACTATAGACACATCTCCCCTACCAGCTCTTTAGCGTATTGAACAGTGGGAAAATGTTAACTATAGACACATCTCCCCAACCAGCTCTTTAGCGTATTGAACAGTGGGAAAATGTTAACTATAGACACATCTCCCCTACCAGCTCTTTAGCGTATTGAACAGTGGGAAAATGTTAACTATAGACACATCTCCCCTACCAGCTCTTTAGCGTGTTGAACAGTGGGAAAATGTTAACTATATACACATCTCCCCTACCAGCTCTTTAGCGTGTTGAACAGTGGGAAAATGTTAACTATAGACACATCTGCCCTACCAACCGTATAGCGTATTGAAAAGTGGGAAAATGTTAACTATAGACACATCTCCCCTACCAACCGTATAGCGTATTGAACAGTGGGAAAATGTTAACTATAGACACATCTCCCCTACCAACCGTATAGCGTATTGAACAGTGGGAAAATGTTAACTATAGACACATCTCCCCTACCAGCTCTTTAGCGTATTGAACAGTGGGAAAATGTTAACTATAGACACATCTCCCCTACCAACCGTATAGCGTATTGAACAGTTAGGGGAAAGATAACTTGATACATCGCCCCTGTTCTACACACCCCAATACGCCCATGAACGAGAAGGAGATAGATCCATGTAAAAATAAATATTTATTACATTCATTAACATTATAAACTGCTTTTGTGAAGACATGCAAAGCAATTTTTTTTTTATTGACGAGAAAACAGCGACACAAAGTGATATTTACGTGAATATTTTGATTGAAAATACTGCACTAAAGATCAATCAATTAATTATTTTATTTTTTTTAAAGAGGTTGGCCGATAGATCGCCATGACGTGCCTGGGTTCGCCATCAACGAGTGTGTTCTTAATATTGTGCACGGAAAACATGTGGAGAAGGTGCAGCTAATAACCAAAACAAAGCGAGACAGTCATGAATTGTGATGACAAGGGGGGCGATCATTGACTTACATCAACAAAGACGCACACACACCAAACATTGATAGCATTGACTCGTGGTCGGTGGCACGTGACGTCACGTGTTGACAACTGAACATGTCCATGTCAGTTATATCAATCAAGTTTGCGGGTCAAATAGTAGATGTCCCGGTGGAACGTTTATGGGGGGGGGGGGGGGCTGATGATGTCAGGGCGCGTGCACGCGTTATAATTCTTCTTCCGTCGTCACACCTATTATATAGCGCGCGCGAGACACTTTATCCGCAATAGAAATATATTATATATATTGATTGGTAGTATGGGGGGGGGGGGGGAAATGATCAACTAAAATATTAAAGAAGCAATATAATTATATGTTAATTTTATCTTAATTTTAGTTACAGTCATTTTATCATATTATTCATATCTTTCTAAAGTTTCAACTTCAAACAAACAAACAAACAAAAAAATACCGGTCAGACCGATTAGCTCTTGATGGTCCCCGGTATCATGATACATATGTCGTCTCCACGTCTGATACATGAAAGCAATACGTGACTGCGTGTTGAGACTTGTCGGTATTGATCTCTAATAAATTAAGGCATGATAACTTGTATCCGTAAGGATCCCCAGGTTATCTTATAAGAATTTACACGTACGGACGTATAGGTATGGACGTATACACGTATGGACGTATTGGACGTATGCATTGCAGTTGAAAGTAAAGACACCAGGCCCTAGGCCTAGGATGCTGGGTCGGGACATAGTGTCGAAGAGCTCCTAGGCCCTAGGGCAAAAATAGAGACCCGGAGGCCCGTGGCCATTATCTAAAAAAATATATTATATATATATATATATTGCACCCGAAGTGGTCCCAAAGCTTGGTAGTTTGCCCATATGATATGCCATTTCACGGGAAAGCATGGCAGATAATATGGCGTAATTTTTTTTTGCAATTTCTGATAGTGATGGGGCCTAAAATTGTAATTATTTTGGCTTAATTTAAAAACAAAACAAAAACACTTGAACTGCAATTATTATTATGCCAGTGTTTTTTTTTTTTTTTTTTTTTTTTTTTTTTTTTTTTTTTTTTTTTTTTTTTTGTTGTTGTTTTTTTAATTTTAAATTTGAAGCCCTAACTGAATGTGATGCCCTAGGCCCTAAGTCTTATGCCCTAGGCCCTAAGTCTTATGCCCTAGGCCCTAAGTCTTATGCCTTATAGGTTGTAGTTTTTTTACTTCAAGGGTAAACCGCACCCCCTTTTTTGCGTCATAATATGAGCCGTAGGCCGTAAGATGAGACATAAGATAAGTCCTAAGATAAGTCATAGATAGACTATCCCATTCCATGAAACAACTGAAAGATAAGCGCTCACTCGACATGACACGACACACGATCAATGACTGATAATTTACCATCAAAATTGATTCACATTGCAGACATGCACTGTAGCTGTACCCCCCTAAAACTGCCCGCTGGCATCAAAACTAAGCGTGACTAAAGTATGACTAAAGTATGACTAAGTATGACTAAGTAATAGGTAAAGCAATCCATTCTTAAACTAGTTTACATACCTGGTTAGGAAATTTAATCCAATGATGCTACGGTGATATCCTTAATGATGATACACTTTTGCGTTTTAGTACGTCTACTAAATAGTCCCGAGTAGTTCGTTGTTCGGTGGCGGCGTTAGGCAATAGATTTAGAATGAAGTGTCGCTGCTCGAGTTTGCTGTCATTTATAGGTTCCCCCCGGACAGTGTATAACTTCCTGGTGCCCTGGCCTGGGTGTGAGTGCTGAAGAGTGCGACGGTTCAGCCACTTTTCATGTACTGCTTGTATAATGATACCTAACAAACTGACTTCAGCACGATGATACCAAACGGTGAGCCAGGGGGGCGCTAAAGAGAAGCCTTTTAGGAAAGGGGAGGGGCTTAGAGGCAAAGGAATCGCCACGGTTCGGTAGGAAAGGGGAAGGGGGAGGGGGCGTGACTTCCCAGGTAGGCGGGACCAGGCCAGCTCCTCCAGTCGGAGAGACGGTTCTTAAAAGGTAAATCATTAATTACGTGGCAGGGCCGATGTGGTAGCTGCGCAAGGGGGGGGGGGGGGGGGAAATGGGGTAGCAGGGGACGGGGGCTGATAAATAATGTGACTGGTCTCCATCCAGCCCCTTGTTGACCATATACATAATATAATTAATTACTTGTTATACTTGTCTTTAAAGGGGAGGGGGTCGGGGACATTTTCTAGTTACTACCCCAAAATCCAAAATTTAGTTGTTTGAGCCATGTCACTCCACTCGATTTGAATGGGGACAATCATAGACTATTAAAATTCAAAATGGATTATGAATATGATATTTCTACAGAGAATAAAGATTATTATTCTGAAATAAAAATCAAACGGATTAAAATTTTTTTTTTAATCTAAAAAATCAAGTTTCGTATAAATGATTCTAGATTTGAAAAAAAAAAATAGTTTTTTTCTATAACATAACATTTTGGTCTTTTTGATATCAAGACAATTTGGAATATGGACAATGGCACTGTAGCGTGACACTGTCTACACCTGGGGTTCAACAGATTTCTCTACTTTGCCGGCTTTGGTTTGGTGTTTTTCTACCCATGGGAAAACTTTTGTTCGCAAAAGTAGGTGGTTATTTTGTTGTTCAGTAGGCTGACTAGTAGGTTGTTTTGGTAGGTTGTTTTGGTAGGTTGCTTTGGTAGGTTGTTTTGGTAGGTTGTTTTGGTAGGTTATTTACTTATATTATGCCGACCCCTGATACAGGACATATACTGATCAAGACTAGTTCATAACCAAAGCCAAAGGTCGCTAGAAAATATTATTAGAGAGAACACTATTAAAAAATATATATATATATATTTAGCTTTATCCGTTATCCCTTGATGGATTTGAGTTTTGTTTTAAAATTAGTTTTGAATTAATCACACTCAACTTAATCATGGCAAATGATTGTTGGCAGTTGACTGTATATCCAACCAAACTTGACATAATAATTTTAATTTAATTTGTTCTTTATCATACATATCTTGTTTTAACAAACACAACTAAGGCACATTTGAGACTTAACGTGAGGATACATAGATCACTATTTCATCTAGCAGACACGCACTACTGTGCAATAATAATAAGTTATTGCAAAGCCCATAAACATATGCCATATGGTAAAATTGACGTACGAGCTGTTTTTATATGCGCTATTTATTTTTTTAATGTGTGATGAATGTGACGTGTGTTCAGGGCCGCGAGGGAGCGGGGGGAGGTGGGCGAAGGGGGGTCACTCGCCCCCGTGTATCAACATCGGGGCGCACCGAAAATTGTCTTTCGATAGGACCATCATAAAATACCACAAAGCAGTGGTGGCACAAAGGAAGGGAACACAAAACATTGGTGGCACAAAGCAATGGTGGCACAAAGCAATGGTGGCACAAAACATTGGTGGCACAAAGGAATTGTGGTACAAAGCAGTGGTGGCAAAAAGCAGTGTTGGCACAAAGGAATGGGAACACAAAACATTGGTGGCACAAAGCAATGGTGGCACAAAGCAATGGTGGCACAAAACATTGGTGGCACAAAGGAATTGTGGTACAAAGCAGTGGTGGCAAAAAGCAGTGCTGGCACAAAGGAATGGGAACACAAAACATTGGTGGCACAAAGGAATGGTGGCACAAAGCATTGGTGGCACAAAGCATTGGTGGCACAATGCAATGGTGGCACAAAGGATTGGTGGCACAAAACATTAGTACGTCAATCACTTCTACGGTGTTCATGGCTCGTTTTGGGAATCCGAGAGATAAAACTAATTGCCTATTCAACGTCCGATGCCTCAACATATCTTTTAGAACCAGAGGCGTCATTTCAGGTTTTTGTCAGGGGGTAGGGAGAGAGGAGGTACACAAAAACGTGGCCTGGTTGATGAGTCGTTTATTACTGGGGGGGTTGGCGCCACGGGGAGGATAGCAATTTAGATAAGAATAGCCATGCATGTTATGATTTATTTTGACTATTTTTAATTTCAAATGATCGAATAGGTTTTTAAAAAGAATTTTTTTTGAGTTGATTTTTGATTTTCTGCTATCGTAGAAATAATACCTTGTATATCAAAAAAATTCCTAAAATATTCAAGGGTGATGTCAAATGCCCCCCTGCCCCCACCCACCCCAAATGACGCCCCTGCTAAGCACTACGAGTTCAATTGGGGTAGAGGGGGGGGGGGGCTTGGCTTTCTTGATTTCATTTATAATAGCTTTCTGAACTCTCTAGTTCCAATATATATAATATCACCTCAGGTCACCTGGTTTTGTGTAACAATCCGTAGTATAAGGTCATCAAGTCAGTAGGTCAAATAACGTCATTTTTTATTATACCGCACTAGGAAATGATAACTGCTTGTGTTATTTCCGTTGCTTCCCTCTTGTCTCCCCTTTCATTCCATAGCGTGTTGTGCACGGAAATGCCCATCACTTTTGTACTATTACATCATTACATGACGTTTAAGTTTAAGATTATGTTAACGAACCCCACCCCCTCTCACTCAACTAGCAACAAATTTTTTTTTATAAATTGATCCCTTCATACGGGACCACTAAAGGGCCCCTGGGCCCATATGCACGTGCATAATTTGCATTATGGCTATTCCGGCACTGGGGGTATGATGTTATATATATGTGATATAATTTTGTTTTAGGTGTATGTGATAAGAGTGAAAAAAGATATTGATGCGAGTGATGTATAGTATGTGATATTTGTTATATATTATAAGGAAGTCCACTTAACCAAGCTTCCTGTGTCAGCTTGAGGACTCCGTACCAGTCTGAGGGGGCCCTGTTACAGCATCAGGGGCATTTTATCAGCCCGAAGGACCCTGTACCATCCTGGAGGACCCTGTAGCCGCCTGGGTAACGTTTACCAGCACGTGGGATCATGAAAAACCTAGGGGGCCCTTTATCAGCATGGGGGACCCTGTAGCAGCATGAGGGGCCATGTACCATCCTGAGGGGCCCTGAACCAGCCTGAGGGGCCTTTTACCAGCCATAAGGACCCTGTACCATCCTGGGGGACCCTGTATCAGCCTGGGGGGGGCCTGTACCAGCCTGGGGGACAGTTTCTCAGCCTAAGAGATCCTGTACCATCCTGTGGGACCCTGTACCAGCCTGGGGGGCCCTGTACCATGTCTAAGAGACCCTGTACCAGCCTAAGAGACCCTGTACCAGCCTAAGAGACCCTGTACCAGCCTAAGAGAACCTGTACCAGCCTAAGAGACCCTGTACCAGCCTAAGATACCCTGTACCAGCCTAAGAGACCCTGTACCAGCCTAAGAGATCCTGTACCAGCCTAAGATACCCTGTACCAGCCTGGGGGACCCTGTACCAGCCTAAGAGACCTTGTACCAGCCTTGGAGACCCTGTATCAGCCTAAGAGACCCTGTGCCTGTACCAGACTTGTAACTAAATGAATTAGATTATAGAACATGAAGTGGTGAGTGCCAACATTTTTATATCTATTTAAAAAATCAACCTCCCTACTGCCTAATCCCTACTCCCTACTCCCTACTGCCTAATCCCTACTCTCTACTCCCTACTGCCTAATCCCTACTCCCTACTCCCTACTCCCTACTGACTTAGTTTTTAAAATCATTATATTAACTTCGCGTTGGCTCGTGGCTGGCGGGCGAAATTTCGTGACAGCTAATTAACCCACTTCCCGTCAACCTATCCAGCTGAAACATGGTACGTAGGCTCGTTGTCGATCAAAATGCATTCTATCGAATGCTCACACCCCCCCCCCCCCCACAATTACCACCTTTTCCTGTTTTTCAAGGGGAAGGTGAAGGAAATATGATGCCACAGATTTCACCAAATGAGACTCTTTAAAAAAAGAATATCGCTAGTGCTTTTTGGTGCTTATATATATATATATATTTTTTTTTTTTTATGGTTTGTCCTAAAATAGTTGGTGAAAAAAATCTGCGGTGTATAAGCGGATGGGACATTAGTATATCAGCAGAGGCGTAGGAACGGCTTGACATCGGGGCAGTTGCCAAGGGCGCCGGCCTACGCCTGTTCAAAAGGGCGCCGCTAAATCTCTAATTTTTATTATTTAAAAAATAAATTAGCCAAGGGCGCCAAAAACCCAGTTACGCCTCTGTATATAAGTATAATAATATAAAATAATTTAATATGCGTATAAAAGATTATACCATAAAACGTTAACTCTATACACCAAATTTTCTATTATTTTAGGTCCGTAGGCCGTAGGCTGCAGACGATTTAGTTCAAAACTTTAACAGTGTAACCAACAACATTCCTTGACCTCAAACGATCTTGACTTTGTTCACTGAAGAGTTTAGTATTCCACCTGTTGTCATGAACTGAAAAATCTGTTTTTTCCCGTGGTTTGGTAACGAATCTCTATTTTTATCCTTTCAAGACCGAAGACCGCTTGTTGATAAAGAGATAAAGGTGATGTAATCACACCCTCCACGTTACCCCGTTGGTCATCTCCGACAATGGACACGAGTATAGACAAATACCGTTGTCCGGTTCGGTGCGCGCTGTCCGAACCGGTAGAGTACACGGTGGGTGTATTCAAATATGCGCCCCGGAATGTTTGCGCCCGAGTTTATTGTTTTATCTCACTGGCCTGGACTCGGACAAAGGCGGGGGGCTATGAGAAGTGCTACAGTCATGGAGGGATAATCCCGCCGAGTGGGGGATCTTCTGCCAGGGTAGCTGAGCCCAACGGTACACTCGTCATTTCCGATTTAGTGTCCCCTCGGCTTTCAATATATATGCCATTATTATTATTGGTCACTTGTGGCGGGGGGGGGGGGGCGCTTGCTGGACATTCCTTTCACGTAGTTCTGAAGTGGGGACTTGTATGACGTAACCACACACACAGGTAGGTAGAGGGGGGGGCTATAGCTGAGTCCTACAAGAAACAGTTACCGTTTACAATGGACCGTAAACGTATTTCCAAAATTTTATATATTCATATATAACTGACATTTTAACCTAACATTGGAGAGAGTTATAAAAAGCATAAATATTGTTGACACCCGAGGAACAATAACAGGATACTCTCCGAGGGGAACCTCAAGACCCACGACCAATGGACACTCTCTTCAATCAACTCCTTCTGTATCTTGCACATGCTGCTGACATAGCACTATAGCAGTGCTAGGGAAAAGCATTAAAGACATATCAAAATCATGCATTGAATAAGAAGACGCATCACTACAGGCAGGGCTAGAAGTTAACAACCAAAAAAAAAAAAAAAAAAAAAAATTACATGACTTATGATAAGAGAAGAACAGACAGATGAAGCCATTAAAATTAGAAACCAGACTTTTTGAAAAAGTAAATCAATTCAAGTACCTAGGATCTTTATTAAATGAAAGAAACGAATTACTAACAGAAGTAAAAGAAAGAATATCAGTCAGAAACATGCCGTACTACAGTAATTAAGAAATACTCAAAAGTAAAAACATTACAAGAGAAACAAGGACAACTATTTATAAGACCAGTTGTAACATATGCACGTGAAAATTGGACCCTAAACCAAAAACGACAGAAAACCCATTAAACACATGGGAGAGGAAAGTTCTCGGGAAAATATATGGACCAACAAAGGAGGAATATGTTATGGAGAATACGAACAACCATGAATGAAGGGTTAGGGCTAGGGTTAGTGTTAGGTTAGTATAGGGATAGGGTTAGGGTAGGGTCGGTGTTATAGGTTAGGGTTATGGTTAAGGTTATGTTCTGGTTAAGGTTATGTTATGGTTATGTTAGGGTTAGGGTTGGGGTTAGGATTAGGTTAGGGTTGTGGTTAGGGTTTAGGTTTAGGATTTAGGGTTAGGGTAAGGAGTATAGGGTTAGTTTAGGTTAGGTTAGGTTATAGGGTCTATTCTATGAGCGTATACCTTCGTTAACGCAACATTTTCTAGGAAGAGTTCGGTTAATGTCCCGGTGTGCCAAAAAAGTTCGGAAAATCGACGCTCTACTGTTGCGCTTCAGGACTAACATTGAAATATGTCCTTGAATAGAGAGATCGAAGTTATTACCCACCGGATATCACACATATTATACAATCGAATGGCGTATGTAAGTATAAGCCTATTTAATGTGGTTGAAACAAGGCGCGCCGAGTCAGTCAAGTATGGGAGGGGGGACGTTGTACTAACTAATACTAAGAAAAGTTTATTATATATTTTAATGTCCTAGGGCAGCGGTTCTCAAACTGTGGGTCGCGACCACTTTGGGGGTGGGGTGGGGGGTGGGTCGAACAACCCTTACACAGGGGTCGCCCTGAGACCACAAGGAAAACACGCATATTTATAAAGTAGCAAGAATTTTTTTTTTATGGTTGAGTGTCACCACAATATGAGGAACTGTATTAAAGGGTCGCAGCATTAGGGAAGGTTGAGAACCACTGGCCTAAAAAAAAGAAAAAAAGGGGGGGGGGGGAGTACGCGGGAAACCCCGAAGTTGGTCATAGGAGGCTTCTGTTGTCGACAATGTAAAATAAAAAAAAACACTATAATGTCCGGCGTTGCGAGGGGGGTCAAGAGGTCGTTCACAGGATGGCGTATATAGGATGACGGCAGCTTAAGTGTGCTGTCCACTGTCACATTTTTCAAATCTGTTATACACTGTCACCCAGATATTCTCATCTCTGCACAATTGTACCCAGATATTCTCACCTGTACACATTGTCACTCAGGTGGCACCATCTCTCCCACGCTGTCAAAATTATTTTCATCTCTGCACACTGTCACCCGGATACTCTCATCTCTGCACACTCTCACTCAGACGGTACCAACTCTCCCACACGGCCAATCAGACGGTACCATCTCTCCCACACTGTCACTCTGATGGTACCATCTTTCCCACACTGTCACTCGGAGGGCACCATCTCTCCCAGACTGTCAACTACGTGTTTTTGCGGTTGAGTAAGTAACGGATAAATCCAATTTTTATTAAAGTTTAAAAATAATAATTTATTTATATTATTTTATTTCAGAAAACTTTATTTTGAATTGGTTAGTAAGAAATGAAAACCACATAAACCACATATACACAAGACTTAGAATATTTTTTTTAAGGCAACATCTCTCTATCCCCAAGTTCTATAGTTTGAGATCTGCGGTTAAAACAAAGATGGGACCTGAATAACCAGGTCTGCTTATCTGTAACGATCTGTCAAGTAGCCGGAAAATATATTTAAGTGAAACTTTAATGTGCAGGTGTAAAAGCCGGCATGCGGGCCCCATCCGGCCATCCATTTGTTCTCATTCACAAGCCCTTTAACACCAGGATACAATAGATTGCATTCTTTCTTTGTTAAAAGTAGACGGCATGCGCTGCAAAGGGGTTAAGTTGCATGAAGTGCAAATTTTATAAAATTAAGTTAATCTCATTCATTTTAAAACTTAACGAGAATGTAAAGAAAAAATGTTTTTTAAAAAAGTGTTCATTGAATGAACAATGCATTCTTAATGTGTGCCCAATGGTTACTGGTAGTAAGATGAATGATGGCATTTACAATGCATCATGGCATTACAATGTGTGATGGTATTACTGCGTGTATAACATAAGACTGTCAAGTGCTAAGCAATTGTATTAGACATCGTGCGACTATTATACTTATGAAAAAAGTCTCAGTCCAAATTTCAGACTCCTTCGGCGACGAAGCCTAGTTCTATAATGTTCCACCGGCAGCATGTGACCTTCACCCTTATTTTCCCTATATATGGAAAGTTCGACCTAATAATGTTAGCTGTAATCTCACACTTGATTATAAACAAATGTCTTGTTGCTAAGCCGGCGGCCAGATCGCAAACACGCAGGACTAACGCAGAGCAAAGGCAGAACTAAGGATGAAATAACGCAGAACTAATGCAGAACTAATGCAGGACTAACGCAGAACTAATGCAGAACTAAGGCAGACCTAATGCAGAACTATAATGCAGAACTATGGCAGGACCAACGCAGGACTAACGCAGGACTAACGCAGAACATGGCAGGACTAACGCAGGACTACCGCAGAACTATGGCAGGACTAACGCAGAACTAACGCAGAACTAATGTAGAACTAATGCAGAACTATAATGGCAGGACTAACGCAGGACTAGCGCAGAAATAACCCAGAACTAACGCAGAACTAACGGGGGACTAATTCAGAACTAATGCAGAACTATAATGCAGAACATATATTATAGCTTAACTAATGCAGAACTAATGCAGGATTAATGCAAAACTAATGCAGAACTAACGATAAAACTCAGAACTAATGGTGAACTTTAATGCGAATAAGGATCCCGAAAAAACCCAGCCACAAAACTTGCAGACACTTATAATTGTCAACTTGCCAAACTAAATTGTCTCCGTCACCCGCACACACACCAGTTTTATACCATCTTATGAGATTCGTTATACTGTTTAGTCCAATGAAAGTTATGGTTCTATTGGGCGATGGGTTTGTCTAAGCTTAAAACAAAGTCATTCCATGTTATTGCAGGCACGTAATATTATTGATATGCCCAGACACCAATTCTTCGGCTCTTCAAAATCACATTTGGCTCTGCGGGCCGGATAAAGGGAATTCACGTGCCTGATGTGGCCAGCGGGCCGTAGTTTTCCGATCCCAGCAATGGATGATGGTATCGCAATGGAGGATGGTATTACAATATATGATGATACTAAAATGGATATTGGTGTTACTTTGTATGATCGTATCACCATGGAAGATGGTATATACAATTAATGTATGGTATAATATTACAATGGGTGATGGAATTACAATGGATGATGGTATTACAGAGTATGGTGTATTACAATGAATGATGGTATTAGAATGGATGACGGTATTTCAATGGATGATCATATTACAGTCGACGATGGTGTTACAATGGTCGGTGTTACAAGATAAAGGTCTAACAATGGTTGGCGTTTTACAATCGATGATGTATTACAATTGATCGTTGTTTGACTAGGGTTGGTTGTGTGACTATGGATGGTTGTGTGACTATGGATGGTTGTGTGACTATGGATGGTTGCATTAATTTGAATGCTGGCGTTGGCTATCAGTTTTTTTCCTCCAATATCCACAATAAGTCCACTGCGTGTGGGTGGTGGGAAACGTGTCTGTCAAATAACGAAGAGCTTAAGGTTACGCAATGGGAAAGTTTCAGATGCTATTTGGGTTTATGCAAAACTATTTCTGCGTAACATTGGGCTCTTGACCGCAATCATTTGGATAGTTTATAAGTTTCCTTCCTAGAAAGATTTTGAAGTTTCCCAAATAACCAGTTTAAGAAATGTAACATTTCATTTATTACTGCACATAAAGTCTCCTATATGCGTCAGCAAATAAACAAAAAATAAATTCCCCTTTATTTCTGTTCCGTTAAGCAAAGCTATATTTTATTCTCAACTGTCGGTTTCCTAATCACGTCATGCAAATAGCATTGCAATTTTCCATTCTAGTAATTGCATTATGAGTTATAGTAGAGATATGCTTATGACGATGGCTTTTCAAATGTATGGCTTTGTTGTGTTTATGCCGACCAGCTCAATGTTCACGGCGAAGACTTTCAGACGCAATCTGCACTAAACGCTTGGTACAAGATAGTTTTGGCATTCGTGACACAATTTGAACTATGTTTTTTTAAGCTATTTTTAATTTTGGTACAATGATTCAGTTTTGGTCTATTCGTGTGGCAGTATTAAGTTCCACCTGAGGGCGCCGGGCGTTTTGGGTCGATAAGGGCGCCCCCAGGGTCAAACTGCTCCCATGTAGAAATGAATTATATTACATATACACTGGGGGAGCATTGGAGACATCTTGCATGACACCGGACACAATATAGTTGGACACAATATAGTTGGGCACAATATGGTTGGACACAATATAGTTGAACACAATATGGTTGGACACAATATAGTTGGACACCATATAGTTGGGCACCATAATAGTTGTGCGAAGGGCATCTTTACATCGAGCAAATAAATATTCTGCCTTGGAGATCTGAGGCCGCGGGTTCAATCAAGTAATTGCCTTTACACAAAGACACCAAAATGGACGTTAAAAAACAGGACAACAATGTGACAACATCATATAAATATCCCGGCCTGTATATTTTAAGATTTTCCAAGGACCCGTAAAATTCCTAGAAGCTTCTCACAACACCCAACCTATATTTGGTCGGGATGTTTTGTGGTTTTGTTTTGTTTGTATGCGCATGTCCCTTCCAAGAACCTACTTTGACATGTTGAGGGGGCCATGTGCAGGCTATAGCAAACAGGCTCACACCACGACATACACTAGTTTGTGTGGTTTCTGCATTGGGCTAACGCCCCTCCAGGGCAAAGCTAATGCTACCATAAAATCATAAAGAAATACAACCGCGTCCCCGCGCCGACGTCAGAGGGGGGAAGCCATGAAAAAAAAAAAAAGGAATTATGAAGCGACTCTTAGTCAAACCCAAAAGGATAGCTGTTTTGCAGACGACCGCTTTTTCGCCGAGGAAAATCACCAGGTTGGAAACTGGAATGTACGCGAAATGCATGAAATGGGAATAGTTTATCAAGTGGCAGAAGGGATTAGAATTCACAATATAAGTAGCCTATTATAAAAATAATTAGGAGTCAGAGAAGCCAGATGGACTGATTCGGGGAGAATAATATTGACAACATGCAGGAGGGACTATTTTTTATTCGGGCATGAAGACGCAAAACACACAGAGGGGGTTGATGTTATTATAATACTTTCACCCCCCCCGGTGGAACATTCCCTAACGGATGGCAACAAGAAAAGGTCAAGGATAATAACCGAAACATTTAGAACATTCAAGTAGGAAGTTAATTTCAATGTAGTGCACAGTGCTGCTATGCTCGTACTAACATTTCAATTAATTTCAATGAAGTGCACAATGCTGTTATGCTCATACTAACATTTCAATGAAGTGCACAGTGATGCTATATAATGCTCCTACTAACATTTCAATTAATTTCAATGAAGTGAACAATGCTGCTAAGCTCATACTAACATTTCAATTAATTTCAATGAAGTGCACAATGCTGTTATGCTCATACTAACATTTCAATGAAGTGCACAGTGATGCTATATAATGCTCCTACTAACATTTCAATTAATTTCAATGAAGTGAACAATGCTGCTAAGCTCATACTAACATTTCAATTAATTTTAATGAAGTGTAGTCCTATGTAACATCGAAATAATATACAGTGAAAAACGTTTAACACGAAACTGGAGAGACCGAAATATTTCTTCGTGTTAATAGAATTTCATGTTAAACGATGCATTCAAAAAGATAAATAAAAATATATTCACCAAAATTACATTTATCTGTCTAATAATTACATCATTTTAGATACACTATATTTCAAATTATTATACATTTTGTTATACCGACATTTGTAAGTATGAGTATGCATGCATGCAATATTTAAAAAGACAGTAAAACGAATAAAAAAATATTAATAAAAACTAAATAACTTTAGAAATTTTAATACTTTTTATAAAAACAAAAAATTTATTGATTTTTTTGGAAAATAATCTGATTTTTTTTTTTTTTTAACATCGTTTCTTTTTTTTAAAAGCATGGAATTGTCCAAAAATTAATTGTTCGATATCGTCCATTGTATTATTTATTTCGAGTTAGCCTAATTCTTTCACACGAGACACCGCCTCTTTTTTTAATTCAGACCCCTCTACATTCTCGCCGTCAGGTGGATGTTTGTTGTTCAATCCGACAAGCGACGTGATTACGTGTTTGGCGATGTTTGTTTCGTGCTAAAAGCAACAAACATAAATGTTTTGACAATTCTTAATATTTTGTCGGGACCACATTATTAGCTTCTGTGTTAACCTATTTATATATATATATATATATTTTTTTACGTTAACCGTTTTCGCGTTAAACGTATATTTCACTGTGCGTATAAGGGGAAGCCATCCCTATGAACCGCTAAAACATGAGAGCCGCCAAAACTGAGGCCTATATGGGAAGTGTTGAGACGCTATCAGTGAAATAAAAAGGAGCATTAGAATAGATTTAAAAAAAACAAACTTACATATATAATAATGTAGAGATAACCTATAGCTATATTGCCAGTGAGTCAGAAACATAGCGGCATCAAAAAGGAAACACGAGGACATAAATGCAATGCAGACAAGAAACTATTATATAGCAGGAAAGCTCCGAAATAAGCCGCGATCAAATACAACAAATTTAAGGTAAAATGACAGAGAGTGCTTATAAGTATAGCAAGTAAAACATAAGATGTATGTGTATGCGCGTGGACGTGGATATTTCAATAAGCTTTTACTAAGCAAATCCGCTCCCCTTTGACCCCTCAGATCTTCAGACAACCCGCGCGTAAAGATCTTGACATCGATTGCAAAAGACAAAGAAGAAATATAATAGGCAATAAAATTAGGCTTCAAGAAAAAATGAAAAGCTGCTGAGGGCAATTAAAGCAGACATTGATAGATCAACAAATAAACATGTACTATCCAATCCACAATATTATTGGAAATATATGGGGAAAGGGAGAACTATAATATAAATATCTGCCATGTTTCAGCTCGATATATTGACGGGAAGTGGGTCAATTAGCCGTCCGAAGATTTTTCACTAAACACACAAAAGCGAATTCGATATAAAGGATTTTTTTTTAAAAATAACAGGTATAATTAAAAACACCATATTATTTATTATGATAATATGAACTGTAGTGACTACAGTGTAGTATTCATGAGAGGAGACTATAGCAGAGTCTCTTGAGATATAGAGTCAGTGGTGAGGCTGCGCTGTCTATAACTATATATATATATATCACAATTTCTCTTTCTTTTATAGTCATAGATTCGATAATGAGAATGGCAACAGAACGCGTGTGGAATAAAATCCAATGGACACTTTCAAGCAATTAGAAGACCTGGTATTTTTAAGAGGACATCGCCCATTTTTTCCAAAGCCCTGATACGCACGCGTACAAGATGTACAACTGACTGCAAAGCTTTTATTCAATGTCTATAGATTGGACTTGCATTCCACCCCCACCCCCACCCCCCGGGGGGGGGGAGTAGATGTCGACAAGGATGTGATAACGATTGGAAGAGGTTTACGTTAAGGCAAAGAGACAGGAAGGCTTGGAAAGAAATTCTACATGAATATCCTATGGTCCTCTGGTCCTGTGGTCCTATGGTCCTGTGGTCCTATGGTCTTATGGTGCTATGGTCCTATGGTTCTATGGTCCTGTGGTCCTATGCTCCTATGGTCCTGTGGTCCTATGGTCTTACGGTCTTATGGTCCTGTGGTCCTATTGTCCTATGGACCTATGGTCCTATAGTCCTGTGGTCCTATGGTCCTATGGTCTTATGTTCCTGTGGTCCTATGCTCCAATAGGATTTGGAAAGTCAAGGAAGAGGCGTGTGTATGGATGATTGTGTGTGTGTGCATGGGTGACAGTGTTCTTATGTATGTGTATGTATCCATCTGTATTTTCTGTTTGTCTTTGTGTGTGAATTCTTCACACAAGCACAGATACTGTAAAAAAAAAAAGTTTGAAGTGCCATGCGTTTGTTCAATTCACGAAATGCCTCTAAACATGAATTAGTCCTAGTAAAAAAGATTTTAGAATCTTAGCTTCACTGTCCCTACATCCAAATAAGTCATCCGTCTGCCGCCTGGCCCTGGCCAAAACCTGTGAAAGGTGTTTTGGTAAAGAGCATTTAAAACAAATCTACACTGGATATGTATAAATAGTCTACAGTCTACAACATTTACAAAAACAAAACTTTTCATTGAATGGTATTAGCGTTCGTTCAGCCCGTGACAAAACCTCCAGCGATTCGCACGCGAGTTCCATCCCATCTCCACAACAGTGAGTTCAATGAAAGCGCTCACTACCAGCTAATTCACACAATTCTCAGAACTGAACCAGTTCGCGTTAAATCATGAGTGTAATTCCGGGGGGGGGGGGGGGGGAGAGAGTAATAAGGGTGGGGGTGGAACTACTTAAAAATACTTATAATGTAAACAATGAGCATAGGCATAAGTATTCGTAAGGGAGGTGGGGAGGGGTGAGTAGGTTTGAGGGGGGGGGGAAGGAGGTTCTGTCACACAGTAGAAATGAGTCGCCGAACTTCAATTGCAGCGGTGACCTTCACCTATTACAGTGGTTTTCAGCCTTCCTAATGCCGCGACCCTTTTAACGCAGTTCCTCATGTTGTGGTGACCCCCCCCCAACCATAAATTTATTTTCGCTGCTCCCTCTTAAATATATGTGTTTTCCGATGGTCTTAGGCGAACTCCGTGTAAGTGTCGTTCGACCCCTTAAAAGGGTCGCGACCCACAGATTGAGAACCGCTGACCTGTAAAGTACTTGGAGGATGACGTAACATGCCACTAAGAGGAAGGTCATCACTATTTTTAGAGATAGTTATTTTGAAAATAATAAGCAAATGTCCCCCATGACATCAATTCTATAGAATCAGCTGTTCCCAAACAACGAGCCATAAAATCACCTATGGCCTATGGAAAATAAAATAAAGGCACAATCATCTATGGACAATTAATTAAAGGCACAATCATCTATGGACAATTAATTAAAGGCACAATCATCTATGGGCAATTAATTAAAGGCACAATCATCTATGGGCAATTAATTAAAGGCACAATCATCTATGGGCAATTAATTAAAGGCACAATCATCTATGGACAATTAATTAAAGGCACAATCATCTATGGGCAATTAATTAAAGGCACAATCATCTATGGACAATTAATTAAAGGCACAATCATCTATGAACAATTATTTATACGTATAATAATCAATGCGCAAAATAGAATAACTTGTTTTTAAGGCACAAAACAATACAGAATGATATGTGAATTATGTGAACGTGGAACAGAACAATGCCTCGGGCAGATGTCGTTCTAGAAGACTTTGACATTGCTTTTTTGTGTGTGATTCTAGAAGACTTTGACATTGCCTTTTTGTGTGTGATTCTAGAAGACTTTGACATTGCCTTTTTGTGTGTGATTCTAGAAGACTTTGACATTGGTTTTTTGTGTGTGATTCTAGAAGACTTTGACATTGCTTTTTTTGTGTGTGATTCTAGAAGACTTTGACATTGCTTTTTTGTGTGTGATTCTAGAAGACTTTGACATTGCCTTTTTGTGTGTGATTCTAGAAGACTTTGACATTGCCTTTTTGTGTGTGATTCTAGAAGACTTTGACATTGCTTTTTTTGTGTGTGATTCTAGAAGACTTTGACATTGCTTTTTTTGTGTGTGATTCTAGAAGACTTTGACATTGCTTTTTGTGTGTGTGATTCTAGAAGACTTTGACATTGCTTTTTGTGTGTGATTCTAGAAGACTTTGACATTGCTTTTTGTGTGTGATTCTAGAAGACTTTGACATTGCTTTTTGTGTGTGTGATTCTAGAAGACTTTGACATTGCTTTTTGTGTGTGATTCTAGAAGACTTTGACATTGCTTTTTGTGTGTGATTCTAGAAGACTTTGACATTGCTTTTTGTGTGTGTGATTCTAGAAGACTTTGACATTGCTTTTTGTGTGTGATTCTAGAAGACTTTGACATTGCTTTTTGTGTGTGTGATTTTAGAAGACTTTGACATTGCTTTTTGTGTGTGATTCGCGTATTTTGCTGCTGTTTTTGTTGTTGTTGTGTATTTAACGCTTCATATCTTCGTATATGTTTAATGATACCCGCTCAATTTATGAAGGGAGCGCCCCCATAGTATAGTTCTGTTCTCACGGGGGGGGGGGGGGGAATGATAAAACAATTCCGAGAGGCAAAGGCGGCAAAGCTTACGTCGTTTTGCTGAAAGATCTTGGAAGGATTCGCTCAACTCTCTATCAGTGTTGATAAATTCTTTGAATAAGCCGCCAATCTTCTATTGCTGTAATTTGTATGGATATCAAGATTCCGGGATATATGGCATCGCTCTCAGATTATCAAGATTCCGCCATCTATATTGCATTCTAGTTCTCTAGACATCACGATTCCATCATCTATATTGCAAGATAGTTCTCTAGACATCACGATTCCATCATCTATATTGCAAGATAGTTCTCTAGACATCACGATTCCATCATCTATATTAGTGATGTCAATAAACTGCGATAGGGTTTTGACAAGATAAATGAATTAGATATCCTATGTTACTATGTTCAACAATGATGAATAGGTTGCCGAACCTTGACCTCGATTTAAAACATTCACTTTAATTCCGCGACTAATCAGAGAACATTCGCGCTTCAAGTCACAGTGTTTGGATGCGGTCGTGGGGGTCCATGGTGGAAGATATGGGAGCCCTCAGCAAGTCGAGTTACCCACGGCTCCAGGTCCAGGCCCAACTTGGCCTCTGAGAGGCCCCGAATGCAACTTAAACCCCCCACACTAAGTTAACTGGTTTAGCCAACTGGTTTAGCCAACACAATGTTAACTGATTTATTATTAGCCCACACAACCGTTAACTGGTATTGGCGACGCAATTTCAACTGACAGATATTTCACCGCCACTTTGTTTCGCCTCTCTGTTACCGCCCTCTTCCTTTCATGTCTTGGAAGGTCCAGCGCCGACGACCTGCTTGAGTGACGGACACCTCCCCCCACCCGCGCAGCGAGGACGTGACGCTAACGGTGTCCACCCATTCAGCGCCGCCGTATTGCTAATAGGGCGCTAACCAGGTCAAAATGGCGGGTCCTCTGTTTATGGCACCGCCGAGCGGGAGGGGGGGGGGGAGGAAGAGTAGGTGGAGTTAACGCCACCAAGACTGTGTTGATTTTCTTGAGTCACTCGATTCAGGGAAGATTGTAAAATCAAAGAAGTTCCTCCTCAAAACGCCGTAGTGGCTGAATCCACGTCCACGTGGCTACATTTGTGTGAGTGCTCGTGTGAGGTTGTGTGGCGGGCCGTAACGGTGTGTGAGCATGTGATGGTTGTTGGTATTGTCTTGGGAAGGGCAGAGGCGTAGCTAGGGCTAGGGGGGCACATGTCTTTGGTGTGCCACATGTCTTTGGTGCGCCACATGTCTTTGGTGCGATACATGTCCTTGGTGCGCCACATGTCCTTGGTGCGCCACATGTCTTTGGTGTGCCACATGTCTTTGGTGCGCCACATGTCTTTGGTGCGCCACATGTCTTTGGTGTGCCACATGTCCTTGGTGCGCCACATGTCTTTGGTGTGCCACATGTCTTTGGTGTGCCACATGTCTTTGGTGTGCCACATGTCTTTGGTGTGCCACATGTCTTTGGTGCGCCACATGTCCTTGGTGTGCCACATGTCTTTGGTGTGCCACATGTCTTTGGTGTGCCACATGTCTTTGGTGTGCCACATGTCTTTTGTGTGCCACATGTCTTTTGTGTGTCAAATGTCTTTTGTGTGCCACATGTCTTTTGTGTGCCACATGTCTTTGGTGTGCCACATGTCTTTGGTGCGCCCCGTAGCTTTTTTTAATTTCATTTGGAAGTGTGTGTGAGTGGATGGGGAGGGTAATAGGTGGGGGAGGTAATAGGTGGGGCGGGTAATAGGTGGGGAGGGTAATAGGTGGGGAGGGTAATAGGTGGGGAGGGTAATAGTTGGGGAGGGCAATAGGTGGGTAGGGTAATAGGTGGGGATCGGGTAATAGGTGGGGAAGGTGATAGGTGGGGATGGCAGTAGGTGGGGAGGGGTGATTTACTTTGAATATCACAAAGTTTAAAAAAAAAAAATTAAACTAAGTAACCTCTGAGCTCGACTCGGTGCTAAGTGTTAAGTCCACGTAGAACTACAACGCTCGTCATCCCAACGATGACCACGAGTCATAGAATGAGTTGGTCCCAGACCACTGGAGACTCTTCACGTAACTTGTCGTTAGACGACATCAAAGTCTTACATTTATGCACAATCTACCACGCGTCATTTACCTCTGGGAATAATGTCACGCCACCCCCCCCCCCACACACACACAAACCCCCACGCAGGGTGCCATTGAACTAATAATAAATCCATCCCGCGAAACAGAAAGACAAGAGTCTGTTTCATACGTCACGTCTCTAGAAAACCACCGTAACCAATCACAGTGCCCGGTAATATGTTATGCTAAAACATGTGCAGGCCTGCACAGCATACGGCGGATACGGCCCGCCTGCACCCACTTTGCGGCCCGCGAAGTAACGAAATATTATTTATTCTTATTATTTTCTTAATAGCTCCCCCCCACCCCCCAACCCCATTGTCATTTTTTTCGTTTGGCCCGCACAAGTTTTCATAAAGTATTACGGCCCAGCTTACATTTTGGGTTGTGCAGGCCTGTGTTAAACCATTGGGGGGCAGGGACCGCATGGGAGGTAATATTGTGTCAAAGTGGGATTTCTCATTTATTCAGCGAGCTAACAGCCCATAAGTCATTCTTATACTTATAAGACGCATTTTGATTATTATTTCCTAATAAGAATGGTTTTTTAACCCTCTTCCCCCCCCCCCTTTTTTTGGGGGGTTTGTCTAAGACATGCTTTTAAAACCCGTTTTACAATAAACTTACAATAAGCTTACAATAAACTTACAATAAACTTACAATAAGCTTACAATAAACTTACAATAAGCTTACAATAAACTTACAATAAGCTTACAATAAACTTACAATAAGCTTACAATAAACTTACAATAAACTTACAATAAACTTACAATAAACTTACAATAAACTTACAATAAACTTACAATAAACTTACAATAAACTTACAATAAGCTTACAATAAACTTACAATAAGCTTACAATAAACTTACAATAAACTTACAATAAACTTACAATACACTTACAATAAACTTACAATAAACTTACAATAAACGTACAATAAACGTACACTACATATCTTAGGAGTTCTATCTCTATAATATGACTTAACGAAACGCCTAACGAATGCTCCTAGAGCAGTGGTTCTCAACCATCCTAATGCCGCGACCCTTTAGTACAGTTCCTCATGTTGCGGTGACCTCCCAACCATACAATTATTTTCGTCGCTACTTTATAATAAATATGTGTTTCCGACGGTCTTAGGCGACCCCTGAGTAAGGGTCGTTCGACCCCCGCCCCTCCCCAAAGGGGCTGCGACCCACAGGTTGAGAACCGCTGTCCTAACGCCTAGAGCTTAACCACAGTTCAGGCTCAGAGTCCCAGAGTCAAAGAAACCATCGTCCAAACACAATAAATCGAATCAACTTTATTTGGTCGGCAGAGGCAAAGGTTGCAAAGGAGAGGGGGGGGGGGGGGGCTCGGAGATTTAAGATTTGAGGAGCCCAAAATTATGATGTGGGAAAAAAAAGAAGCTATCAGATTTTAATGCAGGGGCGCCAGGGGATACAAAATTGATAAGTGGCACGGGGGGCCTATAAAGTCACGCGACGGTTCTATGTGGCGGAGAGAATTGTAACACTTTCTAGAAATAACATATAGGTAATAAGTAGGCATCTTACAACGCCACCGATGATACATACCCCCCGTAGCCGTAGGTCTCGATTTCCACCCATAAAAATGGCGGTAAGACTCAATCTATAATGGCTTAATGCTCCGTCATTGCATTCTAAATCAAAGGGTTTCCGCTGGAGTCCCAATCGCCTGCCCGTGCTATTGTTTCAGGATCTGACGTATCAGAGTACAGCATTTAATCACGTGGTTAATTAAGTCCACCCTCTAAGAAAATTTATCTCAGCCGTCACGGAGACAAAAGCAGGAACCGCTACTCTACATGCTGGCTGCCCCGTCTTTTGATCACCGCTGTTTCCTCTGGATTGCTTATGTATGAACCAATTACCTCCCCCAAGGAAGCTTATTATCCGTTCCCCCCCCATGCCTTAGATTAGCTCGTCTGAAACAAGCAACGGTACGCCCTAGGCTAATCAGTAACAGAGGATATTTGACCACACGACTCCTTTAGCCCTCGTAGTCCGGGAATTTCTCCCCGTCTAATTAATGCACCTAATATGATATATATAGGCAGAACAGCTTAAAACACGGCTCGATGATTGGTACGGCAATTTAACATGTCTCAATGATTGGGACAGCAATTGTACATGTCTCGATGATTGGTACGGCAATTTAACATGTCTCATTGATTGGGACGGCAATTGTACATGTCTCAATGAGTGGTGCGGCAATTTAACATGCCTCGATGATTTGTACGGCAATTTAACCTTTCTCAATGAATGAATGATTGGGTCGGCAATTTAACATGTCTCAATGATTGGATCGGCAATTTAACATGTCGCAATGATTGAATGATTGGTACAACAATTTAACATGTCCCAATGATTGAATGATTGGATCGGAAATTTAACATGTCGCAATGATTGAATGATTGGTACAACAACTTAACATGTCTCAATGATAAGTAGAATAATTTGACATGATTCTGTGATATCGAAAACTATTTAACGTGGCACAGTTTTTGGTACAAGTATTTCACCTCAGACAATTTTCCAGTACAACAATCTGGGGTCTCATCAAAATATCTAGATACTCTTTATATAGACCAAATACACACAAGTAGATTTAGCCGTTCCCACCAATTTGTCTTGGCTGTGTGGTTACTTTGAACAAAAATGAGTTAGATCGCTGTACACAAGAATTTGATCGATGCGCACAAGAAGTTTTTTGATGCACACAAGTATTCGGTCGATGAACACAAGACTTTGTTCTATGTACTCAATAATTTGGTCTGTGCGGACAAGAATTGGTCGATGTACACACGAATTTTGTCGATGTACAAAAGTCTTTTGTCGATGTATAGAGAACTGATCGATGTACACAAGAATTTGGTCGGCGGTGTACGCTAGCGGCGCAAACATTTATTTGGTCAATCTGCACAAGAATTTGGTCGGTGTACATAATAATTCGGTCTACGTAAACTAGACGGGACAAAAGTTTGGTCAATGAACACAAGAATGCGGTCGATGTATAACTAAATGTGGGTGAAGTACAGAAATACCAGTTGAAATCATCGGTATAAATTATCACAATTAAACAATGAGCCACACTGGCCACAGGAACGTTTGATCCCTAGGATATCTAACGGGACAACAACTTGCGCCCTCTATTGAATTGAAACAAGGCGCTAATTTCTCGGAGATGCGGTCGTGGATTCAAACAAGCTTCAAGTAAGGGGGTCAATAGAAACGAAACAATTAAATAAACTCCCAGGTACAGTCAATAGAATTGAAACAATTTTACAATCCAACGATTGAGCGTACGATGCCAAATAATTGTAACTGGTGCACACAAAAAAGAAGAAAAAATCCCAAATTTTAATGGTTCTGATGTAAATGAAAAAAATAATCTTTTAAATAATTTTTTTTAAAAACCTCAAAACAGTTTCTTGAAAAAATCCTTTGCATTCATTTTTGTTTGCATTTATGAAATACGTACAATTTCATAAATGCAAACATTTATCATTTATGTAATTGTACGTGATTTACCATTTATGTAATTGTACGGGATTTACCATTTATGTAATTGTACGGGATTTACCATTTATGTAATTGTACGGGATTTACCATTTATGTGATTGTTAGCAAACTAATTTTTGGTATGGGAATTTTTTAAAATCAAACTTATCCCATGTAAAACTAATTGAAATTGACTAAAGATATAATTAAACCCAAATACGTCACAAATACAAAGCACATAGCAACAGCTACACAATTAATCTCCACACCAAAACACGCACCAAATAGAGCACAGGATATTTCTTTCATCTTCCCTTTGAAAAACTGGCGAGACCGATTTTTGGAGTTTGGTGGGTGAGGATGGGGCTGAATATTTGACAGAATCTGTTGTCGCTATCAACGAGTCTATGCGTCAAATTTCAGTTCGATAGGATGACGGATAGTGGGTCAATTAGCCTTCCGAATATTTTGCCGCAAACACACGAAACAAAAGTGGAGTCAATATAAAGGATTTTAAAAAAGATTGGAGGATGGGGTGGAATTTATTTTCTTTCCTATTAAATCACTTTTTTATCACATGCTCGTTATAAGATAAACTTTTGTGAGTGTTAAAATGTTAACTTTTCTGTTAACAAGGTTGAAAACAACCCGTTAAATTTATGGACAGAACCCGTTAAATTTATGGACAGTCCGTTAAAAGATTTTGACCCAAAATAAATTGTCCGCAAATTTTTAATGTCTGTTAAAAATTTAGGATTTCCGTAAAGAAATAAGACAATGTACACAATTTTTTATTTTTGAGGCGCAACAAAACGGGGTGCCTCAACTTTCATGGGCCGTGCACATATGCCAATCTTAACTTTCATGGGCCGTGCACATATGCCAATCTCAACTTTCATGGGCCGTGCACATATGCCAATCTCAACTTTCACGGGCCGTGCACATATGCCAATCTCAACTTTCATGGGCCGTGCACATATGCCAATCTCAACTTTCACGGGCCGTGCACATATGCCAATCTCAACTTTCACGGGCCGTGCACATATGCCAATCTCAACTTTCATGGGCCGTGCACATATGCCAATCTCAACTTTCACGGGCCGTGCACATATGCCAATCTCAACTTTCATGGGCCGCGCACATATGCCAATCTCAACTTTCACGGGCCGCGCACATATGCCAATCTCAACTTTCATGGGCCGCGCACATATGCCAATATGATGACACAAGCGGATGGTGTATTTGACCCACCCCTGCTGCTTATACTTATAAAGTTATATAACATTTCTTTTGGCATTCACACCCTCAATATCGCTTTTAAATATTTGTAAAATAGCAACACCGGTTTTTATAGTGACAACATTTTTGTTTCCAAACAAATAATTTAGGAGGAGGGGAGCGAGAGTAGGGGAAGGGGGTGGTGAGCTCCGGTAAACATCAATCATAATACAAACATTGTTTAATTTATTATTATTTTTAAAAAAATAATTAAATAGTATTAAGACATTAAAAACGTGCAGTCATCTATATAATCTATATACCCATTGGCGTAGCGAGATACTGTGCCGCCCGGGGTGGACTTTGAATTTGCCGCCCACCCCCCCCCTTGAAAACACTACACATAAATATAAATACATAAATATATATATATATATATGTATATATATATGTATATATATATATATATAATATATATAGATTATATATAGTTATTTTTGGTCCAGTGAAACCTTTCAAATAACGAGGTTCAAAATAGCGATGTCCCTGTCTGATGCACTAAATCGCCCAGGAACGGAAAAGGGGTGGGGTGTGTGTGTGTGTGGGTGGGGGGTTAAGGGCTCCGAAGGCTCCCAAGCCACAGTGGTGGCAAGGGACTGGCGATCATTGAGCTCCTCCACGATTTTTTGTGTATGTTTATATATATTATTCCAACCGTCACATAGGCCTATATTATTCCAACCGTACCATGTCACATAGGCCAGCACTTAGCTTACTTTAAATCATTGAGCGTCATCAAATGAAATCATCTCTCAGATTCCGCCCTTCGATGACCACCTCCCTAGTAGTGTCGATGACCACCTCCCTAGTAGTGTCGATGACCACCTCCCTAGTAGTGTCGATGACCACCTCCCTAGTAGTGTCGATGACCACCTCCCTAGTAGTGTCGATGACCACCTCCCTAGTAGTGTCGATGTCCACCTCCCTAGTAGTGTCGATGACCACCTCCCTAGTAGTGTCGATGACCACCTCCCTAGTAGTGGACGGCAGTAGTGGACGGCAGTAGTGGACGGCAGTAGTGGACGGCAGCAGTGGACGGCAGTAGTGGACGGCAGCAGTGGACGGCAGCAGTGGACGGCAGTAGTGGACGGCTTGGTGTTTGTATTCTACTACGCTTCTTTTCCGAATTGACAATGTTTTAATTTTACTGGGTCAGAATAAAAGACAAAATACACCTTCTAGAATTTAGCCAATTAAGAGTTCAAATATCTTATAATAATGAGCAGTAATTGATAGTAAAATTAAACTATGCGTCATATTTTCTGCGTCAAAAATGCCTCCCACCCTTATAAAAAGGTGAACCCCCCCAGTGACGTAGTGAGGGGGGAGCAAGGGGGGCATCATGCCCCGGGCGCTACTCACAAAGGGGCGCCAAATGGTATATTTTACTATATATTGTATGGTTTTTTAATAAAGGGGGGCGCTAAAAAGGTATTGTACCCCGGGCGCGAGTTAAGCTCGCTACGCCACTGACCCCCCCCCCTTTTTTTTTTCATACGCCACTGTCTATACCGACAGACATACCCGTACGGATATAATTATTTGGCTAAGCAATGGACCTAACTTGTTTAATTCCCTGTACAGACGTATACCTATACAGACGTGAAGACATGGACATAATATAAAGTTGCTACGCTAGACGGCCAGGGCTATAGACTTTTTTTGTACGTGTCTGCTGCCGATGTCAATGACTTCGACAACAAAAATGGCGACCAAGTAAAAACTAAATTTATGCTTAAAACGGCAACAAATGTCTGGGCCAATCAAGCCAATGTTATACCAATCGAGGCACATATGCAGGCGACTTTATAGGTGATCAATTGCATGAATGTAAAAAAAAAAATATATAATTGAAATTTAAAAAAAAATTAAAAAAAGTATTGTCCGGGCATGAAGATCATGTTACCATCACTCGCAGGTCGTGACACTGTCGAGAATTGGCGTAGGAAGCCCACTGCGGAGTGGGAGGGGGGGGGGTACTTTTTCCTATATGGAGGGGTGGCATTTCCGGTCGACTGCAGAATTTGTTTTTGCGTGGGCTTCGTGGTCGAGGCTGCCAAAATTCTTGACCCTCCCCGGGTGGCACTAACCCTAGCTGCGCCACCGCTGTAGGGACCTGTTTGTTTTAAAAGGTCCAACTGCCTATCTCGTTGGCTGACAAATTTTTTAACAGGAATAGATTGTGTGCGCCTGTGTGGTTTTATATGGGAGGAATTTTGGAAGCAGCCACAGTGTCGCATTAAGACCAGCAGTGACATTTTGCTTTTCCACAGGGGCGTACCTATATCTAGAAGTTGCAAAGTAGTCGACAGCCAGGGCCACGCGTGGCACTGAGGAGAAGTAACGTCGCATAGATCAGCGGTTCTCAATCTGTGGGTCGCGACCCCTTTGGGGGTCGAATGACTATTTCCCAAGGGTCGCCTTAGACCATAAGAAAACACATAAACTCCACAGTTGTGAAGTAGTAAACAAAATAATTTTGTGATCGGGGGTCGCCACAACATGGGGAACTGTATTAAAGGGTCACGGCATTGGGAAGGTTGAGAACCACTGGCCTAGATGATGAGTGCGTGGTTTTTTTTTGGTGGGGTGGGGAGTGTTCTTTTGAGGAATGAATACCGGATGGTATTTAATCAAGGTACACCACTGCTCACCCCTCCCTCACCGATGCTCACTCCTCCCTTGCATATAATAATCCGAGTATCTGCCACTTTGAATTCGAGTCAACCATTTGTTAAATATAAAATTGAGAAATGAAAACAATAATTTGATTGAAAACAATTTTGTCAATTAGTCACTGACAAACTTAGTTGTCATCAAAACACGAAAGGTTCTCACAATCAACAATTGTTGATTAAGATTTTACCAAAAAAAAAAAAAAAAAAAAGCTAACGACTTGTGTTATTTCCCTTTAATTTGTCTTCTCTCCCCTTAAGTCTTTAAACTATTTGTGGATTTTTGTCGCAGTTCCCATCTCTAGTAAGCTCTCCATTATGCCATTAAGTTAAGTATTGAAGTGAACGATCGAATACCCCCCCCCCCCCCCCCCGACAAAACCCACATAAAATATATAATGATTAATAAATCAATTCAATATTTGGATTTCTAGTGGAGTTGGCCCTAAATAAGACGCGAAACCCGGCAGGCATGTGCCCACTTTGCGCCCTTTTATGTCAAACCGGCACGAGGTTTTAATTTAATAATAATTGCCTAGTTTAAAATATGGCCTAGGCACGCACCAAAGCCTTCGTTTAAACAAAACAACACATTATGTAAATGTTGGCATGCTGCCATCGTCTGTGTATTTTGATGTCTTGTCAAGAGCTATCTGCCCCTGTGCGATGACGTCCTTTTGTTTACATTCCGGTGCCGAGCAGGATCAAGTCTGCAACTATATATAAATATATTTATTAATTTTTTTGTTTGTTGATGATTTCACATTGGTATTGACATGTGACGTGATGTGTCTGCGTGCAGGACCCCACCAGGCGTGTTAACCGTTTCACCACAATAATAAATCTAGTGCATGGCCTTTTAAAATACCCGGTTGGGTGACAATTATCATAAACGATGATGGCAATTCAATCTGGCAACAAACGTGGACTCGATTGCAGACTCGAATTTCCTGGCTTATTGTTTAGTCACTCTGAGCTCCCTGTGAACTTATTATTGAAAACGATCATATTGTCAAGAGTCAGTGGAGCTGGACAGAGAACAGAAATAAACCAAATAAGACAAACTGACACTTGCCCCACCAAGACTCACTGCAACCACTGTGTCGAGACACATTTCAACCCATGTATCAAGACACATTTCATCCCTTGTATCAAGACATTTTCAACCAGTGTGTCAAGGCATTTTATGAATCAAGGCACCTTTCAACCTCTGTTACGACTGTGTCAAGACATTTGTTTAACCATTGTCAAGACACATTTCAATGACTGTGTCAAGACATTTGTTTAACCATTGTCAAGACACATTTCAATGACTGTGTCAAGACATTTGTTAAACCATTGTCAAGACACATTTCAATGACTGTCAAGACATTTGTTTAACCATTGTCAAGACACATTTCAATGACTGTGTCAAGACATTTGTTAAACCATTGTCAAGACACATTTCAATGACTGTCAAGACATTTGTTTAACCATTGTCAAGACACATTTCAATGACTGTGTCAAGACATTTGTTTAACCATTGTCAAGACACATTTCAATGACTGTGTCAAGACATTTGTTTAACAATTGTCAAGACACATTTCAATGACTGTGTCAAGACATTTGTTAAACCATTGTCAAGACACATTTCAATGACTGTGTCAAGACATTTGTTAAACCATTGTCAAGACACATTTCAATGACTGTCAAGACATTTGTTTAACCATTGTCAAGACACATTTCAACGACTGTGTCAAGACATTTGTTTAATCATTATCAAGACACCTTTCAACAGCATCAATATATTTTTTTACCACTGTGTCAAGACATCTTTTAACGACTGTCAATGGTCTATGTTTACAAGTTCTGATAAAGTAGACTAAAAGGCCAGTCTGTCAATGTTTAATCAGTGCAAAAGGTTGTCTATGTTTAATCAGTGCAAAAGGTTCTGTCTCACCCACTTGACATGACAACAATTTAAACAAACTCAAACATAACTGGACATGACCACCATTTAAATAGACTCAAACATAACTGGACATGACAACCATTTAAATAGACTCAAACATAACTGGACATGACAACCATTTAAATAGACTCAAACATAACTGGACATGACAACCATTTAAACAGACTCAAACATAACTGGACATTACAACCATTTAAACAGACTCAAACATAACTGGACATGACAACCATTTAAAATTAAACAGACTCAAACATAACTGGACATGACAACCATTTAAATAGACTCAAACATAACTGGATATGACAACCATTTAAACAGACTCAAACATAACTGGACATGACAACCATTTAAACAGACTCAAACATAACGGGACATTATTGTACGAAGTTTTATTAAGCGTAGTACCCCCACCTAGGACTGGTCTCAACACGCTGTACATATAATTTAGTAAACATGATCATGATGAAAAAGGCTAGATAACGGCACAACGTGCCCTTGTAGATGACAACAAGGCCACCACCACGAGATGGACGAGGAAATGACCGGGCAGAATAACCAGGCGGAGCGAGATCGGCGCACTTCCATTCATCACTTGTCTATCGAAACCAGGTCTCCTGCATAAACATAATGTCAATCTGCCGGAAGGTGAATAGGTGTTAATGCGAATGAGGTTGGCTGGGTCAGAAAAGCGGAGAGTAAGCCTTGACGACGAAGGAGTGCCAAGTTGTTTTATTTCTATTTTCCGTCTACCACGATGGATACGCTTCCGGGGCAGGCCTCGACCAATGGACAGTTCCTTCAGGCGACATACGAGGTCAGCGGTCAAGTGCATATGCTGGGCATTCATTGACAATAGGCGATCACGTGTGTATATCATCGTCCGGTCAACAAAGATGGTGGCAATTTTCAGAGCTGCACCAATTAAAATTGCATGTGATCAAGAGCACGAGCCTATACATGCCTGTAGGGCGTAGTCTCGTTCTCAAGACAGAACCTAGTGCCCTGAATTGAATTTGTTATTATTAAAACAATAATGACAGAAACGCTTTCCTGTTTTTTGTCATCAAATTCAATATACAAACATTTCTAAGGCAGCCATCTTGATGCTCGCCGGAAGTTCTATGACAACCATTTAAACAGACTCAAACATAACTGGACAAGACAACCATTTAAACAGACTCCAACATAACTGGACATGACAACCATTTAAACAGACTCAAACATAGCCCCCTCTGTGGTGGACTCAAGTTTTTATTTTTTCTTTCTGTTCCAACACCAACAAGAAGAAAGCTAAAACAAAAGGTGCACCACTTTGTACAAGGATTTAAAAAAAAAAATAATACAAAAAATAAAGAAACTAATTCTTTTAGATTAAAACCAGTTATACACAGACATGATGTCATCACATTAGTGACGGAGATCAACATGGAATTGATAGAAATCAACACCTGAAAATATCGTCACACCACTGTTTAACATAGAAATTATATCCATCAAATCATAGTTAAAACAATTTAAGAAAAAATTTTAAATAAAAATAAAAAAACCTCATAAAACACCGAAGACCAGAAGCTAGAAATTAAAAAAAACAAAAACATTTGAAACAAGATTCTTGCTGTCATTGATACCAAAATGTGTAAAGCTGTTTACGATGAACTGTTATAAAGTCGTTCCAGAGGGGGAAAAAAAGCAACAAAAAGGCGATACATTAAAACTTAATACGGTAATGAAATCTTCACGACAACGTCGCACAGAAATTAAAAATAAAACCAAACCAAATCCTAACGCAGTATTTGCGTAGGGTTGCGGGGCGGCAGACAACCAAACAGCAGAATAAAGGATATGTGCCCGGCTTTGTCAGACACGAGGGTGTGAGGAAAAACCAACCAACCAAGGATATTTTTAATTTTCTCAATAGCAATTACTATCCCCACCATGTACGATTTATAATTAACAATATCTTTTGAGTTACGGGGCATGTTAGTTCAAATCACCTGATCACTGCCTACTGTTAAATGGAAACAATGTTGCATGAATTTGTCTCTGCAATACTAACCTGTTGCATTAATCAATTTTTGCACTGACCGGTTCAAACAAAAAAATCTGCCATTGCATTTTTTAATTAATCAAACTTTGCCGTACTGTACTGTTACACTACCCCCATTGTTACACTACTCTACTGTTACATGACCCCACTGTTACACTGCTCTACTGTTACACTATCCCATTGTTACATTACTCTACTGTTACATTACCCCATTTTTACATTACTTTACTGTTACTCTACTTTACTCCATCTTTGCATTCACCCATGCTGATTAAATCATATTCAAACTTATGGCTCGACAAAGAGGCCAGTATTTAGTCAAATTTTAAACAAACAATTTTAAAGAAAATATTTCAAGAACACATATCTGTTTTTGAACATGTAAAATTAAAAAAAAAAAATTTCTATTAAATGTTTGATTAATGCATAAAATTTTTTTGGAATCTAGGAGGAAGGTCATTCATATAACTGTCCCTGTTCTTATTAAAATATCTTTGTCCACCTCTGCGATTTCCTCTGTTCTCCGTCCTGAAATGGTCAGGTCTCCCTTCATAGTCTTGCCTTTCTTGTCCATAATGGTATCCTTGTCTTTCTTGACCGTGATATGCTTGTCTGGGTCGTCTAGGAGCCTGATCATAATGATAGTTGCCTTCGGGGGGATAATCTTCATAGCGTTGCCTCCCTCCTCGCCTGCTAACTGATCTTCGGCTTTGACGTTGCCTGCCTTGTGTCCTAAAGTTCTCCTGCACCAGTTTGCCGTAGTCTTGTGCTGGGGTTGGTTCAATGTCCAAAACACCTTCCGTCACTTCCTGATCCCCATCAGTTCCCTCTCGTGTGTCTGGGTTACCTTCCCCTTTCTGCAATAACATCATAAGCAAACAAGTTACTCAGAGGTCAGAAAGGTTCAACTTTAAAATTACGTTCAAATGTTTCAACCTCAGATAATCCCATTAGGCTTACCAACGTCAACTCATAAAGGAGTTAAAAGGCTATTTTCACAAACTTTTCACTCACTTCATTTACGCATTTTTTCTTTCAATTCAGTTTGCTGGCATTACTAATTAAATTCTGTACATCATCCACTTACCGATTTCAAAAACACATGCAATCACAATTTATGTTAGCCAAATGATGTGTTCAACATAACATTAGCCTAATGATGTGCTCAACATAATGTTAGCCTAATGATATGCTCAACATGTTAGCCCAATGATGTGCTCAACATGTTAGCCCAATGATGTGCTCAACATAATGTTAGCCCAATGATGTGCTCAACATAATGTTAGCCTAATGATGTGCTCAACATAATGTTAGCCTAATGATGTGCTCAACATAATGTTAGCCCAATGATGTGCTCAACATAATGTTAGCCCAATGATGTGCACAACATAATGTTAGCCCAATGATGTGCTCAACATAATGTTAGCCCAATGATGTGCTCAACATAATGTTAGCCCAATGATGTGCTCAACATAATGTTTGCTCAATGATGTGCTCAACATAATGTTAGCCTAATGATGTGCTCAACATAATGTTAGCCCAATGATGTGCTCAACATAATGTTAGCCCAATGATGTGCTCAACATAATGTTAGCCTAATGATGTGTTCAACAAAATGTTAGCCTAATGATGTGTTCAACATAATGTTAGCCTAATGTGTTCAACATAATGTTAGCCTAATGATGTGTTCAACATAATGTTAGCCTAATGATGTGCTCAACATAATGTTAGCCTAATGATGTGCTCAACATAATGTTAGCCTAATGATGTGCTCAACATAGTGTTATCCCAATGATGTGCTCAACATAATGTTAGCCTAATGATGCGCTCAACATAATGTTAGCCTAATGATGTGCTCAACATAATTTTAGCCTAATGATGTGCTCAACATAATGTTAACCCAATGATGTGCACAACATAATGTTAGCCCAATGATGTGCTCAACATAATGTTAGCCCAATGATGTGCTCAACATAATGTTAGCCCAATGATGTGCTCAACATGATGTTAGCCTAATGATGTGTTCAACATAATGTTAGCCTAATGATGTGCTCAACATAATGTTAGCCTAATGATTGTTTCAACATAATGTTAGCCTAATGATGTGCACAACATAATGTTAGCCCAATGATGTGCTAAACATAATGTTAGCCCAATGATGTGCTCAACATAACGTTAGCCCAATGATGTGCTCAACATAATGTTAGCTCAATGATGTGCTCAACATAATGTTAGCCCAATGATGTGCTCAACATAATGTTAGCCCAATGATGTGCTCAACATAATGTTAGCCCAATGATGTGCTCAACATAATGTTAGCCTAATGATGTGTTCAACAAAATGTTAGCCTAATGATGTGTTCAACATAATGTTAGCCTAATGTGTTCAACATAATGTTAGCCTAATGATGTGTTCAACATAATGTTAACCTAATGATGTGCTCAACATAATGTTAGCCTAATGATGTGCTCAACATAATGTTAGCCTAATGATGTGCTCAACATAATGTTAGCCTAATGATGTGCTCAACATAATGTTAGCCTAATGATGTGCTCAACATAATTTTAGCCTAATGATGTGCTCAACATAATGTTAGCCTAATGATGTGCTCAACATGATGTTAGCCTAATGATGTGTTCAACATAATGTTAGCCTAATAATGTGTTCAACATAAACTTAAGTACCCGTATTTAGAGAAATTTAGGGTAATAAGGGGGAGATAACTGCGACCAGTTTAGCAAACAAGGACATGAGTGAAACAAAGTATGGGGGGAAAACTTGAAAAAAAAAAAGAACGCAACAAAACTAGGAACTAATCAGCAAGAAACCTTCATCAGCGAACAAGCAAAAGTAAAAACATAATTCAATAAAAAAAAATATCACAGCAGAAATGTAGTGTTCGTTATTTCACTAATTGCAAACCTCTGCGTGATGTTGACAGTCTGAATGTCACATTGCAAATCTCTGCGTGATGTTGACAGTCTAAATGTCACATTGCAAATCTCTGCGTGATGTTGATAGTGTGAAAGTCACCTGCATATCATTCATTTTTTTTTTAAATAAAAAAATTTGGTCCTTAACAAGAAAATTGATTTTAAAACTTGCTATCGAGATCAGATTACAAGGTGTACGGTCATCATTCTAAAAATATTTTAGAAACATAATAAAACATAGCCCACCTGAAACTTGTTAAATTGAGAAACTATGGTGTCCTTTTTCCTTGAACATTCTTCCTGTAAATTTCTGAATGCATCCAGTACCGCATATTGATCAGACCACTTCCTTTGTAACGTCACATTATTGAACAGAATGTTGAAATCTGTGAAGGCATTGAGAAGCTTGGACACATCAAACCTCACTTCTGTATAAATCTTTGAATTTTCCTCTACATTATGGCTGATCAGGAACCGTTTGACAACATCTAACGCAGAGTGTATCTGAAAGTTAGAAATAAAGTGGTTTGGGCGTGGGGGAATTTATAAAACTCGATTGCATTTATAGACTACGATACCGTTTTTTTTTCTTTCTTTTTACAAATAATACAACTTTTTAAAGAGAGCTTCTGTGTTTAAATTTAAACAATTTTTTTTTTTAATTTAACCCTTTAAGAGTCATAAAGTTGTTTAAATGCCACATAGTCTTTGTACAATTTAACACTTAGTTGTAAGAGTACTAACGTGAGAGCCATAAATTTGTTTAAATGCCACAAAGTCTTTGTATGCTTTCTGGTGAGCCTCAGTTCTGTTGTGGACATCCCTGGTCTGCAGAACTGGGACATCGGAGATGTCTGCGCCATGGAATGCAGAATTCAAGTCTTGTTTATATCAAGGGCATATCTGGTAACACAGCAACACCACCCCCTCCCACACAAAAAAACACACACTTTTTCCCCCCATGATTAAAATCAACTATAATTTTCTCTTCTCAACTAAAGACCTAACTTCTATTAGTACTTTAAAACACTAGGAAACTACAAACTGAATTGTTCACTGAAGATACTTAGAAGTATAACTGTGTTATCTATGCACACTGTTAGTGAAACTTAATAACTATAACCTGATAGGCTGTTTACACGATCCCATACAGATAGCACATCATGTCGTACACCTAATCGGATAGGCTGTTTACACAATCCCATACAGATAGCACATCATGTCGTACACGTAATCTGATAGGCTGTTTACATGATCCCGTACAGATAGTATTTATAGACTACAGTCCCGTTTCATGTCATAGATGTAAAGTGGATCAGATTTAATGAGGGACACTTTAATTCTTTACTTACAAATTTCACTGAATTAATTCAGCAAGGCTCAATCAGCTCTACCAGAGTTCTAGCATACCTTGACTAGAACTAGAAGGATCTACATCAGCATCTAACTGTTCTAACATACCTTGGCTAAAAGTAGTATCAACAACACTATCTAGAACGGACGCTTGTTCAATATCAAATTTTTTCAACTGAGATTTAAAAAAATTAAAGTATGTTTTAAAGGGAAGGTGCGATGAAAAATGGGGAAAATGCAAACCTACAAAAATTTAATTTTTTTTTTTAACGATTTATTCCATTCAAACAAACTTCAGTTCGAACATTTTGGTTTGGCACTAATTTCGGGGTACAGTTCTAACATACCCTCACTAGAAAGATCTACATCACCATCTGTTGATTCAAATCTTGTACCACATATTCCACAGGACTGACTACTTATGGTGTAATTTCGAAACAGTTCTTCCCATTCAAAGTTCTTGTACGATTTTCTCTCCAGCCTCTTGAGCATGACATTAACTTTGAGCAGGCGAATGATTTTCTGGAAAAGAGGAGGTTGGGGGGGGGGGGGGGCACAACAAATAGAAAATGAGGAGACATAAAATAAAGTAAAATCCCTTCTCAGGCCCGACTATTTCAAGAGTTACTTTCTGATAAACCTAACCAATGACCCAACTATTTTAAGCTACTCTTACTTTCTGATAAATGATAAACCTAACCAATGGCTGAACTATTTCAAGTGTTACCTTCTGATAAACGTTACCAATGACACTTCACATTATTACCTTAATAGAAGCTTTCTTCTTCTCCTCCTCTTCAATGGCCAACTTCTTGGCCTCCATTTTCCTCAGGTCCTCTTCATCCATGGCCTCCATCATTTCCGGCTCATCTCCAAGGACAGGTGCCTGAAAGAGTTAAATGGCAGTTTACATTTTGTGCATGTTTGTTCAACATTTCATCACTGAACACTACACTGATATGGGGGATGTCTGAATACACCATAGCGCCATGAGGGATGTCTGATTACACTACACTGATATGGGGGATGTCTGATAACACTACACTGATATGGGGGATGTCTGACTACAATGCCATGGGGGATGTCTGATTACACTACAATGCCATGGGGGATGTCTGATTACACTACAATGCCATGGGGGATGTCTGATAACACTACACTGCCATGGGGGATGTCTGATTACACTTCACTGCCATGGGGGATGTCTGATTACACTACACTGCCATGGGGGATGTCTGAATTACACTACACTGCCATGGGGGATGTCTGATTACACTACACTGCCATGGGGGATGTCTGATTACAAAAATTATTGAGAGAATAACATGCTCAGATTACCACATTACACAAGTTACTTTTAATCTTTGTTAACTAAGTATTTGTAGCAATTCTTTGAATCGCAAAATTGACAAAGGTTTAAAAAAAATTTTTTTTTTAACGATTTAAACTCATTGGTTACGTAGTAGTCAATTTTCACAAGCGATAAAAATAATGATACAATATATCCACCTGAGCTTGCTGCAGATCTTGTAGATTGATGTTTGAAAAACTTTGCTTGGAATACTCTGTTACTTGAAACTCCTTCCAGCTGACTGGGCAGCTGGCACGACCCAGCCACTGGCACTGGAACACATTCACATGACCTCGGGTTCTTATGTAGGCCATTGCCGCCACAGCAACGTCCTTGTATGTTGCAGCCTTTTTTATATCATTTAAGAAAAGTTCTAGGGATGACGGCATTGATTCTGTAACCAGGAGCTGTCATGAAGACGGGCAAAGATTTTAAAAAAAATATTTATTTTATGCATTAAGAAATTTTTAATTTTTTAAAATTAAAATTTTTAAATCACTACCCGGTACTTAAACAGTGGATTTTTTCCTATGCCAAATTTTGCTGTGAATGCAAATAGATTGGTTACACTGGTTCAACACATCAAAACAATATAATAGTAAAGATATATTCCGTATGGAACAATGGTAAACTTGGGGTTTTGAATATTTTCAGGTTTTCAAATTTTCAAAAGGTTTAAGTAATTATTTTTTTTAACAAATATGCAAAGACATTCATATCGTAGAAAAAAAACTATTAGTTTGAGAGAATCTGCAGAAGTTTGAAAACTAATTTAGCACTTATGAAACCTAATCACTGGGGCATTAGATGTGTGTATTAAAACCGAAACAGACCTTGAATAGTTGTATCCTAATTGGCACCTCATAGTCTGATGAGACAAAACCTTCTGGTATATTGAGTAGGATGATGACAGTGAGAAGTAAAACACGTTCGGCAAGTGCATACTGGGGTGGGCTCGATGCACACAAATCATTGAAATGGTGGATTAAACTGAAAGTACTGTGCAGAAATATGAATAATAATGATATTCCTATTTACTCATCAGACAATCAATTTTAAGCCTTTCTTTAATTATATTTTAAACGGCCAAGCAAATTTTCTATTTAAGTTGATCTTTTAGATAAGCTAACATTTAATTCAAATAAATGAAAATAAAATTTAGTCCAATTACCGAGACATTACAGTGACTATATGGTAGAGGTTTATTTTAATCAAATTTGATGAAAGGCTGCGACTATTCGCACCAGGGTATCAGAAGTGAGAGGTTGGGATTAATGGGTCCGGGTCCCTTTAGACTAAATCCCATTCGGATGTCATTTGTGGTAGTTTATTTTAGTTAAACTGAAGAAGTAAGTTTACAAACATACGGTCCATTCAAGTATCTTTCATTTGACACCTCATTTCGTCTTACAAACCAAACAATAATATTTTAAATAGTTTTTTTAATCCCAACCTCTCACTTCTGATACCCGGGTGCGAATAGCCACTTCGTTGATGAAAATACAAATAATGAAAGCATTTTTCAGTTTTGAAAAAACAACAATTTTGAAACAGTTCTTGCTTGCAAAGTACCGTACGCAATCTCTGTTCAATCTTCTCACCTCTAGTGTTATTATTACATATCACAAATAATAATGCTCTAGGTATCTATTTATGGCTGGCTGTGACGCTGTGTTCAATGGGCAGACAAAATAGAATTCCCAGAAGTAAGCACTAATTGGGATTCTTAGAAAGTGTGTTACTTGACTGCATGTGTTGTCAAGTAGCTTGGGTAGATGGGAAGTTCATGCATTGCCGCCGCCAATGTTTGGCGGGTCATTTCTAGTATATATATATGTGTGTGAATATTTTCTAATGCATGGAAGATAATGTTTTGGCTGAGCTGATGCTGTGCTAAG
Organism: Omphiscola glabra; assembly: GCA_964017045.1. Classification (NCBI taxonomy): domain Eukaryota; kingdom Metazoa; phylum Mollusca; class Gastropoda; family Lymnaeidae; genus Omphiscola; species Omphiscola glabra. The sequence continues at coordinate 10,964,022 of OZ024806.1, read as the reverse complement.
TTTTGCTTATGCTGAAAAAGCATAGTTTTTGGGTACCTAAATTCATTGTTCCCAACAAGGAAGTTGCAGAGATGCTCTTGTCTTTTGAACATGGGTTTGATCTCATGGCGCTCATATTGTATCACCAGTCCTTGTATGGTACTATCTCCCATCAAAGTATTGACTAGGTTAACATTGGCAAACATGGTGCTGGTCACATAGAAGGGAGGTTTCAATGGATTTGTGCGGCTTCCCTGGAGACAAATTGAAATTCAGTTAAAAAACAAATCCATTTTAAAAAAAAATCAAATTAATGTTAAGTTGACATACAACATGGTATAGGATGGCTAATTTTTATGCTAGAGAAATACTTCAGATGTCTTGTGTTTAAATTTGTATAATTGTAAAATGTTGTCTTGGTTAAAACATGTATTTAATTATGTGTTGAAAATGAATACATACAATGCAATAAAAAAATATTTCCATTTATTTGGATCAGTAAGATAATCTTATTATCTTATATAGTAGTAAATAATATAAAACTTGCATTATCAAAACCTTGTGTAGCGTAGGTTGATATGAACTTGTTGAGACTGACTAAGGTAAATAAAAGAAAGAATATCAGCCGGAAACTGGAAATACTTCAGAGCAGTAACAAAATACTCTGGAGTAAAAACATTTAAAAAAAAAAAAAAAAAAAGAACAAAGAAAACTATTGATAAAACAGTTATCAGAACAGTAGAACCATAAGCCAGTGATAGTTAGACCCTAACAAAAACAGCAGAAGACCTACTAAACACATGGGAGAGAAAATATATGGACAAACAAAAAGGATGAATATGGCTGGAGAACACAATGGAATTGTATACTCTATATCAGGATCCCACACTAGTAGCAGAAATAGAAAGGGCAGGTGCCCTGGGCGAGACACTTAGGAAAAAAAAATCAAAATAAAAGAGCGTACCATCAAAATCCCAGAGGAAAACGGCTCAAAAGCAGAGCTAGGCTCACATGGATAGAAAATGTGGAAAAATACAGCAGCTAGGAAGCCAAGCATGGAAAAGAAAAGTGTCAAGGGTATGAGAATCACTGTTGTTATGCTTGGTATGGAAAACATGTTTAGTGTATAGATTATGTGTGTGGTTGTGTCTATTGTGTGAGATACTTGTGACGTATTTGCGTAGGGGGACATTAGCTAATCTGAGTGGAAGGAAGTGGTGAGGCAGGCCAAAGCCCTAAATGGGCTGCAGTGCCACAGGGATGGATGGGATGGATTAATCTAATACTCTCAGGTGCAGACAAAACTTGGTGGCAGGATACCTTGGAAGGGAGGTAATTGTGGCGAAAAGTACGTTGTCTAGGAGATTAGGTCCCTTCTGTAGCCACAGAATATCGTTTCAGAGTCTACAACTCCGTTTCTTAAGCTTCTGGAAAGCTGGTACTTGTACATTTTCCTGGCTCCTATAAAGCCGATAGTTTAAAAGGAAAAACCACGCAACGTCGTTTAAGAGTCATCGAATATGTTTATTACTTGTTGAAAATATAAGTGTTCAAACACAGCACCTTCTATTGAATAGTCATGTGAAGTGACTAACAAATCCAATGAATACACAAAACAGCATCATAAAGTTATACTAAGTCCTCACTCCAAAACACTCTGTCGAATCCACACGCAATAATAAATCGTTCTCTCTCTAATAATAACCTGTCTCTCCTTTTATACCATTATTGCCCATGCACTCGTGATAACAAGAAAAATGTTCACATTCATTCACCACTCTAATGTTTTCACAACTCACAACAAACACTTTCTCCCCTGGGTCCCCCCCCTGCCAAGACGGTCATACTCGTGAAAAAATATAGCCAATACCACGAGCACTCTCTTTCCGCCCCCCCAAACACACACAAAAAAGTAACCACACAATCTGACCGTGACAGTAATAAAACTACTTTTAAGGGAGAATACACAGGGCCGACCCTAACAATTGCGGGGCCCTATGCGAAACAGATTGCGTGGGGCCCAGTCTGGGTAGGAATAAGGATAATAAGTGAAAATTAAGATTTTGTATTAGAAAATAAATTCGGGGCGGGGCCAATGAAAGTGCGGGGCCCACTGTGGCCGCATAGGTTGCAGTGGCCTAAGGCCTGCCCTGAGAATACAGATCCTAAATTTGAAGAAATATTTTTCTTACGCAGTAGCTTTTTAGCTGTATACATTTACAATTCTAACATTGGTGTGAACATTTCCCTCTGTCCAAACAGGACACTCTCACCACGCTCTACTTACGACAGCAACTTGAGCAATGAAGAACCACAGCAGACAGAAATGGAATTCCATCCAAAAGACCAGGTGCTCCATTGCTGGCATCAGCGGAAGTATGTTGCGTTTGCCAAGTATGCTGATCATTTTGCTGAAGCAAAACACAGCTTCTTTAGGGTCTTGTTTATTTTTCAGAAACTCCATAGACTCGATGAGACGGGTGCCAATTGTCTCCACCATTACTTTATTATCAGATCTGCTACGGCTTGGTTTGAAGAGGGCATACTTCTTCCCTTTGTGAAACCAGGGCTTTACATTGGTCATGAGCTGTTTCTGAAATGTATCAAGCATTTTGATGAAGTTAGATTCTTAATGTGGTTTTAAAAAGTATTTGACAAAGAAACAACTCATATATAGCACCCAAAATTTATTTTGTATAACATGATGATATTCAGCCCCCTTTCAGCACTTGGGTGATGCTAAGTTTGCTTTGTATGACATGGTGTTCAGCCCCCTTTCAGCACTTGGGTGATGCAAAGTTTGCTTTGTATGACATGGTATTCAGCCCCCTTTCAGCACCTGGGTGATGCATGCCATGAGGTAGTAAGCTTCACAACTTTCTGTTGCTCTGGGGTAGCTCAAAGCAGTGGCTCAGAGCAGTGGCTCAGAGCAGTGTCTCAGAGCAGTGTCTCAGAGCAGTGTCTCAGAGCAGTGTCTCAGAGCAGTGTCTCAGAGCAGTGTCTCAGAGCAGTGTCTCAGAGCAGTAGCTCAAAGCAGTGACTCAAAGCAGTGTCTCAGAGCAGCAGCTTAGAGCAGTAGCTCAAAGCAGTAGCTCAGAGCAGTAGCATGACTACCTGCTACAATGCTTCATATAAGCATACTTCATGCGCGTCATGTTTGATGAACACTGCAACATTTTTCTGATAACAAGCCAAGATGAAACACCATAACAATATTGGATTCAGTATTTAAAAGTCTGGCCAAAGAGTAATGTTTGCTGCTAGAAATTTATATTGGAGATTTCTCCAGATAAAAGTTGAAAGATCACAGCATTTATTCGCTGGGTTGAAGGGGGAGACGACCACCAATGTTTCCTCGAAACATCTCGTAAAGCCAAGGCGCTCAAAAATCAAAGTGGGTGCACAATCTTTTTATATGAAAATAATTTAACTGATTTTTTAATTATTCTTTATTAACTAGTAATTTCCTAGCGAAAATCCATTCACTTTGAATACTATTAACACAAGCTAATTTAAATCTTTAGATTTTGTTGCCTTATAACATTGCCTTATCACGGTGCGCACAGAAATGTGGACCATCTCTAAAACGTTGCACACATAGAATGTACATTTCTCCAAGTTAAATGATCATGACTCATTTCACTAACGTTAAGAAGGGAAAAAGCTTTTATTGATAGCAAGCTTTATAATGAAATCCTCAGAAAATAGAGGGGAATACTACTGTATGTAAGTGTCAACATTGTTTTTTTTAAAATTTCCTTTAGATACATTAACAAGCTGTAGCACAATGGTACAGTGACGATGTAGTACAAGTGTACAGTGACGGTGTAGCACAAGGGTACAGTGACGGTGTAGCACAAGGGTACAGCGACGATGTAGCACAAAGGTACAGCGACGATGTAGCACAAGGGTACAGCGACGATGTAGCACAATGGTACAGATACGATGTAGCACAAGGGTACAGCGACGATGTAGCACAAGGGTACAGTGACGATGTAGCACAAGGGTACAGCGACGATGTAGCACAAGGGTACAGTGACGAATGTTGTATTCTTACCTCTAAGCTCTGCACCTCATCGGCAACATTGAGGCGTTCAAAGTTCAGTAAGGCTGAAAAGAAACAGGCCTGGACAATCCAGTCAGTTGACTTGCATCGCTCTTTGATGACATTCTTGGACTTTCCCTTGCCCACTCGGCCTGGGTTTTGCCACAAGTAGGTCAGGTATCTGTAACAGATTTATTGGATGCTAGCTTAAGGTCATATACTTGTATCATGAATGTAACGTGCCCCCACAGTATGTATTCTGACGGGCAGTAAGGTATAAGTCATATACTTATATTTATATCATGAATGTTACGTGCCCCCACAGTAAGTATTCTACTGATGGGCAGTTCGTAAAGCTCAACGCTGCCTAGGGTGTCATTTTTCCACTTGCCAGCCAGCCTGGGTTTAACAATTCAGAGAATGCCGACAGACTGTCCAATTACCTTCTTTGTTCACATGGCCGTTACCTCCACAAGCAGCTGCAGGACTCTGGCGACCTACAAAAACTAATCCTCTCAGAATCAAACTACTCATTAATTCTTAGCATTTCAATAAACACGGGGGACAGAGGGCTCCTAGCACTTTACTGACACGACTCTCAACCCACTAAATCTGCATCTCTTTACGCGCAAACTCTAACCCCCGTGGTCACAAGCCATTTCTTCCCCTCACACTGTTTACTGACTTTTTACCTTTGACCCTAACCCTTGACTCTAACCTTTGACTCGAGTCATCAGTTTAAAAAAATTATTAAAACCACTGCTTGATCAATATATACACAGACCGACATAAGAAAAAACCCAGCTATTTTTTCATTCACGGCAAGAATGTTAAACTAAATAATTTGTCAGTACGTCACCTTTAATTTTGCTTTTGATGAAATTATATATATATACATAATAATAAGTTCATTTGAAAAATTACGCTTCATCCCCAAAGGCTCGAAGCGCGGTACAAAAAAACAAAGCTGGGAGTTGATAACTAGCTGAAAAAGATGGTAGGCAACTTCACCCCCAGAAGGTGTTTGCGAAATAGATGAGTTTTTAAATTTGCCTTGAAGGTCTGGCTGGAGTTTTATGTTTTTATATGATTTATGCTTTGGGTGGGAGATGGATCCATCAAGAAGAGATAATGTTGCTTCAAATATCCTCTAGCAAAGCTAAGAAGACAGGGGAAAGGTGTTTTTGTTAAGTATCATGGTTATGTCCATTGGACGATACAACTTGGCACCAGCAGCATCACAGGAGTTGAGGGAATTACATTTTTTTTTAAAAAGTCGGAACACCTCCGGAGCTCACTGTATAAGTTAACTCACTTAATTATATCGAAAAAAAAAGAAAAAAAAAAAAAAAGTTTTTTTTTGGGCACAGATTTTAATTCTCTTAGCGACTCTCGATCCGTGGTTGAATCAAGGTGTCTGGATTTGTGCCAATTAGTTTTTCTGGTATTGGTGGGACAAATAAGTTAAGTATGACCTGTTCGGGCGTCAACACAACCCACCCCTCAAAGGATGTATTTTAAGTAAGTAAATAAATGATTTGTGTTAAAGCCTTTCTATCATGTTAGAGACTCACTAAAAAAGCATTTTTTTTTTCCCTGCTGTGATAAGTAAAGTAGCAGACTGTCCCCTAAGCCTGAAGTTAAAGGATGGACAATCTGAAGATATCAAGATAAAGGTCACACTTATGGCCTGTGAACTCACCTCTCAACTTGGGCAACTGAGTCTCTGCTGTTCCTTGCCCTGGCGATGAGTGGTTTGACCTTATCGAGGGCCGTCCTATTTTGTGATGGGCACAGTGGCACTATGAAGCAAAGCAGATCTTGGGCTGACTTCCACTTGACTGAGACATTGGTCAGACCGTCCAAGTCTGACTTCAAGTTGTTTTCATCTGTCAGGTTTTCCAGCCCTGTTTGTAGATGGTAGTCAAAAAGTACCTGGGGATACAATAGGAAGCAATTTTTGAATTGTTTCACGAGTGTTGTCATTGTATTTCTTGTTTTAATATTTTCTTCAACATGACAGATGAGGGGGAATAAGTTATGAATGATCTACCTTGCCTATAGTACACTGACTGACTGGAACAAGTTGGTTAAAGCCTTCATCACAAATAAAGTGCTGACTCTAGTACCAGAACCCATCTTCAAAATTACAATATTTGGAATTCATTTTAAACTTTTAGAATCAACCATCCAACAACCTGTTCAATGAAATTTTTGTATTTTCAACAAAAAAAAAAAAAAAAAAAGGTATAACAATGAATGACTTTAAAAAAACAAACAAATAACAATGAATAACTTTTAAAAAACAACAAATAATGTATGACTAAAAAAACAAACAAATAACAATGAATGATTTTTACAAAAATAAAAATAAAATAACAATGACTGATTTTTACAAAAATAAAAATAAAATAACAATGAATGATTTTTACAAAAAACAACAAATAACAATGAATGATTTTTACAAAAAACAACAAATAACAATGAATGATTTTTACAAAAATAAAAATAAAATAACAATGAATGATTTTTACAAAAATAAAAATAAAATAACAATGAATGATTTTTACAAAAAACAACAAAGAATGATTTTTACAATAATCAACAAATAACAATGAATGACTTTTACAAAAAACAACAAATAACAATGAATGACTTTTAAAAAAAAACTCACAGCAATATTGAGCATGTTGAGGGCATCAGTTTCGTCTGTCGAGTACCTGCCATGTTTATTTTTGCAAGTGGCCAGATCGCAGGGCAGACCTTCCAGGTAACTTCTGCACAGCAGATGTGGTGGTACCAACACATCCAAGCTTTGTTTCACCTTCAGGCTCCAGGACTTTATCCAGGAGAAAAGCTGCTTGTCAAGGGCACAGACAACCTGCAGAGCAAACCATTTAGTGAAGTGGCATGTCAGTGGCAATGTCAGTGGCAATGGAAAAGCAGACACTGGCAAAAACCGCGGCTGCCCAGCCTCGGCCAGATGTATCAGTCACGGATCTCGATATTAAAAAAACTGGCTGGCAGACCATTTTTGAGCAAAATGGTACAGCAGTGGGCGGACAGCACAAAAGCCAGAGGTGTCTTCAATGACATGCCGCTTCTAGCAAACAGGACCCTTGGTGGAAGTTGGGTGGCAAAGAGCAGAGTCTGGTGACCCAAATGAGAAGTGAGCATTGCCCTATCAACACATACTTTCACAGGCTAGACAATAACAGTGGACCCACCCGCCCGTATTGCAGCATGGTCCCGGAAACTCTAGCGCATCTGTTGACCGAATGCCTAGCTGATGTAGCCAGGGGAGCGGGAGAGTCCTACATCACGACAATGTTATACGGCCCAGACCACCAGATGGAGATGGTTGCCCATGTACTAGCCGGGGTTTTAAGAGCGTAAGCTCAAACCTCCACCAGAATATGTGTGTTAGTGAAGCTTGCATGATGTTGTATGTGTTTAGACCTACAAATCCAGGATGTCATCTTGAAATTTAGTATAAATAACACTGAAAATATAATTTAATGGATTTACACGTATACACAGTAAGATCTGTTTAACTTTCCCCAACACATTGAATTGAACAATATTCTAACTGCAACTGTCAATTGCATGCTGGGTGAATTTTCCTTCCCATAAGGCCTATTTTGTGGGCGTAATTAGCAACATTCCAGGAGATAGTGTCACATACCTCAGCTTTATCCATTGTCACCTTGTCTGACACTTCACCTTTCAATAGCCTGAAAGAGGTCATCAGGCAGTGGCACAGGGGATACTCATGTGGGTACCAAGTCACCTGTAGTTTGTCTACGTCCAGCTCCACACCGTAAAAACTCAAGTACAACAGCTGCTGTTCGTTTTTATCTCTCTTTGTGTCTCTCAGGACTTGGGCCATCTGCAGATAGACATGGCACGTTGAGTACTGATCAATGCGTCCAGTACTGGAACAAGAAATACTTATTATACCACGTACATCCAGACAGATTTGGTGCTTTACCACTGTTAAGTTTATTAAGCCTCTTTAATATTAATCCACACATTTGTACATTTGTGTGTATAAGTTTTTACTTGAGCGTAAAAGTCTTCATTTTGTTTTGTCGTACAAAAATACTTGGAGCTCAATGAGGAAATATTCCATCAATAAACACAGGATTCTCTATGCACTATGACATCCGTTCGCTAATGGCCACATATTGGAGCTGACAACAGTGAATGTTGTTTTGTTTGTTTGTTTTTTTAAACTTTGTCAAAACATCACAATCATTTTCCAATTTTATACATTTAACCGTTTTCTAAAGTTATAGACAGAGTCGGAGTACTTCATCACAATTTCATTATTAAGATAAGATAAGACAAGATTCTTTTAATGATCCAAACAAATGGAAATGCTTTTTTAACATGTGATCACAAGAAATGCATTTACAATTTTCTAAATAATTTTTTTTCAAAGTATAATATCCTATTATTTTTTTTTTTCTTACAAGGAGAACTTTTTTAAACTGAATACTAAGAGCCAACTTACAGAAAATGCTTGTCTAATATTGTTGACAGCATCCTGACACTCCTCACGGGTCAGGTGTTCTTGTTTTGTTTCCATGAATGCCCCAAAACACTCCAGCTTTCCAGCTTCGTTCGGAGGCTTTTCTTTGTTGAAGTCATTGAAAGCTGTGGACACAAATTCAAAGAGTAAGGGACTTATTCCATTCCCACATTACAAGCTGTCATGATGAGATAAAAGTGGTAGCCTTTACTGATCCAAAAGAATGCAAATCTGTTTTGATGACATTGTACATATTTAGCAAGGAATAAATGTTCTGAGAACAATCTTTAAACTAGAGCAATATGACCAGTATCCAGAGTTTCTGGGCCTCGTGTACAAGGAACCGAACAAAGTTATTTACCTTCTTTCAGCAGCTTGACGTCCATTGTGTGTTTGCCCAGGATGAGCTTGGCTTTGGCTCGACCGCCATAGTCACTTTGTTCTATGTAACTCTCCAGTGCTTTTGAGGCATGATATTTGATCTTTTCCTAAAGCAAAAAAACAACAACAATAATAAACACAAAAAAATAAAATTTAAGCTTGTAAATAAAATGTGTTCTGCTTAAAAAAAAACCTGAAATGTTCATGACAAAAATAATGGTGTTTTTTAAAACACTTTTTGAGATTTTTTTCTCTATAAAAATATTTTCAGAGATTATGTTTGATGCTCACCCCAAAATTTTTTTATTTCTGTTGTACACAATGTTAGACTAGTCTAAGTTTTATACCACTACTTATGCCAAATTTCCCCATGAAGATGGCTCAAAATTCAAAATGGTTCAATCTAACAACTGGTACAGGGAAATCATACATATTGTATTCTGAAAGTTGCCTCAATGCTCAGTGGTAACAAAAGGGAATTAAGGCCGACTATTTTTAGCAGCTATAATTGACAAAGATAGAGTCAAGTATGATAAATAAGAAATAATGATACATGATTTAAAAAAAAACAATTTAGTTGGCCCTCCATCAGGGTTCCCTGGTAGCACACCCCCATGACACATACTATGTTTGGCTGTCGTGATCCTTAAGTTAATTCTTGCAGTGAGAGGCAGTAGGCGCCATGTATTACGTAGTTTGAGTCATATGAGGAGAAAAAGATGTTAGTAAAAATTCACAAATCAAATCTTACCAAGTTAAAGCAAGCAACTACATAACTACACAGCACAATCTTACCAAGTTGAAATTGTCTTTAGTCTCATGCTTGTGAGCTAGGACCAGGTGTATGAAAGCTGTTTGTTGCTTGTGAAGACCAGACCTGGCATACTCCAAGGCCTTGTCCGTTTGACCACTTCTCAACATCAGTGTAGCCGCCTGCTCTGTTTGACCTGGCAATACATAGGCACTAGCGTGTTAGTTACAAATACGTGTTAGAGTCTTGGCTAGTTATGCTCAACCTGGCACATTTGCACAAAGGAAATATGTGAAACAAGGTATGGGGAAAACATGAAAAAAGGATGCAACAAAACAAAGAACGTGTCGGCAAGATGCCTTCTTCAACAAACAGTAAAAGCATGGCTATTAACATATAGAAGAAGAAGAAGTAGGACAAATATAAAAAAATTATAATTGAACACTCAGCTGAAACGTTGTATCTGAGAAGACAGCAAGAGGAATGTAGCTTCTTGCCAACATGCTGGTTATATTGCTGCGGAATTTTTTCAGGTTTTCCCCATTCCTTTTTTCACATTTTTGCATCTACCAAACCTGATTGAAGTCTAGCCCACCACCCCCAGTTAATATGACATTTTCACAATACAAGGGCACAACTTTCTATGATAATGATAATGGGGGTGGACCAGCGGTTCATAACAGCAATTCTCAAAATGTCGTACATGAACCACAAGCCGAGCATTACATTGTTTCAAGTGGTAAAGAGAGGTGACAAAAGAAGACTTACAGATTTCAAGTAATTACAAAATATGCACATTAATGGACACATAATTTCAGCAAATTACAGACTGAAGTGGAACAACATTGAGAAATTTTAAGAACCCATGGTTTATGATATGATGCATGTTACTATGTGTAGAGTAATATATTTTGTGGTATAATTCATACCAAAGTGCATAACATAAAAAATAGTTAGAGAAGCCTGAATAATTGTCTGTATTTGAAGAAAGGAATGATTTTGTTTTCCATAGGTTGCAATAGGTTACTGTAGCACATGGAACAGAATTCTATTGGGGCATTGAAACACAATAGTTTTGTGTTGTTTGGACAGGGTATGTTTGACCTGCCTATAGGATGGCTTTGTGTTGGAGGACAGGGTATATTTGACCTGCCTATAAGATGGCTTTGTGTTGGAGGACAAGGTATGTTTGACCTGCCCATATGATGGCTTTGTGTTGGAGGACAGGGTATATTTGATCTGCCTAAATGATGGCTTTGTGTTGGAGGACAGGGTATGTTTGACCTGCCCATATGATGGCTTTGTGTTGGAGGACAGGGTATATTTGATATGCCTATATGATGGCTTTGTGCTGTTGGACAGGGCATATTTGATCTGCCTATATGATGGCTTTGTGCTTTTGGACAGGGTGTATTTGACCTGCCTATATAATGTTTGTGCTGTTGGACAGGGTATATTTGACCTGCCTATACGATGGCTTTGTGTTGTAGTCTAGGGTATATTTGACCTGCCTATATAATGTTTGTGCTGTTGGACAGGGTATATTTGATCTACCTATATGATGGCTTCACTGATCTACTGGAAAGCCAGAGGGACACAGCTTGGGGGAAATATCAGCTAATGTATTCAAAATACTATTTTATTTGTGAGATAAGTGATTCTATCACAGTGGTTGCAACATTCATGGACAAAATGAAGTTTATATTAAGCATGTATTTTGAAAAGAAATCACCAGCAGACATAACAGCAGACATAACAGCAGACGTAACAGCAGGCATGACAGCAGGCATAACAGCAGACATAACAGCAGGCATAACAGCAGACGTAACAGCAGGCATGACAGCAGGCATAACAGCAGACATAACAGCAGGCATAACAGCAGACGTAACAGCAGGCATGACAGCAGGCATAACAGCAGACATAACAGCTGGCATGACAGCAGGCATAACAGCCGGCATAACAGCAGGCATAACAGCAGGCATAACAGCCAGCATAACAGCAAGCATAACAGCCGACATATTAGCAGACATAACAACAGAGATAACAGCAGACAAAACAACAGGCATAACAGCAGACCACATCAACAAACCATCTTCCCATCAGAAGAGACAAAAAGCAAACAAACCGTCTTCCATCATTCTTTGAGCCGCCTCAACCCAGAATCCCTTTTCCTGCAGGAATCGTATCTGGGAGCCCTTGTCTTGAACTCTGTTGATCGCCGCGAGACATTTCCCCTTTTCACTGCGCTCAAAGTAATGTGTGGCGGCACTGCGGGGGTGAGAGGAGACAAAAAAGAGCATGCTGACACGGAGTTGGCGAATTGATATTTCTTCCTGCCAATCGGCTACCTAAGAAATGATTAGTTTCACGCTCAATTTTCAGTGATATGTTCTTTATTGCTTGATACTACCCATCACAACACTTCTTTTGAATATAATAATAAGAAAATGTAAAGAGGACATTTTTAATACTTGGTTTAAGTGTTAGTGTTGTATGAAATATATCTTTACAACTGCATACACAGCTAATATTTCTGCTTTTCTTTTTTATACTAGGAATTAATAGCAAGAGAAAACTACTTGATCAGGATTATATATGTTTCTCAGGCTCAGTGCCAGTATCCCTAACTGTACAGACAACGCTTAGAGGGCGCTGACGCTTAAAGGGTGCTGACGTTTAGAGGGCGCTGGCGCTTAAGAGGGCGCTGGCCCCTAGAGGGCGCTGGCACTTAGAGAGCACTGGTAGGCAGTTGTGGTCGACAAGGACGGTCAGGCATACGGATGATGAATGTCAGTGCTGTGGTACAGTATAAGAAGATGCTCAGACTGTATACCTGTAGCAAAGATTCTCTTCAGAACTGCTTGGCTTGTTCTCAATGAGCACAGCAGGCAGGGCTCTCCTTTCTTGTTTCAGTTTCTAAAACAAAAATCATGTACAGTTTTAATAGGTTATGTACCTTTAATTAAAAGTATTTCAAAACAATGTTAATACCTAGATACACACGCCTAGATGTCCATACTCACCCATTACTAGATGTCCATACGTGCCCTTTACTAGATGTCCATACCCACCCATTTCTAGATGTCCATACCTACCCATTATTAGATGTCCATACCTACCCATTATTAGATGTCCATATCTACCCATTTCTAGATGTCCACACCTACCAATTACTAGATGTCCATACCTACCCATTATTAGATGTCCATACCTACCCATTATTAGATGTCCATATCTACCCATTTCTAGATGTCCACACCTACCAATTACTAGATGTCCACACCTACCAATTACTAGAGGTCCATATCCACCCATTACTAGATGTCCATATCTACCCATTACTAGATGTCCATACCTACCCATTATTAGATGTCCATATCTACCCATTACTAGATGTCCATACCTACCCATTATTAGATGTCCATATCTTTTGATTTCCAGATGTCCACACCTACCAATTACTAGATGCCCATATCCACCCATGTCTTGATGTCCATACCTACCTGTTTCAGATTGCCATACCCAAACATTATTAGATGTCTATACCACCATTTCCTAAATTTCCATTCACACCCATTAGAGCTGTAGAATAGCTTTATAAGGCCCCCTGCCACTTTTAATTTTGTGCCCTCTACATTCAAAGTTGATGAATTATTTTTCCACATTACAACTTTGGGCCTCTTCAATATATGAGGCCCCTGCAGCCCCAGGGCTTGCATGGCCCACGCGACAGGGCTTGCAGGGCCCACGCGACGCTCGGCTGCCAAATCCTTAAAGTCCTTATCTTGATATCCATCCAAGATGTCCACACCCACCCATTACCAGATGTCCATATCTAGAGATTTGATCAATTCCAGGCTGTCTACACTACTTACCTTGACAAGCATGTCATATCTGTGCAAACAGTCAATGGCTCTGTCAAACATTTTCTGGTCGACAAGGACCCGTATCGCTCGTCCGAACAATCCCAGTTCCTCTAGACAATGGCTTTCCTCCACTGGGTTCTGACACCGCCTGTACTGTACAGCTGCCTCTTCCAACTGTCAAAGGATGGAAATAGTTAGTGTTGTCAACAGCAATTAAACAACCTGATAAACAAAGTTTTTCAAAAAAATCCTTTATAAAATGTAATACCGAGCAATGGGGGGGGGGGGGGGGGGGGGAAGAGAGAGAGAGATTTGAAATAACAAGTATACAAGTACGCACTTTATAAGAATCCCAATTAGTGGCTCACAACCGCCCTGAACTATATAAATATTCGAATTACCCACCAGCTTTTACACCACAGATTTATTTCATCAACTATTTCAGAAAAACAAAAGAAAATATTACGCACCAAACACACTTGTGATATTTTTAAAGAATCTCATTTAGCGCAGTTATCGGGAATTTTATTTCATGAAATCAGTGGCATCATATTTCCTTCATTTCCCCTTGAAAAACAGGTTTTTGGGGGTTTGGGGGCTGAAAATTTGAAAGAATGTGTTGTCATTGACAACGAGTCTGTGTGCCAAGTTTCAGCTTGATTGGTGACGGGAAGTGGGTCAATTAGCCATCTGAAGATTTTGTCAGCCATAAACAAAAGCGAAGTTAATATAAAGGACTCAAAGACAAGAAAAGATTGTTTATGTCAAATAAATTAACGGATGTGGCTGATGCCATCAAAATCTACAAATCAATTTATTTACTGTGCCAATAGATCTTTTCAGTCATGCGTTTAGTGGGCAACTGACTGGTCTGACATTTGGCCATGGTCACCACTACTGTTGCTCGTCCTTTGCATGCGTAGATGTCCGAGGCTATATTCGACAGTGAGTCATCGTTACTTAAGTATTAATAAAACTACAAGGTCTTTTAAAATTGCTGTGTTTAAACACCTCCTAGGCAGGTAATGTTATTACATTATTATAAGTGTTTTATCATTCATACAGTTATGCAATAAACACAAAACAAGAAGAGTATGTGATTAACTGCCTTGCACCTTTCCCAGCTATGCAATTAAGACCACAAATATATCAATGACATAGTTATGCAGGATTACAAGTGTCTTTTATTTATTTGTTAGCTGATATAATTACAATCATACATTTTTCTTTAAGGGTTTGCTCCCTTAGCATTTTAATTTTCCCATGTCATGTATTTAGCACCCAGCATCTAGTCCCATTTAAAAAAAAATTAAATCCAAGCCCATTTTAAAAAAACATCCAGCCCCAATTCTATAAAAATTATCTTTTAAAAAAATATAATCCAGTCCCATTTTAAAAAACATCCAGTCCCAATTCTATAAAAATTATCTTTAAAAAATAATTTTAAAAAGAAAAACCTTTTTCACTATTTATTGTGAGGAATTAGAAAACTGTTAGAATTACAATGCCTCACAATGAAATTACAGTCTTATTTGAGACTAAAGTTTTGTTTCGTAAAGCAATTTAAAAACCCTGATGATGGTGTTTAAATGTGAACAATGAAAGACTGGGGTTTCTAACCTGGCCATTCTTTTTAAAGGCCAGAGCAGCCAGCTGGTAATCTTGTGAGTTCTGGAAGCACAGAGCGGCCCTGTGCAGGTCATCACACTTGAGGAATTGTGCACCAGCCAGAAGGTACAAGTCCCTCATTTCCCTTGGGGATGTTTTCTTTCTGGAGGCCTCCAGTGCTGTCTGGTATGCATTTGCCAGCTTTTCTTTTTCAGGTTGTGAGGCTTTCCTTGAGAATGAAAAGAGAAAAAAATGTTAAAAGTATATTTTAATTTGTTACATTTGATATGGAAAAGACAAAGACAGCTTTCTTGAATTATCATTACACTAGCTATGTTCCCCCCCCCCCCCCCTTAATCATGCATTCAAGTAATGCACTTTATAAGATTCCCAATTGGTGCTACCCCTCTACAGTACACCACTGCCCTTGAACTATATTAATATTCTAAAGTCACACCCCTTTTTATACCAACTATTACTGTAAAACTGACTGAACGAACTTGCAGTATTTGGAAGAATCTCATTTTATTTAGTGACATTGTTACAGAGATAATTATGTATTTTGATACTTCAGTATTAAACTTTTGGCTTATGCCTAATTTTCATTAATCTAAAAACTTTTGGCAGCTTTAGTGTTCGAGCACTTGCTGTAAAATTTGGCAGCTATAGTGTACAAGCACTTACCTGTAACATTTGGCAGCTATAGTGTACAAGTACTTACTGTAACATTTTGCAGCTGTAGTGTACAAGCACATACTGTAACATTTTGCAGCTGTAGTGTACAAGCACTTACTGTAACATTTTGCAGCTGTAGTGTACAAGCACTTACTGTAACATTTTGCAGCTGTATTGTACAAGCACTTACTGTAACATTTTGCAGCTGTAGTGTACAAGCACTTACCTGTAACATTTGGCAGCTATAGTATACAAGCGTTGCTTCATGTAGTTGTCTCCAGCTAGTCTCCACTCCCTGGGACTTGATGTCTCTGTGAACATTATCTCTGGGGAAGAGAGGTACGAAACGTCAGCAATGATTGATCAACTAGATATGTGTGCTAGCAGGCCGACAAAACTAGTAAGCATTGGAATGGGTTTTTTTCTATATTAGAAAAATACCTTCATTTAAGTATTGATTAGTTAATGTCCAGCAATACCTTCAGTTGAGTATTGATTAGTTAATGTTCAGCAATCCCTTCAGTCAAGTATTGATTAATTAATGTTCAGCAATCCCTTCAGTCAAGTATTGATTAGTTAATGTTCAGCAATACCTTCAGTCAAGTATTGATTAGTTAATGTCCAGCAATACCTTCGGTAATGTCCTCTGTGCTTCCACTGGCCATACACTTGACAAGCTTCAGCGCTTTAAAATACTCAAACATTGGGGCTCTCTTCTCTTCATCTTCATCAAATATCCATACATTGACCCTGGCACGGGTCAGGGCTGTGTACAGATGTTTCAACTCTGAGTTCAGAATTTTGTGCTGGTTTGGATCAAACTGAAGTGGGCGAGGGCGACTGCTTTGACTCAGTACATCTTGAAACAAAAAAAACAAAAAAAGAGTACAACCATGCGTCAAATTTGGATGGTTTTTTTAAATGGTCAAGTGTAAACACCAAAAAAAAAAAAAAACCAGAGATATTAAAGAAGACATAAATATTTAACTACCTTACATTAATATTAATCTGGATCAACTCCAAGTTTATCATGTCAATTTACCGGTTTCAATTTACACTAGATTCTCATTTCAATATTCACCAGTATCATCAACTTCTAGATAATCATGTCAAATATTCACCAGTATCAATTTCCACTAGATATTCATTTCAATATTTACCTGTATCAACTTCTACTAGATTAGCATGTCAATATTTACATACAACAATTTCCACTAGATATTCATTTCAATATTTACCTGTATCGATTTCTACCAGATTATCATCACCTTGTCCTCCTTGATCACCCCTTGAAGCAAGTTTTTCTAGTATTGCCGTGACCACCCTCCATTCTTTTTTAGTCTGTTCAAATGGACAGAATCAAGATAACCAGGTAAGATAGATTCTACTAACACACACAGCAACATATTCAAAAAAAACCCAGCTGTGACTTACATTATACCAGTGGTTTGTTTTTAACAACACTGAATTAGCTTATAAAGTTAATATATTTACCTGATTTACATCATCTCATCATTCCATGTCACAAAACATTATATTTTTATTTTTAATTTAAAAAAGAACCAAAAACATTGCTTTTAACATAAATTTTTATAATGAGCTGGAAAAAAAATTCAACTAAGTGTTCAAATATTTAGACCATTAAAATGTCAACAGAGTGTTCAAATATTTATACCATTAAAATGTCAACTAAGTGTTCAAATATTTATACCATTAAAATGTCAACTAAGTGTTCCAATATTTAGACCATTAAAATGTCAACAGAGTGTTCAAATATTTATACCATTAAAATGTCAACTAAGTGTTCCAATATTTAGACCATTAAAATGTCAACAGAGTGTTCAAATATTTATACCATTAAAATGTCAACAAGAAAGATTTACCTTTTATTTGCCAAGATTGGTCAGTTTTTATTTTTACTATCATCAATTCAATTAACCCTTTCATTACCGCTCGTTTTTGCCAACTCAGCAATAAAAATCTTATAAAGAAGAAATTTTTGGTATTTTCCATGCTCTATGCCATTTGCTTTTTAACTTCTCTATAGATTAACGAATAAAGAAATATATAGCATTGAAATATGACGTCGACGTGACGTGGTTGGTATTTCAGAAAAGTTCTTTGTCTCTTTGCTATGACGACAATGTGACGTCCTTTGTAATTGAAAGTGGGTGATCGCGACGTCGCGTCGACGTCATTGCTAGCAAAAGGGTTAATAAAACTAATGATAAAAGTCAGAGTAAAAATAATGATCACAAATAATAATTCTCTAGGTAGGTGTGTATGTATGTAAGTATGGCAGTAACGCTGTGTTGAAGAGGCGCACAACATAAAATTCCCAGAAGTTAGCACTTATTGGGATTCTTATACAGTGCGGTACTTGAATGCATGTGTTGTCAAGTCACTTTAATAATAATAATAATAAAGTTCATTTGAAAAATCACGCTTCATCCCCAAAGGCTCGAAGCGCGGTACAAAAACTAAGTTGGGAGATAATAACAAGCTGGAAAAGATTGTAGACATCATCATTCCAGCAGGTGTTTGCGAAATAGATGAGTTTTTAAATTTGTTTTGAAGGACTCCAGCAATAGGAAGATCAGGCATCGCAGCCGCCATTGTTTGGTGGGTTATTTCTAGTACTGAAAAAAGAAACTGGTACCTGTGAGTCTTTGAAGAAGTTGTAGATGAGGATGTCATCAAACTCCAGCCCCTTGGACTCGTATATGGTGAGGATGATGCCAGTGCTCAACTCCTCTGGCAGGTGGGTCTTGGCCTCCTCATTAACAACAAGAATAGCTTGGTGGGCACCAAACTCAATGTGGGAGGTCTTCCTTCTGTTCCCAGTCAGCAGCAATGCCAGATCCCCTGAAACAAAACAGGAGATGGTCTCCATCATGGATCATGTATGTACATGAAGTTTTCATCATTAGGTACACACTAGGAGGTTAACAGGATACATAAAGCTTTGGAAAGATTGCTTAAAATGAACAAGGAGTTGAACGCTATAATAATCACAATTTCTTTCTAATCTGAATGATGGTTATACAAGTGACCTTAAACACTACAGAGTTACTTTAGTTAAGATATCAGAAGAGGCTGTAGCAGAGTTTGACACTAGTTCAGAAGCTTATTTATCAGAGTTTGATACTAGTTCAGTAGCTTATTTTTTGATACACTACCCAAGAATACATAGAGCAGATCATTTGTTCAACATTTAATGAACATTACTTCTTATTTCTGAACATTCTCACAAATATTTGTTAGACAATGTGGAGGTATTACACATTTTAAATCCATTTGATAAAGCACAGTGGTTCCAGTTGTTTGGATTAAAATCATTACAAGTCTTATTCACCCCCAAATTTGTAAATGGAAACCACGTCACATAGAAATGCGGAAAGAAAAAAAAAAAAAAGAAATTCTCAAAAGTTCTTGCCTGGACTACAAGTCTCAATAATGACCGGCTTGGGACCAGCGAACATGCCCTGGTCTTTCTGGAGAGGGTCAAAAGAGTCTGGGAACAGTTCTGTGAGTATGTCCAAAACAGCTGATGCAAGGGAGAGAATTCCTGTGTGTGACCGATAGTTGTGACGAAGTTGATGGATTTTTTTAGGAACCTGGAAATGTAAATGGACTATTAAAAAGGGACATAAAAATAATTAATTTGTTAAAATTTCTAAAATTTCCCAAGTATTAGAATGCAAATCCACCCCTAGATGTCCTTAAAAAAAGAAACATTGATTAAATAAGTAAAATAAATATTTGATGATGATACTGTAAAAAAATTTAAAAATATATATAGTTTGAGGGGAAAAAATTGATGAGGCCATACCTCAATTTTTGCCAAATATTTTTCATTCTCTTTTGCGGTCTCTTTAGCATAATGAAACAATGCCCTCAAATCACTGAAGCGGAAAGAAATGCCCCTCATGATACTCTGAGCCGTGTCACCAGTGAGGAACATTTTGTTGGGGTCATAGCACAGTGAGACGAGGAGAGCCAGCTCAGCCTGGGTAAAGTCCTGGGTCTCATCTACATAGATCTCATGGAAAGTCCAGGGGCAGTACGTCATCTACAAACAAAGGAGAATTTCAAAAGTAAACTGACAAATTAATTGCAGCACTCTTTAAACAAGTTAGAAATGTTTTAAGAATTGATAATGTACTATTTTAGACTTAAGGTAAACTAAAAATTGGTTGCCTAGAGCAGGATTTACTACTGCAGTAATGGTCAACAGGATGTTTGGACAGGGACCAAGATTCAGAGCTTGCCATAAGCACCATTTGCCTAATTTAGATAAGCCACTGTATGAAGGTAATTTTTTTTCTTCTTCAATTTACTTATTTATATTTAATTTCAAATGGTTTCAAAAATGATTTACCAAACTCAGCGATGCATATGAATTTAATATTTAAGAGAACTAAGTACTTTCTCATTCACAACAGTCACCCACTCACCCTTTCCTCTCCCCACTCACCCTTTCCTCTCCCCACTCACCCTTTCCTCTCCCCACTCACCCTTTCCTCTCCCCACTCACCCTTTCCTCTCCCCACTCACCCTTTCCTCTCCCCACTCACCCTTTCCTCTCCCCACTCACCCTTTCCTCTAACCCACTCACCCTTTCCTCTCCCCACTCACCCTTTCCTCTCCCCACTCACCCTTTCCTCTCCCCACTCACCCTTTCCTCTCCCCACTCACCCTTTCCTCTCCCCACTCACCCTTTCCTCTCCCCACTCACCCTTTCCTCTCCCCACTCACCCTTTCCTCACCCACCCACTTGCCGATTTGCACCCCAAAAAGCCACTGCTTATATATTTTTTTTATAATCATAAAAAGATAAGTAGGAAGTAGTTGTTCATTTATTTATTTATTCATACGGTAAAGATTTAGGCAAGAAACCTCTTATCCAACCGGCTGTTAATATACTTAATAATAACAATGCACATACTAATAATAACATTTTAAGACATTCATGCGCTGAAAAACAACACTAACAGTACGAAGTCTGGTGTACACTTTGAAGACAAGATCTGCCTCATCAAACAGGAAGTGCTGCTGCTTGTAGCTGTGGTATCGCAAGAAAACCTCATACACTTGCGTGCGGTCACCGCTGAAGTTGGGAGCTCTCTTCCGGCCCAATTCCAAATACTGATTTTTTTCCAAATAGCCTTTCTCTGTGTAGAGGGCCTCAAATGATCCCTTGATGAAAGACATTATCTCCGTCCAGACAAGAGATGGATGACAGTCAATCTGACAAGTGAAGAATGGACACATAGAAACAAAAGCAAACATTAAAAAATAAATAATTTAGAAAAGGAGGCTAAGAAGCAATTATTACATTGCCCTTGAGATGGGGAAAAAGCTATAAACTTTTCACACCTTTAATTTTAAAAAAACATAGTTTAAATATTAAAGAATAATATATGGGGGGGGGGGGGGAGAGAGAGAGAGAGAGAGAGAGAGAGAGAGAGAGACTGTGACCAAGCTGAAAGCACTTTTGTCACAGATTCTCAGTATCCCCAATCCTACCAGGGATACTGGATTCAAGCAACAAAAGTTTTTAAAAAAAAAAAAAAAAAAAATCAAATGGCATTCTCTCTGTGAGGACAATCAGCCGCCCATTTAATATTTGAAATAGGAATTTTAGAAGACTATAAATTTTTCTTTTATCTTTTACCCTAATTCAGTATCTCTTGGCATGGCTTAACAAGGGCAGAATATCAGGGGACTATTGCATAGTTTTCCCAAGGGCATGAACTTAATACATAACCTTTAACAAAGTGTCGGTCAGCTAGGAGCAAGACAGATTACCTGAATTTTTTTGGTAACTTTTGGCCAAATTTCAGCAAAAATTTCATAGGTACATTCTCTCCTTGGATCAGCTTTCAACTTGGACCTGGCCCCATTATGTTGAATGTTTTTCACTTTCACTGAACCTTTATAAAAATAAACATACGTGAAAGATTGAGGTATGTCATTAGTTTTATTTTAATAAAAATATTGTTCGTACAATTATTTACACAATGGTTAAATATGTATTACATCCTAATAGAACAGGGGTCCTGATACTACAGCCAGATCCGGCCCAACAAGGGTCCGAAACCTGGCCAGCAAAGGTAGCAAGGACAAATATGGAGCCAGACATGAACCATTGCATTAGCAAAAAGCAGGCCCATACCTCCTATTGAAATACAGTCATATATAATTATTTTGATTAAAATTGGTCTTAAATAGTGTATTTTTTTTCCTATTTTTATTTTAGCACTACAGAAAAGATATGTGCCAGTTTGCATAAGAATTTGTTCATATTTTTTCAAACAATTGTCTGGTCCCCAAAAGTGTCTAACTGTTTTAACAGTTTGACAACCCCTCAAATAAAAGGATAAATTTTTATCACAAAATGAACAATGTATGCAAGATAAAAGACCAGTATAAAAATATTTCTTTCTTTATTAATAGTAATGAGCACCAGAATTTTTGTTATCTGAAATCTCAAACCCAGAATTTAAAAAAATAATAATTTTAACAAATCAATAAATTTGAATGAAGTTTTTAAAGTCATAACATTAATGTAAGTAAGTAAACTCAACCTGGAAATATACCAAAATTCGTCAGTATTTTATAAGATTACCTTCATCTTCTTCATCATTAGAACTATCTACAAAGAAGTCATGTATGAGTGGAGCAATGTTGAATATGTCTTCCTGTGTCCCCCAGCCAGGGATGTCCACTTTCAGAGCCAGATCTTCATCCCTTGGGAAAAATGGCTGCCCATCAGCGGAAGCATCCAGCATCAGGAGCAGCTGTCTTGAAGTTAGAAACAATGGGAAGCACAGGTCATCCACCTCCTGATGGCGGAGATCGTTTCAAAGATTTTCAAGCATGCAGTTTACATAATTAAGACTTTTTTTTTTAAAAAAAGAGCTTTAAACACGCAGTTAAAATAAATGGAACCCCGCTATAACGGGCCCCGCAATAACGCGAATTCGGATAAAACGCGGTCGTAGCATGGCTCCTGAAATTTTGTATATTCATTCACATGGAGAAAAAAAATTTGGAGAAAAGTAAAAAAAAACAACAAGAAATTAACTTGAGATTAGTTGTGACTTTTAAAATAATATGATCGTGGCATGGTTCCTGAAATTTGAAATTCATTTACTCCATCAGGCCTAAGTTCTTTGAAAATTTTATCCATTGCTTGGGAAGCCATTTTTTAAAGCAAAAAAAATCACAACTTTTCAAAATATAGTAGAAAATGAGTCCATAAACACACCACGTTCAAACTAGTATCAAAATTAATGCCGAAAACGAGGCTTTCTTCCGGTAGATATATAAATAGTAATATGTAAGGGATTTCCGCTGTGCTAAGAATGAAAGTAAACAACCTTATATTGTAAAACCGCGCATTAACGTGACCCCGCTTTTAACGCGATCCCATTTTATGGACCCCGATCATCGCGTTATAGCGGGGTTCCACTGTATATATATGTGTATGTATAAATATTGTTAAAAGGAGTTTTTAAAAACATGGTTTAAATGAGGAAGTAATAAAGAAACAAAATTTTATACACACAATAACTACACATTTCTGAGTGGTTGTCTTAATTTCATTGCATAAACTCCATAAGAAGAAGAAGAAAACTGTAACCTCACCTGTAATGTGTTGGGTAAAGATTTGGTGGCTCTGCTGTTGTGTTCATGCAAAATGGCTGACGCATGTCTCAGTTTGAGGAAGTTTTTTTCAACTTCTGTACACAGTACTGGATTTTTTGTTACGAACACCTGTAGACAGGACCCAAAAGAAAAAAAGAAAAGGTCATTTTTCATGTACACATTATCTTATTTATTTCTGTATTTATTTATTTCCAAATTCTTTAAGAACCTTTCTATTATAACAAAGCAAGTTCTTGTTGTTATATATATATGTGTGTGTGTATATATATATATATATATCTTATATTATTACGTTTATGGTATGACTCGTGGATGGCGTCCTAATTTACTGCTTCCATTTCCGGCTCAATAATAAGTTCAATAGCGTGTAAAATATAATTCCCGATAACTACGCTAAATGATTTTTTTTTTACATAACGCAACTGCCTTTGGCACGTAAAATATTTTCTTTTCGAAAAACGAAATCGTCTCAATTTAAGAATGCTATAAAAAATATTCGTTTTAAAAGTGTTTGGGACATCAGAATATTTATTATATTTCATGGACGTGAAATAAAAAGTGTGCAGTGACGTATCATCGGGGGAAGGGGTGTAGCAAAAATTAGGATTCTTAAATGTGCGTGACTTGAGTTCATGTTTTGTCAAGTAACTTTAGTAGATAAAAAGTTCATGCATTGCTGCCGCCAATGTTTGGCGGGCTATATCTAGTATGTATATATTTATATATATTATGTATATATATATATATATATTGTACAACCATTAAAAGTATAGAAGTTGATAATTATTATTATTACAATTACAATATAATACAGCACATGTTTCCAGGTATAATGGATGTACCTGATGAAGATGCTCAAACCAGGTGCCATGGTCATCATCAGCATCGGCTTGAGAACTGCTGTCATCATCAGACATATCATCCAGAAGTTCATGACTGTCAGGAGCAGGGACAGCACTCTCATTTTTAGGAACACTTGTTTCTTCGGGATTGTTATCTGGTTGACGATTGAATGACACACGTTTCAAATTTATGGCTTTCAACAGATTTTTGTTTTTGATGTTGCCAGACCCGAGTGATTTTCTAAACTAAATGTGATGAGCTCTGTCATAAATTAAATCCAGCTTAGTTTATAAATAAAAAAAACAATCATTACTGAGTGTTAACATGTGGTTGTCTTTCAATGGGTGTAAACATGCTGACAGATGTCAAATTATTCGTTGTCTAAATTTTATTGATGCATGTCAAATATTTCCCCTTGTCTATTAGATCCAACTTCCCAACGACTGTCTCTCTCTCTCTCTGTCTGATAAGAAGCAACAATGTCCAATGTACAGAATACAGTCCTTTATTTTATGCGCTAAATAAATCACATGATTCCTTGACATCAGTATAATATTACCACAATTATAGTTGTGATGCAGAGAAACAGATATACACACACTTTCAATAATTTATCAGATATCTATTCAGTAAATCCATTTGAGAAATTCCAACATGACCTCTCACATTCAATTTATCACTTCACTCTCTCTCTCTCTAGAACCCTACTTCACTCTGCCTCTCAAAATCCTTGTCTCCCCTTTTATCACCCAAAATTCACGCATCCGTCCATGACTTGAAAAGAGCTCACACTCGTTCACATCACCCAATTGCCACAAATCACAACACCTGCATCGCTGATCCCGTGACCTTGACAACAGACATACCAGAGTCTAAATTTTCAGGTAGATCACTTCGAGGCAACAAGGGACGCCCATGCTTCACTGCCTGCTCCCAGTAACAGAGAAACACACTCCAGAGTCTGTACAAACAGCAGGTTGTCTTCCCCGTGCCGCTACGACCAAGTAACAGAAGCGGTGAGCTGGAGTCAACGTTGATGATGGCATGCTCAAAATCAGTGACCCGAAATGGAAAGTCAATCTGAATAGAAGACAAATTGATAATAACCTCTGAAATAGAAAGTCAATCTGAATAGAAGACAAATTGATAATAACCTCTGAAATGGAAAGTCAATCTAAATAGAAGACAAATTGATAATAACCTCTGAAATGGAAAGTCAATCTAAATAGAAGACAAATTGATAACCTTGAAATCACATGATGCAGAAATTAATAGTTTTCACGTTATTTTTGTTGCCCACAGTTTTTCTTAAACACCTTTTGGGCTTCATGCCGCTTCTAAGATTTCCTACTAGACAAGCCAAAATATTATCTCTAATAAATGGTTCCAGTAAAGGTAAAATTTGATCATTCAAGGGTCAAAGCTTAAAGGAAACAAGGTTCATGAAGTTGTTTCTTTGGTACCTCCAGCTCATAATAACTTTGTTAGTTATTGAGGTTTGAATTTAAATGCAGATACAGATGATATCTTAACAGAAAGAAAGGAAAACAATTCACAAACTTCTCATGAGGCCCAATCAATGAGGCAGAGGCAGCACAATATTAAAAAAAAAAAGGACAGTATTTTTTTGGATATACATATATTGAAATTTGACAATGCAAAAAGTATTCCAATAACTAATTTGTTTACAGTTGAAATTTTCAACACTTTAAGTAATACGTTCGGGGATGTCATGACGATGATTTGAAAACTTAAAAACATATCTTCAACCTTATCATTTATGAAAATGACCACTAGAATCCAATTTGGTTTCTTGACTATGAAATCCATATTTGTTTCGTGCCTACCTCAGCTCCCATGCCTCTTTTGTCTGGTCTACAACAAAACACATATATAGAAAATGGACTGAAACTGAAGAAATGTGGCGCCTCACCTTGGTGTCTGAGTTGTTCAGTATTGCCGACACCAGCGACGAGGAGAAGGAGTAAAATTTTAGAATGTGGAATTCATTTTTGTGGGTGCTTGCTGGAGGGAAAAGCAGCTTTTCAGACTTAATTTGGACCTCCATGTTGACTGAGGGGTGGTCAGAGCTTCTCTCCACGTACAGGTCGGGGAAACGAGTGGTCACATCTTTGCCTGAGAACTGGCTGCTGCTCAGACCCTGCAGCTTTTTCTGTCAATCGAAAAGACAAGTGAACACCTGGATTAGTGGATATCAATGTGATCAGCATTTAACACTGTGAGCAGTTTTGGAGAATTGAATTTAAATTCAGATTCTGTTGAAATCTGTTGGTGTCATTATTTTATACCGTTTATTGGTGTGTATATTGTGCAGTCTGTTGCGAGTATGTTCTAAATCCAGTCTATTGGTGGGATTAACTTATCGAAGTGGCTATTGGTACACGGGTACCATAATTGAGAGGTTGGGATTAAAAAACGATTTAAAATATTATTGTTGGGTTTGTAAGACCAAATGAGGTATCAAATGAAAGATAATTGAATGTACTATACGTTGAGCTTAATGGTACCTGGGTGCGAATGGCGGCGACTAATGCTATTCGGATGTCATTTGTAGTAGTTTATTTTAGCTAAAATGAAGAATTAAGTTTACAAACGTATTGTACATTCAATTATCTTTCATTTGATACCTCATTTGGTCTTACAAACCCAACAATAATATTTTAAATTGTTTTTTAATCCCAACCTCTCAATTCTGGTACCAGTGTACCTATAGGTGCAGCCTTAACTTATACTGCACATTATTTATTTTCTACTGAGCAAGGAATAGACAAAAAGGAAAATGTTATGTGAAATCAAGGATTTGAAAATTCACTATCCTTGCCAGAATGGTAACTGCTGAAAACACTATTTGTGATATTTCACCTGAATGATGCAGCTCTTCCCTTTTTGATGGGCGCTGACAATTTTGCGAACTGCTCTCCTCAGATCTGAGTTCTTGAGAACAACAGTCCAGATTCTGATCAACTCAGAGTAGATCCGCCCTCCTTTCACGGCCGACATGTCCTCACTGGCCCCGGACTCGGTGGCCAAGAGCCTTTCTGCAGTTTCACTGCGTCGCGGAGAAAATGCAACAGCCAGCTCCCATATTAAACTTGCACCTTGGGGTAAAAGAATTCTGTACAACAGCAGGGTATCAGGGACACCTTTTATTGGGCTCTGAAAAAATTATATTTTCGAATAATTATTTCTCTATTCATTTCATTTTCTTATTTAAAAACATCATAATCAGAAAGTCACAGAAAAACAAGAACATCAAATTCAAATATTCTTGATAAAATTTTTAGGCCACATTTATATAGAATTGAATGAAAATTTGCTAAAACATCTGTGTGATAAAATTGTGCATACCTGCAGCTGGGGCCTCCAGTCACCAGATGCAAGCTGCTGAATTTTTTTAACAATAATTTCTTTCAAAAAGTCAGGTATTCTCTCCTTCCTGGCCTTCTTCTCATTTTCTCCAGAATTACTGTCTTTAGGGGCCAATCTTTCTTTCCTGTTTCGTAGCAGACTCCAGACTTCCTCTTCAATTGTTTAATTTAGTGAAATAAAATTAAAAAGAAAATGTTACTTCACTTTAAATTTGAAAATGGTACTCTAAAAAAATTAATTTGATTGCATGATACTGACAAGTTGATATATGAATATATTGTTTGGATCTACTGTAGATAATGAAACTAGAACTTATCCAGATCTAATTGTACATCATGTCACTAAAACTTATCCAGATCCAATTGTACATCATGTCACTAGAACTTATCCAGAGCTAGCTGTACATCAAGTCACTAAAACTTATCCAGATCCAATTGTACATCATGTCACTAGAACTTATCCAGATCCAATTGTACATCATGTCACTGGAACTTATCCAGCAGTTTTTTTTAAAACCCCACATCTTGTTTACCTGTACATTCCACATCCCACTCAAGGTTATCAAAAGATGTCACATCAATCTCCACATTGCCCTCCCCTGAATGCTCCTCATCAATGTCCCTTGATTTGTCCCCATCAAAATCATAATCTTCACACAAAAGATACAGAAATATTATCATTCATTAATAGGAAAAGAATATCACATGCATCAGTTAATTTGGTGATACTATCTGACCAATGAACAATAAAAAGACAATAAAACTAAAATTTAAAAAAAAACATAATAATAATTAATCCGCACTTCTGCTTTGATACGACAGACTCATTAACAATATTTCAAATATTCTACCCATAAGTCTAGGAAGCTTCTTGGAATATGGGGCAGTAGGTTCAATAAAGACATTGGCCCCACTACAAACCAGCATCTAGATGGAATATGGGGCATTAGGTTCAATAAAGACATTGGCCCCACTACCAACCAACATCTAGATGGGATATGGGGCAGTAGGTTCAGTAACGTCATTGGCCCCCTCTACCCACCGATGTCCGGATGCATTGACTGTCCAGAATTCTATCAATCATTCCAAGGCCCATAAAAAAAAGTGTAGTTTCTTGAATGGTGTATATACATATCTAACAACAAGAGATTCTTCCTTACATGTGTACATGTCTAAGTACAAGAGATTATTCCTTACATGTCTAAGTACAAGAGATTGTTCCTTACATGTTTTTACATGTCTAAGTACAAGAGATTGTTCCTTACATGTTTGTACATGTCTAAGTGCAAGAGATTCTTCCTTACATGTGTGTACATGTCTAAGTACAAGAGATTCTTCCTTATCTGTGTGTACATGTTTAAGTACAAGAGATTATTCCTTACATGTGTGTACAATTCTAACTAAAAGAGATTCTTCCTTACTTTCCAGTTCAGACACTGATGTCTCAGCACTTGAATCCTCAGAATCATTGTCCTCGTCCTCCTCCTCCTCAGAATCTTGTTGATTTTGTGCTGCGTTTCCTTTGTTCTCCTCCTTTTCAAGCAGAAAATCAAAGTTGATATCTGGGATATCTTTCAGGATTTGTTCAGCCGTGTTTCTTGCAGCCTGTTCAAAATTTATATTTCAATATCACCACAATGAGGTATTTTATCTGTTTATCCATGGGATATCTTATAGATGTTTTAAAATAAGAGAAACATTCATTTACATTATTTAAAAAAAATTTAAGGTATAACCTTGTGTTAAAATTGCATCAAGCTGACTGTGTTGGACAAGCAAGCTGTACAGTGAACTATTTAATTTAAATTTGTTGGACAAGCTTGGTGTACAGTGAAAGATTTAAGTCTAAATGTGACTGGACTAGATATCTACAAATAACCATGGTAACCTCAATATTTCTTTTTGCAGTTATTGGGCCATCTTTGGTCAGGCCAGATTTCGCTGGATCCTGGGAGCCAGCCACCTTGCCAGGCAAGTTCCTAGTTGAGACGCCTTGTCTCCCCATAGCATTTTTCAGGTACTGGCATCTTCTGTCAGTGAGACTGGGCAGACATTGGATGGGGAGTTTACCCTCCTTGTTTGGTTTGCCAGCTGGTGCATGTCTTTCACACAGCATTTCAACAGCTCTTAGAGAGTGCTGGTTGAATTTGGCCTACATAGTGGAGAAAAAACTAAATTTCTTCACTTGCATATTATTATTCCTATTTTGGCATTTTAATTTTTTAAACTTTACTAACAGAAATTTTTAGGATCTAAGATAACTTAAAATCCATTTTAAAATGGTGATATAGTTTGCAGGCTGATTAAATTTTTAAAATAAATGATTAAATGATAATGCCAAAACTTCAATTTATAATAAAAATAAACTGTTAAAAAAATCACAAGCAATTCCTACTCCTAAACCTATTTTGTAGTGAAATAACAGCATGTTCTGGTCAAATAATAGCTTGCTCTGGTCAAATAATAACATGTTCTGGTCAAACAATAGCATGCTCTGGTCAAACAATAGAATGTTTTCTACTTTTCACTCTCTACGGCCATATGAACATTATTTTAAGAACTAGATTTAACTTATATGTTTAGATTATTCAAGCTCAATAGCTCCTTATGCAGATCTTCAATTAAAAACATTGAATATTTCACATTATGCACAATATAATATCCTAAACAGAAACACAGTATTTCCCCCTATAGGTGAAAGCACTGTCGTACCATTGCAGCAAGATGGAGAAGTGTGTTGCCGTCCTCATCAGTGCAGGACACATTCAAGTATGGATGGGAAGCATTATCTTTTTCATAAATGGTTCTCAATTCTTCCATAATACTAAAGTTACCTATATAAAATAATAATACTTAAGTTACCTTTATAAAATAAAATTACCAAAGTTACCTGTATAAAATAATAATACTAAAGTTACCCATATAAAATCAAATTACCAAAGTTACCCGTATAAAATCATATTACCAAACATTAAAAATGTTATTTTAATCCATTTGGCCTAAATGTATGTGAATAATAAATAAAATAACAACATACAAAAAATCAGTTTGTGAATGTTACAGCTAATCAAATTACCTGGCTCTTTGACCAATGCCACTTGAAGTGCTGCATGGTTCGGGGTGTCATTTGGTGTCAGGGTAACACCCATGGGATTAGCTCCCATTGTCAACAATTTTAACACTACCTAAATAAAAATATTTTGTTAAAAATTTTAATCTTTTTCTTAATTTGAAATCCAAACAAAATAATGCATGGTGCTATCATTTGAATGTTGACAGTATTTTAGATGATGGTTTAAATATGTTGATAGAAATGATCCAGTAAAACATACAATGGACACTGTCAAGAAGAAGGTACACAAATTTCACATAAACCTTCTAATTATTATCTGCCCTACCTTCCATTCTGAGTTCTTCATGCAAGTTTCTAAAGCTGTTGCTGAAGTGGATTTGTCAAACTTGGCCCCACTGGTCTGAAGTAAGTTTATCAGCCCGATCTTGGTGGACTCCAAACCGTCAGCAGACGGCTCAACAATGGCATCAAGGAGAGACATCGATCGGGCAAAGTTGGCAATAGCCTTGGCCTTGCCGGCCATCCTGGTTTTGGTGACCAACATTTCAAGCAGCCGCCAGTTCTTTCGCTGAGCCAGCTGGTCAAGCAGATCTTTGATGCCCTCTGGGTTCAAACGATTCACCAGGATTATTGGAATGTCTGAAAGAGTCATCAATGAGAGTGAACAAGCTAATAATAGTAATAATAATAATAATAATAATAATAATAATAATAATAGTTATAATAATAATAATAATAGTAATAATAATAATAATAAAATAATAATAATAGTTGTTCGTCCGTGAAATCGACTAGGACCATCCAGTCATCCGGTTAGGGGGGTGGGTTACGGTGGGTTCGTAGGTGGCTTGCCAATCCTATACGTGCTCGGAATAATCTGTGGCACCGCGGGCAGGGGATAGTTGGTGCAGTTGTGGATTTAATAATGTTCTTTCGGCTTGCCTGCGTGTCTCAATGGGGGCCATCCTACTGGCTTCATAAGATTTAGCCCCTATCTTGACCGCTGATCTCCACCTGACTCTGTCCTGAGCTGTCTGCTCCAATTTAGTAGTGTCGATGCTGAAGGCCTTTAGTGCCACTTTCAGTGAGTCTTTGTAACGTTTTTTTTGACCTCCTTGGGAGCGCTTGCCTGTTGTGAGTTCATCATAGAATATTTGTTTAGGGAGCCGGTGATCTTCCATACAGGCAACGTGTCCCATCCAACGGAGTTGATACTGCATCAGGGTGGTGAAGATACTAGGTATGTTCGCTCTAGCGAGAACCTCTGTGTCAGGAACTTTGTCTTGCCACCTAATGCCGAGGAGTTTCCTGAGGCTGGTTGTGTGAAAATGATTCAGTTTTTTGGCGTGACACTGGTAGACTGTCCACGTTTCACATCTGTAGAGCAATGTCGAGAGGACTGTTGCGCTATAGACCTTGATCTTTGTTTCCCGTCTGATACCTCTCCTGTCCCAAACAGTGCTGCGGAGCCTGCCAAATATGGCAATAGCTTTTGCAAGTCTAGCATTCATTTCATCATCAATGATGACAGATCTGGAGAGGGTGCTGCCCAAGTAAGTAAATTTATCCACCGCGTTAAGACGCTGTCCGCTGATGATGATGTTGGGTTCAGGGCCTACTGGGAGCTGGCTGATACAACACCTCAGTTTTCTTCGCGTTGATTGTTAGGCCAAAGTTGTTGCAGGCCTCAGAGAAGATATCAATGCTTTGTTGCATGGCAGCTTCAGAGTCAGCATTGAGGGCACAATTGTCCGCAAACAGAAGCTCGTTGATGGTGCTATGTTTGACCTTTGTTTTAGCTTGAAGCCTCTTTAGGTTGAAGACAGATCCATCAGTGCGGAAACAGATTGGCAAGCCCATGGTGGAGTCCCTGAACGCTTCAGACAGCATTGAAGAATACATAATACTGAAGAGCGTGGGAGCAAGGACACAGCCCTGCTTCACACCGTTTGTAACAAGGAATGCTTGAGATGACTGACCGTTGTCCTGCACTCTGGCCATCATGCAGCTGACGGATGATGTTGGTTAATTTCTCTGGGCATCCGTACTTCTTCATGATTTTCCACAGGCCACCTCTATTGACCGTGTCAAAAGCCTTATTAAGGTCAATAAATGTGGAATATATGTCCATATTTTGCTCCTGACATTTCTATTGGAACTGCCTGGCAGCAAACACCATATCGATAGTTCCTTGTTCTTTTCGGAAACCACATTGAGTTTCGGGTAGGAGACCTAGCTCCAGATGTGCATTCAGGCGGTTCAGAAGGGCTCGGGCCAAGATCTTGCCCGCGATGGACAGCAGTGAAATTCCGCAGTGATTGTCGCAGGCCTGGCGGTTTCCTTTGTGTTTGTACAGGTGAATATTTGAGGCATCTTTGAGGTCTTGTGGTACAGTTTCCATCTGCCAGATGATCTGGAATAGACACAATAGCTTATCGGTCAACCCTGGTCTGCCCTCTTTGTAGATTTCGGCAGGATTCATGTCGGAGCCAGGTACTTTACCATTGGACATTTGACGAATTGCTGTCTGTATCTCGACCAAAGCTGGGACAGCATCAAGTGACTTGTTCTTTGGGACCTGGAGCAGTCTTTCAATGGCCTCATTATTAATGATGGAAGGTGTATTCAGCACACTATTAAAGTGTTCCGCCCATCTTTCCAAGATTTTTTCCTTGTCTGTGATGAGTGTAGAACCGTCTGCACTAAGGAGAGGGGAAGAGCCTGAGGTGGTAACTCCATAGATTTCTCTCAGGTCACTGTAGACGTTTTGCATGTCTTTTTTGTCTGCACTCAGCCAGGAGTCTTGCATCTGGCGCAGTTGCAAATGGACCTTGCTGCGGATGTTCCTCAGTGCAGCTGTCTTTGCTGTTGACATTGGGTCATCATGGAGGGCTTTGTACGCGCGATGTTTTTGCTAAAGTAGCATTTGGATTGCTGTGTTGTTTTCATCAAACCAATCCCTTTGTTTTCTGATAGAGGGTCCGAGGCGCTCAGCGACTGTGTTATACACCGTCTCACGAAGTGTGGTCCACGCTGCTTCCGCGTCCTGGTTGTTCAGTGTTATTGAATCAAGGCGTTCATCTAGCGTGTCAACAAAGGTTTGTCTCACATCTGGGATTTTCAGCCCACTGACGTTGAGGCGTTTCGGAGCTTTGGTGACCTGAGGTCATCTCTTAGGTTGGATGTGAATTTTCAACTTTGAGACGATGAGGCGGTGATCCTTCCAGCATTCTGCGCAGCACATGGCCTTAGTCACGCTTACATCCTGCCGGTCCCTATTTCTGATGATGGCATAATCTATTAGGTGCCAGTTTTTAGAACGGGGGTGCATCCAGGAGGTCCTGTTGCGCGTAGGCAGGTTAAATGTGGTGTTTGTTATTAGAAGGCCGTGTTCAGCACAGGTCTGTAGTAGCAGTAGGCAGTTGCTGTTGCACTTTCCAACACCATACTTCCCCAACACTCCTCCCCAGGAGGTGTAGTCACTGCCAACACATGCATTGAAATCTCCAAGAATTATGAATTTGTCAGCAGTCGGTGTGGAGGAGATGACAGTGTTCAGGTCCTCATAAAACTTATATATGGACTCTTCTGTGTTTGTCATGGTGGATGCATAGGCACTGACTAAAGTGGCAGCTTTCCTTCCATGGCAGAGGGGGAGTTTCAACGTCATGAGACGGTCATTGATTCCCTTTGGAGAGCTGGATAGCTTGCTCGCAAGAGAGGTTTTGATAGCAAAGCCAACTCCAGCTTCACGCCTTGCGTCAGGGTCTCGTCCGCTCCAGAAGAAAGAATAGCCAGCAAGCCTTTCCATGAGTTCACCCTTGCCAGAGAGTCTGATTTCACTTAGGGCGGCGATGTCTATATTGTATCTGGCAAGTTCATTAGCAATGAGCGCTGTGCGTCGTTGAGGTCTGTTTGTAGAGTCCCTGTAAAGCAGTGTGCGGATGTTCCATGTGGCAATTTTAAGTGGAATAGAGTTTATCTTTGATTTTCTACGCCAAAAATTGGGTCCCCATCGACCCTGTTTAGCCTGCCAGGTTGTGAAGGAGCAGGAAATGTTTTGGCCTCCTATTCTATCCCCTTCCTCATGCATTTAGGAGAGCGTGCCCGTCGCCACAGGATTTGGGATGATGGGAAATGGATGACTGATGACTTGCGAGGGTGACTTTGTTTAAAGTGAGGAAGAGTTGCGCAGCGTCAACCTCACTATCTCGTCCGGACCCACCATGTCCAGTGGCAAGACTAAGTCAAGACGACTGGAGATGGGTACGGATGCAGTGGATGACCAAGATGTTCTACGTGCCTCATCTTGCTCTACACACTCCACGGTGCGTTGCTGTAATCACCTTCTCCTTCATTGAACCCAAATGGTCTCCTCCGCAGGATCTGACCACGTCCAGGCTTATCATGCAATAGGTAGGCAGTCCTAAATCACTGAGGGTTTGAGGCCCAACAGCTACCCTCACCTGGTTTAGACGGCTAGAGGAAGCCGTTGCCCAGGGTATGGACGCTGTTGCATGCTAACAGCTGCTGGGTTGCACAGGTGACAAATTAGTTGCAGGAGAGGACCAAGGTGGACAAACCGTTCCTAGGCCTAGGAGCACAACGTTTACCCCCTTTGAGGAGTACTACCTTTGCCTGTACAACCCATTGTAAAAAGGGGAAATACGTAAGTGAAACAAAAAATTCCGACCAGAGTCCTAAGTATATTTTCCTCAGAAATGATCATCTCCCATATCCAAATTTTGAAATTAAGAACTCCTTCTTGTACTTCTTGTTATAATAATAATAATAATAGTAATAATAATAATAATTAATAATAGTAATAATAATAATAGTAATAATAATAATAGTAATAATAATAATAATAATAGTAATAGTAATAATAATAATAAAAATAATAAAGTTCATTTAAAAAACACACTTAATCCCTAATTAAGGCTCGAAGCGCTATAAAAATACAAAACGCAACAATACAAAATCCACTAAAAGCTTAAACTGAAAGTTAGATTCTAATAATATCTTAAGGAGACCAACACAAACTTTTGTCATCACTTTACTTAAGGATAAACAAGGTCTTGAGGACAAAAAAATCCCCCCCCCCCCCCCCCCAATGTAGAATTATTTTAACCAAATTTTGTTTTTTGCACCCTTAAATGATATTACATGATGGACAACTATTGTTATAATGGACAATATGTCGAGTAAGGGAGTTCATTAATAATTGTTGCGACTGAATATTATGTTTAATTACGCGCTTTGATTACGTGTTTTATAGAGATTAATTAGTTAGTGAACGCTCTTCCCGCGCTTGACGTGGCGACGTATTATGACGTACTGTCTAGTATGTTTTGTGATGTACGTTTTAGCCATGCGGCAGTCGTGAAAGGAACTTTGTGAAAGGAGGTTGTGTTTTATTTCCGTCTGATAGCGAGCTGCGCTGTACATGTGTGTATGGAATTAACAGTCTGTGAATCTAATTATGTATTAAATTTGCATTTATTATGATAAATGACTTGAGTTGATTCAGTGCTAGTACGGCGTATTACAGCGTGTTAAAGAACTTGATGAATTAACCAATCCGGAGTTTGACACCACCCAATGTTTTTACATGCCGAAAAATGTCAGTTTAACATAAATCTGCAGCTAACAATTGCTTGTCTTTTAAAAATTAGATTGCTTAAAATTTTAATTCCCCAATGGTTCTGACAAAATGATTATTATGACTATCAGCTGCTTGAGAAAATGTACTTGTTGCTCCGGCTAATATTTGTAACATAGGAAATCAAATTCCAATTTTTTATTGCCTAGGACGCTGCATGCATTACCTGTGGTTACATTGCATGATACAAGAGCAGCCAAACGCTGAAGACTTGTCTCCCTGAGTGATTTATGGCGTACATCTGTGCTGTGGGGAGAAGTTATCACTTCTACCAGGCTCAGGTAAGCTGCAGAAAAAAAACAAAAAAACAAAAAAAACTGGGTTTGAAACTCTTTAGAAAATATATCATCCCCCCCCCCAAAAAAAAACAAAAAAAACACAGAGCTTAAGTTACATGTGCTCTTTAGTTTTAATTCAAAATATTTTCAATACTTTGTGTTATAGACAATTTGACCATTGATTAACCCTTTCCCCAACAAATTAACCACTGCTGTAGAACAAAGTATTACCTTTTTCATAGTTTTCTTCCTTCTGGTGAGCCAAAGCCTCTTCCAGTTTGATCTCGCACTGATCGCACGGGCCCTTCGACTTTTGTTTAGCAGGTTTGGATTTCTTCCCATCATCTGTGTTGGGTTTTTTGGTTTGGCTCTCATCAGTTTTTTTGCTCTCCTGCACTTTTCTTTTTACATCACTTGATTCCTTTTTCTGCTCCACCTTTTTTTCCTCTTTGGCTTTCCGCTCTCGTCCTTTACTTTGTTCTCTGATGTGGTTGCCCTCTGAAATATAAGGGAACAAAATAATTAACAGAATCATAACTACAGGGTTTGAAGAGTTGAAGACAAATCAATTAAAATCCGGCACTCTGACTCGTCGGCCTCGGACAGTGGCTCAACTAAGACAGGGGAAACTCCAACCACAAACCTCCACCGCCTTGCGGCTACCGTCCTCATGGTTCAGGTCATTGGAATAAACACTTAAAGAAAGATCCAGGAGTCCTGTGGGCAGTATGACATTTTACTTAAACAAAATTTTAGAAACTCCAGTGAAGCGCTCAATATCAAGTTGTGCCGACTACCCTGCTGGGTGGAGAGTGGGAATCTGCTGATTGCAAAACAGTTGCTTTCCCTTGGATTATAGTCTCACCATAAAAAATTCCAGCAATATGACACCAGTGACTCTTAAAGATGAACCCACCCTCACCGCATTTTTTGTCTTCAAATCCCTGGGTGTCGTATTTATATGGCATACATTTTATAATGACAATTAAACTGAAATAATAATATTTGTGCCAGTTGTTAAAATTTCTCAATACAATTTCATCATTGAATACTTTCTCCAAGTTACTAACAATGTGATTGTAGTTGGCAGGCCATCCATATCAAACAACCTCTAACAAAATTCCTAGTTTAAATAAATCAATACAGACTTCTCTTTTGAGCTAGGAGGTGAATGTCTTCTTGTTCTGCTATAGATTATGGATTGATGTGAGGTACTGTTTAGGCAAAATTGATGTTGTAGACAGCAGCTTTACATGAAGAAATCACAATTGCAGGAGAATAGCTTTAAATAATTTAAATGAATTTTTCTACTTTATTTCTTTACCTTTCATTTTTTTCTGCAATGTGTTTCGAAGGATATCTGTCGGACTGGTCAAGTCGATTGCCAGTTTTCCATCCTTATTCACAGCCATGATATCCACACCCATACTCAGCAAGTAATTGCCCAGAAAGTCTCTCATCTGCTCAGTCCCCTTAATTGCAAAAATACATGCATCTTTTTAAATTAAATTACTGAAATGCAGATAGCAGAAAAAAAATATCATTTTCTTTTCTTTTTCATTTTCCCCAAAAAAATTAAATTCTGGCATATTACATCATAACAACCCAGAACCAAGATCTTCCAGTTTAAGCGTATGTTGCTTTGGTCAGTGTCTACAGAGAGGCAGTTTATCTCACAGGTGGGTGGGGCAATGGTGAGGATATTTGGTGTTGTGAGTCTTTGAACCCCAGGCGATTAGCTCAGTTGTTCTGCTGTACATCACTGATCAAACCATTAATGTGGAATGGCATTGTTTTCTCCATATGATCAGCTGTAAAATCAATGGCTCAATGGAAATAACTGAATCAACATCAGGTTAATTAAAATCAATGGCTCAATGGAAATAACTGAATCAACATCAGGTTAATTCCAAGAATTAGTTCCGTGATGTCTCACATGGCCGTCATCTTGGTTGCTGCAACCCGTAAAATTAAGAATACAAATTTAAATAATAATGACAAAATTTCCTAAATGTATCCCTAAACCTAACCTGAACCCTAAACAATCACGCTGGGCACTAATAGTGTGAAATAGCCCCACATCAATATTTTCCAAGCATCTTAGGCTGGAAGGTAATATGACTTTTATAACAGGCAACCATTACAATTAGAGTACTGTTGTTGTTGTTTTTTTTTTTTTTTTTAATTCAAACTTTTGTGTACAAAATTTTAAGAAAGGATCCCTGCCTAGTGAGTGACTTTTGGAAAAGTGAAGATTTAAAAGCCAAGACTCTACAGAAAAACCAGGCCAGGTGAGAAAGTACTGTATATATATATGACTTATGAAAACTAAACTGCTGAAGCTGAATCTACTAAGTCATCTTGGCAGGTCACAGCGTACAAGAATAACACAATAAAAAAATTTTTAAAAATAAAAAGCGGGTTGGAAAAATAAACAGAAACAAAATATTTAAAAACTAATTACCTTGAGTGTTGCTAAATGATGCAGTACAGTATTCCCTTTGTCATCTGTCAAGTTTTGAAGATGCTTGGGTACAATAAATGTTTCTATGACAAATGAGAGTAAATTGTGGGAGTCTTCAACAAGCTTCATCTTTCCAGCAAGAGGAGGATTGGGTGTCAGTGACACAATAGAGATGACAGCATGGAAGAAAGTATCTCCAGCGTGGAACTTCAGTTTCTCCTTTTCAGCACCATATTTGAGGAAAATTATCAGGAGACGACAGATCCATCTGAAATAAAACCATTTCATATTTTTAAGCTGACCTCGTTTAAAAATATGGTGGCATTGGTAACTCACAATAAAAAGTAATAAAACCTGAAAACACTGGTGACATGAAAATCAATCACCAATTACATGCATCAAGTAATTATCTGAAAATAAAAATTTAAAAAAAATTAAGACAAATAAAACGGAAATGTCAATACTACTCACTTATGATGAACTTGCAGGAGCTCTTTGTGACAGAAATGCTCTAAATTGACGTCAGTAAAGTCTAGTGGCTCAGTGTCAACTCCTGTATCTAATGCTCTCTTGACTACAAACTCAGCCAAGTGCCATTCTTTTTTTTTAATAAAGTCGTATGCCAGGTAAAACCATGTTGCTATGGATACGAACTCGAGTTCTTTTAAGAACAAATCTGATCCAGCTTCTGAAAAGTTATAGAATCCCCCCCAAAATTTAAATGAAAAAAGTATTTTTAAGTAATTTTCGTATCTTCATACGTGTACTACATACTATTGCTTTAAATCAGGGGTTGCCCACCCGCGGCCTGGCACATTAAATAGGTGTTGAGGCCCGCCAGATGTTTCAAACATGAACTTGTTTCTTCATTTAACATGCTTTTTTTTTTTTTTGGTGACGCTGTGCGCCGGTATGGCATACAGGCCCCTATTTGATTTTAAAAAATTCATTTTTAAACTAGTCATTTGAAACCTTACATAAAAACTATAAAACATTACTATTTAATAACTATCATTTGTATCAAACACAACCATGTCACGGGGTACAAATCTTTCCCATCAACATTTCTTCTATTTCTCTGATTGAGCGTAGAATGATGCAAAGCTAAATTCAGGTATGTGCCATAATGAATCTTTGCATTAATAAACATTTTCTAGGGAGACTTTGGTCGGTGTCCTTGTGTGGCTTTTTTTTTTAATGAAAAATTTTCAAACTTCTATAAGGTAAGTTGTATTTAGTTATACTCATTACACATAAATAGTTTACATTCACAAATAATATTTTCAAATTCAGCAAAAAGATTTGCCCCGGAATCTTATAAAGTCATGTAAGACATTTTGGAAAAAAAAAAAAAAAATCCAACCTCATATTCGAGCAAAGGAAAAAGAGAAAAAGCTTTTTCAGCCAAAAATACTTACTCTGTTGAATGGCTGCCTCAACCAGGTCAGCTAAAATGACTCTTTTCATTTGCTCCCCATCTGCTGGCTTCAATGTATTATAAGCATTGACAAAAGCCTTAACTGCATTGGGCAGTTTTCCCCTCTCTCTGAATGCTCTACCAACACGGTGGTGACCCTAAAAAAAAAATGTTATTGGCAATCTGGTTATTGTTATTAGCTGTTCTTGGTGATGCCTGGTAACATAAGCTACAAGAAAGCAGACGTCTGTCTTCTGCTGTTATACCTTGTACCAAGTTCCATCGTAATCCACATTCTTTTTAGCATCTTCAAGGAAGTTTGTTGTATTATTAAGCTTGTGATGACACTCAGCACGGTTACCATAAAGTACTGCAAGACTGTGTCCATCTTCATCACTCAAGAAGCCTAGAGGATGAAAAAAAAAGTTTTTTTTATAAGCTTAGCTAACACACTATAGAAGTAATCCAGATCCATTAATTGGACCCCATTTAAAATGAAACTTTAAAAAAAAATTACTTATAAGATTACCCAACACCTTATAGAAGTAATCCAGATCCATTAATTGGACCCCATTTAAAATGAAACTTTAAAAAAAATTTATTTATAAGATTACCCAACACCCTATAGAAGTAATCCAGATCCATTAATTGGACCCCATTTAAAATGAAACTTTTTTTATTTTAACTTATAAAATTTTCTAACATCCTATAGAAGTAAACCAGATCCATTAATTGTCCCCCATTTAGAATGTACTCTTTTTTTTTAGATTATTATTATTCTAACTTAAACTTTTGTAAATGAAAAGCATCACTGCATTGATGGTGGACAGTGTTTTTCCCCCCAGTTTACAAAAAAATGTTTTGTTTTGTTAATGAACATATTGGTTATATCATGGGGGAGACTAATATTTAATTTACAAATAAGCATTTTGTTTTTTTAATAAACACATTGGTTATAAAATGGGGGAGACTGAGATTTAATTTTAAAATAAGGAAAATATGGTCAGTGAACACTTGAAAAGAAGACACCACAAAAATAACAAACGTGGCCAAAAGCCTTCTTCAGCATACAAATAAATGTGGGCACTTTTTGCTGATCATTATTTGTTAAGGAAGGCCTTTGGCCAAAAGGTTGTTATTTTGTCGTGTCTCTTTTCATGATTTCACCCATCTCGTGTTCCTTATTTTTTTTATCAACACATTCTTAAGGGAACAAAAAAATTGATTTCTTTTTATATAGACTATTACTAAGAGTTTTTGTTTATCTTTTCACCTGGCTGTGAAATACGTAATCAATGTTGCAAACATTTTTAAAGAGCTGATAAAAGAACTGTCACCACCCACCAACAAATTGTCTTACCCAAAACTTCTTGTTTCTTCTGTATTTCCACTTTGAGCTTCTCCAAGGCCTGCGAGTAGACTTGTATAGCTCCGCTGTAGTCCATGCATTTGAAGGCTTTGTTTCCCTCATCCTTGAGCCGAGTCCAGGACTTTGTGTCACCTGCAGGGGGACCTGTGGATATCATGACTTCTAAACAATTGGGCGGGAACTCTTTCCAATCAAACTTCATTCCCTGAACCACACTTACAGTACTTGTTGCCAAACCGTAAGTAATTTTTTTAAAAACTAAAGCTATTTTATAACTTATTTTTAAAAATTTTCCACAAAGGCAGGGCAAAATAATAATTTTAAAAAATTAGTCCACTAACTCTCTGATGAGTAAGACTGCAAACATTACAAGCGACCATCTGATGAGTATGATTGCTAACATTACAAGTAACCATCTGATGAGTAAGACTGCTAACATTACAAGCGACTCTCTGATGAGTAAGACTGCTAACATTACAAGCAACCATCTGATGAGTATGATTGCTAACATTACAAGCAACCATCTGATGAGTAAGACTGCTAACATTACAAGCGACTCTCTGATGAGTAAGACTGCTAACATTACAAGCGACTCTCTGATGAGTAAGACTGCTAACATTACAAGCGACTCTCTGATGAGTAAGATTGCTAACATTACAAGCGACTCTCTGATGAGTAAGACTGCAAACATTACAAGTGACTCTCTGATGAGTAAGACTGCTAACATTACAAGTGACTCTGATGAGTAAGACTGCTAACATTACAAGTGACTCTCTGATGAGTAAGACTGCTAACATTACAAGCGACTCTGATGAATAAGACTGCTAACATTACAAGCGACTCTCTGATGAGTAAGACTGCTAACATTACAAGCAACAAGTATGCCGTGTAAATGTAACTCTGAAATGACTAGACAGATTTTTTTTTATTTTAATGATTTGAAGTGTATTTTAATTGGGAGGAGAATAGAAGAAAGCCATATAGACAAAAAAAAATAATGTTGTTATAATATAATTATATTAAATTTAAAAAAATCATATTTAATACCTCCAGACTGCTTTGGTTTGCCATTTAAAAGTTCTTTGAGGTAAGCATGCAGCTGAGAACCCTCCAGCGCATAGGCAACAGCCATGTTCTTCTGAAGATCTACAGCTTTTAAACTGACACCCTTGCCCAGCAGCAGCTTAGCAATGACCACTGGCAAACTACCCATTACTCCCCCCCACCTCTGTTCCACACACAGTGTATGCAGGGGTGTCTGAGACTGAGAATCTACAGCAGATATTATTTTCTTTTCCTCATCTCTCTGAAGTATCCATTCCAGAACTTGAGTATCAACTGCAAAAAAAATTAAATAAATAAAAAATAATGCATGTCTTGGACAAGAAGAGATTGGGATAATTAAATATGATATACTTTTCCATACCTAATATCCAGATGCTTATAATTATACTTTAATTTATATACCTTAAAGTTAAGGCCAGGAGATAGTTATAAATAAATATTAATTCACGACTTTGTTCTTTCATTCACTTACTGGTTTCATTATGTAGAAGATGACTTTGTGTCGCTGAACACAGAGTTAATATGAAAGACCTGAGCTATTAACTATTGTACAGTAAGCTGTCAGTGCCATGCAATTACTTGTTTAAGTGAGTTGAGGTGCAGAGTTCTTAATGGAAAGACTTTTGTCTGTGTTGCCTTAAAACGATTGCAGAGTCTGGCTAACCGCATCTACCCAGAGTGGCTTCCGGAGTGGGCGCTCAACTATAGACATGATATTCTCATTACACCAAAAGCAGGAGAAGTGTCGAGAACAGCACATGCCTCTTTATATTGCTTTCATAGATCTGACAAAGGCATTCGACTTGGTAAGTCGGAAAGGCCTGTTTAGTATCTTGCAAAGAATAGGTTGTCCCCCACGACTGCTCACAATCATACAGCCATATCACAAAAACATGCACAGCACAGTCACATTCAATGGCGCTGTCTCTCTGAGGCATTCCCAGTCAGCATCGAAGTAAAACATGGTTGTGTAATGGCACCAATGCTCTTCTCC
Organism: Omphiscola glabra; assembly: GCA_964017045.1. Classification (NCBI taxonomy): domain Eukaryota; kingdom Metazoa; phylum Mollusca; class Gastropoda; family Lymnaeidae; genus Omphiscola; species Omphiscola glabra. Next base: position 10,919,955 of record OZ024806.1, on the reverse strand, counting down.
ATTTTCTTCTTGATGCTCCTTCAATTTGCTTTCAGGGACTGTGAAGATGGAGTGTACATACATACCAGATCTGATGGTAGGCTGTTCACTTTCGCTCGCCTTCGTGCAAAGACCAAGGTAAAAAAGGTACTACTTTGTGAACTGCTGTTTGCTGACGATGCCGCCTTAACATCTCAAACAGAAAAAGGTCTTCAGCTGCTAGTTAATCGTCTATAACACGCTTGTAAAGAGTTTGGACTGTCAATAAGTCTACAGAAGACACATGTCATGATGCAAGAAGCATTGTCCCCTCCAATCATATCTATTGAGTGCCATAAGGCAACACCTATGGCTAAACTGTATAGGCGGGTGTGGAATAATCTCAATTTTAACTGATAAAACAAAACTAAGTGTTTATCAGGCATGCATGCTTAGTATGCTCCTATATGGCAATTAAGTGTGAACCACATACACCAGTCATAAGCAGAAACTCAACAGCTTCCATCAAAGATGTCTGCGTCACATTTTACGCATCTGATGGCAGGACAAGATGCCTAACACAGAAGTTTAGCATATTCTCCGCTCTTAGGAAGAGGTGCCTTCGCTGGTTAGGCCATGTAAGGACAATGGAGGAAGGCCGTATTCCAGAGATGCTGCTGTATGGAGAGTTGGCAGAAGGGACAAGATTTATTGGGCGGCCATGCCTGAGATTTATGGACGTTTGCAAAAGGAGCATGAGGGAAGCCAACATAGAAATCAACAAATGGGAGATCATTGCCGAACAACAATCCAGCTGGCGTACAGCAGAATATGAATGAGTCAAAAAGGCAGAAGATGTGCAAAACGAAACACTTGCACAAAAAGAACAGCACGGAAGGCCAAATCTAACCAGGAATAAATATTCTCCTACGAGAAATGCAGTCGAGATTGTCATTCCAGGATTGGCCTAGTTAGCCACTCGATGAAATGTAGGCCGACATAGCTACTCCATCGTCTTGCGAAGACGAAAGGATGCCACGTACACATATAAACCCTTAGACAACATAGCAGAAGAAGTAATATCAAGGGAATGGTATGGGACCAACCTGAGAGATCGGTAACAGAGGCCAAGAAAGAAAATTAACCTCAGATGAATCTGATTGTTTTTATTCTGATAATACGTGAGTACATGGGTTTTTTTTTTATGTCACAAAATTGGATAGCAAGCACAGGTAACCATTAAGAGACATGATACCCATTGATATTATAGAGAAGAAAACTTATATGCTAATTATTAAAGTTTTCAGCTTGGAAAATTATTATTTACCATCATGTAAAAGAAATAGAAATATAGAGCAACTTAATGTGTCGTTTTCTCATTAGCTCTAGTGCTATAGACAGTTAAGGCAATTTTGTACAGGGCGAACTGTATAATTATCAAAGTAACACAGTGCTATTATCACAATTAGTAATGAATATAATTTAGGTTTGTGACATGGCAAATAACTTCTTTTAGATTTTGTCTTAAATCTATAGAATTTTTGTTTTTATTTACAGCACTCAGAATCAGCTATTGTCTTTACTGCGTCTTCTTCTTCTTATGCCTTTTTACCCCGTCTGGGGCATAGGCCGCCCACAAGAATTTTCCACTCATCATGGTCCTGTGCTTTCCTTTCCAACTGCTTCCAGGTGTATCCCATATTTTGCGTGTCTGCCTCTAGCTTGCCTCTCCATGTATTCTTAGGTCTTCCTCTCTTTCTTTTTCCTTGTGGATTCCATGCTAGGCATTGTCTGGTGGTGCTATCTCAGGGTTTTCTGAGAGTATGCCCAATCCACCTCCATCTTTTCTTTATGATTTCTTCATCAATGGGCACCTGGTATGTTCTTTCTAGTAGATCTTTGTTGGTGATGGTATTTGGCATTACTGTTTACTGAAAGCATAGTATTTTTAACTTAAAGCAAAACAGTGTGTTTGTATTCACTGTTATGATGCAATGAATTATTTTTTAAATACTTAGAAGAGTAAACTTACGGGTTCGTATACAGAACCTCACAGCTGCATGGAAATAGGTCTCTTCTGAATCCACAAGACTTTCAGGGGAGGCACCTTGTAGTAGAAGGGTCTTAACTAACAGAGGCAGGTTCCAACTTGGTTTCTCTCCTAGAATTTCAAAGACAGTAGACAGCACTGCAGACATTGCACTTGCTTGTCGCATGATACCAACCTTTACACCAGGAGCTCCGACTGTAAGACATACACAAATGTTAAAAAAACGCCAGGAGCTCTGTCTGTTACATACAAAAATATTTTAAAAACTCCACAAGCTCTGACTGTAAGACATACACAAATTGTTTTAAAAAATACTCTCAGCTCTGTAAGACATACACAAATATTAAAAAAACAAACACATAACATTTTTTAAAAAAAATATGTACATATATAATGATTAACCAGAGTGCCATTAAATAAAAAAAATAATTTAATTCATAAATGCACAATGTAATAAATATAATTTTTTTAAATTCATAAATGCACATTGTAATAAATATAAATATCTATTTATCAGCAGTCTGGGAAGAAGTCTAAATCCTGTTTCCCTCAAAAAAGGAAATTTTTATAAAATGTACCGGTAATTTAAACAATACATTGAAGGGGACAAAACTTGCACTCGTACCAGGTTCATAATAAGGTGGCCCTAAGAAAAGAATGTTGACAACTTCCCAGAGTTTATTTTGTGAAAGCATCTCTAACAGTTTGGGCCATCCACCAAGCAACATATGTCTCATTCTGGGCAAAAGTTGGTATCTTTTTTTCTCTGTTGACAACAAATAAAAAAATTATTTTTTTAAAATGTGTTACTTAACAGCTACTAAAATAAAAACAAAGCTTTGTCATTTTATAAAATAAAACCATATCAGTGTAAACTTTTCCAGGACTTACCCCAAAAGGGTTGTTTCTCTTGATTATTTAATTTCCCCTAGCATGAGTTACACATGAAGATATAAAATACATTTAATTTACAGCAATCATCATTGACGATCATTTTTAAAAAAAACAAATTTGGAACAAAATATGACCAGGGAACAAAATATGACCAGCTGAAATTTGTTTAATCTTTGTTAAATGATCTTAGCTAATTTTGATGTGCTCAGTCCAAGAAAGAAAAAAAAAAAGAGTTCCTTTAGTTATTGAAAACAAAAATACTGGCTACATACACCAAGGGTGCAAGTTTTCTGAATTTAAATTTACATCACTAAATATGTGCATATGTAGATAAAAAAAAGCTGTCGCATCAATAATACCTGGAATATGCCCCAATAAAGATGAGGCCTCTTCTGTGAATTTTTGTTTGAAGGAGAAATCTTGTGCCATGTTGTATCCAGAAATATATGACTCACATGCACCGGAGAAATCCTTTAACTGAACCAGCGCTTGGCCCTTGCGAAAGTAGCTCTTGCAACAAAAAGAAAAATGTAACTGTGTTTACCACTCTTGATTGAATTAAAATAAAGGAATTTGTTTTTTACAGAGTTGTGTTTTATTATTGATTGAATTTTAAATGTTTAAATCATGATAAGAAACTGGGCATGTGACATTTAGCTTCCCATTAAAATTACTTACTAAAGGCAACTTGCTACATGAAAACGGCCACCCTCTTAACAAACCTTGGTGAAAGTAGCATCATGCTGCAAGCTCATGTTTGCTGCATTTAAAGCCTTCTGGTGGTGTCCAAGTTTGATGTAAACTGCAGCTAGGTTGCTATATAGAACTGGAAGCTTTGACTGCACCTTGAACTCCTCGGCAATGGTCAAGGCTCTGTTATAGATAGCAACAGCTTTATCCCATTCATTCTTTTTAACTGCAGCATTGCCTTCTTCTTGTAGTTTCTGTAATCTGCTAAGCATGGCTCCATTATCTGAAAGTCAATAGAGACAAAAATTATTATTAAAAACACACAAATTAAGCCTATAGCTGTCAAAATGGCTGATCATCAATCTGTGTCACCGTGATTTTACCAGGGCTTGTTTTGTGATTAATCAGGCGTGAAATTTGATCAATTTTTTTTTTTTTACTGCCAGTATGTCTGATTCTGGAGAGAGGGTCCCCCTGTAGAATGTAAAATCAACACAGACTTCCTTCATTTTAATTGTTTCAAATGGATGAAAATGAGAGCAATGATTTCCAAGAGCTAGTAATGACAGTATAAGCTCTTGCGGTGATGGCGCCACTAGAGACAGATATTGACCATTTCCCCCCCCCCCCCCCCTTAAGCTTAGTCCACAATGTTACAGATTCATTTGGGGAAAGGGTGGACATCAAACAGAGAAGACAAAGATTTGATCTCACTAGACACAGACTCTAAAGAGATTCCAAGACATTTATGTTTGTGTACGTCGTCGTGCATGTTCTGGAGTATTAATGAATAAAAAAATGGATTTAATAACTTCACTTGAAAAAGGAATTTTTAAACTAATCTTGTGCTTTCCACCTTGTATTTTGTTTGACAGAAATTTGAAGGTAATGAATGAACGAAATTTCACAAAAATTTACTATTTTCAATAAAGTACCTATAACTTGACATTTTCTGAAAAGATTATGGCTGCTAGTATCTCAATTTTTATGCTAGTATGAACAATTAATGGAGTATTAGGTTGGGTTGAATGCAGAAGTTGAGCAGTAAAATGTTCACTATGTAAAGGTCAAGGTCAATATCAACATACATAATACAAAGAAACAAATTCTTTTCATACCATAAAAGATGCCTTCAATGTATTTTCAGAATATGTAAGGGTCTCTCAATTAATTTATTTAGTATGGTACTTTGTCATTTGACAAGCATATGGAAATGCTAAAACTGTGTTGAAATTCACTAGACAGAGATAGGGTAAAAAAACAAAAAAAAACATAGTGACTCGAGGTTGAGGCACTATATCAAAATATTGCACTGCTTGCTGAAGAATTCTATCACACTGTTGTCTTAAATAAACAGGTGTTTGACAATACACAATGGAACAATGAATTTGTCTTTTTAAAAACTTTTCTTCATTTAGAAAATAATGCAACTTTATAAAAAAACTTTAAGGAAGCAAAATAAATTTAAAAAAAAAAGGAAAAAAAAAAAAAAAATTTTGTTTCTTAATCTGAGAAATTGTTTCACATGTCCAACATTCTGGTATGAGACCAATGACACCGCTGCAATCACTCACCTGATTTTGTAGATGCATTCAGCAACATCTTGCGGACATTCTCCGAACCAGGAATGTAATCAACTGGAAGCTTTCCATTGTTATCTTTCAAAATTGTGAGACAGCCATGGTTCAGTAAATCATTTAAAATCACCTGTGATAAATAGGTGATATATTAGGTTTAACGTTTTACTAATCAAGCAAAATAGCACATGAGCTGATCTCTTGATTCAACACAAACTGGCATCAGTGTTAAGATGCCAATCAATGCCTCACCCTCTGGAAGGCACTGCCACTTGAAATTTGACACATACTTGAGTGGAAAAAAAACATCATACCATTTGGCAGTACTGCTTTATGTTTCTTACTACACAGAGCTAGCAACATCTTACAAACAAGAGGAAGGTTTTAAGTTATGGACTAAAGATATTAAATTTGTATTGAAATAATTTTTAAATTAATTAAAACTACTGCTACTCATAATAATTGCATAGACTGCATTATTATAATTCATTTAAAACTTTGCATACAATGATTTAATATATATCGATATAATTAATAATTTAAAATGACAGAAAAGCAAAAGGAACACCAGCATCCCTTGAATAAAATGAACAGGAATAGTGAGGAAATTCTTTTGTTTATGTAGGAAGTCTGCACTCTGGGAAATGCACAAAATTGTGTAGGGAATCTGCACACTTATGTGGAAAAAAATGTCCACTAATGGTATTAAAATGGATTCCCAAATGGGACTGGTTTTGGGGGTTTTCAGGCTCATTAAAGATGTCAGCTGGTGGTATAGTCTGGTATTTTCGGAAAGGTAAATATGGCGTAAGGCTGGGCAGTGAAGAGGCGATGTGTTACTGTCTCATGTGGATGTATGCAGACGGGGCAGATGGTTTTTTAAAATCTGGTTTTATGCAATTAATGTGAGAATTATGTTGTATGGTTGTATGTGTCCTGTGCACAGGTGAAAGATTATGACCTGTACATGTCGTATGAGACAACTTATTGTATCTTTTGTACATTTTGTATGCAGGGCCGGATTCACAATTTTAGGGGCCCCAAAAATTTGAGGCCCCATTTTGAAAAATAACAAATATTGCTAAGTTCTTTAATTCAAAAATATATATTTTTTATATACTACTCCCAATTTTGGGGCCCTTTATTTCGCGGGGCCCCTAGGCCACGGCCTAGTCGGCCTGCCTGTAAATCAGGCCCTGATTGTATGAGACAACTTATTGTATCTTTTGTACAAATCGTATGAGACAACTTATTGTATCTTTTGTACATATCCTATGAGACAACTTATTGTATCTTTTGTACATATTGTACGAGACAACTTATTGTATCTTTTTTACACATCGTATGAGACAACTTATTGTATCTTTTGTACATATCGTATGAGACAACTTGTTGTATCTTTAGAATCTATTCTGGGCACACAGCTTCCTGTTGGGCCCACAGCCCATCATTTAACCATTTTGTTAGCTATGATTATCTGTTTTGCAGTGTTGAGTAATGCAGGCATGTCTGGCATTTCATTGGACGCTCCTTTTTTTTTTGCCAGTTTGGCTCACTCCTTTCCAGGTAGTTTGTTGTGTACCGGTATCCACGGTGAGGTTAACTTAACTGCACAGGTTTTGAGGAACATGTTTAGTTGCAGAAGAAATTTCACTGCTGCAAGATTTTGTTGCTCGGCTGCCTGAAGTACAGATTTGTTCCAATCAGAGAAGATAGTGACATTCTTTGTTTACTGGGGTAAGATGTGAAGACTACAGACAGATTGTGCAGTGCTCGGCTGCCTGAAGTACAGATTTGTTCCAATCAGAGGAGATAGTGACATTCTTTGTTTACTGGGGTAAGATGTGAAGACTACAGACAGATTGTGCAGTGCTCGGCTGCCTGAAGTACAGATTTGTTCCAATCAGAGGAGATAGTGACATTCTTTGTTTACTGGGGTAAGATGTGAAGACTACAGACAGATTGTGCAGTGCTGCTCAACAGCCCCACACGGGTTGCAGAGGAGTATTAAAAAATATGTTAAAAATGTATCATAGCTGCAGAAAGGGAAAAAAATTAAACAAAGTATGCGAAAACCGTGAAAAAAGAAAAAAATAAAGTTGGCAAGAAGCCTTCTTCAACTAACAAGCAACAGTCAAACCAATTTAAAATAAAAAATAAACACTTAGCAGCAATGTAGGGATGTCAGCAAGATAAATGCAATAGACCTTTAGTAGGCAAGAGAGTTAATATAAGCATAAGAGAACAGAAGAGAGGAACAGTAAGTCCACTGCCATTGGTTGTAACAAGGAGGGGGGCTGAGAGAAAAGATTTAAAAAGTAGACAACATGACATTCATGCCTTGTGGTGTCGAGGTTGCATTAGTCTGGATCAGTTTTTTCTCAAAGTTCACCCTGGCAGGCGTGTTGGTGCAAGACACAATGAATGTGATGGCCAGATCACCATAGTCCTCTTCTTCTTCTTCTATATTTTGAGGGCCCACAATCAATGTTTCTGATCATTCTGGCTCCTATGTTTCAGAGGTGTAACTGTGCATGGTTTTAAAGAGGATACTTCACTGGTTGCAAGGGCTACTCAGCAATGGTATTATGATCTGGGGGTTGGAAGACAGGAGGCAATAGACGCAAATGTGTTAAGTGTAGTTGCCTAAACTGTTGCTTTTGGAAGCTTGTTCCAGTCCCTTATTGTCTTTGGCAGAAATGAGGAGCACCTGTACTGAGTTCTTGTTTTTATGAGCCTCAACTGCCTGTCATGGCCTCGTTGCTGTTTAGGGGGGAGAGAGATGAGTTTCTGTTTAATGCTGGAGCAGTGGACCAGCCTATTTTTTATCTTGTACATCATGGAGAACCTGGAAAGTCGTTGTCATTCCTTCAATGATGACCAGCCCATTTTTTTCCAGCATGCGGCCAACACTTGAGGTGTTTTTGTAGTGGTTCGCTGGACCGCCTCCAACCTATTGATGTTCTTCTGGGTGAATGGTCCCACACTGAAGATGCGTACTCTAAAAGTGGCTGTACAAAGGCTTTATAGGCTCCTTCTTTCGCGTTGGGGTTGCCAATCTTCAGATTTCGCCCTAGGAACCCTAGGGTCTTGTTTGCCTGGTTGCACACATTGTTAATGAGCTCGTCCCAGTGGACCTCTCTTTGAATGGTGACACCGAGGTACCTTACGGAGGAAATTGGCTCAAGAATATGGCCATGCAATTCGTAAGGGTGGTGTAGAGGGGATCTGCTTCTGGAGACTGACAGGGTCTGGCACATGAAATTCCATGTCCCAGCTCATCTGCCACTAGGCTAAACGATGTGGGTCCTGTTGTAGCTGGTCCTGGTCATGACCACGCTTATGATTATGTGCTCTAACAGTTTGCATGCCACGCTGGTGAGGAATACAGGGCAATAGTTGGCAGGGTCATAATGCTCCCCTTTTTTAAAGATGTGTCCTTGCGGTCACTTCTATTGAAGTGTTTTGAGATAAGTCACGTTATCTTGTGCAAGTTATCTTGTGCCAGGTTGAGAAGGTGTTCAGTACATCTGTCATTGGGGCGCTTGTCCAGTCTTGCCCAGATATGCCTTACGGCAGTGGGCCAAAACAATGACATAGTAAACATTGTGGGTAGAGCAAAGCAAACTATCCCATATCTGAATTCTATCCTTGGGGAAAGGAAAGTGTTGAGTCTGGATGACAAAAGGGCAATTTTTGCAATGGCTGTGTCAAAGTGGTTTGGTCCCATAGTGGGAGGGGGTAGAATGGATGCGGCTACCACAAGTCCCCCACAGAAGTAAATAGAAGTTTAGAATAGTTACAGACGAAAGAGATTGTAAGGATGCGGCGGCTACCACAAGTCAACCACAGAAGTAAATAGAAGTTTAGAATAGTCCCAGACGAAAGAGATTGTAAGGCAGTTAACGTTTAAATACAAAATACTTACTATGCCGTTAGTTTTAGAACGTTTGAGACTTCTAGCATACACATGCATAGCTGTGCTGCCTTCCTGGTCTGCATCATCATACTGTGCGGGTGTTAACTTATCCCAAGCTAAAGACAAGAAACTAGGCACTTCTGGAGAGCAAAAAGGAATTACAGAGAAGGAACTGTTGAAATAGTTCACCATGGGCACAGAAAAATGTGTCCATGTTAAAGTAACAAATAAACAAATTAATGTACTAACGATCAATCAAAAGAGGGCAGAATGTTTTTCAAACAACTGAACATTTTAGGGTATTCTGCTTGAGCAAAATGTGGAAGAAAAATGCCACCTTATGCTTTTGTTTCATTCATTTCAAGATTAAACTGTACGCGAAATATTTTGCCTGCCCACTTTACTATAATATTAAAACTAATGTGTGGCTATGTGGCATCCTTACATATGCCAATCCAGTCAATCCATAGTTGAGACATTAAGTCATTTAAAAAAAAAATAACTTGATGATGTGCCAAAATATTTTGTTTGTACATTTACTGGAGTAGATCTTCACTAGTAAAACTGTAGATGATTGCTTCAAGTATACTATTATGAAATCCATAAAACAACTCATCACCTGCTTCCATACTGAGCTGTGTCACCACAACAAGCAAAGGCTTTGAAAAAACATCTGCTATTGTTTTGATGTCAGCTTCTCTCTTCAACATAAATTCAGCTAGCTTTAGATGCCATGATTTTGTGCCTGAAAAATATGTTTAAAATGTTTTCGACAATCATTTTATCTCGAATAGTCTCAATTCAGAAAATATAACTTATAAAAAAAACTTTCTAACTTATAGACCACATACAAAAAATCAATAATCTCAAGTGGTTCATACTTTTGCTTAGATTAGACTGTTTGGACAATAACTTTTTTTAGGTGCAACATTTTACTAAAATTTTAGGAATTGTGAATGTTTTTGGATGCATGAGTGGAAGAAAAATCTACTTTAACAGTTTGGATAATTGTCTAGTGTAAAAAGATATGTGGGTTGAAATCACTACTATAGTAATACCTTATGCAAGTATAAATTAAAAATTGATTTATTTCATTACTAAAGTTTAAATTTTAAATATTGTTTAAATTGTTGTGTAAAAATATCCCTAATGTTTCTGAGCCGATTTTAAATTACAAAATTGTAAGAACTTATTCAAATATTACTTCAGTTAGCTTTAAAGCACACTAAAATACCTTCCTTCTCAGTTAAATACATCTTCCCAACATTAACAAAATTGTAAGAACTTATTCAAATATTATTTCAGTTAACTTTTAAGTACACAAAAATACCTTCCTTCTCAGTTAAATACTTCAACATCTTCCCAACATTAACAAAATTGTAGGTGAGTCCAGGGATATCTGCCATTTTGTGTAATACTGTTTCAGGTATTTCAGGTTTGTAATAGGACCCAATTGTTAGGATCCCAATAGCTTCATATTCATCATGGTCACTCAGACACTTGATAATGCGTCTCCAGATTGGCAGGGACTCAGTTGTGAAAACATTAAATTGTTCACACAGGCTCCATTCTTTTGCACCTGACAAATGGAAAACAAGTAAAGTTAAAACCATTTGCATCTTGCACCTTAATTAATATAATATTTTATAAATATCTATAACAAATTAAAAAGAAAAAAACATTTGTACATTATTGTTTTTTTTAAATTTTGTACAATTATTGTTTCTTTAAAATTACACTTGAAAATATTGTTAAGATTGTTTTTTTAAAGAGCTTTTTAAAAAAAAAAATTCAAAAGCCAAGTTAAAAAAATTATATAATGAAATTATTTTATTGTCCAGAAATATATTTATTAAAATACATATATTGTGTGTATACTTTGTGTTGTTGAATAGTTACAACAAAAGAATTTATGTCAGATTTATTTTTCTTCAATTAATCAATGCCCCTCTACCAAACATTTCCAGTTTTGATACATTATTTTATAAAAATCTCTTCCCCTAACTTTTTCATGCATTGCATCATTTAAACTATGCTGTTTTTTTTAAACTTTCTTATAACATAACACAATGACAATGTGTTCTAATTATGTACGACACATGTAAATATGGATGTAAATAGTCAGAAAAGCTATAATTACTTTTGATAAATGTGATCAGGATCGCTAGTTCTGACACGAAGCAAACAAAATCATCATCACTTGGCTGGAACAATGATAACATTTTAAGCAAGTGGCTGGCAGCTTCAGCATATTTACCCAGACCTCGCAATGCTTGAGATGCACGCCAGTAGCCCTGTGATAATTTACAAATGTTACAAAGTTAAAATTTGTGACACATTTTGGCTAAATTAATTTAAACAGAAAAAAATCACGTTATTTTCTAAATTATATACCAGCCAAAACAGTTCAAAGCAGGGGTTCTTAACCAGGGGTACCCAAAGCCCCTGGTGTGTGGGAAGCAATCTTAGGGAGTGCTGGAAGGCCCAGAAAATAAAGTTTATTTGCATTTTTATTAGCATTTTTTATTGTGTGGGTGTAGGAAATATGCTTTGCAATCAAGACGGGAGTGCTAGAAATGTTTGAAATTAAGAAGGTTGCAAAAAGGTTAGGAGCCCTTGGTTAAATGATAAAACTACTTTGACAAGACAAATATGGCTGTTAAAATGTGTTTCATTTAAATTATAACTTCATCTTGCCTGCAAGAAATCAATGTTTACCGTAAGAATATTGTTTGTGATCTTTGTACTTAATTATATAGACTATAAATAATTTTACAAATCAGTTCATCAGATTGCACAAACACCATAAAAAATAGCATTGGATACCTTGGAATATGAAGCATTAAGATGAACACATTGTAAGGCATCATGAAAAGCATCCTGATATTTTCCTTGCTTACACCTAGCTAATGACCGGTTGCTCCACAATATAGCCTCATCATGGGATGAAAGCATATCTTTTTTATTTATCTGTCTTGTGTTATGTAGTGATTTAAGGGCACAATTGTAGCATTCTTCTGCATAGTTAAATCTTCCAGACTTGATATGCATCTCTGCATCTTCTTTCATAGCCTGAATCAACTTAAAGCATGCTTCTCTGTCTGAAAACAGAAATACAATGCATTGATTAGTTTGAATAAGTAAGACAACAAATATAATTTAAGAAATAGCTGTGTTTGTTTCCAAAATTGGACCAACAACTGTATTTTAAACACTATACAATAATATCCCATTAGTATTCCTGCCATATTCTTAATCAAATTTATAATTTATTAATTTTAGTTTAACTAGATCAATGGAAACCAACACAAACAACACAGTCTTTCAGTGTTACAATTCCAAGCAAACAGCGGTTTTTATTTTTAACAATATGGAAGATAGTTTTTTAGTAATTAGTCATTCAAAAGAAAATAGTATCTCACTACCTCTAAAGGAAGACTGGTGGACTCTTTGTAAAAAAGCCCTGGAGCTTGGAGTAAAATGATCTGCACAATCCATTCCTGACTCTATTGTCTATGTACCTTTTCTATTTTTCATGTTTTTTCCAGTTACATGCTACAAAAAAGATAGTCAAAAAGATGTAGAATTTTACACCAAATTTAAACATTTTGTCATATAATATTTAACTTTCAAAATCATGGGCATAAAATCATCATGCTTGTGTGTGGTGGGTTGGGGGGGGGGGGGGGTGTAAATATCTGCCAAAAATATTGTGACATCATTATTTAGGGAGGGTGGGGGCAAAAAGTTGTGGTGCTGTGCAATAAAAAAGTATAATTGTCTAAAATAAATTGACTTTGACATCATTTGTAATTGTGGATGGCCCAGGATGGCCCCAATGATATCTTAATCTTAAAATTACCGGTATATCACTGAATCACTGACTTGACTGAATCTTGGTAACTAAGTTAGTAGTTAGAATTACTAAGTAAGGTTGAAATATTTACCAAATAGAGCCTGCTAATAACTAATAAACTTTGTAAAGTAAACATAGTAATAATGTAAAAGTAATAAGTGAAATATCAGCAACTGCTGGCTACTGCTATTGCTAGTATTGATAGAATGCTAGGTAACTTTATTTTTATATAGTACTAATAGTACTTGATAATAATTAATAAAACAGTCATAAAAGTATAAGACTAAGAGTTTAAAACTAAAAGGAGATTAACTTTATTTTCATCATTACATTATTAATTATTATCATTAAATTAAATGATTAATCCATTAACTTCCACTTCATTAAGCTTAGAGTTTGAGACTAGTAGTAGTAGTGGGAGTTAGACTTAGACAGACAAGAACTAGAGTAGTAGTAGAATGTAGAAGTTGTAAAAATACTAAAAGAGATGGCCTGCAGCCACTCAGCCCCTGCATGAGAGTACAAGTCTAATTACTAAAACTAAATCGTCAGTAATGAGTAATGGAACTAAATAAATTATTAAATTTAAATTGATTGCAGTTATAAGTTAACTGGCATTAGGTAAGGGTAGTCCGACATAACGGTAAGTAGGCTAACTGCCGCTAGCTAAGTGAGTAAATATAAGTATTTTCATTCATACGGTACCTCGAATTACTAATATATTTTAAAGCGAAAGAAAGCGCTCTCCATTGCAAATGAAAGTTTGAAAAACAAAACTCAGAATCACGTGAAAACAAGTTGGTGTTAAATATTTTTGTTTTTAATTTGAGCTAGCCTGCTAGAATTATCCTATTTTATATATTTTAATTTAATTAATATAAACAAGCCTACCAGTTTATAATTTATAACTAGGCAAATTTAAACGTCGGCGTCGTCGGATTAATTTTCTTTAAATACCTAAATGATATGCCTATACTATAGTCTATAGTGAAAATGATATAAGTCTTATAAATAGCTTAGAAAGCTTGTTTCATTTCGTGGAAAAATGGGTAACATCGATTTTACTTAGCCGCTTGTACTTGGCATGATATTATAGAACTGCTGAAATCGAAACTATTACATTAATTATGCACACGATGTATAAGGCTACTATACTTTATACGGTACATTTATTTTTAACTACGACTCCTAGGCCTAGGCCTAATTTTCTTAATTTTCTAAAATTATTATTTTACTTTACGGCTCGGTCCACCTATATATACTATAGCCTACTCCTACACTATAATACTGCGCAAAATGTTTTGAGAATATCATATTCATATTGAAAATGTTTTATTACAATAAGTTCATTTGCATTTTCTGTTCATAAATAATCCAAACATCGCAGAATACAATCCCTATCATCGTAGTGTGTGCATTCAGTAGCTCAGAAAGGTGCAGGTGGTACCTATATGCAAATTGAGGCTTCCGCATTTTCGGCCAACTACAGTTTTTTAAATTAGTTGTTTTTTTCCGTGGAAGGGACGGCAAAAATACTGGCCCGCCCCCGTGCGGCACTAACCCTAGCCGCCTAGCTATGCCATTAAGTCCATTGTTTCAACATTACTGATAGTGATAGGAATAGCAATTTTAGATCTTGCCGTGGGCGCCATTTGTACTCGGTACGGCCCTGGCTACGTCTACGTGTCTATATAAAATATATTAATTTGTTACTGTTTACAGATCAGTGGGGGAAAAAAAATACTGCGGTAGTAGTGATAGATATGTTGGAAAAGGTGGTAAAAAAAGATATATACTATAATATACCGTATTTTTCAATGTTTAAAAAGAATTACCGGAACTGGCGGAAGTGAACTTTCGTTGGATAAAGTAAACAGTAACACCTACCACTGACCACTCTTGCTTGAGTCTGAAAAGCTGAAAAGTGAATCGGACAGGTGGTAAAACAATAATATTGTCAACTAGGGCTTAACCGCAGGACGTTTTTCAGAACGGGTCCGGGTAGTTTGAGAAAATACGCGGTAGGTCCAAGTGTTACAATTGGAGAGATAGCACGTGAATTCATCGGCTTGCCTTGTTTATTGCAGGACCCTGGTTCCGATAGCGCGGGCGATAGGGTCAAAACCGTGGTTCATATAGGGTCAAAACCCTGGTTCATATAGGGTCAAAACCCAGGTTAGGGATAAATTTACAGGTCAAGGTAGGTTTAAAATAATAATAATAAAGTTCATTTGAAAAATCACGCTTCATCTACAAAGGCTCGAAGCGTGGTACAAAGTCAAATCTAGGAGATAATAACTAGCTGGAAAAGATGGTAGACAACATCACCTCAGCAGGTGCTTGAAAAATAGATGACTTTTCAAATTTGTTTTGAAGGACTCCAGTGTCTGGCTGTTTCTGAGAGCGACAGGAAGGGTATTCCAAATAGTTGGGCCAGCAAATGCAAAAGTTGTGTGCCTTCCATAAGTCTCTAGGCGAACAGGCGGTATCAAAAGTCTGCCACTATTGGATGAGCGGAGTTGTGTTGTGGGTACATAAGGCGTCATGAGCGCTTTGAGATAGGACGGCGCAGGTCATGCAAGCAGCGGTAGCACAGAATTGCAATTTTGTACTCTATGCGAGCGCAGACCGGCAGCCAATGCAGTTCTCTCAGAAGTGTTTTAGCATGGTCGAATTTGCGTTTACAAAGAACAATGCGAGCCGCATTATTCCGTGCTTTTTGAATTTTATCCAGGAGTATAGCTGGGAGACTCACCATGAGAGCATTGCAGTAGTCCATGCGTGATAGCACAATTTGGATGGTGTTGACAGTTTTACATATCTGGGATCGAACATTTTGAGCACCCTCTCAATGGAGGATGAGATAAGTGGTAGGATAGGGAAGGTCGCAACTGTCATGGCTAGACTGAAGAAAAGAGTCTGGTCCAATGCTAAACTCCCAGCATGAACTAAGCTGCGGATATACCAGGCCTGCATACTGAGCACACTCCTCTATGGGATGCGAGTCTTGGACCACATACACCAGGTACGAAAGAAGGCTCAATGGCTTCCACTTCAGATGCATATGCCACATCCTTGACATCAAATGGCAAGGAAAAAGTCCCCAACACAGCTGTCCTGTCTCAAAAAAACATGTGCAGCGTCCCAACCATATTAATCCAAAGATGCCTCTGCTGGCTTGGGCACGTCAAGCGAATGCAACCTGGTACAGCGAGCTGGCGACAGGGAAAAGGTCGGTTGGACGGCCTCGTCTCAGATACATAGACATATGCAGAAGAGACATGAAGGCGGCCAACATGGACACCTCAAACTGGGAGGACCTGGTGGAGGATCGATCCACATGGCAGGACATCGTGAAGGAAGGATCACTACGTGCCGAGGAGGAAAACAGGGTGGCAACAGCTGTAAAAAGAGCGAAGAGGAAGGCCAGAAAACACTGCTCCACCGCATTTGTGTGTGGGACATGCAAAAGAGAATGACACTCAAGGATTGGTCTCACTAGCCACAATAAGAGCTTCAATCTAAAAAGATAAATATATCGTCTCTCGTAGACGGAAAGATGCCATACATACCGGTACATAAAATAAATTAGTATTACTATTAGACAGTCCTACACCCTACCTGCCACATTTGTTGGTCTTTAAACTCAACAGGACTACAGATGATCTGACACCATATGTGCTTTATTGATTAATATAATTTTAATACTGTTGCCTACGAACAAAATCAAAATTTTTAACTGTGTTCAACCATCCCACATGACGCTCGCGGCATGACAGCAGCACTTCTTTTCGTCCACTCAGTACTGTTACCGGTACTTTAAATTAAAGTCACTTTAAATCACGTTGAGTAAGGGAAGGGCCAATAGGGAGAAGGAAGCAGCCACACCAACAAAGAAAATATTTTTAAAAATAAATTTAAAGACAGCTTCTTTTGCTGCTCTTAAAAAAAGTATGTGATTGTATTGATTCAAGTATTGGGAGTTTGCTACAGGGGCATTTAGTCTAGGAATGCCACAATGTCGCCCACACTCTTGAGTAAACTTACTTCAGTCTTTACTTTTACTGTGTCTTAAATTCTTAAGACATATTTCATAAAATATAATAAAATAAATTATCATAATAATTATAACATGATAAATAATGATCATAATCAATCTCAATCATCTAACCAATTATTGGCAAGTGTGGCAGTTAGCGCGCTCTGACTTTGGGGTTAGGGGGCAATATCAGTATTATACTATAACTATACGTACAGGTATAATATCCATTTAATTAAATAGACCCATCACTATCAATGACTATCAATTATTTTCTATTAGTTAAACGTAGACCTACAATCTCACTTAGACTTTAATAATTCCAGAAATGAAAATTATGATTATTTCTATTTATTTTGTAGGCCTGTAGATCATCAAATGTCAAATGCACATAAAAAATAATTAACATGACTTGTGAATACATATTCAGGGGTAAGTAAATTAAATTTGATAAACTTTCCCCACACACTGATAGGGACCATATTAAAAATGTAAACACATCAGTACTTTATTATGCATATAGAATAGAATTAGTACTGGTAATTGTTTTACATTTTAAATTTTACTGAGGACTGCACCTGTTGCTGACAAACCATAGATACCATTACTTCCAGCATGGTGCCGGGTACATTATAATTATTACCATTGTAGATACTTTTTTACACTGTAACATGGAATTCATAACTTTTTTAATGTACCGGTATCGATACCAGGTAGAAATTCAGATTATAAAAGAAATACTGTGTAACTAATTTGCAATACTGGTATATTTACAGACTTCTTCATTGTGTACAAGTACTAGTTTTAGGCATTTTTAGCTTTAAAAAAGATGTAATTCTATTTTCAAGCTATCCATTGTTATTCATTACCCTGTTTTTATGACATTACAGATGTTACAGATATCTATTCAAGATTGTTTAATCATCGGGCTGCACTTCATGGCCTTACAAACAACTTTGTCAAGGAGTTTGAGGTTAGCAGAAATATCAAACTTGCTAAAACAAAAAATAACAGTGATGACTTTAGAAAGATTATTTTTGGTCCTTTTCCATTAAGCTTTTAATTTTGAGGAGAAAATTCAATTTAAATTTTGAAAATGTTCATTGTTTTTCATCATCATGTCCCTTTTAGTCCTTGGACCGTTGGGGCGCCACAGATGACATGAAAACTATTCTTCTCCATTCCTCTCGGTCTTCTGCACTACGCATAGCATCGCCTAGTTTTAATCCCGTCCACTCTTTGATGTTATCTTCCCATCTTTTTCTCTGTCTTCCTCTTCTTCTCCCTCCTCTAGTTGTGCCCTGCATGATTTCTTTGGCGAGCCCTTGTTTTCTGGTCACGTGGCCATACCACTGAAGTTTGCGCTTTTTTTACAGAAACCAGGTCATCGTACTGCCCAATTGCTTGACGAATCCTTTCTTTCACTTGTTCATTGGTGATATGGTCTCTCTAGCGGATGCCAAGAATACCTCTGAAGCATCTCATCTCCATCGCCTTTATTTTCCTT
This sequence comes from Omphiscola glabra, assembly GCA_964017045.1. Lineage (NCBI taxonomy): Eukaryota > Metazoa > Mollusca > Gastropoda > Lymnaeidae > Omphiscola > Omphiscola glabra. The sequence goes on along the minus strand of OZ024806.1, from coordinate 10,901,465 downwards.
TCAAGTTCTGCTGTTAATGTCCAGGACTCACAGGCATATAAGAAAATGGAGAGGATTAATGAGCGCATCAGCCTGATTTTGGTGCTAAGGGCTATATTTTTGTCATTCCATATTTTCTTGAGCCTCTTTAGTGTTGTTGTGGTCTGCGCAATCCTGGCCATCATTTTGGGCTTGGAGCCTTCTTCAGAGACTTTTTATTTTATGCAAAATTAAAGTACAAATAGGTCATGTCCCAGACATACCAACTAATCTCGAATACAGAACATCACTTGACAGATATATCTTGGTGCAGGTGCTGAAATATTTATTTACAGTACCTGTAGCACCATGCTCCTTGTTACATTAGGGGCGCATCCAAATATTACATTTACATGGCGGAGGAAGGGTGGTTTTTTATTTTTTAGATTTTTTGTGGGGAGTGGGGTCTTTGCAGAATGTGTACATATATTTATGCACAAATCCAGAAATAGCCTAGTGACAATATTAAATACCGGTACATTACTTTAAGTCCACCATTCCATTTTGTGGTTTATGTTTGTGTGACATAATTTTGTTAGAATGAACCAGTGGTCAGCTGGCTGGGGCTCTTGGAAGCAGTCGATGCAAATCCCCTTTTGATACTATCACTGTACCTGTAGTCTGTTAGGACATGCAGCTCCTAAAAACTAAAAACATTGTATTCTCAAGGCCAATCAGACTGGAGTAAAGCTGTGACATAATTGTTTAACATGGTTTACCTCGATTTTTTTTGTCCTATTAATCTATACCGTACCAGCAAATAAATTGAAACAGGTGCTTGTGGGAGTGGGGTGGTGTTCCCCTCATTTATATGTGCACATGGGGTGTTGTCCAAAATGTTTGCATATGTGGATGGCCCCCTAAGAAATCTTATGCTCACTTTGTAAAAATGGCTTGATACCACCACCCAACCAGTCTCCAACCTGATACCAGATACAGATTTAATCGCAGGTTAATTATTGAGTCAAATATGGCCAGATGTTAAGGAATGTAATTCTTGCTACAGGTACTAGAGTAAAAAAAAAAAAAAGGACTGAGTACTGGTATCAGTAAAAATATAAATATTCTGGTACGGTATGGTATTATTGGTATTGTATTGTGTTTTGTTTCTGTTTTCTATTTATCTTTAACTTTAATTATTTTTCTAATATTTTAAATATATTCTGCTGCACTGGATAGAATTAGAATTAGGTTTAAAAATAGCTTTCATTTTGAATTCACTCTTTCAGGAAAAGAGAGGTGAACGTGAGATTGTTTCAATGTCAAGAATTTTTGAGTTGATAATTGACTGCAGAGATCGTGCCCTGCCATCCTCTATAGAACATCTGAATTGTAACGTGGAGTCTCTAAAAGAATCAGGTAGAAGTGAAAAATAATAAATAATTTACTTACATAAAAAGCTCATATAGCTGTGAAAATAAGTTTTAATAAGGACAGAACGAAAGTTTTTGTTGAAAATACTGGGTATGAATATTCAGGTTTGGGGGGGGGGGGGGTGAGGGTGATTCTTAGAATGGGGACATCCACAAGCTAACCTTTTTTGTTCTATAAGCATAAATCACTAGTAGGAAGTTAGTAAAAACTTCATAAGGGACAACTCAACAAATGTAAAAAAAAATATGAGTAGGAGCTTATTCTCTGGTTGACTTCAAATGAATGATTTATATTTGGGGGCCATTCAAATATTATAATTATATGGGCAGTAGTTTTTGGGCATCCGCCCTTATGTGTACTTACAACAAGAGCTCTCAGTCTCAGCCACCTCCCCAAGCTATTCATAAACCATTATGACAATACATTCCAGTGTTTCCTAACTTACTGCATCCCCCACACAAAGAGGCAATTTGTAGAATATATTTATAGAGGACCTTTAATATTTTATCGGGGACATTGGCGTGGGAAAAGAGGGGACAGGGGATGGAGAAGCGGCCCGCACTTAGCAGCAGCACTTTTTTACAATGAAGGAGCTGCTAAAATATTGGCTGGCTGTTGGTTGTTTTAAAATATGATTTTTTAAAAAGTTTAACACCTTTATTATCATGTCATTATTATATTTCACTTATTGATTGTAAGTTTTTCCCTACAATTGTGAATCTTAAAGCCTAAAATGGCTGCAAAATTGAAATTCAATCTTCTTTACGTTAGCATGATGTATGAAGACTTCTTGGTACCATTTCACCATTTGGGAGGGGAGGGGGGGGGCATTAAATAATTTTAGGTGCCATACTAAAACTCCAATCCAAAATCAACCATCCGCTCCCCAAAAGTGCCTACGTAAAATTGGGATGGGCCCATATATCATTCTGATATAGAAGTTTAAAATTGCTGTATGCACTTACAAACACATCCGGGTGGGTTAAGACACATGCAGACAAGTGGGGAGGGGTAGAAAAGTTTCATATTTTACTAATTTTATGTGGACCTCAATACCGGTATTAAAAGTTTTAAGAAAATACTACTTTTCCTATATCTGTTTCAAAACTATGGTAACGGTAGTTAATAAGTTAATATATTCTTTTTAACATTTCAGTACTTTAAAAAATTGATAATTACCGGTATATATAATCTCTAAGACATAGTAATTTTTTTCCAGTGAACAAAACTTTGCAACAGTGCCAAACGATTGTTCATGATGGAGAAGAACCAAAGGTTGGCTATGATTAAATTAACCATTTAATTTATGGGCTGTTCTGCATATCATTTTTTATCATAATTACCTGATATATTGTATTTTGTAGGCCATGCATTTCATAGAATTTATAGCTATGGTAATGGTAAGGTACGGTATCTAGTACAGGCAATAAACAACCAGAATTTGCAAAAAATTTGTTGCACATTTCAAACATTTAATTTATTATGTTACCGGTACTGTTATATTATGATTAGTGTTATTGATATGTCAGTGTTATTGATATGTCAGTGTCATACAAAGGGGGCTCAACCAAACTTTTGACCATCTATAGGCAGAGTTTTGTTTTAAAATAGGTAGTCCAAACTGAAGAAAAAATGCTTTTTGGGGTCATTTTTTCATAAATAAAAAAAAATAAAAAAAATACTTCTGGCAGTGTTACACCAATAAAATTTATATGTCAGTAAAGTTTAAGTCTTTATCTGTCAAAATATGTTACTTTTGTGTCTTTAACTTGTGTCTGAAAGTGTTTTCTTTGTGTTTGAAAAGTATCAGTTTTGACAAATTTTACGGCGCTTTCGCGAGTGCCGATCTACCCCATGGTGCTTCAAACGCTCGCGGCTTCACGCCTATTCAAGTTAGCAACATAATGCTACCACCACGTGAAAGAGCAGATCCTGGCCTTTTATTCTATGTATATATACCTCGGTTATTTTCTTTTTAAAATGCAGTTTGAAAACTTTAATTGAAGAAAAATAGTTGAAAATAATGGACCTATAGTACTTTCTTCACACCGATGGAAAGTTCATTTTAATAACAAATTAGTGTTGTAAAATCAAATGAGTGGTGATGATAGGCGCGAAGCCGTGCCGTTTAGAAAAACCCACCCGTCATTCGCCTTTCACAAAATCTCTCGGAGCGCTTGTGGCTTCTGTCTACTGGTTTTGCGCAACGGATTAATCGAGCTAGCATCTTCAATCTACCCGTAAGTATTATAATATAAGTTTCATATACATATTAACACACGAATTCATTGTTTTGGATTGAGTTTTATTCAATTAATGAAAGATATTAGGGTATTTTGTAACGAAACTGAGTTCGTGGGTCTGCCCGTGTACACTGCGTGTACAGGCTTATTCAATTGATGTGATTAGCGGTTGATGTATTTAATTTAGGTCAGTCCATCGATACATATAATGGTTCAACACCTTTCTGAAAGGATAATGTATAATTATTTGTAGTAATTTATAAAATTGGAAATAAGATAAGGCCGTAATAATAATTTTAAAATGAGCTTTCTACTCAAAAACGTGAATCGACAAATTCAAAATGGCTGCCCGAGAGCCTTGTGTACTTGGGAGTTATATTAGGTGGACGGACTCATATTAATATCGGGAGAAGAGGTATAATTATAAACATAATTTAAACATCGGTGAATAACAAAATAACTGTTTACAAATTATTGCAATTATTTTGATAGTTGTGTTTTAAATAATTTACTTAGCATAAGATCTAATAAAAATCAAGGAATAATTGGTTATATTTTATTATATTGTTCTGAACTGTGCTTATTATTTTACCGGTTGACCACCATGACATGGACTCGCCCAATCCACTCCTTCTTGAGCCCTTATCCTATCACTCACAAATAATCAGTTAAAATTCACTTAAGTTTAAGTTATTTGGGTATATTTGAATAAATTATATGTCACAGGCTTATTTATAATTATAATTACTTTAGTACTAGTAGTAGTAGTGACAACAATTTCAATATAATTTCTTTCCTTTCATTTCAATGTCATATATTTTAGTAACAATGGATAACAACACAGAAAGTGGTGACTTGGCTGCTGGCACCCACAGTACAGAACCTGCAGTGAACTGTCCATTGATTACCATTAGGAATCTAATATGTAAGTATAATTTCAATTAATTTTAAACGATTGAGGCTTATATGTTTCTACCATTAGATATGATAGAGAATTATGTAATTCTGGTCCACATAGAAGTAATAGAAGTACTTTTTTAAAAGGAAATGTGTTCTTACTTAATAATTGTTTAAAATTCCATTGCTTATTCAACAGCTGGGGAAATTTTTGATGGCCTATGTGCTTCATTTTTGACTGAAGGGAAAGGGAGAAGACCAATGCCCCCTGTCGTCCCAAGAACTTACAGCCTACTGTTAATGCTGCACTCGATCAAACTACAGGGAAACAAGTCCAAGAAGGATGTTATCAAATGGTTCCAGAAGCTGTTTCCTGACAGTCATTACCAACCAGATATCTTTTTTTCATGGTGTAGGACATTGACTTTGCCTCTTATTATTCTATTTGTTATGAATAAACATATATGACCTCATTTTTTTTAAATTTTGAAACAGTTATGTGGTATAAAGCGTTTTTATATCGCATTTTTATAACCTTCATTTTCTATAAAAGTGTTTGTGTCGGTAATTTTGTCCTTATTTTAGTGCCTGTAGGTATTTTTTATTGCCATTAAGGCACAGTGCATGTTGTGCTGCTTTAAATTACCTTTCATTTGATGTATGATATATTTATATACGTTTGTAAAATATTTTTTGACAAATTTTTGAAAATGTGTATTTTTACACTTTTTCTGTCTGAAAATAAAAACGACTAAAAATCATTCTTGTTATTTTTTATTTTTTAATAACTTAAGAATTAACAGATCTGGCTGCTTGAAAAAAAATGGGCTTAAAATTTGTAAACTTTGGAGCACATACACCAATTCCTGGACTTCTCTGTTGATTATTTGAGAAAATATAGGTCCTTAAACATAGCACTTTTTCACAAGGTGAAAAAATCCATTTTTGGTATATTTTCTGCAAATTTGAAAATCGTATAACTTTTTTGTTTATTAAGATATCTACATGAAATAAGTGGCCTATATCTTAGAATAAAAAGTTCTGTCAGGTGAAACTCACCACATATGTCTGCTATGTATAGAAAATTTTAGTTTGGACTACCTATTAAAAAGTTAATTAAAAATAGGTAGTCCAAACTGAAGAAAAAATGCTTTTTGGGGTCATTTTTTCATAATTTAAAAAAAAAAATTAAAATACTTCTGGCAGTGTTACACCAATAAAATTTATATGTCAGTAAAGTTTAAGTCTTTATCTGTCAAAATATGTTACGTCTGTGTCTTTAACTTGTGTCTGAAAGTGTTTTTTTTGTGTTTGAAAAGTATCAGTTTTGACAAATTTTACGGTGCTTTCGCGAGTCCCGATCTACCCCATGGTGTTTCAAACGCTCGCGGCTTCGCGCCTATTCAAGTTAGTGACTTAATGCTACCACCACGTGAAAGAGCAGATCCTGGCCTTTTATTCTATGTATAGAAAGTATATATACCTCGGTTATTTTCTTTTTAAAATGCAGTTTGAAAACTTTAATTGAAGAAAAATAGTTGAAAATAATGGACCTATAGTACTTTCTTCACACCGATGGAAAGTTCATTTTAATAACAAATTAGTTTTGTAAAATCAAATGAGTGGTAACGATAGGCGCGAAGCCGTGCCGTTTAGAAAAACCCACCCGACATTCGCCTTTCAAAAAATCTCTCGGAGCGCTTGTGGCTTCTGTCTACCGGTTTTGCGCAACGGATTAATCGAGCTAGCATCTTCAATCTACCCGTAAGTATTATAATTTAAGTTTCATATACATATTAACACATGAATTTATTGTTTTGGATTGAGTTTTATTCAATTAATGAAAGATATTAGGGTATTTTGTAACGAAACTGAGTTCGTGGGTCTGCCCGTGAACACTACATGTACAGGCTTATTCAATTGATGTGATTAGAGGTTGATGTATTTAATTTAGGACAGTCCATCGATACATATAATGGTTCAACACCTTTCCGAAAGGATAATGTATAATTATTTGTAGTAATTTATAAAATTGGAAATAAGATAAGGCCATTATAATAATTTTAAAATGAGCTTTCTACCCAAAAACGTGAATCGACAAATTCAAAATGGCTGCCCGAGAGCCTTGTGTACTTGGGTTATAGTAGGTGGACGGACTCATATTAATATCGGGAGAAGAGGTATAAACGTAATTTAAACATCGGTGAATAACAAAATAACTGTTTACAAATTATTGCAATTATTTTGATAGTTGTGTTTTAAATAATTTACTTAGCATAAGATCTAATAAACATCAAGGAATAATTGGTTATATTTTATTATATTGTTCTGAACTGTGCTTATTATTTTACCGGCTGACCACCATGACATGGACTCGCCCAATCCACTCATTCTTGAGCCCTTATCCTATCACTCTCACAAATAATCAGTTAAAATTCACTTAATTTTAAGTTATTTGGGTATATTTGAATAAAATATATGTCACAGGCTTATTTATAATTATAATTACAGTAGTACTAGTTGTAGTAGTAGTGACAACAATTTCAATATAATTTCTTTCCTTTCAATGTTATATATTTAAGTAACGATGGATAACAACACAGAAAGTGGTGACTTGGCTGCTGGTACCCACAGTACAGAACCTGCAGTGAACTGTCCATTGATTACCTTTAGGAATCTAATATGTAAGTATAATTTCAATTAATTTTCAACAATTGAGGCTTATATGTTTTCTACCATTAGATATGATAGAGAATTATGTAATTCTGGTCCACATAGAAGTACTTTTTTAAAATGAAATGTGTTCTTACTTAACAATTGTTTAAAATTCCATTGCTTATTCAACAGCTGGGGAAATTCTTGATGGCATATGTGCTTCATTTTTGACTGAAGGGAAAGCGAGAAGACCAACGCCCCCTGCCATCCCAAGAACTTACAGCCTACTGTTAATGCTGCACTCGATCAAACTACAGGCAAACAAGACCAAGAAGGATGTTAATTGTTTAGAGTAGAGGGTACTTGTTTTTAATACTCATTTTGGTGGTTTTTATGCCATTAAGTTTTGAATCACATGGCATGTTATGCTGCTTATAATTATCTTTCATATGATGTGATATGTTCATTTCTGTCACTGATTTCTTATATTTTTATTGTTGATATTTTTTACCCATTAATGCTAAATGTTGCTATCTTTTTTTCATGGTATAGGACATTGACTTTGCTTCTTATTATTCTATTTGTTATGAATAGACATATCTGACCTCATTTTTTTTAAATTTTGAAACAGTTATGTGGTATGATTCGTTTTTAAATCGCATTTTTATAACCTTCATTTTCTATAAAATTGTGTCGTGAGTAATTTTGTCCTTATTTTAGTGCCTGTAGGTATTTCTTGTTGCCATTAAGGCACAGTGTATGTTGTGCTGCTCTAAATTACCTTTAATTTGATATATGATATATTTATGTACGTCTGTAAAATATTTTTTGATGAATTTTTGAAAATGTGTATTTTTACACTTTTTCTGTCTGAAAATAAAAACGTCTAAAAATCATTCTTGTTATTTTTTATTTTTTAATAACTTAAGAATTAACAGATCTGGCTACTTGAAAAAAATTGGGCTTAAATATTGTAAACTTTGGAGCACATACACCAATTCCTGGACTTCTCTGTTGATTATTTTAGAAAATATAGGTCCTTAAACATAGCACTTTTTCACAAGGTGAAAAAATCCATTTTTGGTCGATTTTCTGCAAATTTGAAAATCGTATAACTTTTTTGTTTATTGAGATATCTACATGAAATAAGTGGCCTATATCTTAGAATAAAAAGTTCTGTCAGGTGAAACTCACCATATATGTCTGCTATGTATAGAAAATTTTAGTTTGGACTACCTATTAAAAAATAATTTTTATTGTCTTCCATTTCCATCCCTACTGAAAAAGGTGTTAATAGTGTTATGGATTATCATTGTGTTATCATATAATTTGGTTGGTCTGCACTACTGAAATAAACATTTCAGTTTAATTTCAGTTCATTTTCAACCAGAATATTGCCAATAGTATTACTTATAGTACGGTACTAGTAGTACTAATATAATATTACTGGTATTGGTATAAAATAAGCCAGAGTACGGGATATTATTGATACCGGTACCGCTACTGTAACAAAACTGACCAAACGTGCATTTTTAATACAGTACCGTACCATAATAATGAATAATAAGAATTAAAAAACATAAGGTAATGTAGCCTACTCATTTGATTTGTATCACCATCAACTTTTGTTCATCATTTTGTATGAGTAAAAAGGTCAGATAATTTTTTTTATTATTCTTTACAGTTATTGTTATCTGAGAAGAGATTTGATTATTATTATTTTATTTGTCTTTGTTTCTGTTTAGTCAGATTGGCTTCAGGCACAAAGACTCGGAAGAGAACAAGAGTGGATTGACTTTATGGCTGCACAAGTTTCACGAAGTGCTCGTGTAGATGCTGAATTTAAAAGTAAAGTGGATGCTTTGTCAAACCACTATGCTGAGTTAGAGGAAAAATTAAAAGAGGGCACTAAAAAAGTCCTTTAAATTCATAGCAATACAACTACAACTAATAACCACTACTTTATACCCGGTACCAATTTTAATCCAATTATTATTATTTCTTAAGGATAACTTACTGAGTAAGGGGCCATCTATAAATGACGTCACGCAAATTTTGCCAATTTTGGACTCCCACCTCGTCACAAAAAGTTAGACCCCCCCCCCCCTCAAATATAATGTCACAAATCTTTGTACCCCCCCCCCCTAAAAACAATTCCTTGGTCCACTACAGTCCTTTACAAACCCTTAAGAAATTCACCATTCAAGGATATTAAATTATGGCACCAGTGTCAGAAACATTTCACTAGAACAGTGGTTCTTAACCAGGGGTAAAAGTACCTCCCCAGCCCTGAGGTGTGGAAAATCAGAAAATTGCATTTGCTCCCGTTGCGAGCTGTTGCTTTTTCTTTTTATAAAATTTTGATTAGCAGCAGTAAATGTTTTCCTGGTCAATTGTTTGGGCATTAATAATACTTGTATTGGTAATTTTTTCCCTTCTTTGTAATAAGTGATTTAAAGAAATAAAACGACAACTAAATCATTTAATTATGGCTGCGACTATTAGCACCCGAGTACCAGAAGTGAGAGGTTGGGAGTAAAATACTACCGGTATTTAAAATTTTATTGTTAGATTTTAAGACAAATTTTGGTATCAAATGAAAGATAATTGAACACACTATAATTTGTAAACTTACTTCTTCAATTTAACTAAAATAAACTACCACTACCACAAATGACAGAATAGCATTGATTCTAATGGGACCCGGGTCCGAATGGTGGCGATGCGTGTCCGGTTCCATTTGACTAAATGCTATTCGGATTTCATTGGTGGTAGTTTATTTTAGTTAATAAACTGAAAAATTAAGTTTACAAACATATAGTCCATTCAATTATCTTTCATTTGATACCTCATTTTGTCTTACAAACCCAACAATAATATTTAAAATAGTTTTTCAATCCCAACCTCTCACTTCTGGTACCCGGGTGCGAATAGTCACTTCGTTTAATTATTTTCATATATTAACTTTTATAATAATATAATTTATATGGTTGGGGACAGAGGCGTAGCGTAGGGGGGGGGCAGGGGGGTACAGATTTACCCAGGCGCCAGCTAGTTAGGGGCGCCAAATATGCTTTGATATTATTTTATTGATGAAAATAATGGGTTTGAGAGTTGAAAAAAGGTAAAGAGGGCACTTTAAAATGAATCTTGTCCCCAGGCGCCCAACACTCTAGCTACGCTACTGGTTGGGGAGGGGGATGTTTAAAACCGAGTGGGCCTGCAGCGCTGCAAAAAGGTTAAGATCCCCCCCCCACCATTTTTTTTCGTTCCACCCCACTTCCCCTGATTCTATGACTCCCATCTGTAACTTGATCAGTGGCCATGTCTCGGACCTAGCATACCTGCACTGATTCTCTCAGTGTTCGTAGTTTAAATATAATAGTTGTTTTATAAAAGAATACCGGTAATGTAAAAAATGTCTATAATTTAGGGTTATTATGTGCAGATTTTTAATATAATATTCCACTTTTCATGTGACGTCACATAGCTTAAGGCCCCCCCCCCCTTTCCAGACGTATGGATGGCCCCTAACCTGTAACTGAGAGGTAATAAAATTTTTTAATTCAATCAATTATAAAAATGTTTAAAGTTAAAGCATGTTTTTTATGTACCGGTAATGCATTTTGTGCTAAATTGATGAAGAAAGTTTCAACCCTTATTTTAACCTATACTGATAACAGTACAGTATACCTCTACCAGAATGCATAAGTTGTAGTAAGCAAGTTCAATTCAAAATTATTTCAAAAGAATGCTTTTTGATCATTTTTGCAGCGTTGTTAATGTTTATAAAAGTCACATTTTTAAAAAAACCTATTACTGTTAAAACACAGCTGATCGATCATCTGGCCTTTAAACCCCTTTCTGTGGTGTCACGACCGGTATAATTGGCCGCTAGTAAAATCGTAATTAAAGATGCCAATGATTTGATTTATACTGATTGGTTGAGGAGAAATCACTATCGGTATATAAATGTTTTTGCCTCCTATTTCCATTACTATCTGTCTGTCTGTTAACATGCTTTTATTTGTATAATCAGGACTTTTTTTTGTGATTGATTAGGTTTGAAATGTTATTTTTTTAGTTTTTATCCTTAAGCTTAGTCACCAGTACATTAACTTGAAGTGAAGTGTTGAAGTTAATGAATCCGTTTTATAAAATTAAATAATACTCCAGAACATACACAAACTTAAATGTCTTTTAATCTCTTTAGGGTAAATCTTTGGGATCAATTCTTTGTCTTTTCTGTTTGTTTTTCCACTCTTTCCAAAACAAATTTCAACTGAAAATGAATTTTGTAAACTCATTTTCATTTATGTTTTCCTCCTTGTACCGTACCAAATTCAAGTAGTATGGGATATTGTCATTTTTACAAATATATGAAACATGGCTTGACCCTTTTTTGGGGGGGAGTATTTATTCAATAAAAGAAAGTTCTATCAATCTATTAATATTATATAATGTTACAAAGAATTTAATAAAGGAATGTGTTTTCAAAAGGCATGAATGCTTCGTTTTAATTAAAATAAAATAGCAGTACAGAAATTAAAACTAAGATTTTAAAAAGTCATGACATCTTTACTAATTGAGATACTTGCGCATGAAATAATGTGCTACCAGTATCTACATTCTTTGAATCACGGGTTCTTGATATAACAACAGTTATTTTGAAATTTTAATATCTGTTTAAAACTCAACACATACACACACATTTATATAGAAGTAGAAGAACAATTTTTTTTCAAAGGTTAAAAATATTAAATCATTAAAATGTATTGTGATGAAACGGCATTTTCTCACATTTTGAAAACTATAGGGGTAAAATATTTTTAAAAAGCAACAAAATCAACAACTTTTTCAAAAAATCAAGTACCGTACCGTAACTAATAAAAAAACATGCATGACAATTTTATCAAAATGTAGAACTAAGTCCCTATATCAAAATAAATATGGTTAAAAAAGTGCAAGGCTTCACATAAAGTAAATAAAATGGTCATTTTAAAAAAATCAATAGTTTAGCTAGTTATCTCAAAATATAGAAAAACTATGCCAGTAGCTTCTTCTATAACCCTAAGTATATATAAACAGTCCTTGGTGCTTCTAACATCTTCTTCTTCTATGCTTTCAGAGGGGTTCGCGATATTAATGTGCGTGGTTTTTTAAGTGGATAATTCACTGGTTGCAAGACAGGAGGCAAGAGTCGCAAACATATTTATTTATCGGTACTAACAATACAAGCATTGCTCACATATAATATAACAAAATAATTTTTTCTTTAAAATGTAGTTATTAGTATTAATTATTAATATTAATAATAACAAGAAATTTACCATACCCCAAGTATGTCAATATCAATAAAAGTCAGTGTACATAATTACTACAAGCATGGCTAGACAAAACATTTTTGCATACCAAACTTTGTTCATTAAGAGATGTTCTATTTTCTTCATTTTTCTTTTACAGTCGAACCCGCTAATCTCGACCTTGGTTAATTCGCCAACCCTATTAAGTCGACGTTTTTGAAGTGGAACCGCCAAATTCTCTCTTTGTCTTAGGATTTTCTCATCAGTTATGTCGATTCTTTTATGTCGCCGAACCCTAATATCTCGAGCACAAAAGAGGGCCAAAATTTGCCACTTAGCGTTGGTTATCTCGATCCCCGTGACCAATCGCCAGCTTTTGAAAAGTTAGTTATCGATGCCACTTCACCATCTCACTACCGTATTTTCGCGTTTGTATCGACAATCCCATATTAGCAGTGCATTGTTGGTTGTCAAGGAAATTTGTGGCATACGAGACACATGGGTAGGGGCAGGGCCAACCCTAACAATTGCGGGGGGCCCTATGCGAAACGGATTGCGCGGGGCCCAGTCTGGGTAGGAATAAGGATAACAAGTGAAAATTAAGATTTTGTATTAGAAAATAAATTCGGGGCGGGGCCTATGAAAGTGCGGGGCCCATTGCGGCCGCATAGGTTGCAGTGGCCAAAGGCCGGCCATGGGTAGGGGGATTGGTAGGTGTGTCAAAGGTTATAAAAATATCACCGCAACGTATCGTGATGGTCATATTGTTGCTTTGTGTGTCACAGTGAACTAGCTATCTGCGGGTGGGGGAAGGTTGGTTCCGCCTAGCGAAATAATGACGTCACAGCACGGAAAGATGTGTTGGTGGACTAGTGTGTTGTGACTATGTCGTGTTAAATATTACCACTACAGCGATCTCTTTATGAAAACACAAAGCAATAGTATACGCAGTGGCGCCCCCCCTCAAAATATACTATTTGGCGCCCCTTTGTGAGTAGCGCCCGGGGCATGATGCCCCCCTTGCCCCCCCTCTCGCTACGCGACTGAGTATACGGGCATACGATAACTGCAAACATGTTGTTAGCAAACATGTATGTACATTTTTATAGCATGCTGATCGCTTCATCAAACAAATAACGACAACAATGTTGTGTAAAAAAAACATCCAAAAACACGTGCATGTACATTCTCATTTATTAACGCACATCATGTGTATAAAGACATTTCAAGCACATGTTAATATATTGCCGCCATATTGGTTTTCGTTTATCTGGATCCTGGGCTATCTCGACGCCTTTTGGCATACCCCGTGGCCGTCGACATAACCGGGTTCGACTGTGTCTGTGACCATGTGAACTACATGACATGTTTAAAACTTAAAAGCTAATGTCGAAGAAATTTAATGAGTACCTATAACGTTAATGTCTCCTTCATTCTTACTTATCTTTTGTCACACCACCTTAATCATGTATCCATATGTCAATCATGTCAACTATATAAGCTAAGCATATCCTTATTTTTGGTTGCCATATCATAAATTAAATTTCTTTTAAAAATAATATTGCTTACATGCTTGCTTATGATAATTGTGTCACATTGTATGGACAGATTAAAAATAATGAGTACCAGTATAACAGCATTTATGCATTCAACAGAGTAGAATGATGTATTATTATTTCATTAATTCAGTCCCCACATGCAGAAGCAAAAGAAAAATATCTCTCTATGTCATTTGGCTGTCCCTGTAAGTAGTGGAGCTATATAAAGAATGTCCTACACCACTTTTTAGCCTTCCATTCAGTGTTTATCATTGGCTGTCCTATGAGCTTGGTGGCATTTGGTGACCATGCCATTTCCAGCAATATTCTTGCATTATTCTGCAAAAGTTGTTGTTCCTGGTATTGAGTGAGGGGCCAGTCCAATTTTCATTGGGAGTTTTATGGTTCACATTGGTTTGGACAATTTCCAACTTCTTTTATGATCAAGTTCTACATATAGATGTCAGCATTCCAAATACATGATTTGAGTTCAGGCGTTGCTATCCTCTGAAAATTAAAACTCAGTTATCAGACATCTTCCAATGGGCATGCGTTCAATACAGGCATGACCTTAAATTTTACATTAAATTTCACAAGATTTTCTTAGATTCATTCAGTTTAATAGAAAATGGTACAGTGAGGCATACTTAAAATGATACCTGCCACTTTTGAAAAAAATTCTTTTGAAAAAAATGCAATATGACAGCATTTATTAGGATATGTACAATTTTTGCAATAATAATAATGCCTAGATCAACAATACATTTTCAACCCACATTTTTGTCAGCAGTCTTTCTATCCGATAAGTGAGTATATATATATAGTATATTAATTGATTGATTTCTCATACAAAATATGTTCTAATAATTCTAATTCTATTGACTAAAGACAGCTCATTGTTATAGTGGAAGATTGACCAGAAATCTTGTAACTAAATAAAGACCAGGTCTACCTGACACAGTCTCACCTCTTATTTTTTTCTCCATGTCTTGTACTATTTATTTCTCTTTTCTTTGCTCTGTTGTAAGTGAAGAGTTACATTTTACTTGGAACATCCAGTACAAAAAGACCAAAAATTTTCCCTCCCATTTTAACACGGGCTTGGGACCGTCAGTGGCATGGTTAAAAATTGTTTGGTCTTTAAGAAATGAAGACAGATTTACCCTTTGAACAGGGCAGCTACCGATATAACCCTTAAGAGGCAACAGATATATATCAGCCGAAAAGTCGAAAGACATTAAAATAGGACTCCAAACACCTGATGCGAGACTCTGGGGATTACTGGCAACATGTAAGAGTGGGTGGAGGAATTTCTAAGGAATAGAGTTCCTCCAATCAGACCGTGTCCGGCAAACCACTGACTATGGAATCGCGCAGTGAGGGCGTTCTTTGAAACTACTCATTTGGCGAAAGTCGCTCATTAGCCCTCGACCAAACAGACGTGGCTATCATTCCAGGAAACGATGATGGTGAAAAGATTGAGATGCCAGTTGATGAACACTTCACCATGGATGGATGATGTCCAATAAATATTTTTGAATTAAACTTACTTCACAGGCCCATAATAGACAGATTTATCAATCTAGTCTTTTTTTTAGTGAAATTGTTTTGTTTCCTTTTTATTATTAAATCACTGGTCAAGTTTCGCCAATCTGTGTAAAAAGATTGCATGATCGGAAGATTATCTAAAACTTGACCTCACCTATTGTAAATGAAAAAGCAGCAGATAAATTACATAATTGTCTAGTCTAGATTGAGTAACTGTTGACATTACTGCTTCAATAACGGTTGACATAACTTTTCAACTAGTAAAATTAATTTTAATAATGGAACCGTTATTTTAAGTGGCAATTTTATATTTTTATACAGTTTAATAGTTTAATAGTGAAGTGTGTTTTAGATTAAATTTTAATTAGGTTTTGTTTTTTATTTAAAAAATTGTTTGTGTGCCGTATTGGGGGGGGTCCAGAGATTTGTGACAGTTTGTGAGTGGGTGGGTTTAAAATGGTCAAAAATAGCATGGACGGCCCCAATGACTGACCATCAGAACTATAAGTCCTTCTTTAAATTTGTAGTGAAAAGAAATAATAATAGAGCTAGTTTTTAGACATTAATTATTTAGCGCCTGGTTTTATTTAAGCAAGTACCTCGCGGCACAATTGTTACGAATATGTTAAAGTTAAGAAGATAAGCACCCTAGATTACCACCGCGGTCAGCATTTTTTTCTCCTCTTAAAAATTGTAATATATCCGAGAAAGAGTACACGTTATGTGGAAAGGGTATGGGTAAAAGAACATATGGCTACTTTAAAAGATGATCTAATTTGGTATAATAATAAGGATGTAGTTCCCTTTTTACAAGCGCTAGAAAGACAGGTTAGTTTTTACAAAGATCTAGATGTCTATTGTGTCCCTGTGGGTCATTTTAAAGTACCGGTATTCTTTTAGCACACTTCTTTTTCTTTGTTAGCAAAGCGAGAAGGCTGTTAGAAATAACATTGTTGGGAGACAGACTTTCATTAGGAGGAATAGTGATAAACCGGTACAGGGGATTAAAGGCTTTGACGTCAACGTTCTTGATGCAAAAAATGCCCACCGGGTTTCCCGGGTTTATTATGGGGAACACGAGTAGGGAATGGTTAGAGTGGGTTTCACATTCGACAAAGAAAGCTTTAAAGACTGAGTACAATGGGGGCGAGATGAGTTTGGGTCGTAGGTGTCTTAGAGATGCGAGCTCGGGAACTGCCTACCAATTTCAAGGGTGTCTGTTTCATGGCCATCCCGACTGCCCCTTCCTTAATCTTAACTCTGAATGGTTTCTTACTAAGAACACCGTTGACATTACGACATATCTGCGCGAGATCGTATAAAGAAAACAGATCCGAACAAAATGACAACTCCTCGACCCGTCAACTAACCCCTTCTTACAGTAAAAATTCTGTGTTAAATGAAACGTGCTTTAGAAATAGATATATATAATTGTTCCTACTTCGTCAAAAGACCACTTTAGCGAACTCGGTCCCATATTTACAAATT
This sequence comes from Omphiscola glabra, assembly GCA_964017045.1. Lineage (NCBI taxonomy): Eukaryota > Metazoa > Mollusca > Gastropoda > Lymnaeidae > Omphiscola > Omphiscola glabra. The sequence continues at coordinate 10,884,401 of OZ024806.1, read as the reverse complement.
GACGAGCCAATCTCAAGAAACGTATTAATAACAGTATTAATGAGAATCTAAAAAATAACATTGAGCAACAAAAAGTAAAACTTCTTAAACTGAAGGTATAAGCTTTTACAATGTGAATTGAACAATGTAAAGCAAGATGTGGAGATGAAGAGATTTGTTGAAGAGGTAAATGTAAAAAGTGGTGAAAACAATTCTTACTCTGATGACATTACAATCAGAAGCTGGTATATCAGCAGTAAGGTTCTGAGGATTGTTTCTGAAGGTTTGTTTCACTATTCGTTAAAAGACCAACAGTTGCCATGTATGCAGACTGCACTAAATATGAATAATGAAAGTGCTGTAATTTCCAACATTCAAATAGCAGAAAGCATTGTTGAATCTAAAAATGTGACATTACACTTGGATGGCACATCAAGAGATCATAAAAAGGTTGTGGGCCACCAGGTAACTCTTGATGACGGAAACACATTGTATCTCGGCTTCACCCCTGTTGACGTCACAAAGTTGTCAGAGTGTTACAGTGATCAAATCGCACAGCCTTCAGAAAAAATTCTTAAAACAATTTTATCTAAGATCACGACCACCATGAGCGACAGAGCTGCTGTTATGAAGTGTTTTGGTTCAAAGTTTTCAGACTTCATAACATCAGAAACTGGCAAAGTGCATCAAGTTCACTTTTTACACTGTAATGCCCATTTTTTACTTGGCTGAGTACTTACTGCATGTGAAAAAGCAATTGCATCAGTTGAGAGAGACCTCAAAGAAAAAAAACGGGGAACAAATTGGGAGGGACAAAGATGTAGCATTCAACATATTCTCTGTAGACAATGAGACTGCAACAAACCGTGTCATCAGAACGACCTGCGGTGTTTTGGGTCCAAAAGAACGGTTACCATGAAGAGTGGATTCAACTGCTGCAGCTATTATTCATCACCTACATAAAATAAAAGCCTTCTCTACAATTGTTTTGCCAGATAATGTCAACCTTAAAATGAAAAGTGTCAGTTGTGATGTCCATGATGTTTAATGGCTTGCTTATGTGCAATAGCACTTACTGTAAGTTGCTGACCTCAGGCAAAGTCATGTATTGTGACTTTCACAAGTATGTCAAGATGCTTCATAATTGACTAAAATGGTCTTCTGACCCCAGTGAATTATCGTGCCCAGGGTTTAAAAGTGTGTTTGGTGAGGATTTTGAGTTAAAATCAGATATGTTTAATTCCGTCCATGCCTTTCTAGAAGCTGCCAATTCATCCCTAATTTCCAAGTGCTTGATGGCTTTGGCTGCTGAATGTGCCTTGTGACAGCAATTGAATGATTTTTTAATAGGGCCATTTTCCTCTAGCATCAACACTGACAGTGCGGAGTTTGAGCAACTGAGACACTGTCCATTGACAAACTTGGTGGGGGAGAGTGCTTTCGGTGATCTAGACTTAGACCTTCAGCGAAAATCAAATAGAATAATGTTCAGTCGCTTTAATAGGAACAAAACAGCCAGTTTTTTGGCTTCAAAATCAAATTCCTCCAGAGAGATGCTTTTTTCCATTGCTAGGAGGAAGAGCAGGGAATTATTAAAACAAGAAGCATCTAAAGAAAAAAGGATACAAAATAAAAAATGGTGGAGAATCAGGAGAAGAAAATCCAGCGGAAAATTAAGGAGATAAGTGTGGGGACGGAGATAATGAGGCGGGTTGAAAAGATCATGGCGGGCCATGTCACTCAGTTTCTGATGTTGATATCCTAGTGCGAATGAGGGAGCCATTGCTGAAGTTATTAAAGATGAGCTGCGCTATCAAAAAAGCATTAAGCAATGCAAGGGCTTGACTCTTAAAGGGAAGTTGTTTGATCTTACTGAGAGACAAGATCACCTACGAATGCAGACTGCATGATTGAAAATGTTCCTTGATATTAATATAATATTCCTCTATTCCTCAAACCTAAAAATAGTATGAAATGTTTTTCTGGGTGGTCATAATCACCCTGTGACTACACCGTGTTACTTTGGTTACAGACCTCTACTGTTGTTAATGTATTGAACTTTATTGTCACCTTACTTTTGTCATTTTTACATTTTCTGCACTTTATTGTTATACTTATATGCATGTAGTTAGATTTTAACTGATTTTTTAACTTGTTGTTTTCTTACTTTAATTACTTGTAGGAACAATATCGAATGTGAATTGGCATGATGTGTACTGAGTAGGCTCCTTTTTTGTAACCAATATTATGACTGTTCAGCTCTTATTATATTTTATGTGTAACACCAAAAATTTAATTAATTGAGCCATCTGGTTTACAGTGTACACTTATACACATTTGTTGCAAACCGAGAAACTTTTCTTTATTCACCTTCTTTAAATAAAACCTTAAACTTAAAAATCCCCTCTTTGAAACAAATTAAATGTATGTTCTTAGTCATAAGAGGGATTAACTTTTAGCACAATATTTTTGCACTCTGCTCCATAGAAGACGCTGAGCTTAATAAATAACTTAAATATATATATATATATAAATATTTTTTTTGTTGCTCTTTTGTCCTATTTGTGGTTCAACTTTAATGTATTGTTAAATAGTTTAATTCAGAGGAAAGACCTTGTTTTACTGAGCAATTTGGTACCAAATTTATCTAAATCAGATAAATAGCACAAATAGCGAAATTGCGCCCCTGGCAAATTTTTAGAGCGTATAGCGGAATATCCGTTAAAGACAATGTTTAAAAAATATGCTATGGTGGCCCAAACTTGACAATTTTAACTTTCACGTTTCAAAATCCCATAATTTCCTTAATAACTGTCCGATTTACTTCATTTTTGTACCAAACAACTCAGAATAACAAGCTCTTTCCAAGTGTCATGTTTTAAAAAGCAAAATACAAGTTTTTGAAAATGGGTTTTGAGTGCCTAGGTCCTTTTATAGTGGGGGAAAAATTCTTTTAGCGACGTTTTGAAAAATTTGGGAACACCGTATCTAATGCGAGACAACATATATAGATATTTACGCCATAACCAGTGGGACAATGAAATTTTTAGGGAATGCCGCTTACGGTAAAACGAATAAGACTGGAAATTCATAAACAATCCGCGCTTTAAAAAAGACACCGCTAGGGGAAGACGTTTTTGAAGTAGAAATGTTGAAAATAAAATATCAGTACGTTTGAGGTTATTATAATTTTATACACAAGTATCGGTAGATAGGTCCAAATATCACTTGTGTGATGAAATGGACACGGATTTAGCCGAAGCCGTTAGACCCCAACTCCGACAAGACAGTCTACGACAAATGGTTTATGAGGTTTGCATTTTCCAAAACTTTTTCATAGAATAAAAAAGGGCTCACTCTAGACAAGGCACAGTTTTGGAACCTCTAGGACATGTGCAACAGCCCACACACTTTTGTACTTAAAACATTGTTTATATTGTATATATACCTTTATGATAAAAACATGTCCTTAATAAATTGTGATCGTCGCCCCGGGTCGACTCGCGTAATGTCTTTTTAATGTTTGCTTCGAGTCCATTTGACGGGGGTTGGTAATTTATTCTTCTTCTGACTGGTATATCGGATTGTGTTTATACCCTGTTTGTTAGACAATACGTATAGAGTTTTTATTGACAAATCTCTGCATTTGCACAATTCATGTATGCTATTGTTTAGGTACATATGATTTTTGGTTCATCGCATCTAATACACGTGGATCGATTAAAATAATTTTCAGGACGCTTACAATAGGTCCCAGTAATGGGCCGATGAAACCACCTTGTTGTAGAATCTGCTTATTATACCTTTTGTGGCAACATTCGCATAGATTTTGAGTTGTGGGGAAGCATTTTTAACAACGGCCTTTACGAGTGTTGGATTAGCGCTACACAAGAATCGTAACATTTCACCTTGTCTTTTGACCTTTTCTGACATGTTTGGTTTATTACTTGGGGACATACACAACTTGTTCGTAAGGAAATATATAATCTCAGATGATCGACGAAGGTGCTGTTGTAGCTTCTTTAAAGCTTTCTTGTACGTATGAAACACAGGCGGGTACATTTGTTTTGCCAAATATGTAATCTGTGACCCATCTCTAGGGTTTTTGAACACAGTATGATGTAATGCGAATTGAGACTTATTCTTTGTACCTTATTTTTCCCGAAGAGGTTTTGGACAAAATACTGATATCACGATGGTGACTACCCTTGATAAATAATTTGGTGATTTTCATGGTCTCGTATATCGGCTGCCATTCCCTGTAACACCATATAATAACCTGTGGTGTAGGGACGACCATTTCTGGTAAATGTGCCAACATCTTGTTTACAAAGACAGTTTTACCACTACCTGTTGGACCGGAGGTAAGAGCCGTAAAGGGATGTTTCCACATAGGATCCATTATTAGTAATGTTGTCTTGACTTAGTAGAAATGTATTTTATAATATTGATCTGGTTTTCTCCCTAGCAATGTCAAGAGACAATATCATTCAACACCTATGGAGTGGAATCACAGAACGGCGCAATTTTTGCTCGGGGTGCCTGGAGGACCAGGCAAATCAACTGGGACACTCGTGCCTGACAGCGGCAACATTTGAGAGTTGGTGGGGGACCAGCTCCGAAACGCCATGAGGAGTTTGAGCCGAAGCCACCTATTATGGAGCGGTATTACAGAGAGACGGAATTTCTGCTCGGGGTGCCTGGAGGACCAGGCAAATCAACTGGGACACTCGTGCCTGACAGCGGCAACATTTGAGAGTTGGTGGGGGACCAGCTCCGAAACGCCATGAGGAGCTTAAGCCGAAGCCACCTAATCTCGTTGGTTTACTGAAAAACCAAGAGGCGGGGTTCTCTCCTACGAAAGGCGGAGAGCCCGCCAGACTCCCAACTCCTCAGAAAGCCTCCACTAAAGCCTCCAAAATTCGGGGCCATAGGTAGAACTGACTGGGAGACTAATCATTTAAAAAAATGCAAAATAATCCCGCATATGCAGATTAGTTTACTATTTGACGATTTCAGAATGGCCTTATAATAAATAAGATGAGGACACAATTTTCTTTAATGAGGACAGCAATAGCATCGATTGAAAAACGATGAAGTCTATTTATGTCCTGGACTTATGACTTTTACCTGGACTAAAATAGAAAAATAAAAGGCATAGAAAAAAGAAACAAGAATAATCGAGAATTTGTAGAGAGGAATTAACGACCAATTAAGACCGGCTCTTACAACCTTTAACTAAAGAGGAGCTAATCTTGTTAGTGTATAAAAAAGCACACAGGCGGTTTCTTCGCTATAACCACAGGAGAACCCCATCCTATTTAGTATTTTTTAATGATTTAAGTATTGTTGCCTTATTACAACATATTTCAGCTTTGTCACCCAACTATGGAACGACATGGGCCTTCACAGGACCAGTTTTGGCCATCTGGCTTGTAAGTAAATATACCTTAATATTGTTAGGAATTCAAATAGTTACTATTTAAAGATGACCAATTAAACATGGCTAAACTGTGACCCGAAACAGCTCACCTAAGTTCAGGATTTAAAAAATATTTCAAAATTTTGAAATTATTTTTACAGAATGATGTTCAATTTATCAAAATATTTTCAACACATTTTTGTTTTATTATAATTTTTCAACAGATAAATGCTGTAATCTTGGGCTGGAGGCAGTCAGACGTCTTAATAAATTAGAACAAATGAAGTGAATGTTACAAAATAAAATAAATATGAACAACCTGTATTTTTTAAGTGTATAAATATAATAGCGGAAAAGTTAATTGGGCACAGTTGTGGTCAGCTACCCAGTCTGGATATCAGTTACTGCTGAGACAGATTTTAGCAATGAAGAAATAAACTTTAGAGTTAGGCAAGCAAGTCAGCCAAAAACTTACCTGAGAATCCAGAACCACAAAACATGAATTTGTTTTTGAATGATAATTTTGTTAGTTTTAAAACTGAGACAAATAGATATGCCTCTCAGTTCATAAACTCAAAATACAAGATTGGCTATCCACTCATCCCAGATCAAGATATGGAAAATGGCCTAAAGATGGAGTGACAGTTAGCCAATTAAATATGGGCCAAACTAAGAAACAAAGTCTTGATGCTTACTGGACAGTTCGTCAATCACAGACAACACCATATTTTAAGAGCATCATGACTTATGAATTTATATTAATTTCAAATTTCGGCAAATCAACATAGATGAAAGCTTAATTGGAATGAAAAACTTGTGTTTTCATCCAGTATATGCCTAACAAGAGACATGCTCGATTCGAAATTAAAAAATACCAACTATACAGTGGAAAGGACTTTGACATTAGACACGATGAAGGCCAAACCCTCATCACCAAGAGTAACTTACTGAACAAGGGTTACCATTTATTCACTGATAACTTCTACACTAAACCAAACCTGGCAAAATATCTGTATGAGAATAAAACTTTAATTACTGGCACTGTCAGGGCCAACTCGAAAGGACAATTTCTGAGAAACTAGGCGTTGGCGAAGGCTGTTATTTTAGAAAAGAAGATGGCTCTGTTCAGGCTTTAGCCTTTAGGGAGAAGAAATTTCGTACAAAACCAGTGATTCTTCTCTCTACTGCTCATCAAGCTGGCTTACAAAAAAAGAGTAATAAAAGGCAAAGTGAGGAAAAAGCCGATTGCAATATATGATTACAATTCTTTTATGGGGTGTTAACATCAGCGACAAAAAAGGCAGAGAGGTCAACGAGGAGGTACTAGAAAAAATATTCCATAACCTTATTGTTTTATCATTTAGATTGTTGAGGCATTGTGTGAGCAAGAGCCAGTGGCGGAAGTTCAAATGCCTGCCCCAGACCCTCTTGTTATTCATCATATACTTGTGTTTCTTGATCGGAAAAAAAGCAATGGACTGTTACGTTTGTAGTGACCCTACAAAGGATAGGAAAAAAAGTACTGGCAGCATGTCATGTTGGCTGCCATGAAAAATGTGAGCCTCAACTCGAACATGTCACTAATAAGGCCTTAAGAAGCGAAAAACGATCCAACAAAAAATAATTGTATGTTCTATATATGTTTGAGTATATTACATTTTAAATCTTATGGAATTTTATTTATATATCAGCTTCTTAAATTTTATCTGTTTCTTGCTTGTTAATAATGTTTATATTGTTTATGTCACGCTTATGTTACTTGAATGTAAATAAAGGTATCAGAAGAAATTTTTTTTTTAATCTATTAAAAACTAAAACATATACAAATAATACATTTTCTGAAAGATAAACGAAAATACTATCATATTATATAAACATTATAAAAATAAGCCTTTAAAAAATTGCAGTTTGAGGTTCTTGTAAAGAAAAATTTCATTATTTACTTTATTCTTGGTCACTCCAAGGTCAAGGTCATTGAGTATAACATATTAAAAAATAGTCAGTACGATTCCACACGTCTATTTTCAATAAATATATACTTTATGGGGTCTAGGTATAGTATTTACTATAAAATCAGTGATTTTTCAAAGGCACCCAAAAAGCTCTAAATTCCCCGCACAGTACAGAACACACATAACATACACAGTTCGAGGGTTAAACATTTCTGAGGCCAATGCCATTAATCATGTACAGGCCATGGGCATGGAAAAGTTTTATCATGTGCACACAGATGGTACGTCTAGAAACCACCAAAAAATTGTTGGTCATACATTGACTCAATGACCAAAGTAAATGCCACGTATCTAATGAGTCCCCTTAGGAAGTTTTAAAGAGCTTGTTTAAAAGTCAAAAGCTAAAAAGTTATATTAGTACAGAGCTAGAACAAGAGGCGCAAGTGCATTCCCTACATTGTAATGCCCATTTCTTGTTAGGCTCAGCAGTGCTTTTGAAAAAGCTTGGTGAAATGTTGCTCAAGGAGTTTAAAATTCAATAGGAAAAATAGGAACATTCATTGGCTTGTGAAAAGAGCCTCACTTCTTCTTGGCCTTGAAACTAAATGAAGTCTAAAGATGTTAGCCTCCTCAACTATGATCATTGCTATAAGAGTGCGACCTCTAAGATCAGGCCTTTGAAAGTGAAAATAGCTTAGGAAAAAACACCAAAAACTCAGTTCTGTGTTCTACACAATTGTTCCTAACATTCATAAATACTATCATTGTTGACTACAGTCAAGTTGTTGCAATAAAAAATAAAATAACATTTTTGGTAGTGCAGTGTAAGATTTTTAACTTTGCTTACCGTCAGCAAAAAGATTAATCTTTAGATCTTAGAAAAGTCTGCACAAAGCTAAGCACTACTGAAACAGAAATGAAGCTTTCCATGTAGGCATTTTTATGCTGCATTTTCTCATGACAGGACACTGCGGATTTCAACTGATTATACAAATGCAGCTTCATTTATAAAGATAATTTTTATACTGCATTTTCTCATGACATTGCGGATATCAACTGATTATACAAATGCAGCTTCCTTTATATAGATAATTTTTATACTGCATTTACTCATGACATTGCGGATATCAACTGATTATACAAAATGCAGCTTCCTTTATAAAGATAATTTTTATACTGCATTTTCTCATGACATTGTGGATATCAACTGATTATACAAATGCAGGTTCGCTTATAATAGTCTTTTTTTTTAATACTGCATTGTCAGATGAAAGTTTAGGTGAAAGTTTCCTTAAGAGCATTCTTTTTTTTCTTTTTCTCTTTATGTCTCAATTTCCATTTATAAATCTCAATTTCCATTTATAAGTTTTTAAAAAAACGAAAGTAATACTATGGCAGAAAAGGTTACAGCATTTTATGAATATTCAATGAATATTCAATTCTGGCAAAACCATGTTGCCTCTTATGGCATAAGATTGGGAAAATGTTCCAGAGTATCATGGCTGGATCCATCGAGACTAAATCTCTGGGAGGCAACAAGGAGAAATTGTAAAACATCTTACACAAGTCAGAAAAATTTACCCAGGAACTAAAAAGAGTAGGAATTCAATGTCAAAACTGTTTGACAGCAGCAAAGATACCTCTAAGTTATAATTTAGTCTACACCCAGTGAATTCATGAAACAGAAATAGAATCGGACATGAAACATCGTATTGAAGAAAACAAGGAAAAAATTTTAATGATTGTGATTAGTTCCTGGAATGGTACAGGCAATCAAATAAGTGACAACTTAAACAAACGCGAAGAAGGTAGCTTTATTAGATAGCGAGTTAAAAGGCAGTTAAGCAGGCTGAGTGGCACCGTTTCATCATTAACATCACTAAACCCTTATGGAGTAGATTATCCAAAAATCAAAATGGATTGCGTGAACCACACAGATAAACGGTTTGGCACTGCCCTGCAAAAGGCCATTAAAAGAAAAAAAAGAATGGAAATAGATTGTAAAAAACGTAAATTTCAGTGATAAGCCAAGTGGCAGTGAAACTACCACTGCTACTTGTACTCAAGTAACTGTGTGCAGGGAAAACGTTCCTGATAATAATAAAATCATCGAAGATATTGTTATGGACACTGTTGATAATAATTTAAAACCAGTACCCACATCTTCTTCCTTTCAAAAACGATTCATTAAATATTTCTAGTCCTAAATTTCCTGAAATTAGTGGTTATCGCTTAGTAGATGTGGGATTAATTATAACATTAGTACAATCATTTGCTTGTTCATTTTGTGAGCAGTATTTTATATTTTAAATGTACAAAGTGTAGGCATGAAATAGAATTTAAGACATGCACCGAGAATGTCAACCTGCGATTGCAGTTAGCGATGAACAGCATTGGCTGTCATCAAGAGAAAACCAAGAGATTTCTTGGGAATATGGACATCCCCTTGTAACTGCTCTTATTGTATCTAAATACAAGGAGAGAACTCATTCTGCTACTAATGAAATAGCAAAACAGTGCATGTCTCAGGCTGCATTGGAATTGAAAGAAGGCCAGGGTACAGATGTTACTGTTTCCTGTTATGGGACCTGGCAGCGGCGCGGCTTTGTTTCGAAGAACGGAGTAGCTACTGTTTTGTCAGTAAATTCTAATAAAGGTCCCTCTAAAGTAGTTGATACTCGTGAGTAGCAACTACTGTGATAAATGTACCAAGGCCAAGAAAAGATTTCCTGATATTTATGATTATCAGGAGTGGTTTGTAAACCATATGGATGCCGGTGAATGTGATTCTAATCACCAAGGTACATCTGGTCAGATGGAACCAAAAGGAATATTACAAATCTTTCGCCGTTCTCAACAAAACAAAATCTCACTTATACTGGCTATTTAAAATTGTAGCTGAAGCTAATCCTCCAGTTTATGAAGGAGTTTCTATATCAAAATTAGAATGTTGCGGTCATGTCCAGAAGCGAATGGGGAAACGCTTGCTAGATAAAGTTGATGAAAATAAAGGTAAATTATTTGTGGATAATGGTAAAAGTTATAAAGGTATAGGTGGGGCAGGCAGATTAACTAAATCTGCTATAAAACGCATTCAAAGACATTATGGCGCAGCAATTAGAAAAAATTCAGGGGACATGGAAAAAATGGAAAAAAGTATTTGCGCAATATTTCATCACCGTGAGGGTAAACATTGTGATAGTTGGTGTCCCACAGATAAAGATTTGATAACTGAAAATAAGAATGTTCTTCCTTCCTTTGTTATAAATATTATTAAGCCAGTATTTAAGGAGCTTTCATCTGATGCTCTTTTAGCAAAATGCAAATGAAGCTTTCCATAATTTAATTTGGTATCGCTGTCCGAAGACCCCATTTGTTGGGAGAAAGAGACTAGAAATAGCTGTAGATGATGCCACCATAATTTATAACAATTGTGAATTAAAAAGGGGGGACATATTTAAAAATTTAGGTTTAAATTTTGGAAAATATTGTTTTCAGAGATTTTCTAAAATCGATAAAAAGCGCGTATCATCGTCGCTTATTCAAAATTTAGATAAAAGTAAATCTAAAAGGGCTAAAAAGTCTATACGTGACCCTCCACGACAAAATGAGTCACTTCTCACCTCGGCCTATTTTGAGCTAGAGTCAAATATGTGTTTGGGTCGAAAAGGATCGATTTTGAGATTTCGATTATTTGTAATTATTTATTAATTTCAGCACACAACTATAATATTTTTTTAAATTAAATCTATAACTTATTTAAAAATTACTTTAAAAATAATACCCTGTAAAATTTTCATATAAAATCTGCGTAAAATTGAGCATATTTAAATTTTTTTTAACGCTATTTTCTTCATAATCCTTCTGAGCTAACTCGCCATGTTTGGCATCATTGGAAAGAGTATTCTCCCTTTTATTATTAATGTATAACGTACACATATGCTTTAAAAATATCAACCAACCAAAAGGCTTAAATTAATAAAGGTGTTTTCAGAACATATGCTGTCACTAGGAAGGGAAAGCCGTTTTTTCATTGAACGATACTAGCACGTGACTTTTTCTAACCAGCCCCAGCGAGTGTTTATGCCTTTTCAACATGGCTGCCTCCATTACGAAAGAAATTACTATCACTAAAGCACTTAATTCGGCAAGAAATGCAAATATTAATGATGAAAAAGATTTGGAAAGTGTTGTAAATATTATACAATAGTATTTTACAACACCAGCATTGGATGACACTGACGGATCTAGCTCTAGTGGTGAGTCTGAAGCGAGTGATGACATAAGAAAATGCATCTGCTCTGCTGTGTACACTTGATCAACTTGGATGTAGTAGTGATGAAGAAGAAAATGACCCACCTTTGATCGAATATGTTTCTATAAACAATCAAAGCTATAGTGGCGTTATGCAGCCGGACAAAGAAAATAAGGTGGCATCTTTTGATTGCCGGATAAATTCATCACATAGCTCTGTCTCAATAAAAAAAGGGTGCATTGGACAATTCACAGCTGATGAGATTTTAGGGCGAAGGCTGGACATGCAGGAATTAACAGAAGGTAAATATATCATTCAGCCTTTAATACTAATACTAAAGGAATTACTTAGACCTAGACATTAGGCTTATGTGCAGTTGCCTAAATATTATGTCATAGAATGTACAGATGTAAGCTTTGCTATTTAAAGATTATTGAAAGTTTCTATTCTATCTCTTCAGCTGAAAAGGACATGATATTTACCAGTATAGGCATACTGGCTGGTAGCTCTATAAATAGCTGTGAGTTGACAATTGATAAGCCTTGTCGACAAAAAGTAAGAAAGTTGGAGAGAACCTCCTACACTGTCAAGGCAAGAATGTTTGCAGGGAGGCATTCAAGTTTATATATGGCTAAGTCATATGGATGACTGATATTTTTTTAACTGTGATGCTCAAAACGTAAAACATATGATTTAATGTTAAAAACATTTTGGAAACCAGGTAGTAAAAATCATTATTAATTTAATGTCATTTTAATTTTAATGTATTTTTAATGTTTCAGAATTAGCCAAAACAAGCTGACCAATGTCCAGAAAAGATTCAGGGCCTGGAGGGATACGGGCAGTATTCCAGAAAAGAAGTGGGGCGGTAGCAGGTTGAATAAGCATGCTTTAAAACCTGACGATGTTGAGCGGGTTGTTACCTTCCTGCGGAACTTTGGACCATGCCCTGGTTCTACCCGGTCGCATTCCTGGCTTCAAAAGAAGTGATGTCAAGATCCTGCCTTCTTCACAAACTAAAGCAGCTATTTGGCGACATAGAAATTTGGTTGTTGCAAGAGGTAATAAATCAATATTAACTTTCAATTATATCTAACAATCACTTTGACACTATGTATAATTTAGAGTGATTTCAAATATTAAATCTTGTAGAAATTTTGAATAGATAACAAGTTTTTTTTTAAATTTGCAAAATAAATCAAATCATATAATTTATTTTTTATCTTCTAAATATTCTTTAATTTTTTTTTTTTTTTTGCTTTATGAATTTTTACAGTAAAATAGTAAATCATAAAGTTATATTACAATATTTATTTCAGGTCAGCAAGCTGTTGGAAAGTCCTTTTTTCTTCTTTGGAAGCAGTATGTACCTTTCATTGTAGTTGGAAAGCCTAGGACAGTTCTATGTTGGCAGTGCAAGCAAAACAATGAAAGAATTCGACGCTCAGTGAATATGGATGAAGAAGAATGGTAGTTTTGGGCGACCAGATGGCACACCTGCAGACTGTAGAGGAAGAGAGGAGGCTATACAACGATATGGTTCAACAGTCGAAAACAGCTGCAGCTTTGGCTGCCATTACAGGACTTGGCCGTCATTTTCCCAACTCAATGGACGCCACAATACGTTACAGTTTTGACTACGCACAGCAAGTACATTTACCCAGCACCCCTCTGCAACCTGGTCCCATCTATTTTTTATGAATTTAAAGATGAAACTTGCTAAAGCAAGCGAAGATTTAATTAATCAGACCATCGCTTCAAAAAAAATCCCAGACCAAAAACAATGCATTCAACACGATATACAAGTTACAGTTTCATTTGGAACAAGCACTAAAAGATACTGATAGGCTCTTAGAACAGCAGGCGGGAGGAAAGGTTCTAAATAAGGAATTTAGTTTAAAGACTGTACAGAATATTTATACTGATACACAAAAAGCTATAATGCTCTTATGTGTGATGGAAAAGTTGCTGCTATGAATGTTTCAAATATCACCGATATTGTATCAAAATATATTTTTCATCATGCTTTTAAAGATTTTCCCTCAACTGAAACATGTATCAATATGCTTGATGAGGGGTATTCCATAAGTAATTTTCAAGCAGCTGAGGCTGTCTTAAACTCTAAACTGTGTACATTACACTGTGATGGAACTTCTAGAGACCACAAAAAGATAGTTGGCCATCAGCTTACTATAGATACCAACAATACTTATTATCTAGGCTTTACACCCATTGCTACGGAAGATGCAGATACTGTTAGATATAGCCATAAGAAACTGTCAGTTAATTATGATTCTTTTACTAACAGTACATCCAATACTTATAAATACTAGTACTATGTGTGGCATTTTAGGCCACCCTATTAGTACGAAACGATATTTAGCGCCCAACGCAGGACTTTGAACTCGGGGTTAGGTTATCATAACATGCAGCATGAATGGGAAGAAGCCCATCGCGTAGGATACGTAATATTGGAAACCACTATGTGTGCTTTTGTAACAAGTTCAATTATTTTTTTCTCGGGAACCCTAGTGAATTAAGTTATAAATTATATCTAGTTGGAATGGCTAGTGAATTAAGTTATAAATTATATCTAGTTGGAATGGGGACGCTATAACGTAGTTTATTTACAAGTCTACATATTTAGGGGGCATTGTAATATTAAGGAATAAAGGGAGTTTACACATTCATTCATTGGAGGGTCCAACCTCTTCTATTTAAAATATCTAAAAAAAACATTTAACTCATAGATATAAGATAGTAAGATAGCCGAGACAAATCTGAAAAGGACACATTTAGGTCTTTAGACGTTTGATCCAGGACTTTTACTTATATTTGGGTTGGAGTCGTTAAGGGATTGTTAATTTACCACAGGGAATGTGCCAGAAGGCAAGTAGGAGACTGTCTCAGTTGTTGTGTGACTTAGAGTCTCTCTCCTATGTCCGCACCGCCTTTACTTATTAAGGTGCGCTAATGAGTTTGATTCTAAGTTTCAAACGCATCCCTAAAGTGCGCCTGTGTCCGTGTTCAGTGCCACCCATTTCGACTCTATATTGTCCTTTTTTTTCCTTCATAGGACCTTTTCTTTAGCCATTTTTCTTCAGCATTTGTCGTTAGTGTTCAAAATAAAGCTATAGTACTCAAGACCTGAATTTTTTTGTGTATGGCAGCCATGGCCTTGCCAACTGCCATTAATCAACCGTGGCCCACGTTCTTACAAGACTCCAACAGAACGCCAGATATAAAACTTCACAACAAGTGGTGCCAACCACAAGGAAAGGGACAATGTCAGTGGTCCAAAATAACCCTGCGGTATCCTCTTCGTAGCATACCACCTGGCAGAACACGACCATGGCCGACATTTTTATCAGACTTGATAAAGGTGTACCAGTACCATAATCCCTCTGTCACTATGGGGTTTGTTTCACGTTCTCTACTCATCGGAAGAGCCATTGGAGTCCTCATTGACGCATTGTTGCATCCACCTACAGATGTTGCATCGACATGCATCGATTGGACAAGCCAGCACCTCCACCTGATGATAGAGGCAGCAGCCCTCGAACCCAAAGACAGAAGTACCCCCGCCAGTGTCAGTGACGATGATGACCCGCGACTACCTGTAGCCAACAAGTAGCTTCACCGGTATATCTTGTTTGGTTTAGTCGTAGAGTACATTTTTTTCTGTTATGTTAAACCTTTCATGATCATTTACAATCAAGTTAAGTGTAATTTTAATCTAATTACTTGCAATGTACCCATTGACAATGACATCGAAATAGTTAGACACGCGGTAGCGCGCCTTGTCCACTTTAGACCCACGTCTTTTTCTTCATAGGACTTTTTCTTTGGCTATTTTTCGTATAGTTTTCTTCAGCATTTGTCGTTAGTGTTGAAAATAAAGCTATAGTCCTCAAGACCTTAATTGTTGAGTGTATTTTAGTAAAACTGTCAGCCACAGCCTCATCACCATACCACCAACACCCCTCTTTGCTACAGATTTTGGCGCTGAGAGCAGGGTTTTAAAACTGTAGCTGAAACTATTACTAATAGAATTATAAGAACAATTTGTGATGTATTAGGACCAAAGGAGGATAAAAAAATTGGGTGTAGGTTAGAATGGATTACATTTTGTGAGAAGGCAAAAATTCCTAGCTTTAAAGGCAATAGATTTAAATGTTTTTAAGCTGCTTTTTCACAGAGCATCAATTTAGATTTAAAGGATAATGTTTTGATGACATTGGTTTGTTGTATTGCTCTATTATATCTGAAGCTTACTGGCCCATATTTGGATCTTGTTACCGGTACTAGTTCTAATATAAAATACTTTGAATTTTATCAATAAGTGAAATGTAATGTTGAATTTTTGGAAGAATGTGTGAAAGATCCTCATCGGTTAGATGTGGAGTTTAATTTTGTGTTTCAAGGCATATTTAATTCTTCCTACCAACAGTCAGATGTTTATGATGCTGTGCATCAATGTGATGAATCTTTACTTTTGAATGTATTGACTAAACTTTGTCAAGAAGCTTTAAATGTGTCAAAATGTGATTTTTTACACGGGCTAATGTACAAACTTAAATCAAAGTGATTGCGAGCAGCTCAGACATTGCACACTCACTAATTTAATAGTGACAGAGTGCTTTGTATTTTTGTGTCAGTAAGCGAAGACATACAACTTTACACAATAGGTCAGACACACACTGTCCTGGTAGCTTTTCTAAAATAGCCAGACACCTAAGAGAACACATGACGAGACACAAACACTAAAGTGAGTGAGACAATTTTGTGATGTTGCTTGTAGTGGATCATCATGTGGAACTGCGTGCAATCATTGGTAAGTTACAGTAAAAATGGTAACTATAGTCAATCCCTTTGAAACATAGGAGCCAGAATGATCAATCCATTGAAAATAAAGAAGAAGAAGAAATTTTTGGTGGGGAGAAGTATTAATCAGCAAAGTAGGATATATAGTAACGCCAGAAAATTGTCTTGAAGAAAGATAGTGTTGCAGCAGAACAGCGGGTTAAATTAAATGTTAGAACAAAATTTATTATTAATCAGGACAAAAAAATACAACAAGAAGTCAAAGTCATTGCTAAAAGATCCGTGCTCAGAGACTAAAGTAACTAAACATAGTGGGCCTTGTCAAACATCACAGGATGATGACGACCTTTTAAATAGATTAAATATTAAAAAGAAATCTCAGGCTGCCGTTAGTGAAATTATTAAAAATGAGATTAGGTATCATTAAACAGTATTAGGTAGAAGAGGTTTGCAGTTTGATTCCTGAGATCTCATGATTGCCATGCTTAACCAGTAACTTCCCGTATCCCCCACCATCGCCCGCTAGCGTTTTGTACCGTATCGCCCACCATATACACATACCAAATAAACAATGTATTGGACCAGAAAACGTTGGTTTAAAATAATAAACCAGCTATAGTTGGAAAGTAGAAAAGTTCTACTTCCTTTTTACGGAAACGAAATACATCGAGAAACACGCGAGATACATATTTTTGAAAATCATTGAATTGAAAGCATGGCTTTCCGATTTTTAGAAAGTTTGGTGTCAAATAATTGTAATGAAAGTGATAGCGACAGTGATTCCAATGAAAGTGACATTGAAAATGGATTTTGTGAAACACCCGACGAAAGTGTAGTGGTAGTATTGAAAATGAGAGTGAGAACTCTGACAACGATACTAGTGATAGTGAAGCTACTGTTACCCGGTCTTTTCCAGTGGAAATTGACATGTTTACATCAGGTGTTGGGCCTAATGTAATCAATTTAGATAGTGATCATAAATCACAGCCACTGGAATTCTTTAAACTTTTTTTCCTGATGCAGTGCTACAAATGATTTCTGACCAGACCAATTTGTATGCCGCCCACAGGAATGCTCACAACTTCACTCATGTCACTGTCAGTGACATTCAAACATTTATGTACATCAATATGATGTTTGGTGTTCACAAACTGCCTGCTTACAACATGTACTGGTCAACAGATCCTCTGTTAAAAGTATCATTTGTGGCTGATGTTATGTCTAGAAATGCTATCACGTGGCACATACTCATGTGCGACAACTCACCAAAACAGGCAAAGACCTGGAGGGGAAAATAAACAAGTACCAGTGTGAAATGAGGCAGATAGGCAGTCTGGTTGCATGTTGGTGGGACAAACGTGCCATCTCCATGCTTTCCACGAACGCTTTGCCTACACTGAGGACTGCATCTCGTTGAACAAAAGATGGCCCTGTTGATAAACAGATCCCCCAGTCTGTTCTCATCTACAATGAGTGGGTGGGGTGGACAGACACGATGAGCTGAGATCGTACTACCCTAACGCATTTATTTTGTACATTTTTAATACACCCATACATATTTGGTATCAGATAGATTATTCATTTCCCTACATAATGAAATTTTTTTCACATCAATTGGTTTTAGTGAGATATGTTGAACTTTGTAAAAGAACTCAATTTGTAATTTAGAGTCATTCCCCTTACGTTGGGATAATATGGATGTTTTGTGGTCAAACCAATGGGAAGTTATTGGATAAATAGAATCTTAGCAACAAGTATAGACAGACCTTAGATGAGCTCAGTGGATCAAACAACTCTTAGTTTTATTAACAAGAAATGATTCACTACTATATAATTATAGTATAACAGTTTCATTTGGCTGCCATGCAACTATCTTTTGTATGATCTAGTTTTGTTTCAGCATATTTTTGTGTAGTGAACATTGTGGATCCCAGTCTTGTTGAGCCAGATGCCCAGCTGATCTGTTACGTCTGCAGTCAGGACATTTCAAAATTACCAACCGTTGAGGCTGGAGATATTCGATTTCACAGTCTGGCGGTGTGTATTGTGACTTACAATAAATGATTTTAATGATTCTCAAGAAAATGATGTTGTACCCTGTAGTTTGTTTTCTAATTAAAAGTGGGTGAGTGTATACTAAAAGGTAGGACTTACTAAAACCTAGGTGACACTATGGTATACCATCACATAGTTCATACCATCACATTGTTTAAACCATTACATTGTTTATAACATCATATTATTGATACCATCATATTGTTAATGGCATCACATTTTTGAAATTCACAAAATTTCTTAAGCCACATTTTTTGGCAGTCTGTCCTTTTCAGACCCGCTCAATCGGAGAGATTCAAATCTCAAAGGGTCACCCTCACCTCATCATGTATAAGGACAGCTGGAATGGGCCTTTCAGCTCTATGCCTGTTACTCCTCGACAAGCCAAAGCATCCGGTCATGCAGCAAGAGGCAGAAAACAGACTCAAGCAGCCCATGTGGCTCAGTTATGTGACTATCCAAAGCCACAGCTCCTCTGCCCCTTTCCAATGCAAAATTAAAAGACCTGACAAAGTTGAAAGAGTTTGTAAGTGGACGAAATAAACCGTTCTTTGAGCAACTTTCTCACGACGACCTGGGCAGCCAGGAATCAGATCCAGAACTGAGTCAGAATCAGCAGAACCTTAACAGACTGACAGGAAAATTGTGGTTACTTATATAAGACAAAGTTCCAATAAATATTATTCACTTTGAATGTCTTAAGTATTTGAATTATTTAAGTGAGCAGGATTGCCAGGGAAAAACAACTGATGTCCAAAATTGATGTCTTGGTTTTAAATGAATATTATAAAGATGTTTTATGGCTCAGTAACTAAATAAGTACATCTATATGTCAGGGATTGAATCCATTTTCAGAAAAAAAATGCTTTCAATTAAAAATGTTTAAAATCAAATGTTACTGAAGTCTTCAAACACAAAATTTTATGTATCTCAAATATAAAAGAGCGGACAACTGTGGGTTTTCCCCTGTAGTCTTCAATTACTAATAATTAAAGTAATATAGAAAAATATTTCATTAACATTATTTTGTACTTGAATTTCAGTTCTCCATGAAATTTTACTTACTATGTTTCCTCACCAATTTCCTAGTGATTTCTTCAAAAAAAATACAGACGGGTTCTGGTGTAGTTGAAAAATTAAATGAAGATTTTTCTGCAAATCTACTTCAAATGAACTGTAACCCCCATATTTTAAATAAATTAGTTACAGTAGAGAGACACTTTGCAGCTTTGACAAAAATCAGTTGGAATCACTACCTATACCTACCACCAGGAAGGACGTGCAGCACTTTGCATTTATAACATAAGGTGGGAGCTTTTTAAAATGAATTGATTTTGTTTATTGAGAAAATTGCATTACAGTTATAGTAGAGAATAACATTTTAATGCTTTAGAACAAAATTGTAAAATTTTAAAATTGTAACAATTCTTCAAATTTTATTCCTTTGTGTAAATTAAAATATTAAAAAAATTAACAATAGTGTTTTTTTAAATTTCAGATACAAACAGGACAGTGGGGATTCATCAAACTTTAAGGGTTGTCTAAGAAGTAAAAACCTTCCCCTGGGCATTATTTGACGATATGGATTATAAATTTATTTTCTTAATCATAACTGAAACACATTTTCTCTTTATTTCATGCACAGTATATACAGAAGTCAATCAGGAATTTAGATTAATTTTAAAAAAAAACAAAAGCAAAAACAAATTTTTGGAGAGCAGACAGATGCTGCATCACCGATATCTTTTCATTGTGATGTAGTTCAGTTAAAAATAAGGTAAGAACTGTCTAAAGCCTTTCGCAGAAAGCTCACCCTACGGCTAAAGGATTTTTTTGGAGGGTGGGAAATTGCATAACTCTTCTTAGAGAGATGTTGCTTCAGATCTTAACTTGTGCTGCACAAATGCTACTTTTGAATTTTTAGATGGCAAAATTAGGGCCAAAACAAAACAGTGGTTAGAAGAACAGCAGATCAAAGGGAATTACATGGTAATGTTTGTGATTAAGAGAACTGGCTAGCAGAACAAAGGAGTTACTAAAGAGTAAAGGAGTTGAATTTATTTCCCGGGAAATAGATTAAGATGTTAAAAGTGCACTTTATTCTCAGGGACAAATTAGGAGAAGTTTTAATTGATATACCCCCACAAATAAAAATAAGTTAAAATGCCATCATTGAAGACAAAATGTCTGATGTGGGTGCCTACATAGAAAATATCTGGGGAAATGAAAAAAAAAGACCAGGCATATTTTGGGCGTATCCTTAAAATTAAATAAAAGGGTTGTAAGTAGGGTGGTAAGTGGTAGCTTCCTTTTCACTATTGGATACAGGGATCAGATAGTGAGACAGAAGCTGCTGGTGAAGAATCAGCATACTGTAGGCTTCTCTGCCTAATCTATCATGCCCTCCAGCCGCTCTTTCAAAAGTTTCACTGCCTGGAATTCCAGGAGGGACACTTCATCATTCAATGTAATGATAGTAAACATTCAGATTTGGTTTTATTCTTAGAAATTACATGCAACACGCCAGTTATTTGCAATGGATTGAGGTATGCTCAGAATGCTGGTATGGGGATATTTTTTAAAAATAATTAATATGCCCAACATTCATGAGAAGACATTCGATGAGAAAGCAACCACCATTCATCATTCTCTACCAACCTACAAGGATAAGTGTTAGATGGCAGTGGATAAGGTTAAGGCAGCTTATCCAGAACAAAACCATGAAGAGGTAGTAGGCCTTGATGTAACTTATGGTGGGATTTGGCACACACGTGGCCACAGCTCAAATTCCGGCATGGGATGTGTCACTGAAAATAGATTTGGCCTTGTTTTACACTGAATGCTTATCAAATTTTTTGACAAATAAATTCAGCCATGGGTATGAAGATGCAGGAAGATAGGGTGGTAAAATATACTGCCTGGATGGAAGATCACTAACCATTATGTGATATAAACCACAGAAGAACTTGTACATGGCATGGACTGAAGTCACAAGTCCATACATGCTACACAACTAGCAACAAAGCATGGATTGAGGCACCACATTTTGAAGCACACTGCAGATGTTCAAAGTCATTCTTGTATTTGATGGTCATGTGTCTCATCTATGAAACAGCAAAGAAGAACAATGTTGTCCTCCACCATCTTCTGCAGCCCCTAGACAAGGCAGTGTTTAGACCAGTTAACGCCATGTGACAGACATATTTGGTGAAATATGCCAGGATCCATTCAGGAAGAAAGACTTTTCAAGGATCTTATAGAAGCTGTTTCAGGAATCATCATCACGATGATATAAAGTCAAGGTTTGAGTCAACTGGACTGTGCCCTTTCAATAGACAATGGGTTATGTACCGAAAAGACCCCAAGTATCATTGGACACTGCTGGTGGCAGAAGAGCACCACTACCAAACTACACATGCTATTTTGACCAACCCATGTCCGTCTTCAGACAGCTACATCAACATCCACATAGCTTTCCTTTCAGAGGCAGACTATCTTTTAAGCAATACATAAAAGGAAAGCCCCACCCGTGGGGTGTCAAAGTCTGGTGCTGCTGCAACTCGGTGACATCGTTCCTCTTAGACTTTGACACTTTGATGCCCAATGGACTAGGCTATAATGTAATCCACAAATTAGGAAATAGATATCTTGATAAAAACCATCATTTTTTTATTTCGACATTTTTTTTCATCTGTGAAATTGGCATCTGATTTGCTATCACGTGGCACATATTAATGTGCGACAACTCGCCAAAACAGGAAACACTGGCCCAAAGACCTGATGAGAAAAATAAACAAAAACCAATGTGAAATGAGGCAGATAGGCAGTCTGGTTGCAGGTTGGTGGGACAAACGTGCCATCTCCATGCTTTCCACAAACGCTTCACCTACACTGAGCACTGCATCTCGTCGAACAAAAGATGGCCCTGTTGATAAACAGATCCCCCAGTCGGTTCTCATCTACAATGCCAATATGGGTGGGGTGGACAGACACGATCAGCTGAGATCGTACTAACCTATTGGCAGAAAAAGCCACAAGTGGTGGAGATGCTGTCTGTGGTTTTTGGTTGAGACAGCGGTGCTGAACGCATTTATTTTGTACAAAATATGCCACGCCCCCCGACATCAAAGCCAGTGTCCCATTTAACTTTCCATTTGGACATTGCCCGCAGCCTCATGAAAGGTTCTTCGAGGAAAAGAAGACAGATGGAGGTCCCTGCTGCTGGCGGTTTGGCTGTTCCTGGAACCTCTTCGGAGCATCGCAGAATTCAGCTCCCAATTCGGAAAACAATATTTTCAGTGTCGGTAGAAAAACGCCCGCACTGAGTCGAATAAAAGACCGGAAACTGTTTTTGGGTGTGTGTTGTGTTCCATGCCCAGCTGAACTGAGGTACCCGTATACTAAACAATAAAATTAAAGAAATTGTCCTGTAAAAAAGAATTTCTTCATATTTTCAAGCATTTTAATTTTTATTTGTATGTACATTTTTAATACACCCATACATATTTGGTATCATCTGATAGATAATTCATTTCCCTACATAACGAATTTTTTTTCACATCAATTGGTTTTTAAAATGTTGAAATTTGTAAAAGAACTCAATTTGTAATTTAGAGTTATTCCCCTTACGTTGGGATAATACGTTTTGTAGTCAAGCCAATGGCAAGTTATTGGTTAAAGCTTTCTTGTACGTATGAAACACGGCCGGGGTACATTTGTTTTGCCAAATATGTAATCTGTGACCCATCTCTAGGGTTTTTGAACAGTAATAATGCGAATTGAGACTTATTGTTCTTTGTTCCTTATTTTTCCCAAAGAGGTTTTGGACAATATATAACACTGATATCACGATGGGAAATAATTTGGTGATTCATCTGTTTCGGACATCAAATCATCTATGATCACTAAGCGGCGTCTCCTATCACCAATTGACCATTGTTCCATATCAGGAAGTCCTTCTACAAATTGGACACCTTTCATGGTCTTGTATATCGGTTGCCATTCCCTGTAACACCATATAATATCCTGTGGTGTAGGGACGACCATTTCTGGTAAATGTGCCAACATCTTGTTTACAAAGACAGTTTTACCACTACCTGTTGGACCGGCGATAAGAGCCGTAAAGGGATGTTTCCACATAGGATCCATTATTAGTAATGTTGTCTTGACTTAGTCGAAATGTATTTTATAATATTGATCTGGTTTTCTCCCTAGCAATGTCAAGAGACAATATAATTCAACACCTATGGAGTGGAATCACAGAACGGCGCAATTTTTGCTCGGGGTGCCTGGAGGACCAGGCAAATCAACTGGGGCACTCGTGCCTGACCGCGGCAACATTTGAGGAGTTGGTGGGGGACCAGCTACGAAACGCGATGCGGAGCCTAAGTCGCAGCCACCTAATCTCCTTGGCTTACAGAAAAACCAAACGGCGGGTTCTCTGCTATGAAAGGCGGAGAGCCCGCCAATCCTCAACCAGCGTCGAGACTCCGACTCCCCCGCTGGCCCCAGCCATGAGGTTGAGGATGACAACCATCCAGCAACTCCTCCTCCTCCAAAACAGCGGGTGCCACCACTCACCCTCCGCCGAAACCCTACTACCATATCAAGTGTAGGAGGGGTTCGCTTTCGAATTCGAGCCGGCCCATGGGAGGTGGCGCCCAGGGAAGCACCATCACCACATTCCCGGGGGAAACATGACCTGTATAATTTACGCGATGAATAAAGTTTATAAAAAAACTAAACGTCTTTGTTGTCAATTTCGTATTGTCAATTTTGACTTATATAATTTACGTAATGAATAAAATATATTAAAAAATACACATCTTTGTAATGTTGTCTTGACTTAGTGGGAATGTATTTTATAATATTGATCTGGTTTTTTCCCTAGCCATGGCATCACGAAACAACATTATCCACCATAAATATTTGGGACGCTTCCATGTTGGAAATATAAAACGCAAATTGAAATGTTATTTTTAGTGAATTTATTTAATTCCTTTAAATTTTAACAGGGCTGAAAGGATGAAAAATGCCAGAAGACAGCTGAAAGCCAAAGTTTTTTATGAAGACCGTCAAGTCCATTCTTTAAAGTATGTTTCTAAATCTTTATTTTTATGAACATGCAATAGCTGTATTTTGGGAGCTGTGATCTCCTCTCCTGTTTAATTACTGGCAGAAAAAACTAACACATGCTTACTACCTGTTTTTAGTGTAATAGTTCAGTTGCTATATGAAAAGTTGTTGGTTTTGGGTTATCTTAGTTTTTGGAGGTTGCATCAAATGAACATTGTGATTAAGTCAAGTGAAGTTATTTCTTTATGTCTGTGAAATCAAAAGTATATTGTTTTCAACATTAACAGTGAGAGTGAAAACCAAATATTACCTACACCACACTGCCGTTAGAATTTGATCTAGGGCACCTTTTGGAAACCTGGATGCAGCAAGGGCATCATTACTCTAAGAAATTGGGAATCTCTCTAATTTAGGCTTTAATTTTTATTAATAATTTGGTAAAATTCAATGTCATTTTCTAATCTCTCAAAATGTGTCACATGGTGTTCGTAGGTATCACACAGTAAATGATAATGCTGAAGAGTGCTACATAGAAGATGCCTGCAACCATGTGGCGGCATTGCTGTATGCTTTAATTGCAATGAGTGACAAAAAAGTAAAAGGCCTTGACAGTGCTACATCCGAACAGTGCAAGTGGAATCAACCACGTAAACTAAGTCCACAGAAGGCTGAAAATCTGAAGCATAAAGTCACGAAAGTAAATCGTGCAATGCCTGAACTTTCTACAACATTAGTAGAAAAGTTGGAGCAATTTGCACTACATTGTGGACTTATTATTAATTATACAGCCTCAAAGGTCAAACAACTTTCTAAAAAGTTGCCTGAAATGCCTGCACCAGACCTTTTTTTAAAGATAATGTTAATTTAAGTTGTTTTGAATGTAGAAAAATATTTGAAAAGTTTAGTAACTTTGGTGCTGCCGACAAGTGGCTTATTGAAAATTCAACAAGAGGTCAGGCCAATAATCCTCTGGTTTCTTGCCAGGTAAAAAAAAAAGACTAGTTCTGTATTTGGCAAAATTGTCAAAAGAAATCTTGCTAAACAGCCAATTTCTTTAATTAAAAATATTATGGCCTATTGTGCTGGTTTCAGCTTTGCTGGTTTCAGCACAGAGCACACAGCATGGGGAAAGTCATGTGAAACTTTAGCCCTCAAAAGTTATATTGAAATAATGAAAAAAAAACGTTAAATGTTAACAAATGTGGGCTTATTTTAGATCCCAAAATGCTCTGAACACTCTCTTGTGTTGCCTAAAATGAGACTGCATGGTTTGAGTATGGTATATTTTAACCTAACCTATTATTAGGTTCCTGAAAATTTAATATAAATTATACTATAGTTTTCAACTCTCATACACTTTACCAGCTTAACTTCATAGTTTCATTAATATATATATAAATAGGCCTATATAAAATTGTTTCTTTAAAGTTGCTTAAAATTAAAACAAAAGTGCTTACACTTATCACTAACCTCTTCCTTTAAGTTGCCCTGGTTTCAAATATTTGCGAACAAACTGTAATCTAGAACACCGAATTCTTGAAGTATTATTGCTCTAGGGATTCAATGCATAGTAACTTTTCTACCTTCAACGATTGTACCAGCGTAATTGGAGCACACAATACAATAATTCTTGATACCAGTCATATTTGTTTTCATTGTGTAACGACTTAGTAAAACTAACAACAGTTATTTTAGTTTAGTCTAAAATAAACACATTAAATCATAATTGACAAAGTCTAGTGAAGTAGAGAAACAAAAGAACTGTGGTATCATTGGTAATATATGCCTATTCCGTAGTTATACATTTATAACTGGCCTAATTATTAAGATGGTATACGCAACTTTTGTAACTAAACTAAAGATTTAGAGAACATAATGCCACACTGAAAACATACCCATTCAGAAAAAGTGGGCGTTTACAAAAATTTGAACGTAGCCCATTGACACAAGCTCATTTGGGTAGCATCCCCAAGTTTTGATGTCAGCATCTGCGGAAACGGCCACATAGCCCACTCCAACTGCGTCATGCTCAAAATAAGTACTTCCCAGTACCAGTGCTAACAATGCTTCTCCCCCAACACCGCTACTACATGTATCACTGTTTTTGTTCCTTATTTTAAATTCTAGCCTGTCGAAGTTCATTACACTGCAGTTGAAGTCAGACACTTGGTGATTACACTAGTGCTGACATCCTTAATAATATAAGGAATTGAGTAGATTGATCTGAAGGGAGATAACCCTTATGCAATAAACGTTCACTCATGTCAAGTAGATCCATGACAGAATAGACAGTTATAATGATTTTGTTTTAGAGCTGAAGCCATTGAACGGTGCATGGAGGAAGGAATGAAATTCTGGACATCACTGTCAGCTTTGACTAATCATGGCATAAAAGAGGCCATACCTCCAAGCATGGATTTAATGTTGCTATCGAGGCTACTACAGAATTAGCCAAAGATTTTCATATGTCGTCATATTGTCACTTGTTTTTCTGTAATGTTGCTATGAATTGAACTTTTTGTTTGCTCCTTAGCAGCTAACAAATAAACTATTTTTTATCTTAGCTATGTTCAACCACTGGCAAGGCTATGCTGAAGAAGAGTGAAGCTGCCTATCAGAATTGGTATGTTACCCACAAGGAAAGCTGTACAATCAACCATTCTGGCTTTGCTGGCCTTATGGAAGTGGAAGCTGCCAAGGTGATGTGGCAGCGATCTATGAAGCGGGGTTTCAGTACACTAGTTTTGTCAGTGATGGAGACTGTAAGACATATAATGAATTGTTGTCTTAGGCACCGAATGATGTTCCAATAAAAAAGGAAGAGTGTACGAATTATGTAGCAAAGAGACTTGGAACTGCGAATATTAGACAAAACACAAGAGTCCATTATACTTTATGTTACATCAAAGCCTTTCAATGTTGTGTTTAACATATACATAGTCATTCTTTGATGGTATATTTGGCAGTTTTTACAAACAGCATCCCATTGAGACACAAGTCTCCTGTTATTCTTGGCGGACCAAATACAACCATAGAAATAGAAAGCCTTTTTGTGCAGAAAAAATGCAGTTGGCCGCGTTTTTACAGCAGCAATGGGTTTTTGGTGGTGTTTTGTCACGAGATTGGCAACAGGGGAACTCAAAACAAGTATAATGTACATAAAAAGAATTGTACAATATGTGATAATAAGAAAGACTCTTAGAGAAAAACAAAAAAAGAAATAAATCATGTAAAATGTCAACTAGATGACATAATTTGTCGGTTAAATCATTTAAAAGATGGCCAAGAAAAACAAAGAGGTTAAAGAAGGTAAATCTTACAACAGAGCCACACGAATGAGTCTATATGAATCACTGTTGTCAAATGTGTGTGGGCTGCTGGTCCCTTGCTCCAATTTTGTATGGAGCAAATGACTGGTATCAGACTTGAGTCAGTACCTCAGCAGAAAATAGTAGCACAGATGACTTACTAGTTGGGCATTTTGGCCAACTTACAAGTAGGAGAGGCCTTAGCAACCCATGACAATGTGACACTGTCGTGGGATGCTACTTCACTGGGGCCCTCTCACATCAATGAAATCCGCATATCAATTTCACACACAGGCCATCTTAAAGTAGACAGAGTTAGCAGGTGGCAAGGCCATATGTAGAGCGCATTAGTGATTCTTTGAGGGATGCCACCACCCTCTATGCTAAATACACTAAGGTCCCTGAGGCACACACCACTATTTTGTAATAGCCTCATATCTAAAGTAAAAAGTATACTAACAGATAGGGCCCCTGTCAACCACTGTGTTGTTAATTAAAGTTGATGTTTGACTGCCAGATTCTAGAGCTTAATTGCAATGTACACCCCCTTGATGGATTTGCCAGTGCTGCACAAAAGGTTCTCTTAGATATAGACAAGGAGCAAGGAATTTCCTCTTCTCAGGCATCTTTTGGGAATGGTCGGGCCATTCAAGTTATGAGCAGTTCTAAACTTAAATACAATAATCTAAGTGGGGATACTATGGGATTCCGATCATTTTTCAAATAAATTGACATCACAGTGGGCAAATTTGTGCGTTACGTTGGAAACCGCATACATGTGCTGCTTTACTCTGCAGCCATGATAATTTTACATCTTGAGGCACTCCGTGAATACCTGAACAGTAGTAAGCATTCAGCTGGTTCTAGCATCAGGAGTGCAACAAAATGTGACTTGGATGACTGCAGAGTAGTGATACAACTGAGAGCCCTATTGGGTTGATTGGTAAGCTCATCACTGGGCCATGGATGAAAAAAATCTACTCTGATAAGTGCATTTTGATCTCCATTGTTCCAAGCTTATCATGGCAACTTGTAAAGACTTGCCAACCAACCTGAAGAAATGCTCAGTGCATCACAATATATTTGGATTGCCTGTGTTTGCTGATTCTGATAAAAACACTGCAAGCTTTATTGGATTTTCATGCCACTGAAAAGTGTGATTTTATGGAACTTTAAAAATTTTAAACTTTAAAAAAATGATTACCAATATTTTTGTAGTGCTTGCTCCGTACATAGCTGGCGACCTCTCTGACCCCACATCAGAGATGCTAAATCAGTCTTCTGCACCCACCCATAACATGGCCTCCGAGCATGGTAGACCAGTCATGGAGATGTGCACCAAACGTAACCCTTTTGCTTTATCAATGGTAAAGCCAAAGGTCGCTTAAATAACACATGCTTCTGGTTGTTAGGCAAACAGGAGGATGAGAAGAAAGCTATAATTGATCTTGCTATCAAGGAGGGGTAAACTTCAAAGAAAGTTTCAGAACACAGGCTGTCAGTAGTAGAAACAAATAATGCAGCGTCAAAAATCTTCAGCTGAACAGGGTGAAAAGAGTCAGCACTTCTCAATAAGCAATAAGGTGAAGGTTGCCATTGGGATGCAGAAGCTTGATGATGCTGTATTTTTAAATGTTTCTGCTGATAATATTGGCTTAATTGAAGTACCGGTAGTGGTTCAGCAATCTACCCCTGAAATATCAAAGTATTTCATTGGTCAGCTTGTACAATACAAGTTGGAAAAACAGGGAGTAGATCTTTGGTACAATGGTAGAAAAGTTGATGTGTTTGAAAAGAATAAAGCAAAGCCAGTTGAGCAAAAAGTGATCATCAGCTACTGGAGATTTGATGAGACAGTAAAAGACAGTTCTGACTATCATCTGCCACTCTATGATTTTGTTGTAGATCTCATTCTGTGTGATCTTGAATTTTTTAAAATGTCACTTCTGATCATTCTTATCAACGTATATATACAGTTTTTTTTTTTATAGGTCATTCACATTAGATGAACCTTTTTTTATATTAAATTTTAATAAGAGTTTTTAGTATTAAGTACAAAGAGCCACCTCAGCGGTTCCCATAAGAGTTTTGCCTCAAAGTGGCGCGACCGACCAGTAAGATAGAGCAGACTACCCGAAGCTAAAAAACTCACGTCATTACATCCGTCTCCCAAGGCGAAGGTGAGAAATTACTATGGTGCGGTGATTTCTCCCCGAGAGAAGTTAAGAGAAAAAAAGCCTGGACCTTATTTCGTTTATATGGCTAGTAAAATCGACATGAATCTAAGTGGGGTGGGGTGGTGACTCGAAGTTCAGCTTGGGGGCTTCGATGCCACCAGGCAACCCAGTTGAGGTTGATGAATCATGTTACTTTCATCAGAAATATCATTGTATTACCTGTCCATGTTGGTTGGAAAATGCACCAACACTTGAATGCATTATGATTGATAATCATTAAATTAATGTACTTCCAGGGAGTGTCTTAGTTACTGATGGTTGAGCTGGCTATGCACTATGCTAATGTCAGTCAAATCAATAACAGAGTTTATCAGCATGTTGTAGTACATGCTCAAGATTTGGTACATCCCGTTCACCCAGAAATCCACACACAGACTATTGAGGGGCTTTTGATGCAGGCCAAGCGTAATCTGAGTTATTGCAGTAAAAGGTGGAACAAGCGGTGGCCTCTTTCCAAGCTACTTGTGTATTTTCCAGTGGCGCAACTCACCGCATTTGACATAAAGAACATGTTTTAAGACAGTACTTAAAGTTGTTGAGTGACAATTATAACATTTGAACATGTACTTGTAAATCATAATTAAACTCCTTGATCGATTAATTTTGTGTTTTTTGGGGGCCGCCGTTCTGAGGAGGGTAATCTACCACTTGAGCCAAGAAAACATCCTGTTTGAAGGGCTATTTAAACAATTATTCTTATATTGTTGTCTGTTAATGGTTCCGCTCTTGTTTAGCGCGATACATTTAAATAATTGTTACTAACTAAGCTACCGATATGGCAGGAAGAAAAAGAGGAGAGACTACAATAGTGCCTATGCATGAAGTGTTTGATACTGACCAGATACGAAACGAATAAGTATGGCGGCTGTCCACACTACTGCCGAATTTGTCAGACCCTAATTCAGCACTATGATGGTGTGTGCGTCGACGCCTGTTAAAAATCAGTATGTCATGTGGTGTTTGCAATGGGCTGTGCAGATTGAACAGATACGCTCAAGGACAGGACGGTCTCAGGTGGGCCTGTGCTGCATGCAGCTACAGGAAGTCAGTACAAGAAGGCTCTTTCTTTACTGGAAGTGACCTTAGCATCCAGCAAATTATTATTTTAGTTTACTGCTGGTGTTGTGACATGCCACAATTGCAGATGGCACGCGAGGCAGACGTCTCAAATGTCACTATTGTGTGGGAGTGGTGTAATTTTATGCGGAAGGAATGCAAAACCTGGCTGGCTGCGAATGCTTCTGAAATTGTGGGTTTCGACGATCAAGGCCGTTGAAATAGATGAAACAAAATATTTCCACAGGAAATACCATCGTGGACAGTGGAGAGAGGGTCATTGGGTTTTCGGTGGCGTGGAAAGAGAGAGTGGGCGCTGCTTTCTTATCGAAGTGCCAGACCGACGTGCTACAACTTTACAAGAGTGAATCGAAAGATTTATACTTCCAGGATCACTTATTGTATCCGACGGTTGGGCGGCGTATGCCAATATAAACCAAATAAGACATGGTATTTATGAACACTCCGTTGTGGTACAACAACAAAATTTTGTGGATCCAGATGACTATGACGTCCACACACAGAATGTGGAAAACGTGGATGCGCGCAAAGCGCAAACTGAAGAGACAGTTTGGCACTAGCCGCGATATTTTTCCTTCATATTTACATGAATTTATGTACCGCAACCGTTTTCGCGGAAATGATATTTTCAAAAACTTCATTGTGACCTTGGGGGAGAACTATGGATATTTCATTTTCAAACATTAAATTGTTTAAATTATTATATATATATTTATTTTGTTAAAATTACATTGTTTTACTTTGTCTATTTAAAAATTGTTTTGTGTTATTTGTATCATTATATATGTGCTTAAATGAATAAGTACAATGTCATAAAAAACAATAAGAATAATAATTATTATTTAAATAGTCCTTCAAACCGGAACAACTGGATTTTTTCTTGGCCGACGCTCAAGTGGTAGATTACCCTGGGTTTTACCATCGCTTCTGATACCTCAGTTACCTGGGTCCGAATAGCCGTAGTCTATTTCTGATATAGTCCGAGTTGTTTTATTTAAAGCATGTCCTACTCACCTAGATTTTTAGGTCGCTTTTGATTCTGTAAAGATTCAAAATTGATTAGGCTTAGCTACATCATTCAAGTAAGAGACGTTTTGTTGTTTCAAGGTAGTGGACGCTCACCCAAGATGGGTGATACAAGCCACGCAAACATCTGTGGCCTGACGGCCTGACGCACTGAGATTGTCCAATGAGGAGGCCAAGTATAACAAAGACGCGGTAAACGCAGATGCCAGGTAATACAATCGTAATATAAAGACGAGCTAAATGGATTCTCATATTCTTTGTATACTTAGTTTAGGTTTGTAACAAAGTTTACCAGAACAGTTTATCTGAGTTGCTATTTTATTAAACCGTTCAAATTTTTTTTCTATAGTGGTAGCGTTGATTCTAAAATATGTCTTTAGTGATGAGTGTATACGGTACACCATGACAATTGACATATGTTTTTGGCATTGAAATGCTAAAATAGTTAATTGCTATTTTTAACTCCTTTTTAAAAATTACCAATGACCAATGTTTCTTAAATGTGCAATTGACATGTATAAAATCGAACTAATTGAGTTTCTTAAACCAATGGAGGATGCAAAAAACTTATTCGTTGGCAATATTAATGTGAAGTCAGATTCAATGGACCCTGAAACACTTAAGGTGTTTTTCTTCTTATCTTTTTCTAGGCTTATTTATTAACCCTTTTATTAAGTATTAAGTTTACTTTTTTTATACTCGGTCCCGGTTCTATACTAGTCGGGTCCTCTATACTATTAGTATTACTTTGTAATGTTATAAATAAGTAACCTATGTATCAGTAAAATAGTTCGTTTTGAATGGAACCATCACAGTTGTACTTTAACCCTCTGAGGACAGAGCCTTTTCGGGTATATACCAAAAAGACGGAGCACTTTTTACTAGCTCGGCACTGGCATTGGCATTGCAAAAAAATTATAAAATGTAAACAACGATTTCCTTACCTTATTAATATATGTAAAACTATATATATTCTTGTAGGAAATTTAATGAACTAATACAATCTTCATGAATCAAACTGAAATATCAACATTTATGCAAATGAGCTACCCGGTAGCTTAGGGAACTAAGAAGAGGAGAGTGGCAGCACATAAATTATGATAAATGGAGTTATTCAAGAAGGCCCCAAAAACAACAGCACAAAACCATTCTGGCGCTTTATAAAATCCAAGAAGCAAGACAACATTGGCGTAGCCCCCCTACTAGAATACGGGCTACTTGTAAGCGATAGCCAATGCAAATCGGAAATTCTCCTAAGGCAGTTTCAATCTGTCTTCACCAAAATACCACAACAGTCATACCATCCCTACAACCTTCACCTGCTACAATAGGCCCCCTCAACATAACTGAAAAAGGAGTAGCTAAACTTCTCAAAAACCTTAAGCCCACTAAAGCAACCGGACCTGACTGTATCCCAAACATTGTCCTAAAGACCCTAGATGACATTGCCCCAACCATCACCCGCATTTTCCAAAATTCGCTTGACTCCGGCAAACTCCCACTAGACTGGCTTGACCGTCATAACCCAGCCAACTACCGCTCAATATCCCTGACCTCCGTCCCATGCAAAATTCTAGAACACATCATCTGTCGTCACATTATGAATCACATTAAACACTACGGTAAAACATTTTGACCACCCTAAACCACGGTTTCCGCTCAGGATACTCCACAGAAACTCAATTAGTCATCACCACCAATGACCTCCTTGCCTCCTATGACAAAGGTATCAGGTCGACATGGCAATTCTCGACTTCTCCAAGGTCTTCGACACTGTTCCACACAGCCTTCTTCTACACAAAATCCACCACTACGGCATTACCCTCTTAACATTCCTAACAAAACGGACCATGCAAGTAGTGGTAGATGGCGCCTGATAAGGCAAAGCCAACGTAGACTCAAGAGTTCCTCAAGGCACAGTACTAGGCCCCCTTCTCTTTCTCTGTCACATAAACGACCTCCCTGATACTGTAAAATCCCAAGTGAGGCTGTTTGCAGATGACTGTCTTATCTATAAAGAGATAATCAACTTCAATGACATCAACCAACTTCAAGCAGATTTGAAGTGCCTTATGAATGGGCGGACAAATGGGGCATAAAATTTAATGAAACCAAATGCTACACAATGAGCATCTCAAGGACAAAAACCATCAAGCTATATGTACTCCCTAAATAGGACAATCCTCCAACGAGTAACAAATAATCCATACCTTGGAATTCTCTTCTCAAATAACCTGAAATGGTCACCCCATATAAACAAAATTTTAAAAAAAGCAAACTTTACACTAGGTTTCATTCGTAGAAATCTGCGCCACTTCCCAACATACTGCAAACGAAATGCCTATCTTGCACTCGTCCGTCCACTTTTAGAATATAGTGCAATCATCTGGGACCCATACCTAAAGCAATATGTGGACAAATTGGAGCGGATCCAATGTAACGCAATGTGCTTCATAGCACTTGACTATAAAACCACCACTCCTGGCTACATCACTTGCCTCTTAAACAAATTTGACATCCCCTCCCTCAAGGACAGATGAGAAAAGATCCGCCTAACATTCTTATATAAAGTGGTCATTGGGGCTAGTACCGGCAATCCCAGCAAACAATTATCTCACCCCACAGAAGCCAGGTCGATTAATTAGAGCCAAAAACTCACTAAACACTGACTTAACCTCTGACAACCCCATGAGAAATTACACCCGGAACAATAGCAAATGCTTCACTGTGCCTCGGAGCAACACAGTGCAACTTAAACAATCATTCTTTCCACGCACAATAATCGCTTGGAACCATCTGAACAATACCGACGTGAACTCGACATCTATCGAAAGCTTCAAGGCTTGGAGCCGTTAGGATGGCAGCATCGCTTCCCCAACCGTTGCATGTATACCAGTATATGGATGCAGCAACATACCGAACCAGAACCAGATATTTAGTGTAACAAATAGCATAGAGTACTCAAATGGGGTGCTTATGCCTTATTTATAGGGCCTATGGTGTCTAAAAATTCTGAGGGGTCATCTCTGTCCAGTCGAGGACCCCTAATACTAATACTAGTAATACTAAACCAAGATTTCACAACATTAGCATTACCCTCAATTTGAAAGTCTTCATTAATTTCCTGGTTGTTTTCATCAGTTTCAGTGTCAGATTCACTGCTAGAATATCAAAATCACTAAGCACAGTTTGATCAGATTCACTGCTAGAATATCAAAATCACTAAGCACAGTTTGATCAGATTCACTGTCAGAATATAAAAATCACTAAGCACAGTTTGATCAGATTCACTGCTAGAATATCAAAATCACTAAGCACAGTTTGATCAGATTCACTGCTAGAATATCAAAATCACTAAGCACAGTTTGATCAGATTCACTGCTAGAATATCAAAATCATTAAGCACAGTTTGATCAGAGTCACTGTCAGACATGTTCGAAGTTCACGATATAACTATACACACACAAAAAAATTCCTGCACACAAATAAATTTAGTTCATTAAAATGCCGGGATGTGCAGGAATACGTAAGAATAAATTTGATTCGCTGGTACAGCAAGAAGCAAGCCAATCACGAGGCTCGATTTATCGGGCCGATAGTTCGGACTTTTGTCTTTCTCGCTAGTCCACCTTGTGCCGATAGATCAGCCCTTAATCCCAAGAGGGCTAAAAATAAATAAAGCAGCTATCCTGTTGGGCGGGGTCTCAAATATTTCCTTTTCTTAGTCTTACAGAACTGACTGTGTCTGAAGCCTATTCACTAATCAGAACTATTCTTATTCATTTAAATTTTAATATTGTATATTTACACATGTGACAGTGATTTCAATGAAATTTTAGTACATGTTTTAATTAATGACAATGGTCTAACACCACAAATGGTGTATGTGAATGTGTTGTAGGTCAATCAATGTCATAAAAGCCTTTTCTATTGGGCATAGACTATAGATAGTCTGTAAAAGTCTCAAATTAAGTCGTATAATAATATTAGCAAGGTTAACAAAGAAACAATATTTTATTATCTTCCTCTGGGGGGGGGGGCATAAAGTGTATGATGATTATATAGGAAAGTAGCTGGAATATTAACTGAAAGTTAGATGCAGTCCCTGGATTGAATTCTTAAAATTTTATGATCTAAAATAAAAATAGGCTATTTCTTTTTTGAGTCGTACATCATGGAGATTAAGAAATTTAACTGAGGGATCCACCAAATTTTGATGGTTGAACTTGAAAGCAATATTGAGAAGTTTCAAAATTTCAAAGGCTAAAGTTTGATCAGATTGAGAGATGCAACAAATAATGTTGAGAAACAACCATATTATAAAATTGTGCTTGCTTGTCTACCAATGATATTAAGTTTCACACCAGTACTGAAGGCCTATAATAACTATGTGGTACAATTATTAAACATTTCAAATGAAATAAATTATGACAGATTTCTAATTTAGTAATAACATACTTCTACAAGTACAAGATAACTAATTTTAAAATGCTGAGACCTCTTCTCTTCAAATGTCAACCTCTCCACTCAAATAGAATGTTTTTTCTTAAGTAGGCCTATCTGGTTTGGATCTGGATTCTGTCTTAGCCCTTAAACTTAAAAGCGAAATAACTAAAACTAAAATTTTGAGGTTGGAAAGCAATCCCTGGGAGCGGCTCCATGATGTACCAAAATTAATGTTCTTCTTAGTTGAAGCATTTTTCAACTAAATATTGAAACAAGACAATTCAACATCAATAAGTAAGCAAACACTAGAACTGGTCAAATGTTGAAAATATATCAAATTGATAAGTTACTACATAAGGAAGATAATCAAACAAGTATAGGCAACCATCAAGGTTAGCTAAATGTTTTATTTCATGAGAACATCATGGAGCGCCACCAACATGGAGCATGACAAGACAGCATAAAAAACTTAACATCACTACACAACAAACAATGTGGTGTGCAAAACAATGCGTCATTAGCATTTGGTATTTTGTCATTTTCCAACACCAAAGACTTTTAACAGTCTATAAATAAACTATAATAAAATAGCTAGTACATAAAGTCCATTGAGCGCCTTCCCAGATGTTGATAGCCCACCAGATGTGATGGGTATTGGGTGAATAAAATACCTGGGGCGGACCAACATCAGAACCTAAGCCTACTGAATTTTAGGGAGTGGAGGGAGCCACAAAGGCAAGGGAACCTTACCTGAAAATTAAGGCATCTACCTAGAGAGCTGTAAGGGGCAGTCCCCAGATGACTCCTCCTCTAGCATGTGCCTTAGCCAACCTACTAGATCAACTATAAATCCCTAGAGCTGCATAACATTCTTATAATTAAAACTCTCTAATTTTTGGTTAAATAGCATATAAGACAGTGAGTGTTCTTGTCATAAGTCCCTTTCTAATTTGAAATTCCCTTGAATTAAGTTGAATGCTCTACCTGAAACTTAATTGTGCTTTTTGAGTTGTTTAATGTTACATGTATTATGATGTATCAATCTTGTCAGATTGTTGGGTATGCCATACTCCTGCAGAGTGTTAAATAGACATTTTCTTTTGATGCTGTCAGAAGCAGTTTATAGTGTACACATAGAGTTGGTTTACTAGGATATTATATTTATAACATTTCTCTAAGATAAGGAAAATGTGAAACAGTTGTTGATCTGTTTTGTCTGTATCTACATTGGTAGTCACCTAGTGTTTGTTTACATTGGTAGCCACCTAGTATTTGTTCAGTGTATGGTTGTAGTTTCTTGGCAATTAGTTTAGTCAGTATTTGTAGGTTACATTTAATAAGGAAATTCCACTGCAGTTTGTGTCTTGAAGTTTGGAACCTTTTTTGTGTATTGGGGTTATTAGTGTTGTTTCCCATTCTGCTAGAATTTTCTCTTCTTGCTGGTTATAACTTTATGTGTCTGAGTGTGCGGTTCTCTTCCTCCATATTAATAAGTTTTGCTGTAATGAGCAAGAGACATGCAACCCCTGTGATTGCAGGGGGGCCTTTGATATTTAAGGGACCCAAAGTTGTGATGTGGAAAAAAAAATACTATCAGCTATCACTATCAGCTTTGAATGCATGGTGCTTAAATGGAAAAGATTTAAAAGGGTTCTTCCAAATGAGGTCTTCTTCAGGTGCTACAAAACAAGCACAAAGGTACCATATTTTAATTAATTTATATTAAGATAGGTCTTAAATCATTTTTAACCCAAAATAAATTACACACACCTTGGGCTTTGTTATATCCATTGTTGATAGCGTTATTGCGTCCTCCCATCCCATATTAACAATTTACAACCTACATGTAGGCCTACTTCTGTCCAAAATATTAATAGTAGCATAACAAAACTCATGTTATAACTGTTCAAATTGATTCTGTTTCTAAATTCTAAATTTAGCAAAGACTCGTCCAATATATAATATAGTTATTATTTTGCATCCACTAAATGAGTTATTAATCCTGATAGTATTAAAAAAGATATATGGGCCTAAGAGCATAGTTATATTTGTATCATATTTTCCTTATATCGGTATGTTTAATATATAATGTGGATAAACAAATTATAACGGGAAGGCGCTGCTGGGAGATCTGCCATCCCAGATGGCAATCTGGTTTTTCCTCCTTTATTGATTCTTGAATACTTTTTTTTCCACTGGTGGCTTGCTAGGCCTGTAGTGTTTGCAAGTTTTTCTTCTATGATAGACAAGGCCCATCTTCCGGACACTAGTTTGTATGTCATCTAACTATGTCGACACACATGACCGCACATTTACCTGGTCATCCATTATATACAATATACAATATTAAAATAATACATTATTTAGTTCCATGTATGTGTTGTAATTTCTTTCTTTTATTTTTCAGCTTGAGTTGTACAAATCATTTTCAAGATTTGGCATACTCTATGAAGTTCAAGTTTTTCCTTGCACAAGTCTGACAAGTACCAAGGCAATAGTCAGTAACACTTGTAATAAAGGTGAAATAATTTTTGTGATTTACTGGACATCATCAAATGAATAGACAATTTACTTATTGAAATCATATCTGTCTCATTTGTAAAATTACAAGTTATATCAAGATCAACCAGTTCTTCTTCTTCAACTGTTGAAATCATATTTTAATCACTTGTTTTTAAATACCAGTAACTTCCAGTAACTGAAATTAATCAATTTTCTTAGAATGTGAAGCAAAAAAACAGACAGCCCATTATGCCTTTGTTAAATTTTACTCAAAGATGTCTGCACAACAAGCTAAAAGTTCTCTCCACCTCACATCTATTGTTGGAACAGATGCTTGCAAGGTCAAACTTTTTTTATATTAATTATGAAACTTTTTTTTTTTAACTTCCCCTTAGTGATACTTTTTTATTTTAGTATAGTTTAACAAACATTTCACAAATAAAATTTATTAAAATACTATTATAAAAATCAAAGCAAAATTTTAAAATTTAGGCTACCCTACAGCAAACATTAAAAATAAATAAAATGATAAAATTACTTATTTATAATGTATAGTATTAAACAGAAGCGCTTTTATACCATGTAGTTTCCATTGCTTAAAAACCTAGTAATGATAAGTAATATAAATATAATAAAATTACTACTGTTGCAATGAAATTATTTTCCAATTGATGTTTTATGATGATGCTATTGTGTAGGCATAATGCTTTGTAATGACTTAAAATAAAATATGTTCAGTGTGAAAGAGGGGAGCATAGAGGCCCTCCAAAATTTATGTCAGGCAATTTTTTACATATTTTAACCCACGAATATGTGACCATTCACCTAGATCGTACATCATTTATGGATGACCCCCATACCAGTATAATTTTTATTATGCACTGAAAAAATATTTATAGTAATAATATGTGTTTCAGAACTGAAAGGATGCCATTAAATCAGGTTTAATTTTAATTATTTATATTTCAACAGGTTAATTATGCTAAACGCAAAAAAATATCTGAAAATGACAAACAAGTGCTGTATATAACTCAGTGTTATGATCTAGCCAACTTTTATCTCGGATTTAATGGATGGTCATCAGCCATTAAACAGGTACGTTGTGGTTTTAGATTAACTATAGTTCAGTGGCGTAGCTAGAGCTAATGAGGCCCAGGTGGGTCTAAAACTTTGCCGGGCCCCCTTCCACAAAAAAACTTCAGTTGGGCAAAAATGCCAGGCTTCCATATAAATATACTGGCAATGAAAAAAAGTGTCCCCTCAGCACCAATCCCTCCTCCTCCACCACTGAATAAGCCAAATAACCAATCTGATATTATTCATTTTCCAATAAATATTTGTATTTTATTGGATGTTTCATGAGATTAATTGTTGGTTCTGTTTAAAGATCAGAGCACCAAGATTTCTGGATAGTTAAAAAAAAAAAAAGTACTATTGAATTACAGCATGTGCAAGACCACAATAAAGTCCACAAAATATTTCTTATACTTATACAAGACTGGGTTGGAGTGGAGTTTCTCATTGTAGCTGGGAATGAAATTTTCTATACATTGTGTAAACTCCCCAGACGAATGTATATGTTATTTAGCATTCAACAGTATTCAGAATCAACTACTACTTTTTGTAAGGACAGGGTGTGCATGAATGGTTAAGAGCAATATTATAAATAAAGACCCTGAATCAGCATAATTTTGGTACAGACTTTCAACTCTCTTTAGTTAAAGGTAGATACTACAGAGACAAATTCATCAGCAAATGAAGAGACTTGTACAGCCACTTGTATTGTTGACTTACACATTCATAAATCAGGCCTGACAGTCGCAGGTTTGGGTGTTTCAGAGACATCCTTTTCTTGCAGAGGTGAGATTTTAAAACTAGGCTGGTCTCTATTTTGTGCTCCCTTTCACCTTTGTTGAGAATAGAAAAATTTAATAGTTTTAGTCCCCCCCCCCGGGATTCCGGTTGACAAGTCTGTAGTGGCTTGCCGATTTGGAAGCGCTGGCCACCGACCCCCTCAGCGTTAACCCGGGGCACATTACCACCATTGCGTGTCCCGCGTGGCAGACACGGCCATGCATGGTAGTTGCTGGAATAAACAGCTCCTACAGGGCTGCCACCTGTGATGCTTGACAGGGGGAAGAAAAGGCAAACACAGGGTAGGGATCATGATTACAAGTTGCCGTTAAGGGATATGAGGCGATAGGCTGTGGTGGAAGCCTATGGCCGGTGATTCTAAATATGCAGCCCTGAGATAGCTGCTCCTAGGCAACCGTTTCGTCCCAGCTACTTCGCGAATTAGTTGCGAGGTGGAAACCCACTGTAGAATCCCTCTTAGAGGGCATCCGATGCTTCCCCGGGACGGGTGGGGGGAGATATTAGGACGTTAATTTACAGTCCCGGCCCCTAGGAAAGTGGACTGCGGACGCTTGAAACACAGCGTCTTCGGTCGACCAGATGTCTCCGGGCGGGGGGGTCTCCATCGGCAAACCCGATCTCTGACGTTCCCACGCACGGCCTGGCGTCGGGAAAACCCGGCGACTGGCATGTGTGGGTGGGCGCCAGGGAGGGCATTAGGAGCGCAAGCTCGACGGCCCGCTGACGCCATTTCCTAATGAGATATAATAGTTTTAGCATTTTTATTACAGTAGATTTTTACTCCCTAGTCTGTAGCATTTTCAAAGTTATAACATTGGGCTACTTCTGTGAAAAAGAAGCAACTTTGCCTTTACAACACATTTTTAAAGAAAGTAA
Organism: Omphiscola glabra; assembly: GCA_964017045.1. Classification (NCBI taxonomy): domain Eukaryota; kingdom Metazoa; phylum Mollusca; class Gastropoda; family Lymnaeidae; genus Omphiscola; species Omphiscola glabra. The sequence goes on along the minus strand of OZ024806.1, from coordinate 10,842,492 downwards.
ATACTTTATCTAAAAGTGTCATCTTCATTAGTTGGTGAACAAACTGGCGTTTGCAAAAAAAGTTAACTCTTTTATGTGGTATTGTATGAATTTCTAAAAATAACCCAAACTTAAGATTTTATGCTGTAGTTTATTATATATTTTATTTTATACAATCATTTTACATAATTTCCTCAGATCATACAAGTAAAATTCAAGCTTTTGCTGTGGGTAAAAAGTGTTCACATAAAAACGCCATACAAAATGCCTTCTCTAAAGTAATTCTTATTGTATTGAGTAATGGAAAGGTTTCTGCAGCTATTAACTCAAATGTTACAGAACATGTGGAGGAGTTTAAGCCAGAATATGGCTATTTGAGTGTGAGTGTTTTATCATTTTTTTTAACATTAATTTTAATGAGCGTAGCCAGGTTTCATAATTAAATTTAATCATTAAAGCATTGTGTCATTTCTGACATAATTTCTGACATAATTTCTCCTGATACACATTGGGCAGAATAAATTTATTTCCCAACCAAGTAACTTATTTAGCTGTTGATAATTTTTGGAAATTACTTTTTCTCCTGCAATTATAAATTTATTTTCTTATATTTACTATGAATATAAATTTAAACCATGCAAAGAAAATATATTTTTCCTGTTTCCATTATATTTATTGCTGGTACTGGTAGTAAATTATTATCTTAAATTCATTCAGGTCAATGACCTTGAACAAGAACCAGAGGAATCCAGTGATGATGCAGATTTAGAAAACCTAGATAGAAGAAATATTAGTATCTTACAAGGCTTGGACCAGGACATTTGTTAACAAGACTTACTTTAAATTATTCAATAATAAATAATGAATTTTTGTAACATTAAATCTCTGTTATTTATTAATTTCCCTCTTAGTTGTGTTCTGCAAAATCATTGTTAACACCACTTTTGTTAAGCCTTAACTTTAAAATAATAACTGTGCAGATGTAATTAGTTTTGAAATAAAATCATAATTCATGTTTTTATTTAGTTTAATGTTCACATATTAATATTCATACTTGACAACACAGCCAACTATACAATAATATGAACCTAAGGCTTACAAAATGAATATATATTTTGAAATTGTAAGGCACTTCCTGTTCATTTTTATTTAAAGTACTGTCTGACAATGTTTTATTACGCTATACTAGAGTCAGAGTCTAAATATATGTATATTTTTCTCTACTGAATTTAAACATAAATGCATGTACAATCTATTAATAGCTGTAGACTTCATTTCCTTAAAAAAATATAGATTATCATATTTTAAGATTTGAATTGTAAATTCCTCCGAAAACTAGTGGGTTAAACTAAAGCTGTAGAAATAGAGAAAATAACAACTATTCATTGACTGTTGGTTACATTGGAGAATTATGTTTAAAAAAATTATTTTTCTAAACAAAATGAACAAATAATCACCACCAGTTGTTAAAAGCTTAAGGACAATAGGCTATCACAGCTTATGTGGATGTTTCATTCTTAAAATAATCTAATAATTAATAATACAAAATTAGCAAGAAATATGAGCAAGCCATTAAAGTTAAAGAAAAGAGACTTCATACTTCTAGATATATGACTGAAGTGACCCTAGAAAATAAGTAACAAGCACAGCACTTTCTGAAAGTTTTGTTTTGTTGGCCAATTTCATATCAGGTACCTAAAGTTGACTGGGAGTCATGGTATCTTGATATTTTCATGAGATAAGATAAATATGATGACAAATGAGTGACAAGACAAATATGTTGGGTAATCTATGATAAATAAATAAAACGAGCATTTTAAAAAAAAAAGGTTTTATTATTTTATTTAATAAAGGGTTCATTCTCATTAAATTCATCTTGTAAATACTTAACCTCCACGCTATCAAGAATGCAGGTAAAGAACTTAAAGATGTCTCTTTTGCATCAGGAATACTTTTTGTTTTGTTTACATCAGCTTTCTTTTCCTTTTTACCTTTTCATCTAATCACTTTAATCTTTAAGTTCTTTTTTAGCTATGTACAGAGTCAGGCTCCACAGATTATGTGCATTGCACCCCATGCTCTCATTTAATTAAATTAAATAATCCTCAGAAACCTCCACGGATAGAGTAGTTTATTTCTTAAGATCTGTTTTGCCATTTATAGGCTATCCCTTAGAAAAGAATGTTCCCCTAGTTTTTAGAACTCAACTTTGCCTTGAAAATATCCTATATCATAAGTTTATTTACAATATTTTCTATGCACTCAAACAAAAATTTAGGAGGTTAGAAGCCCAAAAACTTATTTGAAAAATGCCAAACATTTCTACACTACGTTGCAGCACTTTACAAAAAGACAACGTCAACACTTAAAAAACGAGTTTCCGACAGTTTTCGTAATGATGAGCACACATCGTCATCAGAAAATAGATGAAATGAAGGTCTAATTACTAATTATCAATCAATTCCTCTTTCTTCAATTGTCAATGACCTGTTCTAATCTGAAAAGTTTCAAAGTAGTGGCAGATGCGTAAATAAATAATAGTGTTACTACTGTTAGTCATGACAAACAATTATTTAATTAATAAAATTCAATTTGTGAAGTCAAATGTCTCAGCAATAAATTCATCACCCACGTTTAATTTAAGGATTAGGGGGGCCATCCATAAAGAACGTATGCAAAAGTCTTATTTCTAAACTTCCCCTATGCCTATTGCACGCGAACTTTTTTTTTAACACCCCCACCCCCCAAAACCACTACCACCAAAAACAAAACATGCACACACACTAAAAATCCATTTTAAGAAATAATAAATATTTTTCTACCTTTAATGGGATTAAACTTGTCTTTGATAGAAATTCTTTTTTTTTCTTCTTTTGTTTGTTTTTAAAGATTTAAAAAAATTATTATGGCGTTTAAAAACTAAGAACCGGCCGTCAGCTTATCAATGTTACAGGGGAGATAATGATAGCAAGGGTTTTGAATTTCCGATTATAAAAATACGCATTTATGGAAACGCTGATAATGATGATAAGATAAAGGATGGTAAAAAATTAAGCAAGCAGTACCGGAGTGTGAATCTCAAATATTGCCCTGCCTAAATATCAACATTTTGTATTAAATAAATTATCTGCAATGGTCTCTGTAGATCTCACTCATCTATTCGCTCGTCATTTTGAGCTTTCCGATGGAACTGAAATCACATTTGACCAATCTGCCGAGGGAGATGTCGGTTGTGTTGTTTGGGATGCGGCTCTTGTACTGTGTGGTTATTTAGGCAAACAAAACTGTTTTTTTGACAGATCGGTTTTAGAATTGGGTGCCGGTACTGGTGCCGTTGGCTTGATTGCTGCATATTTAAGGTACATTTCTTTATATTCTTTATTAATTTTCGTAGATCTTTGCAGTGGTTGGCAACCCACGGCTCCGGAGTATTTTCATCAATTTTCTAATTTAGTACCAATTATAGTTATAGTTGATCCAATATCAATTTATCATTCATTTTCATAATGGTCGTTTTGACCATGTTTCAACGCCAAATGAAGTGTTCTGTAACTTTTGTAAGTGACGGGAAGCTATATTTATCTAAATTCTGAGAAATAAAACTATCCTTTGATAACAATGAGCGGATTCTAAGTTCATGTCACAGTTCTTAACTTAAATAAATACATTTGCCTCCTGACCTTTTATTAAGTCGACTAAGTTTAAGTGTGCCTGCAGCGCTGCAAAAAATGTTAACCCTCTTAGGACGTAGCCTTTTTATAAGCTTGGCACTTGCATTGCAAAAAAAATTACAAAAAAGAAACTATTTCCTTAATATATGTAAAACTATATGTATTCTTGTAGGAAATTGAATGAACTAATACAATCTTTATTAATCAAACTGAATTATCAACATTTATGCAAATGAGCTACCCTGATTTGCATAATTGATGCATGTAATTTTTTGTTCAACCTAGAATTAGAATAAACATGACTTACTTGTATCAATTGTGTGAATTATTTGATGGATGAAGCCTGAATAAGTCCTAACACTTATTTTTGGGGTAACAAGGCCCATGGAGGCCCTTCAGACACCCCTGGCACATGGTTCTACTCCTTTTCCAGGCCCTCCCGCTATTTTTCAGTTGTTCCAGACACTCACTGTAACAGCCCCCCCCCCCCCATTTATGACCTAGGAACCTTCTCTTATAAGCTGTATGTAACTGAGAAAGTTGTCTGCATAACTATTGGTCTCTCTCATAAACATTTGCGTGATATTTAGTGTAAAAAATAGCATAAAGTACTCAAATGGGGTGCTTATGCCTTATTTATAGGACCTGTGTTGTCTAAAAATTCAGAGGGGTCATCTCTGTCCAGTTGAGGACCCCTAATAGTAGTAATACTAAACCAAGAGTCCACAACATTAGCATTACCCTCAATTTGAAAGTCTTCATTAATTTCCTGGTTGTTTTCATCAGTTTCAGTGTCAGATTTACTGCTAGAATATCAAAATCATTAAGCAAGTTTGATCAGAGTCACTGTCAGACATGTTCGAAGTTCATATACACAAAAAAAAAAATTCTTGCACACAAATAAATTTAGTTCACCATCAACAAACACCGCCATTAAAATGCCGGATGTTCAGGAATACCTAAGAATAAATTTGATTCGCTGGTACAGCGCCAAGCAAGCCAATCACGAGGCTCGATCTATCGGGCCGATGGTTCGGACTTTTGTCTTTCTCGCTAGTCCACCTTGTGCCGATAGATCGGCCCTTACGTCCCAAGAGCGTTAAGAATCCCTGCCCTAGAGCATTTACTAAGATACCACCAACCCCTCCCCCCCCCCCCCCCCGGTCACTGCCCTAGAGCATTTACTAAGATGCCCCCCCCCCCCCCCCCCCAGTAACCATATGTTATCATTCCTTCCCACTTCCTGTGGTCGCCGTGGTAGAGGTCAGTGTCGTAACCCCTTTCACTACATCAGCTGTTTTGACAGATTTTTTAATTCTTCAAATGATACAGCCACACATGTACTGCTTTCATGCTTAGCAATAAGCTCTTTCTTACATTCAATTGTCTTTCTATTAGCTTTTCCCTTGCTCTAATTTTCCTTACACCTTTTAGGACCCATGGTGAATATACTTTGTTGCCCAGTATTATATAAAAAAAATATAACTAAATAGGCACAAAAGCATAAAATTAGCCCACAAGATGCTTTCACTTCAGCTGCTGACAATGAACTGAAAGAGGAAACTTATGCACAAAAACGCACCAACAAAGTTTTTAGGTGCTTTCGAATTTTGACATATTCATTTGGATCCCAAAGTGGTTCAATTTCTTTGGCATTTGGATTCCAAGGTACCTGGTACCAGTATTGCTTTATTGAAAGATGGAAAAGGTAAAAAATAAAACTAGGCCCATCTAAGAAAGCCTACAATTGTTGCGAAATAAAGAAACCGATTGAATTGGAATTGATGTGATACAATTATTACTTTACTGCTATAGGCTGCAAAATAGGCTTACATAGACATTTTATAGAAATAGTAAAAATACTCATCTTCTGAATTTTTTTTAAATTGTAGTAGTTTTAAAAGAATGATATTTTGTAATTTTATAGGGCACAAGTGGTAATAACAGATCTGCCAGAATTTGTTCCCTTGTTGCAGCACAATATTACTTTGAACAAAAATAAATTGAAAGGTTCCTGTACTGCTATGGCATTGCCTTGGGGTGACAAGAAATGCATGAAAGATATCAAAGAAGCACATTTCAGATCGGGTGCTGACTATATTTTATTAGCCGATTGTGTTTATTATGAACAGGTATGGTGAATTAACTTGCTCATAGTCTATGTCCTAAGTATACACCAACACTGTAAAATAGTTGAATTTACTTTAAAAACCTCAATTATTATGTACACGAGTGGTAAGTAAAATTAAAATAGGTTCAGCATTGTATCACAGAAAATGAATATTTGTAATATTTCATGATCCCAAATTTTTGTGTCGTAATTAATTAAACGTTTTTTTCTGTTTGCAGTCATTGGAGCAACTGAAAGATACAATAGAGTATTTCTCAACAGCACACACAACTGTACTCTGCAGTTATGAGGATAGAAACATAGGAAATAAAGCTGAATTGCAATCAAGATTTTTGAAGGTTTGGCCTAATTTAGATACCATTCATTTTTAATTTAAATAATTGTAATTGGATGTGAAAGCAGAAGAGTCCTGTTATCATTAAGAAAGCTGTGTGCCAGAGTCAGTAAGGCACATTAGTTTAAGGCACATTAGTTTAAAATACCGGTAGCAGTCATTTTACTGTTTGTGTCCGCATTGAATATTAAAGTCCACACTAGTCCTCACAACCTAATGGATTAAAAAATATATTTGGGTGAAGGGCTTGGGAAAGACAAAGATTAAGAAAGAAAATCTCTACAAAAAAAAATAATCAGTGTGGAAATTAACCATGGCAAAAAGAGCATGCATTGGAGAAGATTTATTATTTATAAATCACTTTTGCACACTATGCCAGTAATGCCCTATAAATTATAAACAGGATGACTATGAATGATGGCAGTAAACATATATCATGCCCATCTTATTATTTATTTACTTTTTACCGACATTTAAAGTTGAAGATAGGTAAGTTTGTTAAGCCTCCTAGAATCAACTCAGGTGTCTCATTAGAATTGGACATCTGGCTAGCACTGTCCATAAAAATAAAATAGTAACTAATAGTAACAAGATTTCATCACAGATAAATTCATTACGTAGTATTTAATTTTTGAATTTACCGTTCTTGTAATTTCATCATTTTCAGATGCTTGGTGAACATTTTAACATTGTTGAGATTCCCATGAATTCACACGATGAACAGTATAGCAGTTCTGATATCCACATACTACAGTTTAATTCAAAAAGTGAAAAATTGAAATAAAAATCATAACTGATATTTTCTGATTTTGAATGGGGTTTATTATTAATTTTTAAAATAATTTCCCTGAAAAATGCATTTAGGGCTAACAAAAAAAAAGTACATCAATTGATTACATACTAATCCGTATCATTCTTTACAAACCTTTAAATAAAATTTCTAAGAAAGAAATCAAATTGAGGACACCTTGTACATTTAAATGACCTTTCACTGGATAACAAGACAGATCATAGATTGCTATACCTGGCACAAATCCACACACAATTTATTTCTTGATAGCCATCATTCTGACTTACTTGAATTACTTAAATGTTGCTTTAGAATCTTACTAAGTTAATGAATTATGTGCCATAATAATATACAAAATACAAGGTGAGGGCAAACAATTTTTAAACCTTTAATTTTTTTATTAGTAATATTGAAAACAAGTCACATTCATTAGATATTTCAATCAATGCTGTCATTTCTATCATCTGTGAAACAAGACAAAAAAATATTTTTGTCCCTCAAAAATCAGCATACACATATCACAACTCAACTTTTTGTATCTAGGTCCATACATTACATAAATAACACTACTATTTGTAAATTTATTTTATAGAAACTAAAATAGTACATGCTTAAATGAATATATTTCATAAATTTAATGTCTCTTACAGCACTATCTGGATCAATTCACAACTGATTGAGGTTTAAGAGAAAATTTCAGCCCTTGATTTCTAAATCTTTATTCTTTTTTCTAGAAACCTGCTTTCTCCAAAACATTTCACTAAAGATATGTATGCGTACATATCTTTTTAAAGTGGTCTCTGGAATTTCAATCAAATATTAAACTCCAAACACCCTGGCAGGCATTAAACTTAATTATAAATTTATATTACATTTTAAATTAAATCTATATAATTTTTAAAATGGTTGTTTCTTTCCGAAAGTCATCAGATTTATCCATTACAATGATAATTTGAAGTTTAAGTGAAAAGCTCTGTAAAATTTAACTGGCTCATGTTAGAACTTCATGCACCCTGGAAGCCTATAGAGCAAGAATAATTTAGGAACCTTGAAATCATTGATATGAGTAATTACAAGTGTGACAATACTAATTTTGTTTCATTTAAGATCACTCCCATCACCTCTGATTCACATGCAGCTGGATCTGTTTGTGAACTTGAATACAATAAATTCCACAAAATTTGCTAGCAATATTTTTGTTCAAAATTGCATTAGTCGTATACAGAAATACAACAGGTTATGTACTATACAGTATTTAAATGTGTTTCTACAATTAGTCACTAAGGTAGTGTTTCTAATAACTCGTAAACAAAAACTTAAAACAAAATTTTGGGTTACTGTGAAAATTCACAATTTCTAATGGATATTTGCAATTGCTGCTAACACTAAAGAGATCTTGTTTATTTTACATCCACATTAATTTAATATTTTTTTCAATCTTAAGTGCAGTAAGTGGTATTGTCTTATTATTCACTGTACTGTTTTCATTTCATATATTAGAGAACTGAAAGCTTTTAGAATGTTGAAGGATAAAAAAAAAGCCTTACAATTTCATTGGCATTTTTTCTAAACCTACAATTCCAGTTTTCAAACTAAGATAAATAAAGCTTAATGATGCATGAAATATTACATTTTAAACTTCAGAAAGAAATGACCTCCTGGGGTATTAAAGAAAGAAAACTTTAAGACATTATAAAAAAGGATAACTGGGGTTCGTTCTTTCATTTTTCTGTTCCCCCAATAGTTGTGATATCAGGATCATTAATTTTTTTAGGTAATATTTTAAATTATTTATAGTTAAATAATGACATCAAAGTAGCATAGATTCTGGTTTTTCCATCAAACTCTTGAACTCGGCCAACCATTGTGCTCCTACAGCTCCATCTACAACTCTGTGGTCACAACTGAGTGTTACAGTCATGATGTGTGCCGTGCTGAACCTAAAAGAAAACAAAATCACGTGGGTTTAAAGAAAAAAAGCGGAATCTAAAATGAATTAGTACAGACTAAAAAAAAATAAGTAGGACAAAGAATATATATTTTTTTAAAAATTTTTTTAAATTAATTGTAACTTTTTGGTATAAAAAAAAGTTTTTATTAGACTAGGTGTTAGAAATTATTTACATTAATTTCAAGGCTACCACCACGTTTGTTGTTACTATTTCTTTAAAACTCTTAACAGCAAATTTTTTAATGTATATTATCATTAGTCAATACCAATGGAAAAGGTGAAGTTATTTTTTTTAAAAAGCACTTATAATAATTTCTTGCATTTTAATCACTAAAAGAATATACATATTTTTAAAATGTATATTATTATTATTATACAAATGGAAAAGGTGAAGTTATTTTTTTTAAAAAATCATTTATCAGAGTTTCTGCATTTTAATCACTATAAGTATAAGAATATAAGTATTTTTTAATTTATATTACTATTATACAAATGGAAAAGGTGAGTTTTTTTTTTTAAAAGAAAAGCATTTATCAGAATTTCTTGCATTTTAATCACTATAAGAATATTTATATATTTTTAAATGTATATTATAATTATACAAATGGAAAAAGGTGAAGTTATTTTTTCTAAAAAAGCATTTATCATAATTTCTAGTATTTTAATCACTATAAGTGATTTTAATGAAATTACAACAAACAAAAACCTGTTATATTTGTTGTAAAACAAAAGAACAAGCTGCATAATATAATAATTTAATAGTGATTTTTAAAATGATCATATGGGCGCTTCAAAAGTCTCAAAACTATATACCATGTTTTTAAAAAAAAGTAATTCATTTTGGAGAGAGCAGTAGGCACTTTTAACCATTTTCACAACTCATAAAGAAGGGGGATGGGTGGGAATAAGTAAAGTTATGCTCTGTTAAGTTAGCATTAACACTTATTGGCAGTAAATGTAATGACTAACTTGAAAAAGTACCCAAAAAAATATTTTTTTCTGAAAAAAGTTAATGTCAACCGGGCCGAACATATACTACCGGTACAACAAATAGTGATGATGAACAACATGGATTTCCTGATAATATACATTGTATAGATGAATTGATGAAAAAATATAATTTTTAAAAAATACTAAGTAAAAATTATATTTTTTCAATGGAAAAGTACGATATATATATATATTGCCATTTTTGGCGACAGACTTCATTAATTTGTCTTAAAATTCTCCTACTGAGACAAAGCTGATTAGGTATAGGTGCCTAAAAAAGGTAAAAAATATGGGCATTGTTGGCAAAATATTACTTTATTTTGTTCTTTTTAATGCCCTTTTCTTATTTAGTTTTCATTTTTAAATGCTTAAGTTAAAAAATAGTATCATCTTCCTAGAATAGTCTTATATTAAAGATCTCTCATTTAATCTGTTAAGCAGCTTCCACATTAGGCACAAGTCCCTGTCTGATGCTGAACAATGATTGTTCAGTGTCTAGAAGTGCTACCATAAGCACACTTGTTTATGTTAACAATTAACATCACTCTTCTTATGATCAGATCTAAAATTTTTAAATCTTCTTGTGTTATGACAAAAAGTTTAACCAGTCCTCCAATTACTTAAGAAATTTATAAGTAAACTCGGAGGATAAAACTATTTAACAGAACAATGTAGAAGTAGTTGAAACTTATCCCATAAATTGAATGTGATATGGATAACCCTATGGTTTAAGCTGACTCTAAATCAGACTTTTAAGTTCTACTCTTTCTACCACATCTGTAAGCTGATCCTGACTTACCACAGTAATGGCAGTAATATTGTTCATTGAACTTCTTTTTTTTTAACTTAAATTAAAAATAACTAAATTTTCTTTTTTATATTTTCTTTCAATATATATTTGTTTAAAAATGTCAGTTTTCCCTTTTATGTGAGAGGGTTTACTACATTAAAAGTAGTATAAGCAGTGGTGGGTCAGAAGAAAGAGCTTGCTATCTGGTGCCTATTTTTCAATCATAGTGTTGTCCAGAATCAAGAAGAAAGTGCTTATGTCCATCTAAAAGTGTCCAATTTATGCTTTGTCTGCTGAAGGCTAACAATAAAACAAATTGAGGGTCCTAGTGACAATAAATCTAAAACATGCAACCAAGTAACATCAATACCAAAACAGTCGATAGGACTTTCTTACCTAACTACAGGCACAGGATCTACAGATTGCCACCACCACTTTTTAGGTTTTGGTTTTTCACTAAACAGTACGTGGGAAACTTACAATCAAAATTTTAAATATAACAGAAATTTATAAACAGAAAGTTGTTTATAAGGTTAATTTATATCTAGGTAATCCAGCCGTATTTTAAAGGTATAGTTTTGCTATATCATTATGGATACAATACATCAAAATGCTTTGTTATATGCATGGAGATCTCAAGAAACCTTAGATTTTAACAAAGTTAGAAAACAAAGTCCTGTTTTTGTTTAACAGCTTCATTTTCACAGAAGCACCTGATTTGAAAAATTACCATGTGTTATTTTTGACACAGTTTTCATCAACACTTCCTTTTGTTAAAATTTTAAATAAAACCAACAGATTTATTTTCACAATCCTGCATTATTAATATTCGATAACGACGCTTCAATCTTAATAAATTTTTAATACATTTTGAGAAAAAAATATCAAAATCCAACTGTAAAGTCTAATAAATATTAAGAATTACTTTTAAGAAAAAAACAGGCCCAATTCATTTTGTATTCTTCAGAGTATGAGATTTTGTGCTTTGTATTGAATGAATTAGTTGTTTAATTATGTTTAAAAATATATCGATTAATTATAAATTATTGCACAATTTTTAGCAATTCTTTTTTCCAACTAGAAAACTTGTAGTGGTAGTCAGTTTAAATACTCTTTTACTTTAAGAAAAAAAAGATTTCCATAGTTTTGAGGCTATGAATTCAGAGATTCAGGAGAAATGCTTAAATATTAAATAATCGATCCAATACAAACCTTGATTTGGAGGGATCGTCCAGCACAATGTCTTTATCACCCACCACCACCACCTTCTTATCAGCTCCACCGACAGCAAGGATACATGACTGAAATTGAAAAAAAATTAAAGGATAAATAGTGTGGAAAAAAAAAACAAATGCTACAGCTTCTCAACTATGTCAGAAAGTTTATTTTGTGAGGGGGGGGGGGGGGGGGAAAGTACTTTAAAAGAAAAATATTAAACTTAAAACCATTAATATTTTTGTGTTTAAGAGTATTTAACATGTGGTATTTGATAGCTCAGGGTAAACACATAAGCACTGGAGATTTATCGTTTTATTCAAACACATACAATAGGAGTTAAAGTTAATCATAAGAGTTTTTTTGTTTTTAAATTTAAAATTTTTTTTTTTACCTGTGGAGGGTTTATTACTGCTGAGAAATTCTTAATACCAAAGTTAATCATAAGAGTTTTTTTGTTTTTAAATTAAAATTTTTTTTTTTTACCTGTGGAGGGTTTATTACTGCTGAGAAATTCTTAATACCAAACATGCCTAAATTGGAAATTGTAAAGGTGCCACCCTGAAAAATATGACATAGAAAATACAGATAAGAGGATATATTGCCATATTATGGTCTCAAATCACACTTAAGTAATATTGTTAGCACAATCTTCCTAAATCTCTCACTTAAGTAATATTATTAACACAGTCTTTCCCAAATCTCTTTGTAGAATTTGTAGCAGAAAGGAATCAAATTTAATACAAAACTTTCTCAAGAGATTTTTTAAAATGATAAAAGCAATAACGCTCTACTAAGAAATGAGTGACTATATTTTTAATTCACAATAAGAAACAGCATGTTAGTTTTGATTTTTTAATTACTCAAACAGTAAAAAAAAAAAACTTTAATAACTGTAACTTGGATTAATTTTAATATATTTAAAACATTAGATTTGAACTTTTGATGACAGTCATAATAAGCCAAAAGGAAAAAAACCTGATACTCTTGAGGTTGTAGCTTTCCTTCCCTTGCTTTAGCTGCTAGGCTGGCTACATCTTGAGCTATTTGGGATAATCCCTGTAAAGTGATGGGCACAAATAGGAAAAAACAAAGCAGATCTAAACATGTTATAGTCAACAACAAATATGCATTTCAACTGGTTGAGAATAAATAAGAGATTTAAAGCACACAAAAAAAAAATATTATAAGATGTGTATTCATTTTGAAACTTGTGGCGCATTCAAAGCATAATGCCAGAAGAAATTTTTATTAAAGCAATCAAACTTTTTAAGTACCAAACTTATAAAATGCTTATAATGAAACCTCCATTTTTAATAATTAGAAGCCACTGTACATCAGTTGGTTTTCTTAAATATCCTCTCAGCTGTCAAGCTTTTTTTTGTGTGCATATTTGATATATAAAATAACAGATACATCTGATAGTCATTAGGGCAGTGAGGTAAGACCAGTGGTTTAAATGTAATTTATCAGTCCTTACTTTTGTCTCCGCATTAAAGACAATAGGTGTTATGAGTCCATTATCTGTTGCAACAGCTATACTGACATCTACTGTAGAGTATCTGTGGATTAAATGATTCTAACAATATATGATTGGTTTTAATAAAAAAGCATTCAAATTGTAAGGTAGCAATAGTACTCACAGCTTATTACATTTTGCAAAGTTAAAAGGGAAATTTCTTGCAAATATTCTCTATAATTATTTTCAGATAAAGTTACACATTAATTAAAACTGTAAACTATTTAGACTTACTGTCTTATAAAGTCTCCCATCCATGCAGAATTAGCTTCAGGAACCTTCTTGCAGGCAAGTGCAGAAGCTTTAATAATGAAATCATTAACTGAAATTTTATTCAGCTTTCGCTTTTCCAAAGCGGCATTAAGGTCCTTACGAATACTGTAAATGAGGTAATATTAACATCAGATGGGAACTAGAAGTAGAGCTAATTATTTAGCACTCACAGGTACAACAACATCTTTCAATTCAGCACAAACAATGTCAAAAGTAAAATATAGAAATTCTGAAGATTCTTCTTTAAAGCAGACCTACACAACATACGGCCCGCCAGCATCCACTTTGTGGCCAGCGAAGTAATGAAATGTTCTTTATTCTTATAATTTTCTTAATAGCTTTCCCACTGTCCTATTTTCTTTTGTCCTGCACAAGTCCTGTCCTATTTTCTTTTGTCCTGCACAAGTCCTGTCCTATTTTCTTTTGTCCTGCACAAGTCCTGTCCTATTTTCTTTTGTCCTGCACAAGTCCTGTCCTATTTTCTTTTGTCCTGCACAAGTCCTGTCCTTTTTTCTTTTGGCACCCACACAAATTTTTCATAAAGTATTACGGCCCACCTTACATTTTGAGTTGTGCAGGCCTGTTTTAAAGAGTTCTTTGTTCTCTGTCTAATTATAAGATTGTGGAACTTTAAAACATGATTTCAGACTTTAAAACATGATTGGCTAGCCTAATAATTGTAAATTTAAACAGTGTTTTTAAAATCATAGTTCAGATAAGTACTGATTTTACCATTAATTGATGAGAATGAAGAAACTCTGAACTGAGACAAATTTATTTATGAATCTATGGGGAATATATTGTGAAAATCAAATCACATTTGAGGTTTTAGTTGTTTTTTTTTCCCTCTCTCCTGTGATCTCTTCAAATTTGGTGCCTGATGCTTGCTGAAGGCAAGTGTAGTGGGAGAGGCCTTGGTTCAGTATGTAAATACCTCAATACAAAAATATATACTATTGATTTTTTAAATATTTTATCGCCAATTTGAATTTATGCCATTAATTTTCATTTAGATAACACATCTATAGCAAAAACAACACAACCTGGTAATAAATGCAATATTACCAGATGAAAAGAATTAGAAAGGTGAATACAAAGAAAATTTGATTTCATTTATTTAAATTAATATATATTTATATTTTTGTTTGTATAATTCTATAGCGTACACATCATTTCATCAGCTCTGTAAGAATATGATGTGCTCTTGCATGTAATCTGAAACAAATTAATGATTCATCATTTACAATGAATGCCTTATTCTACATTACTAGCTTGTTTCACTTTAGAATAGGAGATGCCATCTCTTAATGAAATACCTCAGAATCTTGTCTACATTGACATCAGTGGTGAGATAATAATGAGGAATTGTTTGTTTAGAAAGTGTAAGCCGCTTTGCTATGACCTGTAAATATTTGAAGAAAAAAAAAAAAGGAAATGTACATTAGCTCCTGATAAATAGAAAGCAATCAAGGTAAGTAAGCAAAAAAAAAATAAACTTTTTTAGAAAAATAATTTTTTTTTTAATGTAGCTTTCTGAAGCCGTTCAATTTAATCCTAACTAGCAAACTCAACAAAAACATGAGATTTCCCATGTGTTCAATCAAATTTGAGACAGGTAAAATATACTGTGTGATTTATCTAAAACATTTCTCCGTACTGCATCAAAGATATTTTTTAAATCCTTCTTTAGTTTCTGCCTACATATTAATAATGCACTACTATTGACTGTTCTGTTGAAAAAACACCAATAATACACTACCTGTCTAATATTCGATAATGGCAAATCAGTAAAACTTGTTGATGTAGTGGCTGAAGGTGCTGAAAGGCCTGTTGCTGCTGCAGCTGGTCTAGCTGAAAGTATGTCATTAGCTCGTATCTGACCATCAGGTCCACTACCAGCAACATTCTGGAGGATGTATAGAATAATTATTTGTCTTATTACAACTAATAAAATACTGTAATGTTAATACCTACAATAGAATAATTGACTAAAATGACTCATTCAATGAAACTGGTCAAGTGAAGAAATATTGAAGGATAGAAAAATCCTGTGAATAAACATAACTCATTTATTGCTTAAAGAAGTTAGTTGCTTTGATACTATATAAAATGTGCAATATGTGTAAATAACTTACTGAGAAATATATGCCCAGAAAAACAATATGAAAACAAGATGATGTTATTATAAGAAAATTTGGATAAGATAAAAAAGAAAAAAAATTTCATTTTTAAAAATGTTTTTATTTTTGGGGGCAAACCAATTACTGTTTACGGAAATCTTTTTTAAAACAAAAGGTCATTTTTTTTGTAATATATTGTAAATAGGTTGAGCAAATGAAAATAAAATGATAAAGACGAAGACTCTGGAGAATAACTTACTCTCAAGTCAACACCTTTCTCCACAGCTAAAGTCTTAGCTAATGGAGTGGCAAAGACTCTTGTTCCAGGACTTGAGGCTGGTGCAGGTGGAACAGAGACAGGTGGGGTCAGTTTAGTTGGAGATGGTGTTGGAGCAGAGACCTTAAATTCGGGTGTAGGTAAAGGAGGAGGAGGTGGGGCTGCTGCAGGTCCTAACCCTTGTGGGGGCTGGTCATCACTAGCACTAGCTACATAATCTTTGAATGCAGCAATATCAGCCTCGGAGCTTACAATAATGCACATTAACTGAAATTTAACACCAACAAAATTGATTTTCATTATTTCAGCCTTTACATGAAACTTACATTATTATTACTTAACTAATATTTTTAATTGATTAATATCTTACTATACTATATCTAACTAACTTTTTTTTTAAAAATAACTGTATCCAAACCCAAGATAGTCTAATCCATATGATTTTTATTTTTCAAATGAGTTATGAATACAAAATGTTTGATACAAGAAAACTTTCTGCAATTCTTGTGTAACAACTTAGGGGTTTCCTCCCTTAAGCTATGTCATGACTTTAAGATCTTCATTTAATGAAAATTCCAGATTGGGGCGATAAAAATAATTTTAGCATATGTTTAGACATAAATAAATGCTCAAATTTAGTTGTCTCACCTACGAAGGTAAAGGTATCTTTAATGGGAAAAAGAGTAGCTAGATGTTAAAGCTGAAGTGAAAATTGACATTGCAAAGTTGTTTTTTTTGTGGCATATTGGATAATTAAGTCTAGTACCTTTTTATTTTGATGTGGACCAATATCTGGCAAGCTTAGTTTGGAACTGATTGTTAAGTACAGTTAAGAAATAATTATTTTTAATTTAAACTATAGGCAAATTATTTTTGAAGACTTGAAGTTGAAGAAAATTATTAAAATATTTTAAAATGACATTACCTTCCCAAGACGGACATCCTTTGTCCCTTCAGGAATAAAAATTTTAGCAAGATAGCCTTCCTCAGAAGACTCAAAACCCATTGTAGCCTTGTCTGTTTCTATGTCTGCTAATAAGTCACCTTCTGAAACTTTGTCTCCTTCCTTTTTTTGCCATGAAACAATTGTCCCAGATTCCATGGTAGGTGACAGAGCAGGAAGTACAACCTTGACATGGTGAGGCAAGCTACCTGGGAAGCAGAGTGAAAACAATAAATAGATTCGATTCAAAACATTAACAATTCATTTGTTTTCAGAAGTGATAAAATCTCATTGTTTTCATCAGAGATAAAAATCTGCAAGATATCCTTGGGCCCAAGCCATGTGGACTCAGACTCAACTCATTCCCTTCAATAAGGGTAGTTTTCAGATAAGGGACAGTTTCCTTTGTACTAGCCCCAATGTTGTCTACGCATTGCTTGAACCCGCGTGACACTGAACACCGCCTCTCTGACAGATGTACTGAACACCTTTATAATATTGCGGAAAATAATCAGAGTCCCTTCTCAAAACACTTAAACAAAAGCGACCACAATGGCTCAAGAGATTTTGGTATCACCGCCATCGAGCCTTGTAACAACACACCAAACTGGATAAACTTGAAAATCAAACTGATTCAGACTTATGGGACCTTGACACCACATGGCATGAATGTCCTGTTCCCATTCACTTTTTAAACCTTTTCTGAGCCTCTTGCTCGTTACAACTAATCGCAGTGGACTTAATTTTTCTCCCTTCAGTCTCATTTTACCTGTATCAACACGCTCAAGTACTTATGTTCTATCACATTCCTCTTGCTGTTCTCTTGAATACTACATTGCAGCTATAGAAAACTACCCATAATAATAATAATAATAATAATTGTTCAATTGTACTTTTTTCAGATTTTCCCATTCTTTTTTTGCTCATTTCTTATTACCTAACCTGATTGCAGTCTTTCCCTTTTGTTGCCAATTAACATTTCCAACAAGCTCTAAATTCAGACAATGAACATTGATGATGAAAAAAACAATGTATTCACTATAATTATAACTACTTTGCCACCAACTTATTGCCAGTAAAACCAAATCAAGGTGCTTTGCAAGATCTTTTTAAAAAATGCTAAGGAAAACGTTTTTATTCAATACTATTTATTTAACTAGATGAATTTAACTAGATGACAGTTAAGCTTGTGCAGGTGTTGTGAGCAGGTCTAAGAATTCAATTGGCTCTATAAATTATGGGGGAAAATGAAGAGTTGTGGAGCAATCTACCTGAACTGTAACATCTTTTAAATTCCTTCCTGCTATCTGTAACCAGAGCTTGGAATTGGTAGGTTGAACCTACAGATCTATGGGAGAAGCAATAATGGTATCATTAAATAAGTTTGTGAAATCCCATCTTACAGCAAGTACATAATTGTATACAAATATAAATAAAAGTAAAACCATGTTTGAACAAATAAGAAAAGTAGTGTTTGATAAGGTTGTTCAATGGGGTGGGTAATATATGAATATGTGAATAATAAAATCTAAAAAAATCTTATTCAAAGTGTTTTTTAGGTTTTTGATTTGAATGGAATCTAATTACATGATACTAAAGCTGAAATTTAACCATAAGTACTTAAGTGTTTGTTTTTTAAAAAAAATGAGTTTTTTTAAAAGTATTGCATTGGTTTGAGTAAATAACTAACAGTAAAAAGATTTCCATATCCCTAGTTGGACTAGTATTATCATGACTCATCAAAACAAGCATATTTTTCTATGTTCTCCAACTTAGGCTTCATATTTAATTACTATTTTCTATAAATGACTCAAATGAACTTATTATTTAATAGCGTTTCATTTTGTAATAATAAACAATAAAACTCCATAAATAAAAAAAAAAAGATAATGAAAGAAACTGTGACAGGCAGATGATGTGCATGACAAGAGCAAACTCTACCACTACACAACGATTTTTTATTATGATTTAATCATATTAACAGCTCACTAGGCTCTTTGGATCACAAGAATGCATTTACTTTACTAAGCCCAATAGTTGCAGCTTAAAAAGAATAATATTCTTTCACCCTAAATCTAAAATTACAGGCCAAAGGCAAAATTTACATCTTTCCCCAAGCCCAATCGTCACATACTGAGACAACCAAAAACAATACATTGTCACAAAGTTGCGATTCTTTCCCCCTCTAGATGTGTGATGTCCATAAATGACAGTAAGTGAATTTATGAATAACTCCCAGTCGGAATGTTGCAGAGGATGAATAGTGTCTAGAGTCAAGTATGAGAAAATACTCAATAGGAGTATGCTTTTATTTGTCCTTTGCAAGCGAATATGAATAAGGTTATATTTGACAGTGTGTACGCAGGTGGCTTGCTTCTGAGTCCTACTTGTTATCAAAGTCAAACTCCTGTTTACACTAGACTGGTTGATTCATCAAATTCTTTAACACATTGTAATACAGACTAATACGTCTTACTAGCACTGAATCAACTCAAGTCCTTTTTCATAATTAATGCAACTTTAATATATAATGTAAATTCACAGACTGTTAACTCCATATAGACATGTATAGCGCAGCTCGCTATCAGAGAAAAATAAAACACAACCTTCTTCCACAAAGTTCCTTTCACGACTAAAAGTACGTCACAAAACAGACTAGACAATAAATCCTAAAAAGCATAAAAATGTGTCACCAAGTGTTTACTAACTAAATAATCTTTCAAAAACACAATGCATGTAATCAAACATAATATCCAGCCGCAAAAATTATTAATGAACTCCCATACTTGACATTTGTGCCGGGAAAGCTATGTGCACACAAATATATTATGATATTTTATTTATAGTCATAGTTAAGCCTGTACACATTATCTTGTGAGTGCCCAATTTTATAGGCTACTATTACTATTATAAAATAGGCTCAAATACACCCTGTGTTGTAGGCATATAATACTATACTATGACTAATTGAATTGAAAATCTGTGCATACTAAAAATTACTTAAGAATGCAGACCTGTTTACCCCCCAACTCTTAAAATCGTACAATATCATCACAAAATTGTTAAATATTCAATTGTCAATACATTATATAGTAGAACCCGGCTATGTCGACGGCCTCGGGGGTGGCCAAAAAGCGTTGAGGTAACCGAGGATCGAGATAAACGAAAACCAATATGGCGGCAAAAATATTAACATGTGTTTGAAATTTCTTTATGTGCATGATGTGCGTTAATAAATGAGAATGTACATGCACGTGTTTTTGGAGTTTTTTTTTACACAACAGCGTTGCCGTTATTTGTTTGATGAAGCGATCGGCATACTATAAAAATGTACATACATGTTTGCTAACAACAAAACGTGCGGGGTGTAGTTCGTTTTTTACAAAAGAAGCTAACCAGTGTCAAAATTGAATTCGCGAGTCATTTCACTCTGACACAGCTCTGAAATTTATCTTACATGTGGTTACTATGGTTTCTTTACAAAGTCAAATATCGTATGCCCGTATACTATTGCTTTGTGCTTTCATAAAGAGATTGCTGTAGTGGTAATATTTAACATGACATAGTCATAACACACTGTAGTCCGCCAACACGTCTTTCCGTGCTGTCACGTCATTATTTCGCTCTGCGGAACCAACCTTCCCCCACCCGCAGATAGCTTGCTCACAAAGCAACAATATGACCATCACGATCAATACGATACGTTGCGGTGATATTTTTATAACATTTGACACACCTACCAATCCCCCTACCCATGTGTCTCGTATGCCACAAATTTCCTTGACAACCAACAATGCACTGCTAAGATGGGGTTGTCGATACAAACGCGAAAATACGGTAGTGAGATGTTGAAGTGGCATCAATAACTAACTTCAAAAGCTGGCGATTGGTCATGGGGATCGATATAACCAACGTTAAGTGGCAAATTTGGCCCTCTTTTGTGCTCGAGATATTAGGGTTCGGCGACATAAAAGAATCGACATAACCGATGAGAAAATGCTAAGACAAAGAGAGAATTTGGCGGTTCCACTTCAAAAACGTCGACTTAATAGGGTTGGCGAATTAACCGAGGTCGATATAAGCGGGTTTGACTGTAGTAAAAAAAATAAACATACATGTATGATACAGTATATATAAAATGTATACACCTCAAAATCGTATATTGTACGCCAAAATGGTAAGAGTTAACATGTCTGAGTATGCTATTATTATACTATGAGAATAAGTTACAAGTATAATTTAATAATAGATAATAGTCAAGATAGTCAGATAGCAGGCGTAGGCCTATCTATAAATATAGCTGAAACTCGCCTATAATTACAACATTGAAATTTATTTAATTTTTTTAATTGTAGGCACCCCAATACTTCGCCGCCGGCGGTAGAAAAACGAAGGCCGCTGAGCGGCGATCGCCGTGATGAGCTGGCGCTTTTCGTTTTCGGTAGATGTCGGTGTTTAGCGTTGTTTTGCGTCATTTCTAAAAATAGCGGAATTTCCTTATTTTAATTTGAAGCCTCGATGCATGCCGGTTACGGGGGTATAAATAAATAGGAGATCGGACCACGCTGAGACGATCAATTGAAAGGTTGATTGGGGTAAGTGAGCTTGTTGTGCTTAATTTTTTTTATTTATATCGTGTTCGGACTTGGAAATTATTTGTTCGTATAGTTTATATGTTTTTAAAGGGGAAACACTTTTTTAATCGAGTACTGATCATCACACAACTTTATTATAGCTTGACTACCGTGACTAAAAATTCAAGGCTTCCAAGCCGCTGCCATTTTTTTCCACTCGATCTACCAGAGTCTACCGGAAGTGATATATCTCTAATGTAAACAGTGATTATTATTAATTAAAACCTTTTTTAAACGACTAGATAAATATTTCCTGCATTATAACTTAGTTGTTTGAATATAAATATACACTTTTCATAACTGATTTTTATTAATAATTACACTTTAGGCCTAATATAGTTCATATATAATATAAGAACATGCTTTGAATCAATAATACATGTAAATAAGACTTAGTACAAAGACTTTGACTTTTGGAACAACTTAAATGACTTAATTATTAAATCCTGCATTATCAGTTAATAGTTTGATTATAATTACACTTTAGGCCTTATATAGTTCATATATTAGAGCATGCTTTGGGTCAATAATAGTATTAATACATGTAAATAAGACGACAAAGAGATCTACGTGTGCTGACATGCGATGAGCAATGAATTATGAAGATAGACTAGCCTGTATTACTAAGTTATTAAACAACTATAAATGTACATAAACTAAAGAACATTGTGTGGCCGATCTAAAATTATTTAATTATTATTTATATGTATTCATAATAATCCTAAGTAGTACTCCTGATATTTTTTTTTCTTCAGAATTACTAATTATCATTTCCTGATCAACAAACAACCCAAATTGATATTGACGATGGAGGAAGATGTTTTTAATCTACCAATCGATGAGGATGAAGTGTTGCTGGAGCTCCAGAGCCGTGAACCATGTCCACGATTTTTTTAGACAGTTTCTGCCAATTTAAAAGAGCCCCTAAACTAATGCTTCGACCGGTTTTGTTGATGTCAAGGTTAAAGCTCTGGTCAACAAAACCATGGACTGGGAAGAGAAGGAGTTTATTTGAGATTTAGTCAGGTATGTTAAGAAGTCTGAGAAATTTTCATTTTGCTTAGTTGTGTTTTAATGAAATGTATTTCAATTTTCAGTTCACTCATTTTAAAATCAAATTTTTAATATTTTGTATACTTTCAGGTTGACAACATTGTCACACTGAATTTCTGATGTTCTTATGGGAGATTTTTATTTTCTTTGTGTGTTTTGATGAAATTCATTTGAATTCTCAGCTCACTCATTTTAAAGTTCAATTTTTAACATTTTGTATATTTTCAGGTGCACAAGGATACATTCTGTTGCTGTGGACTAGGACACTATCTGTTGCTGTGAACCATGGATTGCAATATTGCATTGGATGTTTTATTATATTTAAATTGTCACTGTCTATTTGTACGTAAGATTTTATTGAATTAGCATGGTTAGTTTAAAAGTTATGCCCAAAAATGCACATCAATGTCAAAAGATTACATGACATTTTTGAATTTTGTATAGCATGATTTTAATAGCTTTTGCAATATTTTAATATTCTGTTACAGTTGAATTGTCACAAACTATTATTAATGAAAATTTTATTGCAGTAGCTTTATTTGTTTAAAAGTTATGTATTTAAATGTAAAAAATGTCTCGGCCGCGGGCGCTTTTCATCAAATATTTTTATAAATTTACATAAATTTTTCTGGTCTGTATTTCAGTTATTTTAAATGTGCCTTACTTTTAGATGGACATAATCTGTTTGTATTGAAAATTTTATAGCAGTAGCGTAATTGGTTTAGTAATTATGTCATTTATTGTAAAATTAAATTTTTCGACAATTGTCGTTATCCACCCCCTGTGCTCATAAAATCATATTTTAACAAATATAATAAATTCATTCACAATTCATGTGTTTTGTTTTGTTACACATTGTATTGTAAATGTCTCCTCCAAATCTGAGAGCTCTAACTTTAATAGCTAAAAAGATACAAGCAAAATAGTACAAAAAGTGTAATAATGCGATCACAGCTTTAAAAATTAAATACAAAGCTGAATAGTGGTGAAAAATAAATCACTAAAAAATTCATAACTTTTCTCCTATAAGTCATAGAAAGATTATCTTGGTGTCATTGGAAAGCTTAGAGCTAGCTCTTTCCAATGACATGCTCTTTGTGTATGTCTGATGTATTTGAAAATTTGAGTTGGAGTGCCTATTAATTGAGATGGTAAAAGTTTTTTTTTCTTCAGCTCAGATTGAATATCATTGACTTCTTCACTGAGGGTGATAATTTAAGTGACAATACTAAATTTACTAATTAAACAGGCATATCATTACTATTATTAGTATTAGGCTAATTAATTAGGTCTAAAGTTGGTCTTGAAACTGGTGGCACTGTAACAGTACAAACACTACTCACTACAGCCTAGCAGCACACCTAGAACTCGTAAGACATATATTTCATGGTCGAGTGATTGTTGATAACAACTACAACAAATATTAATAATTAAATATGTTATTAATATGTATGGTGGGGGAATCAAGTCAAATGATAAGTTGAAAGTGGTGTCACTAACTACTAACTGAAGAATAAGCAAGATTAAGCCTACCTCTTAATTACGCATTTTTCAACAGCCGTATTAAGGTTGCATAAGCACTGTTTGGATATTGTTTGTCCTGTGCATCTAGGTTTCCGTCTAATAAAACTACGAACTAGTGTTTGCGAACGAAACATTGCGATTCCTTGCCTTCGGGTTTCGTGTTGTACAAAAATTTCTTACACGGGCAAGGTCAGCGGCATGATTTGTGGTTAATTATGGAATCGATTCCACAGTCGCAACATTTATTTTTTAATATTAAAATTTGTAAGGAACTTATGATCTAAGATGGGATATTTTATTACTTTTATGAATTATAAACTTTATAATTTTTAAACAAATAATAAACTGCTCAGCCCTATTATTGTTAATTTAGTACTTTTAGCTTTCGAATGCCAACTTTGAGCCTAGTATCGTAGCTTTTATTTCAGCACGGAATCAAATTAAATTTTCGTATTTTTATAACGCTAGTCTAAAGCTTTAACGCCTTTAACTTTAATTTTTCCCCATGAAAACTTTTTCCAAATTACCGATCGGCAGTTTGTGCTTGCCTATTTTAACCAATAATGCAAAATTATAGATAGTCTTATTGATTATTAAAGGTTCCACTAAATCCAATTTTGTTTAACAACAAATCTCATAAATCATGTCTATCAGTCCTACATCATACATGTTCATGTATGAATCATTGTGTATTTAGTATTCTATTTTTTTTAAACAGCAGCACCAGGAGATAAGGAGGAGAGCCTGCAATCAAGTTAGCAAACAAGGGAACGAATGAAATAAAGTATGGGGAAAGCCTGCTGAAAAAAAACACAACAAAACAACGAACGTGTGGGCAAGAAGCCTTCATCAGCGAACAAATAAAACAGTAAAACCAGAATTAAATAAAAATAACACTTTGCTGAAATGTAGTATTCGAGAGGGTGGCAATGAATGTGACAAAAATACGTAGGTGAGAGATTAAATGCAGGTAAAAAGGGAAAGAAGAGAGGAAAAATAAGTCCACTGCGATTGGAAGGGGGGCTAAATGAGGTGTCAAGGTTCAGCTTGTTTTCCAAATTCACCCGGCTCGATCGCACTTATAGTAAAATCCGAAGCCCATGGGGGTCGCTTCTGCATTTTAACTAAAATAAACTATTACAAATGACATCCGAATAGCATTAGTCAAAATGAATCCCGGACACGCAGCGCCGCCATTCGCACCCGGGTACCATTAGACTCAATGCTATTCGGATATCATTTGTGGTAGTTTATTTTAGTAAAACTGAAGAATTAAGATTACAAGCGTATAGTAAATTCAATTATCTTTCATTTGATATCTCATTTGGTCTTAGAAACCTAACAATAATATTTTAAATCGTTTTTTAATCCCAACCTCTCACTTCTGGTACCAGGGTACCAATAGCCACCTCGATAAGCAAAACCCCGGGAAATGAGATAATTATCAACTTTATTTATAAGATTTTGATGTCTTCAATACAAAAAATAATAACTCCAACAGTAAATGAACCAAGTAAAATAATCAAGACAAAACGCAATAATGTATAAGATATATAATTAATTTATTGTTTAGAGCATTTATTTTCCTTCTAAAAAGTAAGTGTTAAAAGTAAGAGTTTGGTTCACAGAGCTATAATATATATGTCTATTGTTTGGTTATGTAGTTTAGTACGAAAACATAATTTGAAGGAGTTTTATAACCAATGTAAAAATGTTCTCATGAATGCTAAAAAATAAAATAAAATATACTGAAAACATTAATAACATTTTAGCCCCAATATTTGTAATAATTATAATTATAAGAATTAATATTTGTTTTTTAAAATTAATTTTTTAATTTTTATAAATACGCAAATTGAACAATTAAAAACTCCGTTTTAATATTTTTTGTTAAAGTTTTTATCAATCCTGGAATGAATTACCATAGCACCGTTTACAAATGGCGTCAACCTATAACTGATTTGAACATTTTTACACACATAAGACAGACAATTATTTCATCGGAATGACAGGTTTGATTATAAATATAATGTTATTTTGTGAGTAAAACAACTCATTGTTTTATCATTATTACACTCAAATTATTTGATCAACATGGCTGCTGCACGTCTGAGTATAATAGTATAGACTATTGTGTCTATAGACTATAGAGTCGGAGTCATTACTATAGACCATCGTACGTGAAAATAGTGAAACGATTTCATGATTTAGTCGAGGAGACTGTAACTGTAGTGTTATTTATTTGATTAACAAGACATACTTTTGTTAACAAATAAACCATTACTATCACCCTCCCCCTTTTTATTGTAAAAAACATAATGATACTGAAATATTTGCTACTTAATTAACGGTTATAGTTATAGTCTTAGACATAAACTACAGGTTAAACTGATAATCATAAAGGGGCATAAAGTAAGTCAAATTGAGCTCAGTAAGTTGGCTGCTACTTAGTCTGAACAAGTCATAGCTCATGGCCTCAGTTGGTTTACTTTTTTTATATTATAAATTATTATTCATCATTATTGGTTTAGCCTTTACTCAAACATGATTAAAATTAAAGATAATAATCTAAAGTGTCCAATGGGTAGGTTTATAATTATAGGATTGATAAGATACAGAGACAGTTTCTTGAAAGTTTTGATCCATTTGGTAGCACAGTATAGAAAAGTTTTCTGTGTTTAGTTAACAGTTAAATGTTTAGTCCATTTTAACAATATTCCAATTTGAAACACGTTGCTCATTTAATTTTTTTTAAGTAATCTACACTTACATCCATGATTGGGAGAAATAAAAAAAAAAGTTCCTAGCTTTTGGAGTAAATTTTATCAAGTGCTGGAGAAGTGTAGCTTGTATGGGATAGAAGGAGAGGTTGTAGGGCATGGGGATGGATGGTGGATCTTGATGGATGCCATGAACTGTGTTTGTGTGCATGGTTTGGTTGTGGATAGAAGGTGATGATTTAAATGTAAGTTGTTAACTCAGGGATAGTTGTGTGCTTGGATGCAGTTTAAATGGTTAACAAAGTTATTTTTTTAAATGCTGTGTGAACAGGGGGTGGCAGTTATTATGATGTGTTATGTTAGCAGTTAGTGCATCTGAGGATGTCAAGTTTGCAGACTGATGGTGATTTTATTTCTGAGGGTGACTGCAACATTGGTTGTCAGAGAGTCTAACGGTTATCAAGTTCTTGTTAGCTGTTCCTTGGATTGGTATACTATGATACCATTTTACGTACTTAGTGTAGAATAAGGAAATCAGACAGTGTGCCAGTTTTCACAAAATAAATAAACAATGTGTGGCAGAAAAACGCCTGACAAATTTGAGCCAACGAACTGCCTGTCAGCATACAGGGGATTTTGTAACAAGGGAGAAGTGCCGTTTGGAGTTAAGAGGGGCCTTTGGAGTAGCGCTCCAGGTAGAACCCCTTTGGGGACTAGAGAGAGGTCATAGGTCAGAATATTATGTAATCAACTTTGTATGGATGACAATAGAGGTGCTCAACAACCCAGATTCTATGTTTCATCTATATTTCTTTATCCCAAGTATTGGACATCAATTCAAATACATTTCAAAAACCGTAGCAAGAGTGTGAGGCTCTTAAGCCATCCAGCATGTCAGCAGATCTGAGAGATAATAGTAAGTGAACCCTGCTACCCATTTCCATACATGCCAACCTGTAATGTTTACCTGTACTTTATACAGTTTTGAGATGTTCGCCCATACACATAATTTAGTTTTTTTTTTGTGTGCACACAACTCAATAAATTTACTATAGATCAAGTAAGCTCAAATCCTATTGTTCTGTTAAAAATTACCTTTAGTATCATGTTTGGATTGGTATGCCTTTGATGTAAACATAGAATCTGATCCTGGAACAGCCAGTAATATACATTAGCTATTTCAGGATGCCTTACAATCGTAATGGTAGCTACTTTGAGTAGTAAACCATTATTACAAATCTGTTTGTGTAATATTCTCAGCAACAACTGTAGTTAAATATATTTAATATCCCTAACAATGAATAGCTTATTAGTAATTATGTCTTTTGCTACTAGTATTATGCCACAGTATGAATACATTTTATGCGTTAAGACTTTCTAAAAATAAAACAGGTTGTATAAGAAGGCCTGTATTTTATTTAAGGCCCTCATCAGTAAGAATTGTATTTTGTAATACTTTCTTTACTTCCTTTTTTTTTTACTCCAGCTTGAAACTTCCAATTAAGTGGATAAATCTAATTAAAATAAAAAATTAGACACCCATCAAGGAAAATTTCTTAGTCTAAATGAGTGGCTGACAAAATACCCTGTAAATATCAATGCTTCATCAATCAAATCATCACATGCATTTTGCAAAAAGGACATTTAAATGCTAGCCTCACGCTGTTATGAAATTGAAGCACATTTTTAAACATAGTTGCACAAAGGAAATCGTGGTTAATGAAGAAAGATTCTACCTCTTTTAAATCCTTCTTTTCTCAGCCCCATCATAAAAATAATCTTTCAGATAAAGTCACAAGGGTGGCGAAATGATTTGCAAAATTCATTGCAACCACATCCAGTTTAAATTGCAAATTTAAAAATTACACTTTTTTGGGTTTTCATACTAATCAAGAAATTATGAAGAGAGCAAAGTTTGCATGGATTCTAAACATGAATAATTAAATGAAAAAGTCATACATTTTAATTTTCAACCTACTTAAAAAAAAATTCTTTACAGTTGTTTTACGCTGTATTTTTGTGTGGACTTTTGGTGCAGTTTTTTTATCTCACAGGTTGGCATGTATGCATTTCCCTGTTTAATTTTTTTCTCCACCAGACAAAACCCCCCCCCCCCCCCACCTTTTTTAACTGTTTACATCATATATTATATATGATCTTGAAGTATGTCAATAACAAGTTGCAGTTCACTCATGCAATTTGACTAAGGCTGTTTATTCAATCATGCAGCTTAACAGTTCTGCATGAATAGGATTATCCTTGAACTCATACTTTTTGTATAAGAGCTGTCAATCACTCTGCATATATCAAATTGACATTGAAATTAACAGTTACTCTCGGGACAAATAACTCACTTATATAATCAGATGATATTGAAATCACATGATATTTGATTATAGTT
This sequence comes from Omphiscola glabra, assembly GCA_964017045.1. Classification (NCBI taxonomy): domain Eukaryota; kingdom Metazoa; phylum Mollusca; class Gastropoda; family Lymnaeidae; genus Omphiscola; species Omphiscola glabra. The sequence continues at coordinate 10,813,177 of OZ024806.1, read as the reverse complement.
AAATGAAAGTCAACTATTGTACAGGAATAATTGTTTAGGTCACTTCAACCTTGTCCTTTGCCACTATAAATTCTCACTTATATCTGTTGATCAATGCTTTCCAATCCTTGTACTTGTAATTGTAAACATGTGTAGTGGGAAAAGCTAAATATTTTGCAGATGGGTAATGCAACAAATTAAAAAATATATATTTTATTTTGTGTCTTATTAGAAATTAGTTTTTAATTTTAATATTATTAAGTGCTAATTATTACATTAAAAAATGAAACAAGAATGTCAGAAGTAAACAAAAATGATTATACTTATATTATATAATATCTTGCTCTTTTGAGATAGCATTTTAAAAATATTTTAGTATGAAATAAAAGCTGTCACATTAATCAATATAAAATTAGGCTAGAAGTCTTAAAAATTTTTTTTCATGAATTTAAATAACAAAAAAAAATGTTATTTTAAATAGGCAGATATAAAAGGATTGTTAAATCATTGAAATTGCAGAAGAGAATGTTGGCAATTTAATAGTAGTCCATTTATTAATAGATACTTTAAAAATAATACAATTGCATTCAATTCTTATTTTCTTCTCATGGAATATTTCAGAGAAAAAGTCAGAGAAAAAGAAGGACAGACCTCCTCCAGAGATAGTCTATAGCACATATATTTTTGCCAATGGGGATAAATATGGTAAGAAATGATCTTCATAAATATTTATGGGCTGGAGCTCAAACCCGTCATAACATTTGCAGTTAGTTCCTGTCTGGAAGATCTTTTCAGCACAACTGTTTTCAGATTGTTAGGTCATTACTATTATGAGCTTATTAATTCACGTTTTGTTGCTTGCCAGTTACAACCCAAAAGTTCTTAAGTATTCTGCATTTTCTTTGAAAACTTAGGTTCAGAATATTCAGATCCGTTTGTTTATAAAAAATACATTGACAAGTTCACTATTTGGTCAAGCCTATTTCATTTATAACACAACGACCAAGGTGATAAGGAGGAGTAGAAATTTATAACACAACTAACAAGGTGATAAGGAGGAGTAGAAATTTATAACACAATGACCAAGGTGATAAGGAGGAGTAGAAATTTATGAAATCTGCAAACAAAACTCAGGACGAAACTGCGTAAGAATGCCATTTATAAATAATTAAAAGCAACTGTCAAAGATTAGTTTCTTCCCTTGTGTAGCTCTTTTTTTATATAAGTCTGTAAACTAAACATATGACAATTGAATTGATCATGTTGCTTGTAAGTCTGCTTGTAACATATGACAATTGAATTGATCATGTTGCTTGTAAGTCTGCTTGTAACATATGACAATTGAATTGATCATGTTGCTTGTAAGTCTGCCTGTAAACTAAACATATGACAGCTGATCAAGTTGCTTGTAAGTCTGCTTATAACATATGACAATTAAATTGATCATGTTGCTTGTAAGTCTGCTTGTAAACTAAACATATGACAACTGATCATGTTGCTTGTAAGTCTGCCTGTAAACTAAACATATGACAGCTGATCATGTTGCTTGTAAGTCTGCCTGTAGACTAAACATATGACAACTGATCATGTTGCTTGAGAGCTCAATGTACCACAAACACAATATATTTCGAATGCAAATTTCTTTATGCTATAATAAATGTTTTTGACAAACTATAATTTATGATTTATATTTAACAAAATAATATTTAATTCCCAGAAGGTGACTCTATACAAACTGAGTTTGGGTCAGTTGAGAGAACAGGGAGAGGTACACATACAAGCTCAAATGGAATAATTTATGAGGGTTCCTGGGAGAAAGATTGCATGAACGGAAAAGGAAAACTTACCCACCCGTCTAAGGCATCATACGAGGGGGACTTCGTCAATAACCTTTTTCATGGCTTTGGAAGGTATACATGGCCTGATGGGTCATTTTATGAAGGGAGTTTTGTTGAAAACAGGTTAGTAATTGTTCATGTTGCTCTATTTACATAAAATCCACAAGAGCTCCTTTAAATAATTTCTTAACGGCAGCGCATTCGACCTTCTACAATATTATATTAAAAGTATGCTTCCAAGACAGTGGTCAGCAATTGGTTGCTCTGCTGCTGCATGCGGCTCTTTGAAGTGATGGATGCAACTATTAAATAGAGCTTATTATAGTCGTTCTCTTCAAACAAAATTATATATCAATGTTTTATTCTTGTGTGTTTTTGTAATGTCCAGGCTGGAAGGAGGACAACAATAGATATCAATGTTTTATTCTTGTGTGTTTTTGTAATGTCCAGGCTGGAAGGAGGACAACAATAGATATCAATGTTTTATTCTTGTGTGTTTTTGTAATGTCCAGGCTGGAAGGAGGACAACAATAGATATCAATGTTTTATTCTTGTGTGTTTTTGTAATGTCCAGGCTGGAAGGAGGACAACAATAGATATCAATGTTTTATTCTTGTGTGTTTTTGTAATGTCCAGGCTGGAAGGAGGACAACAATAGATATCAATGTTTTATTCTTGTGTGTTTTTGTAATGTCCAGGCTGGAAGGAGGACAACAATAGATATCAATGTTTTATTCTTGTGTGTTTTTGTAATGTCCAGGCTGGAAGGAGGACAACAATAGATATCAATGTTTTATTCTTGTGTGTTTTTGTAATGTCCAGGCTGGAAGGAGGAGGTGTATTCCATGATACAGAGGGACAAGTTTGGACAGGAACTTTTCATTTCAAAGCAGCACCAGGGCTCAAGTTCAAACTAAATATGAATTAAATTATTTAAATAGCTGGGTATTTTGTTTTTTTTGTGTGGCCAGCGCTATCAACTCTATGTAAAGATAACATGAATGTGATAAATTATCCCTGAGAGTTAGCCAGAACAGAAAATCAATTTAATAAAATGCTATTGATATTTTGCGGCTATAAATTCAACCACTCAACTCTCATCACAAAAAAGTAAGCATTATCCCCCCTTTGTAGCAGTCCTTATTTTACTGCTGTATAACTTAGTATACGAAATATATATGGTGACTACATTGATATTAAAGTTAATTAAAATTAAGTAGAACAATTTATGATTGGCAACATTCTAAATCCCTAGCTTTAACAGCAGATATTGTAGATTAATCTCACCAGCCAATGGACAGATAAGATTAATAAGATCTTGGAAAACAGTTATAACCTACAACAGTCACAATTATAAAAATCAGCCATGGCTAAGTATATTTTTATAAACCCAATTTAGTTGTTTGCATTCTTTTTTTAATTTTATGTTATATGAAAATCTGTGAAGTAGAGAAGGTATTCCCAATTATTATCATGATTATTGAACCAACACTTCATCTTTTTATTAGCCTTTTGCTATTAAAATCTCGTCAAGTCAAAACTTAATATTAACTTTAAAATAGTGATAATATTCCTGTGTAATGACCCATAATGCTTTTCCTACTAACTTATGATATATTTTCAATCTGTATTCTGTTGTTGTGTGTTTGAAAAAAAAACCGTATGAAAGTTTAACGGCTTCTTTTGCCGCCCTTAAGTTTAATACTAAAGTCCTTGATAAAATTTGTGCCAATATTGTACAATAAATAAATTTGACCCAACATAGTTTATACTTGAGGAAATGTGTTTCTCTGCAGTAAATTATCATTTTAAAATGATTAAATGATTAGACATCATGATGTACACATAGAAACTTAAGTGGGTCATATTCCAGTTATCTTGAATACTGGTGTAGTCCTCCACTTTGAAAGTGCAGGCCATTTTGTGCATGCCACCAAATGTTGGAAGATAACCGATTCGTTTTATTTCATTGTTGAATAAATTACTACTCGGGTACGATTCCTTGTTTGTATTTTTTTTTTTTTTAAAATGGATGCTTCATCCATAAAATGGTGTTTCAAATAGAAGACAGAGTGTATAATATAACACATAGGGCTTCCCGTTTTTTTGGAGAAAAAAAAATCAGCATTTATTTTCCATGCGTGGAATTCAAATAAAAAGATTATTGATATTTCAAAATTGAAATTGTAAACATTTTCTTATCATTAGTTTTTTCAACTGCGCCTCACTCGATTTCTACCTTCTTCTTGTCTGACTTCCCACATCTATCCAATTATCTGTACCACTGTTAAATACGTCAGTGATAAACTTGTAACTATTTTACAATTTTTCTTTAGATAGATTCCATCTCATTCTCACCCGGCTCTTAACCTCTCCAAACACGTGTGTGTCCAGAGCTAGCATCTATTTTAATTTTTTTATCTTACAGAAATTATTTGGGACTTCTAAGTAACTAATAGGCTCATTATATGTTTATTACCTGCCTAAAATAAAATCTAACCACCAGAGGGAGAATTTTTACCTGTCCCATAAAGTCCATGACCAGTCTCTTTGAAGCATCACTGTGAAACTGTGTCTCATCACTGTAAGTGTAAGACTAATAGCTGCATGTAAAGATAATAACTGAATAATTGAATCAAATAAAAAAAAATCTCCAAGAATTTTTATTTGTAAAACAATCCCTCTTGACATTCATAGTAAAACATGAATGATTGAAAAAAGAAAATCAAAAAATTATCCCTCAGATTGTATTATATCCAGGCAATCGTAAATGTTTGAGTATAAAAGAAAACATGTCATCATATACCGGTACTAGGCAACATTTGTATTCTCAAAAAATGTACAAACAATAATTTAAGTGTTTACAAAGCAAACTTTGTCTCCAGGGAGCAAACTTTGTCTCCAGGGAGCAAACTTTGTCTCCAGGGAGCAAACTTTGTCTCCAGGGAGCAAACTTTGTCTCCAGGGAGCAAACTTTGTCTCCAGGGAGCAAAGGTCAAACACTCCAGGGAGCAAAGGTCAACCTAACTAAAATCAACAACAGTATATATTATAAAACCTATTATCACAAAATAAAATTTATGTTACAAAAAACATTACCATGCAAAAATAATTAATTTTTTTTATTATAAACAAATTAATGAGCAGTCAAACCCCCATGAAAGCAACATGAAGTATATTAATACAAGTCAAACAAAGCATCAACAATTTTGAATGCTATTTGTGATGCAATTTCTTTTAAGGATTTTAGGAACTTAACAAAAGTTTTTTCATTAAAAATTTTCAACAAGTTATCGCATAGATTGCAACTCCACAAATATATTACAAATCAAAAAAAGGAGGTGGGGGTATTTTTTATTTTCACCAGCTAACTTGAACCCTCACAGCTCGTATTGGCTCAATTTTTAAAAATAAAAAACTTATTTATTTACAATTAGATAATACCATGTAAACAAAGCGCCAATGAGTTTGAGTCATTCTAGTAAAACTAAACAGATAATTGGTTAACAATTTATGGCCCTTCGTGTCAATCCATTGGACAAGGAAATGTAGCATGAGAATAATGTTCAATTTAAAATTTGGGAAACACACAATCATCAACAGCTGATCACACAAGGACCAAAAATGCAAAGCAGGCAGAAGCAATGAAGATGACGCTCAAGCCAGCGATGTTGAGGACAACTTTCTTGTGGTCTCTGGGGATGAGGAATGAGCTGCAATCATTGGTGATGGTGAAGAGACTATGGGAGACGACCAGATACATGATGGTCGCCAGGGAGAAGTTGAGCAGTGGGTATCCGTGAAGGAAGACGACCAGTGAACGCGCATTTGACAACAGGTAGATGTGGAGTTGGGAGAGGTAGGTCTCCAGGGTGATTTTACCTGAAACAAAGAATTCATTTTGTCAGATTCATTTGTCTGTTTGGCAAAGGGACATAGGCCTGTATATTCAAGCAACAAATTCTCTTGTCAATATTAATGTATTCAGTTTGTCAAGGAACAAATAAACAGTAATTATTTGGGACATACAGTCTCTCAAATACAATGCATTTTGTGAAAGAATTTTGAACTAGGAGAATTTACAATTTTAATGATTAAATTTTTAAAAACTAGTTACATACAAGGCTAGCATGAAAATTTCTTTCCTTGGGAATGGCAGTCTGGGACAGCTTTCTTATGTTTTAAAGTTCTAACATAACAGCTCAAAAAATAAATGGAGCTTTATAGATTTAAAGTCCCATTCGAAACATGTTTTAAATTGGTCCTATTCTATAGTCACATTTTAAAACAACTCTTCACACCATGATAATGTACCAATTAGAAATAACCAGCCAAACAATGGCGGCAGTAATATGTGAACTTCACATCTACTAAAGTTACTTGAGAATGCCAGACCTGTTTACTCTTACGATTTTGGCATACAATGTACGATTTTGATGTGTATACATTATATATACTGTGTGGTTTTTTTACTATTAAGAAAATGTATTGAGTGATTTTGTGATGATATTGTACGATTTTAAGATTTTGAGGGTAAACAGGTCTGCAATGCATGCATTAAAGTAACCCACCGTACAAGAATCCCATAAAGCAGGCCTGCACAACATACGGCCCGCCAGCACCCACTCGGTGGCCCGCGAAGTAAAGAAATATTCTTTATAATTATTAAATTTTCTTAATAGCTTTCCCCGCTGTCCTTTCATCTTTCGGCCCGCACAAAGTTTTTTCATAAACTATTACGGCCTGCACAAATTTTTCATAAAGTGAAGTATTACGGCCCGCCTTACATTTTGAGTTGTGCAGGCCTGCCATATAGTACTAAATTCCGGGAATTTTATTTTGTGCGATATTGAACACAGCGTTACAGCCATACATGCATGACTAGAGAATTATTATTTTTGATACTAGCACATTATTTAATTTTACTTGACTTACCTAACCAAGCAAACATGTTTATATGGTGAGATCTTAGCACAGGATGGATATTTCTGGCAATGATGTAAACCAAAATTGATATCAGTGCCGTGTATGGATGCGTGGCGTTGTATTCAAACTTGTCCTTTTGCATAAATAGGAAATACCAGAGCAATCCGAGAACGAGGCAGCCCAATCCTAGCAAGATTCTAACACACAATTTCTTAACAGCTTCATTTTTATTTAGCGATTTTGAATCTAGAAACAGCATCAGTCTCTCGAAGTGTGGGTAATTATAGGCACACAGCATGCCAAAGTAACATGCCCAGTGGTCAAGACCTGCCCGAAATGACCACTCGTGCATTATATCACCAGAATTGTCGTGCAAACCAAGAACGAGTTGAAATGGTCGAAATATATGCAAGCTCCATCCAGGAATCTCAAAAATGATGGCGTTGAAAAAAGCATAGGCAGCAAACTTGACGGCCATCAACTTCGGGTTTTTGTTCCATGATTTCAGCACGCGCATAAAGACGTAGACTGTCAGAAACCAATATGTGTGCATTGCGCATATGTAGTAGAGCATGTATTCATTATTAGTCACCATGGCAACAAATATCACGAGGAAGTTGAGTCGGAACAGCATCTTAAGTAAACGCCATGCTGAATAGTCGTTTCTGATCCAGAAGAATGAAAAGTTGCCTGCGGAGTTTAAAGCAGACAAGGTAAATATATTTCATGACCATTTTCAACGACTAACATTAACACATCAAAAATAAATGTTACCTAAAAATCGACGGCAGCCTGACAGGAAGCTGAATCTTACCAAAGCTAATCATTCAGACATTGAAAAAACTTACCGAAACCAATATTTCAGACATTGAAAAAAAATTACCAAAGCCAATAATTCAGAAACTGAATAAAACTTACCAAATCCTGTCATCCACACGTAGCAGGCGATGTATACTCTGATCCAGTTGTACCACTCTTTAGCCTTAAAGTAATGATACCAGACAAACATCACCTGCATCCAACCCTTCCACTCCTCAGTTTGTTCCCTGGAACCAAAAGAAAACAGCTCATTCATTGGAAATATGAACGTGGAATCAAAGATGTTTGCCCTACAGTGAGCTTGCAATTTTTTTTAAACACAATTGTCTTGTTTTGCCTTTCTTTGCACTAAACATTATCACACAAAATCCACAACTCCCAAAGGGCGAACCTCTTCGTCACATTCTCCAAAAACAGACACTACACTTTTCAAGATTTAAGAAATAATAAATTATTTAAATTCTAACTTGTAAACAGGATATACTTTCTGTTCGAAATCAATGGCTGCCACATATTGGACAGGTACCGAATGACACACACCACAATGTATCGAATATTTGTTGTGTCATTAGTTTTTGAAACAGGTTTTGTGGATTTTGAATTTTCTCCAGGAAGTTGCACCTCCTAATGCCAATAAATTACAGTCCACAGTCAGGACAAGTAAGAATTAAGTTGGGTTTTTTAAATCAAAAACAGCAGCTCTTTAACTTATCACAGAAGATTGGAAAATTACCTGTTGAGAATTTTGTCTGCGTTTGGCTTGATTGTGAAACAGCAGGCCACAAGGAAAAATAGAAATACCAGAAAAAGGAAAGTGTCCCTTGAGTAGGTTCTTTCCCCCTGGATGAACACCTGAAAATTTTAAGGCAATGTTTTCAGCACTGGTTTAGGGTTATAGATAGCGTTAAAAAAAACAACAAAATATGTTTTTATGAAAAAGAGCAAGTTACATAAAAACGCCCACTCTTTAAAAAAAAAGTTAGGTTTGTTAAATAGCATATACACTATAAGGTATTAGCTCTGGGTACTTGCCTTGCGGTAATCACAGAGATAGAAGTAGATCATGATTGCACCAAACAGCGCAGCAGACGCGAGGAATCTGTCCAAACTGACATCAGGAATGGCCGGGACTGGCGGTTTGTGACTCCCTTCTGCTTGATGTCCTGAAAAGTTTGCTTTAATCAGCGCAGGGTCATCTTTGCTGTCACAGTCTGTGTCAACAGTCTCCACTCTGTCACCTGCAACGTGTTTATCACTGTTTGAATTTGCGTCATGCTTATTGCTCACCACATGGTTCTCCTCGCCGATGCCCACGAGAACATGCTCAGAATGAGGCTTGGCGTGGATGCCGGTGTTACTGCGTCTGCACAGACCGAATATGTCAAAAGTAGAGAAGGAAATGAGAAGTCGAAACACCCAGACGGTGATGACGATTCCATATGCTACTATGAGTGTGAGTTGTGTGTGGGTAGGCTGATACTGTGGCACAGCATGCACATCAGGGGAAGGTTGTCCAGTAAGTGCCTCAGCCATTGCTTTAGTCTGATTGGTGTGTAGTGATGTGTTGAGAGCGGCCACTGTTAAACTTGAGGTTGGTTGGTTAAGGGAAAAGTTGTACGTTAAATTCATTGCTGTGGATGTAATTGGTATCCTGGTGACGTGCCGTGGTCAAGAATTTGATCGTGTCGGTCAGACTGAAAAATAAAGTATACAAACTGTTCAATGTTCAATTTAATTTGTCTGGTAGTGGCAAATTATGTTCAGTTGTTATTTTATATTAATTAAAAATTAGAAATTTTTAAATTTTTGTTTAAACTTAAAAAAAAAACAAACATTTTCTTTCAGTTCAGAGATGCACTGAAAAGTAGACAAATATTTTATTAAAATGCATTACGCAAAGAGAGTATTAGCAAAACTGACACACTTTTATTAAAACTTACATTTTTTCCAAAATTGTAGTCGCACTTTCCATTATAATTATTTTCCCCTTTAATGCTTTAATAAAAAAATAAAATAAAGGCCTTCTCAGCCTTTTCCCAAATGTAAGGCTAAATATATTAAACTCTATGTCCGAATAAAAAGACGGCAAAAGTCAATGAACATTTTTTAGATTTCCGCTGCCACGCATATTTAAAAGTTTTTTTAAAAACATCAAGCCTCATCCAAATCAAGTCTTATACTTGTCTCATAAACAACTGGTGTATTTCATTTCCTGGGTTTTAGCTTATCCCAGGTAAAGAAGACAAAAGTTACTCTCTTTCTAGGATAAAAAATAATTTGATTTAAAGCATGCTGTCAATACTTGACTTGAGTGTATTTTTTTTTTAATTAATTTTTTTTTTATTGTTTTGTCTATTAATGAATAAAAAACAATTTTAAGGTTTGTTAAGAATTTGGTCAATTGCTACCTGTTTCCCCTGCTTAGCCCTAGTATAGATAAGTAGCTAATAATATACTTGCTAAGTTAAGTAGCACCTGCAAAAAATAATTAAAGAAAGAAAAACAAAATTACACTTTATTGTATTGGGGTTGCCAGGTGAAACAATATACAGAGAAATCTTTATTTTTAAATAATTTTCTTTTTTAATTGTTGTCTTTAAGCTTGAGTTAGAATTTCAATAATGACATTTAAAAAAATCTCAATTATAATTATATTAAATCAAGTTTTTGTATGTTTTCCATTTCAAAAATGTTTAAATTAAAAGCCAATTACAAATGTGGCCGTGACCTGAAAATGTTCGAGACCCTGTGTACTAGAGCTACTGAGCTTTATAATTCATTGCATTTAACTAGATTTTACAGGTCCTGGTTTATAGCAACAATTTGTGTGAAAAAAATGTATTCTAAAAATATGTAAGGCTGTCTTTACAGCAGCATATGCCCTAGGCACAGTAATTCAGTAATGCACAGAGGTTCCTCAGTTCCTTTCAAAACAGCTCATTGTTAATTTTTTTTTTAAAACAAGGAACAATCTATTAGTATAATAAATATTATTTTGGATTTAATTTTTAAAAATGAGAAACAAATACTGTTTTGTAGAAAATGTCTATCAATACATTTTTTAAAATTGGATATAACCAGGATGCCATGAAATTCCTAACAAATGCTGTAATTTAAAAAGGTTTATTTGGAATTTCTAAAAGTAGTTAGAAATTCCAAATAAACCTTTTTAAATTACGTCACTTGTTGGGAATTTCATGGCATCCTGGTTAAATCATTTAAATTAACTAAATAATGAATGCTTGATGCGATTTGTAAGACTCTTTTGATTTACTCCTCGCCCACCAAGAAAATAATGGATTTTTTCAAATTGATAATTTATCAAAATAATCTTTTTCTTAACTTATTGAGTTATTCTCTTAAACTTAAGTTGACTTAAGCTAGTACTACCAAAAAAATTGAAATTATGTGAAATCGAAAAAGTTGGTTAAATAAAAATGGGGAAACAATTTTCTCGCTTTCATTTTGAGAGCAAAATAAATTGCCAAAAATAATTTCAATATTCACTAATAATATTGGTAGCATAATGCCCCTATAACTGTGAGGCGCCCTAGAGGTTCCATATAGTCAATATTATAGTCATAGAAGCGTGATGCCCCCTCGGCTCGAGTTGAGTATAAATTGGAGCCACCTTGAGGCATGAGACCCTGCTGGGAAAGTGTGCAGTGTGCCCATGCCTTATTAAGACAGCATTGCTTTTGTCCACTAATTTCTTCTACGTACGGAGCACTGGCGTAACTAGGGTTATTACCTCCCTGTACTAACATATTAGTCTAACATGATTGTAAACACAAATTTTTACTTCATTATTTTTCATTTCATATCTTGGAGAAGTAAAACTTGTTGACGAGAGTTATTCCCCTTTAATAAATATCCAACTTGAGATTCGCATTTATAATATTAATTTTGGACTACGTTGATAGTATCGTGGGTTTAATATTGAGAAACGTGCTGTCCACCGACTTTTAAATCAAATTAAATTGCCAAAACATTGTCATTATTTATGAAGAATATGTAAAGCATGATGCCTCTAAAAGAAGTGCGAGTCCCGCTAGATGTCATCCGATTTATTCTCTATTAGGATTTGGTGTTTAGTGATACCTATCAAAGTTATTCCAAGTGACTTATAACGCCACATGACCATTGCACTTGACGCTACGCGGGCTAATCCATCAAATTTACTTCAATAAAAAAATATATAAATAAATAAAAACTTTAATCTACTTGTATCTACGTGAGATTTGTGTCGTTAAATCGGCTTAAATATTTTATAGCAGTCAAATCTTTTGTATAGTTATTAAGCTTAGCGTGCGCGTGTATCGCCTTAACGACAAAATAAACCACCAGCCTTGTGTAACAGCTGGCGCAAATATTTCCCCACACAAATCTTTGGAAGAGGGGAGAAGATATGGGAAAATGTATGTGTGTGGGGGGAGGGGCGTTGGTTGGGGCGGAGGAAGACTGCGCGCTTGTAATTTCTCTTCAGTGTAGCTTATGAAAATAATTTACCTTAAAAAAGCATGCTCGTTCCTGGACCGTACACCCGCAGATTTCTTCAAAAGTTTATTCTATATGTAACAATGTCACAAATAAAAGAAAGGATTCGTCAGGCAATTGGGCAATACGATGACCTCCCCTCCTGGCGTCTGTTTAAAAGCGCAAACTTGAGTGGTATGGCCACGTGACCAGAAAACAAGGGCTCGCCAAAGAGATCTTGCAGGGCACTACTAGAGGAGGGAGAAGAAGAGGAAGACAAAGAAAAAGATGGGAAGATAATATCAAAGAATGGACGGGATTAAAACTAGGCGATGCTATGCGTAGGGCAGATGACCGAGAGGAATGGAGAAGAATAGTGTGCATGTCATCTGTGGCGCCCCAACGGTCGAAGGACTACGGGACCTGATGATGATGATGATGAACAATGTCACCAACGCTCCCAGATGGCGCTGATTACACTAAATAACATTCCCGATGACTGCGCTAAATGAGATTCTTAAAATTAAAAATACCGCAAGTGCGTTTGGTGCGTAACATGTGTCATTTTTTGCTGTTTTTGTTTTTGTATACGGAAACAGTTGTAATAAATGGGGTGTGGCATTAGAATATTAATAAGGTTCAGGGGCGTTGGCGTACCGTATTAGGAGAGGGGGGGGGGCACTAATTGGGAATCTTATAAACTGTGTTGCAGTTGTTTTGTCAAGTAACGTTAGTAGATGGGAAGTTCATACCTTGCGGCCGCCATTGTTTGGGCGGGGGACTAGTTACAATTATAATCCTTTAAATTTTAAATCTTTCGGCCAAAATAATATCCCCTATGAATCTTCTCATATTGTCTTCAAGTAGACACCAGTAAAATTGAGCGCGCTTTCTTCAATCACATATTATCTACCGGATACTTTCTGCAGAGTCTAAGAGTACTCTAGAGCAGAGCTCCGCAAACGGTGTGCCGCGACACGATGCTAGTTGTGCCGCGAGAGGCTGCTAGGTGTGCCGCGAGACGATGCTGGGTGTGCCGGGAGACGATGCTAGGTGTGCCGCGAGAGGACGCCAGTTGAGCAAGAGGATGCCAAGTGATCCGCGAGACGATGCTAGGTGTGCCGCGAGAGGACGCCAGTTGAGCAAGAGGATGCCAAGTGAGCCGCGAGACGATGCCAGGTGTGCCGCGAGACGACGCCGGGTGAGCCGCGATAGATACTTGGTGTTGTGCCGCGAGACGATGCTAAGTGTGCGCCTCTGTTTCTATTATGATCAAAGGTGGTTCTTATCGACACACCACGGGAGACACGAGCCGCGGGTGACGTGTGTTATCACAACAGAAGACACCGTATCGACCAGCCATGACACATTCAATAGATGTCCCGGAGGACGCGCACGAAATAGACCCGTACACTTCTCTCGTCCAAAAAAAAATAAAAAAAAATTAAAAAATGTTCAAAGCAAGGCAAATATCTCTACAAATATACAACAATGTCTCTACAAATGTATAACAATGTCCCGATCATACACAGCCCAGAAGTGTCGCTAGGGTGATGTCGCTAGGCCTTGTGTCGCTAGGGTTGGTGTCACCCGGTGCGGTAAATTCATGGTGGCACCCCCTTTTTTCCGCTCCCCCGCCCCCCCCCCTTTTTGTCCACCCAGGTACCGGCATCATGAATTTCCTTTAAAAACCCACGACCACACAGGATCCTGAAGCTTAAAAAAATAAGATATAACTTATAGAAAGGAAACATAGAATTTGAGATGGCAGTGGTTTTTTTTTTTTTTTTTTTTTTAAGCATCAATATTCATTTTTTAGAAAAGGAACGAGTAGCAAAAAAAAATGACCCCTTAAAAGTGATTCTAAATCTCTTCTTGCACGTTTGCTGAAGTAAATAGTCAAGAAAGCTAGTCGTGAAGTGCCTGGCACAGATTAAGTTATGCAACAAACATTGATTGTTTGGGAGGATAAAAGAAATTTGAGAATCGATCCTGTTGTATTTGTTGTAACAGGTGCGACTAAACGGAGGGGGAGGGGGAGGAGGCAAGGGTAAGGAGACGAAGCAGTTGATTCCAATCTGAGTCTGTGGGTAGGGAATAAACCCCCCTCCCCCCCCCTTTTTTCCGCACTTATGAATCACTTCAGATTTAAAAAATAATAAGGGAAGGAGGGAAAAAAAACAACAACTGGATATTTAAAATAAATTGTTGCTACTTATATTTACTTGATGGAAAAAAATGGGAAGGGTATTTTTGTTAAGTTTCTATAAATTCTCTGGCTTAGGCTGGGTAAAGATCTACAACACTCTAGCATGGCCACGTGTATATAGATTGTCTGGCCTAGGCTGTGTATAGATCTACAACATTCTAGAGTATTCTAGAAATTGTGAATAGTTTGTTATTAATATCATCAGAGAATGGTCACGAATGTTCGAACATTTTTTTAAAAAAAACTTTAAAGTTTTGTACTTCTAATATTCCTGGTGAATTACCGAATCAAACATCAATACCATGAGTAGCGTGTCCCACACACAGAATTGACCTAGTCAAAGGTTTAATAATAGGGGGAAGTGATAGGCTTCTACACTCTTGAGTTGTATCAAAAATATATTTTAAAATCTATAACTATTTATAAATTATGTTTTAGACATTTATTTTTTAAAACAAAAGAGATGGAAACTCGTGTAAGAAAGGTAAAGGAATGTTAAGCATTAGATTCAAAAGTAAACAATGTTATTTAGTGCAAATTTCTGGAATCAAAATGTGGACAACGTACAGTGACAGTATCAGACCTGTTTACTCTTACGATTTTGGCGTACAATGTACGATTTTGAGGTGCATACATTATGTAAATTATATATACTGTACGTTTATTTTTTTTACTACTATTCACTACTAAGATAATATATCACATTAGGAAATGGCGTCAGCGGGCCGTCGAGCTTACGCTCCTTATGCCCTCCCCGGCGCCCACCCGCACCTGCCGGCCGCCTCGGCGGCAGGCCGTGCGGAAGGGCGCCAGAGACCTCACAGGGCGTGGAGCGTCCCCGCCCGCAACCGCTCGATCGGGTTCGCCGACGGAGACCCTCCCCGACCGGAGACATCTGGTCGACCAAAGACGCTGTGTTTCAAGCGTCCGTAGTCCACTCTCCCAGGGACCGGGACGGTAAATTAACGTCCTAATATCTCCCCCCACCCGTCCCGGGGAAGCATCGGACGCCCTCTAAGAGGGATTCTACAGTGGGTTTCCACCTCACGACTAGTTCGCGAAATAGCTGGGACGAAACGGTTGCCTAGGAGCAGCTTTCTCAGGGCTGCATATTTAGAATCACCGGCTATAGGCTTCCACCACAGCCTATAGCCTCATATCCCTTAACGGCAACTTGTAATCATGATCCCTACCCTGTGTTTGCCTTTTCTTCCTCCTGTGAAGCATCACAGGTGGCAGCCCTGTAGGAGCTGTTTATTCCAGCAACTACCATGCATGGCCGTGTCTGCCACGCGGGACACGCAATGGTTGTAATGTGCCCCGGGTTAACGCCGAGGGGGTCGGTGGCCAGCGCTTCCAAATCGGCAAGTCACTACAGACTTGTCAACCGGAATCCCGGGGGGCTACTAAGATAATGTATTGAACGATTATGTGATGATTTTGTACGATTTTAAGAGTTTGAGGGTAAACAGGTTTGCAGTATACAAATATCTGACACACAAGAGAGCTCGCGCCGAGAAGAAAAGAACGACTACTCTACGTACTACGTACGGGAAAAAATATGAAATTGACACACCACGCAACTTGACACAATAAATAGGCCTACCTGCCTGTCACAGATAACCGTGCACTGCAGCATTGCGACCTCTGGCGACGCAACCGAATCGAGCCTTAAATTATTATTTATTTATTTTTTGTTGACAGGCCAATAAATGTGTTGATTGACTGCTGTTAAATTTGTGGCGTTGAGTGTGCACAACGAATTTCCACGTCCTAGCGATTCGACAGATCTTCTTCTCTACACTAAGTACACATTAGAGCTTGGTCCCGTGTGTAGTCTTCATTGCGAAGCATCGATCCTATGACCTGAATGAAGTGTCTAACCGTGTTCTTCTTATGTCTTAGAAATCTAAGAAATAGGTCAGACACGGCAGAAAACACAGTCCTTATGATCACGCGGGGGAAGTGGGGGGGGGGGGGAGGGGGAATGGACCGTAACATCAATATTATCATGGGCGTGGTCGGGCCATTCAAGACCAGTTGGGTGTTGCAGTGGAACTATTCACACATATCATGTCATATGGCACTGATGTAGAGAATATATACCCATTAATAATGTTATTTAGAACATGTTGCAGATAACAAATACGTAGGCCTTTAATTTATATTAACCCCTTTTGGCATTGTTTCATTTCAAATAAAAAATATAATTATCTCAAATCGTAAGGACTATTGCATAGCAAATACATCACAAAACCTAGATTCAATCTTCGGGAAATCCCAGCCTACAGAAATCTGGCCTATCACCCACTTATGCGGCAGTTAGCTTCATACCGTACTTACTCTTTGAAAAAAAAAAACAACAGCACCATAGAGAGCACCATTATTCAATAATACAGTTACACTTATGATAAACAAGAGATATACCGGAATTTGAAGAAGAAGAAATGCATATTTGTTTGTGGACCTCCCACCGATGGTAAATCATTCTAAAATGAGCACAGGTGTGCCGATGGCCTGGCAAGACAGGGCACAAGCCATGGGCGTCACTTGAAGGGGGCGCAAAATTAGCTGGGTCGAAAAACTATTTATATATTTCATAATTTAAAAACAAATGAAAGTTGGTTTTCTGCTAGTAATTAAGTTGACATGTTTTGAATTTAAAGCTAAATTGTTGCACAATAATCTACTTTTTTTTTTTTTTTTTTTAAAAAGCCGCTATTGTGTTGATTCTGTTTCAAGACAAGGTGGTGTCAAGGCTGTTTAACAATTTAAGCATGAAGTGGTTAATATCTTTACTGCTGTTCACGAACGTTTCGATATTGCTACATGTGTTCATGAATTTTTAAAATATTGTCACACCTGTTCATGAATTTAAAAGACTAATCCATCTGTTCATGAACTTTTAAATAACTGTTTTTTGAACTAAGATAGCTGTTCAGTCTCGGGCCAAAGGGCACATACACAAGTGGGCACTGGATCTGAATGATGGTGTCCAACTGTCAATTTTCCGATCGATGCATCCATCCATCCGTCTGTCTGTCGTCTCTCCCCCTCTCCCTCCACCTCTAGATTACTTTATTTGATGCCTTATTCTATTAATTTATTAGGTCAGTGAACAGCTTAGATTATAAGACAATGCCCTCAGATTGTGTTAAAGACAATGCCCTCAGTTTGTGTTAAAGACAATGCCCTCAGATTGTATTAAAGAAAATGTCCCCAGTTTGTGTTAAAGACAATGCCCTCAGATCAAGTTAAAGACAATGCCCTCATATCGTGTTAAAGACAATGCCCTCAGATTGTATTAAAGACAATGCCCTCAGTTTGTGTTAAAGACAATACCCTCAGTTTGTGTTAAAGACAATGTCCTCAGTTTGTGTTAAAGACAATGCCCTCAGATTGTGTTAAAGCAATGCCCCCGCTTGTGTTAAAGACAATGCCCTCAGATTGTGTTAAAGACAATGCCCTCAGTTTGTGTTAAAGACAATGCCCCCCAGCTTGTGTTAAAGACAATGCCCTCATATTGTGTTAAAGACAATGCCTCAGATTGTGTTAAAGACAATGCACTCAGATTGTGTTAAAGACAATGTCCTCAGATTGTGTTAAAGACTATGCCCTCAGATTGTGTTAAAGACAATGACATCAGTTTGTGTCAAAGACAATGCCCCCAGATCGTGTCAAAGACAATGCCCTCAGATCGTGTTAAAGACAATGCCCTCAGATCGTGTTTAAAGACAATGGGTGTGAAGAACAAACAAGCTATCAACCTGAAGGAGGAATCTTTATTCTCAATAATGAAATAATGGTCACAAGTTGTGTAGAATAATTTACAGGCAATAAGGAAAAAAAAAACAACAACAAAAAAAACCAAACAAACAAGTCCACACCCAAATAAAATAACTCTTGAAACAAATAAATAAACTTGGACGTGTAGCATGTCAGGTTATAGGTCATAGGTCAATACAATTAATGGAGCGAGAGGGAGAGAGAGAGAGAGAGAGAGAGTAGAGAAAAAGAAAAGAGAGAGAGTGAGAGAGAGTCAGCAGATTAAAAAAATTGTTGAATTTTTTTTTAATAGTCTTGTGAGTTTTTTTCTTTACTTCGATTATGTAAATATTAGGATAAAAGTTAACAGGTGTAATGCAGTGGCGTAGGAAGGGGGGGGGTGTGTGGTGGGGGTCCTGTCCACATCAGGTGGCAATTTTTTTGTTTTTAAATAGAGGAGACGGAATTTTCGACTAACTGCAAATTTTTTTTTCTTTCTTGGAAGTGTGGGGGAGGGGGGGGGGCGCGCGCGAGAAAAAATTCTCGGCATGCCCCAGGTGGCCCTATCCCTAGCTACGCCCCTGATGCACTGTTGAACTAGCCTATACAGTTAAACTAGTGTAAACAGTTGAAATCGTATAATTGTATTCATTGTGATAGTACAGAAAAAAAATATTTATTACCTAGAAATTATCACCACGCGAGAATACCAATTTAAAACAAACAAACAAAACACAACGTTATTTCTTCTTTGCGTGTAATGTTAAAGAAAATGAGCATAAGAGCGCAGATGATATCACATTTGACCCAGTGCAGGACAGTATTATTTTTCCACCAAAGAAATGACAGTTATAAACAATGTATTCTATGAATGTAGTAGTTTACAGTCAACCAAAAAAAACAAACTTACAATCAAAGCATCGTTTAGATCAGCGGTTCTCAACCTGTGGGTCGCGACCCCTTTGGGGGGTCGAATGACCCTTTTCCAGGGGTCGCCTAAGACCATCGGAAAACACATATACTCTACAGTTATGAAGTAGCAATCAAATAATTTTGTGGTTGGGGGTCGCCGCAACACGAGGAACAGTATTGAAGGGTCGCGGCAATAGGAAGGTTGAGAACCACTGGTTTAGATGGTTACACACTGCTACGTGCGCAATTGTTTGTCAAACATAATAGTCTTATGTTGTTGTGGTATATGTAGAAAGCAAATAAATCACTTTAAGAAACGATTTACTAAGTTGAAGAGCTGAGTTGAGTTTAAGCGAAGGCAGATAACTAACATATGGACGTATATTGAAAATGTTAAAAAAATAAAGTTATCACATTAATGTAAAGTTATTTTTATTTTCATTTTTAAAAAACGTATATGGTATTGGACGGAAGATTTTTTATTGACTCTCTATTTAACATTTGTTTACATTTTTTGAGGGGGTTAACATTTGGGTCATTCGTTGACATTTATGTTAAAGCTTGTTAAATTATATTTCACAAGAGCCAATTTTAATATATAAACTTAATATATATATATATATAAATCATATTAACATATCACAAATTATACTACTGGCTGTATGTGTATAATGAATTGTTTAACATCATAATTGCAACTAACAGAGATTGCAACATGTTTGTTTTTTTAAATAACCATTTTCAGCTGAGATTATGCGATTTAACGGAAGTTATGAAAATATTCACCAAAATCTCTTTTCCATTAGATTTTTTTGTTCAACCGTCAAGTGAAACAATTTAATTAATCTAGAAATATAATTTTAGAATCTTAAGTACAGATTGTCTTGAATTTTTAAAGATAACTTTTAAAACAAACAACATTGCAATAATTTCTAACTTGAAAACGAATTTTTATGAACATTAAAGTAACATTTAAAAAAGTTATCTCTATAAATGTAAGGCAACGGCTTTCTCAGTGACACGTCTATAGCGTTTTCTCATTGTTCAGGCCGAATTCTATGTAAAGTTGTGTTCATGATATTTTATACAGCTTAAAACACGACACTTTTGATTCAGTTGAACAAAATAAGACAAAAGAAAGTGGCAACCAAAATGAAGAGGATAAGAACTCAGCGGTGTCGATTACATTGAAATAAAGCAGGGATTTAGAGTAAAGTTAGGGTTTGTCATAAATGACGTCATGTTTAGTTGTACAAATCTAAATAAACCAACATTAAAGTTTATACCTAGTAAGGCGCGGAAATTCACGATTTTTTTGGGGGGTTTGGGGGGGGGGGGGGTGAAAATGTAGTTGTAATTTTAAATTCCCCAATACAATAACCCTCTCAACACGCGAACTTCTTACTGTCAGCAGTTATAACGTCACACACTATATTTATGCACGATCTGTCATTAAAGTGTCAATATGCAATTTTGGAATATTAAAATAAATAGAGAAATGAATGTTGTACATTACGTAGGTCAGAAATAACAGAATGTTGTACATGACGTAGGTCAGACACAACAGATGTTTGTACATGACATAGGCCGGAAATAACAGAATGTTGTACATAACGCAGGCCAGATGTAACAGAATGTTGTACTCGACGCAGGCCAGATATAACAGATGGTTGTACATAACGTGGGCCAGATATAACAGAATGTGGTACATGACGTAGGCCAGGTGAAACTGATTTTAAAAAAAACAAAAAAAAATTTGGCCAAATATATTACCGTTTAGTTGTCCACGCATTTTCCTTGAAACGTTTAACACCCAGCTCAATAGCCAGATAACTTCTCAAATTCAATAAGGACATCTTTCAAATTACGTTCAAAATAGCCACACATCGACTTACGATATTTCTGTCAAATGTACCGTTACGCAAACTGACAGTTAAACAATTACAAATCTATAATTTTTAATTTAAAAAAGAAAAAAATAGTGGTCAAAATTGGTGTACACACACATGAGCAATCCAGCTTTCAGACGTAGCCTTTTATAATGTACATTTAATCATTTTGATTGGCTCTATATTCATAGGCCTGACATAGTATATAAAAAAACTGTAACCCTATTTTGTTTATCAATATGGATATGAACGAAATTATATTTAAAATAAATAGTGCATAACGCATCATTGGAATTTAAAAGAAATTTAAAAAAAATTTCTTTCAATTAATAAAATCTTACTCTTTTAGAAAAAAATTAATAAAATCTTACTATTTAAAAAAAAAATTAATAAAATCTTACTATTTAAAAAAAAAATTAATAAAATCTTTCTCATTTGGACCTAACAATGAAATTCTCTTTGTTTGAATACCTGAAATTGTGCATAGATTTCTGCCAAGTCTTAGTGAGGTAAACATAAAAAAAAAAAAACCCGCACTAAAATTGAGAACTAACTTAAAATGAATTTTCATTATATGAATCTGATAAAACAGTCCGTTCTTTTTTAAAAATGTAATATTTAGTGAACAAACTGAAAAAAGAATATACCACATTTTTTTTTCTTCTAAAAAAATAATTTTTAGCGGATTTTCTGTATTAAATAATCTACCTATCAATAATTAACAAAGATTGTCTAAATTTAAATTGTGTTGAGATTCTTTTGATTGTCTCCCCAAAAATAAATGTATAATTCATTTAAAAAAAAAAAAATCAGTTTAGTACAAAATATATGCTCATTCAATTTCTAAAGCTCTTTGTTGCCGCTAACAACTTTTAGAGAGATTTAAAAATTTTTGTTTTGTTTTTATTATCTAGATTGTAGTATAAAGAACATACACATTAAACTACACTTCACCTAATACAACAGTGAAGCATTTCATGTTTAAATAATGGAACATAATAATTCTTCATATAACGACGCAGATTTAGAATACATTTTAAGATGAATAATTGTTTCGTGGTTCTTTGTTTTTCTACTTCTTTTCAAGATTATTAGTCAGGGATTGCTTTTTTTTTCAAGTTATGACCTGGGTACAACAAGGGCAGTAACACGAATGTAACAATTTGCAAGATGAATCAGATGATGCGATGAGGAAATGGTGACGTCTCGGCCAGGACGTCTCTGGATGTTTTTCCCAATAAGGCAGTTTCATGTTCTGTCGACCAGCCTCTGCTGTTTACTTTTTCTGAAATGAAAAAAAAACACGGATAAAATATTCAAAGGGAAACCACTGATATAATGGCAGACGGTTAAAAAAAAAACAAAAAACGGAGAAGATAAGCAACAAAATTTAACGAGTTAATTTCCATTTTAAAATTATTCTTGATTTAAAAAGGTAAAGGATGAATGTTATAGAATATTTTATTTACAATTATTACCATTTAAATTTTTTCCTGCTGCAGCCAATCAACTCTACTATCTTTTAACTATTCATTCAAGTATAGTTTTGTTTAGCAATCATAAAAATGAAAAGCAAAAAAAAAAATGCTCAGGGTATAACTACAATGTAGATGTAAAAATAAGGAGTTAACGAACATAGGCAAAATAAAAACTTGAAAAATAAAAACAACACACGAAACAAAATTTTCATACGGCGTATCTTTTTTTCTTCTTCAAGTGTTCACTACCGTGTGTTCCTTACTTCCTCATTACTATGAAAAGTTGTTTTTTTAAAAAATGGACTTGACTGTGAAGATTTACAACAATTTAAAGCTACTTTTTAAAAAACCTACTAAATGTGGTTTTATATCACCAGTGTGTAGGTATTATCATTTATGTGTCAACACACTCTCACACTTGTTAGTGTTAGGAAATACTTTCATATATCCTGCCCCCCCCCCCCCTTTTCCCGACATTAGCTGTTAAACAAAGTAAACTGAAGGTAAATGCAATAATTTCTGTTGCAGTTCTGTGTGTTCACAAACCCGCCATGGTCGCGTGTGTGTGTTGTTGTTTGTTTGTTATGAACTGTATAACAGTTAGTACACTTTTTTTGCAGGTGTCCTGCTAGCGAAGTTGAAAGAATACAGTCTCATACTCTAGCTAGGCGACTGGTGTCAGTTAGTAAATCATAGAAAATCAGTGCATAAAAGTATTTACAAAATGGCAATGTGATATTCATAGAAGCTCTGTTAAGCACAGATTTATACAAAATAAAACAAAAATCCACTACACTCTAGAAGGAATTTAACTGGCAATATTAAAAAACATGACGACAAAGGCATACATTAAAGTTATATTGAGAGCGATTATGATATAAAATGGATCTAAATTAAATGCTAGAATGTTCTTGAAACATGAATTCTTCCATGACAATTGATAAATAATTCCTGCTCATTGTCTTTATTGACCTTTTTTAAAAAACATTATTTATCGAAAAAGGAAAATATGTTTTAAATGTCACGAATCGTAAAAGGCTACGTTTCCATTTTAAAATATATTTTGAATGTATCCCACGAAATGATCGTTTAATAATTCTGAGTAATTAAACTAACAAAGTTAAACACATTATCTGATGATAAGAGATAAAGATGATCAAGCTCCCAATTATTTTATACTTTCTATTTCTATGCATGATGTGCAACCCCCCCCCCCTATTTCTGGCCGACATGTCTTTGGTGGAATGAGGACTAAAGAGGCGCTGCCACAGACCCCCCCCCCCCCCCCGTGGAACATAACCCCCATCACGTGATCTTGTGCGGCCAGACAAAGGGCATGTAGGGCACCTTGATGAAATTGGTAGCAACTGTTACAGTGCCGGCGGTAGCCTTTGCCAGCTGTGATCCTATCCGCAGTTGTCATAACGGTAGAAACAGGGTGGGGGATCATGATCACTTTGTTGCCGATGACGGCACGAGTTGGGCCGCGGCAGCGTCATGCTCATAATTCCATACACACAGGTATTCAGGAGGCTGTTCCTTGGCAACCGTTTCGTCCCGTTTATTTAACTGCTATCTACTGTGGTGCCTCCAGTAATAAAAACCACTTAACAAGCCGACCAAGTTTTAGTTCCCCCCCCCCCCCAAAAAAAAAAAAAAACACCAAAAAACCACTGAAATTACGCTCCTGGATGACTATCCTAGCAGGCGGAGATCTCCAGCGTGCCGCTTCACGGCCCGATAGTTAGGGGACTTTTTCGACTTCTTGTTATTTCCGTATGGCTAAAAACATAATTTAAACCCCACAGAAGGTCATAACAGGGTACGATGACGCAGGCATCGACAAGACGACTGAAAATTGTTGGAGGAAAAGAAATGCAACAGAAACCAAAGAAAAGTCGTCGTGTTCACATTTTCAAATTTGCGGTAATGTAGGAAAGAAACATTTGTGTATGGTAGAATCATGGCATCGGCAACTAAGTGCATGAAAGTATTTACAAAATAACAGGCGTCTAGCAGCTAAGAGGGAGGTCTGCTTTCGTTGTACTGGTCTGTCTTATTCCTTTCTACTTCGGCCTCTATTCTGACTTTCGCCATTCTGGTCAGGTTTTAAAAAAAAAAAAGACCCTTCAGCTGGTCTTAACTGGGATTAAACTAGTGACTCTTTTTAGCTAATTAATAAACTTAAAATGCACACTCGATGTCCACAATGTGGAGGGAAAAAAACAATAATAACATCATTCGCTATTTTATAAATGAGGAAGAAAAGGGGTTACAGAAAAGTAATGGCATGAAGTCATGAAGAAAATACAAAATTTTTAAAAAGTCTCAGACAAGATGAAGCTGCAATGTCTAAACACTAGCATAATTCGGCCAACTTCTTAATCAAAACGTATCTCTGAAACAGATAAGTGAAAAAGTAATAGACTAAAACTAAAGCGTCTAGGTAGACCTACTATATAGATTGTCTGCGTCTAGAACTACTATAGAATGTCTGCGTCTAGACCTGCTATAGAATGTCTGCGTCTAGACCTGCTATAGAATGTCTGCGTCTAGACCTATTATTGAATGTCTGCGTCTAGACCTGCTATAGAATGTCTGCGTCTAGACCTACTATAGAATGTCTGCGTCTAGACCTACTATAGAAGGTCTACGTCTAGACCTACTATAGAATGTCTGCGTCTAGACCTACTATAGAAGGTCTGCGTCTAGACCTACTATAGAATGTCTGCGACTAGACCTACTATAGAATGTCTGCGTCTCAAACCTACTATAGAGTGTCTGCGTCTAGGTAGACCTACTATAGAATATCTGCGTCTAGGTAGACCTACTATAGAATGTCTGTGTCTAGACCTACGATAGATTGTCTGCGTCTAGACCTGCTATAGATTGTATGCGTCTAGACCTACTATAGATTGTCTGCGTCTAGACCTGCTATAGAATGTCTGCGTCTAGACCTACTATAGAATGTCTGCGTCTAGACCTACTATAGAATGTCTGCGTCTAGACCTACTATAGAATGTCTGCGTCTAGACCTACTATAGATTGTCTGCGTCTAGACCTACTATAGATTGTCTGCGTCTAGACCTACTATAGAATGTCTGCGTCTAGACCTACTATAGATTGTATAAAACCCCAATTTTTTAAAATTAAAATATCAATTTTTTTTAATATACTGAGAAGGTAAATTAAAATGAGATGAAATGTAGACCCTAAAATTGCGAAGAGGGCCAAGGCCATACGCTGAGAGACTTACCAACACATCACGCCTACTACGGCCAGTATTTTCCTTTAGACTGAAAATAAGATAATAAAAAAATTTCTGATGGTTACTTGGGGAAAAAGACCCCCCCCCCACATCCCCCCCCCCCCCCCCCGTCGGCTAGTAAACAAATGTATTCAAGACGCCAGGAATAAACATATCTAATGAATCCTCCCTGTCTTAAACACCCTTTAAGAAGCGTAAAGCAAAAAGAAAAAATTATAATGGAGCTTAAGCGGCCCACAGTTACAACCAGCGTGGAAATGTGCACGTCGTGCCAAGGTGTCTTAGAGCAGCGGTTCTCAACCTGGGGTCGTCAAGTCCACCGGAAAACACATATGCTCTACAGTTATGAGATAGCATCGAAAATAATTGTATATTTGGGGGGGGGGGGGTCACCACAATATGAAGAACTGAATTAAAGGTTCGCGGCATTAGGAAGGTTGAGAACCACTGCCTTAGAGCGATGCTCCCCATGTCAAAGGGACCTAAAGCAATGCTCCCCAGGTCGAACTGATCTAGAAAAATGCTCACCGGGACAAAATGCCCTAAGCTACAAGCTTCCCAGGTCAAATCGCCTTACTAAATGCTCCCCAGGTCGAACTGATCTAGAAAAAATGCTCGCCGTGACAAAATGCCCTAAGCTACAAGCTTCCTAGGTCAAATCGCCTTACTAAATGCTCCCCAGGTCGAACTGATCTAGAAAAAATGCTCGCCGGGACAAAATGCCCTAAGCTACAAGCTTCCCAGGTCAAATCGCCTTACTAAATGCTCCCCGGATCAAATTTCCCTAGATAAATGCCCCCCCCCCCCCCCGTAAAAGGGACCATCCTCTATCTGTGCCCCTATTACCATAACCATATTAAAGCGACCCGGGGGGGGGGGGGGAATTTCGCGAGTTTCAAAATAAAACTCAAAAACTTCAATGCACAAATTTTGATTCATTCATATTTGTTACAAAGTTACATTGTTGTCAAGACTCTTTGTTTTTTTTTATGAGCGGTTCCCTCCCCACGTGGACAGGGGCCCATCAAGTTGATCATCCGCCGAGAATGGAACGATGGAATGATACTTAATTACGTGTAAACTTAATCCAAACAAATAACTTGATTTTTTTTAAACAGAAACTAAAACGGTATGCATTAAATGATCGTCACCAGAGTCTACAGCTAGAATCTAGAAATAGATCTTCGGTTCTTTTCTTTTTAATAACATATTAAATAAAAAATAATTGATTCATTTTGGTATTTTGAATGTACACGTATTATGGCTTTTTGCCGAAACCTTGTACTTTTTAAAAAAATTGTGATGTACTTTCATGCTAACGTAGCTTAATGTAACGTAGATTCATTCTACTTATAAACACGTATTGTATGTGTGTTTAAAAGTCAAGGTTAGTTATATTACAGTCCAACAGAGGCGTAGCTGTGGTTATTGTCACCGGGTGGCGGGGTCAAGAATTGTGCTGCCAATTTTACGACACAACTCTGCTATTGCCCCAAAGATGCCGCCCCCTCCCTAAACAGAAAAAAAGTCCCACCTGAGGCGGACCACCCTCTCCGCACCCCCCTCCCAACGTCTCTGAGTCCAACTCTGTTGTACTTCATCAAGAAAGCAACCATGTTTAGGTGACGGTGACAAAAATTGACATGACAACCTGGACAATGAGTCTACATTACGCGGCTGATATTATCATAGATCTATGGCTAACATTGAGACGCAGGCATCACAGTCAGGGAAAACCCGGACTAGGCGGGTCGTAATTAGTGATATGACAGAGGGGGCTTACGCGGGGGGTGGGGATAGCCGCAGACAACAACGTCAACAGACGAACACAAAGATCGAGACAGTGTCATAACAACTGGCACACCGAGAAAAGGGCACATTGGCACACGGACAAAATAGCACCATGTCTGAAAACACCGTGCCGCGAAATAATCAATCAGATACTGCGGGATTTCAAAGGGCTACTAAATGGTTTATGAATTTAATTATTATTATTATTATTAAAGAAATAAAACTAACTCGAGGAGGTGACGCCCATGTGCTGTTTGTTTGAATTATAATTTCCAGGTTTTGTTGGTTCTCTTTTTGTTTTTGTTTTTTTAATGACAAAAATTGTTGGGTGTTGAAAAGACTCAATTTCAAAGCTTTAGAGAGAGAGAGAGCTTGCGAAAACTAAAAGGAAATGAGATACACATCCTTAAGAATATACGGGCTTACAGTAAAGAATAGAAAAGTAATCACTGACAAGACCATATTACTGGCTTGGTTTAAAATATATTTAAAAAATTAAATGTATAATTAAAAAAAAATAACTTGAATGCAAACGTCATGATTTCCCCTAAATAATAAATAAAAAAAAAAAATGGTAAGATAAAATGAAACAAACAAAGAAAAGAACTAAAGTAGAAAAACTTAATAAAATATTTGTAAAAAAATTGACACATAATTATAATGTATTTGGGAAAGGGAAATGAATGAGAGAGAAGTCGATCTACGTTTAGTAGCGTTTGTTTCGTACAAATTGACAAACAAGTTTACGTTTAGTTTAGTAGCTTTTGTTTCGTAAAAATTGATAAACAAATGGCTGCACCTATTGGTACCCAGGGTACCAGAATTGAGATGTTGAGATTAAAAAACGATTTAAAACATTATTGTTAAGTTTGTAAGACAAAATGAGGTATCAAATGAAAGATAATTGAATGTACTATACGTTTGTAAACTTAATTCTTCAGTTTTACTAAAAATAAACGAACAAAAATTACATTCGAATAGCATTGAGTTTAATGTTACCCGGGTGCGAATGGCGGCGCTGCGTGTCTGGGTCCATTTTGACTAATGCTATTCGGATGTCATTTGTGGTAGTTTATTTTAGTTAAAATGAAGAGTTAAGTTTACAAACGTATAGTACATTCAATTATCTTTCATTTGATACCTCATTTGGTCTTACAAACTCAACAATAATATTTTAAATCGTTTTTCAATCCCAACCTCTCAATTCTGGTACCCGGGTTCCAATAGCCACTTCGTAAAAAAAAAATTAAAATCATTTGGTCGAAAAAAACAGTATTTCAGTTTTTTAAGAGACAGTTGTTAAAAATAACGTAATGTGTCAATAAAATTTATATCAGTAAACAAATAATCTATCAGTGGAAACCTCTTCTTATTTGCTCCAACTAAATGATCGTGCTCAGTCTGTTTCGTGATTTTTAGTGCGCATTAGCACTGGTCTACATCAACTTCTAAGAATGATACATTTAAAGAAAAAGTGTTATGTATTCAGGGGTAGATGGAAATGAACACAAAATGATGGTGTTAATTTAGCCCACCTAAAGGAATGTCCTTATCTGGCGTTCCTATCCCTGTAGCCGCGGTAGTTGGACTGGATGGTCAGGGCCGCCCGGCTTCTTTCATCCTCGGTCACGTGATCCTTTGCGGGTTTGCCCCTCGCTTCTGATTGGTTCGATCTTGCCTGCCTCCTAGCCGCGTGCCCCCTGTAACTGGATTGTATTTTCATGGCGGCCTGCTCCCTCTCAGCTCTATCGCCGGGTTCCACTCGGTCCGTTGGTTCTTGGCGCCCCAGACTTCTCCTATCCGTGTACCCGCGGTACCCGGACTGAATCTTTAGGGCTGCCGAACGGCGTCTCTTGAGTTCTTTTCTGGATTGATAACCCCGGTAGCTAGCTTGTATCTTGGTGGACGCTCGTTCTTTCTCAGTAATACTCTTATACGCGATCTCCCTTTCAGCAATACTTTGATTGCGAGTTCGGTAGCCTCTGTATCCTGCTTGTATTCTCGCGGCTGCCTGGTCTTCGTGCATGTGTTTGTCGGCGGTCTTCCTCTCCCGGTAGCCTCTATACCCTGCTTGTATTCTGGCGGCCGCCTGATCTTCATGTGTGTGTTTGTCGGCGTTCTTCCTCTCCCGGTAGCCTCTGTATCCTGCTTGTATTCTGGCAGCCGCCTGATCTTCATGCGTGTGTTTGTCGGCGGTCTTCCTCTCCCGGTAGCCTCTATATCCTGCTTGTATTCTGGCGGCCGCCTGATCTTCATGCGAGTGTTTGTCGCCGGCCTTCCTCTCCTGGTAGCCTATATATCCTGCTTGTATTCTGGCGGCCGCCTGATCTTCATGCGAGTGTTTGTCGCCGGCCTTCCTCTCCCGGTAGCCTCTGTATCCTGCTTGTATTCTGGCGGCCGCCTGATCTTCATGCGTGTGTTTGTCGGCGGCCTTCCTCTCCCGGTAGCCTCTGTATCCTGCTTGTATTCTGGCGGCCGCCTGATCTTCATGCGTGTGTTTGTCGGCGGCCTTCCTCTCCCGGTAGCCTCTGTATCCTGCTTGTATTCTGGCAGCCGCCTGCTCCTCGTCTCTACTCGTCTGATAACAAAAACAGAAAAGCCTAGCATCATCATGTTTTAAACTCATTTGTAAAGTGGGCCTACTGGTGAGAGTCCGGGGGTGGGGGGGGGGGGCTATAGGTTAGAGACACGTCGACTCGAGAGCTCTCTCTCCTCTTGCTGTACGGATCAGTAAAGTATGCCATATAATCTTGATTATGCGCATGAGTAAATAAATAAAAATTTAAAAAAATTCTGATTGTACTAAAGGAGAGACGCGATCATTGTTACAATGTCCAAATGTTTGTGCGCACCGCGGTGAGTTTCAAGTTAAATAAACGCTGTATTTTGCGCAATGCTGGAACTATATCAGTGAATCTAAAACTCTTTGTCCTTTTTTCCCCTTTTTTTTAAGAAAAAAAAAAACAAAAACAAAAACAAAAAAACAATATATTATAGGTTTTTGTTTCTCAAAGTATTGAATCCAACTTTTAGAGTTTTTCAACTTTTTACAATACCGCTGTCAGCTGCTAAATTCCGAAATCTAACTAAGGTCACCGAGACACAGAAAGGTGGTGAGAAAACTGAAATTAGGCCAGCAACTAAAAAGACAGTAATTATTTTTAAAAAAATTAAAAAAAAAAACTAATGATAAATAAATAAACATAAAAGTTTAAATAAATAAATGAATAAATAAATATATTAAAAAAACCAAAAGAATAATGCGACCTGAAAATCAAGATAGTAGGATGGTATACTGCAACCAACTAGGATTGACTTTATTATGGTGGTGTTTTTTAAAAGCAGAGTCACATTTTTCAATGGATGGGGTTGCTATTGTACTGGGTGCTTACCAGCAGTGTTCAGTACTGGCAACATATTTTTTTCATTTTGAACATTTAAAGAGTGTCATTCGTCGCTAATTTCTCAACTTTAAAAAAAAAAAAAAAAAAAAAAAAAAAAGTGTGGCACATCATTTCCGAAACAATAAGAATTAAATTTTTAAAAATCAAACTTATTTTAGTTTTCAATTATCTCGCTAGGCGAAGTGTGTTTTAAAACAAAGTTTTTCAAAGTTTGCTACACACTTTTCATTTGCATATCTCTCTTTAGATTTGCTGAAACATCTATTACATACCAATTCTTCTATAAAGCGTAAATATTTGCGTAATCTATTCATGTTTTCAAAATACGTTTCCATTAAACCGTATAATTTTATAATTTTTTTAGGGGGGGGGGGGGATGTAGTTAGTTGACCACTCTTTTTATTGTTTGTTTTTCCTCTTTTGCAATTTAGAGAAAATAAAGAAACCTATTGCACACTTATTAAGTTCTATCATTCAAACCTAATTTCGAGCCCTAAACATGGTCACCAAACTGAAATTTAATCTTTGTACCAGCAATGCGGGTAAATTATTATCTTTTAAAAAAAGCTTGTTGGCACAAGAAAACAAGGGGAAGTGTGTGTGTGTGTGTGTGTGGGGGTGTGTTAAACGTTTTTTTAGCTGCTGAGGTGGGGTGTGGGGGCAAATATAAGGTTGCAAATCACTGATACAAGGGTTTGGTGCAGAGACGACAGAGTGAACACGTCTAAAATTCAAACAGTGCTGATTAACAGGCGTTCAATGCATTTTAAAGCCCACCAGAAGGGGAAAAAAACAACTCAGATATTTAGCTTGCTTATTTTTTTTTTGCTCATATGTTGCCGCCAATGTCTTAAAATTTTGATCAAAATGATCTCTTTGAAAGATTTGGTTTCTTATGGTTGACTTGAGGAAGTTTGAGGGGCAGCGTGTTTCACATTGGATGTTATTTAGTAAGTGTTATTGAATAATTGAGGGTATGCTGTTATATATATATATACATGGTTAGGTAAGAAGGCACCCAGCAACACAATTTGGACACGCTCATTTACCACCCGATCACAACAAGCGCCAGGGTTAGACGCCCCCTTTCCTTGACCTTTCAGACACTTGACCTTTGCCCCCATTCGTGGACTGGGCTGTTCCATTGGCCTGGTCAGTTCCCTTACGATGCGGAGTCCCCTCCCCGGGATCTCTCTTCAGCTGCGTACCGCTAGGGGGCGTGTTGAGCTGACCGGTGCCTGAATATAAGCTCGGAGGAAGGTTCTTCCCTTCAGGGTCGTCGTGGACTGACACGTCATCTCCGGGTCCGTCGTCGTCGTCGGGTTCTCCCCCCTCTGGGTAACCGTGATAACGGGACCCCGTTTTGTCAGCGGGTCCGTTTTCCGACTCTAGATTATCTAAACTCTCAGACAAACTTACAGATTTTTGGTGCGCGTTTTCTTGCCGTTCACTGATCTCCCGCCTGGTCTGGTATCCACGGTAGGAGGCCTGTATCTTGGCGGCGGCCCACTCTTGCTCGTCGTCATTGTCATCTCGCTTAATCTCCTTTTTCGGGGCGTCTTTCTTCTTCTCCGCTGGTTTCGGGTTGGAGACGGCCTTGCGTTCGTTTGCGAGCTGCTTCCTGGTCTGGTATCCTCGGAACCCTGCTTGGATCTTGGCCGCAGCCATGTCTTCCTTTCGGGCGCTGATCTCTCGGCGCGTCTGAAGCCCACGAAAACCGGCCTGGATCTTGGCGGCCGCCTTCTCTTCGTCGTCTGCGGCCGACTTTTCGGGCTTTCCCGATCTCGACTTCGGTTTGCTCTGGCTCTCTGGTTTCTTTTTGTCAACATTGTCTTTACTCGGCTTCTGATTCCTCTCTTCGCTTATTTTCTTGCGGGTTTGGTATCCACGATACCCCGCCTGGATCTTGGCCGCGGCCTTCTCTTCCTCGTCAGCCAAGTCCACGGGACCACGCTGGTCGTTTCGCTTGGGTGCTTTCTTGGGAGATGGCGTGGAAGCCAATTCCTGACGCGTCTTGAAGCCCCGATAGCCGGCCTGAATTTTCGCCGCGGACTGAGGAAAAAAACAAATTCACCAAGAGTTAAACTTTCAACTTCTGGTATCTCAAATTTTAAACCTTGGAAAGACATCCCGTTCCACACAACCCCCCCCCCCCCCCCCCCCGCAACCATTTTTTTTTAACGTCTCGATTTTTCAAAACATTTGGAGCAATCACCGCTACATTTACCGCCGTTAAATGTTTTGGAACTTTTACATCTTTGAATGTAACGTATTTTAAAGATAAGAATGGTAGTTTATTCATTTCAAGATATGGTATTTTGTATATGAAATAATATGTGTTATCATTGTTAATCAAACGCAAAGGAAACTAAAAGCTTAGTATTAGATATGGGATGAAGTAGGATGCGGTATTTGTTTTTAAAATTGTGACTAACTTACGTGTGCCCTGTCGTCGTCGTCGTCGTCCTTGTCGTCGTGTCTGTCGGCTGCAGGGGATTTCTTGCTGTTAGACTTTGGCTCCGATGTTTTGGGCGGCACCTTCTTCTGCGGCACATCCTGGAGGCGTGAATGGAGCACAGATGTGTTAAAGTATCCACTGCAGAATGAGGTAAAAGGGAGCAACAGAGAGAGATAGATAGAGAGAGAAAGAGAGGGATAGAGAGACAGATAATGAGAGAGAGGGGGAAAGAGAGAGAGGGAAAAAGAGAGAGTGGGTAAGAAAGAGAGAGGGGGGAAAGAGAGAGAGAGGAGGGAAGTGAGAGGGGGAAAGAGAGAGGGAAAGAGAGAGAGAAAGGAAAAGTGGGAAAAAGAGAGAGGGAAAGAGAGAGAAAGGGAGAGAGATAGGGGGAAAAAGAGGGAAAGAGAGAGAGAGAGAGAGGGGGAGGGAAAGAGAGAGAGGGAGGGAGGGAAAGAGAGAGAAAGAGGAATAGAAAGCAAGACAGCGAGAGAGAGAGGGGGATAAAGAGAGAAAGAAAGAGAATAAGAGAGAGGGGGAAGAGAGAGAGGGGGATAAAGAGAGAGGGGGATAAAGAGAGAGGGGGGAAGAGAGAGAGTTTTAGAGATTAAAATCAAGAGTTATTATTAAATCAAGCACATATTATGGTTAAAAGAAAAAAAAAACACTGGTCGAACATCTTGTAAATGAAGAAATTTGTCCACGGATGAATAAGATAGTAGATGATGGTGATGTTAACAAACATAAACCCAGGGTGGAAGAAGGTAAGAAATGTGTACCACGTGAGAGCAAAGATCCATCACAGCAGATCTGTTTACAGTAAAGGCATGCACCACGTGAGGGCAAAGATCCATCACAGCAGATCCGTTTACAGTCAAGGCGTGCACCACGTGAGGGCAAAGATCCATCACGGCAGATCTGTTTACAGTAAAGGCGTGCACCACGTGAGGGCAAAGATCCATCATGGCAGATCTGTTTACAGTAAAGGCGTGCACCACGTGAGGGCAAAGATCCATCACGGCAGATCTGTTTACAGTAAAGGCGTTCACCACGTGAGGGCAAAGATCCATCACGGCAGATCTGTTTACAGTAAAGGCGTGCACCACGTGAGGGCAAAGATCCATCACAGCAGATATGTTTACAGTAAAGGCGTGCACCACGTGAGGGCAAAGATTCATCACGGCAGATCTGTTTACAGTAAAGGCGTGCACCACGTGAGGGCAAAGATCCATCAAGGCAGATCTGTTTACAGTAAAGGCGTGCACCACGTGAGGGCATAGATCCATCACGGCAGATCTGTTTGTATTATAAGCACAACAAATACATTTGGTCACACTATGACCGTCCTTACCTTCTTCGTGTCTTTTGTTTTAATCTTCTCCTCCTGGAAACAAAAAACAGAGGATCTCTTAAAGAAATGTTTCATTGAATTAAAACAATTTATTTCACTTTCATGAGTTTTTTTTTAAAAGCGGCACACATATAAAAAAAAAAAAAAGACTTTAGATATTTTAAAATGAGTTGTATCCATTAGCCCTTACTCCAGTGCTTGAGGCTGTTACCATGAGACGATTGCAACACTTCTAGTTTTAAATAAAGTATAATTCTGCTCTTATAGATTTAACCTTAATGATTCTTACACAAACTTTTGAGAAGTTGAAATTATATAAAGAGAATACTATATAAAAATACAAATGAAATATAAAGCCATCAGTAATTATTATTAATCACCAAAAAACATCTATGTAATGAGATCAATTGAAGTCAAAGGGTACGTATAAAATATAATTAAAGAAAAGATTTTTCAAAATAAACACTTTCTACCAAAGACGAGTTTAATTAAGCACACTAAAAAAGTAGAAAATAATTTTTTAGATTCTTAAAATGCATCACGAACAGAAGACCTGTGCTGAAGTGTATAGAAGTTAGCCAAAGGATTCGAATTAATCGTTAACGAAACTTACATGATTTATTTTAATATATTTTAAAAATTGTTTCTGAACCGACGAATTTATCGCAAATATACTCATTAGTTATTTATATAATTTACAAAAAAAAAATTAAATTTAAACAAAAGTCGATTTTAAAATGTTACGTGAGAGAAAAATTATTAGTTTACTATTATTTTGTTATCATGCATTTCAAAGTGGTCAGTCAAGCATTTTTTTTAGGTTGGCCGCCCCTGCTCTGGAGCAAGCAATAAAAACTTTTTTAAATGCCGTAAATCTGACAAGAATGTTCTTCGTTACATTCCTCTGATTACATTCCTCTGATTACATTCCTCTGACTACATTCCTCTGATTACATTCCTCTGACTACATTCCTCTGATTACATTCCTCTGATTACATTCCTCTGATTACATTCCTCTGATTACATTCCTCTGATTACATTCCGCTGAAAACATTCCTCTGATTACATTCCTCTGATTACATTCCTCTGATTACATTCCTCTGATTACATTCCTCTGATTCTCCATTACTAAACGCACTAAGCTCGTAAAATACCGCACCGAACATAAACAAAATAGCAACAACACGCTAGGGCCTAGTTTTGCGACAAAGAACAACAACACAAAAGTTATTTCCCATACGACTACAGACACAGAGTACACAGGACAACATGCGTTGTTAGATGTCTTGTGCTTCAAGCTTGCAAAAACGGTAGTAAAATTTTAAAAAAAGTTGAAAAAAAAAAAATACTGGGAAAAAAACAAACAAACGAATGACTTGTCGTGAATTTACGTACAACAATATGTGAAAGAGGGATCAGGAAATAAAATAATTTGTCGCCTTTGAAAATGTCTGATCAGCTCACAAATAATTTTGACTCTTGTTAGAGGTCAGAATTAGATTATTTAATTTATATGTAAATAGAAAGTTCGTAGTTCGCAAGGGGGGGGGGCTGTTTATTTACCGACGGTATTATTACAGATATAATTAGGACATTAAAAAAAAATGTGTTCTTTATTTTCTTTACAGTAATCATTATTGAAACTTCGGATCCAAGAAAATTTTAGACTGCTTTTAGCAAGTTATAATGAATTTTGCGGACGACGAAACGATAGTTTAAGCAAACAAGGAATTTAGCTGAAATCGAAACACCAATATAAGCCAACAAGTAATTTTGCGGATATCAAAACACCAATTTAGGCAAACAAGGAATCTTGCGGAAATTGAAAGACCAGTTTAAGCAAACAAAGAATTTAGCAGAAATCGAAACACCAATTTAAGCAAACAAGGAATTTTGCGGAAGCCGTCAGCAATGCACAGCAAACACGTGAATGTAAAAGAAAAAAAAATCTATCAACTTCCTTCATTGAAATTTATAATATTAAGAAAATGACAAGCTCCAATAAATTAGCCAACGTTTTTTCTAAACAGCTATGTCAATCTGATATTGTGTAAGGGGTTTATTGTTAGAGCTCAAGAATGTAAGTCAACTGATCCTTGGATCAACAATGGGATGAACCAATCATGGATTTCGATCGAACAGTTTCAGGATAGGCAGCTTGATCTTCTTGTAATTTAAATTTTGTACTTGATACATATATATATATATATATATATATATATATATATATATATATATATATATATATATATATATAAAGGATTTCTTTAATTATTATAGCATAAGATTGATTTTTTTTTTAAAAACATGGAAGAAGCTGACCAAACCAAAGAAAAAGTGGCGTAAGACAACATATGTTTAAGATAAATTACTTTTGGATTGTGTGGGCCTTTTACAGGCCCATCAAATTCATTATCCAGGTCCAAGGATGAGCTCTGAGTTCTTGCAGGCGGAGTTCCAAATATATCCTCTTCCTATGAATGTTTTGCACGGTGGATAGAATCACAAATGTTTTAGCTTGATTACAAATATCTACGTCATTTGTTTAAAAAAAAAATTGAGCAGTGAATTACGAGTAGGACTTTCATACCAGTCACTTGCATTTCTGATGATTGTTTTACTTCATTAAAGAGACACAATCCTGCATCCAATCTATCATAACCAGTCTCTTTTTAGTGAAACGTTTAGTGATACGTCTTCCTTACAGAAGCACATCTTAAAACTGAGCAACTTACATCGACCTCTCTTGCCCTCTGTTGGTCTATGGGGTATTCAGTTCTGGTGTGTCTTGTGTCCGGAACTTCTCTAGCACCATGTGTAGTTCTATTCGGATGTTTAGCCTTGAACACCCCGCCTTGGTCTGCAAGCCATACAATAACGAAAGATGAATTATTATTTTTTTCCTTTAAAAAAGTTATGACTTATCGATGGGTTTCGATTTACCAGCGAATTTAGATCTAATCGGTCGATAGTTGTACGCCTTCTTTAGTTACTAGCTACGTTCACGAAGTAAAAAAACTTTTCATTTTCGAGGAGAAAGATCGCATGGGTTGGTTCCGGTTCGTTTACCTTGTAGTCGCGGTGTTGGTTTGTCACAAGGATAGCGAGGCTGAAAAAGTTTTAGACTCAATGAAAGTAAAGGATTTGAAATCACACCTTCAATCTAAAGGCCAGTTACTAAAAAAAAAGGGGGGGGGGTGATGTGATCAAGCGAGCAAAAGGGACTCGAGGATTGTTCATTTAAAGAAAAATATAATAGAGTAAAGAATGAACACGGGAAAGTAAAAGTTTAAAACACAATTTGAGGGAACAAATAGCTTCAGACCTCAGTGATATCAGTTTAGCTCTTTAAAAATTGTGATGTTTGTTACGGGTAATGTTCGTAAGTTAAACACCATCACAATTAGATGTTGGTAGTTTTAGAAACTTTTGGCATGTAAGATTGAGCAGTCTAAATACCTAAATGCGGTGTTTAGTGTATTTCTGTGTGCTCTAAATTTATATATTTTTACAAACTTTGAATAAAAATACCTTTATCAAAGTCTACGTTGTTAACTTTTTCAGAACTTCTGGTATACTTGACTGGCTTGGCAGGAAATACTGTATCTTCATTTCGTACGGGAGCTTTTCTCCTGGTAAAAATTCAAACTCGATGGATTAAGTTACCAGCATGGATTAAGTTACCAGCATGGATTAAGTTACCAGCATGGGTTAAGTTACCAGCATGGGTTAAGTTACCCGCATGGATTAAGTTATTATACCAGCATGGGTTAAGTTACCAGCATGCGTTAGTTACCAGCATGGGTTAAATTACTAGCATGGGTTAAGTTACCAGCATGGGTTAAGTTACCAGCATGGGTTAAGTTACCCGCATGGATTAAGTTACCAGCATGGGTTAAGTTACCAGCATGGGTTAAGTTACCAGCATGGGTTAAGTTGCCAGCATGGGTTAAGTTACCAGCATGGGTTAAGTTACCAGCATGGATTAAGTTACCAGCATGAATTAAGTTACCAGCATGGGTTAAGTTACCATCATGGGTTAAGTTACCCGCATGGATTAAGTTAGCAGCATGGGTTAAGTTACCAGCATGGGTTAAGTTACCAGCATGGATTAAGTTGCCAGCATGGGTTAAGTTACCAGCATGGGTTAAGTTACCTGTATGGATTAAGTTATTATACCAGCATGGGTTAAGTTACCAGCATGCGTTAAGTTACCAGCATGGGTTAAATTACTAGCATGGGTTAAGTTACCAGCATGGGTTAAGTTACCAGCATGGGTTAAGTTACCAGCATGGATTAAGTTACCAGCATGGGTTAAGTTACCAGCATGGGTTAAGTTACCAGCATGGGTTAAGTTACCAGCATATATTAAGTTATTATACCAGCATGGGTTAAGTTACCAGCATGGTTAAGTTACCAGCATGGATTAAGTTATTATACCAGCGTGGGTTAAGTTACATGCATGGATTAAGTTACCAGCAAGGGAGAAAATATTCAGTTACTGGGTGTATTAAAGATTTCTTTTAATTTTTCGTCATTCAAAATTTTGATTTTTTAAAAACCATTTATTTTTTAATACAATTTACAATTGTTTATTCGGCCCAGCAACCACAGGGAGTGACTAATGTTTCGGAGGACAAGGCGTAAAAAATTTTGGGCAGTATATGACATAGGAAAAGTGCACCACAATATCATTTAATTTGTAGACAAATATAATGCATAAAAGAGCAGAGTCCGATAAGGCAGAGCACGACTCACCTTTGTGGGTAACTATTGACTGAATTGAGTGTGGAATCATTCGAGTGTTCTGGTGAAGACTGATTTGTGCTGTTGTTGGAGCGAAGATATAATGGCGCCAAGCTGAATTGGAAAAAAAAAAAAACATGCGTAAAACAAAGTCACCACTTTTAATAGCTTAGTAATGAGGTCATGAAGGCTTTTGTTTATTGTTGAAATGAACTAAGTCGTTAACGTATATAATGTGATATCAAGCGATAAGCTACTGGCAGCTGATGACCTGTTAAATCATTGTTATTTTATGAAGAAATTTCCACCATTTCCGCGGAATAATTATATTTTTCTAAAAAAGAGCATAAGCAGTGAATCCGAAAATATTTTAGAACACATTTATTCACGATAGCAACAGCACCAAAAGAAAAATTCTTACAGCTTTCGCTCAAGTCTGGGCGAGTTGGCCAGGTTTCTCACAGCATTGTCCGTGTACCGAGCTTTCTTAAACCTCTCCGTCTTCCTGCATGCGACGTATTGTCCGTTGGCCGCTATTTGGTCAATGTCAGAAACTTTAATACCGTTTAACATGTACAATCTGAAAAGAAAGATTTATTTCAATTGCACGTCATATAAACCCCCTCAAATAAGTCAGTGCATGTGTTCATCTCGTAAGTTATGGTGCATGAATCGTGGGTTAAAATGAGAAGACATTTTATCATTTAAAAAAAAGTATAAGGCGAGAACATGGACAAGTGAAAGTTTCAACACAATTTGAGCGAACAGATAGTTTCATCCCTCAGTGACATTAGTTTGGCATTAGATGGGGCAATGTCGCCAACAAGAAACACACGCACGAGTGGAAGAGATGGCTGTCCTTTAATTTCAACACAAGACACAGACAAGACTTACTTCTCCACAGTGCCGAGACAGTCTTCCATTGGAAGAGATATTTCTCACTATTTCAGACATACGACTTAGCCAAGGTTAATTCTCCAGTGCCAAGACAGTCTTCCAGTGGAAGAGATAATTATGTCTCATTATTTCAGACATAAGACTTAGCCAAGACTTACTTCTCCACAGTGCCGAGACAGTCTTCTTTCAGCATCTCGTTGACCTGAGCCATGACGTTCTCCAGGGTGTATGGACGCACTCGGGCTGTCAGGAGAACTCGGCGTGGACCTCTCAGGTCGTCCCCATTAGGCCAAACTCTGGAGAATTATTGTCAAAAGTATTTTGTTTTATAAAAGTGTCAAAACGACGTATTACATACAGTGGCGGAGCTAAAGGGGGGCGAAGGGGGCGATTGCCGCGGCCGTTATGTTTAATAAATATATAAATGATGTTTGCGTGTGTGGTGAGAGAAGGGCGCTTCTTTGAGTGTTCGCTCCTGTGAACCAAGGTACGCCGCTGATCACTTAGAAAGTTTTTAAAAAATTCAACTTCAGATGTGCATAATTCTTCAATAGCAGCCCTTAAATTGGTTCTGAAAATCGAGACTACAGAAAAATCACATTTTTAATATGGAACATTTGTGAAACATTACTTATGAATTTTTATTTTTTAAAATTATATGATAGTTATTCTTTAAATTTAAAAAAAATTATTTTTAACTTGTTCATGTACGAACACGATTAACTTTAGCGACAAGGATGTAAGTTTCGAAAAGAAAAGACAACTCACTTGATGAGCGTTGCATGGGTGTCAATCTTATTAATTTTCCCTGAACTCAGGTACTGCCTGTTGTGATAAACCGGATCAACCTGGATGACGATATTTGACAACACATCAGGATGTCTCTTAAACATTAAACACAATGGGTTTAAAAAAAAAAATTTAAATTAATTTACGCTCGTTTCTAGTCAGTCTAAATTATATTCAGCGGTAACTCGGATCAATACATTATCTACATTTACAGGAAAAAAAAAAAAGCTTTATTATGGTGACGTTGGCGTTTAAAGTCAGGCGCTCAAATTATAATTCATAGAGATGGAGAGACATAATTTCATCAATGAATAGAGACTACAGAAGAAAAAAAAAAGGAACAAACTGATCGCAGATTCATTTAGTTTTAATTTTTTTTTTAAAAGAGTGGTGATTTATTTTTAACTCACGTCTGCACGTTTGTGAACAGAAATTATATCATTAGTTATAGTGCCACCCATGATTTTTCCCCGATACTTGCATACTTAAAATACTCGTATATTAGGCATACTCGTGTATCAGGCATACTCGTATATCAGGCATACTCGTATATCAGGCATACTCGTTTATTAGGCATACTCGCGTATTGGGCATACTCGCGTATTGGGCATAATCGCGTATTGGGCATACTCGCGTATTGGGCATACTCGCGTACTGGGCATACTCGCGTATTGGGCATACTCGCGTAGTGGGCATCTTCGCGTATTGGGCATACTCGCGTATTAGACATACTCGCGTATTAGACATACTCGCGTATTAGGCATACTCGCTATTAGGCATACTCGTATATTAGGCATACTCGTATATTAGACATACTCGCGTATTAGGCATACTCGCTATTAGGCATACTCGCATATTAGGCATACTCGCATATTAGGCATACTCGCGTATTAGGCATACTCGCATAATAAGCACCACGAGGATGTATCTAATTTTCTTCGATAAAAGCCATCCACACACAAATGGTTGAACGGGAGCCTGTCTAAACGATTCCCCAAAGCCCCCCCCCCCCCCAATCTATTGCAAAAAAATAAATAATGGCAATATGAACATTTTTTTCTTGTTCACGATCGCTAAAAATTGTAGGGTTAATTGTGATTTATTTTTTTAAACATTTTAAATGAATTGAAACATTGAGATTATTTATAGTTGGGTTATCTCCCTATCTCCCCCTCCCCAAATCTTTCCTGGCATGTCAACTGAACTTACGTCATATTTGAAGGGCGGCGCCTTCTTCCTGTCTGTTGCTGTTATCTGGTCATATCTGAAACAGAAAGGGAGTCAAATTCAAAAAAAAGAATCAACTTGACCATTGGTGGAGAATCGACTTAACTCCGAGTTTTGTTCCATTTCTCATCCGGTTTCACCCGGGTTCAATTTACGAGTCCGAACAATCGGATAAAAATTTCTCTCCTCCCCCCCCCCCCCAACCCAAACCCACCATTAAAAACCGGATTTAATTTTAACGTCATTGTAGATAATCGTGATGTAGGTGACTT
Source organism: Omphiscola glabra (assembly GCA_964017045.1). Lineage (NCBI taxonomy): Eukaryota > Metazoa > Mollusca > Gastropoda > Lymnaeidae > Omphiscola > Omphiscola glabra. The sequence continues at coordinate 10,770,686 of OZ024806.1, read as the reverse complement.
GTTTGCTTCATGCTTTTCCCGCGTATGAACTCTAGCAGACCACAAACTCGAGGCCGCTTTTGGTGTGTGGGTAGCTAGAGATGGTCTCCCTTTGACCTTGTTTTCAACTAAATAAGTATTGTCCGTTTCCTTCAGAATTTTACAGAAAAATCTGGATAAAACTGGAAAGGAAGAAATAGTGCTTAGCTAAGGGGTTAGTCCACCCGGGGTGGCTCAAGCTTTTTTGCCGCCCCCACCTCTCTGAAAAAAACCTCTTACGTTAGCCCCAACAGTTTTGTCCATCAATATAAAGACAAAAATTCCGCCCTGGGCGGACCTCCACCCCCACACCCCTTTCCTATGCAATTGGTGGGTGTTGTCTGGAGAAATAGTGGGGTCTGACTATCCACCTGGAGTGGGGCTACTTATCCAACTGAAATAACCTTTAAAAAGTGATATTTTCATAAGTGATAGATAAACCTGTCATTTGTATCCCCAAGTAATAGCAAAGAAAAAACTGTTTACAGGGCGCATTCACTTTTAACCCGATACTTGTTTACATGAAAATCCCCTTTAACTCCTCTATATCCGCAATAAACCCCTTCTATATCTCTTTTAACCCTTTAAGTAATCAATTCTTATCTGTCCAAAAATTGTGTATCGATCCAAGCTGATTCTTCCTGAGCATTGTGCTTTAACAATTTTATTGACCCCATATGGAGCCATTAACCCCATATGGAGCTATTACATCGGGCTCTCGTGTTCACGATCGACGGTTTGACTTTCAAAGATGTTCTTTTATCGCATGTTTACACATGTAAATCAAAGCGTATGGTCTGTATGTATCATTCCAGGCAACATATATCATAGCAAATGTATCTTCACAGTGACGGAAATTTATTCGAAATGATATGATGGGGAAAACAAATCCCAGTTTTCATTTTTTCCCATTTCCCACGCGCAACTTTCTTTTAAAAGAATTAAAAAAAAAAATAAATAAATCTCCTATTATCAAATCTCATTTCGAAAAAAAAATCCGTTGGAACAGACAGAGGCGTAGCTGGGTTTTTGACGCCCTTGGCTAATTTATTTTTGGCGCCCTTGATAAATTTAAAATTTTAAAAATTAGAGATTTAGCGGCGCCCGTTTAAACTGGCGCAGGCCGGCGCCCTTGGCAAATGCCCCAATGCCAAGCCGTTGTTACGCCACTGGGAACAGATTTCCGTCGAACAAGTTTGTTTTGAACGAACTTTTTCGGACACAACTGAGCGCGTATCACATGCGTGTAATCGTTATATGGTACTATCGGTCTAGCGTACAAATATAATTATAAGAATATACGGTTTTACAAACAAGTGAGGTGACGTCAAGCGATGTCTCGTTGTCGTTTTCATTGTTAACATCTTTGAAGTTTTCATTCAATGTTAACATCGTTGTAGTTTTCATTCAATGTTAACATCGTTGTAGTTTTCATTCAATGTTAACATCGTTGTAGTTTTCATTCAATGTTAACATCGTTGTCGTTTTCAATGTTAACATCGTTGCAGTTTTCATTCAATGTTAACATCGTTGTCGTTTTCAATGTTAACATCGTTGCAGTTTTCATTCAATGTTAACATCGTTGTAGTTTTCATTCAATGTTAACATCGTTGTAGATTTCAGTGTTAACACCTGTTAATTTGATCTCTCTGAATCGTCTGTTGGTTTCAGTGACAGACAAGCACACTTAGAAATTTAACGAATACTCTCAAAACTCAATGACAGACAAGCACACTTGGAAATGTAAGGAGCACTCTCGAAACTCAGTGACAGACGAGCACACTCGGAAATGTAAGGAGCACTCTCGAAACTCAGTGACAGACAATCACACTCGGAAATGTAAGGAGCACTCTTGAAACTCAGTGACAGACAAGCACACTCGGAAATGTAAGGAGCACTCTCGAAACTATTATGGAATTGCTGAAATGTTATAGCATGTGAGTAACTGGGTGGGAGGTTTAAAAAAAAGGTGTTTGAATAGGCGATGCTAAAAATTGATTAAGTTAACAAAATGAACCAAAGTGATTCCCCAGAGTTCAATAACAAACATCAGGAACAGAAAATTACAAGACAGGTCTTAGACTCCAGCAAGACAGGTATTAGAATCCTATAAGACCAGCTTTAGAGTTAAACAAGATACACGTCTTCTAAACATAAAAGAAGAGTTTTGGAATCTTACAAAACAAGCCTTAGTAACCTACAATAGAAGTCTTAGATTCCTACAAGCAAGTCTAAGAATATAACAAGGCAATCTTAGAAGCCAACAAGACACGTCTTAAAATCCTACATTACAAGTCTTAGATCCCAACAAAACAAGTCTTATTTACAAAAAGGACACGTCTTAGATTTCAACCAATTAAGTATTATAATCTTACAAAACAAGTCTTAGAATCTAACAAGACAAGTCTTATAAATCGACAAGTCTTTGAATCCAACAAGACAAGTCTCAAAATCTTAAAGGGCAAGTCTTATATACCAAAAGGACAAGTCTTAGATTCCAACAAGACAAGCCTTAGATTCCAACAAGACAAGCCTTAGATCCCAACAAGACAAGCCTAAGATCCCAAAAGGTCAAGTCTAAGACACGTCCTATATCCCAACGAGACAAGACTTAGGAACGTTCTCTAATGATCAAGAGGATATTGATTAAAGAACCTTTCCGTCCGTAAAAAAATCGATCAGTCCCCCGCCCTCACCACCCCCGCACCCCCATGTGCCACGTAAAATCAAACGGCGCCTTGAAGTAAATATCTGTCCACCATGACAAGCCGGTTGTTACCTGTAGAAACTGGGACACTTCATTCACCTGGACCTATTGTCAGATGTCATTCAGACAAAAGAATCTTCCTCAGTATCGGAGCTCTTCACTGTACAACGTACGTGTGCATACAGCACTGGCCGCGTCAAAAGAAGCTTTCATAGACTCTTGTCTGACATTGTTACCAATTATGAATATTGGTAGAGGTATTACTGCTGAAACATATTGATACTACTGCTGAAACTCATTGGTACTACTGCTAAAACACATTGATAGTACTACTTCTTTAATATATTATTGATACAACTTCTGAAACGTATTGATACAACTACCGAAACATATTGATACAACTACTGAAACATATTGATACAACTACTGAAACACATTGATACAGCTACTGAAACATATTGATACAACTACTGAAACATATTGATAAACTACTGAAACATATTGATACAGCTACTGAAACGTATTTACTGTATTCCCGTAATTGGCGTTACGCAACATTTTCCCCAGGGTGGTGGTAAGGATGGTGGTGGTGGTGTTGGAAGGCGAGGCGTAGGGGCTGGGGCGGGGGGGTGTTGTTAAAGTCACCTAAATCTGTTACGGCAATCGATGAGGACTAAGGAAACTGACGTCACATCTTCCGTGATCTGTAGCCTAATTGTTTAAACACATACACACCCTATTTCAGTCCGTCCCTTGACGGTCCCAGTTTATTTGAGACTAGGGCTTAACCACAAACATGTAATTATAAAACACTCCAGATGTAAGGGTGAGGGAAGGAACTTACTGAAGTGGGGGGGGGGGGGTGGGGGGGTGGTTCCTACATTCTCCTAGGCGCCCGTATCGAGGAGCTAATGGAGACGGTGGTTTCTTAGAGGGTGGTAGAATTCCTTAGTCTTTTTTTTTTTTGGAATTCATATCAGTTAAGAAGATCAAAACAGTGGCGTAGGGAAAATGGGGGGGGGGGGGTTTGCGGTCCACCCCGGGCGACACTTTTTTTTTAAATGAAGGTGCGGCATTTTCGCTAAAATGCAGATATTATTTCGTGGAAAGGGGAGGGGGGGAGGCAAAAATCTTGGGTCAAAATAGCTTTCGGGCGTACTTTTAGGCGGTGGCGTAAGTAGTTCATTAGTTCGGGGTGGTTGACCCGCATTTGTCTTGAATGGGCCACACCTCCACAGTTCTTCACTCATTTATATATTTTGCTTCTGGTTCGTCCTGCTTCCTTTTCATAATCCCTCCCCCCCAAAAAAAAAAAACAAAAAAAAACAACACTCTAGGTTTGATGCGTGACGAACCCCGGTAAAAAGATTTTCTTTTGAGGTGGAGGTGACTGGTAAATTAATCAATAAAGAGCCATCGGTATGGTATAGGACTGTCTATAGCAGGGGTGGGCAAACTACGGCAACTGATATTATGCGGCCCTCGAAGACATTTAGAAATTTTTAAAAAATTTACTTTGTTTTTAAGTTATTTTGTTTAATGTTACAGAATTTCATTTACCGTTATGATTGTTTTAACATTTTTGATCAAATTTCTTTCTAATTTTTTTTTTTTTTTTTAAAGTCCTTGACTTTTGTCACGTAATGCTGAATTGCGAACTTACAGATTTTAAGATAGAGAAATGTTTATCGACGCGTAAAAATTGGACATAATATACATGTGGCCCCCCCAATAGCTTTACAGTTGTCAATGTGGCCCCCGCTTAAAATGTTTACCCACCCCTGATCTACAGGACTGTCTGATGGATTATTGCTTAAAGGCCAGCAGGTTGAGTGTATGAATGTCTGTAGGAATATTGCTTAAATGCCGGCAGGTAGGGTGTAGGCTATTTGTTTAAAGGCCGGCAAGTAGGGTGTAGGACTGTCTGTAGGACAATAGTTTAAAAAGATGGCATATATTATAGAAAATGAGAAGTTAACTCTTCTTTTTAACACGGTGACCCACCAGATAATTTCTTAAACGGGGTATTTTATCAAAATACCCGGACATCAAAATACCCGGACATCAAAATACCCGGACCTGGTGTAAAAAAACTGCACCCGGTAAAGTCCTAGTGTAAATATAATAGATTAACCCATATGACCTGGTCAGACGTAAACACAGTTGTCATTAATGTTTGTCTCGAGGGGTCGTGGGTGTTGGGCAGGTTTGACACGATATGGTTGTCAGCTTTACAGTATATTTTCGGTAGGAGGTTTTTAATTAAGTGTAACTTTGTAGCATCGCGCGATAGAGTCGAACACTGCGCGAGCCAAGGGCAATCTTTAGGAATGCTTCAATTGGCTCAAACAGTTCAGCCGGCTATTTGACAGGATATACAACTTTTAGAGTCCATTCTTAAGTTTTAAAAAACAGCAACAGCGGAGGAAAAAAAACAGCAACAGCGGAGGAAAAAAAACAGCAACAGCGGAGGAAAAAAAACAGCAACAGCGGAGGAAAAAAAACAGCAACAGCGGAGGAAAAAAAACAGCAACAGCGGAGGAAAAAAAACAGCAACAGCGGAGGAAAAAAAACAGCAACAGCGGAGGAAAAAAACAGCAACAGCGGAGGAAAAAAAACAGCAACAGCGGAGGAAAAAAAACAGCAACAGCGGAGGAAAAAAAACAGCAACAGCGGAGGAAAAAAAACAGCAACAGCGGAGGAAAAAAAACAGCAACAGCGGAGGAAAAAAACAGCAACAGCGGAGGAAAAAAACCCAGCAATTTGTGATAAAGTATTAAAATTTGTGACTGAAATAAACATTTACTAGGCGGCCATTCAATCAATGCGTCAGTCCAGCATGCTACTGGATGAGGTTAGCTTTCTAAGCCCATGGTCGTGGGGAAAGTATTGACCGATGAAATGGAATAAATGATTTATGTATGGTATGGCATCTTTCCGTCTACGAGAGACGATAGATTATCTTGTCTGGTTGCAGCTCTTCGTGTGACTAATGAGACCGATCCTTGAATGGCAGTCTCTTGTGCATGTCCCGCACACGAACGCGGTGGAGTGGTGTTTTCTTGCCTCTCTCCGCGCTCTCTTCACAGCTGCTTCCGCCCTGTAGAGCTCCTCGGCACGTAGTGATCCTTCCTTCACGATGCCCCGCCATGTGGATCGATCCTCCGCCAGGTCCTCCCAATTTGAGATGTTGATGTTAGCCGCCTTCATATCTCTTTTGCAAATGTCTATGTATCTGAGACGAGGCCGTCCAACTGACCTTTTCCCTGTCGCCAGCTCGCTGTACAGCACGTCCTTAGGTATGCGACCAGGTTGCATTCGATTGACGTGCCCAAGCCAGCGGAGGCGTCTTTGGATTAAAAGGGCTGGGACGCTGCACATATTTGTTTGAGACAGGACATCCGTGTTGGGGACTTTTTCCTGCCATTTGATGTCAAGGATGCGACGCAGGCATCTGAGGTGGAAGCCATTGAGCCTTTTTTCGTGCCTGTTGTATGTGGTCCAAGACTCACATCCATAGAGGAGTGTGCTCAGTACGCAGGCCTGGTATACCTGCAGCTTAGTTCTTGTTGTGAGCTTGGCATTGGACCAGACTCTTTTCTTCAATCTCGTCATGACAGTTGCGGCCCTCCCTACCCTACCACTTATCTCATCCTCCATTGAGAGGGTGCTCGAAATGTTCGACCCTAGATATGTGAATCTGTCAACAGCATCCAAGTCGCAGTCGTCGATGGAGATAGTGGGGGGGAGAGTCAGCGTCCTGAGCCATAATGTTGGTTTTCTTTATGCTGATGATCATGCCAAACTCTTTGCAGGCAGCGGATAAACTGGATACAAGGCTCTGCAGGCCGTCTGCTGAGTGAGATACTAAGCGGCGTCATCTGCAAATAAGAGCTTTAATAATAAATGATTTATGTACAAGGCTAATAACATGTGGTAACGCAGATTGAGATAAAACACCTTTGATCGGATTCCACGGCCCATCAAGTGAAAGAATCTCCTTCAGATTATTTGTTTCACCGTGATCTTATAATCTTATTTTATTATGCACACAATTGTTTCATGGGCTCTGTAACAGATCATATATTTATATAATAACTTTGTTTCGGAAAATTATATTTTTGTTTTTGAATAGTAATAAAAACAGGAAGTAGAATAAATTATGGGAGAGATAGAGATATAGCGGATGTAGGGTCAAGTATGGAGGTTTCTGATATGTTTTGCTCTTGCAACAATTCTATACCATCGTGTTTAATCGTGTGACTTTGATTATGTGAAGGAATCTTTCTCCAGTATTTGAAATCTATTATTATTGTCAAGTGATAAATAAATATTGTAGTGATGCCTAACTTATGTCTCGTGTTATTAAAGAGATGAGGATAACAGGGAACGTGATTGACTGATTGGAAGATAGATGTAAATTATTACAAGCAGCTCATGAATAAAACGTAGCATCTGGAATAAAGATGTTGTTACAGGCTCCTTGATTCGTGCACAACAGATTTATCCACATATATTTTTTTTGGTTGCTTTTTCCCCTCCATTTTTTTTTTAAATATTGAATGTCCCATTAGTGAATGGTGTCTGATTGAGTCAAACTTGGTTCAATTAGCGTAATTTATAAACACACACACAATAACAAAAGACAACCTCATCTCATGCCACCTCGGTGGATAGTAAAAGCGATAAAAATCAGAGGTTGGGGGTAATTAGATTAACGGAAGTTTCAACAAAATGCAGATCCTCTAGCACAGTTTTAACAAGTAACATCTAACGTACGCCGTACTAGCAACAACAAGAAAAAGAAGTAATGGAACTTAATTGATATTAAAACATAATGTTAAAGGAATGTATTTATTTATATTCTCCGTAGAGTTCAACTTTTAATAAATTTCTCAACTGTAGCGCACTATCGCTCTACTTATTAATTTTGGTAATTGGGGTTGGGGGTGGGGCTGGGAATAGTTAACATTTAATTGCTCATTTAAAGTAAGAAAAAAACACTCGTGACATTTTTTTCCACTTGATAATTTTTTATTCTTAATTTAAATTAAAAAAAAAAAATTGATTGTTGGGAAATTTGATGTACATTTTTAGAAGTATATGATACCTAATTATGACTTAATTTAACAATTAATTGATGGGGACTCATTTGTCTTCTCCATCAACCCCAAAAATTAAACATTGTACTATCCACCCACCCAAGTTATGAGATTGCCCCCCCCCCCCCCCAAATAATCCTATGAGTTTTACTTTCATCACCAACAGATTTGTCTCGTAAATACTTTGCTAAGTAAAGACCAAATGCTAATTTCTCTTACAGACTTTCCGTGAGTACCTTAATGAAAACGTCAGCATTACCTAATCGGCTTGAACCGCTCCTGGCCAGCTACAACTAGAGACTGTCCCTCCTGGATATCCTCAAAGTCATTCTTCCTGGTGCCGTGAGTCGGGGTGTACACCCGCCAGATGGCGCCGCTGGTTATTCTCATGGACTGGGAGAGGTCGCTCAGCCAGGCCTCGAAGGTCCGAAACTGTTTCTTGTTTAACGTGACGGGCTTCCCGGGGTAGTTCTGGTCACCGTTTCTGTAGAGCCTCAGGTGAATTCCTTTGTCAAGCCGGCCCTTCCAAAAAGGGGGGAGCTCCTCCATGTTCTCAAGCCGTGTCTGTGACATGAGGAGCACTGTACGTTGGCATCAACAAGTTGACAATGTATGTTGGCACTATCTGTTAACAACGTGTTTGGCGGCACCAATGGACGACACTGTAAGGCAGCACTGAAGGACTACACTGTACGTTGGCATTAACTGTTGACACTGTATGGTAGCACTAAAAATACAGCACCGTATGTTGGCATTAACTGTTGACACCAACTGTCGACACTGTATGGTAGCACTAAAAAGACAGCACCGTATGTTGGCATTGACTGTTGACACTAACTGTGGACACTGTATGGCAGCACTAAAAGACAACACCGTATGGTAGCACTAACGGTCGACACTTTATGGTGGCACTAAACGAAGACACCTTATGGTAGCACTAACATCTTTTCCCCCACTGAGCTATAACTAAACACTACCAGAACAAATCGCCTTTAAACACGTATATAAATACTAGAATCAAATTAAATCCATGAAATTCAGGTTTAACCCAAACGATCTAATAAACGTTTGTTTTTTATACAGAAAAGAGATTAAGAAATTCTTTAATGCAAACACGCACGCGAAGATAAGAAAATTTAATTTGCGAAATTTAAATGAAATTAACCTGACTCTAAAACAAGACCTGTTTACTTTTACGATGTTGGCGTACAATGTACAATTTTGAGGTGTATACATTATATATAATGTATGTTCATTTTTTACTATTAAGATAATGTATTGAACGATTTTGTGATGATATTGTACGATTTTAAGAGTTTGAGGGTAAACAGGTCTGCTAACTGTGCTGAAGCTGAAGTAATATAAAATATGTCGTTGTTGTTTTTCAACCTGTTGGCAAGGTGTTGATTTTTTAGATTCAGTCTTTACGTAATAGTGTTTAATAAATGTAAGCATTCTATATGTTTACTGCAATACACTATCACATGGACAGGTTCATGGCAGCTGGAAATGAAGTGAATGTAATACTTTTAATGAACTGGAGAAAAATATTTCGGCCATGTTGAAGTTACCTAATATCAAATTCAATACAGTTGTGTGGTTGTTTTTTTTTTTAAAGAAGAGAATCTTAACTGGATCTACCAAGATTTTTCTAGAAACTAGTCACTTTATAACGCTGTAGTAAACACAGTAATATAATCCAACAGTGAAATTTGAAAAAGGAGCGTCCGCTACCTGGCAAGGAACAATATTATTTCCTGCCCCGGTTGCCACGAACGCCAAGAACAACCCTTAAGTACGTGCAAATACTAGATGGGGTCAACGATACCAGGTGGAAGTCGATTACCAGTGGAGCGTTAATCGAAACGAGATCGCGCGTGGTGATATCGATACCTTTAAAGGGGAGCGCAACACAAGGTTGTCTGCTACATTTTCCTGGTTTGATAAAGAAACTAATATGGTGGACGTAAGTCATGAAAATGAGTTTATAATCCAATATTAACTAATTACTTTTGCTTTGCTTGTTCCTACATTATTTAAATTTTTTTTTCACAACATTGACACCACGATTAAAGTTTGTTGACAATACACCCCCATTAACGATGTCACCGAAACACCACTAGTAAACAGGACACAAGAAATGAGTGCAGCAACAACAAAAAAAAACAAACAAATTAGCTATGTTGAGAGGACGTCACCGTCAGACGCCTGGGAAGTACGCTCTCCATTCATTAAAACGACAACGACTCCACGGGAAACAGAGTTACCGGAACACCACTGTTAGCTATTTTGACGGACAGACTCGTGATGCGTTTGTCTGTGGCCAGCGAGAGTTTGCGCAGACGGCATGACGGAATGGCAACGCAGAAGTTCATCAAAGTCAAAGTTAAAATCGTCACTTAATTAAAATACACCGTCCCTAGCAACGACAGTAACAAGACTGACACAGGTCCTTCAGACAGGGGGTGGAGGTTGGGAATCAATGGATCAATGGATGCTGGAATATGAACGAGTGTTTGAACGGTGCCATTGTAATGTTGACACTTAAAACACTGAGTACGACATCAGAAAGATCCAAGTCAACTTTTTTTTAATGGTCAAAACTCTTAATTTCCAGTAAGACTTGGTCTCCATAAGGACAACTGCAAAAGGACTACGTCTCACGGGACAACATCAACGGGAATCGGTCTCATAAGGGCTTCAATGGGACCAAGCCTTAAAGGTCTTCAATATGACCAAGTCTCATAGGACAGCTTCCACGGGATGTCTCAAAGGACTTTCAATAAGACTACGTCTCAAAGGACAACTTAAAGAGGGTCTTCATTAGGACTTCATTAGGACCAAGTCTAAAAGGACTTCAATAGGACTAAGTCTCACGGGACAACTTAAAGAGGTTTAAGCCTGAAAGGACTTCATTAGGACCAAGCCTGAAAGGACTTCAATAGGACTAAGTCTCAAAGGACAACTTAAAGAGGGTTAAGCCTGAAAGGACTTCATTAGGACCAAGTCTGAAAGGACTTCAATAGGACTAAGTCTCAAGGGACAGCTTAAAGAGGGTTAAGCCTGAAAGGACTTCAATAGGACTAAGTCTCAATGACAATGGACAACTTCAAGAGGATTAAGTCTCGAAAGACTTCATTCGGACCAAGTTCCAAATGACTTCAATAGGACCAAGTCTCAAATGAATTCAAAATAGACTAAGTCTCAAATGAATTCAATAGGACCAAGTCTCAAAGAGCACGTTAAATATGATCAAGTCTCAAAGGACAGCGCCTATAGGTCAAAGTCCCCTGTGCAACGTCAATAATACCAAGTCTTATATTTATATAATAATCTTTAGTTCCAAGTGTCCGGGGATAATTTTTAAAAAAGAACCAAGATGAGATAACCACAAAGGCTATTGTTCAAAGGCGACGTCAGTTACTAAATGTCTGGTGGAACGTTATTTCAGGTAGTAGGACAAATGTCCCAAAAGTGTCGTATATTGTTACAATGAAAATGGTGTTTCTAAATGTCTGGTGGAACGTTATTTCAGGTAGTAGGACAAATGTCCCAAAAGTGTCGTATATTGTTACAATGAAAATGGTGTTTCTAGCTACAAACCAAAGATAGACGTGATTCCGTTTTTTACACTATGTTTCCATTTAATTTTTTTTTCAGCAACTTTAAAAGTCAACACTCCTAGAGAGAAGACATCTACCAAATTTTGCACTTCATGAATATTGTCAAAGCCATAGTTGATTTTTTTAAACAAGTTTAAAAGTGTAAGCGTCGTCTTCAAGTGGATTTTTAAAATTCAATTTTGAAAATAATTATGTTAATTTTTTTTAGCGTAAGTTAAAGTAACCCGAATTTTTTTTTTTTTTTAATTTTAACTGATTTCCGTTATTTATTGTTTCAATAGTGTTTTTTAAACCCAAAACATCTTTCTCTAGTCTGGCATTTTTTATTTAAAAAATGAAGTTTTAAATATATTTACATTTAGATTAACGTGTCTGTTAGATCAACACGTCTGCTTGTTTAATGCATTCCGCGCCATTAGGGCCCACTTCATTTCGCCTTGTCTTGACATTCGATACCTAGCTTAGCCTTACATGACATTTGTTTAACTTGTCATAATTTGATGGATGGGCTGTTGTTGTTGTTGTTTTTTTAAAAAGCAGAATAAGATAAAGGATTCTCAAATCGACAAAAATAAAGGAAACTTAAAGTCTTTACATTAATGATAATTCAATATTCCAAAGTTTAAATATATGGTTCTGAAATTTAAAAAAAAAAAATTAAAAAAAATTGTTGTTTTTTTTTTTCTTCAACATGTTGACCTAGATTTGTTTTGGTGCTGTACCTCACCGCTACCACTAACAACCAACACCCCCCCCCCCCCCCCCAAAAAAAAAAAAAAAAAAAGTTTCTTCTGGCCAGTCCCATCAATTATAGAACAAAGCGCTAGTAGTCACCTGCGTGGATCACGCCACACTTGTGTCAATCCGAGTTGTTATTATTTAAGGGCGAGGTTTGTTGACATTCAGAACTTTAACTTTAAAAGAAAAAAAGAAATCTTTGTTCAGCTATGAAGCACAAATATTACTCTCTAACAGAAATCTGTGGAAGAAACGCTCATGTTGTCATTGGTAGCCATGGCGATGTATGTAGAATCGACTTTTTCTGGTATCGTTCCTGTTTGTTACTGTAATTGGATTTAAGGAAATAATAATAATAACACCGACGGTGCTGGGGAGAAACGATCCCGAATGACGTAACTATTTACCAGGGCACAATGGAATATTCATATAACGAGAAGCCTGGTCGGCGCGTCACTAGTGGTTTGCAAAGGGGTTGAATTGTTGGTTGTCAACAGATTCTTACGTTAGCGGGGGGCGACTGCTTTAAAGAGGACGCAGTTGGCTAGCTGGCGTTTTGCGTGAACACAAATTTTTAAAAATATTTGAAAGTGCCAGTTAATTGTATTGTTGTTTGTTTTTTTTTTTGGGTGCTCAGATGCCAGATGCTAGTTATTCTGGTGGTTGAAAAAAAAAAGGTGCGGATGACGAGAGACGAGAACAAGAGGAATTGTTGGGTCGTTGGCGCACGACGGCTGTGAATACAGCAGCATAACACTTGGCCGAAGACTATCAGGACGTCTGGAGCTGCAGTCTCGGCTCAATGATAAAATGCTGTCACGTTTATATTTGGTTTCCTACTTTCGACAGTGTACACTGCAGACCAGCTTGTAGATCAAACTGATAATACACCCGACCTTCTGTGCTGATTCTAATACACCTGACCTTCTGTGCTGATTCTAATGCACCTGACCTTCTGCACTGCTTCTAATACACCCGACCTTCTGTCCTGCTTCTAATACACCCGACCTTCTGTACTGCTTCTAATACACCTGACCTTCTGTCCTGCTTCTAATGCACCCGACCTTCTGTACTGCTTCTATTACACCCGACCTTCTGTACTGCTTCTAATACACCCGACCTTCTGTACTGCTTCTAATACACCTGACCTTCTGTACTACTTCTAATTCTGTCCTGCTTCTAATAAACCTGAACTTCTATTCTAATTTTTTTTTTTTTTGCATCTGACAAATGTCCTACTTTTATTACACCTGACACATGTCCTGCTTGTATTGCTATTACACCTAACATAATTTTACTTGTATTACACCTGACCTTCGATCCTACTTGTATTACACCTGACCTTCGGTCCTACTTGTATTACACCTGACCTTAGGTCCTAACTGTAATACATCTGACCTTCGGTCCTACTTGTAACACATCTGACCTTCCGTCCTACCTGTACCACATTTGACCTAAGTCCTACGTGTTTCACACCTCGCCATTTGCTCTACAACCGATGATTATAACGAAAACCTTTACACAGCAGAAAAGAAAAGAATTCAAAGAAACCGAATCCAATTGTGTATCGTATCTAAGTTATTGAATAATTGTTCAACGCCAGCGCGGGTGGGACGCGGGCGCACTTAAAGTATCGGATTTGACACGGATCGATACTACAAAATGAATGACATCCTATAATGCTAATCGATACGTCCCTGGAGACTCACAAGGTTTGTCTATACGGACTCTGGCACGGCGATGGAGAATGGGGGTATCGACTGGACTGATTCCCTGACAACCCGGCTACACCAACCCATTCACTCCAACCCATTCACTCCAACCGATCCACTCCAATCCATCCACTCCAACCGATCCACTCCAATCCATCCACTCCAGCCCTTCCACTACAACCGATCCACTCCAACCCATCCACTCCAACCCATCCACTCCAACCCATCCACTCAAATCTATCCGCCCAACCCATCCAGTCCTCCCCAGTTCCTCATCGGTGAAAGAATTCATGAATAACTTTAAAGGTTCTCTTTGAACCATTGGTGTTATTGGCATTGTCGAAGTTAAGGTTTTCTTCGCGCCATTGATGGTAATGGCATTGCCTAAGAAACCGCGTAAAATGTCCTCGAACTCCAATAATACATTCATTAAAATTTGGAAATGTCGTGGAAGGAAAGGTAAAAAAACAACAGAACTGTTTTAATTAAACGCAAAGAATTTTGATTTTTAATTAATTATTTTTTAAACATCTAACATTGGTCTCATGACAAAATACGAATATACTTATTGTGTTAGGTATTCGGATATTGTATTAGGTAGCCGGGTATTGTATTAGGTATTCGGGTATTGCATTAGGTATTCGGATATTGTATTAGGCATTCGGATATTGTATTCGGCATTCGGATATTGTAATAGGTTTTCAGATATTGTATTAGGTATTCGGATATTGTATTAGGTATTCGGATATTGTATTAGGTATTCGGATATTGTATTATGTATTCAGAATCGGATAATTATCTGGCACTCAAAGATGGCTGTGAAGCCTATTCGGCGTACACTATTTCACAAGATGGTTGCAAAAAAAATAATTATTTATTTAATTGATTGCATAACTGGGATTGGTTTCATGTGAGAAAAATGTGATTCTGGTAGAAGAGCGGCCGGCGTGTGTTTGATGATGGGTGGATATATCGGGCTTATCGCGTACCTTACACAAACTTTGTATCCCTCAGCGCTGGCAAATATTCATTATGACGTGACGAATAATCACTATGATTTGGCAAACATTCACTATGAGATAGCAAACATTCACTATTATTTCCCAAAAATTCACTATGAGATGGCAAATATTCACTCTTATTTGGCTAATATTCACGATGAGGTGGCAAATACTCACTATTATTTTACTAATATTCACTATGAGGTGGCAAATATTCACTATTATTTCACTAATATTGACGATGAGATGGCAAATATTCACTCTTATTTGGCTAATATTCACGATGAGGTGGCAAATATTCACTATTATTTCACTAATGTGCACGATGAGGTGGCAAACATTCACTATTATTTCACTAATATTCACTATGATGTGGCAAACATTCACTATTATTTCGCTAATATTCACTATGATGTGGCAAACATTCACTATTATTTCACTAATATTCACTATGAGGTGGCAAACATTCACTATTATTTCACTAATATTCACTATGAGGTGGCAAAAATTCACTATTATTTCACTAATATTCACTATGAATTTCGCAAGCTATTTTTTTTTTATACTTTAATGCATTTGTGGTTAAAATCAATAGTCTGTATTTTGTTATCTATGTCATTGTTATCGATGCTATAGTATGCATGCGTTTGACCAGAATCATAACATCCAAAAACTTGACCAGAATCATAACATCCAAAAACTTGACCAGAATCATAACATCCAAAAACTTGACCAGAATCATAACATCCAAAAACTGGACCAGAATCATAACATCCAAAAACTTGACCAGAATCATAACATCCAAAAACTTGACCAGAATCATAACATCCAAAAACTTGACCAGAATCATAACATCCAAAAACTTGACCAGAATCATAACATCCAAAAACTTGACCGGAATCATAACATCCATAAACTTGACCAGTATTGTACATCCATAAACTTGAACAGTATCATAACATCCATTAACATGACCAATATTATAACATCCATAAAATTGACCAGCAACAAAACATCCATAAACTTGACCAGTATTATAAAGTCCATAAACTTGACCAGTATTATAACGTCAATATAGCGCCAATAAGAAATATAGACATTTTAATTTTATTTTTTTTATTTTAAAACTGACCTAGAAGGTGTTTGTTTTGTTTTGTTGTTGTTTTTTTTAAATTTTATTTTATCGGAAAGTAGCTCAACTGTGTCTATTAATCCAAGTGTTAAAACACGGCAGCTAGATTAAGAGTTTCAGCATGTTGTGTGAACGGACCCAAAGCAATAGGGTTTGTCATTGAATGGCGGAAATCTATTAATAGAACATCCGGGCATACAGTCTGGCCAATCTCTCAACAGCAGTTCGGTACTTCTACGTTAATGTGAGGCGGCGTAGTGGGTCTTAACCTACACGAAAACGTGTTTACAACTTTATTCTACGAAAGATTTTTACAAACAAATTGTTAATGTAGAAATACATTGCTAGAAGCTATGTTTTAGGAAATAAAATTGTAACATTACGTAACGCGATGTGACGTTTTTCGGTCTTAGAAATAGCAAACCCTATTCAGGACGGGCGCTGATGTCAAGAAATTATTGTAAAAATCAATCAATGTAATTCTCTAGGTATGTATTGTGTAATGGTGGGTTCAATAATGCGCTAAAAAAATGTCCCGATAGTTGCACTAATATGAGATTCTTAAAAAATACCTTAAGAGAGGTTGGTGCGTTAAAAAATTTATTTTTTTCGTTTTACAGAAATAGTCTCAATTTAAATATGGTGTATAATATATACTGAGAGGGACTCTTTATAAACTGCGTTACTTGGCGGTCTGTTTTGTCAAGTAACTTTAGTAGATTTGAAGTTCACACACTTCCGCCGCCATCGTTTGGGAGGGGCTATAGCTAGTATATGAATAATGGAGGAGGCGATGATGAGGAGTTGGTGATGGGGCAGTGGTTATAGCATAGTGGTGTTGTCGAGATGGTGATGAGAAGCTAGAGAAGGGGAGGCGACGTTTGGAAAGCGGTTATGTTCCTATTTTCTAATTTGCAATGCAAAACTGTTCGGTTCACATCATCAAGTCGTCGAACGTCGTAAAATGTAGGAACAGTGTGAATGTCGTAAATTGTCGCAGCATTATGGACGTCGTACAACGTAGGAACAGTGTGGACGTCGTAAAATGTCGCAACAGTATGGACGTCGTAAAATATGTTGTAGCAGTACGAACGTGTAAAAATGTCGGAACAGTGTACCAAAAGTAGACAACTCATCACAGGACAAACTCACGAGTAAGGCTTAAATCTCTCCATGCCTGACACCACGTAGTTGGCATTCTCCTGTATATCCTTGAGGTCTGTGACCCTGTGCCCTTGTCTGGGGGTATGGATTTTTCTCACAGCTCCGAACCTCGGGTCTATACGGTCGGTAAGGTAGTCTAAGTAATGGCTCATGTCCTAGGAGTTGATAGAGATAGAGATAATTTATTCTAGTACATGTATTTTAATTTATCAAGAAAACTCATTAAAAACATGAATCCGAGGCCATCGTTGGGGCAAACAATTCCCATCTTTTGTCTTTAAAATTACAGACTTTTTTTTTTTTAAATAATCATAAATTTTTTTCTTTTAAAAACTATTTACACACGGTCTTTTTGAAATGAAATTGTATAATACATGTTATATATAATGATCGGAAAGAGTTGGAAATAGTTGGAAATAATATTCGAAATAGCCGGAAATAGTTGTAGATGTTGGGAATGATGGAAATTGTTGTAGATGTTGGAATGATGGAAATAGTTGGAAATGGTTGGAAATAGTTGGGAATGTTGGTAATAGTTGGAAATGGTTGGAAATAGTTCAAAATGGTTGGAAATGTATGAAATCGTTGGATAAGTTGGCACTTTTTTCGCTATATTTCGAGGCAAGTCAATTTCGTCCACCTGTATATCTTTTTTTTTTTTTCGTGGCTAGGGGTGGCAAAAATATTGATCCGCCCCCCAGTTGCCATTAATCCTAGCTACCTTGCAATAATGTGCCATCAAAAGTGTCATACTGAGGCCCTTTGACTTCCATGAGTTTGAGTTCAACAACAGAACGTGTTAATCTTTTTTTTTATTTTTGTGTTGCTACTCAGATAAAACTAATTACCGTGACAATTTCCCAGGACCTAACTGCTTGTCAAATAATAATAAAGAAAATTTAAATGTCAAAACTACCAAGTTCCAAGAGTAAGACGTTAGTCGAAACAATATTCACCTTAAAATGCTTTGGGTTGTAGACGACCCTTTTGGCCGGGAAGAAGACGTCGCCGTTGACGTAAAAATTGGCAGCCCGACCTCTTGACATGTCATTCAAATATTTGACATCGCCGTGGTCACTATGGTCACTGGAATTGTTCAGTTCATGGTGGTTCATTTCTGCACTCTTGTTCGAGTCGGAGTAGCGGCCCCTTGGTTTCGGTTCGCTCTCCATTTTCGGAGAGTAGACCCAACACTGTTAGTTAAAACTGCACTTGGAGTGTGGTTCGTGATTAGGTCTCTTGTATGGAAGACATCACCAATTTAGCGTCGTGGAATATCTTTGACATAAGAGAAGTTACAAAATATGTAAGAATAATACACAGACAATAAGATAATCAACATATTTTATAATAGCTAAACTTTAATCTGTCACACCGTGTGTCACAACACAATGTTCAAAATAGCACAAAAATGGTACGGAACAGTGGCCTTTAGTAATTTAATATGCAAACGGTGTAAATGTGTGTCACGTGGCATTAGAGCAGCGGTTCTCAGCCTGTGGGCCGCAACCCCTTTGGGGGGTTGAACGACCCTTTCTCAGGGGTCGCCTAAGACCTTTGGAAAACACATGCACTGTACAGTTATGAAGTAGCAACAACAATAATTTTGTGGTTGGGGGTCGCCACATCTGAATGAACTGTGTTAAGGGGTCGTGGCACTAGGATTAGAGAGTTTCGTTTGCAGTTTGAAAAAAAAATAATTAAAAATTGTTTGTGTGCCATGGTTGTTCAATGATGATAACTTATTCAATTTTAACTCTCCGAAATCATTATATATGGGAGAAATCCTAGAAGTAAATTGTATGGAAGAACAAGACTTTGTGCTGTGAGAGGGTAGGGCAAGTGAGAATGTGCATTAGGGTAGGGAGCGAGAGAAAGCAGGTTTGGGAAGGTAAAAGTGGGGGAGGTACGGATTGGGTGGGGATTTAAAAAAACGAATGAATAAAAATAAGAACTATCTCCGTAGCCACAAAATCACCATATTCACCCTGCGCTCTCCTCATCGCCCCATCTCATAGTGGTCTTACTTAACACCCAATTTAATATGTTTTCATAGATGTTAATAATTCTAAGCCAACTTTATTGATATTACTTCATATGTTTTAGCAGCAAATTTAAAGAAAAATAAAGGCGATGGAGATGAGATGTTTCAGAGGCATTCTTGGCATCTGCTATAGAGACCATATCACCAATGAACAAGTGAAAGAAAGGATTCGTCAAGCAACTGGGCAGTATGGAATGGTATGGCCACGTGACAAAAAAAAAAAACAAGGGCTCGCCAAAGAAAACATGCAGGGCACAACGAGATGAGGGGGGAGAAGAGGAAGACAGAGAAAAAGATGGGAAGATAACATCAAAGAGTGGACGGGACTAAAACTAGGCGATGCTGTGCGAAGTGCAGAAGACAGAGAAGAGTGGAGAAGGATGGTCTCTCACAAAAACAAAGATCAGCAGAACGGAATGAAAATAGCCGGAAGTCGATAATAAAACCAAACAGGAGAAGACAATACAGCTCTGTCAAATTATTATTGTTACATCTGAGCAGTCTTTGTTCGGTTCGATTTCTTTCCCCTGCCCCCTCCCCCGGGGGGCGCTTCTATGCAAGATTAAAGTAGACAAGTTATTGACATCCAATCAAAAGACCAAATATCGTATATTTAAAAAAAAATTTAAATTGAATTTTAAACCCGCAGTGCGGGTGGTGAGAGAGTCTTCTTTCAAAGAGGGGAGGGGGGCGTGTTGATCCTCGGAAACGGTTTGTGGAAAGAACGAAGCTAGAATGATATTACTGCTATAACGTACGTCCGCTGTAAGCCTCTACCATAGTGAGAAGAGATTATCTTCTGTGCACATCAATGTAGGTAAGAGGCCGTCCATAAAGTACATCAAGCTATTTTTGAAGAGAGACCCCCCACCCCCCCCCCCTCGGGGGGTCACCATCTGTCAAAAATTTCAGATACCCCCGCCAAAAAAAAAAAAAAAAGGATGCCACGTTTTCGAAATAACATATTGTTAAATTTAAACAATTAGTTAAAGGTTAATCTAAATCAACTTTTAAACTATACTAATGTATAAAATTGAAATATTCTGTAAGGTCTCCTCTATCACAACACAATGCTTAACATCACGATCAATATAAGGTTTTATATTTATGATAAAAAGATATAAAATGTATGACTCACACAATATCTTTACCCCCCCCCCTTTTTTTTTGTCACAAACTGTCATACTTTCTTATACCCCCACCCCCTCCGGAGCGTGACGTACTTTATGGGAGGATTGTCAAGAATACACTATAAGAATAAGCGACTGTCATCATGTCACGATGTGTTCAACAGACGCTCAAAATGAGATCCCCTGACAGCTGCACAAAACACATGGTAAATTTGTGCTCAGTTCATAGTGCGCAAAATATAATTCGTATTTGCTGCACTAAATGAGATTCTTAAAAACACGATGAGTTTGTTTTTCCCTATTACGGAAATTGAATCAGTTTAAATCTGATTAAATAAACCTGCCGATATGTAAGTTCTGTGTAATCTTTAATTTGTAAGTATAATCATCATAAATTTAAAAAAAATTATATTTTAAGTATTTATCTGAATATGACAGTTAGGGTCATGGATTGTAACTGTATAAAGGGAGGTTACATCCTTTGTAACTAACACCCTTAATTTCGTAAATTACGACATGTTCAGGGGGGGAGGGTAAAAAATTTGTTATTTAAAATTTTCTTATTTTGAAAAAAAATAAATCACTATTTAATTAATTTTTAAAAAAAAATTAATTTGAGGTCGAAATTGCCTCAGGTGTTATAGATACTACGAAACTCAATATCTCACATCTTTTGCGCATATCCAAAAATGACGCCAAAAGCTGTTGTGGCCATTTTACATTTGGCGCGGGGATGACTTCGTTGTTTATAAAACAGAATGTCAAAGAGAAATCCAACGGTCACGAAGAGCAGACGAGACTGTTATAGCCCCAGGATCGGCATCGTTAAGCCACTTGAGGAGGGGGGCAAATAAACCAGAAGCTACCACATCGTCTCGCAAAGTAAACGTACGTGTGTTCGGATTGCTAACAACACTTTTAAAGTAACACATTAGATTTAAGTTACGTAATACTAAATAGGGACGTCATTTTGGGTAGGGCATTTGCCCCCCCCCCCCGCCCCTGAATTTGCAGGTTATATTTAAAGTGCTATGTACTGTGGCGTCTCCAGTAATAAACAACTTAGCAAACCGACCAAGTTTTGGTTTTGCTACCCCCCCCCCCACCCGAAAGTAACTGAAATTACGCCCCTGATACTAAGTGCTTAATTCTTGAATTAAATTTAAATTATTAAACCCTTCTAAAACATGAGTTAGGGGTTTGAAAGGTGCTCGGCTGCATTACTTACAATAGCAGTGCGTTGTCTGACAGGATCTGATTCTAGTTATAAGAATGGCAGTGCGTTGTCTGACAAACTCTGATTCCAAGTCTAACATTGACAGTGCGTTGTCTGACAAGCTCTGATTCTAGTTATAACAATGGCAGTGCGTTGTCCGACAGGATCTGATTCTAGTTATAACAATAGCAGTGCGTTGTCTGACTGGCTCTTATTCTAGCGATAACACTAGTAACGTGTGTTATTCCAGGCCTAACACTGACAGTGTGTTGTCTGGTATCGATTTCCTCTCTGTGACTGTAAAATAATATTAATTACCAGCACAGCGGATATTGGCAAGTCCTCTGGTAAAAAACACAAGAACGGCTAAAAATTGTTGTTTTTTTTTGGCCTGTTCTCTGAACATTTGAGCTACAAGAATCACAACTAAACGAATCAAATGAATAGGTTAAATTAAGCGGCTCACTTTGTCTCACGTGATCTTTACATTTGTAATAAAGACGTTCTTTTTAAATCATTTATATTAACTTCCTTTTTTTTCGTGGGTGGGTGGCTACCTGGCTGGGTGGGTGTTAGGCAGAATTTTCGGACGGCTAACTAACTGACCCACTTCTCGTCAAGCTTTCGTGCTGAAACTTATCTCATAGAGTCGTTGCCGAAGAAAAAAACATTCTTTCAAATTTTCAGCACCACCATCTAATCCCCCCTCTCCCACCGAAAGGGGGAAAAAAATAAGTCATTTCCTGTTTTTCAAAGTGAAGATGAAAGAAATATGATGCCACTAATTTTACGCAGTAAAATTCCCGATAACTGCGCTAAGTGAGTATCTTTTTAAAAAGAAATTAAAAATCGCATGTGTATTTGGTGCGTAAGATGTTCATTTTTTTTCCTGAAATAGTTGGTGTAATAAATATGCGGCGTAAACGCGGGTGGGGCGTTTGAATATTACCGTAATATAATTATGGAATAGTTTGCCTCAATCTTTGAGGGTTATTGAAAAAGAATAAAAAAATAATTTAAGAAACACTTAAAAGACTTTTTTGTTTAAATAGACTTAAGAAAACCAGAGCGCCGTGAGCATGCTAAAGTAGCGTGGGTACCAGCGCTATAGAAGTATCCAATCAATCAATCAATATAAAATAAAAAATGTTTTGTTAAATGCATATAAAGGATTTATAGGGAAAACTTTGTTTAACGGATTGTTTAATTAGGGCTTCAATCAATCGAATTTTGCCATGGTATAATATATATATATATGGATGGACAGACAGACAGACTGACAGATAGACAGACAGACGGATGGATGGGTGGGTGGGTGAGTGGGTGGATGTATGGAGGGTAAGATGGAAGAGAACAAGGTATGTTACAATAAATATAACAGAAGAGAACATGAAATGTTACAACAAATATAACAAAAGAGAACAATGTGTGTTACAATAAATATAACAGAAGAGAACATGGAATGTAACAACAAATATAACATAAGAGAACAAGGTGTGTTACAATAAATATAACAGAAGAGAACATGGAATGTGACAACAAATATAACATAAGAGAACATGGAATGTGACAACAAATATAACAGAAGAGAACATGGAATGTTACAACAATATATAACATAAGAGAACATGGAATGTAACAACAAATATAACATAAGAGAACAAGGTGTGTTACAATAAATATAACAGAAGAGAACATGGAATGTAACAACAAATATAACATAAGAGAACAAGGTGTGTGACAACAAATATAACAGAAGATAACATGGAATGATACAACAAATATAACAGAAGAGAACATGGAATGTTACAATAAATATAACAGAAGAGAACAAGGTGTATTACAATAAATATAACAGAAGAGAACAAGGAATGTAATAACAAATATAACATAAGAGAACAAGGAATGTTACAATAAATATAACAGAAGAGAACATGGAATGTAATAACAAATATAACATAAGAGAACAAGGAATGTTACAATAAATATAACAGAAGAGAACATGGAATGTTACAATAAATATAACAGAAGAGAACAAGGAATGTTACAATAAATATAACAGAAGAGATCAGGGAATATTACAACAAATATAAGAGAAGAGAATTGGGAATGTTACAACATATATAACAGAAGAGAACAGGGAATATTACAACAAATATAACAGAAGAGAACATGGAATGTTAAAACATATATAACAGAAGAGAACAAGGTGTGTTACAATAAATATAACAGAAGAGAACAGGGAATGTTACAACAAATATAACAGAAGAGAACAGGGAATGTTACAACAAATATAACAGAAAAGAACAGGGAATGTTACAACAAATATAACAGAAGAGAACAGGGAATGTTACAACAAATATAACAGAGCACAACTTCTGCATAAAAGTGGGGTGGGGGCAGAAGGAAATAATAGGTAGGACGGTTGAGATTTATAATTTTGAATTGAAACATCTTCGCACACATGACAGCATGAACTGACACAGCACACAACACATGACAGCATCAACTGACACAGCACACAACACATGACAGCATCAACTGACACAGCACACAACACATCACAACATGAATCAAAGACATCACTCGCACATGACAACATGAGTTAAAGATAGCACTACATGCATGACAACATAAATAAAAGACAGCACTACATGCATGACAACATAAATGAAAGACAGCACTACATGCATGACAACATAAATGAAAGACAGCACTACACACGTGGCAAAATGAAACGAAACACACACACACGACACCATGATTTAAAGACAGCCCCTCGCTCATGACAACATGAATTACAGACAGCACTTCACACATGACAACATGAATTAAAGACAGTACAACACACATGCCAACGAGGATGAAAGACATCACTACACACGGGACAACATGAGCTGACATAGGACAACACACATGACAACGCCGATCAAAGACAACACTACACACATGACACCATGAACGAAACACATCACGACACACATGACAACATGAACTGGCACAACACTCTTGACAGCGTGGATCAAAGACGGCGCTACACACGTGGCAACCTGAACTGACACGACACACTTGACAACGCGGATCAAAGACGGCACTACACACGTAACAACATGAACCGACACATCGCTATACACCAGACACATCAAAACACACCATTCATTAGACCTACAGTCTTACACACCTGAAAACATGAATAACTTCTACTATCGTATGCATCCAACATTGGAAACTAACGTTGCTGGACAAGAGCTACCGCCTTTCTTTACTTCTTGTCTTCAGTAAATGTGCACAGAAATGAAAGCAATATATTTATTAGCGTGAAACAGTCCATTTAAAAAAATAAAAATAATGATTTTTACCTCTGGAATTAACGCTCGATCACCAGGCAGAAGTTATCCATTCTCGGCTGTCCTGTCAACTGTAAACATTACCGGAACCAACGCATAGAGACTAAGTTTTTGTTGACCTACTCTGTCCCACCTAAGTGACGCCGTGCCCCCATTGTTGCCTGTCCCTGGTTACCGCTGACACCCCCCCCACCCCCAATCTGGAAGTCGCTAACAGGAATGTCACACAGTGATCTGGGGTGGGCACACAGTTTCATAGCACACCGCGTTAACAGCCGCTTTAAGGGCCCATATCAATATTATGGGCGAACCGGTGGAGTTTTCCATTTTGGTAACAATGGCATTATCTTGTGTGTGTGTTGCTGTTTTGTTTTTTTGTGGTAAGGTTTATCCTAGCTATTAAATTGCCTTCACTCTTACAATTAACAGCACTCATTCCTATTTCTCAAATTCTGGAATGCAATTTATCAATCTAGTAACACCACGTGACCATAGTAATAAATATTTTGGTCAAACAAGTCAAATTTTATTTTTTCTTGAACCTTCGGCAACCTTTATTTTGAGTGAGGTTTCAAACAGGAACGTCATTTTAGGTAGGGCAGGGGGGGATTAGCCCCCCCCCCCCAGAATTTGCAGGTTTTTATTTAAATTGCTATGTATTGTGGTGTCTCCAGCAATAAACAACTCAAAAAGTCGGCCAAGCTTCCCCCCCCCCCCCCCACCAAATTTAAAAAAAAGAACAAACTGAACTAAATGAATTTTCTGGTGCCACAATGTAATTACTTTATTTATTTAAAAAAAACTCTCTCAACACCACTCTCTTGACAAAATATGGAAATGAGTAGTAAAACAAAGTACCCGGTAGCAGAAATTATTTTGCTGCCTTCTCAAATACTACTTTTCAGCTAAGTGCTATTTTTACATTTAATGCTGTTTTTTCTGTTGTTTATCCGTTGGCGAAGGCTTTCTGTCGACACGTTCGTTGTTCATTTGCGTTCCCTCTTTTTTTCAGGTTTTCCCATATTTTGTTTAACTCATTTCCTTTTTTTTTTTTTTTTTTGTGCTTACCTGATTGCAGTTTTCCTCCCCCTCCCCTATTACTCTCTCGGTAAGCTCTCATATTCAGACCACTTCTTCTTTTCTTCAGCATAAATAATCGACCGCTATTGATTGAACGTGGTCAAAGAAGATTGTTTGCGGACGACACCTCTTTGCGTGTTTGTGATCGTTCTGTCCGAACCATCCTTCCACTCTTACGCAAAAGGCGTTGGTAGCATCATCCCGTGGTCAGATCACCCACAAGATAACAGGTGTGCTTAGTTTCTACACGATGGAAGAGTCCCAGAGAATATCCAACCCTTCCACTTCAATGATATAATATTAATACACGCATCACTGGCTCGGACATAATGAGGCCGAGCCTAGCTCTAGGCTTAACTTAAGTGCATCGCTACACTTTTATCGTAATGAACTAAATTCTTTTTTTTTTTTTTTTTTTTCATGTCTAAATCTGTAGTATAGGTTTGCCTGAATTAAAGAAGCCATTTAATTTGGATTCCATAAACAGAGTTTTTAATAGTATTAATTAAAGAAATAGTGAAACAGGGCGTATGGAAGCTTGGCGTATAAAGACGCGGGGAATTGAAGAAGGAACGTGTCATCCGAGAGCCTCTTGCCTTGTGGTATTAATAGCATGTCTACTGTTTTGTAGGGACGCTCTTATTATTTAATTATTTATATTGTTTGTTTTTTTAAAATTATTATTACCGCTTATATTAAAAACGGCCAATTTGAAAATATTGGAACAATCTAAATTGTAACGGCTTAAAAGTAAAACAACAATTTCGATATTTTTGTTTTAATCGCTACATCCAACTCTCAGCACCTCATCAGATAAACCTCCCTTTCAAATAGTTATTTCCACCCCACCCCCCTCAATATTCATACGTTTCTTCAATGGCAATGTGTCTAACACAGTGGTCGGCAAACTCAGTCAAAAACAGCCAAAAATCAACAGCAGGGTGATTAAAAAATTTTTTAGAAGCCAAATTTCTTTTCAAGAACCTGGCAAGAACCATTTTTTTTTCAGAGTCCAAACCGATTTGTGGCCGAGCCGCACTCAGGTCGCTTAAGGGACCGAAAGCCGAACACTGGTCTATATCAATCATTCGTTCCCAAACATCTTCCAAACATCATTTCTACTTTTTCCCCTCTCTTTTCAAATCCCCTGCTATATTCCTCTCATCAATTCGGCTACTCCTGTGTGATTACTCTCCTCCCTTCTCTCCCAACATTTCTCCTGCTCCAGCCAACCTCTCATGAACATATCTTGTTTCACCCCCCCCCCCTTCTCTGTCTTCCTCTCACCCTTTCGGCTATTACTGTCTGATAACTCTCCTCCCAACATTTCTCCTACTCCAGACAACCTCCCATGAACATCTCTCTTCTATACCTCAGATCTCTTACCCACCACTCTCATTCCTTATAATCCCCCCCCCCTTAGAGTGGGCGAAGAGGGTAGGCAGCCCCGGAGGGTAATTTTCGGGGGTTTATTTTTAACATATGTGTGCTAAAGGGCGCAATTTTTCTGAGTCGTCCCGGGCGGGAATTTAGTCATCTCATCTACATAATTTGTTAAAGTAATGCTTATTTAACCAACTAAAATATACATTTTTTAAAAAAATAATAATAATACATTTTTTAAAAGGCACTCACTGACAAAAAATCCGATAGATAATCCAAGTCCAAGGGTGGTGATTACTGAAACAGCAGTTTTAGAAAACTTTATTAACGTTCTTGGCAAGCTATTCGCAGATTTTGGGAGTCTCTCAGATTGTATCTTTCAGCCCTATAAGCTGGCTATATCAAATGATTAAATAACCGACTTCGGTGAATATCCTGTTATTAACTTGCTAATAATGACGCCATTATGAATCCATTGAATGATGTCATTACAACTCTATAGCAGACGTCAGCCCCGGTTTTGGGTAATACACAAGATTTGAGCTTAGAGCGTCATACGCACAGATCCACGCTAGCCGGTAACCACAACAGAGATACACACGGGACTCCGGCGTTGGGCTCAGTGTACACAAAAATATGATAGGGACAATCTAGGTTTAAATCCATATCACATATCTCAGCTCCCCCCCCCCACCCCCAATACCTTACATTAAAATAGTATATATCAAAAGTTATCACTGGACAGGTTAAGAGGGTAAATACAACTCTGTCCTACTAGTCCTAGTGATCACCCGTGCTGTTCAATCATAGAATCAACGTTCTTTATCGTCCCTCTACCTTTATTTTTACGATATCTTCTTTTTTTTTCCCTTTCTAGTTTATGTATGCGAGAGCGTATGAAGAAAAAAAAGCCGGGGTGGGTGGGGGGTGGTTTCCTACGGTCCCCACCACGATGGCACTTGTTTTGGGGGATGCATTTTTGCGTCCACTTCATATCATTTTTTTTTTTAATGTGTATTCGCTCTGCACTGTAGTTTTCTTTAATCATAGTTGGTCAAAATCATGGAATGCCCTGGGCTTCACAAGCTCTACCTTCCCCACCACTGGGCGAGGCTACTTTTAAAGTGTTGTATTTGTATGTAGATTAATGCAACGCCTTGAGATGAACGACAACTAGTTTGTATTTATTTATTTTTTTGGGTGCAAAAATCGGCTCGTTTCAAAAATTGATTGACACACAAAGTAGCATGACTTATTTCTGAGACCGACGCTATAATTAAGATTGAGTATCACCAGCTGTGATATTTCACTTTGGTTCATTAAACCGCGGAATATTCACAAATCTATCACCTGCTGATAACGATATAAGGAGAGTCTTTTAAAATTAATTCCAATTATTCAAACATAAGTTTAAAAATAAGATCCTTCACACACGTCGTGTTTTTGATTGAGCACTTCTGTGACTATGCCTATAATAAATTGATCAATTTGAGTGAGCACTTCTGTGACTATGTTTATAATAAATTGATCAATTTTAGTGAGTACTTCTGTGACTATGTTTATAATAAATTGATCAATTTGAGTGAGTACTTCTGTGACTATGTCTATAATAAATTGCTCAATTTGAGTGAGTACTTCTGTGACTATGCCTACATTAATAAACCGATCAATTTGACTGCGTACTTTTGTGACTATGTCTATAATAAATTGATCAATTTTAGTGAGTACTTCTGTGACTATGTTTAAAATAAATTGATCAATTTGAGTGAGTACTTCTGTGACTATGTCTATAATAAATTGATCAATTTGAGTGAGTACTTCTGTGACTATGTCTATAATAAATTGATCAATTTGAGTGAGTACTTCTGTGACTATGTTTATAATAAATTGATCAATTTGAGTGAGTACTTCTGTGACTATGTCTATAATAAATTGATCAATTTGAGTGAGTACTTTTGTGACTATGTCTATAATAAATTGATCAATTTTAGTGAGTACTTCTGTGACTATGTTTAAAATAAATTGATCAATTTGAGTGAGTACTTCTGTGACTATGTCTATAATAAATTGATCAATTTGAGTGAGTACTTCTGTGACTATGTCTATAATAAATTGATCAATTTGAGTGAGTACTTCTGTGACTATGTTTATAATAAATTGATCAATTTGAGTGAGTACTTCTGTGACTATGTCTATAATAAATTGATCAATTTGAGTGAGTACTTCTGTGACTATGCCTATAATAAATTGATCAATTTGAGTGAGTACTTCTGTGACTATGCCTATATTAATAAACCGATCAATTTGAGTGCGTACTTTTGTAACTATGTCTATAATAAATTGATCAATTTGAGTGAGTACTTCTGTGACTATGCCTATAATAAATTGATCAATTTGAATGAGTACTTCTGTGACTATGCCTATAATAAATTGATCAATTTGAGTGAGTACTTCTGTGACTATGCCTATAATAAATTGATCAATTTGAGTGAGTACTTCTGTGACTATGCCTATATTAATAAACCGATCAATTTGAGTGCGTACTTTTGTAACTATGTCTATAATAAATTGATCAATTTGAGTGAGTACTTCTGTGACTATGCCTATATTAATAAACCGATCAATTTGAGTGCGTACTTTTGTAACTATGTCTATAAATTAATCAAGATTTTTTTCTCTTGTTTTTTTTTTTCCGGTCTGGAATGTTTAGACTTGGATCTGTTTAAATAGACATTCTTTGTTCTTGCCTTCACACTCCCCACCCACCCACCTCCGCAGGGGGTCTCTTTTCCATACGTACAGACTAATGCTACTGATAGGTGTGTAAATCAATAAAAACTCTAAGGGCGCTGATCTATACACTAAAAAGAGGTCACCTGACAGACGCTACGCTACTATACATGAACTTGTTACACACTATGAATGGAAATGATCAACCTGTGGTAGGGTTTTTTTTTTTTTTTTTGCTAATCAAACCAGTTGCTTGTTGATTTGAGAAAAACAATGCAAGAGATTTTGCAAGGTGTTGATGAAATCAAACGACAAATAAATCAAGTCGATAGCTGGTGATAATGAAATGATTTGGCAGTTGTGTCCGTTTGGAGTAATTGGAGGTAGGGGTGGGTGGGGGGAGAAGGGGAATTGGATATAAAGGAGAGAGATGAATGGTTAATTGGATATAAAGGAGAGAGATGAATGGTTAGTTGGATATAAAGGAGAGAGATGAATGGTTAATTGGATATAAAGGAGAGAGATGAATGGTTAATTGGATATAAAGGAGAGAGATTGTTTTACTAGGTGGTGAGGGTTTTAGTAGAAGGAGCCTGGGGTAAGTTGGGTGGGGGGAGCAGTTCTAAGAGTTAATGAAAAACAAGAACCAGCATTTGCGAGGCAGACTCAAAACCGACAGGTAGATGGTAATGTAGCTTGTGCAGACGAACCATCTCAACTAACTTCCCCACTATATCAGTTACCAACAACATGGGCAGACGAGCCATCTCAACTAACTTCCCCACTATATCAGTTACCAACAACATGGGCAGACGAGCCATCTCAACTAACTTCCCCACTATGTCAGTTACCAACAACCCTAACACTCAACAAACCAAGAAGATCCTCTGGCAAAAGATGTAATTTCACAGAAACTGTGGGCCCTACCTCTGAAAAAACTAGCTTTATAGAGTCTTTAACATCAGTCGAAAGAGATGAACAGCGTTACTGGTCGTAGGAACAAGGACCACCCTGGAAGAGATTAACAGCGGGTATTGGTCGTAGGAACAGGGACCACCCTGGAAGAGATGAACAGCGGTACTGGTCGTAGGAACAGGGACCACCCTGGAAGAGATGAACAGCGGTACTGGTCGTAGGAACAGGGACCACCCTGGAAGAGATGAACAGCAGTACTGGTCGTAGGAACAGGGACCACCCTGGAAGAGATGAACAGCGGTACTGGTTGTAGGAACAGGGACCACCCTGGAAGAGATGAACAGCGGAACTGGCCATAGGAACAGGGACCACCCTGGAAGAGATGAACAGCGGTACTGGTCGTTGGAACAGGGACCATCCTGGAAGAGATGAACAGCGTTACTGGCCATAGGAACAGAAGCCACCCTGGAAGAGATGAACAGCAGTACTGGCCGTAGGAACAGATGCCACCCTGGAAGAGATGAACAGCGGTACTGGCCGTAGGAACAGAGGCCACCCTGATCCAATAACAGCCGAGGATCACTGAAGCCTGAAAGAAGATGAACCTAACAGTCTAACAAACAGTGCAGCACAAAAACTGATGGCAACGGGGTCAACAGTCATGTGCAGCACACAAACTGATGGCAACGGGGTCAACAGTCATGTGCAGCACACAAACTGATGGCAACGGGGTCAACAGTCATGTGCAGCACACAAACTGATGGCAACGGGGATCAACAATCATGCAGCTTAGACTAATCTTGCATTTAGAAGGAAGATGAATATTTTACCACCAATGAAAAAAAAAATATCCATGCTTCCAGACACTCAGTAGGATAATTTTAATAACAAAAATGTATCAAACAAGACAGGCCGCCTCTTCAAACGACACATTATATTTTACACAGATTCTATTTTACAGAGGTGCACACACAAAATGAGCAGGTCATCTAATTTTTCTGTACTTCACCGTAAGCAACACACAAAGTAACCCACAACCGAAATTAATACATTTAACTTCATTTCTATGAATACAGGATGGCGTTTTCAACAAAAACATATCAGCTTCATCATTGAAAGATCATAAATATTTCATCATACATTGCCATCATTCATCAAACACACATTCCACACCCCCGAGCCCTTTAAGTCAAAACCTTGTACACAGATTGTCCAAAGTTATGTACACAAATTAAAAACTAAGCATATACAATAACATAAAAAAGCTGTGTACAATAATTAGAAACTATGTACAAAAATGAATTCATGTGTACATGTCCTAATGGCAACCTTTGCCAAGCCAATAGTTGGAATCTTTTAATGCGTACAAAATATATCATAATATTCAAGATGGCAGGATGTATGAAGACAGTACCAAGTGATAACTAGTAAACACCATACAACTCATTGAGTGTTCCCTTGTACAATGATAAAACATAGCTTAACATAAGAAGCAATCTACAATTTGTAGTTCACCATTTCTTCTTTTCTAATTCTTGTAAAACAAAGTTTTCAATCCATTTATTCAAACCATTTCAAAAATATACATTTTGAATGACAACACATGTTTTTGTACAAGAATACAGTTAAATCATAGGCAAGGCATGTATTTGTGTAAGTTAAATCACATACTTGGCATGTATTTGTGCAAGTATAACATCAAACTCTATACTTTGCATTATTTGTACAACTATAATGTCAAATCATATACTTGCCATGTATTTGTACAAGTATAACGTTAAACCCTATAACTGCCATGTATATGTACAAGTATGACGTTAAACCCTATAACCGCCATGTATATTTACAAGTATGACGTTAAGTCATAAACAAGACATGTTTTTCTACAAGTATAGTCATGAATCATACACTTGCCTCATATCTTTACATGTTAAACCCTTTACTAGGCATGTATTTAGTTGTACAGTACAAGTATAATGTTAAACCCTTTACTAGGCATGTATTTAGTTGTACAGTACAAGTATAATGTTAAACTCTTTACTAGGCATGTATTTAGTTGTACAGTACAAGTATAATGTTAAAACAATTTACTAGGCATGTATTTAGTTGTACAGTACAAGTATAGTGTTCAACCCTATACTTATTACTAGGCATATATTTAGTTGTACAGTACAAGTATAATGTTCAACCCTACACTATGCATATATTTAGTTGTAAAGTACAAGTATAATGTTCAACCCTATTCTAGGCATATATTTAGTTGTACAGTACAAGTATAATGTTAAAACCTATACTAGGCATATATTTGGTTGTACAGTACAATTATAATGTTAAAACCTATATTAGGCATATATTTGGTTGTACAGTACAAGTATAATGGTAAACACTTTATTAGGCATGTATTTAGTTGTACAGTACAAGTATAATTTTAAACCCTATACTTGGCATGTATTTGTACATCATCAGTGGTGCTACAGCCCATGTTAGTCCCTGGCTTGCTCCTCCACATCTTTCCATTCGGAACGATCCATGGCTTTCTGCCTCTATACTTGGATTGTATTTCTATACTTGGATTGTATTTCTACAAGTATAATGTTAAAATGGAACATAGCACCCTTGCATTCTACTATTTCCAAAACAAACTCTTATATGTTTTTTAGCTTACAGATTTCACAGAGCTTTCCAACATATGTGTGTGATGACATTGTTTTCCTGTGCTGGTAATAATTGATGGACTGCATTCAAGTTGTGTCAATGAAATATAAGAACAAAGTATGCTAAATTTGAATTTATAGACAGGTCAAAAGATTTTGACGTTACGGCTTAGAGCCTTCATCAAATAAAACAAGACAAAAAGAAGTATAACAAGTATCAGATCACAGTAAAAAAAAAAACTTGAGAGGTTTCCTTTTGTTGCCGGAAGTAGGATTACAGGAAGTAAAAAGAATATAAATATTGGTACTGTGTAAAATAAGGTAGAGAATCTTAACGGACCAATGTCCTGTCTATGAATTCAAGTTTAGCATACTTTGTTCTTGTATTTCTGAGCTGAAGGGGCAGTTGGTGCACTAGATGTGCTGTGCGGATTTTTAAAATAGTGTTACCCGATAGTAGTGCAGCTATTGGTAGCAATGGCTTGGTTCTTGGGTATCTCGGCAGCCAGTTCATTTACATTAACACGTCATTGTCTGTGGGGTGAATGAACGTGGCTTGAAGCTGTAGAGATGAACTCGGCTTTGTGAACTCGGCTTTGTGAACTCGGCTTTGTGAACTCAGCTTTGTGAACTCGGCTTGTACTGGGAGTTAAGGAATTTCATCCATTTTACTCTCTCTCTCCTGGGATGGTATCCATCTGGATAAAACCACCTCCTGGAAAAAAAAATAGCATTTAAAAAAGAACAGTCATTTGATTAATTATTTTGATCAATGGCATATAACAATAATAACATGCAATAGAGCCACTCCAACTTGGGGTATCACTAAGCCAACGCTTCTCAACCTGTGGGTCGCACGACCCTTTCACAGGGGTCGCCCAAGACCACTTGAAAAACATACACTTTACAGTTATGAAGAAGCAATGAAAATAATTGTGTGCTTGGGGGGTCGCCACAAAATGAGGAACTGTATTTAAGTGTCGCGGCATTAGGAAGGTTGAGAACCACTGCACCAAGCCATCAGCTTAAGGGCAAATCAGCCAGTGGTTGAGTTACTGTCATGTTTATAATCCCTACCTTGACTTGAAACTTGGAAATGCAAGAAGGTGATTGAGTGTCCTCTTTGCTGAGGCTGGCAGGCCAAATAACGTAGCACATCATTAAATTCTGAAACAAAGAACACAGAGGATAGATTCTTTAAACGTGACCATGTCAAACAACTTGTAAAACAAAAAGTATTTGTGTTTTTATTTATATAATAACGGTCATGGTCAGGTCATGGTCAGGTCATGGTCAGGCCATGTGTAGGTTCCACAAGTAAATCCAAAAGGTGATTATTGGGAAAAAAAATGTAACACTAAAATATTATTTAATACATCGTCCTGTTATCTACTCAGTGTTTTGAATGAGTTGAGTGATGTCAGGAAAAGGAGGCTCCCCATGTTTAGTTACAAGAGGTGCGAACCTTCGCCACTTGTTCCGTGATGCGGTTGACACCCGCCAGGTGGATCCAGCTGGCCTGCCTCTGGTCAAAGTTAAATCCATCGCTCCTGGTGCACGGGAGAACACTTTTCTCTTTCACCGAGCTCACGATGACAGAATAACTGCCGTGAAAGAATGGAGGTCCTTCCTTGTAGAGAACTGAAGAATACAAAGCTTTTGAAATGCATTGAATGACATGGGCATTTTTAAAGACTTTATTTTTATAACTCAGCTAAGCTAAGCTAAGGCAACCACCTACAATACAATATAACCACCTACAATACAAGGCAACCACCTACAATACAAGGCAACCACCTACAATACAAGGGGATCGGAGAGCTTTGCAGTAGATGTTTTCAGCTGCAGCCTATTAGTATTAATAGAGGTTTTTAAATGGTGCCAAAAGCTACAGAATACAAATTTTGTCGGAAAGAATTTTGAAATTAGGTTCAAAACACGAAATAAAATGTGAAAGGTGTCTACTATGGTGTATACACTGTTTCTTATGTGGCATACATTTTTGGGGACACACCATGTACCAGGGGTGGGCAACATTTTGTGCAGGGGAGCCACATAGAAGTTAATACTTTTTGGTGGGTGAAATAATAGCTTTCTAGGAATCTTAGAGCTACAGCGCCGAGATCAGACGCCCATCTTGTACCCGGGGCTCTCACAAAGTTGGTGGAATTACAGGATGCTTTTCTTTTGTGACGGAGATTTAAAAAATTATTTTATTAATGAAGTAGATTTTAAAAATTATTTTATTAATGAAGTAGATTTTAAAATTTTTTTTATTAATGAAGTAGATTTGAAAAATAATTTTATTAATGAAGTAGATTTTAAAAAATAATTTTATTAATGAAGTAGTTTTAAAAAATTATTTTATTAATGAAGTAGTTTTAAAAAATTATTTTATTAATGAAGTAGTTTTAAAAAATTAATAGTTTAGATAAAAATAAGAAAACACCAATACTACATTGTAACAACTAAAAAGAAATGGTAGTTCAATCCTGTCACGGCATTTTACAAATAATTCCAAAAAAATCCCTTGCTCAGCCGTACTTTCATTCAAATGCTCCAGGGACAGCAAAGCCTCAGTTCCTGTTTTAGGTTTCTCTGCAAGTCATCAGCTTTGTGGTTAAATTCGATTTCACCCAAATTGATTTCAAAATTGTTAGGCTTAGTCTAAAAATGTTGTCCTTTCAAAACAACCACCAATCTCCCATTGAAAAAAATTAAATTATTTTGATGTAAAGTCAATGTTAAGGCCCTGACACTTAAAGTTATTAAAAAGTCAATTTTTATTAGGTAAAAAAAATAAAAAGCTGGGTTACACTTCAAAAATTGGGGGGGGGGGGGGGGGGGGGGGTGTGTCTTGGCAGCGCTTTGGCGCTTGCATGTGCTGATGAATAGAACTTGGAAGGACCATGCTACTTAATGTGGCATTTAATTCAAGGGCTTGTGAAATCCTTGGACTTGTTGGCACCGCCAGATTTTTTTCAAAGAATTAAGGATCTATTTTTTAAATACACCATTAAAGATGGGCTTGGAAAATTCAATACGACTTCAGTTTGACAATTAGCTAGTTAAACAAATTTACACTGTAATTTTCAAGGCCATTCAAGATAAAAGTTTGAATTTCAACATTAAACAAAAATATTTATCCAGTTACCTTCAGCAGGCCGCATGTTGCCCACCCCTGCCATGGACACATGCGGGCCACACAGAAAGAGCCACTTTATGATAAGAAAAGGAAGCACTAATTTTACAAAGGCCTACACCTCCAAGAAAAAAAAAGACCATTAATTACTTAACTTACTTAAATCACATCCAAATTTGAGCCCCGATTTGGGCACCCAACCTTTGCTACGAAAATAGTGATAGGCGACATAGTGAGGGATGAACTCGTCTTTTAGGATCTGAAACTTTTGCCACATTTCTGTCAGACTTAACACCTTCTGTAAAAAAATTAAGTAATCAAATCAATATAACAAACTGGAGACGCAAAATCATTTTTATTGCAAAATCATTTTAAATGTTCGGAGATTGTCCCAAAATGTGTGAAAACAATAAAACATTTGATTGCCGAATTGTGAGCTGTGTGGAAACTTTCGGTGTTCAATAGGTTTATAACATACCGTTTCGGGATCCAAAATTCTTAAACATCCAAGGCCATAAGATAAGAAGAATGCCTGCAGAAATAAGGAACATGTTGAATAACATGACAAAACAATGATCCCATAATCTTATTTAATACCAAAATACCGGTTTTTCAAAAGCTTAAGTTCTGTGCCAGATAGGACGTTATGATCGGCCTGCAATCTAATGATTCTGAATACTTTTTAAAATAATTTTTTTAAACCGTTTACTGATACAAAATGAAAGGTGGATGTAGATAGAGAATAATAATAATAGTACTTTTTTTTTTTTACAAATCTTAACAGTTTAAATTTGTAAGTTTATTTAAACAGATTATAAACAAATAAGGCTGATATCGAATATCAAATCATGACAAACCAACCTTTAAATTAGTGAGCAAGTTTTTAGAATAAAATGATAACAAGAGATTCTAATGCATTATTAACATATATTGCACTAGAAATTACTTTTTTTTTTTAAATCTTTTAAAAATATCAGCACCAACAACATAAGGAAAGGTTACTGTCAAACAAGTTCATTTAAAATTAAATAAAAATTAAAACTTGGGTAGGAGATCAAAATGTTGTCATCCCTAGCTCTGTTAGATAAAACAGGTTTTGCTATCTTTATAACCTAAATGTCTTGGGACTTCCATCCAAACACTGATGCATTTTTAGGAACATATCTTCTTATCATAAAACTTGAACATATCTTCTTATCATAAAAATTAATGTCTTTCATATTTTCAAGAGACTAAAAAAATTTTAATCTTTTTTTCTTTTAAAGTTTTCACTTCAAAATGCAGTAAAATGCATTTTTAACAAAATCTAACTTCATGTTATAAAGTCCAATCACCCATAATGTTCAATTTTAACTATGAATTAAAACGAGTTTGGGGTTAAATTTTACAAATAAAAACTACAGAAAACTGCATCTACAAATTTCATTATCAAAGATACATATGGAAACGCATAATTATTTCTTTCATATTATGGCAAAATATTGAAATATTTCCAAGAACTTTGGTAACAGCATTATTCAAGGTCAAGGAACCAGCTAATTTGCTAGTGTTTAAATGCAAATTAAGGTGAATATTAGGTCATAATATGCATTGCATAAAAATCATTAAGAAAAAAAGGCCTGACTCTAAAGTCAGCCCATGCCACTGGAGTGCTGTGACTTAACTGACTCTAAAGTCAGCCCATGCTACTGGGGTGCTGTGACTTAACTGACTCTAAAGTCAGCCGATGCCACTGGAGTGCTGTGACTTAACAATGAACACTGAGCTTACCTCTTCCAACATTAGATGCAAGCTTTCTTTAGCCGGGTAAGGGTCTTTCTTCAGACAAGGCTGCCACCTTTGCTTACGCCTCCATGTTTCATCAGCACTCTCATCCCCATCAGATGTGTTGTCCATGATCAAAGCATCAGGATGTGCATCATCTACTACACTGTAAGGGTGAACATTTTCTGCACAACTTTTGTCATAATGAGATTTACTACCATCTTCATCTGAGCTGCTGCTGCTGATACAAATATGGAGACTTTCTTTCGTATCTTCATTTTGCACAGGAACTGATTCATCTTTTTCTGGTTTTTCAACTGCTTGAATGGTTGTTTGCTTGCAGCCACCGGTTTCTAAGATTTTTATCTGATTTCGGTCCGTTAAACAGCTCTCTGAAACAGAACTATTAGGCACCGAGACAACATGGTTTGCACCCTTCTCAATACTATTTTCCAATATCACACAGCTTTCATTCATTGCAGAACTGTCCAACATTTCACAGCTTTCATTCATTGCAGGACTGTCCAATATCACACAGCTTTCATTTAATGCAGAATTGTTAATTTCACGTTCTTTGAAAACAGCCGAATGAGGTTTTGAAGACTCCACTTTTGTGTGGTTGCAAATATTATACTCTGAGCTTTCTGATGAATTTCTTTTCACGCATGCTTTTTCTGAATTGTTTACCTGCATTGCCACGTCATCTTTTCCAGAAAGTTTTCCCAAGCACTTGGCGCCATGCTGAGGATTCTTTTCTCCTGAGGTGCTCTGAACACTTTCATTAGTGAATCCTAGTGATCCGTGGTCGGTTACTGGCCGGTTCGGTATCAGATCCGCACGGCAGTCGGCGCTGATGGATTCTGTGGCACTTTCACCGGGCTTGAGTTTCTTCCCCTTTGGCTCATTTTCCTGGTCTGAATGATCTTTCTGCCTTTTCAATGTGTTTCCTTGAAGATCAGCTACAGCGCAGACAGACATGTCCTCGTGTAATTGTCCACTGTTCTCTGATCTGGTATCATGACTTGTCCCTGTTGTCTTACTATCATCTTTTGCCCATTTGGCAGCAACATTCAGTGGATGGAGCTCCTCCTTTTCACAGTCATCCAGATTTACCAAGATCTGTTTCTGCTCACTATCCAAGTGACTTTTCACAAACCAGTAACGATTCTCAAGCAGCTGTAACTGAAATGATGTTAATTTGTTCTGAGATGCAGGAATGATTTGTTCAGGAACATCTGTGCCTGACTCAGGTTTCGACAACAAATGTCCCAACCAGGCCAGCTCCTGGCTAGCCGAAGAACCCATTCTTGAGACTAGTTCGGACAATTTCATGTGAAAGTCAGAGCTTAGAGTGTCTAAAGTCCCTTGATGGCATTCTTCTGCACTGATGAAATTCTTTTTATCTTTGTCCATGTCGACAGAATCTGGTTTTAGAAGAGATACTAGTTTTTGTACAGTATCTGAAAAATCTTGTAACTCCACTTGAGGAATACTATGTGTGTTTGGTTCAGGTAGTTCTGATGGTGTGCTTCTGTGTGTGTTTGGTTCAGGTAGTTCTGATGGTGTGCTTCTGTGTGTGTTGGGTTCAGCTGGCTCTGATGGTGTGCTTCTGTGTGTGTTGGGTTCAGGTAGTTCTGATGGTGTGCTTCTGTGTGTGTTGGGTTCAGCTGGGTCTGATGGTGTGCTTCTGTGTGTGTTGGGTTCAGGTAGTTCTGATGGTGTGCTTCTGTGTGTGTTGGGTTCAGCTGGCTCTGATCTACACTGATATAAACAAAGATATGACTGTAATTCCAAAAAGTTAATTTTGGAAAAACTGCAGGGGGGAAAATGTGTTGATTGAGAGAGACCTTCACTGTTATTTAAGGATATGCTAATCTTTCCGGAGTTTTGTGGCCGAGCCGAATATGTGGCTTGTTTGGGAAATAATGTTTGACCCGATGGCTGTTGTCTTCGTTTCACCCCACTGGAAGAAGGTTGGCCCCAGTTCTGACCCGGCTGTGTTGTAACCTTGATATAAGCTGTGCTCAGACATGGTAGTTCTTTGAGTCGTTGCCTGATGGTGACACCTCTGGAATTGGGCTTTGGGATCAATGACTGAACAGGTGGATATAATCGAACATAAGCCATTGGCTTCCGGGCTTCATTGTTTTCAACGGAGCTTCTTCCCTCTGCCACAAACATAGCTGTGGGCAAATGTGATGAGTCACCCGTAAAGTTGAAATGCAGGATAGGTCCCCAATTGGTGAAACCTACTTTAGCGGAAACGTACTGAGGCTCACTGGTGTTGTTGCTCATGAACGTCACAGACCTTGTGACTACTGGGTCACCACTTGGAGGAAGGGACAGATATTTCTGCAGTTTTTTGGGTTCTGCAGATTCTGATTCTATGCAAATAACATCATCACTACCATTAGAGCTGTCATCACTGCACAGCATTGGTGTAACACAGGGCGATGACTGCTTCTTTTCATGTTGAGATTCTTTTGAGTTAACCATTTCCTTTTCCTCTGAGCTTCCATCAATTACTTTTGGGTTCATAGCTAATTCCTTATCTTCTAAACTATGAACATTTTCTTTTGAGTTCATAGCTTTTTCCATATCCTCTAAACTTGTATCAGTTTCTTTTTGGTTTATAGCTATTTCCTTATCCTCTAAACTTTTAATTGTTTCTTTTTGGCTAATAGCTACTTCTGTATCCTCTAAACTTTTATCAGTTTCTTTTGGAGCTATTTCAATATCTGAACTTTTATCAGTTTCTTTTGTATTAATAATTACTGACTCTCTCTGATCTAAATTACTTTCTTTTGCATCTTCATCTAGAGAATTCACAGTTTTGATAGAATCTTCCTTCTTTTCACCAATGTTCTTGATATCTTTCCCCTCTAGTTCAACCTCACAGACTGCAACACTTATCTCACTCACCGGTGCCTTTCCATCAGAATTATCTTTATCAGCAACCATCCCATTAGAATTATCTTTATCTGCAATAATTTCAGTTTCCGTCACAGGTTCACCAATAGCCCTGTCTTCGCCAGATTTATTTACAGTGGCCAGTGAAGGACTTGCAGAGCTCCAAAATTCAACATCTCCCCCATCACATTCGTTCCACAGTGAATCTACAGCCTTCCCCTTAATTACTTCCTCGGTTCCAGTCTGTTGTTCCTCGTCACTGTCTAATATGACAAAAGACTCGACTGTGTCAGCCGGTGCGTCCTTTGCGTCGTCTTCATCTAAGGTTATCACCTCACCTTTTTTTAATTTTATACCTGGATTTGTCTGCTTTGACGCTTTCAATTCAGCATTTCTCATTTCCTGAAACTTTGACACGAGCTGACTCGTGGTGTAAGGCACGCAGAGAAATGTTGCGATTTGTTCATGGGACAATGAGGAAACTTGTGACAACATGGCCGTCAGATACAGTTTGGTTTGATTTGAAATATTTACGGCACTTTTAAAATTGTCACTCCCTGAGGCGGGACCTGAGTCGGCTGTGAGTCTCTTAGACTTCAAGAGCTGAAAGGCCTGTGCCCTGGCCAAATTATTGTTGTTTGGGAAAGGGTACTCTCCAGAAGATGCATCCTCTTCTGAATCACTTGATTTTGGTTGATAATGTTGATTCTCCTCGTGTTGGACAATATCTTCAAACTCCTTGGTCCTACCTTCAGACAAGGCTTGATATCTCTTGTGGACGAGGTAGCTGTGGGTGAATTTTGAATAGCCGTTACATGAAAGAAACTGGCAAAACCTTAGCACATTTAGTTAGAAAATGGTTTTAAAAAACCAGTTACTGCCATATACATTTGAAATCGGGAAGACAACATCAATGATGAGCAACAATGATGAATATTTTAAACAGACTGTGTGTGAGCTAATGAAAATTTGTATGTGGAACTTCAATCTCACTGTAATGATGGATGGGACAACAATGGGGATATCTTACAAAACCTGGAAGTACTGAAATATAACATGACACAGTGCTGTAGTTTCAAGTAAAAACACTGAACTATTTGACAAACATGACACAGTGCCATAGTATCAAGTAAAAACACTGTGAACTACTTGACAAACATGACACAATGCCATAGTTTCAAGTAAAAACACTGTGAACTATT
The DNA here is from genome assembly GCA_964017045.1 of Omphiscola glabra. Taxonomy (NCBI): domain Eukaryota; kingdom Metazoa; phylum Mollusca; class Gastropoda; family Lymnaeidae; genus Omphiscola; species Omphiscola glabra. The sequence continues at coordinate 10,727,972 of OZ024806.1, read as the reverse complement.
TGACAATGCTAAAGATCTGATGAAAACATCGTGCTCCGTGCCGCTTCTGCAGATTGTTTGTTAAATGAAAACATCATTTGTTAAAATAGGTAGGAAAGAATTCTTTTCATTTGGGTTTGGTTAAAATATTTTTAAAATAGGAAGCAGACAGATTCAAGAGGTCGGTGCATATTTATTTTTTAATGATGTGTACTTTTGTACTTCTAGGATAGTATGTGCATACATCTTCTGGTTGACCACAACAGGACCAGCGTGCCACATGTATTTGGCACATCTCCCTGAGGTTGCTCACAGGAAATGTACCAAAAAAAATTTTTAACAAAATATTTACCGTATGTAATTAAAATTTCGAGAGATCCTATTATTATTATTATTATTATAAGAAGCTTTTTATAGTGTAGTACCCCAACCTAGGGCTGGGCTCACCACGCTGTACATACAATTTAACAAACATAATCATGAACTTAAACATTAACATACATTAATGAAATAAAACAAAACAAATGTGTTCACTCCAACCACTCCATAACTTAAATTTCAAGCCATGGATGGCACCCAGCAGCATCGTCTATCGGTCAGAGGGGGGAATCAGTCAGGATAGTAGAGTTTAAAGAGATGTGTTATGAGTGCAGTTTTGAAGGCTGTGATACTGCGGATCGTACCCAAAAGAATAATGGCTGTGTGTGCATGTGAACCTTGACATTGGCAAAGAATAAATCAGTGAAATTCAGCACAAAAAGAAATTAAGCATAAAATTAAGAGCATGGATATTTAAAAACATATTAAACGTGATGAGTCATGTAACATTTTTATTGGAAAATGTTAGACATGCTTCAAGTCCTTCACTAGCTGATTATTCTTGACTGCAAACAAAATACATTTTATTGGTCACAAATATTTTTTAAATCTTGAACAGAACTGATCAAAAAAAAAAATGTGAGGTTTTGTTGACAGAGAATAGAATTAATAAAACTCGCCTTTAAGGTAAAATATAAATATTTAAATATCTCAGATGTCTTTATTTCAGTCCAGGGCAGCGGTTCTCAACCTGTGGGTTGCGACCCCTTTGGGGGTCAAACGACCCTTTCCCAGGGGTTCCCCAAGTCCAATCGGAAAACACAATATACCCTACAGTTATGAAGTAGCAACGAAAATAATTTTGTGGTTGGGGGTCGCCAGAGCACGAGGAACTGTATTAAAGCGTCCCGGCTTAGGAAGGTTGAGGACCACAGGTCCAGAGGTTCAAAGATATAATTAATTTCTGTCTTGTGAGTTTTCATCATTTCATAATTGGTTTTTTTTTTTTTGGTTCTTTTTATTTTTATTTGTCTTAAAAAAAACTGTTTCAAAACAGGGATTCAGTGTAAAGTTAGAATATTATATAATAAGTGAATGCATTCTTTTAGATCAGAAATGTTGATAAACACCTACTTACTTTCTCTTTGACATTATCACCATGTTTGATGGTGGTGACAATGTATCCTGACCCTGCTGGGCTTTTCTAGCGATGCAAAAATTCACTTTTTGTTTGCGACCCACAAAGTTTGGTTCGCTGCGTGACAATGATCCTTTACCAAAAAATCCCTGTAAATAAATTTTTGATTACTCTTAATGTTTCATATCGAAGACCATCAATTTACATCCTGGGCCCAAAATTAATAAAATATTGTACTGTCATCACAATAACATAAATTCACACAAAGATAACTTAAGTTGGTAGTGCATTAGTAGGAGATGAATGGCTGAAAGGTTTCACAAGTTTTTTTTAAAGTATGGTACTAAAAAACTTAACTTAAGTGTCAAATTTCTGAATACCACTTTTAATGAATTTTACCATTTTAAGCCCTTAACTACAGCTGGGGTTTTTTTTTGGTATCGATTTTTGCTGACTCTGCAATTTTTGGCCTTTCATCAACTTTGATAAACCAAGCACTATTTCGAGTTTATTTTTATGGTCATGTTTGAAAATTTCTCTATATCTTTTTCCCCTTTCAAGGAAACCTATCATATGTATGACTAATAAACTTCAGCATTGAATAAAGTTATAGAATATTCTAATTAAGGTCATCAAAGGTCAAGGTCAAGGTCATGTGGTCACAATGACCACCAATATTTTGAGTAAAAACCTATTATAGAAAATACAAAAAAAAAACAAAGTTCGATTGTAAAAATATTGAAAGTTTTAATAAAATGTATATAAACAAATTGTCACTGTCATCTGTTTGAGCCCGTATGGCTACTGATTAGTGTGGTAAAGTTCAAAACATCGTCCAATACAAAGTCCTGGTTGGCCTGGGCATTTCGGACACTAGCATCTTGACTCACAACGACTGCCATTTTTTGTAGCAAACTCTTCATCTTTTGTGGGGATTTGCCTCTTGACCTGTAGCAGGGAGCTGGTAAAGGAAGTGTGGTTTGTTTAATCTAGGGGTTTTAGAATGGATGGTGTCCCTTTCTTGGAAGATGAGATGTCTAACGCATTGGATGCTAAACTGAAAAAAAGGTATTTCAGTCACCAAATTGCTTGTTAAGGTGGTGAGCGTTTAAAATGGCTAGTTGAATGAGATGTAATCCTAGCTTGACATACCACCTGCGCGTTTTTCTTGCTGCAATGATTGGTTCCAGGACCTGGTCCAGTCTGTCAACACCACCCATTCCTTGGTTGTAATGCTGAACCGAAACTGGCAAATCAATTTCGGTTTGGCCTATGCGCATTTTCTTCAGTCTCTGCTGAAAAAGCACCTGTCATCAAATAGACAGTCTTTTTGTCCATGAACTTTTGGGCAAGTATCTGCCCGGATAGGATTGAAACTGTTTCCCCTTTCTTTGCTGGGGTGGATGTAAGCTCCTTAGGGACTGTATTGCTACGGACTGTACCTGTACACAGGGTATGTTTCTGTACAAGAAACCTGATGAGAGGTACACAGAGTTGTACCAGTTGTCACTGTACAGGTGGTAGCCTTGGCTTAGAAGTGGAGCAAGAAGCTCCAGGGCTACCTTAGAAGTCACTGACGGTTGTTGACACTCCTCAGGGACATGGTTGTCTATGTTGTAAAGTGGGTCCTGCTTTCCAGTGTGCACACGAAAGCGATACAGATAGCCTGCCTTATCACACAAACAGAAAATCTTTATTCCAAACCTAGCCCTTTTGAGGGGTATAATATACTGTTTGAAAACTAATCTGCCCTTCCACGGCAGCAAAGATTCATCAATGCAAATATCCCTATTAGGGCAGAAAGCTTGCTGGAACACTGCATTGAAATGATCCAACAAAGGTCTAATTGTATATAATATGTCTCTTTCAGCGGCTGTATGTGGAGGCTCATTGTCATCATTGTTGAAATTTAAATTTTGCATTATTTTCAAAAAGCGGTTGCGGCTCATGACAGATGAGGAAACTGGAGTAAATAATAGAGTATCTTTACTCCAATAGTCTAGATAACTGGGTTTGTGAATAATGCCCATTAAAAGTATTAAGCCAATAAAATTCTTCATCTCAATGACGTCAATATCCACCCAGATAGAGGATCCTCTTTCTTTACCATCTGTCTTTTCAGCAATTTTGGACCGTGAGGCTTTTCTGTTTGTTTTTAAAACTAACAGTTCCCAAAAGTTAGTGTCCAGATATCGGTACATAAAATCATGACTCTGAAAATCAGTAGCATCAAAAAGCTGAACAGCAAATACAGGCCAAGTAGGATGTGGCCCTGGATGATTTGGGTCTACTCGCCTCCATTCACAATCTGCTGCAACTAGTTCTTCATCTCCATAGTCTTCCTCATACAGGCCAAGTAGGATGTGGCCCTGGATGATTTGGGTCTACTCGCCTCCATTCACAATCTGCTGCAACTAGTTCTTCATCTCCATAGTCTTCCTCATTTCCAGCATCAAACAAATGGTGTGGTTCTTCTTCATTTATATTCTGTTTCTTCTTCTTTCCTTTTCCTTGATATTGACCTATTAGGGAGGAAAAAATATAGACAATAATAGACGTAAATGTAAAAAAAGTAAACTACGAGACTAAAGGATATTCTGTAATGCAGAGAGCACAAATAAACTAATTTATAATATACAAAGACATACACAAATAATAAAAGTACCTTTTGAAGTAGATGTCGGTTCATTATTAGGCCTACCTTTTTTTTTTTTTTTTGCTTTTCTTACTGGCTGTTCGCTAACATCAGAGTCTGATTCTGTGCCAGAGTAAACATATTCTGAACCTGATTCAGAGTATAGAGATAAATGACCATCAGATTCACTATCGTTCTGTAAAAGCTGCAAAACGCTCGGCAGGTCAAATGAAGCATTTCTTTTTCCACTTGATGTGCTTGGTTCACATTGATCCATGACGATTGTTAGTATAGTGTTGGACGTAAATATGCCCGACATTACCGTAATTAATGTTAATGTAAATGTACGCAGTTAAAAACTCAAAGAAGAAACTTCCGGTATTTTTTCATTCTCTATCGGATTGGCTTATTTTAACTTCTCTATAAATCAAAGAATAAAAGAAATATATAGCGTTGAAATCATGACGTTGACATGACATCCATGGTAATTCGGAAAAGTGTTTCGCCTCTTTGTTATGACGACAATGTGATGTCCTTGGTAAATGAAAGTGGGTATTGTGACGTTGCGTCGATGTCTGCAGTAATGAAGTCGTTAAATAGCAATCAAAAGCGTGTAAGACTTTAATGAAGAATCAAGGCACATTATTAATGCTCACAGACAAACTTCAAAAATATGGACTGGAATAATTTACCATTTTATATAAAAAATCCATGTCACCAGAATGGATAACCACAATAACCGACCCTTCTATAAAACCGGTGTAGTAAAACCATGATCTGTTGTGGGATGGCTCATGTAAAGTTGTTGCTACGGGTACCGGAAGAGGTGCCTCTTTCGGAACACATGCCCTCTTCTTCCGCTTCAGATTCGCTTGCTTACTCTTGAACATTGTAAGTAATGTGTATCTGGAAAAGGAAGAAAAAAAAAAAGTAAAATTACTACAATTATCATGCATTGCTATTAGCATTAAAGTAGAGGTTCCCAAGGTGGTTGGTAGAAGTTCGCTTTGAGAAACTTATTTAATAAAGTGCAAGAAAACTTTTCATGTAAGTGGAACTGAAGAAAATCATGTGGCAAGACATGTGCACGAGAAAGTTCAACTCTTGGGTACCTGTATTGACCCTTTTTTCCAGTTTCTTGAATCATGTTGTGCAGGCAGGTGCCAGTCTGCGGACCACCACTTTGGGGAAACACTGGTCTACAGTACACTAGTATTTGTTACAAGTAGTAGTAGTACCTAGACAGTACAGAGATGCCTGCTGACATGACAGGTTATTTTTTTTTTTAGATTGGCCACTACATTTAAAAACTAATTAGCTGAGTGAAATGCTAGTAGTAGAAGTAGTGCTGTTTGCTAACTCAATAATAATAATTTTTTTATCTCATGGTTTTATAAATCACTAAATGCTTGTTGGTCTTTCAATGACTCTGTACTTTTTTTTTAAAAGTCTTAATTTACCAGTTGGTTGACATGTGTTATTTGTAGGAGTAGATTGCCACTATAATACCATTAAATACTCATCAGTGAGTACTCTGAATAGGTGGGCTTCTCTTCTTAGAATCCACTTAATACTTCCACTGCTCTAGCACTTCAGTAGTAGTATGAGGAGTATGTCAAGAGTGCGAGTAGGGGAATAAAGGCAACTGAGCGGTGGAGGCTTGTGTATAGTACTGTGGAACAGCAGCACCCCGTATTTTTTTTTTCCTGTAAGAAATCTTAAACATTACCAAAAAATAATTTTTTAAAAAAGAATTGTTTTCACTTTCTCTTCAAAAACATTTTTAAAAATAAATATTTATTATATAATGTGAAACTTTTGTTGTTCATTGTGTTGTAAATGACATTGAGAATGTCTACTGAAAATTTGTTACCATTATTATTATCTTTAAAAATAAAAAGTTATGGGTCAAAAGTAAAAAAAAATTCAAAAGCGGGTCACAAGTTTTGTAGGTCAAATATATAGGTTATATAAGGGACGTTAAAAATTTGACAAAAAATTAATAACTCTAGTTCTATAAAAGATAGAAAGATGAAATAAGTGTTTTTATAAAGCTTATAATAGCTAGCCCTTTAAAATGATGTATCTTTCATGGCAATAGGTAGGTACTCCAATATCGGGCTGAGCGGGCAAAAAAAACGCTGGCTTCGCGCGGTACATTTCTGTGACGAGCCGTGAACGGCGGGTTTCGGTATATGTCGGGCTTTGTTGTTCCTATGCGTCATTTTCTAAATATAAATAAGTTTCCGTCTTAAACTCTATACGCTGAAGAATTCCGGTCATGATGGTATAAATGCTTTGTCATTCCGACCTGACTCAGACGAACAGTTGGAGCACAAACTTGGGTAAGTGTAAACATGTCGATGGATTTTTTATTATAGCATATTAAAAGTTAAAACTTTTACGAAAAGCAAGCTTGATCACTTTAACATTAAAAGCATTTATTGTTAACATTACTGGCTATTTCTGGAATTTAAGATATCGTTAAAAAAAAAATAATTCCACATGTTATGAAAAAACAATTTTTATTTACCGGAGGGAGGTGGAATTAATTGGAAATAAACACTTTAAATAAACAATTTCTAAATCACTGAAACATCTGATTAAACAAACATTGTTGATTCTAATATGACTAAACAATATAATTATATACAAAAAAATAATTATTTGTTTTAAATTAATTGTTTGTACAATTATTCTTTATAAAATAAGAAATTAATCAATTTGCCAATAAGAATTCCTCTTCTTAACGATGTATTTAAGTAATAGCTATTATTATTAGATAGACTAAGACTAGTAGTTATAAGGGTGTATCTATAGACCTAAAATCATACTAGAATTAAATTTATGAAATAAATAGTCTAGACTTTAACACTAGGGTCAGGGTACATTTCTTTAATTTGCTTAATTTAAATGCTGACAATCTTCTTTGGTTTTTTTCAGTCTGGGTAGATCAATTTTTCTGATCTGTATTTCATTTATTTTAAATGTGCCTTACTTTTAGATGGACATTATCTGTTTGTGTTGAAAATTTTATAGCAGTAGCTTTATTAGTCTAAAAGTTATGTATTTAAATGTAAAAATGTCTCGGCTGTGGTTGCTTTTCATCAAATATTTTTTCTAAAATTGCATACATTTTTCTGATCTGTATTTCATTTATTTTAAGTGTGCCTTACTTTTAGATGGACATTATCTGTTTGTATTGAAAATTTTATAGCAGTAGCTTTGTTGGTTTAGTAATTATGTCACTTTTTGAAAAATTAAATTTTCCGCCAATTGTCGTTATCCACGCCATAGGCTCATAAAGTCATATTTAATAAAATATAATAAGTTAATTCACAATTCATGTATTTTGTTATGTTAAACACTGTATTGTAAATGTCTCCTCCAAATTTGAGAGCTCTAACATTAATAGCCAAAAAGATACAAGCAAAATAGTACAAAAAGTGTAATAATTATAATGCGATCACAGTTTTAAAACTTAAATACAAAGCCGAATAGTGTGGAAAAATAAATCACTAAAAAATTCATAACTTTTCTTCTATAAGTCATAGAAAGATTATCTTGGTGTCATTGGAAAGCTTAGAGCCAGCTCTTTCCAATGATATGCTATTTGTGTATGTCTGATGTATTTGAAAATTTGACTTGGAGTACCTACAATAGGTCAATAGGACAATATTTAAATTTAGTGTCAAAGTACCTATTCAAAGTCAAGCCCCAAATTTATTTTGGGGACTAAAGTGTCTAATCATAAAACAACATTAACATGTCTACTCTAAGTTGTGGGCAGAAATAGAATTTACATGCTGGGCTATAAATATTAAGAAAACGTCGTAAACAATGTGACTCTCTGTAAATTAAAAAGTGGAGGTCGCCATTCTATTTTGACAACGAAATCACAATACCCGGTTTTTTGGAATTTCCAGGATCTCACCGAAGTGCCTATACAATGACATATTATATTTCATGGTTACAATATCATTCAATAATAAGTAACATTATGTAAAAAAAAAAAAAAAAACTAAGTCAGTTAAAAATTAATTCTTTATTCAAGCCCAAGCTTATTCATTTAATGGTAAATGTGTAGTTATGTGTCCGCGTTTTTTACCATGACGAATAAAAAGTTTTTAAAAATGAAAAAATGATCTAAATCTATCCCTCACACTAACCTGAACCCTAAATTCCTCCCTAACCCGGTTTTGACCCTCTCCCTAACAGGGTTTTGACCCTCTCCCTAACGCAAATGACGCCACGGACACACAACTACACATCAGCCCATTTGAGGTAATTATAAATACGTTTTCAGTATACCTAAGTTTTCTTTCTCTGTGAGTATACATCTCGATTGGCACAATATTAAATAAAATAATGCCTACAAGTTTTCTGCAGCAGCACCCTTACTCTACTGCCTACTATTGTACTATTTTTAAAATCTCGATCCCCCCGCCCCCAGTGGTCACTTCAATTATTATATTGTGAAAAGATTTTGCACAACATTTTAGTTAAGACTGAATCACTTCACTCTTTTTTGGCTTACCTGAATTAGATAATGTCATTAATAAACTATTTCACTAATTTGCAATTGTTTTTCAGTCAATAGCGTTCACTTCTCACAGGCCAGCTCGATATTTGGGTCAGCCTGTTTACCGAGATCTAGGATTTTACGATAATGTACCGTTGTAAATTTGATAGATCAACCTGTCGGGAGATTGAGTGATTTAGGGATAAAAATAAGGTGATTATCAGTGCCGGATTAACCTTAAGGCACATGACGTTTGGCTCTACACGTTTTAGAGGCCCCGTGACAAAGAAACTTTTAATTTAATTTGAGAGATATTGAATGCTTGCTGGCCTATACTATAAATATAAAACACAGTATATTATACAAAACAATAGAAGGGGAGAAGAGAACGAATTTTTTCATGTCACTGTTATCATCAACGGGGGGGGGGGGGGGGGGGCTTTTGTCGTCGTGTGAGAGGAGAGATGAGAGAGAAATAAAATTAAATTCGGGCGACATGATTAAAGCTTGAAAAGAGAAAAATTACGAGTTAATTGAAACCTTCTACTGTAATAAAAACGAGTTTAAAACCGATTACTAAAATACTAAATTTTAAAACGAGAAAATTACGGGAAAATTCGAATACACTTGCACTACACTGACTACAGCAACCACATATTATTTGAATATATTCTCTTAATTCTGGAATTGTATGCAGAAAAACGTGAGTTTAAAAGTAGACTTATCTGAATTAAGCGTTTCAGTCAAACAAACATTTCTTAAATATGTTGCCGTCTTTCTCGTATCAATTCACTCACGTGACTTTTGGAGAGAAGAGTGGGTGGGGGCCTGCCACTTTTTGTTTTGATACCCTCTGCATTCAAAGCTTAATTTGTTTATGTCACAACTTTGTGCCCCTTAAATATCATAGGCCCCCTGGAACAGCAAGGGTCGCAGGGCCCATGCGACGACCCTGAAAACAAAACGAGTCGTAAACTTTTCCTTAGACCGAAGTCATCAAAGGTAGCAGTAGCGTTTTGAGAGACTGTTGACTGTTGTCTTTGCGTGACAGCTGAGATAAATAAAATAAAAGTAAAATGTCAGTTAATTGGGTCAGCAACTAAGCGACCAAAAAAGTGAAACAAAAAGCTTTTGTATTTCTCAATCATGATATTAAAAGGGTTTTCAGTGGGTTTTTTTTTCTCGCACTTTTTATTAGTTACCAAAACAAGTTTCGTTTTGGGCACAGCCACGCACACTACACAGAGAGCCATATCAAGGACCGTGTGAAATGAGGGGAGGGGGTGTCTAATGGGTGGATATCCCATGCTATAACCTTATGAGCGCCAATTTTGTAAATAATAATATTTTTTTGTAAAATGGGATTATATCCCTAGCGTAGGAAGGGATGTTCCGCTCCATGAGGTGGCTACTTTTTGAAAAAACAAATGTGGGGGATGGGCATTTGCGGCCAAAAGAAACGAAAATACAGGTAATTAATAAGACGCAGAGCATAATTTATGTTAAATAACTTAATTCAGGTATGAGCCAAAATGCCTCACAACATTTTGAATTGTCAAAAAATTTCCACCCCTCCCCCAAAATTTGCTAAATTTTCAAACTTTGTCCCAGGTGCCACTTTCATATTTAACAAAGGTTAAACTTCTTCTTCTTTTTCTATATATTAAGGGCCCACAATCAATTTATTGATCATTCTGGCTCCTGTGCATGTAGAGAAGATTTGCAATGTTTCTGTGCTTGGTGTTGATGAGGATATTTCACTGGTTGCAAGAGTTGCTTAGTGAGGGTATCATGCACTGGGGGTTGGAAGGTCTGAGGCAATAGAAGCAAATGTGTCAAGTGTTGCCGACTCAACTTTTCCTTTTGGAAGCTCATTCCAGTCCTTGATGAAACGGATAAATGATATAACTAGCTCAATCAATTTGTAAACTGGTTTAAAGATTTGGGGGTTCATGAGCACTGAGCTCTGTTAGTAAGTTTCTATGCACATATTCCCATGATTGTGGCTACGTTTGCTAACCCATGTCATATAAGAGTGAGCCCTTTTTTGTCTCTGAAATAAAATAAACCAGTTTCAAATCAATAAATTGTTTGGCAGCTACCATGAAATTGAAAAGATACATTTTTGAGTTGATCATACAATTATAAAAATATAAGCTACCATTGTTTTTTTCCCCAAAACATTAAGAGTGGATGCCTTAGCATGATTAAGTGTAATTGTAATTGACAACGTCAGCAACGTTGCTACCCCAACTACTACTTAGTACTAGGGTGGTCTCTTTTTAAAGGACTAGAAAATAAATTATTTATTGAAAAATTGCAGAAATTTAGCAGTTTTAATTGATGTGACTTTATTTAATTTTTTTAATTTCTTAAAAAATGAAAATGGACATACAAAAAATAGTGAGGGTGCAAGTAGTTCGCCCTGTCGCCCCTGCCTACACTGGGGCCGGGCCTGGTAAAATCCTCATCAAGGTTTTCCAGTTAGCACCGGGTGCAACGTCTAGTAAATAAAGGGAGATAAGAGAAATTCTCCTTTGGGAATCGAACCCGTTGCAATGTCAAGTATTTTGCATCTTCTCCATCTTATGATAACTATCAGCATATTAACTATGTATAATTTAGCGTGCATAAATAAACCCTAAATACGTAAATTGACAATAAAGAGAACTAAAAGTGCACTTACACTTTATTGATTACTTTAATAAGGTTACATTTTAAAGAATTAGATTAAAACTTTACTCGGTTTAGCTGATATTAGGAGTCGAATATCTCCCCATAGTAGACTTCTTAACTTCAACAGGAGAGTCGCTCAAGGTTAAACACTAAAATGGCAGCCCCTGCGCGTCAAGCAGTTAAGCAAGCAGGTAAATTTCATTTTTATTATAAAAATGTAGCTCCTGGTTTATAGTTTAGGCCTATGTAATGAATTGTGTCCTCCCTCTTTAATGTGGATGCCGCTGGGTGCCGACTATGGCTAGACAGGGTTAAATAGTACTTGGATGGGCGAGGTCAATATTTTTACAACACAAAGTTTACAAAAAGCAGTTCAATGTTTTTAAATGAATAATTTATTTTATGTAACTCTTTTTGTGTGCTAATGTTTATGTGAAGCGTGGTGAGCCTAGCCCTAGGCTGGGGTATCACGCTATATAAGACAACTTTAATAAAAAAATAATATAATATTAGTTGTGAATTTTCCATTCATTTCATATTAATTAATATTAATCATATCATATATGACACACTGACTCAGTCTGACTGTATCCTACAAAGTTGAGTAATTACTTTGTTAAAAAATATTTTGTTTGTAAATATAAACCAATGACCAATGGCATAGTTGAATAGAGAGAATTTTTTGGCAAATGTTAGGTACGTCGAAGGTCTCACGCGCATGCGGTCTGCGCATATGGAAAAATAACGCAAAACGTGTGCAGCCATTTTAACATTCGTCTCAGTGGTTATCTCGTTTTTTTGTGTTTTACGTCATAGTTTTCTAATTATAAACTAATTAGACATCAGTGACGTAGAGCACATATTTTTTCCAAACACGGAGGTATCCTTCTAGCAGCATTGTGTATTTTATAAGTGGCAACGGATTTATTTTTATGGATTAATATTTACTAAATAGTATTACTTTTTAATGCCAGCTCGCACCGCATAGCGCTTTACCGCGCCAGAGCTTGATTTTTTGATAAAGAGGAATAACTTTATTCCATTAATAATAGCAAACGCTGAAAAAAGTTATGTATCGCGGAATTTGTGAAAATTGAGTATTTCACTAGTTATCCCCCTTCAAAAAAAAAAATTGGGTTGTCGGAAATGGCTCTGACATTAATATTTAAATATGAAGATATAAAAAAGATGACCGTTATTGTTAATCTTCAAAATTCCGTTGAACAATTATCAGTTAATTAATTGGATTCATTTAAAAAATATTATTAGACATTAATACAACCCAGTGTAAATTTAAGAGTTTAAAAAAAATTTAGTTTGTGTAGTCTGTTGAATTTCGGACCAGTTTTGTCCCTTGATTTACATAAATATTATACAGTAATAATAAAAATAATTAATAATAATAAAAATATGTATAATATCAATTAAAATTAAGAAATTTTATGAGAGAATGGCGCAATGTTTTATCCGATTTGCTTGTCTTTATTGAATCAATAATAGTTTAATAATTTTAATAATAATTGTTATTCTCTAGTTAGTGACATTAACTAATAAGTCTAATCCTGATACTAATACTGGTACAAATATAATTACTAATAAACTAATAATACTATTTCACTAATACATCTGCATTTACACTTACCGGCATAATAGTATTTAAGTTAGTATTTTAAAAACATTAATGAGGCATTTAATTATAAATTAAAATAAATAACATCATCATAGTAATTATTTTTTATTAGCGTACAAAAACAGTTTACCAAGGCAAATATTAATTATTTCTAATAATGTAAAAGTAAAAGAAATTAATTTTATTAAACAAAAAAATTGAATAATATTAAAAATAGGTATTCTAAATGAGCTGGCAAAATTTACGCTGCGGGGAGAAAAAATTTTTTTTTTTGGTTGGGTTGCGCCAGCTCGTTGCGGAAACGTATCGTTATACATGTGCGTTCAGTAACAACTGATCTAGAAAGTAGAAATGTAGTTCTTTAATACGATGTATTTTTGGAAGCTGTAAGCTGTCAATAAATGCTAAATAACATCGATTTTAAAATAAAAATTGCGTTTTTTATGTGAAAAAATCATTTTACAGCTATAAAAAATATATATTCAGAAAGGCCATCCAATTTACTATAAAATTGTTATAATTTCATGAACACCCCATATACGATATCATTCCGCAAGGCGCGAATTGACGTCATAGATTTCTGCTGAAAAAAAGTCCATTGCTAGCCGGTACGCTGTCTCCCGACGTATCGTTATACTAAAGTTCAGCACGCACTCTTACTGAATTAACTTTTTTGTGTAAATTTTCTTCACTTTCATGGATTTAAAAGCAACTATAGGTAAGTTAAATGCTTTTATTTTAATATAATTACTTTTTTAAAATTTAAAATAAACTTTTTATTTAATATATTTGAGATTAGTGTTAGCTTATCGATAATTATTTTAAGTTTGTTAAATTTTCGCCAAAAATGTGTTCAAGTCTATTTTAAAAGTCCTCTGTATTTAATTTACTATTACCAAAATAAAAAAGAAATGCACGAATAATACAATTAAATATTTAAAATTATAATGATATTTAATTTATTTGGGTTCATTTTGTTTAGAAATGTTAGTGACTCGTTAAACTGTCAGTATAATATCGACTTGTCGAAGCCAATTGTGCGCCATTCCTATTTTATTATTATGGGACGAGGTCATTTATCACAGTGTTGAAAAAAAAAAATAAGCTTTCTGTAGTTTAGTTTTTATAATTTTTAACTATATTTTCTTATAATTTGGTGAAATGATCTATTTGAATAAAACAGTATACAGTTTTAAGATCAAGAAATAGTAATAGGATTAAGCTTGTTGTATGAATTTAAAATAAAGACGTTTCCCACCTACCCTTCTTAAATGGTACAGTCCTGATTAAATTTTGTCTCTAATCAGTTAGTAGTTAGCTTTTATTGGGTAATTTAATTTAATAATATACCAGTATATTTTTTAAATAAGGGACATTTGAGAGCTTTATTTATGTTACTTATTTCAGTGGATGAGATATACATCATCCTTCGAGATAGATATCAGCACAAGGGAAAAGGTAGACCAAAAGGACTGCCAAAAAAAATTATCAGCAACAACAGGATCCTAGTGCAGTTTTCATACATCAGAGAAAAAGGAAATCATCCATGGTCACAGGCAAGTAATTTCAGCATTAGCAATTGATAACAATCACACCACATGCTTCATCCTTTGTAAGTTGGTTAAAAATAAATATGATAAGGCTCTGTGGTAGTATATTTGAAATACCAGCTATTAATAAATTCTCATTAGTCAAAAATAATTTTTCCTACTTACTATCTTTTGACATAAACACAGGCCTATATTTTCATTATATTATATTTCAGTGGATGATACATACAACGTAAAGAGAGCGCTTTCAATAAAAAGGAAAGGGGAGAAGCATATATCATATAGCATTGCCTAAACAGATCATCAGAAACAACATGATTCTAGTGCACTTATCTTAAGTCCGAGAAGGCAATCATCCATGATCAACGGTTAGTATATTTTTGTAGCAGTATTTTGTTTAGGGATAGCTTACAAAATCACATATGGATGCTAAGTTGATTGAAATGAATATTATAATAATAATATGAATGTTTTCTAGCCATACTAATCCGGACTTATAAAAAAAATGCTCTTATTAACAGGTATTCGGCAAATGGATTGCAGACATTTTTCCTGACACCATGGAGATCAATGAGTCCAACACTAACACTTGCTTTTGGTACACGATCGACACAGTCCTGTATGGATAAGGCATTGGAACCCTGCATCCTGAAGGACTTCCTCAACATGGATATAGGCTTAATTTCATTTCTGAAAGTTACGCTTCTATGGGTATTTTTCTTACACATTTTTCACCAAGTTGTCTTCTTGATACATTTAAAGCTTCTTGAAAAAGTTTAGACAACACATTCAAAAGAAAATCGTCACATTCATATACATCTGACTCATGGTATGATGAGTTACCTATACTTTGAAACAGACTTCAACCATACATTTCACATATTTATAAAATTCAAAGTATTTTAGATTAAAATTAGTGACAATATCCCAATGTGGGTCAGTAAGCTTCAAATAAATAAGAGCAATACAACAAAACAATGTCATTAAAACATTATCCTTTAAATTGTTAAATCTAAAATGACACTCTGTAATTTTAAATTGGATGCACTTAGAAAAATGTCATAAAGCGGAAAATATTTGATGAACCAGCTTTAAAAAGAATTAGTTAAAATCTATTGCCTTTAAATTTAAAGTTAGGAATTTTCGACTTCTCACAAAATGTAATCCATTCTACCCTACACCCATTTTTTTTATCACCCCTTGGTACCAAAACCACAACTTGTTTTTATAATTCTATTAGTAGCACTTTCAGCTACAGCAGCATAAGATTTAACAAGTTTGTCTTCTTCTCGCCCTTATCAGCAAATGGACATTGCGATATACGCAATAATAATTGATTTCTCATTAGGTTAAGATGTAAGAAATTCTTCAAATTTTTTGTCAAATGACTTCATAGTTGCTGTCCTAACAGACATAGTACTAGTTATTTTTATTAACAGACTTTTATAAGTATCATCAGATGTACTGTCAGTAAAAGAATCATAATTAACTGACAGATTCTTAAAACCATTTATGGCTATATCTAAAAGACATGCTATATATTTTACGTAGATACCTTGCTTCTTAATTTCTTTATGAATAAAAAAAAAAGAATATAAAATTCCTTCGTTATTATGAACATGACTTACTGACATAATCATTTTGTTCTTGTAAATTGATTTTCGTTATTACTAATGCATAGTTGATGATTCCTGCATATTTTTTACTTGTATACATGTTCTTAAGAAGTTGGAAATTTTTAATTTTCGGAGCAAAAGTGACCATTTTTATAATTATTATTGAACAGAATTCTGTTTCCTAAACCTTAGTATGTTGCTTTATTATTAAAAAGATTAGCATGTTCTACAATGCTGTGTAAAATTTGTTAGGATATCTTACTTGGTTAATTTATTACGAAATTTTAAAAATCTATGAATTTCTTAGTTTTAGTGAAAATGCCTTGCTGAAATAATTTCTGTAAAATAGTTGGTTGTTTTCACATTTGCCTAATGATTTCACATTGATGTCCTTTAAATTAACTTTAACTTGACTCCTGGATATTAAGAATAGCTTAATTAGTTAATTTTTTATGATTTTTTGAAAGTGAAGTAAAATTGACTTTTTGCCTCCCTTTTAATATTTTGACAAATTGAGCTTCGGCTCGTTTTTAAATGAATAAAAATTATATTTACAATTTAGTGACAACCCTGAAAAAAATTGAGTTTGTTATATGTATAACTGGTTGTGTGTGCAAGAGATTTGAAAGTTCCAACATAGTTATTTTAGAAGATAGCGGGTGCCAAAACTACACTTTCCTGGCGTCTAAAAATTGACGCTGTTCCTGATTTTTAAAAAATTCATAACTTCCTAAATATTGGAGATAGAGCATTAAAATTTGTGGTTCTGTTCTGATGAAGGCAAGCTCTATTTAGGGGAATAGTTTAATTTTATTTAATTTCATTATGAAATTTTCATTTAGAATACCTATTAAAAAGCAGTAAGAAATTGTGTTGGTTCAGGATATGGATATAATTAGATGTTATTTCTAGGTTTCATTCAGACACAAGAGAAAATGTTAATTTTCTATTAAAGTTAAAGAAGTCTTTCCATCGACATTGTCGACGACAAGGAGGCATGTTTGGACAAAGACAAAGTATAGAGAGATTGTGGATTTATCAAAAAGACCGAGAAGTTTGAAGAGCAGTCTAAATAGAAAATGACAGACAGAACATTCCCATTACATTTTAAAATTTAAGCTCACATATCCCGGTACGGGTATTAATCTTATTGGTGATATTAGTCGTTTTTATTTATAATATTATACACATTCAACAAAAAAGGCTTCTACTTACCTTTCTTAATTATAAGAATTGATTTAAAATTTCACTCAAGCATATAATTCATTAAAATACAATTAATATGTTGTTGTTTTTTTTTCCTTTACAAATATTAATTTTTCCTATTTTCTGTTCATTTTTTTCTTAACATACCCTCATATAAATATTTTAAAAAATGAAAGTATTGATGTTATATAAAAGTTTTGATGTTTATTGTGTTGTATATTGCATTGATAATGTGTCCTGAAAATCTGGTGGCATTATCTCTTAAAATAAAAAAGTTTTGGGCAAAATAAGGCAGAAATTTGGAAAGTGGGTCACACGTTTTTTTAGTTAAATACAAAGATAAATAAGGAGGGTTTAAAAAATCACCAAAAAAATCATAACTCCACTTCTATAAAAGATAGAAAGATGAAATTGGTGTTTTTGTAAACCTTATAGCTAGCCCTTTAAAATGGTGCATCATTTTTTTGAATATGACAATATTTAAAATTTCTGTCAAAGTACCTACTAATGTCTAGTTATGGAGCCATGGCGTCATTTGCGTGTTTTGTTATGTTGCTGATGACTTTAGGGTTCAGGTTAGGTGTAGTGATAGATTTAGGGTTCAGGTTAGGTGTAGTGATAGATTTAGGGTTCAGGTTAGGTTGAGGGATAGATTTAGGGTTCAGGTTAGGGTGAGGGATACATTTAGGAAGTTTTTTCATTACTTTTAAACGTTTTATTCTTAATTTTATGGGTGGTGTCAACCAAGATGGCGGCCATGGTAAAAAACGCGGACCCATCTCTTGAAATTTACCAATTTTTTTTACAGAATTATAACACCAAAATCAAATTTTTAGCTGCAGGTAGCTTGGGCTTGGTAATTTCCCCAAGCCCAATGCCCTGCTAATGTATTTTTTCTCCACGATTTTTTGACCTGTTATTGTTAGTTTTTAGAATAAGCTACAACTCTGTAAAAACTTTATGAAAAAATCTCAAATTTTAAGGGAAGCTACATTATTATTATCATTATTCTCATTATATTTCTTAGAAAAAACAAAGAAAATACTAAAATTGATTTTCTTAAAAACAGACAAAACTGACACTTTGTGACTTTTGAAACCATTCCGCTGATCGGCGTTGTGTACGTTAATTTTATACAATTTTTATTCTCAGAATAAATGCTGTATTAAAATAAGTAATTTTAATAATATTATGCAATTAAAAATAAATTGTAACTTATCTAACTATGCACTATGTATATTAATTTAATATAATAAAATATATTAATATATGGCTTTTCTGTTTACCAAGTCTTTGGCGTCCATTATACCTGTGCTCTTGTTCTCTCTCGTCTTGACTATTGCAACTCTCTTCTGTCAGAGTCACCAAAACATTTCATAGAAAAACTGCAGAAAGTTCAAATCTCAGCTGCTAGGTTGGTTCTAAAGGCAAAGAAACATGATCATGTCACTCCACTACTTCACTCACTTCATTGGCTCCCTTTACAGGCACACATTGATTAAAAGCTGTCTGTTTTCTGTCACAACTTTTCTCTGATTCCTGCCCTTCCTACCTTACTGACTTTTTACTGTCCATTCACCCCTTCGAAAGCTTCATTCCTCCAAAGACACGCATATTCTTTCTGTTCCCAGAACACGTACTAAAACATATGGTGAACAATCTTTCTCTTTAATAACAATAATAATAATAAAGTTCATTTAAAAAATCACGCTTCATCCCCAAAGGCTCGAAGCGCCGTACAAAAAAAAAAGCTGGGAGATAATAACTAGCTGGAAAAGATGGTAGACAACTTCACCCCTGAAGGTGTTTGCAAAATAAATGTCTGCTCCAAAACAATGGAATTCTCTCCCATTACACATCCGCAATATAACAACCATCACAGCCTTCAAAACTGCCCTCAAGACTCATCTCTTCAAACTGTACTATACACTCATTCTCACCCCCCTCTGACTGATACTCAATGCTCGATTCTTTTGGGTGCTGTCCATGGCTAGACAGGGGTAGAAAGTACGTGGGTGGGTGAGGTCAAGCTTTTCATCAATTGTTGTTTTTAAATGTATACGTTTCTGTAATTGCTAATTTTTATGTGAAACCCAGTGAGCCCAGCCCTAGGCTGGGGTACTGTGCTATATGAAACCACCTAATAATAATAATTATTCTCATAGTTTCATTCATAAGAGATTGCCATGTGTTTTTAAATCATTGGTCAGAGAAAGCTTTAATTAATTAGTCATGTGCAAAAGTTGAAAGTTCATAATAAGTACTCCCAAACCAGTATTATTTTTAGGGTTACACCTTAGTACATTAACTATATATATAAGACATTTTCCAAATAAATACAATTTAAACACAAGACATTAAATTGTTTCTCTAGTGTTAAAAACAGAAAATCAGTGAACTCAGTCATAGTGACTTGATTAGTGATTATTTAGATGTTGTGACCTCTGGGGGAGCACAGTGGTAAATTCATACAGATTGGGGAACAAAAGAATTTTTATATCTTTCAGTCCCCGCCTTAAGAGAAAGATTTCATCCCGAATGGGCCG
Organism: Omphiscola glabra; assembly: GCA_964017045.1. Taxonomy (NCBI): domain Eukaryota; kingdom Metazoa; phylum Mollusca; class Gastropoda; family Lymnaeidae; genus Omphiscola; species Omphiscola glabra. Next base: position 10,708,156 of record OZ024806.1, on the reverse strand, counting down.
ATCTTAAATATCTGTGATGTGGGTGGGATGTATCATCCAAAATTTGTTTAGTTTTATAATAGCATCGTTCTTCAAATAGTTGTTCCAAGTGAAGGATGTTTAGTTTGAGTGATGTTTCTGCCTTTCTTGATTAGTTGTTTAGTCAGTGTTTGATATCAGACAATGAATTCCCACACCTGCAGGTAATACTGAAATTAAGTATGCTTCCAATTATAGAATAAGTTATTAACTTGTTTGTTAACACCAAAATTGTACAGTTTTTTAAGATTGAAAAGGATGCTAGACTTGGTAAACAGAACATAGTTATAGTTAGATAAGTTATAATTATTTATAATTGCATAATAGTGTTAAAATTTATTTTAAAATTAGAAATTTTCATACACATCGACCAATTCCAAATAAATACTGGTTAGGGACTAATTATTTTTAACTTTCAACTTTAGCACATGAATAATTAATTAAAACTTTTCCTGACCAATGTTAATGTTTGCACAGGGGCCTTCAAAGTTAAGAATGAAACTTTGAGAATAATACAATAGTATTGCCAAATGCAAGTGACTGTGAATGGTTGCCTATGAAACGTGCACATAGATAATTGTGATAATATAGACTCCACCAGGTTTTCAAACCTTAAAGTATATTCTTCTTTAAATGCCTTCAAAGTTAATTATAGAACACAAGTTATTACATATTCTGAGGTACATAGTTGTAATAATTTAATATTTTGATAAGTATCTGCGACAGCTGTCCTTGTGAAAGGAACGGCAGTCACGTCCATGTTGGTTGGGGAGAAATTGTAGCCTAAATAGATTGATTATTGAAGAGCATTAATAATGCACCACCAACAAAAAAAATCAACAGATCACCAGTGAGTTTTCTATACAATTTTAATTGGAAAGGTGTCCTTTGTGTAACCACTATTTTCCAATATTAGGGTGCAATGTGAAAGGATACAAAAAATTTTGAAATGTAGATGTCTTCTGAAGTGATAAGGTGCAAGTTGGTAGCAAATTTAACACAAATAAAGCAATAATCAACAAATAATAAATCATATTGAAAAAAAATCATTATGATTGCATTGCGCTGAAGATGATTTCTGATACAAAATTAGTAGTAGTATCTCTTACTTTAACAGAAGAACCAGGGCTATGGGCATGGTCTACTATAGACAATGGATATCCCGCATGTTCATATGTGTTGAGTATTTTGGAAGTGAAAGACTTCATACTTTTATAGTTCTCATCACTTGAATCTACTTTCTTATGTCTGGGCCTAGTCTTTATCATATGAACCCGATTTGGCCGCATCTTGAAATTTGTTTGAAAGAAATTTCGTCAATGGAAAATTTGTTTTACTATATGGTATAGTGCGCTCAAAAAGAAATTTGAAAAAAATTTAACGTGTGAACTGAAAAAAAGATTAGACCAAAATTTCTTTCAAACAAATTTCCGGTAACCCAAATTTGCACACGGCATTACGGTGATGTCAGTTAATGACTTTTTTTGTCATTATTTTAATAATCTCCAAAGTCAGTAACTTATTCCAATAAATATTTCCCCCAAAAAGGTCAGATTTTGACCAAATCTTGAAGAGTGAAAATTATTTCAAAATTGCTTGACTTTTAAAACATGAGTTAAGGTTTAGTTTTGTTGTTGTTCAATCCAGACCATGCTGCCAAACAATTCACTACCTGTGTTACACATTGTATACATTGAGTGAGCATATATACTTGCTAGCCTCAGTTTTGAGATGTTTTAGCCAAACAGTGATAATGTGCTTATATAATAATTCTAGCACAGCAATTTTCTATTTCTCCTTAGCCACACTCTCAAACCACTAGTTTTACCTACTCCTCTTTTTTTTTTTTTTTCTTTTTTTTGCTGGCATCCGTCCGTCACATGGTGACGATGGTGTGGAATTCGCAGGACGAAATCCACAGAGCCTGGGATTATTCTTCTGGGATTATATAAGCTGGTTCCCAACAGCAAATCACCTCTCTCCACACCGCTGGATAACCCCAAGGGAACATCATGTGGATGATACAGCTTGGCACCAGTGGCGTCGCAGGGTTTGAATTCAGAGTTTCCTTCTCTTAGATGAGTTGCCGTCCAAGGATAACGAGTCCCATCCACCCCAGGTGTTTGTGATGTTTTTGCTTGACTCCACACCATCAACTTGAGATTTGCTCAGTTTAGACCACTCGGCCACCCAGCACCCTCCTTACCCCACATTATTACCCCTTTCACCCTAATTGGTTACACAAATTGCCCTACCTAAGTAGAAGAATCCTGGTTTCACGAATGACTAAAAGATTTTGGAACCCCAGATCATTCAGTTATTTATATCTGACTTCTTTTGAGCTGATAAACCAAAGTGAAAACATTTAATCTAAATAGGAAAAACAGTTTTTGAGAGTAGGAAAAAATAAGTGTAAAGAAAAAAGTAGGATGCAGCTTTATTTAAGACACAAACTTAATCAACAAAAAATAATTGATTCTATGACAAAAAGATTAATACAAATGAAAATGAAACCATTGGGCACACACCCCTACTAAGACACACGAATAAAAGTGATTGTGATGAATATATTTGTAGCTGCTGGAAGTATTGCAATTCTGTGAAATTATGCATATAGCCATCATCCTAAATTTGCTCTCCAATTTATTTTTCATTTAAATTCTTTCAGGCGTACCAGATACTCTTAGAACACGATACAATGGCTACTCAAAGAGCACAATTTAATTTTTTTTGTTGTTGTTATTTTAGAGTCGGAACCTGCTGCAAACATGATTGTCTATGAAAAATGTTACAATTTCTGTAATAAAAATAATTTACCGAACTATATATATGTTGTCAGTTAACAATCTTGTATCATTCATAATAATTTCAATTTTTTGTTTATACAGTGGACAAAAACAGTCTCTGGTACAGAATGTGCAGATGGTATTACTACAAATCATATTTCCCTGAATTAGGTAACAATCTTCATTGTCATATAAAATATACTTTAGTTTTCTGTACATACCATTATATCATTATATTAGAAACTGTTTTTCTTTTTTTAATTTGTTGGTTGTCATTTGTTTGTATGATAAAGTCATTTTTAATTTGGGATTTCTTCTAATACTTCTATCTTTTCCTGGTCATTTAACTAGCATTATAAATAAGTTAAAAATAATTCAATGGTTTAAAATTAGAAATGTTAGTTAATAAAAAGTTGTCTTTGTGTACGTGTGCTTCAATAAAACTAATTATATCAGTATTTAAATGGCTGTTAAATTTATTTAGAAATGATTATATTTGTTTTTTTGCTCCATATCAATTGCATTTTATTCATTAAATGAAATAGGTCTAAGAAAAGAGGACATAATTGTTGAAAGCCCAATTACAGCACCAATCATTAAAGAAGCTTTGAGAAGGCTCCCTAAAGAAGAGATTGATGCTCGTAACTTTCGCATCATTAGGGCTAATCAGCTGTCCATGATGAAAAGAGTTCTGCCACGTGATCAGTGGACAGTTTATGAAGAGGTAAAATTTTGTATACTGTTTTCTTTACAATTGCAGTTCCTAGTATAAATGTTTCTTTCCCTCGCTCTTTCTTTTTTTTTCTCTCTCTCTCTCTCTCTCTCTCTCTCTTTGATATCAAATTGTGTTGTGCTCAAGTTGGATGTGAGAAACTGGAGCGAGCTGAGTATAGTTCTAATAATGTTTTTACGGACTAAACCACCCTGTCCTGGTTTGTAAACAAGTACCCGTCAATATAAGACAAGACAACTAAGCGGAGGTTTCGGCTAGATGCCCTCTTCAGCAGACAATGTAATGCAGGTTTTATTTTTAATTTACATGTATCTTTTGTTAACCATAAGAGACCTACTGAGACATACAACATTCTCTAAAATAGTACCAACAAGAATACAAGATAACTGTCCAAGTTCTTCCCAAACTTGCCCATGCACCCTGTATAAAGCCTTTGAAAAGTGTTTCACAGACATCACATGTAGAAATATTTCTCTGCAGTACTAGACTCCATTCAAACAATAGGAAATGGTCAAAATCTAAATTTATTTTAGAACCTAAAACTAAAAAGTAAATTTAATAAGATTACTTCTCTCAGTATAATCTCTTATATGTGTGACTCGTGGACTGCTTCCATTTCCAGCTGCTTCCTAAAAATTGGGTCTGCTTCCTATTCAGCGTATTTGGTATTGAGAGTATATTAATATTACAAATAATTATATATGTAAGAAAGAAAGTATGGTTCAATAATGAGTTCAATAGCACTCTAAATATAATTCCCGATAACTACGCTAAATGATATATATTTTTTTAAACAATACAACTGTGTTAGGTGCATAATATTTTCTTTTTGGAAAATGAAATTGTCTCAGTTTAAGTATAGTGTAAAAAAAATATTCGGTTTATAAGTGGCTGGGGCATCAGAATATTTAATATAGTTCATGGGCGTGAAAAAAAAAAAAGTGTGCATTGACGTTTCATGGAGGGTATGAGTATAGCAAAAATTGGGATTCTTAAATTTGCTTAACTTGAGTTCATGTTTTGTTAAGTAACTTTAATAGGTGGGAAGTTCCCCCAGTGCTGTCGCCAATGTTTGGCGGGCTATATCTAGTAGATAATAATATGATCTTTCATAGTAATGTGTTTGTCAGAAGCATACAAGGACTGCACTCTAATTTCTTCAAATAATCTCCCATAGAGATTTTATAATTAATTGTATGTCAGCCTTCGAGAAAGTCTTAATTGTTGTCTTCCTATGGAAAAATAAGATGTACAATCCAGAGATTTATGCTAGCAGATTGCTTTGTCTTATCTAGGGATTATTGGGACATCCATCATCACTTGGGGTGGAAAGCCACGATTACAGTAGGCAGCATAAGGATGTGTAGTAGATCAGACATTACACAAGATCCATTCAAATATACTTGACAAATCAAAGACTGCACGTGACAGGCCAAAGCCAAGTATTATTCAGACACACAAATCAAAATGTCAGACTAATCAAATACTATGATTGAATTTCTAACTACAACATATGACACACATACTAGTTACTGCCATTAAAATTATTTAAATCCTTAAATATGCATTTTTTTTACCCACATATATATGCAGTATAAATAACTCATGAATATTGTTCACAGGATGGTCCTTACTTGAGTCCACTTATTGCGGAAGTCAAACGAGAAATGGAAGAAAGAAAACTCTGGGATTCAGCATAGCATTAAGTTTTTTTATTAACAAAATTGTTTTAAGACTTCCTTTCCTGTTGACCTGAAAAGGTTGAATTATTTTTTTTATTTTATTTATTATAAAATTTTGAAAATTAGATTCCCTAAAATCAATAAAGTCTTAGTCTCCAAAAAAGAAAAAAGAAGAAAAAAAGGATTATTATGATGAGGTTGTTTGGCTTTCTTAAGATTTTTTTTTTTTTTTATAGACTATGTCCTCTTATAATTTATTGGAACTTGAATTTCAAAATATATACTTGAATTATGCATTCGTATGAAACAGTATGTTTCAAATTCATGTTTTTGTTTGATTGCAATACAATGACATGAAAAATAAATAGACAATGATTTTAAAAAAGAAATGTTTTCAAAATTTATTGAACTTCTGTACGCTGCAAACAACCATTAAATTAATATAACATTAACACAATTAAATTGGGTCATTTTGCTTTTTTTCCTTTTTTTTCCCTTTCCAATGCCCTAACTTTTTATTCCAATTTTTTTTCCCTTTCCAATGCCCTTACTTTTTATTCCAATTTTTTTTCCCTTTCCAATGCCCTAACTTTTTATTCCAATTTTTATTCCCCTTTCCAATGCCCTAACTTTTTATTCCAATTTTTTTTCCCTTTCCAATGCCCTAACTTTTTATTCCAATTTTTTTTCCCTTTCCAATGCCCTAACTTTTTATTCCAATTTTTGTTCCCCCAAACATGGTGCTTGTGATTGCACTTTGCTACATTCTTTTAGCTTCTTCTTGTTCTTTCACTTACACTTTGTTTTCACTTAAGGTGTTTCCATTGTCTTATAGCCTTTGACACATCTTGGTATTCATGTTTTTAAAAAAAGGTTAAAAGAAAACAAGTTTCAATTTATGGCCAGCAATCTATATATTTCAGAGTCAAATCTCACGCATTGATCCCAAGATACAAAGAACAACAAGCCCTATGAAACTGACATTTTCCATTGTGCTTCCTATTTATACTGTAGTCGTGCACTTACAAATATTTTTTTAATTCATCTTTTATGTGGCCGAAAATGACCAAACTCCATACGCAAAAGCAATGATTTGTTTCAGCATCAAGTTTTTTCTTTGTGTTCTGATGTTAGGCTTTTTGCACTGCATTTGAACGTGCACAATTTCATTTTTTTATTATTGCATCCAACAAGAATATTTATATTTCAGTCATCATCATCATGTCCCTTAGTCCTTTGACCGTTGGGGCACCACAAATGGACATGTATCTAAGGTTTATTATCACCATAAAATCTAGACAGTGAACTTTCAGTTTGAATAATTAGTTGAATTGGTCTTGATAATTAGAGATTATGATAGTTCTTTTTAATCATATTATTTAAACATTGGGATTTTGTTTTAATTTTAGGTATTTGAAAATGTTTAAAGGTAATGGTGCTAATGCTAAATCAACTGTTAATAATGTAAAAAAAAAAATACTTCACAGGTTCATTCATTCATTCACACTAAAGTGAGATCAGTTTAAGAATGGTTAGGTGCAGCTTTCTAGGTTGGTAAAAAGATAAATAAAAGATCACTGGCATTTGTGATAACATAATGTCTGATATCGTTGAGATTCCCCTAAAAAAATCAAGAGTTCTAAATATCCCCAGGAGCCGAGCTGGAGGAGGGGTTATAATGGTGAAAATAGAAATGAATCAGTTAAGCGCTCTGACATTCTAGAAAATTAAAACTTGTTACAATGGAAGCTGACACACTCAAAAGCCTTAAAATTAATAGGTTAATTAATAAATTTGTTAAATGGTGAGAAGACAGCTCACTCTGTCTGCAAACTGCATCTCAACTTAATTCAAACTTTGTTGGGTGGTGAGAAGACAGCTCACTCTGCCTGCATACTGCCTCTCAACTTAATTCACTCTGACAACTTTGTTGGATGGTGAGAAGACAGCTCACTCTGCCTGCATACTGCCTCTCAACTTAATTCACTCTGACAACTTTGTTGGATGGTGAGAAGACAGCTCACTCTGTCTGCATACTGCCTCTCAACTTAATTCACTCAGACAACGTTGTTAGATGGTGAGAAGAAAGCTCACTCTGTCTGCATACTGCCTCTCAACTTAATTCACTCAGACAACTTTGTTAGATGGTGAGAAGACAGCTCACTCTGTCTGCATACTGCCTCTCAACTTAATTCACTCTCAGACTATTTTGTTGGATGGTGAGAATACAGCTCACTCTGCCTGCATACTGCCTCTCAACTTAATTCACTCTCAGACTACTTTTCAAAACAGTGTAATACGGTTGATTAATTGGAATGAGTGCACTACGGCTCAAAATATGGGGGGGGGGGGGGTGTAAACATTTGACAGGACATCCGAAGAAGTAAACGCCTTATGGGTGGTATTAATATGCTATGGGATAATGACTCAAGGTAGACACTACCTGCCTTTCATCTGGAATGCGTGCTGATGAGGTCAAAGCCTATCTTGAGTCGCCCCACAGATGGCCCAAAGACCAAGTCTGATTCTTGCAAGTCAACATGAGGGTTCTTCATCTCAAAAGCAATCTAAAGGCTGAGGAATTCTCAAATTCCATATCCAAATAGGTCATGGAAATTTAAAGGAAGACGATACACTCCGGGTAATCTCTGTGACGTTGTCAAAGATCTAAAGACATTGAGTAAAAAGAAATACTTAGATTTGAGAAATGTACACACTGATAATTTGATTTGGCTTAAGAAAATAATTAGTTGTTACTCACAAAATCAACACTGCAGCAAACATTAATGATTCTTCCCACTGGGATGGTGAGATATCAGTCTGTGGACTCCGTGGTTGAGTTATAGGACATGGTTCACTACCTGGTAGAGTGCCTTCACACTTTAAAACCAACAGGGATTCCACTACACAATCTCTGTCTGAAAGTTCATACTCCTATCATGCTGCTACTCAATCTGATACATCACACGTTTTGTAACGGCACCAGGCTGCAGGTTAGAGCATTGCATGGAAATGTCTTTGAAGCAACCATTTTTCACTGGCTGTGGTGCTGGAGAAACAGTTTTGACACCCCACATTCCTATGATTCTCTCTGACTACCACGTTAAATTTAAATTTAAGCAACTGAAGTTTCCTGTCAAAGTCTGGTTCACCATGACAATCAACAAAGCTCAAGTTCAGTCTTGTACAGTAATGAGTGGATTTGATGTACGATTGAATCTATTTCAGAAAATGTAATGGATGTTTTCAATTGACGTCCTTCAGTGATAAGGAGGTGCACAATGGAAACTTTATGCCCACTTTTAAGGTTCAGGGACAAGTTTGTCACAGAATAGGAAGTGTGTTTGTTTAAATGTCAGTGTCATAAACTGTTTGCATTAATATATTTTCATTTGTAGAGTTTATCATTGAATTGTTGTTTGACTTTTCAAAAGACAACAACAGTTTGAGTAAGTCACAAACATGAACATCTTTGAATGGATTCAAAAACCATCTGTTATGCATGGAACATAGAATTCCATAAGTGAAAGTGCAACAAAACTAAAGACACAAGGTATGTTTCAATTCTGTTTATTTCACATTAAAAACATACATGGGAAAGGTGGCTTCCATTTTGAAATGGACATTCCAGTTTTGAAAATGGTCATTCATTGCTTACTAAACATCAAGTCATGGCATTCAATGTATGTAGGTCATAATTTGAAAAATGAAATTATTCCTGTTCAAATATATAATATTAAAAAAAAACCAACTAATTATAATTATATTTATTGCAACTACCTGTGTTTGAAATAACAATGGAGTTAGTTGATCATTATATACATATTGTTCAGAGTGACTACTTCTTTCAGCAGATCAAATTGGTAGTGTGTTTCTTTTTTAACACAATATTCTGTGGTGCATCATCCAGTCAGCAATGATTTTGATTCAAACAATCAGATGAGTAAGTTCAATTCAACCAATCAGAAGAGTAGTAGTTGATTAAGTCACCCAATTAGGTGACCAGAAGTTCTTAATTAACCCGGTTGGTAAGAAGACCTTGCATGTCTTTGAGAAGTGCTTCGACTCTCTGGCGCTGTGGAAGTAAAATTATGGCATGTTTAAATTATTTAAACATTTATAGTAAATATCACACTTAGGATGTTCTAAATTTTTATTGACCTTAGCAGCTACTCTTCAAAATAAAAGAGAAATAGCAGCCAGATTTACTAGAAATGTAATAAGGTAATTGGTTTTGTGCACCACAAAACAATTGTTTCAGTAGTTTCAGGTGAAAATAATTAAATAATACACAATAAAATAAAACTTACTCTAGCTTTGATGTTATTAGTAGAAATATAAGAGATTAATAGATTTTTAAGTTTATCTTTAAGATCAAAGTGATAAATGATTCAGCTACCATATACACTCGCATATAGGTTGCACTTTTTTACCAAAAATTTCTATAAAAATCAGGGAGGCGTCTATCCACTCAACATCAAATTTGCTTACTGTTATTAAGTATGGAGAAGTCATTTATACTCAAGTCAGGGAATTGTTTTCTCCCTTATGCTCAAACAGAGGGCAAACTTTAAAAAAAAAATGTTTATTAAAAATTATGCCGTTTATGACAACTGCTTTTCAGTTTCCAAGTTGTTATGAAAACATGTTTGTGGTTTCTATACTATAACAAATATTTTTATATTTATGTTAAAAAGGGGCAATGTAACTCACCAAACTAAAAGTGCGAAGTATTTGCAAATACCCATTTTGACAACCCCAAACTAAGAGTGTGACCTATCCACTGGTGTGTCCTATACGTGAGTATATAAGGTAACTTACAAGTGAATAAGTAACAAGCATTCAATAAAACTAATTTAAAAGATATCTAATTTGAGAATAACAAACTGGGCATACACTAAATTTATCCAGCATATCTCCTTTTTCTTTGATCTCAACATGTGGTGGAACTAGAGCCTGCAATCTTACAGCTTTCAATGCAACTGGTTGACATGCAATGAGATGGGAGATTTCTTGAGCCTGTGTTTTAAAAACCAGAGTTGAAAAAGGATTTCGTGTTTTAAAATTATTTATTTAGTGATCCGTTTGGGAATTGTGTAAATGAGGGACATACCATTTCTAGACAATTTTTTAATGAGAATCCATAAAGCTATTTTTGAATGCAGCAAAAAAAAAATGTTTAAATAAGGCGTAAGGCCATTTCAATGTTTAGGCCCTCTTCCTTTTAAGCTCATTTAGCTGAGTAGTTGAAATGTCCATGTCAATGTTTGGTTCTTATATTTCAAGCTTTCCCAAACATTATCCTTAATGCACCCTTCATAGTTTGTTGCATGAATCTAGAAACTGACCACATACTCCAATGTCTTTAAATGAAATAGAAACACTCAAGGGTGGCAAAATGTTTTCTGTTTGGATTAGATGGGACTTGAAATGTTTTATAGAATATTTACCCTGTTTGCTTGGTAACGAAGTCGCATTATTCTAAGCCTATTTCTTGCTTCTGCAGCCCTATAGTAGAGTTATAAAGTCATATCAGTGCTTATTAATTTGGCAAATTAATTATTCAATACTTTTGATTTGGATGAAATTCACTTAAGTTTATGAGAAAAGTCAATAGATGTATAATTATGTATTATCATAAGTTAAAATACAGTATTTTAACAACATGGGGTAATCCATACATTTTGTGAGCACTGATGGTGAAGAGCTGAATTTTTAAAAAGCACTATTAGTGTGAATCAGAATTTTAGAGGTGCGTTACAAGTGCAATAGACATTGATGATGATGCATTTTATTGCTAGAGAACATAACTGAAGAGTAGGTCAATACCATATACCATTATCCAAAAGTATGATTCTTAAATTTCCATAGATCCTATATTCCCCTGTCAGAAGATGGGAACCTTTGCTTTCAGTAAATCCCTTAATCTTGAAAAAATACAATTTTATGCTTGAAAGTCATAGCTGAGGGTTCACATTGTATTATTGCTTGCTGACACTAAGGACACTACTAGGTGAATATTAATTCTTGTCACTTAGTCAATTTTTGTTTAAAAAATCTCTCTAGAAATTAATGATATAACTAAATTTTAACATCTCACTTCAATTGACCAATCAGCTTCGCATGTTTTTCTTGTTCTTCTGCCTCTTTGTCTGAAAAAGTTGGTTTTTGTCTGAAAAGAACAATAATTATAATTCACAAAGTTACAGCACAAAAATAATTATGCAGCAGTAAAAAATAAATTAACCGGTAGTGTTAAAGCAAATAAAAATTGTTCAATTAAAAGAGAAAAATTGCCCTTAGAAAAGGTTTCTTTTCTTTCACTGACATTTTCAGGAAATCGTGAGTTAATAATAAATTCTTTGCTAAGATGTTTAATTTTAATTGTATAACATATGACTAATAAGAGACATAAAAACTAATGGCTAATGCTTTTTTAGAAACATATATCATAGATGCTGCATATACTTATCAGGCTGGATATTCCAAACAAATAAGTAAAATATGGAGATTAAGAATTTTTAAAAAATGATTAAAAATAAATTAAATGAAGAAGTGTTTTAATGGAATCAAACTTTCTCTACATGAAATATTGACCTCAACTGACTGGGCTCAGAATTCACAGTGTTTTTAGATTTATTCAGAGCAATTTACTGAAAGTCTAAAGTTCATTTAAATTTAAAATAATAAACACAGAATAGTTCTCATACAGCAAAGTGCAGTCAAGGAAAAATGGTCAGCCATATAGGCCTACTGATGTTTTTATTGTTTGTCCTTCGCATGCAAAGATGACCAAGGCAATTTTCAACTTCAGTAGTACCTTGAAATGAGCTGTAATTTGTTTAAAGTGAGAGAGAATTGCTCAACTGATCAGCCTCACTCTCTCGTCCTTGCCTATTTGATCCAATGGAAAGATTTAGTCAATAGGACTGGAAATAGACATGGATGCAGTAGATGACCAGCAGTGTGTGTTTCACTGTGCTCTTTATACATTATACGTTGCAGGAGTTGTTGGAATTTTCATTGTGTCATTGTCATAACTCCTATGGGACTCCACCTCCGGGTTTGATTTCAAGATTTTGCCTTCACTTAGATGAGTTCCATCCAAGGTTAATGAGTCCCAACACCTCAGTTGCTGGTGATGATTTTGCTTGTCTAGGCATTTTCTGGTGATTGAACTCAAGTTCACTAGCTTGGGATTGACTCAGTTTAGACTGCTCAGCCAACCACTATTACGTACACACAAATTTCATAGTTTTAATCCCCTCTCCCCCTGTTGCATCCATAAATTTTTGCTTCCCCTCCCCTATGCATATGTAGAAATGCTACTTTCTTGCAAATGTTCTGTCACCCTGAATGGTTTACAGTACTTACTTCCTACATTATTTTGTACATGTAAAAATGTATCCTCATCCATTTTTATACTTTATTTAACATAGAAGTAGAAGCTCAGTTTTAAGGAGTTTTACCTACATTTCAATTTTCTTCTTCCTGTCAAGCAGACGTTTTTTGGTAATAGCTTGAGCATCAGCAATTTCCTTTGGGGGCTCTTGATACTGATAAAAGTGTCAATAATGTAAAATAACAAAATTATATTATTTTTTTTATAAAATAAAGGCCTATTAACACAACCTAATCATTTGTTTATGCCTATATCTATAAGCTACAGGTTATCACCAATCTGGATTGAAATAATTGTACAAAGAAGGCAACAGTCTTGCGCCATATTTTTGAAAACCCTATAGATGTGAAGATAGGCCTGTCAGTCACTGTCACTCATTTAAAACTAATAATAGTCTATTCGTATTCTTATCTTATATTATTTCATCTCAAAATTGTTTGCACAAGAATACCACAAGGTTTCATTTTAAAATTAATAAAAACCAATAATGACAATACAGAGTTAATAAAAATATTTACAGCCAGATATCGACTCTTGACTTGTGGTGGCAATTTCTGCAACTCCTCTGGTTGAAACTGCTTGCGAAGAGTGTGGTGCTTACTCTGTAACCAAAATGACATTCAGATTAAAAAACGCATTAATCCAGGCATTAACACACAGTTAAAAGTAATTAAAGCATTTAAATGTTCTCAATAGTACATGCATCACTGTAGGCTGTAGGCAGGAAAATGGAGGTTTTTTGGTTAATCTTTTTAGTCTGGTTTTAGTTAACTTTGGTTGAGTTATATCTTTGTTCGACAGACCAGCTAGTTTTAACTTTCCCTCCCAATTCTAGCCTAATTTATCCCACCTCACTGTGCACTACTCTCTTCCAACTCCATTTACCCCCACCCTTTCCCTATATTCTCCACCAGACTTAATATCATCCCTACTAATAACCTAACTCCCAATATTTTCCACCTTAACCATCAATAACCTCTGTCCCCTCAGCATTCCTTTGCATTCCATTCACCCATTAACCTATAATTTTCTTCTGGACTCATCTCCCTAAAATCTCCTCACACTCTTACTTTCTCTTCTACCCAAACCCCTTTACCTCATACTCATCCACTGTTCCATCACACAAAATATTGTCCTCATTATTCCTAATTTCTCTCCTATCCCCAATTAGGCTTTCCTCTAAAGTAAGAAACCCTCTTTATCCTGACCCCCACCCCCCCCCCTTTCTTTGCCATCCATTAAATAGAGCACCAAAGTAAAAAACTGTGCACATTTCCACTTGATTCTCTCATCTATTTCAATTCTTGCTCTAATTCTACTCCAAATATTGTTCAAGTTCAATTAATATTGACAATTGACACAGTAATTTATACCTGTAATAATATGATATATCTTAGTCTTAATTACATTTAAATAAGAGAGGCATTAAACACAGTTGGCTGGGAAAACATTCAACGTTGGCGTTGGTTTACCACTGCGAGCAATTTAAAAAAAAAAAAGAATGTAGCAGAGTTATGGGCTGTATTGAATTTATATTTTGTTTTAATTATAATAGACTTTATTATGATGATGAAATTGTATATAAATTATGGTAAATATCTACCTCAGCCATAGCCAAAGAAATAATTCAAAACATCACTGATCACTGAAGAATAAAACAAGGACGGCATCTAACAGTAACCAGGAACGACCACTAGTCTAATTACCAGATCTTACCGTAATCGTGGAATAAGACAGAAGTTAGAGATGTGATAATAATTTGAAAAAAAAACAGGTAATAAAAATTATAAGAATTTCACTATTTCTATTGCCAATAGTCTAAACTAGTTGAACATTTTAGTGAACGATTAAAAAAAAAAGAAATCTTCAACTACGACCCCCTTTTCCCCCAATAATAAACCTACTAAAAGTAACTCTTCATAGCAATGAATTATTGTTTATCCCAGAAATTAATATTTACCAAATAATAATATAATATAGACTATAGACACATCACCATCGTTGGTTTTTCTTTTTCTTTTTTTACTTGGAAAAAGTAAAATATTGAGACTTTTAATTGGGACTCCAAAGAGGTTGAAAAAAGGGTACTAACTTGCTAATTTTTGTTTAAAAAAATTAGCTTGACTTTTGTTGAGGGGGTGGGGATCATGCTCTCCCCGGATCCCACTAACCCTAGCTACGACATTGTATTATTTACGCATCAGAGACCACTTTAATAAATATATGTTAAATGTATTTGATATTGTTGTTTTAATTGTTATTATTTTTTATATTACTTTTACTCGTTTTGATGGTGTTGTTAATGTTATTATTGTTATTTACTTGGTATTACTGTTGTTGATTTTGTTTTTGGTATTATTTTCCAGATTCATTGTTGTTATAGTTATAGTCATAGTGCTATATTTGTATTTATTGTTAATCAATTATAATTTTATTATTACCGGAGAGCACTACTCAACTAGACTTTTAAATGCAAGCTGGAATTTATAGTTCTTTGATTTGTGTCTGTACCTCAGCTACGTGTATTTTATTAACTGTGTGTGAAATTTTGTGCCCTTCCTATATGACATGATATATAAAGTGTTGCGAAACGAAAGAAGAAAAAATATGTTTCTAAACTGCTGTAGTTATCTGGTTCTGGTTCGGTACGTTGCTGCATCCATATACTGGCATAAGTGCAACAGTTGGGGAAGCGATGTTGCCATTCTAACGGCTCCTAGCAGATGCCAGGGCAGCCTTGAAAAAGAAAAAAAAAATTATTTAAAAAAAATGAGGGAAAGAAAATTGTCGAAGCTCTTCCCCACCCCATCGGCGTAGCGACCTTAACTCGTGACGGGGCACAATACCTTTTTAGCGCCCCCACCAATTCGAAAACCATACAATATTATATGTAAAATATACCATTTGGCGCCCCTTTGTGAGTAGCGCCCGGGGCATGATGCACCCCCTGGTCCCCCCTCACTACGCCACTGCCCCACCCCTACCTCCATTTTCTAGATTCAGCAGTAGTCTAAATTTGGTTGGTGTGTTCTATTTCGTTCGTTTCGCAAGGGATTTGCGTTTATTTAATTCAAGAATGGGGACAGGAGCGTAGCTTGGGATGGTCAGTGCCTCAGTGGTGATCAATCCCTTAAAGGGAAAATTAAAAATTCTGATACCGGTTCTCAAAATTATGGTGCTGTTCGGTGTAACTTGTGTTGTAATTATGACTATCAGTCATAACTTTGTAATTACTATTAGAGTAGTCACTCGTGCTTTTAATTAGCATCGTGTCTCTAAGTCTATGGCCGTTGAAAATGAAAGATAAAAAAACAATAATAATATTTATTAGCAAGGACAAAGTAATCCATAACAGTCAAACCTGGATATCGTTCGATGTACACAACTTACTAGACATCGTCGTCATTACTCACAACTTGTAATCTTAAATATGAGGTGTTTATTATTTAAAAACGTAGCAACGTTAATAATTTTCATGCTTTAATTAAATTTTCTAAAAATAATTTTATGGGTAACGGAAGCCTATTTTTTGACAATTTCTGTGAAATCTACCAATTTAGCGTCGTTGTCTATCAAAAAATCTTGTTTTTTTCGGATTTGAACGTGCTATTTTACTGGCTATTCTTCTATTCTATTGATAAGATTTATTGATCCAAGTAAATGGATTTTTAAAAAATGTAATTGTACATAGTACATATCCATTTCTGGTTCTGGTAAGGTACGTGTACTGGCATATGTGCAATGGCTGGGGTAGCGATGCTGCCATCCTAAAAAGGGCTCCTAGCAGATGCCAGGGCAGCCTTGAAGCTTTTGATAGATGTGGAGTTCACAGCGGTATTGTCCAGGTGGTTCCAAGCAATTAATGTGCGTAGGAAGAATGATTGTTTATGTTGGACTGTGTTACTCCGAGGCACAGTGAAGCATTTGCTATTGTTCCGGGTGTAATTTCTCATGACTCATGGGCATGTTGGGGTTGTCAGAGGTTAAGTCAGTGTTTAGTGAGTGTTTGGCTCTGATTAATCGACCTGGCTTCTGTGGGGTGAGATAATTGTTTGCTGAGATGGCCGGCACTAGCCCCATGACCACTTTATATAAGAATGTTAGCGGATCTTTTCTTGTCTGTCTTTAAGGGATGTTAAATCTGTTTAAGAGGCAAGTGACGTAGCCAAGAGTGGTGTTTTTGTAGTCACTTGCTACGAAGCGCACTGCGTTACGTTGGATTCGCTAAATCTTGTCCACATCTTGCTTTAGGTATGGGTTCCAGATGATCGCACCATATTCTAGTAGTGGACGGACGAGTGCAAGATAAGCATTTCTTTTGCAGGATGTTGGGCAGTGGCGCAGATGAAACCTATACTTATATTATTATGTAATTTAATATTTAATAATATAAATATTCGTAACAATAATTTTTTTATTGCGTACATTGTAATTAATGTAATAGTAACTGTAAGCAAAGAGTTTGAGTTTATCATGACTATGAGTTGACTATGATTCATAGTCATAGTTTTCCTTAAGATTAAGAAGTGAGTGATAAAGAGCGCAGCTGGTATCTAACTATCTTTTCAATTTGCACTTCGCGCGCATCTACATTTTTTAAATTCAGTGTGGACACCAGTGAATATTTGTTGATCGTCCAAAACAGAGTTTTTGTAGATACATGGTTTAATAATATTTATATTTGCACAAGCCACCCATCCATAGATACAATATATGAATTTGGTAGAGTTTAAATATCTATGCAATGATTGCATGTCAGTCTGGCACTTCAACAAGGAAACAGCTCCCACTCTCTCTTTCTATGCCACCCAAAAACCCAGTGCCCCTCTCTCCACTGTCCACATTGGTATGTTCTGTAAAATAGCATTTCAGACCCCAAAAAAATGTTTTTTTTTATAGCTGAAGTGGTAGATTACCGCATGTCAAACCATTATTAGTCTAAAATGGCTATGACTACAGTAGCAACAGTGACTAACTGACATTTTTAGGTTATAGTACAATTCATTATATGTTTGTTCTTTAGGTAGCCTACGTACAGAAATACAGTTTTTGAATAATAATTAAAAGCCCAAAGTCCTAACGCTCTATAGGCAGTATAAGAGGCCTAAATTAACTGTGAAGTAACTGGATGGGGCAAGTTGACCCCTAGGAAAAATTTGGGTTTCCCAGGGCTCAGTAGTCTATTTGACTTTTTCTTTTTTTTTCCGAAAACACTGCTATGTCATCAGATAACAACTTAATCTAAAACAAATATTGAAATTGAAATGTTTACAATTGCAGTGTACGTTATGTGAACACACATGCAACTAAGGCAAGTGAGGCTAATGGGTGATTGCCGACTTTTGGGGGATCTCCCTATATATCTGAGAGACACAACAAAATAAAACAAAGGCCTAAAATGCCTAAATAAAAATTAAATAAAATATGTTTTTTTAATTTATCAAGTCGAGGCTAAATGCATTATTCGACTCTACTCTAGTCGCCTAACACTCAATTAACTAAGTCTAAAAATGTTTTAAAAAATCATTAAAATTAAAACAAAAATAATGTAGTATAGGCATAACCTTTATTAGTTTATATAGGCATAGGAATTAGCAGAAACCATTGACACTGGATCATTGTCGTGATTATGATTGTAACTAGGACTAAAAAAAAAAAAAATTCAGCTCTGTATGGAGCCCTCTCCCGCCATTGAGGTGTTATTACTGGTATTAAAGAAAATTCAAGATCAGGCTAACAGCAAATTAATCTGTAGCAAACCCATTTGCAAATATTTATTATTAAAAATCAATTTAAATTTAAAAAAAATTAAAATTACCGTATATATATATTTGGAGCCATCCTTAAAGGATGTCACGCAATTAGTGGGGGAGGGTGTCACATTTTTGCACGTCACGTTACATAAAAAAGTGGAACATTATAAAAAAAAAAATTGCTCTGAACAGCACATTTTTTAACATAATTTTTTTATACAATAAAAGTTATTTATTATTAACATTTTTCATCACTGCACCTCCTTTCAGTTTCCAAAAATTTCCCATAATTTGTGACAAGGGAAAAAAAAGGGGGGGGGGGGGGTGTTACAAAAAATGGGTAAAATTTTTGACGTCATTTATGGAATAATCTTTGCATTTTGTTAATCCTACAGACAGCGTTTAATAGTCAGTTCTAAAAGGGAGATAATAAATAAATCATTACTATTAAATACACTATAATATGTTAATTGCTTATATTAAGTTATATATCTTCAATTTCTTAATTACGACACAAATACGAGATTACTGCAATTATTGACAACAAGGCCATATTACTATTAAACTTTAAATAATATCAAACTTAATACTTAGGGAAGGACCCATTTTTGGAATTGCCGAAATTTATTTTGAGACAAACTACTGTTAACTTTGAGGAAGTAAAAAAAATCTAAGCTCAATCAGCCCAAGGCAGGCTAAGCTAAAGGCTAATGAAACAAAGCAGAGAGTACAGTACCAAGTTCATACAAAAAGACTGAGTAGACCTCTTTTAACCTATTTATTATGCTTTCCAGGCTTTAGTCTTGAATGATTTTTAAAATGTCATGTAAGAATGAACAATTTTCAACTTTCAGAATATGTTCAAGTTTACGTGGAGAGTGTTTAAATCTGTGTTTGGAATTCTTTTCACCATTCTGAGGCCTCTGCAGAGGTTATTCTGTCGCAGGCAAAAGCTGTCTAAAATGGAAGGGGTTGAGCTAACTTCTATTGGATCCGGGGACATGCCATATGATTCTCAATACTCACTTAGCAAGAGTCATTTAGAAGAGGTACCAAAACACAATATTTAGTTTTTCTACTAACACTGCCAACAGCATTTCATTACTTAAAGTTTCTAGTAAATGAATTTTTATCAAAAGATCTTGGCAAAATAATTTTGGCCACAGACTATAGCCATCAACAATGATGTATGGGCACAAACCACCTCCTGGCTCGATTGTCCTAGATAGACTAGACCAGTGGTCTGCAACCCAGGTCCATGCGTCTCTTCAAGGGAGTTGATGAAATCTTTCTTTTAATCATTTATAATTACCGGTATGTAACAAAGGCTCCCATAATATTTCTTAGCAAATAAAAATTTAAAAAAGTCTACTCACTGGACTAAAATGTTGTGAAAAGGTTAATGCCCATCTCTCTCCTCAATTCCATCACTTTTGTCTTGTGACATATTTATGTGCCTTTTAATCATACCGGACTATATAGCTATACACTTATAAAGTATCACAGTTCAAATCATTTCTAAACCTATCCATTAACATTAAAGATAAGCAAGTAACAATTATAAGTTTTCAACCCATCGATTTATGTAACAACGGTCTTGGTCAACCACTCAATGAATTAAAATCCCTTCCATTCTGAAATCGTTGACTTTGTCAAGGCATATTTTTTCTCTCAAGCTCTCCACAGGATCAGATAATTTATTACAGTTTATTTTATTTTGTTGTTCACTTGATTTCGTTCTCTGGAGAAGCTTTTTGCAGACACATTAGTTCTTTCATTGTGTCTTTTTTTCAGGTTTTTCCCGTACCTTATTCTACCTATTTCCTGTTACCTAACCTGATCACGACTACCCTCCACCCATATACAGTTATTTAAATAGAAAGTTTGGAGGTAACTAAGGTTAAAACAGTGATCAGTTCCAACATGTTGATTAGTATTTTTACTATTAAGATTATTGCTATCATGGTTAATTTTGTACGTTATGTACCGTACAGATTGAACCTGAGACCTGGGACACATGGGATGACAAAGGTGAACATTCTTCTAGGGATCAATCAGCAGCACAGAGAAAGGATCAAGCTCAGAGAGGCTATGGTCCCTCACACAATTATCACTATAATAAAAAACTAATGGAGCCCGAGCCAGAAGAAGAGATTAATTTTTTTGAAGATATGACACCTCAAGTCAAGAGACAGCCCAAGGTACGGCACATTTTTTTGAAATGAACAATAATATCATTTGAATAGGCATTTCCTGGTCTTCATTTGTTAAAATAGAATTGAGTCACCGGCATAGCATAAGGTCACTGAGGTAGCATTGGGTAATGGAAATAACATTGTATCACTGAAATTAATGTGTTTTGAAATTATTTTATTTTAAGGAGTATAACGCCAACAAAAGACAATCAATATAATTACTTTGATTTGATAGTGAGAAAAATAAATGAAACATGTATTGAAATATTTATAAAGTTAACAGCAAACAAAGCAAAAATTAATGCTTAAAATATCTCAAAGCTATCTGGACTTGGTTCTAATAACTATTAGTATAAGCGGTTTGAATTTTAACACCATCTATGCAGGTGAAATTCATTTGTTAACCATTGACAAGTATAGTTAGTTATTTTACCAATCCCAGGACCTTGTTAGTTGAAAATTCAACTGAAAAAAGTTTCAATTGTTTTGTTTTTTTGGTGACACTGCAAATATGCTATATTGAATATTTTATCTATATTATATATAACGATGTGTATTTGTTATTTCAGATACTGATCCGTCAAAAGGACGCTGCACCAACTTCTTCCCCGTATTTCTCTGACAGACTGGGAGTCTTATCAGATGTCCCTCTTGCAGTAAGTACAATTTGTAAATTTCATTAAAACATAATTGTTAAGAGTATGAAATTCTTAACAGAGTGTCTCTCACCTGAGCTTGCAGATTTTAAAAAGAAGGTTTGAAGCTGAAGGCAACTCTTCCAAAAGCTTTGCTTGCCCTTTACATCATGCAATGTTATTTCCAATTGATTTAGAACTCTGAGCTGGAAGTTTGGGAAGATGAAAGCAATGCCTGGGACACAGAGGAAGCTTCAGAAGATCTGTCATGGCAAGCACAAGAAGCTATCAAGGAGAAGAAAAGGTTGGAAAGATTGGAAAGACAGATGGAGCAGCAAAAAAAAAAGCAAAAGAAGGAAGAGATGAGAGGATTAAAAAGTGGATCATTGATAGCAACCAAATTGTCATGATAAATTATTTTTTTAATTGAAATTGTATTTTAAAATATCATTTCATAAGCTTGATATACAATTCTCTACATGAATGTGATGGCATACCCAGATTTACTTCCCTTTATCTCAGGGGTCATCCATTTCTAGTAGTATAATTTCTTTCAGCTTTCCCTTTACAGCATCAACTTCATTTTCAGACAGAGATCTCCCCTGGCTGAAACTGCTTCCCCAGATGTTCAGGCGTTGGAGTCTATATTTTGAACTTCTTTTATATTTGAAAACTATTGTTTTTTAAATTTATAAAACATTGCAAGAGATGTACAATATTTGTATCAGCAAAACTTTATTATTTAAAAAAAAAATTCATTCCATTGTATTCGTTTCTATGAGGCGTCTACATTTTCTCCAAATGCACAGTAGGCAGACTTTCTTGATCTGACGCTCACCCTCACCTTTCAGTGCATTAGTAATCTAAGGATGATCCCCTTCAGACAATTGGTCACCAGCAATAGTGTTAGGGCCCCAGACATTTGGGATCTTGATGGTGAGCTGCAATGGGAAGAAATTGGCAGCATTGTGCTTGCTTAAAATGCCAAGTTAGAAATGATTGTACTTAGTGAGCAAGTACAGGTTGTAACTGTAGGGTACGCTGAGTTTGACAATTGATTAATGAAACAATGAACCTACACCAAGGAGATGAAGGTCAGAAGAGTAGCTAATGTATTTTTTAATTTAAATTGTTTTAAAGTTCCAAACCTGGTTGACTTGTGATCTATGATATGGTTTAAGTTGGTGCTTGACTATGATGTCAAAAAAATTAATATTTAATCACAACCTTTTTCACATCGGTCAACTTAACAGAAACTTTTTCAGAAGTGAAACCAACATTGTTATGTCTTAACTTAAATTCTTTGAGGCCTAATGTTAAAAAACTAGTGACCAAGAGGTGCCCATTGAATATGTTTGTTATTTTAATTTATTCATAAATTGTATGAAAAATAATTTATTTCTAAATTCATACTTGATCTGTATTTTGTTACTGAATCAAATGTAGGTACCGGTATATTCGTAAATTGGTGAACATTAATTTTGTTTAAAATTTAATTGGATAAGTTGTTTAAATTGTAATGGTGGGTTCTCAAATCAAATATGATTTGGGTATGTGGTCTTCCTGTATAAATTATTGGGAAACACTGGTCTTAGGGAAACATTTTCTAGCTTGATACAATGTATAAATATTCAAGTGCAAAGAAATGGCAGTGCTCTGAGCAGAGATGATAAAAGCACAGTGTATGGCTATGTTTCACAACCATATTTTTGTTCTTAACCCACTCCTGCCTTACATGCTTTCTGGCACCCTTCCTATTTCCCCACTTCCGTACCTGCCTGAGTTCTCATGCCAATGCCTTGTGATGTGTCATTATCATGTTCATTCAGGACGCCTCGCAACCCAACTACCACACACCTGACTGCTGAAGTTTACTGCTATTCTTGAGAGCACACCACTCTTGATTACAAGGAAATCTGAACTCTTTTCATCTTCTTTCATTACTTAGTTTCCAAACTTCATTAGGATTGCTTTCTAAGTATATTAGCAAGCAGAGTGTCTTAAAGATTCCAACTGTCGATACCAATATCAAATCCATTTTGAAGAAGTCCCTGAAGCAGAACTTAAAAAAATTATACAAATACTACAGCTGTTGATGCTATCAACAGTGATTATCGTGATGATGGCAGTGAACTTGTGTGAAATAAAGTGATGAGATAAGAATAAGAATAGCTTTTAATATTATAATTCAAATTTTGTTTTATAAATAAACTTTTAAAAAAAATTGTGAAATAGATTCTAGCTTATACTTAATGGACAAAATCAAATGTTATAAGTTATATGTATTTAAATGAAAACATGCAGATTTTCAAATGGCTACACATCAAAAGATGAGCCCAGGAGTGGGTTAAATGTATTTAATCAGGAACAAAGAAGTAATTTTATAACATGTCTAAAGTCTATCAATTTTTTTTTTTTTAAATGCCTTTTTAAAAAAAAAAAAGAAAAAAAAATGGGAAACAGGTCAAGCTACATTATATATAGTGAATGTTCTTTGTATTTAGTACACGGGAAAATAAATATTTTATAAATGTTTAAGAAATCAAATTGTATGTTTGAAAATTCTTGCTGAGTGGCCTTTCATGTGATTAAAATGTATGAACTTGTATTGTTTTACATCCTGTTAACATTAGTTTTTAAATTTCTTTCCTTCCAATTAAGTTAAGCACAATTACAATTTTTTTTAAAGTAATCATAATAAGATTCAAATCCAGATTTAAATAATAACAGAGGTGGGGAAGTTTGTCCATGGCAAGAAAATGTACAGCTCTGACTCTCCAACGCAGTGATGTTTGACAGAGTTGTGGATTAAGAAAATAATTCAAATGATGATGTCCATAACAGGCCATGGTAAATAAATATTAATCTGATGTCATGTCATTAATGCCTCTATAAGTCCTGCCTCTCTAAGTCCTGCCTCTCGCTTAGTCCTGCCTCTCTCTAAGTCCTGCCTCTTTAAGTCCTGCACAGACTCTGTTCTTCTTATAGAAAGTTGAAGTTCAAAATTTGTATTTACTCGAACTCTACTCTAATTTCAACATGTCCTTAAATAAATTGTTTGAAATGTAAGGCAGTTGAAAGCTTATCTGGATTAATTAGTTCACAACTTAAATGATTGTATCCAGTAATCCATGTCTACCTTTGAAGTTTTAGCCACTTTCATACCTCATTTTAATTCAAGCAAATTTTAGATACCGGTAACCAAAATGAATGATTTTAAAGATGTTTATTATTGAATAACATATATTTGCCAAGATCACCCTAAGTTTGGTGGAAATGCTGGTAGCTTGGAATAAACATTTTTTAGTAGTGTATTATGGATTAGGGCTGAGCTGGTACTAACCCAAATACCAGGCAATGCTAAGTATTCGCACATGGCACATACTAGAAATCCGAAAAAAAATAGAAGTGGGTCGTGGTGTTAAAAAAAAAAGAGAGCTCTTTTCTCATTTTCCATAGTGGCGATTAATTATTAAAAATGATTAATATAGAAACTAGCATATATTTGTCAATGTAATTTTTTAATACATTTTACCTGAATTACCAATCAATATAATTCCATAGGTATGAATGTACAGTGTAATGGTAATGTATTGTTCAACATTACTATTAGTATTAGTATATACAGCTTTAAATTCTAGATTTAAAGAGAACATAATATATTTTAAAGAGTACGGAAGGGAATGAGGTACCAGTGGAAATGGAGGAGACAATTTATAGCGAAGGTAAGAGAGAGAGAAGTGGGGTTGTAGAGTGGGAGATAGCTATTGACGAACTTTGAATAAGTGAAACAATACTGGGACATCTATATAATTATTAGGAGAGGCTGTGTATGTTGAAGAAAAAATAAATATTTGAAGAATGTTTGAAAGTAGAGATCATGTTTATCTATCTAATTCAATTAATACATTTTAGTTTTTAATAATCTTGGCTTATTTTTTAACTTTGAATTTATTTGAAAAAAAAAAAAATTATTATAAAATAAATACAAAATGTTATATAACATTGCTCATACGTTAGTGAAAGTATAGGTTGACATATTAGGTGATTTTTTTAATGTGAAAAGGAGGAAGCACAATGTATAGAAGGATTTTTTAAAGGCATCATCAAGCAACACAGTTCTAAAGAGTTACTTTGTCAACGGAAGGGAAACTCCGATCAACCTGTTAACAAATGGGCATTTCGTCGGAAAACCACTCATTCCTATTTTTAAAAAAAATTAAAATCTGTAACCTAGTACACCATAGTCAGAAATTTCCACAATACATCATCCTGGCTTGCGTAGTTTCTGGCCCCGCCATGCGCTGTCCATCCTGTATCAGGATAAAAAAAATGCACCCACGTCCTTTAAACAATCGGCAAACGGACGTATTGCTGATGTTCAATTTGAACGATGTTCCTCGTACTAGAAGCAGACGTCATAAGGGAGAATGCACGACTATATGGAGAACACGCACCATGATTCTCATTATCGAAAAACTTCTTGGTCGATCCGACTTCCTCTTCCATTTATTTACACAATACACTTCCATAACGGCGATATTTCGTAACAATAGACAACATAACTGTGTTACTTGGTGCCGTCTTACTAAATTTCCCTTGAAGTTGTTCTGCCACGATCCCCATTCACGATCTCTTAATTACTTAATAGGAGTGAAAATGATGGTGAACTATGGATATTTTTTCCTCTTCCAAGAGACTCATTTGCGACAAAAACTGCACAACATATAATCGTTTTCCCTTGTTGGAACACGTGGTGACTGGAGCTATGCACCGTTCACCAACTGACTTTTGGCGCATACTGTACTTTATTGGGAAGAGGTAGGGGCGTCAATTCAGGTTTTTTCAGAAGGTGAAGAGGGGGGGGGGGGGGGGCCAAAACTTGGTCGGCTTAAGTTTATTACTGGATGCGCCACAGTACATAGCAATTGAAATAAAACCTGCGAATTCGGGGGGTGGGGGGGGGGGGCAAATGCCCCACCTTGCCCTACCCCAATGATGTCCCTGGGAAGAGGGCGCATAAATTCAGGATTTGCCCCAGGCGCAGCTTTTGCTTACCACTGCCCTTGGCATATATATATATATTATTTTACTTAATAAGGCTTGGGCCGATCTATGCAAGTTTGCAGTAGTAAGTAATCACTTAGTGGCGTAGATAGAGCTTGTTACAATCGGGACGGTCCATGTGTTTTCCACCCCCAATACACAAGACAAACCATGCACAAATCACAGGCAGATCCATAAGTTGCGATGGGGCACGCCCCCCCCCCTCCCCCTTTTATGGTTTAACTTATAGGCCTCATCTGAAATGGAATTGCATTCTTGTTCATTCCCAAGTTACGTGCACTAAACTTCTAAAGCACTATTGATTTTGAGTATGTTGTCAAAAACAGGGCCGTCTTAACAGCATAGGAGGCCCTGGGCACAGCAATGCACAGGGGCCCCTAGCAACACAACATATCTGGACCGTGAGAAGGGGGGCGAAGGGAGCACTCGCCCCATGCTCAAACTTGGGGGCTAAAAGGGGGGGGGGGCAGTTCCTGATTCCCACCAAATCAGCAAGAGAAAAAAAAAGTAAAATAAAAATAAACATTCAATAAAGTTAAACTTCGATGAATTCAATTTATTGATTTAAAAAAAAAAAATCAAAAGTAGTTTTAAAACATTGTCAGAAATAAACTATAAACAAACACAGAGGATGATAAATTATCATTATTCACTGATAAAAAGCATACATTATTTAATATAAATCAACTTAATCGATGGGTAATTTTTTTGCAGAGACTTGTTTTATTACTGGTTTAAAGTCAATAGTCTAAAGGATGCCATTTTCCATGCACACAAGTGAAAGCCAGTTTTAAACGTTTTAGCCCAATTGTACCGCGAAACTGATTCTTACCTTATTTTTTTCGATTCATATCTATTTGGTCAAAATGGACCCGGACACGCAGCGCCGCCATTCGCACCCGGGTCCCATTAGACTCAATGCTATTCGGATGTCATTTGTGGTCGTATATTTTAGTTAAACTGAAGAATTAAGATTACAAGCATATAGTCCATTCAATTATCTTTCATTTGATACCTCATTTTGTCTTACAAACCCAATAATATTTTTAATTATTTTTAAATCCCAACCTCTCACTTCTGATACCCGGGTACGAATAGTCACAGCCTTCGCATTTATAATACAAAGTGGCTATTGGTACCCGGGTACCAGAAGTGAAAATTAGTCAAAATGGACACAGACACGCAGCGCCGCCATTCGCACATGGGTACCATTAAAGGTGCAGCCTTTATAATATTAATTTTGGAATGTGCTGATATATATCGTGGGTTAAAATTGGAAAATTGGGAATTTTAAATCCAATAAAATTTTCAAAATCTTTCACTATTCATTAAAAATATGTAAAGCATGATGCCTTTATAAGAGCGAGTCTCCTAGAAACGTGGGACCCCCTACAAGCGCGGGGCCCTGGGCCAGTGCCCACTGGGCCCATGCCTTAAGACGGCACTGGTAAAAAACCTCAAGCATCTCATTTGCAATAATCCAAATAATTTACATGTCGAATGCATAATACCTAAATGGTGGAGTAAAGAAAAATCTGAATAAATGCTACAAATGTCCAAATTTTAACCACCCCATTAGTCAAATATATTATAATTAAAATCATTAACGCCACGTCAACAAAAAGGTTTACCACTGTTATTTTTATATTATATATTTGTTTCCATACTCATATATTTAACTTATCGTACGCTTTATCCTACAACTACACTACAGCGTCGAATTTCGGAGTAGGATTTAAATTCAATTATCTAACAGCAGAATGGAGAACATTTTTAAAAAGCTACTATTAGTAGTAATAATGGTTGAGGGAATGTAACCCATTCTGGTTGGGGAAAGGTTGGACAAAACGTTCCGCCATTGGATCATTGCGTCCGCCACTTTCTTTTAGATTGGACAACTGCTTCACCCAAACTTCGTAGAGATAGCTCACGCCTGACGCGGAATCAGCCCATCGACTGTAGGAGTGGGACGGATGCCCAAAAAAATAGACATAATATAGGCCTACAACTTAATAACTACATGCGAACGCCGGTTAAAATATAATATGCGTTAAACTCTGTTGACTTCTGTTCTTTTTAATTTAAAAAAAAAAAAAAAAAAATCAAATACGGAAACACGCCCCTCTCATGACATCGTTATACCAATTAACTGCATTAAATAATGTATCGACTTCTTTGTTTCATAGGAGAAGAGATGAAATAATATGAATCGATTTTTATCCCACAAACAGTATGAATCGATTTTTATCCCACCCCCATATGATTATTATTATTGATTATTACAGTTTTACTAATAAAATTTGTTTTATTTTAAATTAATACAAATTAAATGGATTAAAATGTTTAGCATCATTATTTTGTCAACTTTGTTGCTAAAGGCTATAGGTATTCAATTTTTTTTTTAAAAATCTCCAAAATGGTATTAATTTGGCCAAATCATTGGTCATAGTCATTGGGTTAAAAAAATCCTGATAAGTCTAAGAAGAATAGATCATTCCTAAATTTTCGTTATATATCGAGTAATTAATTGGGTGGCTGGGTGGTCAAATGGTGTAAACTCAAAAATCAAAGCGGGGAGGGGATTGATTGATTGATTGGATACTTCTAAAGCGCTGGTATCCATGCTACTTAAGCATGCTCACTACGCTCTGGTTTCCTCAAATCTATTTAAACAAAAAAGTCTTTAAATGTTTCCTAAATGATTTTCTATCATTTTCAATACTCCTCAAAGATTGAGGTAAACTATTCCATAACTTTGGCGCTACCGCTTCAAAAGAGCGCACTCCGTGCGACCGACTTTTTTCTGTGTTCATCCACACTGGGAATTTTCAGTAAGGACTGCGTTGAGGACCGCAGATTCTTTAAGGTTACATGTTTATAAAGCAGTTCTTTCAAATATTCCGGTGCAGGGCCTTCTATGCAGCTGTACGCCAGGGACAGAATTTTGTGGTTAATGCGCTCACTCATAGGAACCCAATGGAGATCGGATGGGGCCCGTTAACCTTGGAATAACTCTGAATAAAAAACCCGGAGTAGGAGTAGGAGTCCCGTAGGCGGATACAACTCCTGCGACGCAACTGGTGCCAAGCTGTATCATCCTTATATGGTGTTCCCTTCGGCGCCTTGGCCTTTCCAGGTGCGCGGAGAGAGGCAATTTGCTGTCCAGGGAACCAGCTTATAGTTTATAGTCCTAAAGAAAAAAATCACAGGCCTTGTGATTTTGCCCTGCGAAGTCACACCATTGTCATATAGTAACGGATGGATGTCAGTAAAAGAAAAAATCGCACTGTATATAAAAAAAAACATCGTTATTACTGAAACTATTTTTTTCTATCAGTAGTCGTATTTATATAATATCATTTTAGAAACTATATTTTGTGTCATTTTATTATTCCGATTACTTTCAAATACTGAATAATACTCTTTTATTTTAGAATGGAATCGGATACTTTTTTCAGACTAATCAAGGTCTTTCAAACATGACAGAACAGCAACAAAATCTAATCATAACCCAAATATGTGGGCATACTTTAAAAAAGTTTTGTATAGTTATTTAAATATCCAACCTGATTAATTAAAGAGAAGCTTCATTTGCCTATTTCGACGTATCCACCAGTATATGTAGTGTAGTATAAATAGCCTGCTAAATCCTATTCCAACAAAAAAAAAAAAAAAAATTGGATACGGTAGAGACTAGAGAGTTCACTGAGTGGTGATTGGAGTGGTCAGTGGACTGATTTCTAGACACCGGTGGGGAGCATCATACGATCTTACACACTGATATCGTGTAAATACCGAGGATTAAAACATGGTGTTCAAAAGTGAATTTTACGGAGGATCCTTGTTGCTAAAACCATTAGCTGATGCGATAGGGCTTCCTATTGATCAGGTAAAGTAAGAAACCGACACAAAATAAATTATTGATACTTTATTAATAATAAATAACAATTATTATGTCCACTCCATACGATAAAATATATTTCACATTACAGGTAATGGTAAATGTGTAGTTATGTGTCCGCGTTTTTTACCATGACGAATAAAAAGTTTTTAAAAATGAAAAAATGATCTAAATCTATCCCTCACATGACGCCACAGACACACAACTACACATCAGCCGAATAGATTATATTAGGCCGGTCTATATATTAGTATTAGATTGTAGAAGTAGACAGGGCTGCCTACTAAAAAAAACAACAACACAATTATGGACCAATAATTTTTTTTGTAAATTAAAAAAAAAATTTGGATTATCCGCGCCATAATATTTCACACAGCCGACCCGTTGGTTGTCACGACCAGTGAAAGGTCACGGTTAATGACAAAAAGAAGATGGCAGTGTAAAAAAAAAAGTGAAAAATTCAACAAATTAAAAATAGAAATGTAAAACATACAAACTTAATGAAATAATTTCAACCGGTACATAAATTTCATGGCGAGCGAAGCTACTTTATTGTATCCATTTTCATTTAGATATTTGGCAAGAAGTCTCTAAAACCTGCGATTGCCCCCTTTCAGACAAAATTTTAACCGGTACTTGCTCGTTTCCCTAAACTAAAATGTGTGCGGCTACAGTTATACACTGTTGTCAAGAAAATTGTAAAAATGAAGAAAATAATGTTAAAATAATGAAAACCCAACTTACAGTTCCATAGAATACACTTTTACACACTTTTTTATTTCAGAATCCACCAAGAACAAAATCCAAAAGTTTTCAGAAAATCAATAAAATACAATATCATACCCATTTTCCAAATTCCCAGAAAGTTTTAATATTTTAATTAACCAACCAATTAAATTTTAATTTAAAATATTCCATGGTAGTATTAAAGAAAAGTTAACTCTAGTAGCAACACAAAGGGGAGTGAATCCAACACAGAAACTTAACATAAATACGTAAATGACTTCATGATGTGAGAGTATCTATTTTAGACAAATTTTAATGGACCCCTTTAAAAATAAAATTACCATGCTAATTTTCTTTCTTGATTGCATTGATTATAATGTTAATTTATTGCATAGCATTCATTGCAATCTCATCAACGTTGCATTTTTCCTTAGTATGATCCTACAAGTTTCAAGATATCCTTTTTTTTCTCTCACTTCTTCAGACATTTTTGTCCAATGTTTCTTTCTTTTTGAGGAATGACTTAATTTCTAAAAGACATTTATGGACAAGTCATTTAAGGTCAAATTTTGGCAACCATGCATCAGGGCTAGTTATTTTTTCCTTGTTGGAGATTTTAAAGTAACAAAAGTTGTAGTAGACAGTTAAGCCTCTAGGGCTAGGGGGAATGTTTGTTGTTTGAAAACCTATTACCCTATTACTTTGATGCCAGCTGGATTTGTGTTCACTCCCCCAAATAGCAAAACTTTTGGTTGGTCACTCACACAGACGTCTTTCTCCTTATGAGAATATAGTTCCATAAATGGGCTATAAACTGCGCTATAAATGCTTATATTGTAAATATAAGGCCCATGTAAATTTTTTACACTATATTTAAGCTGTTTTAAAGTATAATGTGTAAGTAACATCAGTAGAGAGTTGAGAAAATAGTAGCGTGTGGTTTTTATCTTCTCTTTAATTAAAAGTACGTCCTTCTGACCAATATTTCAATGTCACACGTTTGTTTCATTTACAAAATTTAAAATCACTTCTTATTTTCCAGATAAATTTCCTGGTTTGTCAGCTTGTGGCTCTAACATTAGCTTTTCCATTCAGAAGTTATCTTTCTGTTGAGAATGTTGGAGTCAAGGCTCGGCATATTGTTGAAACAGTTGTCGGAATACTGCTAACACTGTTTTGCTTTGGAAAGTGAGTTTTTTCCTTACTCATTTTTAAGCCCAGCATCTTAAAGCTGTATATAAATCTAAATGAAAAGAGCCTAATAAATAAAACAAGACATCTTATTTTTGTTAAGGAATGTCATGCTTAGTTTGACAACTGGTCATACAAATTTGGCTTTTGAAAAAAAAAAATGGTTGGCTCTTTTGTTTTTGGTGACATGAATTTGCTGTGCTTTCAAATAATATTTTATTTGGCCATTGTTTAAAAAAAAAAAAAACAACTGAAATATTTCC
Source organism: Omphiscola glabra (assembly GCA_964017045.1). Lineage (NCBI taxonomy): Eukaryota > Metazoa > Mollusca > Gastropoda > Lymnaeidae > Omphiscola > Omphiscola glabra. The sequence continues at coordinate 10,675,804 of OZ024806.1, read as the reverse complement.
CAGTGTTAATAATTCAAACTAGTTTTTAGTAATGATATTAAGGCTATTTTGATGCTCAATATTTTTATCTTAAGATTCAGGAAAGCATGATGCAGAACCTTTGAAAGATTTTGCAACTGACCATTTTCCATTTCAAAGCTACTGTGGTCAAAACAAAATATGTTTTACTATTCTCGTAAAATTGCAAAAATTGTATAGATTCAAGAACCTTCTAAACAGAGAAAAAAAGTGTATTTTCACATTGTATTGTTTGCCTCACAGCCAAGAAGTAACTGGTTGAAATTTATCCAAGTTTGTCCCAGGCTTTAGGCAATTAAGGTTGAACGACCTTAATGCCCCAGTAAGGCAGCTATACTTTAGTAGGGGTAAAACCTTAGTGAAAAAACATCAACCTCTAACACTAAGATATCTAAGACTTAAGATATCTTATGTCTATGCTATCCCTACACACTAAAAAATAAAAGATATGTATATAGCCAATTTTGTTAAGTTTTCTTACTTAATACCTATACAATTTTTTTTCCAAGTCAAATATGGCACCTCCTGTTCCAGTCTGTGGTCAGCTACATTTGCCTGGCATTTGGTGGTAAAACTTACAGTCATGGCCTTGTATTTACTTTCTCTATGGTGTACTTGTCAGTGTGTCATATTTACAGACAAGTTTATGATTATGGTGGCTACACGATGGATATTACAGGGTGAGCCTAAAAGTAACTGAGGATTAAAAATTCTTAAATTCTTAGTCATAGTTTTAAAGAAACCTTCGTGGGTTTTTTTTATGACAAAGAAATTAGGAATTTCTTATGTCAAAATACATATAATTTTATTTTTTAGGAATGTCTACAAATTGTTTTTGGAAATAAAATCAGCTAAGTTAAAATCAAGATTGTCGCTTTTCACAATGACTTTCACACTAGTTAGGATTTTTAGCACTTTTAATGATTATTACTGAGATTTTAAAATAAATTAATCTATACTTTAATCAGTGGGATATAAATTGGTCTTACAATAGGTAGAATTTTTTAACATTAGAAGCAAATGTAAATGAATAACTTTATTTTTATAGAGTCGTTGGCATGCTCTGGAATTATGAGTGTTAAAGAGAAATGTATCATTTTCAGATTTTTAAATTGTATATTAAAAAAAAAAGTAAGCGTTTCTAATTGAGGGCAATCAGATACACATTTTCTTACCCTTGACATATTGCAAGTCAAGTAGGAAAGTGACCTTTAACCCTTAGCCAACAAGGGAAAGGTGTTTTTTTCATTAAGCACATCATTTTCTTTTGTAATTATAAATCTACATGTACATACTCAATGTTATTATTAAGTTGGCTGCTCTCCTGATAATTGTTAATTATCACCTTGCAGCCCACTCATGATTCAAACTCAGAAGTTAACTAGCCTGGCCTTTGCCCTACATGACGGTAGATATAAAGATGAAGCTAGGCTCTCCCCTGATCAGAGAGAACAAGCTGTGAGGTATGTGAAGGACTTGCAAAGTATGACGCACCTTTTTAAGTTGAGAAGCATGAAATATTGTAGTGACTTGACTAAGAGCAATTTTTAAATGATAAAATACATTTATAATGCTCCCATTTATTTTATCCACATTTAAATTTTTTTTTTAAAAATTGACAAAACCTGGGAAAAAAAAGTCATAAAAATATTTTGATTAACAAAATAAAGCAGCTTTCTGACATGGTGAAAGAAAGTGAAATATAGTGAAACATAGTAGTAGCTCCCAGTAAACCTCTCAAAGATCAGCATAAGCATTGGCTTATGGAGTATTGCTTGTCTGATAAGGAGGGTTGGAGATCCTAAACAAAAACTATCATGCAGGCCTTCAAGTCTCACTGGAGAGAGTGAGACAAGAGAAGCACAGGCCACGAAAGCGGGCCCACCAATAAAAGCTATAGACATCAGTTATAGTTTGCATATGTATACACAAATGACAGTCCTAGTCACCAACAATAAATATACATTCACCAGCACATGCTTTGAGGGCATTAAGAAACAATGAGAGTTGCTTAGGACGTTTCAACAAAAATTTTAACTCCTGCTTATGATCTTATAAAATATTTCAATCTGACTACTGAACAGACGGGAAAGCATTGTAAAAACAGATTTCTTAAAAATTGGTTTAAAAAAGAAAACAGAAAAGATATTAACATCCCTAATTTCTACCCTGCCTCCATCCATCTTACACTTTTCTTTAAATTACTTCGGAGAAAATTATTTTTGCACTTAATTGAACATCTATGAATTAATGGTTAACTCTTTTACATGCAGAGCTTTAAAAATAGTATATTACTGAAATGCACACATCTTATTATGCACTGCGCATATTAAAATACCCACCTTGGTTATTTCTATTTGCATTTTAAGGCAAACAATTTTTATTTTATTCACTTAGTGTTAAACGATAAAAATATCCCAAAGATTTGTTTTTAAAACCAAATCCATAACTTTATATATTTCATTATCCAACAGCAATGATAATTTCATAATAACTGTCCTTGGTGATGAAGAGAAAAATGTTTCAGTATAAAGCATTGACATGAGTGTTTGTGAGATTAGAAATGTAAACAATCTGAAGAGGGTATATACAAATTAAATCATTGGTATAAAATATTGAACCATGCTTTAAGAGGCTGATAAATTGTACATCTCCCCTCTGCAGAAAGTTGCCAAATGTTCTCCAGTACCTGAGCTACATGTTCTACTTCCATGGCATCATGGTTGGACCTCTGACATTTTACAATGACTACATAGCTTTTATTGATGGCACCAACTTCATCAAACCTGGAAATAGTGCTGTAAGTTATTTCTTATGTGCATATATCATACCATTGACCAGGCCCAGGTGGATGAGCAATAGTCATGTCAAGTGCTGTCACTAACAATATATATTAATTTTTTTAAAACTTCAACACATGTGGTGTAAGCAGAACCCATGAACTACTTTTGTAATTACTATGCAAAGAGACTTACTATTACTGCTATCCAAAAATAATGTTTTTTTAAAAAGAAAAAAACTATAATTTTGGATAGCAGTGTTAGCAGCAACAGTAAAAGTTTTTTTAAGAAAAAAAAAATTGGTGCATTTGTTACTATGTCTCAATCTGTGTGCATGTGACTGCTTATCTGTGTGTGAAATGTCCATTTGTGTGAACATGTCTCTTTGTGTGCATTATACATTTGTCCTTCCATCCAATTATGTAGGAGCACAGCCTAGAGATTACATAACAGGTATGGATGATCAGTTTGTACACTTAAATGTGAACAATCAAAGACTTCAGTATGTCTAAATTAAGTTTTAAAATTTCCATTGCCTTTTTTTTTTTTTTTTTGCGGCCTGAATTTTTTTTTTTATTCTACAGGGTGTGACACATCAAAGGCATCCAGCTGAACATCTAAATGTAAGTTTTATCAAGACTATCATTTTCATTTCTTTCAGTGGTAAAGAAAATAAATAGATAGGAAATTGGTAAAACACTAATAAGTAGTTATGCTTACTGTTCATTTAAATTTAAAATTTAAATGTTTGTCACTGTTTAAAAAGCCAAGATTATTTTGATGAAATATTAAAGACTAATTAAATCTGTACAACTACTAGACTTATGCAACATGAATTAAATCTATTCGACTTCTAGACTTACACAACATAAATTTAAATAGAGTGATTGTTGGCATCCATAACAATCCACACATAACTGCTCTGTGACTTGTGTTTAAAGACATATGGCTTTTGTTAAAATCATCCGGCCCTCTTCCCATGTATGCTAAATTTCAAATTTCTCAGCCAATCTCCCTTTAGTGCAAGCACATTTCATTGATGGCCCCTTAAAGCACTGAAGCTTACTTGCATCGGAACACTTTAATAGTGCAGTGGAAGTTTAGAAGTGCCACATTTAAATTTGCTTTGATGAGAAATATTTCATGCATTGACTGCAGAAAAACTTTAATGAAAAATTTTAGCTTTTTTGACAATTTGAATGTTGTAATCTGGTAATTATGGAGTTTAATAAAATTCAACTTTGACTTTTATACACTTCCAAATACAATGTTTTTAAAATTTGTGATGCATAATATGAATCTATTGGAAAATTGAACTTTGAATGTTAATTTTAAACTCTAGAAAATAGTATTTCGGAAGCTGTTGGTGGCCTCAGCTTGCTGTTTGGGCATGATGATTTTACCTGGACTTTGTTTCCCACCAGAGAAAATTAACAGTAAGTGTGATACTGTTAATAGTTTCACTTGTTTAGATTTGATGCTAAATTTATCCAGATATTACCATTTTAAAAAAGTTGTCAGCGTTATTCCACTTTTTGCTATTGTAATATGGTCAAAATTGTTCATTCAGTTTCTAAATGGTGCCATGAAAATTATCAATTTAAAAAAAAAATTTCATCATACGTCATGGAAAATCCTATACATTTACATTTTGGCAGCAACATATCTCTTCATTGTTTAAATATTGTAGTGGAAATGACTTGTTAAATTTGTCAGCAATAAAACACCTTCTTTTGTTATAATTTTTTTTTAACTATTAGCTATTACGGTTAAAACACAGTTCAGAGTCTGGTGCAAAACTTTCCTATTATTATTTTGTATGAGTCAGACTAAGGAAATTAACATCTTGTGTCTTCACTCTAATGCTACACAATAAAGATCAATGCACATACTCTCAAAATAAACTTCTTTTCTCAAATAACAAGCTTTACAAATAAATATCACATGACATAGATGAACAGTTTGAATAATTCAAGTCTAAATTAGTGGTTACATATACAGTGGCTCTTGCCTAATCACATCATTAAACTAAAAATGCCCCGTGGCTATCTCAAGGGGAGAGTAATAAGGAGCTGCACCTCCTATTAAGGTTATTTATCTGCTGTGTTTAATCAATTCAATACCAGAACTGTTATCTCCAATATCTTTGTTTAGAAGATTAAAATCAAAATTTAGAATAGCATTATTGGCATATTTATGTTCAATTCTTTAAAAAAATTAAATTATGTCAAAGTTACTGTGAATTAAAAAAAAAAAGGTAACTTTTTAAAATTGCACTTGACTTCTTGTAGGTAGCATTGTCTTGTAGAGTTTTTATTATTTATTAAATAATAATTTCAATCAGGATGTGATGAAATTTGATTGAATTTAATTTAAATGGATTATCATTTGGGGTGGGGGGGGGGTTTCACCTATATCCTCACACAAAACCTCACTTGTATTTGTAACTTGATGAAGTGTGAATGTATCATTAAATTGTTTTAATGCAATTAAATTAACTATTCTACAGCCCCTGAATATTACAGTATGAATTTTCTACATAAAATGATCTATATATTGGGAGTCATGACAATAGCCAAACACAAATACTACTTTGCTTGGAAACTGGGTATGTTGAACTATTTGTTGCCAGTACATTTTGACTACACTACATTTTTAATTGCTTTGAAATGGGACTTTACCCAACTACTTGTCTGAATTCTATGAAGGTTCATTCATCACAGCATTACAGAAATTTTTGTCTGAATTCTATGAAGGTTCATTCATCACAGCATTTCAGAAATTTTTGTCTGAATTCTATGAAGGTTCATTCATCACAGCATTACAGAAATTTTTGTCTGAATTCTATGAAAGTTCATTCATCACAGCATTACAGAAATTTTTGTCTGAATTCTATGAAAGTTCATTCATCACAGCATTTCAGAAATTTTTGTCTGAATTCTATGAAGGTTCATTCATCACAGCATTTCAGAAATTTTTGTCTGAATTCTATGAAGGTTCATTCATCACAGCATTACAGATTTTTTTTGTTTTGTTTGATTACTTATAATGACAACTGTATAAATTTAATAATCCAGAGTCTGGGTTCACATGATCAAATCTAAAACTTGATCCAATTGTGGGTTTACATTAGAAAATGGGTAGGTTGACCCATTTTGGGGCTTACATGATCATATCACATATTGGGTTAGTTTATAGCATTTATTGTTTAAATCAGTACAGCTCTTTGAGATGTTGGATTATTTAGTAACATAACAATGAAGTGGCTTCCCAATATTAAAACTAGTATTTCAGTGCACTTAGTCACTTCTCATTCTCCTTTGCTATTTGATTGAATGTAGAAAAGATGAAGGCATATTTTATTATTAATAAGGCAATCTGGAGAAATACACTGAATGGTGCTGCCATTCTATCGTAACTATGATGACAAATAATTAATTCTATTTCATGACCGCAGCCGATGCTGTCAACAATGCTGCTGGGTTCGGCTTCAGTGATTTTGATGCCCAGGGGAATCCCAAATGGGATCTCACAGATAATGTGCATATAGCTGGTGTGGAGGTAAGAGATTGTGATGCAGCGATGTCCTAAAACATATCTCTTAGAAGCGTGTGCCATATGTTTCTAATACCATTTCATTCAACAAATTTATTCTTGAAAATATTTGGCATACAAAAGCATACACAAAAATTAAGGTACAAAGTAAAGAACATTTTTTGACCAATTTCAAATCCATTTTTCACCCCGCCAGTTATCCTCTAGCCTGAAGGTGAACATTGACAGCTGGAACAAAAAAACATTGACCTGGCTTCGTCGTATGGTATATGACCGGGCACCATTTTCCAAAACCTTGGCTGTGTTCGCTTGCAGTGCATTCTGGCACGGCTTCTATCCTGGCTACTACTTAACCTTTGGAACAGGTGCTTTCATGACTGTAGTAGCGCGAGATGTAAGTACGGTCAAACTACTCCTGTAACTCTTTGACTCCTTGGGGGTGTTCCTAGTTTTACCAAGCACTTTCAGATACAGAACAAAAAACAAGACCACTTTTAAACTTAAATCTAAATCCTAAGTTTAATTTAAGAGATGGACCCCAAATGTTGTAAATCATTGGAAAAGAAATAGAAGGTACTTTACTATAAAATGACTTTGATATAAATTTGGACTATAAAAAAATTGTTTGTTGACAACAGCACGGACAAAAATAGATTGAAACAATTATTGAAACCAAACCTTTACACCGCTTTGGCTTTTTACAAAATAAATATGAAATTGTGAGCAGGTACAGTCAGCTTATGGGACAGAAATGAAAAATCGGCATACGGGGGTCAAAGAAATCTTACCTATAATAAACCTTAATGTATTGGGTGTGACTGATCCTGTTATAAACAACACGATGCTGCTAACCAATCATCTGTTGCCAACAGCAGATGGTGGTACATGTCATGTAGCTACTTGATCCAGTTTTAAACTTCAATGATGGTACATGTAATGTAGCTACCTGATCGTATCTCAAAGCACATCTGTAGGAGTGTCTGCATCTTGATAAAGGGGACCAAGTCTATATTATTTTGATAACTTACTTTCATATATTACTATACACTAGTTTTCTAAAGAAAGCTTGCCATAAATTTAAGATTGATTTGAATTCGTACATTTTCGGACAATTCGTTTTATTGGATAATTTTCTTTTTTCTCTAACACCACAGGTCCGACGATATGTGCGGCCTTGGTTCCAGCAGTCATCAGTTCACAAATTTGCTTATGAGATCATCACTTTCATAGCAACTCGCTTCGCCAACTGTTACATTTGTTTCCCGTTTTTAGTCTTGGAGTTTTATGCTTGTTTCAATATGTACAGGTAACACTTACCATCTTGTCTAAAATTTAAAAAAAAATTATTAGCAAAACGTTGGAGGTGGCTTCTTTGTCAGTAAGATGGCCATTTGACAACGTCTGTCTCATTTCCCAAGCACGCCAAAATTACACACCTGTTTCACAGCAACACACCCTTTGACCATGTTGGTGCAAAGCATGGGTGAGCACACTTAAAATGAAAATGTTTTTTAACAATTCCATTAGAAATACAACATGAACTATAACTAAGCAAATATTAACCCTTTCATCACCGCTGGTTGTTTTTTTGGGGGGGGGGGGGGGGGGGCGGCGCCGGCACCGGCACGCGCGCATTGATTTTTGCTGACTCAGCAATATAAAATATTAAATTAAAAAAAAAAAAAATCTGATATTTTTCATTCTCTATCCGATTCGCTTTTTAACTTCTCTAGAGATTAACGAATAAAGAAATATATAGCATTGAAATTTAATGTGACGTCCTTGGTATTTCAGAAAAGTTCTTTGCCTTTTTTTATGACGATAATGTGACGTCCTTGGTAATTGAAAGTGGGTGATCATGATGTCGCCTCGACGTCATCCGTAATGAAAGGGTTAAGTAGATTTTTAGAATAACTTTTGTTGCCAATTTTTTTTTTTTTTTAAATTTCAGATCACTTTACTTCTACTATCATATCCTGACCCTGGTTGGCTTTGTGTATTTCACTTTCTCTGCACGGGCCAAAGCTGCCAAGCCTCACTCTTCCAGTGGTACACTCCAGAAAGGCACAGAGCCACCCGTGAACAGGAAGCTGAATCAGTCCTTGAGCAAAACAAAAGGCTTGTTTCACCAAGACAGGGATGACAGTCCCATCAACTCTGAGCCGGTGCTAAGTTTACGTGACAAGTGGAATGAAACTGAACAGAAATCCAAATCTGAATGACCTACTCATTTCAATGAATGAGTTTTCATATTTTGGAATAGTTAATTTCTTATCAAATCAAAATTGTTCATTTAAGCATTATGGTCAGTTGCAATAAGTATTGGATATATAAACATGCTGGAATTTTAAATGTGATGAAAATTAACATATCGTTGAAGACAAATGATCAGCATATTTTTGTATGTTAATATATTAAGAAAACAAAATCACTTGATGTAATTTCATCTGGTAAGCAACATCAGGACAAGGTATGAGCTCCAGGTAGTTTCATCTGCTAAGCAACATTGAAAAATATAATCAGCACTGCAAATAATTTCATCTGTTAAACAACATCATTACTTATTAGTGCCTGCTGCAAGTAATTTCATCTGCTAAGCAATATTTTATAGAACAATCTTAAGTAGCATTTGATAACCATTTTAGCATTTTGATTTTAAAAATCAAATTATCTTTTTTAAAAAAAAGTCTTTTGAATTTTATACAAAATGAGAAATTGTAATAGTAATATTTATTACATTTTCTTAAAATCTTTAGGTGCATTGCTAGGCTACACTATATATAATCAGGTAGTTCCAGAATTGTCTACACTGCTAATTAGATACGGAATACTTTCATTTAACATTCCCATTTGTATATCACACTGAATTAAATCTAATATGTTTTAAAGCATTTGTCTGCATGCTTGAGCTCTTGGCTCCAGTTGTTGGAAGTTTCCAAGATGAAATGCACTCTCTCATGCTTGAGCTCTTGACTCTAGTAGTTGGAGGTTTCCAAGATGAAATGCACTCTCTCATGCTTGAGCTCCTGGCTACAATAGTTGGAGGTTTCCAAGATGAAATGCACTCTCTCATGCTTGAGCTCTTGGCTCCAGTAGTTTGAGGTTTCCAAGATGAAATGCACTCTCTCTAACAAATGCGAGGTAGTAAGGGAAGGCCTGTTAATTTGCTTATTTGGATGGCTGGCAAAGATCCGGGCATAAATCCCCATATTTGAGGAATTTTTTAAGGCTACATCAGTGTGCATTTAAATATAGAGTACAGAGGAGTGATCTGTCCTTCTTGTTTGATATTGCTTACTTGCTACTTACAACTTGTAAAATAAACAGGGTCCCCTAATTTTTTCAGTAAGGCGAGAATTAAGTACTTATGTGGTGGACTACTCAAAATTAAAATTTTATAAGGCAAGAAAGAGTTCAGTATTTATGTGGCCTACTTACAAAAACAAGGTCATCAATGCCATTTTTTTTTTAGTACTGATGATTATTCTTTAAAATACTAATCTGACTTTGCCAAAAAATTATAAATCCAATTCTTTGAGTATTAACTTCTAAATCACCAAAAGACCAAAACCACAACTGAACTATTTGAAGGCCATTTTCTGCAGTTTTTGCAGCTCCATATTGAAAATAATATTTGAAATGAAATTTGATGGCCATTTCAGTATGAATCAATCACTGAATGAGAAAGTGGTACCCATTTATGAATATATTATATGATGAACAAGTCAAATCAAATTAATTTTCAGTGTTTAAAAAAAAAAATGCTTTGGTAATGGAGTAAAAATCGCATCAGAAAAGTCGTTTGTTAAAGATCCCCCCCCCCATTATTTTTTTTCAATGTTATGATTACATTGCTTAGAGTCTAATGTATATTTAAGCTTCAATGGATTGAGGACTGCATTTTTTCTTTCTTAAAACTCAGATTTTGCTCTTTAATTGTCTAAAGAAAGTTCAAGGAACTTGGAGTAGAGATGATTCATTGAATGAATGGGCATTGGGTGGCAGTGACAAATAATGTTGTACTATTTATAATCTGTTAACTGTTCAGGTATTATTTATAAGTGAATCTGTTTAATGACGTATGTGTCTGCTACTTCTTGGATATGTATGTCTGCTAATGCTTAGAGGTGTCTGCCAGTTTACTGGTTAAAGAGTTAAAAAATTTATTGAGCCCTTTTGAGTTTCTTATATGTGAATAACGAAATATTGCATTTTAGAATAAAACATATTTTAACTTCACCTTTCTTCTTTCATTTGTTGTATTTTTTTGTTTCTAAACCTGCTTACACTCCATTTCATAAATCAACTCCTCGTTTACTTTTTAAATGTTATTTCAAATGTACAAGAAAACATCAGTGGGGAATGATTTAGGTCAAACATTTGAAAAGATTTTTGCAGTCATTGTGTCCGATATCTGCAGTCAAATTCAAGTCACTTTAGATATTTTAATCGGGCAGAGTCAACCTATTGCAGTCATGTCATCAGAATAATAACACATCGACATGAAAAGTTGATGTAAGACCTAATTTTACTAAATTTCTTGCGGCAATCCTGTGTGGACATGATTTTAAAATCCTGTGACTATAAGACACATGGTATCGATATATTAAATATCAGGGGTTCTCAAACCCCAAAGTGTATTATTAATTGTTATCCCCCACTGTTTTTCCACCCGCTTGTGAATATCAGTGTGGGTGTTAGAATTTTATTTGTGATTTTTTAAAATTTATAATAAGCATCCAGCAGCCCAAAATTTATTTTTAATGGCAACTTAACCCCCTTTGTTATAACCGCTCCTCCCCTTTCTCTCACGCACATGGTGCAATTATAAACGTGAGTGTTATATCAAATTTAAGACTTCAAACTGACGTAATCTTGGAAACGTGAAAAAAATCATTGAACAATTCATGAACTTAACATCCTTACTATAGGGAGACATATAGGATATTTCTTAAAAATTGTTCATTTTAAAATCATGTCCACACAGTAATCAGTAAACATTAACAAAAACCAAACATCTTGCAAACACCATCTCATCACAACCTGGAAGGCCCAATTTTTAACCACATTTATTTTAAAACAATAGTAAATTCGTTTTTTTAAAAATACAACTGTATTATTTAAAGTATATTTTTTGTTTCTGCATTTGTGGTGCATAAAAAAAATATCCTAATTTTAAAAAAAAACAAACAAATTAAATAAAGTAAAATAAGAAATATTTAGAAAAGCAAATGATGAATCTTAGACACAATGTGGTTCAATCAAAGGGAGAGAAATATTTTATCCTTTCCTGTATTCACTGACAAAACTCCAAATCACTTCTATTATTTTATGTATCTTGAATTGATCACGAAAATGGGTTTGACAAAATAAATTAAATGTGCACTATGTATAAATACAAATTGAACAGACACAAGTGGAAAGCTTCTAGACAAACAAAAGCATATTAAAAATTTATTAAACACTTCAAAAAAAGCTGAATCTTTTTTTCAAAAAGGTTATGGAGCAGAAATAAATATTCCTGTTCATACACATTTTTAATTTCAATTCATTCAAGAAAATTAAGAAAGCTCATTTGTATTATTTAAATCAGCGATTCTCAACCTGTTGGTCGCGACCCTTTCCCCAGGGGTCGCCTAAGACCATCAGAAAACACATACTCTATAGTTATAAAGAGAGCAACGAAAATAATTTGCGATTGGGGGTCGCCACAACACGAGGTACTGTATTAAAGGGTCGCGGCATTTGGAAGGTTGAGAACCACTGATCTAAATAAACAAATTGCATAATCAAACCAAAACTACATTAAATGTGTGAACCACAAAATGTTCTTAAAAAATGATCCAACTTTTTAATATCTTTCGATGAAATGAGAAAACAATAGAAAATTGACCCGTTTTATGCTGCCCTTCGAGATTTTATCAGTTCATGCTTAAAGTCATCAGTTCATACTTAAAGTCATCAGTTCATACTTAAAGTCATCAGTTCATACTTAAAGACATCAGTTCATATTTTAAAGTCATGAGTTCACATTTTAAAGTTATCAAACTTAAACTTGCAGACATCAGTTCATGCTATAAGTCATCCGTTTATACTTAACATTCATAAATTCCTACTCAAACTGAAGTCATCAGTTCATAATTAAACTTAAAGTCATCATATCATACTTAATTAAATCAATTCATACTTAAATTCATCAGTTCATACTTATAGTCACCAGTTCACGATAAGTCATCAGTTCATACTATGAGACAAATGTTCATATTTTAATTTTAAGCTAATTTTAAAATAAACTACACAGATTGAATTAGATGAAAAAAACATAACATGGAAACAAGAGAATTATTGAGACTTTAGGCTTACAAACTGATATGGAACTAAATAGACCTAAAAAGAAAAGCCTCAAAGTCTACTTGAATTTTATAACAATACTAAATTATCCAGGTTTTGCACTCAAAAGTAAAGAATATTATTTTTAAAAATCCAAATCAGTCCTCAATGACTGATGATAGATTTAGCTATTTTTAATCAGGGTCAAGTCGTAGCGAAAAGAAAGATTCTGTTATGTCAGAAAATTAAAAAAAATAAATAAATAAAATACGCATCATGTGATTAATTCACAAAGCAAAAATTTAGGTGCTTTGGAGTACGATTTGGAAAATGAAAGTGTCACAAATGTATATACAATTATTAACAAGAAAAACCAGTGGTCGCAAGGTCAATAACCAAAAGCATTGGCAATAACATTTTTTATTTTTCATTGAAAAGAGGATTATTTGATGAGCCATTCAGTCATTAATTAGTGCACAGTTAGCAGGCAGTAGCGTGAAAGTTTTCAAGTTCACGTGGCTTTCAGCATTTTGAAAAAAAATTGGTGACTAAAATTTTCACAATTCTTTTAAATTTTGTTTCCTATTGGCTCATCAAACAAGACAATGTATTTACATGCACCAATCATATTCTGCTAATTTTATGAAGATTTGAAAATTATGTTTTTTAAATTTCCAAATAGGTCCATTGCAACACTAATTTAACTGTCTCTGTGTTTGATCTTCATGAAAATGAATCCAGAATTTTCCTGGCCTCCCTGACTCCACTTAGATAAGCTCCAGTAACCGTCTGTGGAAATTGGCGGTTTGTGGCCTGCAAAACACAATGAAAGATAGCACATAAAAAGACATGTTTATTTATCTATTGAAATCTTTAATGACAGTGTCGTGCTTAAAATTTCAGTCTGGTAATTTCAGTCAAAGAAATATAAGTTTGCTTTTAATTTTTTTCTCCCCAAATAAATAATTTTTTTCTTTGTTTTTAGCATTCAACTACATTTTAAACAAATATTTCATCTCAGGTAGGGTTTTGTAAATTGTGCATGTTAATATTTTCTTCTATAATTTGGCTTAAACAATTATTTGCATGAAATTGCTTTCTTTCTTTTTCTTCTTATATTTGAGGGCCCACGATTTATTGATCATTCTGGCTCCTGGTTATAATTTAGAGTTTGCCTTCTCTTAGATGAGTTGCGGTCCAAGGCTAACAGGTCCCATCCACCCGGGGTGCTTGGAATGTTAGCCTTGGTGGGGATTGAACTCCAGACCACCAGCTATTTGGTTAAGTCAGTTTAGGCCTTTAGGCCACCCAGCACCCTTTTAAGGATATAAAATGTTGAAATATCAGCAGGCAGAACAAAAATTTATGACCCCACTTTGAAAGCACAATTTTATCACACCAGCTTGAAAGTACAATTTCTCACAGCAGTTTGAAAGTACAATTTCTCACAGCAGTTTGAAATTACAATTTATTACACTAGTTTTAAAAGCACCACTACTTCTTTAAAGCAATAGGAACCAGTTTTACAACTAATGGGAATTTGTAAAATGTTTAGACTCTTACCTCCCCTGCAAAGTGAACCCTGTCAGCAACAGATTCCGCCATGACATCATAGGCCTCACCGTCACAACCGACAGGTATGAAACTGTACGCCATGCCTGTGTGGGGATCATCCCTCCAGTGAGTCACCTTGGACCACACAGGTGAAGGTATTTGCTGGGAAACACAACACAAGGTGAAACATCTAAACACATCAACGATGACAATGCCAGCCCCAGTAATTTAGCAATGGGCTCTGTCTTTTGAATGAACCAAATGTTAACTGGCTGATATGTTCAAATAATGTGACAAGTCAATTCAATAACAGAATAATTTTTTTTGGTGCTAATCAGTTACATTATTGGTCGATTAAACATTTTTAAACAGCATTTTGAATAGTCACGTGAATTCAATTTTGTCAGACTGAAAAAACTAAATCGGAAACTCCAGCAAACAAATACATGCACCAGAAATAATGCGGAGAAAGAAAAAAAAGTATATCTGCCATATGGTGCATGATCCACCTAAGAAATTAAAATTCTCTGCAGTGCCAACAACAAAATGTGAGAGATGATATCAGAAACAATTTTTTTATCATGTCAAACTGTTTTAACAAAAAAAGAACAGCTCACCTTCTCTGGGAACAGAGACCTGAGCACTTGTAAACAAGCTTCAACAATTTCATCATCAGCTTTCCCTTCCATTAATGAGAGGCCGTGGCCGACAATGTAGGTCGTGAGGACATGCAGACCAGGCTGAGAAAACAAGGTCAGAATCAAAATCTTTAAAAGATGTACATGTGCAGCAACTCAGGAGGGCTGTTAAGTCGTTTATGACTTAAAGAGAACAATAGGATTAAGCCAGTGTTGCCATTTTAGGGTTAAGCCAATGTTGGCATTTAAGGGTTAAGCCAGTGTTGGCATTTAAGGGTTAAGCCAGTGTTGGAATTTAAGGGTTAAGTCAGTGCTGGCATTTTAGGGTTAAGCCAGTGCTGGTTTTAAGGCACAGAGGATTTAATTATAAAAGAGAATTTTCAGTAAATTACTTTGAATCTTGTGTCATAATTGAAAAGTCTAATGAGAAGAATCTTATTTAATGGCAGATTTAAACCTTGCATAACACTTGGATATCCTTAGGGAAACTTGGCAGGCTGAGGCTTATGGAAGTGCTTTTACACCAGTTTATACAAACAATGAAGGAACTGGCAGGCGGGCCTTTTGATTGGACACTCATAATGAGGGCATTTTTGCGTTCGGTTGTCAATCACACACCCCCATTCCCACCACTCACCTGTTGACAGGGACTTGAGTAAAACACGCTGAAGAGGCCGCGCTGAGACTCACACTTTGGCACATGCCCAAATATTTGATGCCCTCTGACCTTTTGTGACCAAAAGTTTTGGTCAAATTGCAGTATCAACTGAAACATCAGAGAAGGATCAATGTCTTTTGACTTCCTTCAACGTAGGCAAGTCGAACATAGCAGCCCTTTAAAGGGAAACGGGAAAATTAGGATTGACAATTTTGTTTACGCCCCCTGATAACAAGAGGATCTTTTTATAAAGTACAATACTAACTAATCATAATCTCCAAGAAATTCATGATCATCTTTCATCCACCATGTAATGATCAATTTCATCCACCACGTAATGATCAATGTCATCCACCATGTAATGATCATCTTTCATCCACCACGTCATGATCAAGGCGCCCATGAAATGGAGCAGCAGGTGTTACCTCTCACTCACCTTTTCTACCTGACCAGCACCTAGGGCGCTGGCGGCCTTCAGCTTAACATCAGGCAACTGGGGTTTGAAACTAACAGAGCCGTCTTTGAGTACAGCCAATGGTAACGTCACTATGACCTGGTCCGCGGGGGGTGTGGGGGGGGGGGGAGAAGAGGGATATACAAATCTCAAATTAACTTGTCAGAGCAGAAAGTCACACCATCCAAATAATCCTTCAGTCAAAGCTTAGTATTCACGTAGCACTCTCCCTCGCAGTGGTTCTCAGCATTGTTATATTGTGCAGACCACTGCTTGAGAGAACCAAGAATTCTTCATCATGGCATATTTTCCAGTAAATAATTTTTTTTTTCAACTCACAAATATGTAGATACCGTCAAAGCCCAGGGCAAATCTGGATTGAAAAGTGGATACCCAAGCAGGTTACCGGTATGCTAATATGTCATTTCAAATCTTGTTAGTGCAGCATTTATCTGCCATTAGTCACAATCCCAAAAAAAAAACAAAACCCAATAAACAACTGATTTACAATGGAACAAAATCCGTTTTAATAAGAGGCTCGTGATGTCACATCTCTACAATCTCAGGACAGTCATCTCAGTTTTACTAATAGGCATGTGTCTCTCTATCATCCTTTTAGATCTTTAAAAAAAAAAAAAAAAAAAGTTACCTTATCAGTAGTGAAAGATTCTCCATTCGTTTTCACAACTACGGCCGAGTCAGTGTAATCAATTTCTGTGACCTGTTGATAAAACCATGTCAGACTGAAATCAGACTTAATCAATAGGAAACTCTAGTGCTTGTTTTAAATTTACAGTCAAAAGTAAGTTATAACATTTTTCATATTTTAGTAGCTGAACCATATACTACGGCTCTCTTTTGGTGGCATAAATGGAAGTGCTGATAAAAATATGTTAAATATGTACCGTATTTTTATGGACTATAAGATGCACTTTTTTCTTCGAAAAATTACCTTTTAAAATTTAGGTGCATCTTATACTCAAAATTAATGTAAATGGTAAAAATTTTATTTTTTAAAACAATTGCTTAAAAATTAAGATGCGTCCAATCGTCCGTAAAATACAGTATACGATAATATTTTCCATCACAGATACCCCTCTAAACCCCCCCCCCCTCCAAACAAAAAAAAAGTCTATCACACACTGCTGAATGTAAGATGTAAAGCTTTTAAAGAAAGAGAGATTTTAAAATTTCCAATGTCCGAGGTCTTCACAACTAAATACTTTTTTCACAGAGATCATTACCTAGAAAAGAAAAACTGTGTGCCTTAGAACCTGATAAGCATTTTATGAATTTATAGAAGGATTTTTTCAAGCTGTATTATGATTCATAGTTGGTTTGTACCAGAGGGTTGTACCAATAATTCCCTGAACATCAGGGAGCAAACATGTGTGTTATACCAATAATTCCAAGAACATACCAATGTGTTGTACCAATAATTCCATGAACATCAGGGAACTTACTTGTGTGTTGTACTAATAATTCCATGAGCATCAGGGAACAAACATGTGTGTTATACCAATAATTCCAAGAACATACCAATGTGTTGTACCAATAATTCCTTGAGCATCAGGGAACAAACATGTGTGTTGTACCAATAATTCCATGAGCATCAGGGAACATACCAATGTGTTGTACCTATAATTCCTTGCAAACATGTGTGTTGTACCAATAATTCCTTGAGCATCAGGCAACAAACATGTGTGTTGTACCAATAATTCCATGAGCATCAGGGAACATACCTGTGTGTTGTACCTAATATCAAGGCCCTCTGCCAGTTTGCTCAGGATGGCACTGTAACCCTTGGACACCACCATGTGGGGCCCCCCAAACTGTGGCAGCTGTTCATTCTGATCCCAGTGGAGGGTTGAGACCTGGTCCAGGGGGGCCCCGCAGGCATACTCCAGGTTGCTGTGATGAAAGTCGATGATGTGCTGCTCCTCCTGTGGGAAGATGCCCTTTTCATGGGGGGTCAGGATTCAAACAATTAACAATCAAAGCAAAGCAAACAAAAACATAACCCCCCAAAAAAACAACAACAACAAAGAAACGAAACAACACAAAAAACAAACAGAGACACAAAAAAAGCAAATAAATTAGAAGCACTGTCAAGACACAGAAAACAAGTAAAAGAAGTTATTGTATTCTTTTGGTGCCTTGGACCAAGAAGCCAAATGTAACTGTACATGAAACACTGGCTGCTATTGTAAACCAAGTATGCTTTAGCTTTAAATTGCTCTCAAGCAGAGAAAGGAAGTAAGATCAAGTTTCAAGGAGGAAAAAAAAACACAAAAGGACTTAACCCAAGATTTCTCCCCCCCCCCCCTCTCCTCAAAATAATTATGTTTTTATTACTCAGCAAAAAAAAAAAAAAAGACCAAAAGAAAAAATAACTCACTGCAACAATAAATGACAGACAATCTGAACATTAATATCTACAACAACAACAACATTTAGTGCTGCCGTGAGTTACATCAGGCTTGAAAGATTTGCACACATGCATTTTTAAAAATGACCCTTAATGAATGATGACCTAAAGAGATAATATAAAAGATTACAGTTTTAAACGTAAATTTAATTGTTTTAAGATTGGATAAATATATAAGTTTTAAACGCGAGGATTTGTGATAAGCATGCAGTTTCGGAACAAACTGAAACACAAACACATTTAAAACTGAGTAAACGTCAAATCCAATTCTTTTTTTTATAAAAAAAACAGCAACAAAAAAACAAGCAATAAGAAAAATGGAATCAATATAAATTCAAGTACAATATGCCTCAGATTCAGATGCAGACGCCACGGCTGAGACCAGAAAGTCTGAAAATACAAACACACAAGAGAAACTAAACATTTTAAACCCTAAGATATGTTTAAAGCCTTGTGTTACAGTCATGGCATCAGAGGTATGGTGTGTGTGTTGTGATTTGTGACAATTGAGTTCAGTGAACTCTTCTCGTGTCAAGGACGAGTGCGTGTATTTTTGGGTGATAAAGGGAGACAAAGAGATGGAGAGATAGAATTATCTGGAGTGAGCTAGAGCGAGCGACAGAGAGGATGGTATTTTTTATATATATTCGCTGTGGGGCTTTTTGCCGGAGGATAATAATTTTCTGCTAGATGTATTTTTGTATCAACTTCATTGTGTAGCCTACCAAGTGGATGTTTTTAGTTCTGTGAAAATAAACCCATAATGTACAATGAACCTTTTAGTGTTTTTGAATCACACAAGTCCGTGTTGTGAGTTGTGACCGAGGAATATTTGCCAACGGAATTATTAGACATCAAATAGTCGCCATCGGAAATATTAGACCAGGCGGAATATTTGACACCTTGCCAAAAATCACAGAGAGAACATCTTGTCGTGAATGACTAACAGAAGATGTAAGCCAGAGTCAAACATGGATTACCTCCTATTAATGTAGCCTTCACCCCCCCTCCCCACACGCAGAGTGAAGGATGATAATAATAATAGGACATGGACTGTTGGCGTAATTATTTGGGGAAGTACCATTATGACAATATGAAAACACTTTTGAATACTTACATTTGAGAAATAGCCCTGAGTTTCATTGACAAATTCATCATGAAGCTCTTGGAATTTCTCTGTAAATAAAAAAAAAAAAATTGAATTAAAAAGAAAAATCATTAACCCTTTACATTTCTCTTCAACTTCAAACCAACTCTTTGACTTTAGAAGAAAAAGGCAAAAGCAAATCAAACTTTTTCAACTAATTTTATAAGAACACTTCAACGTTCTCATTTAAGGAAATAATTCAATGTTCGTTTATAAATCATTAACATGTTTGAAATGGTCAATAGCAGTTGTTCTGAAACTAGTAGATAAAAATGAAGATCCCATGGTCCAAGAACTCAACTTTGTGGGATGATCAAGGACATAGAAGATTTTGTATACTAAACAAAAAAATCAAATGCTATGCACGCTATTCTAATGATGCAGTCAAAATTATCAGGATTTGCTTTCATCATCATCATCATGTCCCGTAGTCTTTCGACCGTTGGGGCACCACAGATGACATAAAAACTATTCTTCTCCATTCCTCTCGGTCTCCTGCTCTATGCATAGCATCGCCTAGTTGTAAATCCCGTCCATTCTTTGATGTTATCTTCCCATCTTTTTCTCTGTCTTCCTCTTCTTCTTCCTCCTCTAGTTGTACCCTGCAAGATTTCTTTGGCGAGCCCTTGTTTTCTGGTCACGTGGTCATACCATTCAAGTTTGCGCTTTTTTTACAGACGCCAGGAGGTCATCATACTGCCCAGTTGCTTGACGAATCCTTTCTTTTACTTGTTCATTGGTGATATGATCTCTATAGCAGATGCCAAGAATGCCTCTGAAAAATCTCATCTCCATCGCCTTTAAGACCCATTAATTTAAGATCTGAATACAGCAAGTCAAAAGATAGCTCAGTTTCCTAGAAAACTACAGGCAGTTTTCTGTCTCTCCTTGTCCCATCTATGAAATTCCAAAAGAACCTTTGCATAAAAATTTCGAAACTTACTAATGAGTGGAAGGTCAGATGAGTCCTGCTTGTTTTTCCTCCACTCTGAGACAATGTCCAGTATTGCGTTGTAGTGAAACTCGATTCTCCTGTCCTGGCTGTCACTTACCAGCTGTCCATCTTCTGTGATCAGCCGACAGGTGTCGCTCTGCTCCTTTAATTCAATGCCGCTCTTTAGATTTAAAGAAAAAGGCAAAAAACCCAAAGTTTAAAAAAAAAAAGGAATGATGAAACTGATGCATGGTTTACTTAAATTAAAACCTAATGAATAGATTTCAGAATACGTTGGTAGCCTTCTCCTTCAAGACAGGGGCTACTCAGGTTTTGATAAAAGTTTTTGAGTATTCATCAGCATAAAGTCATATCAGAATTTCAGTACAAATTCTAGGCTGCAGACATAAGAAGTGTCCATGATATTGGAAAAAAACCAACATGAGAACTCCGTAGAAAAAAAAAAAGCCAAGACACTGTTCAAAATTACAACTAACAGGAACTCAACAGTTATTCATACGGCACAATTATTCGACGCAAGTCTTGCTACGGACTCATTTTAGGGAACTGGGGAAAACTCAAACAAGGATTTTCAAGACTGAAAACAAAATATGTACGATGACTGAAAATGAAAAAAACAAATTTCTATTTAATTGGATCAATAAAAATCTTGCATTATCTAATCTTAACCATCACACAATGGAGGCGCAACAAATTTAAAAAAATCCTACTTATGTTTATGACAAATGATTTCAACATTTCACTGCAGACTGGAATAAGTGTTCATGCTTCTTGACTCTGCAGTGAAATACAAGAAAAGTGTAAATCCTTAAAAATTAAAATAAATGCACAGTTTGTTATATAGATGCTTCTGGCTCCAGTCAAAAACTTACCTGAAAAGCAATGATGGCCAACGGATTGTTGGTACACCCGCTCAGCCCTTGACCGCTGGTCACAATGACAGTGCCATCCAAAGTTTCGTCCCTTATTCGCCCACCAAACGTTGATTTTGCTTCAATCACAGTTACCTGGTCAATAAATCAGACCGACACCAGGGTCAATAAATCAGACCGACACCAGTCAGTAACGTGTGTGATACACATTATTTACAGATTCTGTTTTTGTCACTTTTTGCGTCACAATTGTAATTGCATATATCATAAAACATGGTTATTAGTATCATATGGGCCCTGCGGTCAATGCAGCAACTGCGGCTACAGGAGGGTCTTGGATATTTAAGGGGCCCAATATTGTGATGTTGAAATTTTTTTATAGAAAGGGTTTTAAATTGCATTTAATAGCTAAATGATGAAAAGTGGCAGGGGGCCTTAAAAGTACAATAGTTCTGGCTGGGGGATGTGGTTGGCATTCTGCCACAAGATGTGACGCCTGTTGAAGCTTCACTTAAAAGTCCTGCAACAGTTCTGGCTGGGAGATGTGGTTGGCAATCTGCCACAAGATGTGACGCCTGTTGAAGCTTCACTTAAAAGTCCTGCAACAGTTCTGGCTGGGAGATGTGGTTGGCAATCTGGCACAAGATGTGATGCCTGTTAAAAGGTTCACTTAAAAGTCCTGCAACAGGTCTGGCTGGGAGATGTGGTTGGCATTCTGCCACAAGATGTGACGCCTGTTGAAGGTTCACTTAAAAGTCCTGCAACAGTTCTGGCTGGGAGATGTGGTTGGCAATCTGCCACAAGATGTGACGCTTGTTGAAGGTTCATGTAGTGGGCTTTCAAGGTGTCCTTAACACAATCAATCCACTGCTGGTGTGGTCTTCCTCTGGCCCTGATACCAGGAGTGTCTGCTGTTTTAGGCTTGCAATGCAGGTTGGTTAATGGGCATTCTGGCCAGTTGGCCGAACTAATTAATTTGCTGCTGGGCCATATGCTGGCTGACTGGTAAGGCACCAACGCTTCGTGTATCATTTCCTGGTTCCAAATTAAATTACTTGTCATAAAAACAAATATCAGTGATGGGCTCTTTGGTTGTTGTTTTTTTATTGCCCCTTGACAAAGGCTGCATAACAGTAAAATGTATTAATTTTCTCAAAATTATTTTACATCAACATTTTTTATTCCCTTCGAAAAACATAAATATTTCCTATGCACTGAGCTGTCCCAATATGAGGACCTCAAGGTGTTCATCTCAAGTAAATTTTGGGGGTTTGATAACATAAAATAATACACAGGCTGAAATATAAATATACTCTACCTTGACACCACATGAGTTGAGATGATACGATGCAGACAATCCACTAACTCCAGCTCCAATCACAAGAACAGAGCCCTAAGAGAGAGAGAAATTTTAATAGACAGACAATGTTTTCAAGAAATATTAATATTAAAAAAAAAATGGAATTGCTTTTAAAGAGCCAAACATAAAATAAATATATATATTTTTTTTAGAATGCTTTCATTTAACTTAGATTGATCATAATTCTTTTTTGGTCTGGAGTTCTTAAAACTTTCAGCCTGTATTTAAGATTTTAACTTCCAACCTTAAAGAGAATTGAACTTTGGTTCACAGCATACCATAATGAGGAGAATTTACCATATCAAACTTTCATATATATAATCAGCTTCATTTTGACCTGATCCATTCAAGCCATTTTGGTTATGATAGTACCCACACTTTCTCTAAATTCGATATGACATTTATTTTTATTTACGTCTTTATAAAGTAAGTGGCAGTTATTTATTCAGGCCTTCATTCAGGGTTTAAATCTAGTTCTACTGTGAAATCAACAATATTTAATTTGTAACTGCTGCTGCCCTTTGAACTCAAACAAACAGCTTTACATGGTTGTTAAGAAACTTATGTATCTTTGTGATGAAAAGAATGGGGGGGGGGGGGGGGAGAGAGATATGGAATTAGATAAAACCATATAATCAAATACATTGTATCTCTTGTTTTAATAACACACACAAAAAATGCAATGTGAATTAATGAAACTTATGAGCTTTTACATATCCATTGCTGACAGTGTAACAAATAAAAACCGATGAACTTATATGAAGTATGCCTACCGTTAACTTATACTGAGACAATACTGATTGCGGTGGTGAGAGCAGGCCTTGGTTTATGAAATTCTTGTATGTGAGAAATGAGAGTATTCGTTGAAGTGATTCTATACAACAGACCCGAGCGAGACCTCGACAGATAATGTGTCGCATACATTTCTCTTTAGTCACCCACTCCTGAGATGAAAATATGAAAAAAAATTTTTTTTTAAATCCTTTATATTAACTACGCCTTTATTTCTGGCTGGCTGGCAAAGCCTTTAGATGGCTAGTTGAACGACTTCCCATCAACCTATTGAGCGGAAACTTGGCACAAAAACTGGTTGCTGGTGACCACACATTCTATCAAGTTTTCAGCCCAACCCCCAAATAAATAAATTTTCCGGTTTTACAAGGGGAACATGAAGGAAAATTCCAGATAACTGCCCTAAATGAGATTCTTTAAAAAATGTATTGCAAGTGCGTAATATTTTTCTTTTGTTTTTCTGAAATGGTGAAATAAATTGGGTGTAAAAGCGTGTGGGTCATTAGAATATTAATATAGTTCAGGCGTGTGAAAAAATTGTGCGGTTGCGAGCCTTGGGAGGGGGGGGGGGGGGAGCACTAATTGGGATTCTTATCAAGTGTGTTACTTGTAAGCATGTTTTCTTCAAATCCCCCGCCCCCCCCCACCCCCCACTTCATTTTATAAAGGATTTGTATGAAAATCTAAGTTTTTTAGGGGGGGGGTTAATTTTTTAAAAAGTAAATCGAATAGTTAAAAGCATTTCCAACAATTTCTTTTTTATAGTCAAATGTTGAAACTGTTAAAAGTTTTATTTTTGCAATTTAAATATAAAACAGCACATTTTTTTTTTTAAAACAACAAAAACATTGCCCTCCCATTGAAATAACTTGAAAGTTTTAAAATATTATTTACCCTTGGATTGAAAGACCAAATAGCTAAGATAAGATTTCTGATTGCAAGGTAAACATATGGACACTCCTGGGCCATCAGCGGGAACTCTTCTATCTCTGCAGGAACCATCATGTCAGGGGTGACAACAAATGCCTGCAGTGGGTGCTCTCCTTTAAGAAAGGGGGACACATAAGGGCACAGGTTTTCTGTAAATAAAAAAAATAAAAAAATAAATATGTTTAGGTTCATCCAAAACTCAATTTTTAAAAATTTGAAATGTCTAGTAAAATTGTTTCCCTTTAAATGGGTGTCTCTTTTGCTTTCTTTTAAACATTCACTGACACTAATTATATAGCGTCAGCTGATAAGCAGAATTAATTATTTTTTTTAAAATGATATGGATGCCTTTAGATAATTGTGAGAATGACTGTAGTTGGCTAAATATGCCATACTTCTATTAATTTTTAAAGAATTTTTAAAAGCATATTGTCTTCTTCAAGAGTTTTCTCCAATTTTTATTTCACATAAATTAACAAAAACAATTCTTAAGAGGTTTCTTCTTCATGAAAGCAGGTCCATTTAAATTGGTTTTATTTGCAGCGTTATTTGTTCTAACAAACAAAGATCAGATCAGAGATTGAGATTACTTTTCTGCTCTCTGGTGAACTCAACCGCCTTTTCAGTTGGACTCAAACCCACACCATCTGCATAATAGTTGATGAGATAAGGTGCTGCTGGTGATTTCTTAAAATATGATGTGATTCTGTTCTGTATAAGCCACAGTGGACTCTGGACGTAGTGAACTCTCTATATGAGAAAAAAACAACAAAAATTAAATATTCTTCTTCTTCTATATATTAAAGGCCCACTATCAATTTATTGATCATTCTGGCTCCTGTATATTGGTTTGCACCTAGTTGAAGACAGTGCACGAGATGCCAGAAGACTCGTGACATTGAGTTCCCCTTTTCATTAATTAACACAGATTACAAAACACCACCATGAATATGTGTTAACTTAGTTCATGTAACATTCAGAGCATCCTAATGAACTCAAAATAAAAGGTAGTGTCAGTTTAAAGAACTGGTTCCTCTTATTAAAACAGAAATTTGAAAGCAGTGCTTCACACACCTTATGTTTATTTGATGAATTTGAAAGTGTGTTTTTTTTTCTTCATGAAATGATACTCATCATATTGAATACGCATTTATTAAGTACCTTATAAAAGTTTAGTGGAGAAATCCCACAAAGAAAGTAAAAAAAAACACATTTATTAAGTATACTATAAAGTTTAATGAAAGAAATCCCACAAAGAAAGTTAAAAAAACAACATTTATTAAGTATACTATAAAGTGTAGTGGAAGAAATCCCACAAAGAAAGTTAAAAAACAAACATTTATTAAGTATACTATAAAGTGTAGTGGAAGAAATCCCACTAAAAAATTAAAAAAAAAAACAACTGCACCAATACTTGAGTTAAAGAATCTTTTCATGAGCAGTTTTAAGGTAATAAGGGATCAAATTTGGAAGCACTGGTGCAAAGCCAGCAATCTCTTGTGTGTCATTGCACAGTTTTGTTTGTGCAGGAAGCATCATTAAGATTATAACCAATATATTCCTTTGATAAACAGAAATTGCTATAAGTTTTTGAAATAGAATCTCCCGCCGCAGTTTGTTTAACTCTGCGGAGCTTAAAAACTAGTTTTTTGAAGTTCCAGGTGAGTTGACACCCCATCACCTTCCTTATCAGGTTAAATAATGGGTCATTACAGTAATATATATTTAAAGCTTTGAGTTACCTCATCTTCAGGATCAGTGCACGTATTATGCTTCATTTTCTGAGAGACAGAATACAAATTTAAAATATAATTATTATATTTTTTCTGATTTTAAATTATTTTCTGTTACAATTTTTCAAAGTAACATTCTTTAAAACAATTAAAATTATCAGCTAATTAAAAAAACAGTCAAACAGTGTCATGTTAGTCGTATTCCTTGTTAAACAAAATTGTTACGAGAAAAAATCTGATTAAAATATATAATTCAAATTATATAGTCTTATAACATTTTTTAACAGTAATTTTCATTTTCTAAATCTTACATTACAATCTTCTTTTTTGTTACACACATCTCTCAGATTTCATAACGTGGCAGTGGAAAAAAGAATGAGCAAGGCAGTTTTTTTCTCACCTTAGTGGCATTAGACTGAGTGGTTGTCATTCCACACTGAAAAGTGTCGATAAACTCTGGTGTTAGATCTAAATCACGTGACAGCTGCCTCCATTTTCCACAACCACTCACTCTGCATTGCACCCAGTAGGGGAGAATTTGATCAACCATATACTGTGCAATGCCCGGCTCTGTTCTTGCTTTTGATGACCAGTTCCGCTTCCATTTGTCAAATTCTGAGTATCCCGGTTTATGGCTGAAGGACAAAGAAAAAAGAGTGTTAAAATTAAAATTCATCCCAAATGTTTTGTTTTTTCTTTCACTATCACAAGACTGAAACATACAAGAAATTTCAATCTTAATAATAATAACATAGCTTGCAAATAACAGCATTTTAACTCAATTTCTCATCAAAAAAATAAAATAAATATATACATAGGGTTGATTTAAAGTTAATAGGAAATTAACTATTTTTTAGCACTTGAAGGACAGTGGTATTTCATGGGCTCCCAAAAATTTATCAACACACATTATGAAAAATGGAAACGTAAGCAATTTTCTCTAAATAATTTCTACTTTAAGCAATAAAGTTAGATTAATTCTTTTAATATAATTTTTTTGTTTCAGTTAAATTGCTACATTGAAATTAATTCACTCAGAGCACTTAACATAAAACTACATATTGACAAAAGTTTTTAAAAAAAGGTCAAAATGTCCATACCTTCTGTAGAAATGCTCAAAACACTCATTACAGTAATGTTCCCCAAGGGTAACATGGTACCATCGAGATGTCCATTTAGACCCCACACATCTAAAGATATGAGGATGCAAAAATTCAAAATGTCATTAGAACACCAGATGTTACAAAAGTTGGAATGTAGGAATTTTCTTGTTTTGGAAAAAAATAATTAGCATCATGTCTTAACATTATACAGTGGTAAACCAATGATTAAAATAAATATGATGATAGATTATGTTGTGTGAATTAATCTCTATAGATAAATGGAAGAACTGAATTTGCAATATTCAGATAACAGAATTAATATTAATTACTGTTTCTTTATTTTTTTGTTGGTGTGATCAAATATAGAAAAAATGTCGGCCTATTGAACACATTATACACACACTATCAATTGCACTTTATATTTTTACCTCTAATATTCAGTTGAAGTGCTCGAATCAGGATATGAAATCTATCAAATTGAATAATATATTGGCATAATACGAAAAAGTTTTTTTATTGACATTTGAACCCAATTCATGGTGCGCTCTGACAATAACTAGGCATACTTTTTAAAAATAATTTTAAGCTTTAGGCGACATGATGAACATTTTAACAGTCTGCAATTTTTTTTACATATTTCTAAAGCAAAATTAACCAATTTTAAATACCTTTCATTAACTCTTGCAAAGCAAATAGGGTTTACAGCAGGGCAACCAGTTCGATCACATTTCCTTTTTGGACCTTCTGTTGACTGTTCCTTATCGTCTGCATATCTTGTATTTGGTTTAACCTGACGACTAGATCTGATGATAGCCAATAATTAAAATTATCAATTATTCAAATGATGTGACTAATATCATATATAAAACAATCAGAATTTAAAAAAAAACAACTAAAGATTTTTAGATAAATTAGGTCACTTTGCCTTTTAGCACAATTTCAAATATCTGTAAATTTGGATTCTCCGACCTGGTTACACTGGAATCCCCATGATAGTACAATAAAGCCTAGAATAGTACTTCACCATCTCAAAATCGTACAATACCGTATTGTTAAAAGTAAATAAATAAACATAAAGTATAATGTATACAATAACTATTCGCTTTACATGTCTAATAAAGGTCACTTCTAAGAGTAGAGGACTGACGTTTATATATTTATATACAGTGCATTATTGCAAATAAAAAGGTGTCCACCATTTGCCACTTTGTTAGGCGAAGATGTGTTGGGTGAGTGAAGTGAAAATTGAGGAGGCCCGTCGAAGTCACCTGAGAAAAAATGGGGGTGCGGTTTTGAGGGGAGGCTGAGGTCCTTTCCCAATTGGATATTGAATGAAGAAATAAGTTCATTTGTGATCGGCCACAGCATTAAATGTTGCAGGCTAGCTCGCACTGTTGCATATCTTGTGAGTTCAGTGTGAAAACGTGATGGTGTTATTTTGTAATCTTAAAAAAATATCTAGACACCCCCCTGACCCCTCCAATGCACACCTGTAAACTTCCGAGTCAACACCACCCCCTTTCCCCTCTCAGCATATAATTATTGATGGTGTCCAGCCAAACTTATTTCTCTGTCCATTCACTGCTGGGTGTAGAAAGGAGCTAAAACTAACAAACAAAAGGGTTGTTTTATTTATTAATTAATTTTTTAAAATAAAATTAATAAACCACAGGAATATATTTTTTAACCTGGTTTTGTAAAATCGTAGTTCTGACAGGTCGTAACAGACATCTTAAAATCGTGTAGTGTATGCCAAAATCTTAAAAGTAAACAGGTCTGTACTACTCTTAGTAAGCTTTGTGAAGCTTTTACTCAGTGCCTAGGTTGTTTCCTTTTACTCAAACACAAAAGGGATCTCTGTACCATATATTCCAAACTGTACGAAATTTCAATTTGGCTTATGCCTCATGTATTTTTGCTTATTTCATTTTAAAATGTAAGACTAATTCAATAATATTTAAATATAGAATTGTATTGATAAATTGCAGTAATTTAATAACTTACTTCATATTCTGAGAATAAGATTTGTGGAAATTAATTTTAACATTAAAATGTTATCTATTTTCAAATATTACTAACCTTTTCATTTGAAACATGGAGATCTGTTTTTAAACGAAACTACCATTTATATCTGGCAAAAAATGAACAAAATTTTGAAATCATAACTTGATTTTTATGTAGTTAGTAGTTCTTTTTATTTAAAAAGCAAACAAAATTTCTTTTAAGACACAAATCGAACAATAAAAAAAAAGATTGTTAAAAGATGAAAGACAACACTTATAATTATAATATCTAGGCTTAATGTTAGTAGCTAAAATCCAGAAATATGACTGATCAGTTTTCTTTAAGCATTCATAATCAATGACGTAGCTTAGGCGTAGCTATGGTTAGTGCCATCAGGGGTGTGCCAAAAATTTGATTTTTGCATCTTCAGCCTACAAAAAAGAGAAAAAGCCTACCGAATAGCCTACCCTTAAATTTTTTATTAAATCAATTAAATGGCTTAATAAATAATTAATATATTATATTATATATTACATATTTAAGTATATTGACCTATATGTTCTATACTAAAATACGTGCGGGAGCTATACGTCCGGCGACCAAGTCACATGACCGCCGTAACAAACCCTACTTCTCAGTACTGACCTAGTTTTAAGATAAGGCTGTTCTATATGAACTAGTGTGGTGTTGTGGTAGAATAGACACTTAGCGACCTTACGATATGTGATAGGTTACTGGATCGGGATCAAATTTTACTTTTTTTTTCTTATTATTTTAATTAAAAGTATATTTTATATTTAATTTATTATGTTTATTTGTAACAGTAGTCAGAGCTTTATGAGATGTTTAACCAATATAAAGGACTTTTTTTTTTTGTTGAGTCGGAATCAAATAGTAATACTAGTACGTCTACTAATCTAATACTAGTTAGTTAAGTATAGGCTGACTAGTTTAATATTCACAGTCAAATGCTTACAGTTTATGGATCTCATAGTCATAGCATATGAATATATTAAAATTAACATGTTTAGTATTTATTTATTATCTAGGGATCGGCTGATTAATATATGTAATTACTGTACACAATATTGGAATATCATATGCAATGCAACTATTTTGCTGATGACCTCGTGTCACATGACCTGACGGAATAATAGCACCTACTAGTCGTCCGGCAGTCACATGACATATCTTCCACTAGCGGTCTCTAGCTCGCCGGAAAAATTTCTCCAACTAGGCGTCCGGCGGTCATGTGACTTGGTCGCCGGACTTTTTATCTCCCGCACTAAACGTCCGGCGCGCCGGACGTGTAGACACTGCCACTAAAATATGACAATATATAACAAAAAAGTACTTCCAGGGGCAGACTATAAAGTCTATCATATAATATTCCAATATCCATAATTACACAGAAACTTCCTAGTATGATTATAATTAAAAATTATCAATATAAATTATGAACTTGACTTGTCATCTATGATGGTCCCTAAAGTAAAAACTATCTAATCTTAGATTAATGCTATTAAGTCAAATGAAATTAAATCGATTTTGATTCAAGTCACCATGCCCCCATACAATAGCAAGTTGTGCATGATCATTATATTATATGTCCTCCGGCAACACCAAGAAGACGCCAGTGAAGTAAGTGTGTGACCGTCCAGTCGGAGAGAAGAGATCCACACCGAATAATTATTGTCATCATCGTGTCCACGCTTTAAAAAAAACAACTAAATATGCGTACCTAGATCACCCCTAAAATAAATAATGATGGAGATATTATTTTACCACTGGCTAAAACTTCACATGCTCTCAGTTATTGAACGAATGGAAAGCAACTTAATGATTTTCTTTGGTGTAACAAAAGTTTTGACAACCTCATAGAAGGGATGTAACTCTCATTTTTTTAAAAAGTCTATCAGTGAGTTATTCGTTCTCAGTTCAGGTCAGTTTTATAACTGTGTAGTGTACCATACAATTACCATCGTTGTGTAGGAAAATTACGGTCGTCGATGAGACACAAAGCCTGAAACATCTACAAGTAAATTCAGACAATTGGTGCCATGACATATCACACGGCTGCCATTTTGGTTGCCACGACCGTGAACTTTTATAGTTTACTGACGTCACTGTAACTAAACCTAACCTGAACCCTAAATGTATCCCTAATGACACTAATGTCACCAATAGTCTGAATTAGCCCATCTACATTCTTTCAGCTAACTTCTCTTCAATACGCCCTCTCACCGGTTTAATCTTTCCATTCAGAAAGTATGTGAAAGAGTTTCTTTCTACTTATCTTTCAATCTTGTGGAGCATACATTTTTGTTTACACACGTGACATTTTCATATTGAGTCTTTCTTGTGCAGTTTTCACCTGGTGAACGGCTGGAAAAGAATGCTGGTTCAACTAAGGTGAGTTGACACTGTTGCTCATATTATCATGGTTGACTGCATCTGCTTCATTGAGTGAACAGGTGGGTTGGTGAGCTCGGATCTATTTTTTAGTTTATGCCTAGATAAAGAATTAAGTTACTTTAACAAGGACTTTGTAAGCCTTTGATGTGTAAAAAAAAAGAAAATAATTCTATTTTTTTCGATAACTTAGAGATTACAATTTTAAAACTGTACTAAAAAGTAGCAAATAAAAAAAAATATGACAAAAACTTTCTATCGATGAGTTAAACTTAAACACACTTAAAAAATAGAAAATAATTTAAAATTGCTTACAATGCATTTTGCACAAAAAAATGTCTATTTTTCCTATTCCATTTTGTCATAGCAAAGAATCACATTAAGATTTAATTATTTTGTTCTTTCTTACTTTATTTTACAGCATTTTGAAACACACAAATCAGATAGTGTTTGTAAAACCTTTTAAAGGGCATTCAGTTTACAGTTTAAAATTTCAGTTAACTCTTCTCTCTAAGAAGGAAATTGATAATAAATAATGTTTTTCAGGCCTCAAAAGGGCAAATTATTAGTCAATGATGGGAGATATTAAATGTGTACACTTTTGGCCAAAATATCAAGATCTAAGAGTAACAATCAGCACACGTTAATAATCCCCGTTATTAACTTGTGTGACGTAACATTTACATATATGAGGCTGAACAGATACCCATAGGCTGTAATCAATGTTTACGCTATGGAAATAAAAGATTGTTTTACAGATGTACCTCCTCTCTTGTAATTGTATAAATGGATGCAATCTTTCTAGTGATACTTCACCCAAAATTAGAACATACTAGCTTGTTGAACTTATAGAATAAAATGCATTTTTTTAAACCCAAATTATTTAAATTCAATAAGTTTTAATTTTACTTTTAAGTGACATTTCAATAATGTAACAAAAAAATGAATCATAAAAATATTATGTTTCTTTAATTAAATTAACAAGTTTATCTCATGATATTTGTACAAATGTTTTAAGTTAATTATGTACTCTCACTCAAAAAAAAACAAAAAAACCATCCACTCTATTAAAAAATTAATAAATGCTGGCATGTTATATTTAACTAAGCATTTTTTTAAATGACTAATATATTGTTAAGTTTATAACAAGTATTTTAAATAACTTATCAAAAAGATAATTTTATTCTCAAGCATTGGGAAAAAAACCCCCATCTTTCATTATTTTTTTAAAATGAACATAATCCTGAAAAGAAAGAAATGAACATTTTCCCAACAAACTTGACATCCTGGTCACATAAAAATATGGTAAACTAGCACAGCCTCACAAAAAGGTAACAGAATTTGGCAGTAATTTTTTCTCGATAGGCACCATGAACTTGTTAATTGTTCTTGATTTTTGGAATTTATTTTACATTATATGACAGTAAACTTTGTACAAAGGATATTTTTAAAAATCTAAATAATGGCAACTAATAATTTATCTTTAAATTGCCATTTTCTTTTCATTGCTTTTAAAAAACAGAATTTTCGGTAGATCGATTCCTCGATAGAAAATGCAAAAAGCTTGGAGTTATTCTTTAGTTTTTGCATTACAAAACCATCCTTTATAAACAACAAAGACTGTTATTTATCATTCATCATCATCACTATCTTTATTATCTATTCTACTTTGCCGAATGGCACTTGTCATAACATCTTTGATCTCTGGCTTTTCAGGTTTCTCAATATCAGATTGTATGGCTCCAGATTGGGCAAGCATCCATTCAAGTTCTGTAACAAAAAAATTGTCATCTCACTAAATAAAATTTTTTAAAAAGAAAAATCATGTTTTTTAGAAATATTTTAACATCCCTTAAATCCCATTCATTTATACTTTCTCATTTGATAACATGTTTAATCTATCTATTGCAGACATTTTTTTTGTGTGCTACACTGTCACAAGTTAATTTAAATAAATAATTTTACCAATAAAACTTGACATTGTTCGGTTAGAAAACACAAATGTTCATATTTTCACCAAGCTTTGTCCTTGAAACTTACAGATAAGGGTATTGAATAGGTTTGTGTTTTTAAAAAAAATAGTACAAAGTAAATCAATGAATAGCAACTCATACCATCTTGTTTAAGATTCATGCCACCAAATGAAAAAGGACCAATCCACTGTTTCTTTAAATCACCCTCAAAATAAACAAAAATGGTAGGCAGGTTTTGGTCTGGATAGTTGGGTATGCAGACTGATGACACACTTTTTAGGAATTTGGTTTGTGGGAAATTCCTTGCCAAGTTGGTTAAGTAATTGTTAATCAGCTTGCAAATGGGAATCCTAAAGAAACAAAATATATCACACATTATATTACTGCCCACATTTTAAAATACAAATAAATGTTTTTTTAGGGTACTTTTCATAAGATGGGATTGGAATTATCTGTTATGAGATTTATTTTTTTCAAACAGTTTTAATAGTAATTGCATTTTATCCATAGCTAAGCCTTAATAAAGCATGACACTAATAGCATTATGCAGATATTTGTGGGAAAACCTACCCATCTTTGTATACGTGCAAAACAACCCATATTCCCTCCCCTGCATTATTAACTTGTGTGACGTAATCAGCCTTGCTTATCTCCACAACATCACCAAATCTTGCATTTGCCTGTGCAGCTTTAAGTTCAGCTAATCTTTGACGTCTGCCAAATGAAATATTAATTAGATAAAATGGTGGTGAAAATCATGAATAACTACCTAACTGGTAATTTTTGATAAGCTTGCAGAAAAATTTATTACCATTTGAAATATACCTGTATTCTTCAAAGATCCTTTCATCATCTTCATCAATATCATCTTCCTTATCATTAAGTTCATCTAGCGATAGCTCAGCAAGACCTTTTCCTGAAATAAAATAATTTACATTCCATTTTACTTTTTTTAAATAGGAAAATGCTATGTGAACTTTTCTTTTATTATTGGTACTTAGTACTGTAGCACATACATAACATTTTTTAAAAATTAAAAACCTTTTAAATAATGTGTTGTCATGAAATCAAATAATAACTAGCCTTCTAATTTTTTTCTAGCTTGCCAGAATGTAGAAATTTGTTCATGGGCAAAGATATATATATATATAACATCAGAAAACAAAGACAAGGATTCATATTTAATTTAACATTTCTTAAATCACTGATACAATAATTATAATGATTGAAATTCTGCTATTTTAAAACAATAAGGACTTTGTTCTATTTAAAAAAAAATGTATTTACCTTTTTGAATAGACTCCACAGTTTGTTCAAGAAGATTTACTATGTCATCTTCTGTGAATTCTTTTTCCTTCTCTTTTTGAGGAATAATATTGTGGCGACGCAATGCATCATTCCACTGAGTATCTTCATCTGGATTCTGTAGATTGAAAAATTGAATATTCAGAAGCAGTGCACAACCCAATTTTTTAATTATTAAAAAATAAAATTCTGAAAGTTCTGATTCGAACAAGTCTAGAGTAACCTTTTCAAATTTAAGTTACACTTAATACACGCATTTAAGTGAGGCACTTCATCATTTATTGCTGCAGAGGCTTGCAAAATGTTTTATGTGATTCCTTTTAGTAGTATTTATTAGTACTATTAGTCACATATTATTTGGAATGGAGCTAGTTGCTCTTGCCCCCAAGTATGTCATTGGCTTGTCATGTTGTCACAGTATTTGTGACGTTTCCTCAATTTGGATGTTTGCCACATGCAAAATAGCACTAGGGTTTGCTTAACAGTATTACATTTTGTGAGAAGTCAAAAATTCCTAGCTTTAAAGGCAATAGATTTTAACTGATTTTTTTTAAAGCTGGTTCATCAAATATTTGCCACTTTATTAAGATAATGACATTTTTCACATGTGACATTCTAGGTGCATCCAATTTAAAATACAGAGTGTCATTTTAGATTTAACAATTTAAAGTAAATTAAAGGATAATGTTTTAATGACATTGTTTTTTTGTATTGCTCTTATTTATTTGAAGCTTACTGGCACACATTGGGATATTGTCACTAATTTTAATCTAAAATACTTTGAATTTTATAAATATGTGAAATGTATGGTTGAAGTCTGTTTCAAAGTATATTTAACTCATCATTAACCCTTTACAGGGTCTTTACAACTTAAAGGGCAAAATGTCAGTTAGTGTCTGTGACAACTAAGAGTTGGAAACACACGATTTCCGTGACTTCTCATTGTTTACATCCGGTTTTACTGATAGCTTGATAATGTGGGCGCCAGTTACAAGAATTTGATCAGATATTTTTGTAAGTTTCAGGGTTTAAATGTTTTTTTTTTCAAAAATCGGAACTAGATATTAGTATTATTAGTGATATCAGCGTAAGCAGTGTTTAAGTGTACACACTTCAATTTCGTGGCGGTTTTTGTAAATAGTAAAAAGATGACTGACAATCACAAACAATATGTTGTATTTTGCAAATATTAATTTGTGTTCATGTGTGGATTAAATTTAAAAATAGTGTGGGTAAAATAATAAATCTGTATTCATTTTCCTTTATTTTGTTTTTTATTTCACAAAAATTTGTTCATTAACACCTTAGATTTGATGACTAACGTAATCCTAAATCTTATTAAAAAATGTTGCCCGTTCATAGCTAACAAAAGGAAGAATGTCTGCCTGTAAAGGTTTAAGGCAATAAAATTATGCAGAAAAATATTTTTTGGTGGTAAAAAAGCTACCTAAATAGTGTTGCCTCTGCTAGTAATCACAAACTCAAACTGCCATCAGAAAATTCTTTGGCCAAGCCAAATCAGGAAGTCTATACTATAGTATAGGCCTATTTAATAATTATCAGTTTTGATCAGATTTTAGCAACGCAGCCGTGAGAAAGCCGCTCCTAGGCAACCGTTTTGTCCCAAACGAAAGACTCCCTGGGCGGTGGGGGGTGGTAACAAACCCGCCCTGACCCTTGGGAGAGTGGACTGCGAACGCTTTAAACGCAGCGCTCTCGGTTGTCCCCGGCGGCTGGCCCATGTGGGGGTGTGCCTGGGGGGCATTAAGAGCTTGTGCTCGACGGCATCTCCTATACTATGTGACATTTTCAATAATTATCAGTATGACATGTGCAGTCATTGTCAATGCCTCAATCAATATTAAAGTTAAACTAAAACTAAATGCCACCCTAGCTATACTATGTTGCAATATTTATCAAAATTTGTTGATTATGTTAATTTACTGTATTTTATTAAATAAAAATTATAAATTTGAAATTAAAGACTAAAGTCTCTAAAGTAGGGATTTTAATACCCATCGGCGCATTCTTCTGCGCATGTCCCAAAATGTCGAAAATTCCGTTTCTACAATTTGGCGTACGGCTACACGGTATCATTGGAAAATTGCATACTACGTCACCTTTGTTTATTAAATAGTTGCTTTTATCATCAGTGACGTTTCAGTTTTTGTGTTCCGGTGATTTATTGATTTATGCTACGAGATTTTTTGTGTATCACGGACAGTATTATTATAATGACGGGGTAAGTATATAAACCACATAAATACTTTTTTATTAGTAATGGCAGGCAAATAAGGTGTAGTGGGTGGCTAACTACATTCATTTAAGAGTTTTTTTCATTTTTTGAGTTTTATCATTGACCGTCTCCCTGAAAAGTTATGCATCTCCCAAGTGAGTGGGGGTATGAATTATTTTTTTTTTTGATCGAAAAGCCGGAAATGGCTATTATTACTGTCAATTATGAAGTGATTCGTTATTGTTAAATCTTAAACTTCTAAATAATTATAAGAATTTTAAAATGAATAATTTTACATAATTTAAGAAAAGATTGTAACCAAACTTGAAAAGTTTATTTAGTGACCAAGGGTTGCTTTTAAATTTTATTTATTACGTTAAAAATCGTGTGTAACGGTACTCAGACTCAGTGTGTATCGTTCTTCATTGAATCAATCAATAGTTTTATGATAGTAATTTCAATAATAATAGTTGTTATTCTCTTATTAATGACTACTCATTTGGGAGAATATTACTAAAATTAGGCCTACTTATCAATTATCAGTTATAAGTATAAAGAACAGTTAAACAGTTATAATCTTATAGTCTATTTAGGCCTTAGCCTAAGCCTGGGCCTAAGCTTAATAGAGTATCCTACCCCAAATGTATTTCCTCAAGGACCTTGGCGCAACTGCAGACCCCTTTGAGCCTGAGAAGATTAAGACGGTCTAACTCTAAGAAGCCAGAAGGGCCTGAGAAGGGGTAGGAGTAGGAGGTCTTTTTTTTAAATTTTGTGTTTTTTTAAAAATATAATTGACTAAATACTAAATTGAATGAATGATGGATTGAATGAATGAGAATGGATGGCAACCCTTCCGCCTTGTTATTCTTTTAAATCTAATTTAGTAAAAATTCAATTTGTTAATTATGTTATCCTAGAATTACCTGCATTTTAAAGGGAAGACTGTCAACTGATTATGACTGAGCTTCTAGTAGTGACAATGCAAGGTATGAATTAAATAAATGACACACTACAAACAGAGATTTTTGCATCAACACACTAACAGTCCTAACATGCGGAATCCCCGGAAATGATGAGTAAGTGAAATAAAGTAGTCAGATAAAAAGGCAATAGGAAGTTGAAATAAGTTTTACTATTCTTTAATCCACTTTAGCAGAAACAGAATATTAACTACACATCTTTTTATAAAATAAATTATTTTGTGTACTCCCAAGTAATAAAGTTATGCGTAAAAAAAATTAATGCTATTTGTTTTATTGAATTTAATTTTTTTGGCAACAAGATTGGTACTCGTTTCCGATTGGTTAAGATTTATTTGGTATATCCCAGTCTTTTTCCTTATATGGTCAATAATCTATTTATAGAAATCTTTATTTAGTTATCGGTATTTTTCGTATGAACTAAGTTATAATTTGTACTGGAGTGTGACATCATTATTGTTTGAGTCTTAATACATTTTTAGCAGTAATACACTGAGAAAAAAAGGATAATAGATTAAGGTTAATGAAAATCAATGAAATATGTTTTAATTGCGTTACACCAGATAGGCCAGATAGGAGGGGAAATCCTGAAAAAAAAAGCCTAAAAAGGATATAACTTGTCGCCAAAAAGCCTTTGTAAGCGAACATTACAAACACATAGTCAGTAACAAAAAATAACTTATAAACTGGAAATAAGGAGGAGCAATTGTCTTGTTTAATTTCACTCACCATAACATATGCAGTATCATTGATCATTACTATCATGGCTAGTATATATTGAGTCCAATTCAGTTTTCACGGATGTAATGCATGTTTCAAATTGTATATTTTTCTTCTTTTTTTTTTTCTGCGTCAGTCAAAGCAAATATCTTCCATTTACACCACTGTGGTAAAGAATTCATACACTAACTTCAGAAGAATATGTTTTAACAATTGCATTTTGTATGCAGACTTATTAGTAGCTGGGTCACAATGTGGTATATTCTATCACGAATTATCAATGACAATGGGACAATGAGGCAGCCTTTTTAAGCCTTTTAGATTTATACACTTCTCGTGACATCTAATAATTATTCCTTTTATTGTTGAGCTTAAGCCACAGAGAATTTTTCACCTTTCAATTAAATTCACGACCTGTCCCAATTTAAAGAGACCAGCGATAATGATAATGTAAATAACAGTTATACATTCATGGAACCTAGTGACTATAGGGGACATCCATTAATGGGGTTACGCGTCTAAGGAAAAATAGGGGGGGGGGGGGGAGGGGTAAGATTTTTGTAACGATGTGTGACGAGGGTGGGGGGGCATCCATAAATGACGTCACACGAAAATCAGAATATTGTAGTGGAGCATTGAACTTAATAACCCTAAATGACAGACATTTTAAACATTATTCTTTTATACAACAATTATCATTATTTTATTTTTAGACTACGATCGCTGAGAGAATAAGTACAAGTATGTGATGCACGAAAAATGGCCTCTGATCAAGTTACAGGACGCGACGGAGAATCGGGATGAAATTACAATGACAGTCGTTAGAATTTATGGCTAAATGTGGACACTGGCTGGAGTCATAGACAACCACGTGAAGTAGGTTGGAACGAACAAAAATGGTTGACCCGGTTTTGGGGGGGGGGGGTGGTATCTTAGTAAATGCTCACTAGGACAGGGATTCTTAACCTTTCTTGCAGCGCTGCAGGCCCACTCCGTTTTTTAACATCCCCCCCCCAACTGTATAAATTATATCGTAATAAAATTAGAAATAATTTAGTTATCGCAGTTTTATTTTTTTAATTAATTTTTTGTAAAAGGAAAATATTACCAATAAAAGCAATGCGCCAACAAAATTACCAAAAAAAAAAAAAACATTTACAGCTGCTAATCAAAATGCATAAAAACTGATTTTTAAAAAAATGCAGCAACAACTAGCACTGTTAGAAAATACAATTTTCTGTCTTCCCCTTCCATACCTCAGGGCTGGGGAGGTACTTTTACCCCTCGTTAAGAACCACTGTTCTAGCGAAATGTTTCTGACGCAGGTGAATTTTTTAAAGGTTTGTAAAGGACACTAGTGGATACAGGGACTTTTTATAGGGGGTGGGGGTGGTTCAGAGATTTGTGACGTTATATTTGAGGGGGGTGTGGTCTAATTTTTTGTGACAATGGAGAGGGGGGGGGGGGGGTAAAAATGTGCGTGACGTCATTTATGGATGGCCCAATAAGCATCATTAATGGGCGTGTCCTGTGATATCACATTCCTCTTAGTAGTCTTAGATATTACTTTTCAGCTAAGCGTTATTTTTATTATCTTTGCATTGTTTGTTCGCTGATGAAGGATTCTTGCCAACACGTTTGTTGTGTTCTTATTTCCAGGTTTTCCCATACTTTGTTTCACTCTTTTCCTTTGATGATCACACCAGTTCTGTCTCCGAGCAGCACTGAATCAAATGTAATTGACAGTGTTGCTTTGTTTTCAACCTGTTCTGATGGCACCATTTTCTGGTTGCAGTCAGCTGCAGTAATCCCCAGTTTTTTTTAAAAAGAGGACGATCAATTTTGAATCGACTCCGACTGATAAATTTGCGGTGGCATTTTATCGATTTTGGTGTCACCCCCTTTTTGGAGGGTATAATCAGGTGTGGCCCGCACACCCTAGTGACGCTACTTGATGTGTATTATCTGAATAGATAGCAA
Source organism: Omphiscola glabra (assembly GCA_964017045.1). NCBI lineage: Eukaryota > Metazoa > Mollusca > Gastropoda > Lymnaeidae > Omphiscola > Omphiscola glabra. The sequence continues at coordinate 10,634,887 of OZ024806.1, read as the reverse complement.
AGCTGCATTGTCATTAGGCAAAACAACATTTTCTAGCTGTGTGGATTTGAAAGAAATGGATCAATATTCTAATTATATGTCTGTCATAAACCTTGCGTACATAGGCTGGCTACGTGACAGTTCATTGGCAGACACTTGACAAAACATTTTATGGACAGAAAAAAAAATCAACATGGACACTTGATTGAGGGTTGGTTGGATGAAGTGGTGTCGATGAGATGTTTTGTAATAATAACAATGGCTTATCCACAATTGATCTCTTGATCAACCCCCCCCCCTCCCCCACATCAGTGTGCATATAATAGCATAAATTGATGTGCCCCATGTTGACTAACTTGAAAACCAATACAGCTTTTATGATTTTTAATGAGGTTTAGCTGGACTGGATGTCTCGAATAATTCACACAAGAACACATGCAACTCAAAGAAGGGGCGTTTCAGAATGGGGACAGACATCAAAGGAAATATACAAAGAGTGCTGCTTTGAGAAGTGACTTGTGTGATAGTAAAAGCTGTGGTGAACGTAGTTGGAAAGTTCGGCATCAGACACTACTGAGACTAAAGAGATTTGACAAATGTTTTAACAAGAAAGTTTTAAATCACAGACATGGAGTTTAACAAGTCTTGCACTGTGTTGCTTATTTTGTGGTGGTTTTTAACTTTTTGCCTTGCTATAGTTTTGACATGCAGGTACTGTACATTATTATTTGCCATTTATTATGTGACCATAGAAATAAACAGATTTTGTACCACCCCAATAGTTAAATACAAGTTTTAAAAAGGCAATTATTTCCAAACATATTTTAATTTATCATCAACATTTTCCCCACAATTTTTGAAAAGTACAGAGGTTTTAATTTTGGCAAAAATTTACTTTGCAAGCAGCAAGGTCAACGTCACAAATAACACAAAAAAAAATACTTATAAGAGAAACTGCCCCTTTTTTTCTATAACTTCAGATACCGTAGTGAAATGGAGGATTACCCAAATCAATTGACAAAATATACCAACTCACAATGACACATTTTGTTTTAACCATGACAAAACTAGTAAATAATCTCAACCTAGTCTTATCCTATCAAACTTCCAATAAGTCTTTTAAAATATATTAATTCAATTTATTATCCTATTCAAGTGCAAAAAATTATCTTTAAAATGTATCCTCCAGAAAGTTGAACACAAATATCAAAATATTCTCTTCTTTTGAACTTTCCCTCTAACTTCGGGGAACTTCAGAGGCACACTGAGAATAGCGTTGTAAGAGTCATGTCCTGAATTTATTTTAGTCTTCTTGATGGTACACCCCAAACTGGTGACATGGAGGTTAAGCCTGAAATTTTATCACAGAGATCACAAAAGTTAACCAAAGATATTTTAATGAAAAACAAATGTAAAAAAAAAAAGGTATCAACAAAAGATTAAAGATACTATTAGATTACAAAAGTTATTTTTAATCCAATTCCTAAAAACATGTATGCAAATGAAAAACCAACTTATTTACACGTAATTCATTATATATAGAACTAATAGCCATCCCCAGAAAGATTTAAATATTAGTCTGTAAATTACTTATCAAAGTAAAATATGGTGGCAAAATGGTTGGTGTGAGATAACAGACCTTTTCTGTGCCATATGCAGGTCTGATACCAGTGTTGCTAGGGGAAGATTAAACTGGCAGAGCTTGAGACACAAAATTATTATATGGGACAAAAGGAGATCCTTCATTCGTGATGGGACACATCTGAGAAAGAGAAGCACATGGTTATATTTAGTAGATTCATAACTATCAGATTTCAAATATAAAATTAATAAAATTAAAGTGTTAACATTTAAGTAAATTTAAACAGAAAAAGGATTTTGAACTGTTTAATGTACTTTGCTAATAGATTATGGAGAAAAAAAACAACAACATACAGTTGAGCTAAACCAGAGACCACTCAACTTCATCCTTGTATGTTGTATGCACAAGATATATTTTTATGTTCTTAGCCCCCAGTTACATCTGTATATCTTTAGTCAGTCTCAGATAAAGACAATCCTAGTCATCTGATTACAACTCTTGTTATAAACAGACATTCAGAAGATATGTTTGATTTAAACTTTGAGCCTGGACAGCTTACTCAACAAAACAAAGAAATACTTTGAGCCTGGACAGCTTACTCAACAAAACAAAGAAATACTTTGAGCCTGGACAGCTTACTCAACAAAACAAAGAAATACTTTAAGTCTGGACAGCTTACTCAACAAAACAAAGAAATACTTTAAGTCTGGACAGCTTACTCAACAAAACAATGAAATACTTTAAGCCTACACAGCGTTCTCCAGCAAACAGAGAAATACTTTGAAATTGCACAGCTCCCAATCCACAAAGCAAAGACGTACTTTGCTGAGCTTGCACAGCTTACTTCACAAAACAAAGAAATAGCAACATCTTCACAGATTGTCAACAAATCCTTCAGGCAGCTGAGCATCTAGAAATTTGTCACCACAGCCTTAAGAGAAAGGTCTGCTGGACTGGGATGATGCTTATGAAAATGTAGGTACGGAGTAAAGCATGAAAAAACTACAATTCTTTTGCTGCCCTCTCGGACACTAAGTCTCAGCTAAGTGCTATATTTTTTTTATACATTTTATTTTGTGGTTTCTCTGTTGTGTGTTTGCTGACGAAGGCTTTCTGCCGACGCGTTCGTTGTGTTCCTTTTTTTCAGGTTTAACCTTACTTTGTTTTACTTATTACCTATGAAAAAACTAACATCCTAGATGGCAGGGATCTTTACTCTTGGTCGAGCATTCAACTCACAAACTGCAAAACTTTCATACTGAAATTTTGAAATAAATCAAACAAAAACAATATGAATTTGACCAACCTCTTTCCTTTTCGACCAGGCTCTTTAATCTCTAATGTGAACATGTTCATAATATGTTCTTTCACTGGGATGGGCCAAGCTTGGGGGAGAGGACCTGGTATAAGCAAATGACAAGATAGTAATCAGTACCGGTAACATTTTCTTTCTGTCACTTGACTAGTAAATACCAATTTGGGATGCAAAATTATCATTAGGTCACAAGTGCAATAAATGTGTCAAGATTGTTCAATCACCAATAGCTAAATTCAGCTGATTTAAAAAAAAAAAATGACTAAAAGAAAGATTTTTAGTTTTTATTAATAAGAGAGTCTAAGAATTAGTCAGTATTTATTAAAATAAGCTCTCAATGTGGCTGCCAACATGGTATAAATGTTTTGCAAATTATAATTTAAATGAGAATATAATTTAACTAATGAACACCATTAAGCCAACTTTCATATCAGTTTCACATACAAAAAATGAGCAAATCTTACTTCAATATTTGCATGAATATTTTGACGGTCTCAGATTTAATCATAACCAGAAGTATTTGTTGATCTAATGATGACAAGTACTAATGTTTGCGATAAATCAAATAACAAAAAAATAGTAGTGGAGCAAAATAGTACTGAAGGTGATAGACAAAAGGCTACTACAAATATTTTCCCCCTGACCTCATGAGTTTTTCATCTTGATAACAAAAAAATAACTGTACTGGAGATATAGTGGTAACAAGAATACAAACTTTTCCCCCTAAAATCTTGAGCTTTCATCTTGTATACTGTTATCAAGCACTGCAAGTACATTATACACTGACACTGCAACAATCTAGCATCCTCTCGTATCGACAATCTATCCAGGTTGTCCAGAACAGTTAGGTAATATCTGAAAATTTACAGTCAGGTTATATCTGAGAATTAACCTGGTGTCAATTTTATGAAATTTTATGCTCAAATACATTATTTTAAAGGCCAACATTATTTTAACGCAACTACTATCATTTAATTATTAATCTTAAGAGATTTAAATGACCTCCACTTACACGTAAAAAAATAAATTATGACAATATTTTGAGCAATAATAACCTCTAGCAGTCACTTACTTTTTCTCAGCACGCCAACTATTTATATCATTTAGTGAACACTTGAAAAAGACCTCAGAAAATGATGTAAGGGAAGGCACGATCTCAGATGGTATAACTAGAAGATCAATAAGATTTTTTGTTAGAAATCTAAATAGAAAGCCTCATGAGGCTATATTTTGTTTTGTCAATTCTAGTCTTGCTACCACCTAATCAGATTGCATCTCACATTACTTGCTTATCTTGAAATTTTAATGGCGGCTTGCATTGATATTTTATGGTGTTCTGTCATTGTATATCAAAATGCTTAAAAAAAAGGCATAACAGCCAGAAGGGAATATTTAATGCAGTTTTTCACATTGAATCTCATTCAAATATGGGTAAGGACTTATTTAGCCTTAAACTTAAACAATAATAAAATGTAACAAAATTCTGCAAGTATAACTACAAAAACAATTGCTGATAAATTATGCAAATCAAGCTATCTCATTTGCAAATAAGTTGAGATTTCGGTTAGATTCTTAAAGAATGTATTAGTTTATTTAATTCCCTACAAGAATATATATAATTTTATATTTGTAATGTAATTAGTTTATATTTTATAAACTTATTTTGCAAACTAAGTGCAGGACTTGTGAAAAGTGCTCTGTCGTTTTGGGACAGTCCAAAAAGAGGGTTAATTGTAATTTTTCTAAACCAAGCTAAGTAAGTCTTTAGGGTCCTTATTTATATAGGTTTGTGCCAAATTTTCCAGTAATTTTAATGTTAATATTACTGTTTGTAGGCCTTATTACCATTGCATTAAGCTGCTCTGCTTACATCACCAAGCTAAGACAGTCTTTAGCACCCTTATTTATAGAGTCACGGTCAAATTTGCTAGTAATTTTAATGTTAATATTAAAGTTCGCAGGCTCTATGACCACTGCATAAAGCAGCCCTGCCTACACCACCAACCCCCCCCCCCCCCCAAATCCTAAACCCTTACTCCATATTTTTTGTGTGAATTATTTTAATGTTTAGGTCTCTATTTAAACTAAATTTTTTGTGTGAATCATTTTAATGTAGAGTTTATCAAAAGAAACTTTCTCAATCAAGATCAACAAATAAGGATTTCTAACCAACCACCCCAACATTTTCACCCACTCACCATCTGCATTGATGACAATGATTTTTAAATTAATAAGCCCGAAGAGATCCATCAGTATATGTACACATATGTCATGATAAAAATATTCACATATAAAAATGATTTAGCCTCAGCAAAATCTGCTTTAAGTTTAGGGTGGTGAAGAGAACTTTAAATAGATCTTTAATTAATTCGTTTAGAACTTGTTCATACATGCACCGAGCATAGTGACAGCCACTCAGTCTCACTTAACTTGATCAGTACAGAAATTGACACACCAGTAATTTCAGAAGAGAAAAAAAAAGAATCAAGCTGATACACTATAAACAGACAACTCACTGTCCTTTAACTTGTAGACGTCATCTGCTTTATCAGCATCTTTGTTGTGAGGAGGAACATGTGATATTACTGATACCAGAGACTCTGAAATGAGATTTCACCAAGTAGACAATTAAAACCTGTGATACAGTGTCAATTTTTCTACTCAGCACAGGATTATTTGAAATTGCATAAGTTAAATTTGTTTCAATTATTTATCGCACAACTATCAAATTTAACACCTTCAAATTCAAAAATGAAATTTAAGTTATTTTTTAAACTAAAATCAATAAATAATAAATATTGGCAAGTCAAATGTTTTACCAGCTGATTCTGGTTCTGCCATATGAACCTGGGAGCTTTCCACAACTGTCTTTGTTGTGGTAAGGATCATATCATCGTCCATTTTGTTCTTATCTCGCTTATTGACAGCCCTCTGACTGCGGCCAGAGCCAAACTCTTTAGACAAAGCATCACGCTGTGAAATATTGAAAAAAATTAAATTAATGAAACAAAAATGCTTATCCCTCAGCCATACATTTCTACTAATGAGTTCATGGCACAGTTTTTTTCTACATTGTACCCACGTGATTAACTGGCAATATCTTAATAACAATTTGCCTAATTAAGACCCACTTTATGACTGGAGACATAAAAAATCCCACTGAACGATAAAGTAAATTGATTTCTAAGGACTGTAGAGTGCAGCAAATCAAATCTGAGAATGCTCAAGTTAATTCCATGTAACAATTTACAAGGGGTTTTTACTGGCTCACAAAGGGATATTGCTACATTTCCTGTCTGTATTAAATGATTTTTGTAGGATTGTAGTAAAAATAATAGCTATAAAATCCATTAAATGCTGGTAAGGTATTATTAAATAACTAGATCTACATTTGGTTCATGGAAACATCACCTTAAAAAAAAAAAGGATGGTGAAAGATTGAGCAGCGGAAAGTTTTGCGTGTATTGATAAAAACTACTCTATAGTCATTAAATGAATTGAAATATGCAAATGGTGTACAAGATTTAAATAATTGCTTCTCAAATAAATACAATGCAAAAGATAAATAGTTATATTAGTGGTTCCACAGCTAATAAAAATATACGAGGTATATAAAACCTTTTCTCTGAAGGACTTAAGGCCAGCATCAGTTTCATCAAAATTAGGCTTGTCTGAGGAAACAAAAAAGGAGGTCAAGAAATCACAATGCAATCAGCTTGTAGAAATAACTCAATGATAAGCAAATTGTAAAGCATATAAATGCATACTATAATTTTTAAATACTACTTAATTTTTTTTTTGTTCACTGGGCTGTCTAGGTGTCCATTTTGTGCAATTAAGAAACTCTTATTCCAGACAAAATATTTGCATTTTCAAAAAAAAAAACCCTCGCTATGGGCTATGAACTGCTCAACTTTGTCTGCTTCTGCAAAAGGAAAACTTCTACACCTAAATGATATTTAAATATACAACATGGCCGTCAAATATTGTTTCACTAGTGTGTGTGTTTTTAAATAATTTTTTTTTGGAGAGAAAAAGAAATCAAATAGATTGAAGTAATTCACTTTAAGAAAAAATATAATCTCTTACCTTCCACCCATGGATCAAGCTGGATAAGTTCTGCCGGCAACACTTTGACTTTGCCACTATGCTTGTTGAAAACTCCAATGTAATAACTTTGAAACAAGGAAAGACAATATCATTAAAAGGGGGTAAGAATGTAGGCCCTACAAATATATATGGACTTTCTAATAAAATTAGCCCCTCCAGTTTTATAATCCATATAATTAACAGAGCTATAAAATACAAGCATATAGTTTTTATTGCATTTCTTAATTTATAAATGCACTAGCACTTTACAGCTTGTATCAGAAAGATGGCAATATTTACAGGGGAGGGAATTTGAGGAAAAAAATCTGCTTGAAAACGTAACACTAACTAGCAAATTAAACATGAAAATCTTAACATTCATTTACAAACAAGCATAATTGCTTTGACAATGGCATTGATTCTGCATGGAAAAACTCTTACTTGCACAAGTCAGTTGGAAATCTATTGGTGTCTCCAAAGTTTTTGCCAACATATGTCATTGAATCTATTTGAGCTGTCTGGAAGAAATATCAAATAACAAGAATTTACCTGCTAGCTATACAAGGGCAGCTACAATGTGTGAACTTTCCATCGAAAAAATTTGACAAAACATGCATTCAAGAAACACACTTTATAAAATGAATTTTAATGCTAACTCTTGGTAAATTGATTTTACGTGCCTTTTGAACACAGCTTTACAAGCATACATACAAACCTAGAGAATTATTATTTGTGATGGTTAATTAGGCACAAAATAAATATAGGTTAAATACAAAATTAATCAGGCTTAATAATTATATTATTTGAATAATAATTTGTACACAAGCCTTATTATTCTATCAGATTCGGTTTGAATTAAATTAAAGCTCTGTACAGCAGCAGTAAAATAAGAACAAAAATTAAATATTTTACTAATAATTACTAATATGTGTTTTTCTTTTCCTTTTAATCTGGATTTCGGCATAGTCTCCTTTTTCTGAGTATAACATTTGAGGCTCAAGTGGACTTTTTCTTTATCTTTAATGGTACCATTGGAAAAGCGAACTGGAATAAAACAATATTACAAACATAATATGAAAAATTTTAGCTTCAAATTTATCTGAAATTATAACACATTTATAGACATAACTATTTCCTTATAAGACTTCATTGTTAAAGGCCTTAGGCTCCCAAAATATTTTTTTGGCAGGGACAATTGATAAAATATCTCTTTTCACCAGGGGTCTCAAACTTGTGGCTCGGAAGATGATATTTTACTGCCCAATATCTGACAGCAAAGTTTAGTGTTAATGCGGCCTGCGCATTTTCCCCATTCTCATATCTATAATGTGACCCTCAGTCAAATCTCACAGACTAGTCTAATTCTCATTTTATTATAATGTTTGCATAGATTTGGACGTTGATAATGGTAAAAACTATTTTAAAATCGGACTAAAAGATTTTATTTTATAGCATATTATGAGACAAACATGGCTAAAGTGCGATTTTGAAAAGAAATAATTAAAAAGTCAGTAAGGCACAACCATAATTGTGTAAATCATAGCAATCTGACACAGTATAAAAGAATCCCTATTAAAATTGCAGCTAGTGTTTACGAGAGAGGGAAATTCCGAGCCTGTCAGCTTGGTCATTTTCAAAATAGGGTTAGTCAAAAAGACCTTTTCTATGATGAAAAATCAAGTCATTCTCCCTACAATAGCACTTCCTCCGCATCAATAATTCATATTTATTTTCTGCTCCTGCCTACTGTTTGAATATGTTATAGCCTTCAAAGCCTTTGTGGAGAAGGATGGAGTGGTTGTTCCTGTACTAAGTGATCCCAAATGGCTTGTGGAATTGGCTTTTCTTGTTGAAATTACACAAGAGCTGAATGTACTTGTCACGAATTTGCTCACGTGTGTGACTCTGTTGTCTAGGGGTATATTTAAACACACTGTCACTGTACACAAAGTTCTTGGCCGTTATTAATAATGAGCTTTTATTCTACTAATCTCTAATCTAATAAGTTCTCCCTTTAGTAATGTGGGTTCTTCTAACAGGCTTAGCCAAAGAACCACACATACTACTACTAACATCAACACTGGTCCACTGATCTGGTCAGCCTCCTACCCACTCGCTCTCCCCTGCTTTACTGACCAACTGACCACCTGCACACTACTTACTACTACCCTACTGTACTCCCCACGCTATAGTCCAATACGCATTCAAGCACAACACAGACTCTCAGGGATTCTTACACCTTAACAGTACTCAACAAGAAGTTGCAAGACCAGGGGCAGCTTGTCAGTGTTGCCTATGACAATGTCAGGGTATTCTGCACAAAACTAGTGTTTTGGTTCTCAGAGAAATCTCTGCCATTTCCCAAAATGCAAAGTACTCATGGACTCAGGCACACCATTCAGCAGTAAGTATACTGATGCCACTGCAAAGCTACAGTAAGAATTTGATCACATGTTTGCAGACTTCAAAACACACAGAGCCACTAATAAAATTTTTGCTGACCCTTTCTCTTTCAATGTGGAAGATGCAATCCCTCCCCCCCTCTTTTGCGCTTCAAATGGAGCTGATTGATCTTAAGTGCAATTCTAAGCTCAAGGCTAAGTTCAGGGAGGTGAATGGAAAAACAGACAAGCATGGACAATTTATGAGAGCATTGCCCTCCACCTTCCTTGAGATTTCCAGGTTGTTCAAGCACCTTTTTGGGAGTACCTATATGTGGGAAAAGTTCTGGGCCAAACTTACTGATGAGCATCTTCATGCTATACTGAGGGTCTCAGTTCCTTCCTAATTATAAAGCCAAATGTTGCTCAGCTGTGTAAGAAGAAGCCCTGCCAGGCCTCTGGCAACAAGGAGTAGGAAGAAGAAAGTGAAGCCTAGTTCTTGAGAACCCTTAATATTTGTTATTAAGAAAGGTTGAGCAGATTGTAACAGGTGTACTTTATTTAAGGTGTAATCGCTTTCTTGTGGAATACTTGATGTGGCCCAGTCTCACTCAGACTCTTTTAACTTGAGACTCCTGCTTTTCACACAAGTCAATAAATAGGTTGCATACGTTAATGGAAAAACATCTAAGTTAAATTAGGTTAGACTTAAGTTTTAACTTACTGGCTTTAATGGTCTTCTCGGGGTCCTCTTCATTACAAACTTCAAATACATGCATCCTAAATACTAATCAGTTTAAATAACACCAATGAATGACATCAAATGAGAACACTATACCGTACTATCATAGTATACCACAATCACAAAAATAATCGTTTCCGAGTTTCGGCAATTAATATATTTAAAATAGGCATAAATATTTATTAACCAAGTTCAATATACGTGTAACGATAAGTTTGTTTCAAGTTCTGAGAATTAATGAAATGGTTATGGGGGAGAGGGAAAGTGTGAAAATCGCCCGACTTTCACGCCGAATAATAAAACGCAACTGTCATTTGTCAGGTTATTTTGATAAACGTGCTTTTGTTTTCATTTATCGCCGAGGAGCATAGCCAGATTTTTCTAATTAGGTTTTGGAAGGTTAAACCTATTCTAGCACTAAATTTAGTTGACCCAATAAATTTAGATTTGACATAATGAAATAAATTTCATTTGTGGCGTGGGTGGATGTTATTTGGGTTATTAATTATTAATGGGCCTAACTTATAAATTTGAACCATTAAGTACAAAGATAGTTATAATTTTACTTCAAGTAATATAATAGGTTTTATGTTTTATCTAAACAAAATCAAAAACAACAGTTTTTAAAAAGCCCTACCCTGATAATAATTTCTTAATATACTATACTATGAATGACTATACTATTTGACTATGTGTAGTTCATCTGGCCTATATATTGATATAAATTGTTATAATTAAATTATGCCTATCATTACTAAAAGTATTAGTAAGTAGTTAAGTAGTATTATTTCATTAGTTATTAATCACTTTGACTCAAAGTATGATGAGTAGGACTAGTAGGAGGTAGGTAGGCAGTAGTAGCACAGTTCCGGCCATGCCATACTCATACACTTAGATTAGATAGTGACATGATAATGATAAGCCAATCCCATTAGTGAACATTCCACTTGTCCATGGCATCATAATTATCAGAAATATCAGGAGATTCATGTTACATAATTTAAAAACTATTTCACCAGCTGTCAAAATACAATACAGCCGAGTTGTAAAAGTTTGATAATAGTTCCCTTTGACCTCTCGGGAACGTGAGCCCGGTTAGCTCAGTCGGTAGAGCATCAGACTTTTAATCAAGGGTCAAGGGTTCAAGTCCCTTATCGGGCGACCTTTTTATTTTTAAAATAAATTCTATACGTTAACATATTTTCTTAAAATTAATCATTCTATAAATTAAATTAGGAAGGAAATAATTTTTTAATATGAATTTTAAAGTATTCATTATTAAAATTGACATCAAGAGCAAAATTAAATGGGGATAGTGCAGGATTTGCATCCAACCTGGAGGGGAATAATACCCCCACCCCCTCTCCCTCTGTCGGCCTGCACATGAATTTCTCAAGGTTAAATTTTTTTTTATTAATTAATTTTGGAAATGAAACAATGCAAATTCTCTCTATCAGACTCCATGACCCACACACAGAATTTATCAAATTCAAAGTCCTAGGGAAGGGGGTGGAGTTCTGACTTCCACCATTCAAGTGGGGTATACGCCCCTGTAAGTTATATCAAACATTAAAGCTAACGGTTAACTATTAACAGAGTGATATTTTGGGTTTATAGATAAATGATGTATGCGTTTGTTGTTTGGAAACGTGGAGGTGGGGACGGGCGCACATTTGAGAGTTCGCCCGAGGCGGCATTTAGTCAAGGCAAGTCACTGATGACCGACCCTTAACTACTTAGAAGGATTTTGAAACACACGAGAACTGGATTTATTATTAGCATTTGTGTTCTTTTAAAGTTTGGTTTAAACTTACATGAAGATAATCTGGAGAAATAAAACACTTATGAGAATGCCCGACCCAGTACAATAAACTTTAGCTATATATATATATACATATATATATATATATATATATATATATATATATATATATATATATATGTATAGGATTTTACGTCACATCACAGTTTAAAAAAAAATTATTGAAAAAAAAATCACCGTGAAAATATTGTTTGTGATAAGTTAGTGGACAAAATCTCTCTCCCAATGATAGGTTCAAAGATGAGTCTGGTTCGTCCATCTAGGACAGTGGTCGGCAAACTCATTAGTCAAAAGAGCCAAAAATCAGCAGCAGGACGATTAAACTGTTTTTGAGAGCAAAAAAATTTATTTTCAAGAATCTATCAAGACCCATGTGTTTCGGATTCAAAATCCATTTGTGGTTGACTGGCCGAGCCCCACTCAGGTCGCGAGCCGCGATTTGCCGACCACTGTGCAGTGGTTTTCAACCTTTTGTTCAGCCGCGACCCTTTAATTTTAATACAGGTCGTCATGTTGTGGTGACCCCTCTACACTAACATTATTTTCGTTGCTACTTCATAAATATGTGTTTTCCGATGGTCTTAGGCGACCCCTGTATAAGTATAAGGGTCGTTCGACCCCCAAAGGGGTCGTGACCCAAAAGTTGAGAAACACCGGTCTAGGGTATGATAAATAAGCAACTCAACACTGACGTATATCCAACGTATATGTATGGGTTCCATTCACAAGACTATACTCCATTAAGTCAGGGGTGTCATTTAATTTTTTTTTTCAAAAAAAGGGGGGGGGGGGGTAAAACCAAAACTTAGTCGGCTTTTTAAGCTATTACTATTACTGGTGGTGCCACACCACATAGCAATTTTAAAAGAAACCTGCAAATTCAGGCGGGGGGAGGGGGGCAAATGCCCCACTTTGCCCTACCCAAAAGAAGGCCCTGCATTTAGTGCCAACTCAAATCTTGTTATATGTTTATGACCTCCTTGGATGGAGTATACCAACAAACAAGGAATTATATAGTCTATATAAGGATCGCACACTAGTAGCAGAAATAAAGAAAGGCTTCGCAAGGGCGGAACACTTAGAAATGCTAAATGACAGAGGAGTGCAGTGGCGTAGCGAGCTTAACTCGCGCCCGCGGCACAATACCTTTTTAGCGCCCCAATACCTTTTTAGCACCCCCCCCGTTCGAAAACCATACAATATTATAGTAAAATAAACCATTTTGGCGCCCTTTGTGAGTAGCGCCCGGGGCATGATGCCCCCCTTGCCCCCCTCTCACTACGCCACTGGAGGAGTGGCGAGGGCACATCACCAAACCCACGAAGGAAAACGGCTCAAAGATGAATGGAGGATGTGGAAAAAGATGTACAGCAGCTGGGAATCCAAGCATGGAAAAGAAAATCATTAGTTAAGTCTGAGTGGAAGAATGTGGCGAGGCAGGCCAAAGCCCTACATGTGCTGTAGCGCCTCTTGGATGGATGAACTTCCGTCAGCATGCACCCCATATTCAGTTTAACTCACCATATTCATTCTAACACACCATATTCATTCTAACACACCATATTCAGTCTAACACACCATGTTCATTCTAACACACCATATTCACTCTAACACACCATGTTCATTCTAACACACCATATTCACTCTAACACACCGTGTTCATTCTAACACACCATATTCATTCTAACACACCATATTCATTCGAATACATCACTTTCATTCTAACACATTTGTTCTATTTGGTTTCATTTCACGAACACACAGATCTAAACAAAAACAAACAAAAGGTAAAATTCGGGTAACGGTACTTAAGAATTAATTAATGACGTCTTCACTCATCACAGTAAGATCATTTATCTTCGACACTCAATTAAACTTTCACATAATGAAATGCTAATCATGCCACCGAAAGCAGAGCACTTTAAAAAGAGAAAAAAACAACAACTAGTGGCATCACTAAAATCATAACTATAAATACTTTTATAGCAATCACAGCCCTCACTAACGCACGAAGCTCTCTTTCAACCGAACAAATAAAAAATTCTCACCGCGAAACGCGCGAAAAACACTCACCTCCTAAACAGTTAAAAAAAAATATAAGCAACTTGATACAGGTTTTTAAAGCGTTTGTGCACATTTTTTTTTATACAAATCCATTAAAAACACAGTCTTTCTCACAGCCAAAATTTCCAAGCTCGTGGTGTCGCAGTCCTCGTCTATTTTCTTCTAAACTCCTCTCCTAGCTTTCGTATTTTGCCATACGAATTTTACTCCTTTATCTTTTCTTCTTCTAAATCTGCTGCTTCAAATATTTTATTTCAGTCCAAATGAAGTAAAAATAAATTTAGTACTAATTAAGTAACTGTTTAATTTATAAAATATTCACAGGGACACAAAATAACTTTAAATATCCCTAGTTGAAAAGTTGGGATTTTTAACAGACACCCGAGCGAATCTAAAAAACTAAAGAGGACATTTAACGGCACACTAAAAAAATTTGCATGGATTTAATTCAATATACTATGATCAAAACAACAATAATAATAATAATAATAATAATAAACTAACAAACAACTGGTTTTGACTCGTGGACCTATAATAGTAGTTAACTAAGGCTTAACGGAGCGCAGTTTTTTTTAAACCAGGTCTGTGTATCTTGAGAAAATACCCGGTGGGTCCAAAAGTAGTTTTCTACGAAAACGCGACGAAATCCGGTAAAAGTGTATTGCCTTCGTCAACAGTCTGTGTCAAGAAATAACCCACTGGTAGGGTAAGGTTATTGCCTTCGTCAACCGTCTGCGTCAAGGAATAACCCACTGGTAGGGTAAGGTTATTGCCTTCGTCAACCGTCTGCGTCAAGGAATAACCCACTGGTAGGGTAAGGTTATTGCCTTCGTCAACCGTCTGCGTCAAGAAATAACCCACTGGTAGGGCGAGGTTATTGCCGCATCCGGGAATAGAGATGACGTTGTACAAAAACTGTCGACATAGAAAATATTGTCGTTTATTTTTGACAGGTGAACACGAACAATAACAACACGGAATAATAGTCGACTCCCGTAAAGGGAAAAATTCAAACTTTTTACCGGAGTTCAGATATCACGCACGTAGCTCGCTGTATGACATATTTTTTCCACTCAGTACAATTAATATAAAACGTGGATTTAAATTTTGTTGGTGTTTAGTGTTGGGGGGAAGGGGGGAGGGTTGAAGAGGACGAAGGACGCACCAGAAACAAAAATAATCTCGTTTAATATACATTATTTCGAGAGTAACTCTTAACTATAATCTCGTATATACAAGTTAATAGTTACTCTCGAAATACGTCTAAAGATGATCAGATATACGCCCCCACACGTCTAAAGATGATCAGATCTACGCCCCCCCCCCCCCCTCGGCTAAAGATGGTCATATCTACGCCGCCACACGTCTAAAGATGGTCAGATCTACATCCCCCACACGTCTAAAGATGGTCAGATCTACGCCCCCACACGGTTAAAGATAGTCAGATCTACGTCCCCCACACGTTTAAAGATGATCAGATCTACGTCCCCCCACACGTCTAAAGATGGTCAAATCTACGCCCCCCACACGTCTAAAGATGGTCAGCTCTACGCCGCTACACGTCTAAAGATGGTCAGATCTACGTCCCCCCACACGTCTAAAGATGGTCAGATCTAGGCCCCCCACACGTCTAAAGATGGTCAGATCTACGACGCCACACGTCTAAAGATGGTCAGATCTTCCCCCCACAAGTCTAAAGATGGTCAGATCTACGCCCCCCACGTCTGAAGATGGTCAGATCTACGCCCCCCTCACGTCTAAAGATGGTCAGATCTACGCCCCCCACGTCTGAAGATGGTCAGATCTACGCCCCCACACGTCTAAAGATGGTCAGATCTACGTTGCCACACGTCTAAAGATGGTCAGATCTACGCCCCCCACACGTCTAAAGATGGTCAGATCTACCCCCCACACGTCTACAGATGTTCAGATCTACGTCCCCCCACACGTCTAAAGATGGTCAGATCTACGCCCCCCCCACGTCTAAAGATGGTCAGATCTACGCCCCCCACACGTCTAAAGATGGTCAGATCTACGCCCGACCACACGTCTAAAGATGGTCAGATCTACGCCCCTTCACACGTCTAAAGATTGTCAGATCTAAGCCGCCACACGTCTAAAGATTGTCAGATCTTAGCCGCCACACGTCTAAAGATGGTCAGATCTACGCCGCCACGCGTCTAAAGATGGTCAGATCTACGCCGCCACAAGTCTAAAGATGGTCAGATCTACATCCCCCCACACGTCTAAAGATGGTCAGATCTACGCCCCCCACACGGTTAAAGATAGTCAGATCTACGTCCCCCACACGTTTAAAGATGATCAGATCTACGTCCCCCCACGCGTCTAAAGATGGTCAAATCTACGCCCCCCACACGTCTAAAGATGGTCAGCTCTACGCCGCTACACGTCTAAAGATGTTCAGATCTACGTCCCCCCACACGTCTAAAGATGGTCAGATCTACGCCCCCCACACGTCTAAAGATGGTCAGATCTACGACGCCACACGTCTAAAGATGGTCAGATCTTCCCCCCCACAAGTCTAAAGATGGTCAGATCTACGCCCCCCACGTCTGAAGATGGTCAGATCTACGCCCCCACACGTCTAAAGATGGTCAGATCTACGTTGCCACACGTCTAAAGATGGTCAGATCTACGCAGCCACACGTCTAAAGATGGTCAGATCTACCCCACCACACGTCTACAGATGTTCAGATCTACGTCCCCCCACACGTCTAAAGATGGTCAGATCTACGCCCCCTCCTCGGCTAAAGATAGTCAGAGCTACGCTGTCACACGTCTATCGATGATCAGATCTACGGCCCCTACACATATATAGATGGTCAGATCTATAAAACTTTGCCAGTGGGGACGTAAAAATCTATAACTGCAAGCAACAGGCTCCTAAAACTAACGCACCTAATTAGCTTCATGTCACTCTACGACAGGATTTACGGCTCTTCGGCACTTTTTGCCGCATGGTGTTGAAACCAAAGTCTTGTGTAACGTAGCCAGGGTGGAGGGGGAGAGAGTAGCCCCCCCCCCCTTTTTTCACCTTTTTCTTCCATAGGCGTATCTTTTTAAAGGATATAGCTGTTTTGTCACATTTTATGAATTTGTTTTAGAATTTTTTATATTTTTTTTCATCGGTGTATATTCTGAAGGAAAAAGCAACAATATTTAATATGACTTAAAGTTTAAAGCATCATTAACGAAATACAAAAGTATCTCCACTGTTCGTCCAGTCCCATCCTTAATGTTGCGCCGGCCAAAAGAAAACTTTGCTTTTGAATGAAATAGTTTAATCAAAAAAATAGTTTCAAATAAAAAAATAATAGGCAATAGTATTTGGTAAAAGCTAAAAAATAAAGGTTTTGTATAATCAGATTCAGGCCAGGGAATTTTCTGTATGCTAACAATCAGATGAATAACCTTTATAGATGTAAATATATTATTTGTATCGGATCATGAATGAGCAAAGGGTTAGTAAGAAGAGAAATTGTATTGGTTATCGCCGAAAGTCACATATATAAATATACATATAAACCTTAAAATATGTTTTTGGTTAGAATTATTTAAATCATTATAACTTCTTGAATTTTTTTTTTGCGTCCCAATAATTCTCTAAAAATGTTGAAAAATCAAGTAGAAATAAAGAAGTTAAATGATCTGTTTTATTATTTTCTAGGCTGAAGCCATGGCCAAGGGAACCGCTGATTTCTTGTCCAAACTTTCCAAAAATGTGATCACATCAATAAGACGGGGTGTTTAAATTTTTGTCGATAAGCAATTATCCGCTGGTGTCCCGCGCCCTAATATAATCTCCGACGTCCATGTTAGAGCAGGTCTTCACCGCTGACTAACGAGACGAACGTTCCCACAATGGCTTCCTCTCTGATCATTGTTCTGGCCATCGTTGGCTGTGCCCAATACGGCATGGGCATGATGATGGGGCAGCGCCCCGCTGACAGTGAGCTGGGCAGAGCCATCACCAAGTTCTCCCAGAACCTACACAAGGATCTCGCTCTGGAAAACGTCAACTCCGTCTACTCGCCGGCCAGCATTCACCTTGCCTTGTCTATGGCTTACCTTGGAGCAGAGGGCAAAACAGCCGAAGAAATGAGAACCGCTCTGCAGGTAAGCTTTCATAACGATTTACATTTCTGAGGAAGTGAGATTTTTGAAAAAAAAAAAAAAGCAACAAGATAATTTTAAATAAAACCAGCAGAGGCGTCGCCTTCGGTTGTATTTACTCTTATTCGATCCAATGGACGTTGTTTTATGAGTTATATAAAGTGCGGCGCGTTTTACACTTCATTCGCAAAGAATCTGGCTATTTCGGTAAAAAAAAGATTGCCCACCTTGGTCTAGGATTAATAAATCAACGATGATACATTTCACAAAGTTGAGTGTCAAGTAAATTATCACTGGACACAATTTTCTATTGTAAATAGCAAAGAAATCTCACGCGCCGGGCACAGGAAAGAAGTTTATTTTTGTGCACCAATAAAAACTTAAAATAAACGGCCATGACCGACGTGGCCGCGGATCAAAAATCATGATTTTTGTATTTGTGTAGCTCATATAAGAAACAAAACGTTATTGGGGATCTCCGAATCCAGAAATTTCCCACCATGGCCCGAAATACGATTCTCCCACCCTACACAGCCTCCGGAACACATCTATATATATAAAAAAAAAAAAATTATAATTCACAAATCCTTCATAAATACCGACAACTCACCACACATGACACACACACACCATCCAATTACGACAATATGGATGTTCATTTCTCTTATCTGCATCTAGCTTCTACAATTGAATATAAACGCAAACACAGTATATCTTGACTATAATTATGTTTATTATATGTTTATATGTCCACGAATTATGTAACTTCACAGCTGTCCGACCTGACTGATCCTCACCAATCACATCAGACATTGGTCAAGTCCTTGAGAGACCAAGAAGATGTCCGTGTAGACATTGCCAACAGCCTTTGGTACAACGAAAAATACGAAATTAAGTCTAATTACCAGGTACTTAAACTAAAAATGATTTTATTTATCTACGGCAGTAACTTATTTAAAAAAATATAGTCTAAAACAATTCCCCCCCCCTTCAAAAAGTCTTAAAACATATAAAATGTCTGGGTTTCTTTTTTTGGAAGTCTAATTAGTTTGTCCAACTTAACAGACTTCTCTTAGAGAATAGCAATTATTCGCTATACTTTGAAATATATATGTGTGCCATGAAGATACTTTAACATTATACGTTTACACACGTGTTTAGGTAGATGAAAGTTCTTTTTATGTGCGGGTGTACTTCTTAGAGTCCAGTGCGTAGTAACTAAACAACCAGGTATTGGTAGCTTAGTCTCGGACGGAACATTGCACAGACTATATCCTATAACTTAGCAGGCTGGACCACAACAGGGACACACTGTCGTCCTGCGCATTGTTGCTCTAGTGTCCCAAAATTTGTCATTGGCGGAGGCTAGGGTGTCAGGCGGGTCCCACCACTGCTGGCTTAGTATCCCAAAATTTGTCATTGGCGGAGGCTAGGGTGTCAGGCGGGTCCCACCACTGCTGGCTTAGTATCCCAAAACTTGTCATTCGGATGTTAGGCTGTTAGGCGGGGCCTATGTTATTAATACGTTTTATGGCAAATAAAAAGCAGATGAGCATACAAAAAACCTGGTTAGCTCGCCCCCCCCCTTCCCCCAAGTGCATGGATTATTAACTTAACAAAACTTAAATCTTCAATCAAGAGATCTACCCTACATCAACTCAGATAACTTTCCAGAGAAAAGGGGGAGATCGGATGTACTTTCATTGTGTACGCTTTTCAGCTCTCAGGCCGCAGAAATGTTCATATTAAATTCAACACACAAAGCCTTATGTTTTCTCCCTACCATTTAATTATTATGGCACAAATCACCACATAAATTTCACACCAGTGGCTGCACACGGAGTGGTCCTCATCGGGCGGAACTTTTTTCATTTTATCGGCCAACTGCAGCCTTTTGTTTTGTGGAGCGGGAAAAGGGGGGGGGGGGCAAAATTATCTGCCCGCTCCGGGCGACATTTACTCCAGCTACGCAACTAACTGTAACTCTACACAACCAAATGACATATAAAACCTTCAGACCCCGTGAAGGTGGTTTTTGTCAATCCGCTTGCTGTATTTCTTATTTTTATAAAGTTCCTGTTGACCTAATTATTATTTGTGCCGTAATTTTTCTTTTTCACTTTGAATTTGTTTAAACTAGCAACAACTTAGAGAAAAATATCTGGCCGATGTTGAAAAGTTGGACTTCTCATCTAACGCGCCCGAACAACGCATCAATGAGTGGGTGGCTAACATAACCGAGAACAATATTCAAGAAATCATCCAACCGGGAAAGCTGTCCGAAGTTTCGACCATTCTTGCACTCATCAACGCCATCTACTTCAACGGAACCTGGGATAAGCCATTCAGCAACGAGAGTACACGCAGAGACGAAGATTTCACCAGACCCGACGGCAGCAAAGTTAAAGTGGATCTGATGAGACAAGAAGGCATGTTCAAAGTAAAGGAACTGGAGTCTCTGAATGCTGACGCCTTGAAATTGTACTTCCAAGGCAAGAACTTTTCCCTCAATTTTATTTCCCCTAAGTCTACTTCCGGGCTAAGAAATATTGAGGAGAAACTCATCAGCGGAAGCGAGAAATTGGACTCCATCTTGGATGGCATGGAAGAGAAACCTTTGGACATCAGCGTACCGAAGTTTAGGATCAGCGCCACAATGGAGCTGAAGGAAGCTTTGAAGAGGCTCGGTCTGGAAAAGGCTTTCACCGACGAGGCTGAATTCCCAGGGATCTCTTCGAAGAAGTCCAAAATAACCGACGTCAACCACAAGACTATCATCGAGGTCCAGGAGTCGGGTACAGTGGCTGCAGCCGCCACAGCCATAGGCATTGCTACAACAAGCCTTAAGCCTCGTTTCGTCCTCGACCATGCTTTCCTGTTCTTCCTGATGGACGAAAGACAACGGGTGATTTTGTTCCACGGAAAGGTCACAGACCCCACCATTGAAGAGATTGATATTCATTAAATAAATAAAGCATTGGCCTTAAGCTTAGTTATCAAAACTTCGATGGCTCATGCTCTATACTGTGAGTCTAGCTTTTGAACTGAAAAATTAAATTGCTTTTGATTGCTTAAAGTTTTTTTTTCTGTCTTTTTACAAAAAAAAAAAAAAAAAAAAAAAAAAAAAAACCAACAAGAAAAAAAACACCTGTTTAATTAATAAAACTGTAGTTAATAATGTCAACTTAACAATTTTCTTTAAAAAATAAAATATAAGAAAAAAATAAACAAACGAAAAGAACTAACAAAAAAAAAAATATTTTAAAACCCAATACAAAATACCGAAGAGTCAAATAGTGTAACAATGTAACCGAGATATCCATGGCTAATTCATTCGAGTACGTGTTGAGCTATAATCTCAAGAAGGGTTTGAGCTATAATCCCAACAAGGGAAAAAAAAATCAACTCAAAATATCTTTAATTTTTAATAAGGAGACTTCTGAAACCATAACACATTTGAAACATATGTAACAAGCACACTTATATAACAAACACACTCATATAACAAACAAAGATATTTAACAAACATATTTATATAACAAACAAAGATATATAACAAACACATTAATAAAACAAACAAGATATATATAGCAAACACACTTTTGTAATAAACAAAGACATATAACACATTTATATTACAAACAAAGATATATATAACAAACACACTTATATAACAAACACATTTATATAAAAAACAAAGATATATATAACAAACACATTTATAAAAAAAACAAAGATATATATAACAAACACATTTGTTTAAAAAACAAAAATATATAACAAACACATTTATATAAAAAACAAAGATATATATAACAACACATTTATATAAAAAACAAAGATATATATAACAAACACATTTATATAAAAAACAAAGATATATATATAACAAACACATTTATATAAAAAACAAAGATAAATATAACAAACACATTTATATAAAAAACAAAGATATTTATAACAAACACATTTATATAAGAAACAAACCCATAGCGTATCATTTTATTTTTAGCTTTATTTAAAAAAAACGTTTTCGTCTAAATAGTTTTATAAGCATAGTCTAGGCAAGGGAGACCAGTAACATTGCTTTCAAAATTCACGGTTGTGCCATTAAATCTGCCCTTGTTTATCACAGTGCCTGCTTGTTAACCTGATATCATTAAATAATTTTACTTATTTTTAAAACGCCATATAGAAGTTTATTCTTAACTGGTTGATCTGTTTTGAGAATATAATGTTCCTGTAATTTAGACGATTGTTTGGTAATCACGAGCTCAAAGAAAGAAATGATAAAACCTTAAAAGAAAAAAGGAATAATAATAAAAACGTGTAAATAATAATAATAATAATAATATTAAAAACACAACAACAATTATTACATGCTAAATTGAAAATTTGAGCAAAGGGCTGAATGAAGCGTCTTTGAATTCACCTGCTCACCTTTTCATTCGCAGTTTAAAAAAAAAAAAATCCCCACGGAGATTTTTACCGCCATCTAAGGTGTGCCGCCATGAAATTCAAAGTGGAATAATATTTTTTGTTTTAAAGTTGTCATTTCTAGACTGCACAAAGAGATATGACTGATTTGAACTAAAACTAAAAATATCACGCGTCACATTCAACTATAAAAGTCTTCATGATAAAGTCGTTGTGTTATACAAATTTTTTTTTTAAAAATCGTGCATATTAAAATGTTCATCTTTAAAGCAATAGGTAACGGGGAATTAATATAATAAAGATTACTTATGACGTCACTGCACTATAAATAGATTAATAATTTTGTAGATTCATAATGGAGTGTTTATTTTATGAAGTGGGCCAGTGAGCAGACGATCAGGGTAGCCGTGGAACAGAACAAGAAACCGACACCATCTGTGAAGTCAAAGAAAAAAAAAGTGACAGAAAGCAATATGAAAAAAGTGGAATCACGTATTATGATTATGTCGCAATAAATAGAACTTAGTGTTAGTGTTAGTGACAGTTGGTGACATCACGTGAGTGACATTAAGTAGGATCGATTAAAGGACAACGAGACACCTGAGAGACCTGTAGACGATGTGATGTTGAAATGTGGAATATAGGTGCAATATTTCAGAAGTGGTTGTCGCGAGATCCATCTTTAATTTCTGTGTCATCAGGATCCTTTTCTACTCTTTGTGTCATCAGATTCACGTCTACTCTCTATGTCACCAGCCCACCCCCTCTACTCTCTATGTAGTCAGATTCCCCTATAATCTTTATGTATTTAGACCCCCCTCTATACTTTTTCTCATCAGATCCTCCTCTACTCTCTAAGTCATCAGATCCACGTCTACTCTCTATGTCATCAGATCCTCCACTACTCTCTATGTCATTAGACCACCCTCTACTCTCTATGTCACCAGATCCAAACTCTACTCTCTATGTCATCAGATCACACCTCTACTCTCTGTCATCAGATCCACCTTTACTCTCCATGTCATCAGATCCCTCTCTACTCTCCATGTCATTATATCCCCTCTACACTCTATGTCATTAGATCCCCTCTACTTTCTGTCGTTGATAACAGAGAGGCGATTTGCTGCTGGGAACCAGCTTATAATCCTAGAAGAATTATCCCAGGCCTTGTGGATTTCTTCCTGCGAATTCCACACCATCGTCTCATTGTGACGGACGGATGCCAGCAAAAAAAAAAAAACAAAAAAAAAAACACTTTCTGTCATCAGATCCTCGACTACTCCCTGTAATCAGAACCCCCTCTCTCTATGTCATCAGATCGCCCATTATATGTCATCGGATCCCCGACTACTCCCTGTAATCAGAACCCCCTCTCTCTATTTCATCAGATCGCCCATTATATATCATCAGATCCCCCTCTTCTCTCTATGTTATTTCATACCCCTACCCCGTATATCCAGTTTGTAAGCAACTCCTTCCATTCCCACCCCTCCCAACGGCGTACACGCCCCTGCTGGCTGCTAACAATTCTGTCCGTTGCTCACGTGACTAGACCCACCTTAGGAATGCACTGCTGCGCATGTGACTTTTCTTACGACGGCGGAAATACGCGGCAGTTCTTGTGCACTTCTGGTCTAAATTTAAGACTTAGCGTCGGTTCACACGATCAAATTTTCTTTCAAGAATTTGATGCAATTCGTGTATGAAGACATGTATGAACGCACTATTTTGTGCGTGGTTTCTTTTCTGGTGTAATTTGATCAAATAGCAATTTGAAAGTTGTGACAAGGCTTCATACACGAATTACATCAAATGCTTGAAGGAAAATTTGATCGTGTGAACCGACCCTAACAATTAGCGCCACAGTTCGGTGATCAGTCCACAAAACCACGCCCCAGGTTATGTAACCTTCGTCCACCCACAAACCGAATTTTCTTTCATTTTAGTCTTACAAGGTTTTGATAAAGATTGGCTAGGAACCTATTCTTAATGTTTTGCCATCTCATTGCTTCAAGAAATATATTTTGTTTCCAACATTACCAACAACATTTTTTTTTTTTAAAATGTAAGGAATGCTAAAGAATATCCTTTATTTCAATAGACTTAACGTAAAAAAAAAATAGTTTTACACACATATATATATATTGAAATTACCAAACTCTTACCAAACTAATGATACTAACATTGCAACTAGAAAATTTACTAAAGGAGATGAAAATAAAAAGATTTTTTAAAATTTAATATTACTTTTTGCCGTTGTAGATATAGCATCTGTAGATGTCGCCGCTGTTGTAGCTGTTCCAGTCGCTGCTGTAGTTGCTGCAGTTGAACTTGTTGCAGACGCTGTTGGGATTAAAAAAGAGCTGAATTAACTTCTAAATGCTTATTTATCTTTTTTTTTTATTTGACATGTGTTTCCGCGTTCAGGACAACTAAGTGCTGCTGTGTGCTGCTGTGTGCTAATGTATGCTACTGTGTGCTGCCGTATGCTGCTGTGTGCTAATGTATGCTACTGTGTGCCAATGCGTGCCATTGTGTGCTAATATATACTACTGCTTGCTAACATATGCTAAAAATGCATTAAAATGACAAGTCTACATCGATCATACATAATGCTTGTTGTGCGATAATTTGATTTTGTACATAATATAAAAAATGTCGTGATGGTTGAAATTATTTTTAAAAAAAATTTCTTAATGACCAAAAGTAGAACCACGCACAAGGCGACGATTGGGGCCCGGAAATGGAATTGTCTTAAATAGTGGGGGGCTAATGTAAAACATGCTTTTACTTTTTTTACGTGAAAATTAGTGTTGGAAATTGTTTTTGCAGTGGTCCTAAGGAGTGCGCACATTTCAGGCACCGATTTTTAGTGGGATAGTTTTTATTGTAATACATTACGATTAACGAGTTACTTGCTGCTGACTTCGGACCAGTTTTAGTTAAATTGAGATTGTTTTGCCCAACAGTAAATGTTTAAGTACTAATTTTGTATTACTTAATTGGAAAAATAATTCATGCGCGAATGAATATTCAATATATCGGGAGCAATGCCCCCCCCCACACACACACCCACACACCACCACATTATTTACCACTTCACTGAATTTAAAATGTGTTCACCACCCACACACTTTCCATATTCCATCACACACTTTCCATATTCCATTCTAAGGTGTACTCACCATATGCCAGCATAAGGACCAGGGTCACCGCTAGGTAAAGAGTAAATCAGAGGGTTAGACGGTCAGTGGTGCAATGTTGTATCAATAGACATAACATGTCTATTTATTATACAAAATAATAAAAGAACAAACTTGAATACGTATCTGACGCAATATCTGCACGTCTACGGCAGCATAATACGAATGTAAATTATTTAAATTGTGTATTCTTGGGGGGGGGGGGGGGAGTCATCTAAATTATTACCATAAACAAACTGCATATTTTGTCAACCAAGAACGTCGATACAACATTTTAAATTTATTTTTTCAAGTATTTTAAATGTATCGCCTTTTAATTGAAAAGTTTGGTTTGTTATAATTTCATAATAATTCAATGCAGAAAGTAAAGAAAACTATTTAAATTCTTTTACCGAAGACGAGGAACATATTTCTGGCCATTTCCTCAGCGATGATATCACAACTTGTTAATGGAGGTACTGTTTTAGGTGAATAGTGATACTAATGACATTAAATACGTTGAAAACATTAAGGTAAAGTAGCAAACCAAACGTGTAAAATTATCAAATAGATTTGGAATTTTAAAAAAATTAATAAAAAAAAAAAAGATAAATTGGTTTGAACATTAAAATACTCATTGTCTTTAAAAACGTGATTCCTCATCTTGAGGTGTTGTTGTAATGCATTAGATTTATAACAGTGCAAAGGCATTATATTGTTTTAGGACAAGAAATGTTTGCATCAATGAAGTGCTGTTAAATAATTTAAATTATTTTTTTTTGTGACGTTCTTTCATATATAAATTCTATAAAAAAAAATGAATTGTCATCTACAATTACATAATAAAAAAAATATTGTGTATAAAATAAAATATTTCCACATATTTTTACCAAGAAATCTGGATTGCGATGCAGGACTTACCAAAAAAATGATGCTGGTCTTCTAACCCGGACTTGTTAGATTGCTCGTGCTCTGGGTGTCCATTTATAACCCATGTCCTTAGTTACCGAGCCTGTTATTGAGTTCTCACTGGACCAATCGCAGAGCTTCGTTCAACACGAGCTGTAGATAATGGTTGTTGTCATCCCCTCTACCTTACCACCTCGGATATGGCATAAAGAATAGAATTCTTTTTTTTTTAAAGAAAAAAAACAGAACGTTCTAGGCTAATCGTGGTAGCATGTAGGATTGTGCAGATCCAGTTACAGCGCTTTGTGTAAGAAAAAAAACCATTTGGCTGAGACAAAGATTTTCTCTCCACGGTTTGTTAAACGTACGCGGTGGTCTCTCTGTAACTGACGTACTCTGCAGATAATAAACTAATGGAGTTAAATTCAATATTTAACCCCCCCCCCCCCCCCCCCACATACAAAATCTCAATAACATAGAGCGCTTCCTGTTCTGAACATGGAGCTACATTGATAGATATTTTCGAACTCATAAATTTTTATTTTTAATTGCAAATGATCCGTTGTTTCTAGTTGTGTATCGTCTGCTGAAGAAGGAATTCATTTATTGATGTATATACAAAGGACAGTGTTGTTGTTGTTGTTGTTGTTTTTTAATGGGCGTCGTTTCTTGTTCGCGTCTTGATTTTGTTTTGAAATAATTATGGATGCCTGCTGTCATCGGCATGGTCTTGAGATGCTCAGACCACACAATAACGTCAGCTCGTCCCCAGAGTGGTATCAAGCAAAAATATCCTCTTATTATCACAGATCAAATAGACACGAACAATCTGTGTCGATATAACAATATATATTGAGCTTTAATAATAATAATTTTACATTACACATAATGAAACGTTTCGGCACGTGCCTTCATCAGTACAAGACATACAAATAAGTATTGATACAATTTACGTAATATATATATAGAGAGAGATAAATCCTACCTAACAAATAGAAAACCAGACAGAAACAAGGTAAAGAAAAAAGAAGAAGGAAGAAGTGGGTTTTAATCTTATTATCACACCATGTACTGTTATTTTTAAAAATGAATACATTTCCAAACGTAATCTCGTGTATCTTGTGAATAGGGTTTGTAAATATAACGGCGGAAAGCTATTAATAGAACAGGCGGGTATTCCGTTTGGCCAATCTCTCAAGAGCTTTTTAGGTACTTCTTCGTTAATGTGGGTCAGCAAAAGGGGGAGGGGTCTTGAAACAAAGAGGAAACTTGTTTATAACTTTATTGGACGAAATATGTAACAAATTGTTACCGCTGTGTGCATATGCTGAAATACAAAGCTAGCCGCTATGATTTACGAAAACCTTGTCTAAAAATAGTAACATTACGTAATGCGTAGTGACGTTTTTCGGTTTTCGAAAGGACAAGCCCTATGGACTGGGCTCTTTTTTGAGGGATGTTTCGGTTTGAGAATATTTGTAGTACGATACTCCAAAATCACGAGTTAAGCAGACTTCTTTCGTCTTTCCGTGAATAAAATCTACTTCCTTGCCTGGTAGACATGCATAAACAGCTACCCGGCTGAATCAGTTGAGCGTACGAACCCGGAGAATGAAGTAACTCCACCATGAAACATGGTCCACGCCCCACACACCGCGCCCCCAAGAAACATGGTCCACGCCCCCGCACACCGCGCCCCCAAGGTTTTGTCATGCTTGACGCAACGACCAGTTAGCACGTGACAAATCTAACACATACGCTTGTGCTTGTGTCCATTTTTTAAAACATGTTTTATAGCTGAACAACGTATCGCAGGCACCCACCTCGAAAAACAACCCAAAAATACCGTTGTGCATAGAACTTAGCAGTTTGTGTTGTGGTTACCCAAACACAGACAGTTGCTTTCATGTCCCCACACACACAGACATGGGCGTCTTAAGAGGGTCGCATCCGGAGCATGTCAAGATTTTTGGCCACCCACCTTCAACGAGAAAACTAAAACCTCTGCCGTTGGCCGAGAATCCCGTACTACTACATACAAACAAGGAGACGCCCACGGAAAACCACCCCCTCCACTCACTGGAAAATTAACAAATGAACTTTATACTATAGAAGAGGCGGACAGTGCGGCACAATCTATTTATGTTAGGATTTACAACAATCAACATGTTCTTATATCAACATGTTCTTATATCAACATGTTCTTATATCAACATGCTCTTATATCAACATGTTCTTATATCAACCTGTTCTTATATCAACATGTTCTTATATCAACCTGTTCTCATATCAACATGTTCTCATATCAATATGTTCTCATATCAACATGTTCTCATATCAACATGTTCTTATATCAACATGTTCTTATATCAACCTGTTCTTATATCAACATGTTCTTAAATCAATATGTTCTCATATCAACATGTTCTTAAATCAACATGTTCTCATATCAACATGTTCTTATATCAACATGTTCTTATATCAACATGTTCTCATATCAACATGTTCTTATATCAACATGTTCTCATATCAACATGTTCGTATATCAACATGTTCTTATATCAACATGTTCTTATATCAACATGTTCTCATATCAACATGTTCTTATATCAACATGTTCTCATATCAACATGTTCTTATATCAACATGTTCTTATATCAACCTGTTCTTTTATCAATATGTTTCTATATCAACAAGCTCTTATATCAACATGTTCTTATATCAACATGTTCTTATATCAACATATTCTCATATCAACATGTTCTTATATCAACATGTTCTCATATCAACATGTTCTTATATCAATATGTTCTTATATCAACATGTTCTCATATCAACATGTTCTTATATCAACATGTTCTTATATCAACATGTTCTCATATCAACATGTTCTCATATCGACATGTTCTTATATCAACATGTTCTTATATCAACCTGTTCTTATTGAAGTTGAACATTGGAATTGGGTGTCTTCTCAAACACAATTAACACATACCTGCCCTTCCCCCCATCCCAACTACACCTTAGCCTCACTGTCCCCATAAGACAGATTAGTTAACCCATAAAACGCCGTACTTCATCAACACAAGACCAATATTCTCTCATTCTCATCAGTACAAGACCAATATCTTCTTATTCTCATCAGGACAAGACCAATATTCTCTCATTCTCAACAGTACAAGACCAATATTCTCTCATTCTCATCAGTACAAGACCAATATTCTCTCATTCTCATCAGTACAAGACCAATATCTTCTTATTCTCATCAGGACAAGACCAATATCTTCTTATTCTCATCAGTACAAGACCAATATCTTCTTATTCTCATCAGTACAAGACCAATATCTTCTTATTCTCATCAGTACAAGACCAATATCTTCTTATTCTCATCAGTACAAGACCAATATCTTCTTATTCTCATCAACACAAGACCAATATCCTCTCATTATCATCAACACAAGACCAATATCTTCTTATTCTCATCAGTACAAGACCAATATCTTCTTATTCTCATCAACACAAGACCAATATCTTCTTATTCTCATCAACACAAGACCAAGATCTTCTTATTCTCATCAACACAAGACAAAGATCTTCTTATTCTCATCATCACAAGACCAAGATCTTCCTATTCTCATCAACACAAGACCAATATCCTCTCATTATCATCAGTACAAGACCAATATCTTCTTATTCTCATCAACACAAGACCAATAACCTCTCATTATCATCAACACAAGACCAATATCTTCTTATTCTCATCAGTACAAGACCAATATCTTCTTATTCTCATCAACACAAGACCAATATCTTCTTATTCTCATCAACACAAGACCAAGATCTTCTTATTCTCATCAACACAAGACAAAGATCTTCTTATTCTCATCATCACAAGACCAAGATCTTCTTATTCTCATCAACACAATACCAAGATCTTCTTATTCTCATCAACACAAGACCAATATCGTATTGGAAATTCTAATCATTTCTCCTTTCTCGAAGCTAACACGGGGACCGTGGTGTAGTTGGTGTTTCTGGACCGTGGTGTAGTTGGTGTTTCTGGACCGTGGTGTAGTTTGTGTTTCTGGAACGTGGTGTAGTTGAAGTTTCTGGACTGTGGTGCAGTTGGTGTTTCATGACCGTGTAGTAGTTGGTGTTTCTGGACCATGGTGTAGTTGGTGTTTCTGGACCGTGGTGCAGTTGGTGTTTCTTTTACCGTGATGTATTTTGTGTTTCTGGACCGTGGTGTAGTTGGTGTTTCTGAACCGTTGTGTGGTTGGTGTTTGTGAACCGTTGTGTGGTTGGTGTTTGTGAACCGTGGTGTAGTTGGTGTCTCTGGACCGTGGTGTAGTTGGTGTTTCTTTGACCGCGGTGCAGCCGGTGCTTCTGTGTATCATGAAACAGAAGGAACGACACATGATCGCACCACAGAAGAAGCCCCCAGTATTTTCAGCTATTCTACAATTCCTCTACTCACACCCCGCTGCCATTTTTGGAGGGGGTGGGGGTGAGGGTGGGGGTCGGGGTGGGGACGGGGTGGGGACGGGGGCTACATCATCGACGTGTTTACATTAATGCCATAATCTGGCACAACGTCAGAGGGACTCGTTTAGTTCCGCTTCTTCCTACACTTAACCGGCCAGAGACAGAAAAGACGCTGGTTGAAGTGTACGTTCCCTTGCCCCCATGCCCCGATTCCTTTTTTTTTGTGTTCATTTTTTGTTATTGTATCTCAGCAGTAATCTTGTTTCATATTGTCATTCAGAAACTACTTATTTGTTTAAACATCAATGAAAATTTTTTTTTAACCAAATCAACTCAAGAACAAACAAACTATAGCGTATTAGTATAATAATAATTATCACTTTGCACACATTTAGAACTTACGTAGGCTTTCCCAAAATTTACAGTTATAAAATATTAAAAAAAAAAAAAAAAACTGTTTTAAAAAAAATAAGAGAAGGTCTATTTAAAATAGGTCATTTTTTTAAAGTAAATTGTTTCAAAATGGTATAAAGAACTTCTTTAAGAAGACGAAAAGGAAATATGTAAATTGAGGCGTCATATATTTATTAATATGTGGTTTATCTTTGCCAAGATGATGCAGTATGGATTCCCTAACAAATGCAGTAACTTTAAATGGTGGTTTATTACGGGGATTGCTAACTGTTATTACTTTCTTCCTTCAAATGACTAAATATAGAACTCATGGTGACCTTTTTTTAAGACTTCAAAAGAAAAATCCCTGATTTTTTCCAAACAGACAATTTATCAAAAGATATATTTTCTAAAACTGATAGAATATATAAAAAAAAATTGGATTGATGGGAAAATTGGAAAAAAAAATTGTTTTAAAACTCCGGAGAAGCTATCTTCACGCTGCATTTTGAAAAGCAAATTAGATAGGCAGAAATATTTCAATATTCATTAACAACACTGACCGCATAATGCCTCGAGAGGCGTGAGCCCCCTAGAGGTGTGAGGCCCCCGATAGGCGCGATCCCCCCCTAGAAGCGTTAGGCCCCCTAGATGCGTGAGGCTCCCTAGAGGTGTCCGCACCCCCCCTAGAGGCGTGAGGCCCCCTATAGGCATAATGCTCCCTAGAGCGGTGAGGCCCCCCTTAGAGGCATGAGGCCCTCGGCAAATGCCCGGTGGGCCCATGCCTTAAGGCGGTTCTGATTTAATGTCCATATTTAAAGACAATGCTCTGCACCAAAAAAAAAAAAAACAATAAATAAAAAAAAAAACTTACAAAAACATCAATCCAAAAAAATAAATTCACTATTTCACTAAATTTTTAGTAATGTAGTTTTGAGAACCGTTCCTTATTTTTTTTTTAAAAAAACGTTTTTTGTTTCGCCATTCATTCATTTTGGCTCGCAATCGGTTTGAAACACAACACACATTAAATGACGCCACGTACCACTAGGATATACGTGCGTGGTTGGGGGGGGGGGGGGGGGGGGCGGTGAGCTTACGGTTCATCGGCTTTTTCGTTGATATTTCTTCCGTGAAACATTAATCATATCTTTTTTTTTTTTTTAAATCTTCGTGGTCTTGCCCTACCGGCAATACCGGTTATAGTGTCAAGCTCCAGCAACGCCAGCCGCACACTTGCCTGTCACGTGATGTATTCCCAGAGCTTACGCCTGCAACTTTTGGAAGCAGTCCTTTTAACAAGTTGAATCGTCGTTACAAAACCAAAACTATTTGACGATCGTATAATTAATTATGAGCTGCAATGTTAAGCCCCCGTTGCGAACAGAATGTGGAAGATGACATTTTTCTTCTCCAAATAATGTCACAGTAGTAAATAGTTTTCGAATTTTATCTTTTTTATTACTTTTATTTTGGACGCGTGGACAGTGGAGCGGGAAAATATGTCAACTAGACCACCCACACCCAGTGGCGTAGCGAGCTTAACTCGCGCCTTGGGCACAATACCTTTTTAGCGCCCTCCAATACCTTTTTAGCGCCCCCCATTCGAAAACCATACAATATTATAGTAAAATATACCATTGGTGCCCTTTGGGAGTAGCGCCCGGGGCATGATGCCCCCCTTGCCCGCCTTACTACGCCACTGCCCACACCGCCCCCCTCGTTGTTAGGTGTAATAATGTCGGTTGTGGGGGGAACATTCTGCAAGGCGGAGCTTGTTTCTTAAGTAGGTAGAAAAAGTCAAATGAAAAAAAAAAAAAAAAATATTTAACTATTTATCATTATACTGGACGAACTAACATTGTTACGTACTGTTATCCGTATGGAGAAATTAATAATTAATCTCTTATTTAAGTCAATGGCTCGTTCTAAAACAGTACACAACAAAAGATGATACGTATTACCAGGCGCCGCAGAGTGGTTAACGAGACTTATTACCAGGCGCAACAGAGTGGTTAACTAGACGTATTACTAGTATTACCAGGCGCCACAGAGTGGTTAACTAGATGTTTTACCAGGCACCACAGAGTGGTGGTTTTAGATAAAAAAAAACGTTACTGGTATCGTACTAAGAGTCAGGTATGTAAGACTAAAGCCATCCGCTCAGTTGCTTGCAGACGGACATTTCTATAATGCCACGCTATGAGTGCTGTTTTCTTTACACAGGGTCCCCTATCTAAAGTGTAACTAAATGGGCCCCTTAAGGAATGTGCCCTTCTCGTCAGAGGCGTAGCTAGAGTGTTTGGCGCCCCGGGGGACAAGATTCGCGCCCGGGGACAAGATTCATTTTAAAGCGCCCTCTTTTCCTTTTTTCAACTCTCAAACCCATTATTTCCATAAATAAAATAATACCAAAGCACATTTTGGCGCCCCAACTAGCTGGCGCCCGGGTACATCTGTACCCCTAGCCCCACCCCCCTACGCTACGCCTCTGCTTCTCGGGCCACTCTTTGAACTAATAGTTAAAAATGAGTATGGTTATTTGATTTTGTTGAAATTTATTTTTCTTATCCAAACAGGATTACGTAGAAGTAGAAGAGTAATTAATTTGTTTAAGTTTAAGGAGTGGGGGGAGTGGGATCAAACTGGGGAATTGGGATCAAACTGGGGAATTGGGATCAAACTGGGGAATTGGGATCAAACTGGGGAATTGGGATCAAACTGCGGAATTGCGTCCCTTAGGGGTGTGTTTTATGTGTTTATAAATATGTTGTTTTTTTAATCGGAGGGCAAAAAAAAAAATTAATTTCTTTGGTGACGTATTATTATTATTTTTTAAATTTCGATGTTATCTAAAAATAAAATCAAGTTTAGAAACACCAGGCATGATTTCTGAAACCAACCAAAATTTTTTTTAAAGTGGTAAGCGTCCACGGGCAAGCTGCTTTGTTTTCCCACACATTTGGACGTAGCCCACACATTTGGACGTAGCCCACACATTTGGACGTGGCTCACACATTTGGACTTGGCCCACACATTTGGACGTAGCCCACACATTTGGTCGTGGCCCACACATTAGGACGTAGCCACACATATGGACGTAGCCCACATATTAGGACGTAGCCCACACATTTGGACGTGGCCACATTGGTGTTGACCAAATCGAGTCGAAAGTTTCCGAAGTATGCTTACCCGAAAATATAATCCAAAGAATCTTTCTAATGTGAACGGATGAAAAACCACCAAACTCGAAACACATAAGCATGGGCATTTTTTACGTCTGTGTATAGAGCAGCCACGAAACGTGAGTATGAGATTTTGAATGCAATACAAAAAAATAAACTGATATGTGTAAATAAACGCACACGCATGCAAAATACACACACAAAAAACACACACAACGCCAATATTATCTAATGTTATAACCAAAAGCATCCAATTAAACACAGTTTTTCTGAGTGCGCCATCCAAGCAACCAATGCAGGAAAGACAACTGCGAAATATTTTTTTTTTGGGGGGTGGGGGGGGGGGGGGAGTGTTCCGTCAGAAGTACTGCAATTTTGCAATACTGATGCAGTCACTCCCAAATATACCCTTACGGGTCTCCTGACCCTTTCGGGTCTCTTGGCTTCTTACGCCTGTGACAGGGATCGCCCCGACCCCGGTCAGACACAAGGCGGGATAGAGTACACTTTGATCTTAGTCAAAAGGCCGAGAAGCGATCTGCGAAATTGTGTACTGCAACAGGAGTTGTGAATCCTGGGTTTTCCCAAAATTTGTGTTATACGTTTGTTGGGGAATAAAATTCGAGCTCTAGATTAATTCTAATTCTAATCTTATGTCACAAAGATATCAAGTATAAAGGCAATTTAATCAAGTTGCATATGCTTATCTGGGTCAAATAATAATTAAAAAATGTTTATTAGTTGATAACATAAAACCATACAGATAACTTCTTGATGCATTTATCAAATGTCCTTGATAATTATGTTCTTACCTCCCTCTCTCTCTCTGGATTCCATGCAAGAAATTGTCTGCTGATGTTATCGGAAGGTTTACGAAGAGTGGTGCCCTATCCACATCCATCTTTTTCTTATGATGTCTACAGCAACAGGCTATTGGTATGTCCTTTTCCATTGTTTGTTAGTGAGATGTTTGGCCACTTTGTGTTCAGGATCTTTCTAAGGCAAGTGTTTCTGAATGTCTGCACTAAGAATTTCTACATGACTCATGCTAGTAGCATCCTTCAAGTTTTGGCTCCGTAGGGTATGACTGATTTGACAATTGTCGTGATAAATCTGACTTTGGTTTCCGGAGTCAGTTTTGTTTGACTGATCTACAGCCTTTCCAAATCTAGCCCCGACATCAGCCTCGGATCCACCATCTATTCTATGTCAGTGGCACTGCCAAAGTATGAGAAGGCCTCGACTTCTTCCAGTGCATTTCCTGCCAAAAAAGGATATGCTTTTAAAGATATGCTCTTGGTCAGCTTGGGTTACCTCCGTGATCTTGATCTTGCTGTTAGTTATACTACTGAGCCCGAGCTGTGCTGAAATGGAGGCTACGTCTCTGGTCTATTCCTTGTTGATGTGTTGTTGGTTGTGGGACAGAAGTGCAATGCAATCTACAGAGTCAAAGTCATTCAGCTGTTCCTTGTTTGTCAACAGTATACCATTGCTCTTTTTGTCTGTGGATTCTTCCTTTAACTTGAACAAGTCAATGGCGATGATGAACAGAGGAGAGGACTCCTATTTCCACTTTAAAGGCATCTGTCAGCCTACCTTAGTGTACAACCCTGCATGTCATCTTTGAGTCTACCTTCGTGTACCAGCATGCATGTCATCTATGCGTCTACCTTCATGTACCACCCTACATGACATCTGTGAATCTACCCTCGTGTGCCACCCTGCATGTCATCTGTGAGTCTACCTTTGTGTACCACCCTGCATGTCATCCTTCGTGTGCCACCCTGTATGTCATCAGTGAGTCTAACCTCGTGAACAACCCTGAATGCCATCTGTGAGTCTACCTTGCATGTAATTTCTTCATTAGAACTCTGAATGATCCTTACTCGTTTTCCTGGTACTCCATAGTGCATGAGACGTTTCCACAAGGTTTATAGGTCCAGGTTATCAAAGGTCTATATAGACATACAGTACAGCTATAGTTAATGACAGCATCACAGTAAAATACGCTTAACTTGTCGTCATTTCATAATATCGTTGACCATTCCCATTTTCTTGATAACATTGACCATTCCCCAATTATTGATAAAATTGACCCTTCCCATCCCATGATAACGTTGACCATTCCCCATCCCATGATAACGTTGTCCATTCCCCATCCCATGATAAAGTGGACCATTTAAGTTTAATTTATAAGGGAACCACTTGCCGTGGACCGTGCAAGCTGGCCCGGTAGACTCTCAGTCGGGGTACAATCCTCAGAGAATAAACGCGCCCTTCACGCCCAAAGAAAGCGCACGTCGAGGAAAGGCGGAATCGACCCAAATCTTACTACGACACAAAACATCGTGTGTCTCACGTGCGGGAAAGCTTTCCAGGCACAAAGAGGACTGGCAGTCCCCCCCCCCTTTTCCGCACTCACCGTGTAATATAGCCCTAAACTTAAATTAAACCTTTTGGAATGATTTAACAAACCCGTTTCGAATAAGTATACATACTTTATTAAAACAGCAGCAGTTTATCTGTACATCATAATTATAAACATGATAT
Source organism: Omphiscola glabra (assembly GCA_964017045.1). Classification (NCBI taxonomy): domain Eukaryota; kingdom Metazoa; phylum Mollusca; class Gastropoda; family Lymnaeidae; genus Omphiscola; species Omphiscola glabra. Next base: position 10,597,638 of record OZ024806.1, on the reverse strand, counting down.
ATAAATTATAAATAAAATAAACACATGGATGCGTCAAACATTTTAAAACCTTTAATCGGCCTCTCGGTCTTCTGTGCATAGTTGAGGAGGCAACAATCTTAAAGTGAACAACAACATTGTCCTATAGAGCATACATTTCAACACATAAAAGAACATGATCCAAGATAAACGCTTTGAAACTACGACCAGATTGGTAACCATCATAAAATTACAACACACCTAAGAGCCTGTTCATGAACGGTGATTCTAGGTTCTTATATAGTTCATTTCCAATATTGTTAGAAAAGTTCTATTAAATATAGATGCACACCTTACTTGTTGCGCCCCGTACTTGATGCGCAGCCTACTTGATGTTGATTTCTTTGACAGCGGGGTCGGTGAACTTCCCTTGGAACAGCACGGTTTCCGTTCTGTCATCCAATATCCAGAACAGGAAAGGGTGGTCGGCCCTGACAACGTACGGCTTCTCGCTCTGGATCACGGCGCTCGTTCGGACAGCGATCACGGCCGTGGCGGCGGCGGCAACCGTGCCCGTCTCCCTGACCTCGATCACGGCCTTCTGGATGACGTCGCTTATCATAATGCTGCTGTTGGAAATTCCCGAAAAGTTCGCGGAGCTGGAGAAGGCGTCGGACATCCCCAGCTTCTTCAGGGCCTCGTTCAGGTTCATAGTCGCCGTGAGGTTAAACTTGGGCAGGCTGACGTCGACCCTTCTCCTGGTGAGACCCGTAAACAGTGCACTCGCATTAAAATTGTTCCCGATGAATTTTTTCTCAACGGCCTCCAACCCTGAAGCCGATTTAGGCAAGAGAACGTAAAAAGAGAACCTCTCGTTGGTGAACGGGATCCTCAGAATGTCGGAGTTCTCGACTGCCGATTCCTTGAGGTCGAGATCGTCCACCTGGTTCATCAGATCGACCGGCGCGGTTTTCCCGTTGGCCTTGTAAAAGTTGACCCTCTTCGTGTTGTACTCCAGGAACTGCTTCTTCCAGGTGCTGTTGAAAAAAATCGTGTTCACGAGGACGATGCTGGTGTCGGGGGTCAATGTCCCGGATGGCAGGAGGTCCTTGATCTTGTCTTCCGTTTTGTTGGCCACCCATTCGTTGATGGGAGCCTCGGGCCCACCCGGCGCCGCGAAGTCAAGGTTCTCAGCCTTGGCGTAGTAGTTTGTAGCTGCGTCGTCCTGCAAGAGAGATGTGTCGTAAATTTTTTGTGAACAGTTTTGCATGTTAAGTATTATTTGCTTATTTTCTTTGTTGTTATTTTACGTATAGGACTCTTTCAATCAAACTCCCTTTATAGTATCGAGTTCTGTGAGGATGTGAACTGGGCTTATATTGCCTAGCATGTACGGGTGTAAGAAAAGGGGTGGGAAGGGGGCGTTCCGCCCTGCGAGTCACAATTAGGGGGTGCCATTAGGGTCTACTCCATATATTTTATATTGCTTCTTTTTATATGCATACTGCATTGTTGTTGTTTTTTTTTGGGGGGGGGGGGTATTTTTCGTGAATTAGGGGCGACAAACTCAAGGCCCACCCGGGGTGTACAGAATGACAATCTTACTATTCCTTTTAGTCTTGAATATGAATGGAGAACACGAACCAACTAGGAATAGCATAGTCTATATCGGGATTCAACATTAGTAGCAGACATACAAACAACGGCGGTCTACGCTGGGCCGGACACTTAGAAAAAATGCCAAACGGCAGAGGAGTGAAGAGAGTGCACCACCAAAACCCCCAAAGAACCCGGCTCAAAGGCAGAATTCGATTAGTGGATGATGTGGAGAGGGATCTACAGCAGCTGTGAATCCAAGCATGGAAAAGAAAATCATCAGTTAGGTCTGAGTGGAAAGGGAAGTGGTGAGGCAGGCCAAAGCCCCTACATGGGCTGTAGCGCCACAGGGATGGATTTTACCCTTGACATTTCAGCGTCCAGACTGTTAGGATAGGCTTTCTACTCAAAGCAGTCATAGCCAAATAAGTTAAAAGGCGGTATACAAGGTGGGGGAAAGAAAGTTTACCTTAAATTGCTGCAATACTGGGAAATCAGGATGTATCCACATTCCATTGGCAGTAAGCAGTTTGATGTTTGGCGCTGAGTTGAGGCTGGTGATGAGTTGTCTGTAAGCCGCATGCGGGTCTGTAACATTACTGAGCTGAAGAAGAATTGGAAAAAATATAGAAAATATAATAAGAAATAATAGAACACAATCACAGGACCATGTGATGTCATCAACCGATCTGCTCAATCGACTTTACAAAAATGTAGGCCGAAATTTTAAAAACATAACAGAATCATGTTTACAGTTTTTCGGTGGCGTCGGAAAAGGATTGCGTGTGTGTGTGGGGGGGGGGGGGGTGCGGTCCGCCCCGTGAGGCACTTATTTCTTGAAATGAGGAAAGGCGTCATTTTCATTCAACTGAGGGTGGGGATTTTTTTCGTCCGAGAAAAGTTACAGTAATTCCAAGTCAACATTTCAATCAACTGAACATTGAGAAATGTTTACTTTATATTTATACATTTTTACATCAGATAAAATCATACATTAATAAAAAAATATATGAAGTTCTTTGTAATCCTCGCATGACTTTTTAAACATAATTATGTGCTATTGATATGCGATTTATGAAAACGACCCGTTTTAAAACCCAATAACAAATGGAAAGACCTCTCTACACAACAATATTTTAAAACTCTTTTTGACTCTGGTAAAACTTAGAACTTAGGAAAGGTAATCATGATGCATAATAAATTTTTTTCATTTAAAACCTTTTGAGTTGGAAACCCTCTTGAAACGGAAATTTTTCTTTAAATATTCATTTATTAATTAAGTACTTTGTAATAACAAACAAATTAACATTACTAATTAGTAATAAATTGTAACACACTATTTATTTAAAACAGCCAGGTCAAACAGAGCCGTCGCTGAATTTTTCGAGCCCCCACCACTTTTTGGTTGTGTTCCCCCCAGCCCCCTCCCCACCACTTTTTGGTTGTGTTCCCCCCGCCCCACACGCATATTCAAAGATAATAGTTAAAACTGTGTCCACACCATAGACATAGAGATATATAGACTGCGAGCTGATCATGCGCAAAGAAGGAAAGTGTGAAGCTAGCACGCAGAGTGAATGCCCTTGAGCATGCACCCCTCATCTTTGTTTCCCGTCTGCAGAAGTAGAAGAAAATACCTTGCTGTGCTGCATATAATTGTGCCACAAACGACACAAAACAATCAAGAGAGCAAGGAAACACCGGTAAGTTGATAGTTTGTGTTTCATTTAATTTACCTTGAATAGGATTTAATTTTCAAGATCCAGCTGAATTAAATAATCTACAGAAATTCACGGACAAGACTGATAAAAGCAGCTCTCAATTCAAGTTCAAGCCTAAGCCTAGTATTAATTTATTTATGTCAGGCTAACATACTAACAAAACACCAGTGATTCTGATAAATAATCGAGTAGTTCAAAATAATAATAATAGGCATATTATTAAGACTAACTCACTAGACCGAGTTAATACTATAATATATGAGTATTAACATTAGTATTAGTATTACTAGTATTAGCAGTAGGCCTACTGGTGTTTTGTTAGCCAGACATAAATAAATATGCCTTTGTCTTTGTAAAATAATTCGTATTAGTATTTAGTATTAGAATTTTTCAACTCAAAATAAAATACTTTAATCTTAGTATTATTACTATTAGCCTAATTCATATATTTTATCAGCATACAATATTAATAATAGTAATAGCCAAATTACTTTTATGATATAATTATGGCTATCATTATCATTTTCTTATTTGTAAAATCATTTCATTAGACTAATAATACTAGTAATAATAAAATAAATATTTAGTTAAGCAATCCTACTCATCAAAATAAGAGTAAGAGGCTAATTGATATCAATTTCCAATAACTTATTTGCTAATTAATGTTTATTTCATTTTTTAAATTCCATTCCAGCCATGAAAAAAGTATGACCGAGCAGAGAAAAAGTTAATTCTTCAGTGACAAGAATTCAACAGAGTGACCACTAAAAAAATGAATTGGATATGATCATAATACAAAGCTTTTACCAATTTTCTTCTGTCTGCAGGGGGATGGACAAATTGCAGAAACCATAACAGCTGATCGCAAAATAAAATAGTAAATTCTATCAATATAATTAATATAAAATTCTTTGACTAGATTGTGAGTGGTTAGATTTTGTTCATATCCACAATTGGATAACCAATTCATTATCAATCAAAGGCTGGAAGGACTATGGCGTGAGTTATGAAAAGTTGCAATCTATGATTTGCATTATAAACTTAAAAACCCAGCAGCACCTCAACATTTATTACCAGCATAAAGTATAAAAAACTGCGCTATGCCGAAAACATATAACAGTTATGAGCAAGTGTTATCTGCCCAATTATTACATTTCTAAAAGACACATAACTTTGTCATCTCTAGTATGAGGAACATCTTTGCTGAAAGAGGTACACAGACTAGTTACAAAAGTTTCAACATAGCATTGCTGCCATGGAACTACTTATTTATGCTTCAATTTCAGTGATGGTGACAGCAACATAACCTTGTCATCTAAATATGGTTAAAAAGGATCATGGACAATCTGTGTTATACTAGAATGCTGAGCAACAAATAAGCTTTAATCAAGCGGAAATTGAAAGTTCTTTAAAAAATTGTGACTTTGACGAAAGCACCGGAGTGAAGTTCTAGAAGGTGCAACTGTGAAACCTATGTTCCTGATGCATTCAACAGTTAAATAATATTCTAAACCACGATGTCCATGTTGCTGAACAAAAAAAACTAATTAAAAGAACTTCATTTTCCTAATAAACTTACACTTTTTCACTTTTTAAGTTTAAAATTGATTTTTTTCTGTTGTTTTGTAAGGTAGAATCCTAAAATTGCAGCTAATATACAAGCGATAGTGATAAAATTTGGTGTGTATCTTCCTTTAACTATTTTGTGGGCAATGAGCTATACAAAAGTCAATTTTGTTCTATTACTTTTTTAAAAATAATTTTTTACTTTCCTAGGATGATAAATTTTAAGCGTTTTCTGCCGAGGCAAATTTTGGAAAATTTAAAAAAAAAGTTTTGAAAAGTTTGAAGGAAAGTAAACTAGCTCAGTACCTCTAAATATACTTGAAGTTTATGAATCAATGTTTTAAGCAATATGTAAGTTTGTTTGTAAAATTGCGCAACAGAGTAGATAATAACATTAATGATAATAATATTAACACTTCTTACTTGGTAAGACATTTTTACATTTAAATAGATAACTTTTAAACTAATAAAGCTACTGCTATAAAATTTTCAATACGAACAGATAATGTCCATCTAAAAGTAAGACACATTTAAAATAAATGAAATACAGATTAGAAAAATTTATGCAATTTTAGAAAAAATATTTCTTGAAAAGTAGCCACAGCCGAGACATTTTTACATTTAAATACATAACGTTTAAACTAATAAAGCTACTGCTATAAAATTTTCAATACAAACAGATAATGTCCATCTAAAAGTAAGACACATTTAAAATAAATGAAATACAGATCAGAAAAATGTATGCAATTTTAGAAAAAATATTTCTTGAAAAGCAACCACGGCCGAGACATTTTTACATTTAAATACATAACTTTTAAACTAATAAAGCTACTGCTATAAAATTTCCAGTAATAATAGTTTGTGAAAATCCAAATGTAACAGAATATTCAAATATTGCAAAAGCAATTAAAATCATGCTATAAAAAATAGTCAACGTGAATAGACAATAGTATAGCCTAGGTCTACGTTAAAATCTTAGCCTTTAGTTTGTCACAATTGACAATGAGTCACAATAGTCAACGTGAATAGCCTAGTTTAAAAACTTGGCCTATAATTATAAAACAGTAATATAAATAAATAATTTTAAAAAAATAATATACCGGCGATATCGGTATTATTAATTTTATATATAATAATTTATATACTAGATAATAATGCTCTGTTGATCATAGCCATTTGAGAATCCCTTTGTGTGGGACTAACACTAAAAAAAAAATCTATGCCATGCAAATCATTTATTTGTGTATAGTTATCATAATGTTAATGGTTAATCACTCTGAAATAATGGAAATCTACTAAGGACGCTCTGTTGGCGAGACCGTCGATGGGGTGCATGGTAAGGGGAAATTACTCTCTCCGGCACGGCTTCAAGAATTACTGCCGATAGTCAGTCTATATATCTCTATGTCTATGGTCCACACCAAAACTTGGAGCCCCTTAAATATACGAGGCCGTCTGCTGCAGATGTGGTGCTGTAGAGCTAACGCGGTGCTCTGAGGCCAAGTGACAACGACATTTTTAAAATTAGCATCTCTACTGTCGCCATCCGATTTAAGTGTAGAATCGTGCAAAACTCTGGTATGTGCTAAAATGCATTCTTGCTTGTATCAACAACAAAAAAAAAACACCTTCTGGGGACCATAAAGCTTTAAGTGGCGAGTCCATCTTCCCTAAAAGGAAAGAAAGTGACTTCTATGTGGAACCCCCCCCCTGTCCTTTTGCTACACCACTGCAAGAAAGTCTAAAAATCCCCCCACGCCCCCCTCCCCCCAAAAAAAAAGAATTGAAATAAACACTGCCCCCCATGATGGTGTGGCAAATTGCTCATTTTGACAACTCTGTATACGCCCTACGGAATTGGAGTGTCTGGCTCATTATAGTTGTTCAATGCAATCGATAAAGTATTTAAATAAGCACAATTGGAAAAACACATAAACATACACAGACATAACTTTGGAAACGCCCTAGTTATATTCTTTATAAACCTTACTTGAGCTAGGCTTATAGCCGCATTCTCCACCTTACTTAAGCCAAGCATGTAACCGCATTCTCCACCTTACTTAAGCTCGGCTTATAGACGCATTCTCCACCTTACTTAAGCTAGGCTTATAGACGCATTCTCCACCTTACTTAAGCTAAGCTTATAACCGCATTCTCCACTCACCCGTAAAGCAGACTTCATCTGATCCGCCGTCGCGCCCCGGGCGCCCATGTAGGTCATGGACAGGACGGCGTGAGCACTGAAGGGCGAGTAAATGCCCCCCACCTGCTTGGCGGCCAGCTCATCGTACAACGCCTGGGCGAAACTGGACGTCGCCCTGCCCAGGAGGTTAAGACTTGGCGCCTTTGGGGGAGGGGGAGGAGGCGCCCCGCTGTTGAGATTAAAGCATCCGGACAGGGTGCCCAGCAGGACGATGTATCGAAAAGTCATCTTCCGGACAGCACACAGTGACACAGAAAAAAGTGACGGTGTCGGCCGAATCTTCGGTTCTGCGGATGAATTTGAAGACTAAAGAAGCTCAGAACGTCAGGGTTGTGATGTTGACCATGACCGCCCTGGTCTTATATAGGAGCGAAGCCCGAAGGTCCAACCAACACCAGAGTTTAGTGTCCTGAGGGTCTATTTTTAAACGTCCGCGTCACACGTCACGTGGTCACGGGCCTTTTACCTTGTGTCAAGAGGGGGGGGGGGAGACAAATACGAGATTTGTCTTCCCTTATTACGTAAATAAAAAAATAAAAAAAAAAAAAAGAAAGAAGGAAAAATAAAAGTGGGGGAGAAGGTGCTTCCGAGGCGGAGATTGTGGGAAAATAGGATGTTTGCGAGTGTCCGTTCGAAAAATACTAAGCAGCGCAATTTAAGGTAATGGTGGGGAAAGGACACGAGGGTGGGTGGTGTTCGTGAATGCTTTGTTATTGTTTGAAGTGGGTCAGAGCACTGGCGGTCCTATGTTGTGGTGTGGTTGCGTGGTGTGGTGGCAGGATTCTTTGTTTTTTTCATTGGGTAAAAATAAAATAACCAGCTTTTAATACATTTTTCTGACATAGTCATCGATGATCGAAATGTTGAACACGAATAGTTGGTGAGCTGAAAAATCCAATCTGAAATTTGCCTCACTATTTTTTTTTTGTTGAACAAAATTGTGGATTTTCTTTCAGTAGTGTTATTAACATGGCAAACAAATATTAAATGACATTGCACCTCTGTGGGCCCCAACTCGCTGAAAAACCCCCAATGAAATGTGCTGGTTGACCGAGGGGTCTAAAGTGACTCACTCCAAAAAGTGGTGGTCTGGAGTTCAATCCCTTGCCAAAGCCAACATCACAAGCACCCCGGGTGGATGGGACTCGTTAGCTTGGAAGACAACTTATCTAAGAGAAGGCAAGCTCTGAATTCAAACCAGGAGACAGAATGATCAATAAATTGATCGTGGGCCCTCTGTCAAGGGTATGAAATCAATGTAGTTATGTTTGTAAGTAAATCATGTTGAGTTAGAGAGTATACGTGTAGCGTTGTATATTGTGCGTGAATGTTGTGACGTATTTGGGTAGGGGAAGTGACGCATTAGTTTAGTGTAGTGTGGAGAGTGGAATGTAGATGGCGGTTGGACAAAAGGATGTTGAATAGTGATGTTGTAGAACCTTAGGGAAGAGAGCTGAGTGCCTTGTGTTTCCTGATAATTAAAGTTATATATAGTTATGAAAAGGACTTGAGTTGTTATTGTTACTAATGATGGAATTATTGGAAGAACTTGATTGAATGATTCAATCCTGAGGACATAGAAGTTGACACCCTCAAATATGAAAAAAACAAAAAAAAAGTAGAATCGTTTTTGTATAAAGAACGTGTTAGTTCAATTCTACAGCATAATGAAGGGCATTTTTTTTTAAAAGCCAGAATAACATGGAACACAGATTTGAAGTAATCTCTGTTTTAAGGAATAAGTTATGAATGTATAGAAAAATGGAACTATAGAGATGAAATTCGGAGAAATGTTACAAGTTAAATTTCAAATTGATGAAATATAAATATGACATATATATATATATATATATATATATATATAGATATATATATATATATATATATATATATATATAATTATATATATATATATATAGAGAGAGAGACTTAACATTGCAATAAAAAATCTTTTTGGGATGAAATTACTCTGGGCATATTACGTTGGTATTCTGGGCATATTACATTGGCAGTCATGGCATGGCACATTGTCTAACTATAACTGGAAAATCATTCAATAATTGCCGCCTGGGGTGGGTAAATATTCTAGCTCATTTTCCGATCTTTCTACGCCACTGCAGTCAGTGAATAAAGAGAAAATGTATTAATTATCATATCTAGTTTTTAAAATATATTTTTATCAACTCCCAACCCTGTTATTAATAGGCTTTAGAAAATGTAATTCATTGGTTAATCCCTATCAAAAGACTACGCTTAATTAAACAACATAGACAGTATCAAAACGGTATATATACATTTTTTGGCTTTCGTTGCCTGTTACAGGGTAGCGACTCGATCAGTTGAGAAACGCTGGGAATTGAATAGGTAAACACGTACTTTTTAAGCGTCTCGCTGCCCAGTAACAGCTCTTCCGTCACGGCTCACAGATCTTTGATGCAACCGTTTATTTTAAGAAAGCATTTCTGTTCCGATCGCATCTTTGACTACTTCCACAGAACAAGGGATACTTCCACAGAACAGGGACTACTTCCACAGAACAGGGGCTGCTTCCACAGAACAGGGGGCTACTTTCATAGAACAGGGGGCTACTTCCACAGAACAGGGGGCTACTTCCACAGAACAGGGGCTACTTCCACAGAACAGGGGGCTACTTCCACAGAATAGGGGCTACTTCCACAGAACAGGGGCTACTTCCACAGAACAGGGATTGCTTCCACAGAACAGGGGCTACTTCCACAGAACATGGGCTGCTTCCACAGAATAGGGGCTACTTCCACAGAACAGGGGCTACTTCCACAGAACAGGGGCTACTTCCACAGAACAGGGGCTACTTCCACAGAACAGGGGCTACTTCCTTGAGAGATCTTCTTACAAAAATAAGGGTTTTTCAATCTGGGCTGCTCTCACGGAAATTGGGGGGTGGGGGGTGGGGTGGCCTTGTTTATTGGGTCGTGAAGAAAAGTAATTATTAAGGTCCATTGACTTTTATGTCATGATTGGAAAAAAAATGTTTTATTTTCTGAATTTATATATATATATATGTATTTACACACATGCATATATACATACATCTTTAACATTAAAATTGCACCATAAGTCTATTTTCTGCTATCTGAAGTTATCTTGATAATTCATACAAAGAATAGAATAGACTTTTCCACCGATTTTAAATCTATTCTTGTACAGATAACGTGATTTACTCAAACAATTTTTAGAGGAGCAGACAATATAAAAGGTTGGGAAACCATTCGGCCTAAGTGTACATCTTTTAACGGGTTAGTTATCCATTTTGTGACGAGTACGGTGTTTGAATTCTTGTGGTTGGCCTGGTCCCAAATAAGAATGTTAACAAGAAATTACGTCAGAAAATCTTGATTCTCTTTGTTTCCTGAAATTGATAGATGTGTTAAATCCCCATTAAAGCACACATTCAACCTTGTCTCTCTCTCTCTCTCTCTCTATCTGTCTATCTTTCTAACCGTCTATCCATCTATCTATATCCATATATCTATATCTAATATATACCACCGACCTCACAACCAGGATGAGGGACGCGGCCATGACAGCTGACCCAGTTACGACAATGTCGCCAACCTCACACAGGTGACAAACGCTTCTTTTCATCGCAATTTATGCTAAATGTAAAAAACGTTAATTAACTTCATTACGACATGTTTGTACCAGAAGATGTACACCAGGTTCACACAATCCTGTACAGCAGACGGAACACTTATTTCTTGTTCTCAGATTTCTTAATATTTAACCCGTGTTATTACAATCCTATACACCAGACATAATACTCTTACAGTTTCTAGCAATGGTATAAAGCATTATAGAAGAATTATCGTGAGTTTTCAAAATCCTGTTCAGCAGTTAGGATGTCATGAGCTTTTTGAAAGGATACTTTAAAAAAAACAAAAAAACAAACACGACAAAGATAACAAAGTGTTATTATTCAAGAAATATGAAGGAAACGGCTGAACTTTGTTGTGTGTGTTCTGCTTAAAATTTCAACTCAAGTGTGTAGATGTAATATGTACTACTACTACTCACCTTCTACAGCTATTGGTTGGACGTGTGTTTGTACCAGTGAACAGAACAGGTGTGAGGTATTGAAATGAGATTTCTCATCACTGGCTAGCGCTGGCGGTCAGAGGTGTTCATAGGATGCACATTTAACAGGACAGGTGGGACCTTCGGAAAGGGGTATCACCGTGAATTTACAGTTCGATAAATACCTTAACATCAGTGGTCACCAACAGTGTTTTTTTTAAATTATTTTTTAAACCAAGACTGTTAAGACCAATAGCCCAAGCCTTCTCTAAATCAGTCTTGTTGGGAGCAGTAGTCTCAGCCTTCTATAAGCCAACCATGTAAGACCATTAGTCCAAGCCTGCTCTACACCAGTCCTGTTGGGACCAGTAGTCTCAGCCTTCTATAAGCCATCCTTGTTAAGACCATCAGTCCGAGCCTTTCTCTAAACCAGCCCTGTTAGGACCAGTAGTCTCAGCCTTCTATAAGCCAACCTTGTTAAGACCATCAGTCCGAGCCTTTTTCTAAACCAGCCCTGTTGGGACCAGTAGTCTCAGCCTTCTATAAGCCAGTCTTGTTAAGATCATTAGTCCGAGCTTTCTCTAAACCAGTCCTGTTGGGACCATTAGTCTCCGCCTTCATGCCTTCGATAAACCAATCAATTTAAGACTTTGGCGATGGCTTAATAGCGTATCGGAATTGTAGGATCTAAAAAAATAACAACACTTGTGTACTTATGCGTAGGTCACGCCAGAGGCGTAGCTAGAGTGTTTGGCGCCCGGGCGACAAGATTCATTGTAAAGAGCCTCCCCTTCTTTTTCAACTCTCAAACCCATTATTTTCATCAATAAAATAATATCAAAGCACATTTTGGCACCCTTAACTCGTCTGGCGTCCAGTGACATCTGACCCCCCGCACCCCCTTAGCTACACTTCTGAATCACGTTGTGTTAAACAAGGCGTCACAGTATCTGCATCTGAGCTAAATTTGATTGTGGACCGGTTCGTGTTGTAATAATCGAATGCTTAACCTAAATTATTGTATTTCAGAATTTTGTGTGTGATGTTCTTATTATCACTACGAAACGAATAATAAGTTTTATAGATAACTGATACACGGCAGCCATATAAAGCTTCCCACCCACCTTTTTTTCTAATCCCCTGATGGCAAGTAACACTATAGTTTAAAAATCATTTTTTAAAGTTTTTTTTTTATCCTAATTGTTAATGATTCATAAATATGTTTGTTTTCTGATGTTTGTTTTCTGATGTTTGTTTTTTCTCATGTTTCTTTTCTAGTGTTTGCTTAGGGCTAGAAGTACACGTGGTGTGTAACACTGATAACGGCTGACTTGCTACTATAAGCTAAAATGTTGCTCATACTGTTTTGTGTGTGGGTGGCTATGTGGGGTGTGGGGGTGTGGGGTGGGGGTGGAGGGGTCTGTCTTATCATCGTTAAGTCGATAGGTCCGTGGAGTCAGCCACCTGTTTTCTGTTTATTTGGTATTGACTATATATACCCTTACTTCGACTTACAAAAATAATGTTTATTAACTTACTGTACCTTTATACTATGTTATTCTTATTTGTGGTCCACAGAAGTTTACAAAAAAAAAAAAAAAAAACTGGGGGGGGGGGGGGGGAGGGGGGGATTAATAAAAGAACAACAACCAAACCACAACATGTACTTAAGAATCTTTGAGTGGAGATAGAAGGGAAATACAATAGACCATGCAGTCACTCATTCTTTAACATTTGCATCTACCTGAACCATCTAGCGTTTGGGAAAGTAGATTTAAAACCACCACAAAAACACCTTGTAACACAAAGTATGCAATAGGGCGATAACGGCTTCCCCAATGGAGTTTAAAATTGAATCAGCTATAATTGCTTATGTTTTTTTTAAAAATTTACCACAAAAAGGAATACATCTTATACATATATTTTGCTTCTGGCGCGTCCTGCTTCCTCTTCAAAACCGCCCCTCCCCATCTCAACATATTTTATATTAATAGTACCGGGTGCAAAAAAAAAAAAAAAAAAGGCTGTCACTAAGCGAGCTTCATGCGTGACGTCTGAACTCCGGTAAATATGTTGGTTTTTTTTCGTTATACTGCGACTTTTTTTCCCTCGTAAATCTTTGTTATAAAGTTAGCGACAGCATCTTCTCTGTTGACACGTTTTTTTTTATGTACAACGTCATCTCTATTCCGGGATCCGGCAACTGCCTGTGCCTATCAGTGGGTTCTTTCTTGACACACACGGTTGACAAAGGCAATGCACTGTTACTACGACATAGGGCAGTAGATTTCGATGTATATCATCATTATCATTATCATGATTATGATTTTGATTATGATTTTTATTACTATTATTAGTATACAGCGCGGTAAAAGTATAAAAAGTATTAAAGGTATAAAAAGTATATAAAGCATTAAAGTGGCCCGAAAAAAACCAACCTTAAATAGTGCCACCCCGGGGCGGTCCACCCTAGCCCGCCACCCATTTTCTAACGCCTGTGTCGGGATCTGTGTTCCCGTTGTTACTGCATCGTAACCCGTAACATGGCGGCGTTGTTAGGAATTCCGACTCCGGCGCGCTATAATTCTTACGCTGATGAGATCTGAACCCCAGCCCCCCTCCCCCCGGTCAACATACTAGTCACGTCTGTTATTGACCTTGTCAGCCACCAGCGTGGTCCTTTGTTGTGTGCACCGATGCCATCATGACATGGCCTTGATTCTGTATATAGCGTGTTAATCTTTGATACAGGGGGAGGGGGGAGGGGGGGATTGTACTTGATAAAGGTGTCAACATTTGGTTTGACAGACAGCTGGCAGAGAAAAATATCTATGTAACTGTTGGTTACTATCTTTGCTTCTATGTCACCACACATTTACCTGCCCCCTTACCTTTTTCTCTTTAAATCCAATCCGTGTCTCTCTTCCCCACGCCTCTCTCATTCTTTTATAATTTTTGAAAAGGAGAGAGGGAGAGAGAGAGACAGAGTGAAAGAGGGTGTGTAAGAGACAGAGTGAGAGAGAGAGAGAGAGAGTGAGAGAATGAAGTGAGTGAGAGAGAGTGAGTGAGCGAGAGAATGAAATGAGTGATTGAGAGAGAGAGAGAGACAGAGAGTGAGAAAGAGAGAGAGCTTGAGTGAGTGAGAGGGCGAGAGAAAGAGACTTTCAAATTTTAAAAAAATCATTACTTTTTTTTAGTTCATGTATATAAATAAGTAGCCAGCACTGCATTTTAGTATTTTTTGTTAACCGTGCTGGGGCCTTTGTTGCTAAATTTTACATTGACACTCCATGCTGGGCTGACACCAACTCATTTAACACCCCCGACCCATTCGTCCGGTCAAACAGTAAATCACATCTAAACATCCGTTCCCAATCCAGGTCAACAGTTTGTGTCCCTAGGTAAACATGATAATTCTGCCAGCTCATCACCAGCAGCCGGACATCATCAGGCCAGGACTTAATTAAATCATTTGTAAAATAATGTGTGTACTTTGCGAAACACGTGATTGCCACATATGCACAAATGTTGAGTGCGGTTGGCTATCTATTTCAGCGGTTCTCAACCTGTGGGTCGCGACCCTTTCCCATGGGTCGCCTAAGACCACCCGAGAAAACCTATACTCTACAGTTATAAAGTGTCAACGAAAATGATTTTGTGGTTGGGGGTCGCTACAACATGAGGAACTGTATTATAGGGTCGCGGCGTCAGAAAGGTTGAGAACCACTGATCTATTGAGTCAGCGTGTTTTTTGCACGCGCGTGGGGTCATGATTGTGTATGGCCAGAATTCATCCGTGTATGTGTGTGGGTCATGATTGTGTATGGCCAGAATTCATCCGTGTGTGGGTGCGGGTCATGATTGAGTACGGCCATAATTCATATGTGTGTGTGTGTGGGACATGATTGTGTATGACCAGAGTTCATGTCTGTGTGTATCGTAATATTGTGTATGCCAAGCAGATATGTGTTTGCCATGACTGTGTATCACCTGTGCCAATGTGTGTCGTGATTATGTATGACCAGTTTCCTTGTGTGTGTGTGTGGCGTTTATTGTTTTATGCCAGCATGCATGTTTTTGTGTGTGGTTCTTCATTTTTGTACATATAGTCCCCATTTTGATAGCCATTCAATTATTTGATGAGTTGGGGGAGAAAAGAAAATTAAAATGGAAAAAAAATTTTCGTGGAGTTTGGCGAAAACAAACACGTAATGATAAATGGATACTGATACAGGACTGCAACATTCCAAGTCTATTTTCATTACTTGAAAAAAACAAAAAATACTTCCGTGTCATCATTTGTCACGTGTCAGATTTGTAGAAGCTAGCGGAAGTACTGTGCCGCTTAATGTAGTTTATTTTTTAAAATGTATTTACATCACGATTATATTCAATATAAATCTTTTGCTTGTTAGACTTCCCTCATAATTGGGAGTCTATGCGCTATAACTTTACCTGAATACAAAAATGATTAAATTAGTCTACTATACTTATCTATAGTTGTAAACATTTGGGTTCCTTTCATTCACGGGCTCCAATGTGCTTTTACATGGGGTAAAATATTGGAACTTTTCATTTGATCCATTTACTGGAAATAGTACGGTACACTCAAATAAGAAGCCATTAATATTTCAGACTAAGAGCAAAAGCGGAAAGGGGTTGAGAAATACGTCACCTTGCTCACCTTTCCGCCTCTCCTGTTGCATTCACGCAAAACCAGTCCACATGTCAAACCAAAAAGTTAATATATTTCGAGGTATTTTTTAAAACAGAGCCGTCGCTTGGGCCTGTGCCTCAGATATTTAAAGGGGCCAAAAATTGTGATGCGGAAAAAAGTACTTACCAACTTCGAATGCAAGGACGGACATAACCGAAAAGTGTCAGGGGGGTTTCCTAAAGTCACACGATAGCTCTGGTTCAAAGGTTAAAAAATGCGCAGTAAAGATTTGTCCGAAATAACAGATACCTTGTCGTCTGGTTATTTTAATTAATCTAAGTGAGGCTAAACGAAAATTAGGTTTTAAGTAAAATAAAAAGGCATCACTATTTTGCACAGCATTTTAAATTATACGGATTTCATCCCATGATGATGACGTCGTCTAGTTCAGAAATGACGAATTTATGACTTCGTCTAGAGCAGTAATAACGAATTTATGACATCGACTAGAGCAGTAATGACGAATTTATGACTTCGTCTAGAGCTGTAATAACGAATTTATGACATCGACTAGAGCAGTAATGACGAATTCATAACCTCGTCTAGAGCAGTAATGACGAACATAATACCTTGTCGTCGGCAATGATATAAAATGGCCTAACTAACCCATCAGACCTTGGCGTCAGAATAACTTTGTGGTGGGCCCACTTACAATGTATACCTATAAATACACTTTTTTCCCCTTGTCCTTGTTGTATGATACTTCACAAGAGTACCAATAAATGTATTACAAAAGTTTTTCTTTTTTTAGCTTTTGCATAAGAATCAATCACCAGCTGACAAATTTGTTGGTCAATATTTTTATAAAAAAATCATTAATAATATCTAAACAATTAATGTTATCGTAGTGTTTAAATCAATATCCAAAAGATTTAGGCCTAATCACCAGTGATGTTTCTACACTGACTTAATATATTTCATCCAAAAGCTTTAGCGACGTAATGAAATTTAAACGAAAATTTAAAAAAAAAATGAAAATCTTTCTTGTCTATTAAATTCTTAGCACATTGACAAATGAGCCAAAACATGTGGCATTATAATTTTTGCTAATTAGCGAATTCTCTAAAATTTGAAGCTCCTAAAAATAATGTAAATAACAGCATTGACGGAGATAATCAACCTCTCCATTTTAAAGCACGTTATGACAGTTGTGTATATAGTAATATAGTTTTATATTCCA
The DNA here is from genome assembly GCA_964017045.1 of Omphiscola glabra. Taxonomy (NCBI): domain Eukaryota; kingdom Metazoa; phylum Mollusca; class Gastropoda; family Lymnaeidae; genus Omphiscola; species Omphiscola glabra. Next base: position 10,580,644 of record OZ024806.1, on the reverse strand, counting down.
TAACAAATTTTGTTTCTTTAAAGTAAAATCCTTGGTAGATTATATTTCCTATATTTTAGATGCATTTATGTAATTTAAATAGTTCACTTATGGGCATGTAATTTAAACAGACCTTGACTTAGAAATATGTATTAATATTATTTCGATTTCGGTGTAAACTCCTTTTCTCAAGAGTCTCGGTTAAATGTATGACCCTTTTCCCTATGTTGTGCAACGGATGGAGTAGGGAAAGACAACTCTCATCAATAAAACCACCACGTTTGATAAATATTCTCATGTGTATTATTTTATTAATTTAGGTTTATTTAAAATATTTCACAAGACAGATGGAGTATATAGATGATGCCAGTGGTATCGCCCGTCAACAACAATATTCACTTATGTGAGTCTATCATTTAAGCCAGTTTAGTCTCTCACTCTCTGTAATTAAAGTAATTAGATTTTGAACCAGGTGACAAGATTAATTTTTACGCCCCACTTCAACTCTGAAATCTGAAACTGAAACTGAATCCCATCATTTTCATAAATAAAATACCACAAAACCCCAATAAGGTGCCCCGGCTAATTTATACAGATGGGTACATGACGTCATTTGCGTGTTTTGTTATGTTGCTGACTTTAGGGTTCAGGTTAGGTTTAAAGTTTAAGGATAGATTTATTAGGGTTCAGGTTAGGGTGAGGGATATATTTAGGAAGTTTTTTCATTATTTTTAAACGTTTTATTCTTAATTTTATGGGTCGTGTCAACCAAGATGGCGGCCATGGTAAAAAACGTGTACCCATCTCTCTAAATTTACCGGTGCCGCTATTCCCTTTAATAGTCTTGGCACCTTAACATATCTATCCTGTCTGCCCCCCCCCCCAATCGCTAAATCACTGGTTGGTATATAGTATATACTACTTCTACTTCTAGCCTAGTAGTACTTTACTAGACAGCTTACACTAACACCACTACTAAAAACTACAAAGAGTACTATTATTAATCGAATTGAAGTAAATCTAAGTTAAGGGAGTTGACAGAGTAGTAGACCATGATAAAATATCCATTACGTCTGGTGCCTCGATGTCTCACATGGTTGCCATCTTGGTTGCCACAACCTGCGTGTTCACGGGTCGCGGCAACCAAGATGGCGGCAGTGGAAAAATAAAATAACTCACGTTTGCTAAAATTAAGAATAAAACGTTAAAAATTAATGAAAAAATGTCCTATATGTATCCCTAAACCTAAACGAAATCCTAAATCTAAACCTAACCTGAGCCCTAAATAAAGTCGCGGCAACCAAGATGGCGGCAGTGGAAAAATAAAATAACTCACGTTTGCTAAAATTAAGAATAAAACGTTAAAAATTAATGAAAAAATGTCCTATATGTATCCCTAAACCTAAACGAAATCCTAAATCTAAACCTAACCTGAGCCCTAAATAAAGTAAATTTATCCCTAACCAGTGTTTTGACCATCTCCCTACGAACAGGGTTCTGACCCTCTCCCTAACAGGGTTTCAACTCTCTCCCTAACACTAACAGGGTTTTGACCCTCGCCCTAACCTGGGTTTGACCCTCTCCCTAACAGGGTTTTGACCCTGAAACCTAGGAAAATGAAAAATAATGATAAAATAAAGAAATATTGAAAACCCAGCTTACAGTTTCATTGAATACACTTTTACACATTTTATTTCAGGTTCCACCGAAAATAATATCCATAAATTAAATGAAACACCATAAGGTCATGCCACCGTCATGTTAAAACATTTTTAAAAATAGCGGAGCGCATAAAAATATTAAATTGAGCCAACCAATGAAATTTTAAAATTATATTTAATCATAATTCAAGTAAAATGCAACTCTAGTTGTAAAAATAAAGGGAGTGAAACCAAAACACAAACTTGAGGCACCAATTGTATCAAATAGCCAAACCATGGTAGGGTAGACACTAGGTGATATTATATTTTATGATTTAATTCCCAGATGGTGATCGAGTATTCCTTTTTTTTTTTTCTTCTTCATTTTAATTAAAAATATATTTTATATTTAAATTATGATTTTCATTTGTAACAGTACTTTTATGAGAAATTTAAAAATATTTTGTTGCAATTGAATTATTTTCAATATAGGCTATGTTGAATTTAAAAATAATAAGAAATGAGAATATAAACAGAAAGTCCATGTATGTAACATGTATTATCATAACCACAGAACAATTTTGAATACTAAGCAATATTTTATTGTATTTCAACATTCTTCATGTAGTTGATGTAGACTATAGGTTTTAAAAAATCTGTTCCTGCATGAACATCCAAAGAAAAACCAGTATAATCAGTATATCAAACAAATATTAATGTGCATGGTCGTCATTTCAACCATCTTGCTTTCACTGTGTATTGGCAAAATTTACACACGATATCCATGGTTCATTCACAACCCTCAGTCTCGTAGCAAATCTTTTGAAAACACCATGATTTTAAAAAACACACAGCGTGGTAGCAAACTGTAGCAAAGCGATAGATCTGCGTTTACCCTGTTCATGGGGGAATTTTTTTCCAGAGTGACAGAGCATGTGCTATTCCGATTCGCTGGGTAAAACACAACGCTGTCTCACATAAACTCTCACACTATGCACGTGGGACAGGATTTATGCTATTTCAAGGTGTTTTTTTTGGTTAAGAAATCAATCCGTGTTATGGGCAGACAGGCTCAACTGGGGGCAGAAAACCAAAAAGTGGCAGGGGGGTCTACACAAATCACTGCTATGGATAGGGGTTGTCCACACAACAAACTTACCTTTTGCATACCCCCTCCCCGGGTGTTGCTGATGTCCATCGGTACATTTTACAGTGCGTAGTGCCAGGAGCTATAACTATTAAAAAGAGCACAGAGTCAATACATTTATATTTCTAAAAGTAGTATGATATATAGGTCCATCCATATATTACTTACTCACTATGGGAAGAGGAGGTTGTTGATTTTGGATATTTTGCATACTGCTGCGTGTAGCGGTTGTGGGAGGGGAGGTGGGTTCTGTCAAATATTCTGGCTTATGCTGAACCTCTTGGCTCAAATCAGAATATTTGGTTGTCTAAGGTCTTCTGATAGTGTCAATTCCTTCACCTGGTCTATTTTATTCCACTTCACAATAACTGTCTCTCTCTCTGATAAGAAAAGGCAACACTGACCAAAGTACACTAACTATACTTTATTCCAGAGGTTGTATAATTCATGTTATTCCTTTGACATAGTATCAAATGTACAAGAATACTTCCAATGCAAAAGTAGTAGATATTTCCAGGCTTGCAATCACAAAATCAGCTACCAAACAGTCAATCCGTTTTGAGAGTCGAAATCTCACACGACCTCTCAAAACCAAGTCATCTCTCGCAGTCTCAAGGTAGTTTAGTCTCACGTCCATGACGTAAACAACCCCGCTCTCTGATCAAAAATAGTTAACTCCCCTTTTATATCTCTAACAAACCATTCACCCGTCTGTGACATGACAATCGTTCACCTCGCTCACATACCCCATTTCTCCCAAAATCCAAACACACACACTGCCCTGTTTTCATGACCTTGACAGGTTCGGCCTAGCCTAATTAGTGATTCAAACTCCACTGAACTTTAAACTAATTAGTAATGAATAACTAGGCATATCTTGCATTATCCTATCAACTTTAAACTCACCCCCCTTTTTTCCTGTTGAGAAATATAAACTAAGGGTAAATTTTAACTTTTCCAGTCTAAGCTTATTCATACTAAGTTCTATGCCTACCAAGTCTATCAATTTGGTACAAAACTTTTTTAAAGTTTTGTTAATTTGTGATATATCACATGTCAGATGTTAATTGTATGTACTGTTTTCCCAGATCATGCTGTCGATGTGGGCTACAAATAGAGCCTAATCCGACCAATATGTGTGTTGACTGCCTTCGATCTGATGTTGACATAACTGAGGACATCCCCAAAACTTCAGCTTTGTCATTTTGCAGAGGCTGTGAGAGGTAACTGTTGTCGGATATCAGATCCTCTGATTGTTGTTCATTTATTGTCTGCAGATTTTAACTTGACTTTCTATTGCTGCCATTTTCCTGATTGAACATTGATTTTGCAGTCATTTCAGTAATCATTTAGTCTAATGTTCTTATGACACTTATGTTGTTTCCATGCTTAAAAATTTCCAGTTTCACTTTTGAAGAAGTTATGGTTAAGAATTTAAATTATCTATACCTTTTACAGTTAGTGAGTTCATACCAGTGAACTGTTATGGAATAGTAACATCAACCCTTTCCATTACTTAAAATGTTTTCTTTATCTGTCAATGAAACTTTTAAAAAATATTTTTGCTCCAGCAGAGAAGACATAAAATATTGCCAAAAATATTTAGCTTGATTGAAACTACACCCTTAATTTTTCTGATGATCAAAATTATTACACATTTTGTTGTTTAAAAAAAAAAACCAGCTGTGTTATTAAACAATTTAAAATTCCAAATAGGTATCTGCAACCACCCAACCAATGGATAAAAGCAGGTCTGGAGTCAAGAGAATTGCTTTCCATATGTTTGAAAAAACTCAAGGGTCTTACAAAGGTCAGTTTTTTTCTGGATAAATATACGTTTTAGTGGTTGATTTGTAGGGCCAGTCTTTGTTATTTTGTCAAGTTTGAACCTTCTTTGCTCTTGACTACCCACCTTTACTTTGATGTTGCAATGAGTGGAAATAGCAACAATGTTCTCACCTGGGGATGCAGATATTAGTTTAAAGAAAAAGGGCTAATATATTGCTAGGTAGTGTCACAAAAGCTTTCCTGATTCAAATATATCAATTTAATGTAATTTTATACATTATTTTGTGGACTTTTCTCACTAGGTCAAGTTGGTTGATGCAGGTTTTGTGTGGACAGAACCTCACTCGATGAGAGTGAAAGTTAAGCTTACTGTACAGAAAGAGGTTTGTCAACTTTTATTTTATTAAAAATCTTAATCAATCAAGAATATTTTTTTAAAACATACAAATACATTTTTATAATACATTTCCATTTCATTAGCTCTTAAAAATATTGTTTAAAATTTTTTTTAATGATTTAATACACCTGCAAAAAAAAGAGCATTGTGAAGCCAACAGAAAAAGATAACAGCTAATAACATTTATTTCACATTCATTGTCTGTCATCTGATTTGTTTCAATGTTCAGTTTATTTCAATACACACAAATGCAGGTTATGAATGCTGCCGTGCTGCAGCAAGTGTTTGTTGTGGAGTATGTGGTTCAGCCACACATGTGTGATGATTGTCACAGAGTTGAAGCTAAGGACTTTTGGCGAGCTGTTGTTCAAATCAGACAAAAGGTACTCCAAATTATTTGCATATCCTATAGCTGTTAAGGCTTAAAAGATTTCATAATTTTAAAAGAAGATAGTGACATGTCTTGAGCAACTATTACCAAAGTTTTAGAGCTAGTCCATTCAACCAACCTAAATATCTTTAACTTCCATTAGTATGTATTTATCAAACATGATTTAATGACATACATTATGAAAATTGTTTTAGTTAGTTGCACTTTGTGTTTTTTTTTTTAAATTTGATACTGACAATAATGATATTGATGTCACACAGAGTGACCACAAAAAGACATTTTTCTACCTGGAGCAGCTCATTCTGAAGCACAAAGCCCACCGAAGTACAGTAAATATAAAGCCTATGGCAGGTACGTTGTGTGGATTTACAGAAAGTATAGCGTGAAACTTATACTAATAAAAAAAGAGAACACACAATTATTATATTCAAGTAGTTCTATAACATTTTTTTGTTAAAAAAAAAACATGTTTTTTTGGTGATTGCTAAATAGCTGAGTTAACTCTCTTGAGATGACATGAGTATAGGGAAAGCGACAAGAGGTCGATCCGTTGGGCTGATTCATACCAGCTGAACAGATGTTTTGCTCATCCGGCATTTTAATGGCAGCCTCCATTGATAGTTTATGGTGCTCTGTCATGTTATATCAATTTGAGTTGTACTTTGTCACTCATGTGACCCCTATGAACACTTAGAAAATAAAACACCAAGAGATAAGCCACAAGCACCCTCCGCTGGTAGAATTTATTCAGATTTTCACATTGAATTGCATTCACATGATTGTTATGGCTTATTTTTACTTCAAATTTAAGAAAATTCACTCAAATTCTGCAAGTAAGACATGTTTAACAATAAATTGCATGCATACATTTATCGGCTAAATGAATTAATGTTAAGATTTCAGAAAATTCTTAAAGATTATATTAGTTCATAAACTTTCCTACAAGAATATATATAGTTTTATGAATGTAAAGCAATTACTTTTATTTTTCATCATTTTTTTTGCAAATTAAGTGCAGGGCTTGTGAACAGGGCTCCATCTTGCACAGAAACACTAAATAAACTCAGTCTGAAGGGGATTAAATTTCTTTTTTCTCAGGCAGTTCAACATTATAATTCATTTTATTGAATATTCCACATGTTATAGCATTCTATTCTTTTCTACTTCAGATGGCTTGGATTTTTTCTTCACTAAACAAGATGATGCTAAAAAGTTGGTTGAGTTTTTATCGGCTTATGTTCCGAGTCGGTAAGTTTCCCTCAGTGATGTCGTTGTTTGAAAAAAAGAAATGTTGGTTGAAAATTTATATTGTGAGACTACTCATTATCTCTTATATATCTCTTATATATATATTTTGCGTGTTATGGGACTGCTTCCATTTTCGGATAGATGAACCCGGGTTATTAGGTTAAATTTTTTTTGGAGGAAATAATTATATTAACTCATTCTCTACGGCAGTGATACTTCCGTACTTTGTTTATTTTCCTGAGAAACTGAGAAAAGGGAAGTAACTCGGTTTTAAAATTGATTTACATTTTTAAAATATTTTTTAAGCTGCTAAATATTATTAAATTTTAATGAATTAAGGACGAATGCATCAAAGAATGGATAAGGTTTAATAAAAATATAACATTATCGGCGAAAAAATAATGAACAATGGCCAAAAATCGATTTTTGGCACCTCGGACGAACACATGCAAGATATAGACGCGCCGTACTAAAGCATTTGTTGTTTAAAAGTGAAACAAGATAAAAATATCCAGTTTCTAAATTGAAATCATGCAGAATCACGCCATCCCCGTAAGTCTCGGTGGATGCGAGATTTCATTGCTATTTTTAACTAAAAACAAGAGAGGTGTGTCGCTATGCGCCGGGACGCATTTGGACGCATCCGTCGGAACCCCCTCGTGCATTGGGGATCAGTAACAACATCACTTATAATATGTCCACAGATATGTCACAGGGAAGGAGCTTGTTTCCCATGATATCCGTAACAACAAATTTACATACAAATACACTTTTTCTGTGGAGATTGTACCTATCTGCAAGGTTGGTCTGTATATCTTAGGAGCGACATAGTTATCCTGTGAGCTTTAACCCTAACATCTTGACTGAAACCTGGTAGTCAAGGTGCATCACATTTGATTCTTATGAGGACCGCGTTGATAGAATGTCAATGGTTATATGTTACAAATAAATGGGGCCTGACAGCTTTGTTATAAAATTTCGTAGCCAGAAATTTGATCGAAAGAAATTTTGTCGACGGAAAATTGATCAACGGAAATGTGGTTGAATCTTTTTTTACGTTTATACGTTAAACTTTCTTTTTGAACACATTTTGTTTTACTATAATAATATAGTGCGTTCAAAAAAGAAATTTGACAAAAATTTTAACGTGTGAACTGAAAAAAAGATTCAACCAAATTTCCGTTTGATCAAATTTAAGTCGATCAATTTTCCATCTACAAAATTTCTTTCGATCAAATTTCCGGTAACCATAAAATTTGCTCAAATTTTAATTTTATTTTGAAATACACTGTTCATCTTTGCTGTCGGTTGTTTCCCTAGTTCTGAGTGGTGTTGAGCAAAAGCACTGTTTCACATATTAGTATGAATATGAAATGATCAAACTCATGTATTTTGCTGACGTATTTCACTAACAGTTGGCAGGTGACGGATTGTTTCATATGATTTAATGAATTTTGTAAATTTGGTTGTTAGGATCACATCATCTGCTTGCCACAAAAGACAGCTCAGCAGATGGGGAGCATCAGTCCACTGGTTATAGTGCAGAGGGTGACGCAGACAATACATGTCATTGACCCTCACACCCTGCAAGGTAATGCTTTAACTGGGGCTGACCTGGTGTGGTGAAATGACTTAGATTGGTAGGTGTGTGGTGAAATGACTTAGATTGGTAGGTGTGTGGTGAAATGACTCAGATTGGTAGGTGTGTGGTGAAATGACTCAGATTGGTAGGTGTGTGGTGAAATGACTCAGATTGGTAGGTGTGTGGTGAAATGACTCAGATTGGTAGGTGTGTGGTGAAATGACTTAGATTGGTAGGTGTGTGGTGAAATGACTCAGATTGGTAGGTGTGTGGTGAAATGACTCAGATTGGTAGGTGTGTGGTGAAATGACTTAGATTGGTAGGTGTGTGGTGAAATGACTCAGATTGGTAGGTGTGTGGTGAAATGACTCAGATTGGTAGGTGTGTGGTGAAATGACTCAGATTGGTAGGTGTGTGGTGAAATGACTTAGATTGGTAGGTGTGTGGTGAAATGACTCAGATTGGTAGGTGTGTGGTGAAATGACTTAGATTGGTAGGTGTGTGGTGAAATGACTCAGATTGGTAGGTGTGTGGTGAAATGACTTAGATTTATAGGTGTGTGGTGAAATGACTTAGATTGGTAGGTGTGTGGTGAAATGACTTAGATTTATAGGTGTGTGGTGAAATGACTCAGATTGGTAGGTGTGTGGTGAAATGACTCTAATTGTTTGGTGTGTGGGGACAACTCTCTTATGAGTATCACACCCTGCTTGTGTCTAAAGGTTTTATGTTACATCAAATTCACTCACTAAGGGACATCATTATCAACCTATTCATTTATCCTTAGTTTTTTGAGGGCCTCGGATTGGTCTCGGTCTGGTCTCTCCAGTCCTAGACCAATCCGAGGCCCTCACTGAAACGCTCAATCGATAGTAGCGACGGGCGGTGTGAACAAAAGGCAGGGACGTAATCAACGTGAGCTTATGACTCGTGCTTACTGGGAATTCTTCGTTCATGGTGAACAATTACAAGCTGTCACAGAACGGTTGTTACAGAGGAGGGCTCCGGTCCCGACTTATCACAGACTGTATTGATGTAGTAGTTTTCAGTACAGGACCGCTCCTCTCTGTGATTTATATTGGGGGTATCTAGGCGTTGGGACAGACAAAAGCACAACGTAGACAAACGCAAACTGAACAACTCCAGGTGTCCAGATGGTAAAGGAAAATCTATTTATTGCTCAAATAAAAAAAGCTCTTCTATAGTCTTCACTGTCAGCTACCTACTCCCTATATGAATCTCTAAAGCTATGACTGTTCACTTAACTATGTTCAACTAGTCAACTATCGTCTCCTGGTCTCTCTTGCAACTAATTTCTACTTCCCCCGGAAATCGCACTCCAGCGCGTTTATCATTAAATAAATGTGGTGCTACAGAACGACACATTGGGAAGTCTCAAACAAAACACATTATAAATTATATGAATAATCACTGGAGCGCCATTGTTCAATCCCAACCCAGTCATTTGTGACACAAGCCCCAGTGACTAGCCCGTTGAATCTCCTTCTTGCTAGGGATTGGGGCTTGTAATTGCTTCCCATGAACGAGGAGTTCCCAGTAAGATTCTTATATAATCTATCTATGATAGCTGAGGATGTGAAAAACAATTATCCTATACTTTATGTTTAGGATCTACATATTATGGGCATTGGCCTCCCGTAATGCCTAACATTGATCATAAGAGTCAAAATTCTATGTCACCAGACCCTTAAGACTTAGCTTATCCATCTATAATGGTTTTGATGACCGGTCTAAATCAATCAAATTGTGAGGTCTCTTCAATGTTGAAAGTGGGTTCTCCGGTCCTTTCCTTTGTGGCTTCTCAGGGTGGTAATGCAAGTGGACGTCACAACAGTACGTTGCGGAATAGCTCTTCCCTTGTACATTGTGATGTGTGTGTGTGGGGACTTCCCAGGCAAATGTGTCTTTCATGGGTGTGTGTCCTATCAGCATGGGGTTCCTATCGATGCAGGCTGTTTGGTCTTCTGTATGGGTACTGGGCGGAGTTCTTAGAATCCGGCCTCGGGGATCTGATAAAGTTGGGTGATTTCTTGGATTGCAGTAATACAGCAATATAATAATTTGAATACAAATTTGAAGGACAGCTTCATTTCGTCACACCTGGGTGCTGACCTCACTTTTGAAATATTAGTTCTTTGTTCAATCAAAGTAGCCTTAAAAAGTTGTTTTTAGTTGGTTTACAGTATCAGCAAAATAAAACTTTAGTTTATATTTGTCTATTTGAGAATGAAAAACTCATCCATATCTCAGTACTGAGTTTTAAATTTGATGCAAATCTACATAGATAACTCACAGTGTGTACAACCTGTAATGTGTTGCTCTCACCGAATGTCAGTGTGTACAACCTGTAATGTTTTGCTCTCACCGAATGTCAGTGTGTACAACCTGTAATGTATTGCTCTCACCAAATGTGTCAAAATAAGACACGGTAATTATTGATGTCAAAATAAGACACTGTAATTATTGATGTCTCGTGATTTTGCTTTCTTTCCAACAGTTGGTGAGCTGAGCTCCGCCAACTACTGGAGGCAGCCATTTACTGCTCTGGTCTCACCAAAACAGTTGATAGAGTTTATGGTCATGGAGATTGACATTGTGCCAGACAGGGACAGACCATTTCGTCCTCGTATGTCAACTAAGGTGCGAAAATGAATGATGATAGTTATACATTCTTTATTTTAAATGAGTCTTTGGCTTTTTCTGACCATGGAATTTTAAAAGTCTTTGTTACACTTATGCTCTTACATAGGTTCTTATCTGAATATTGAACCACTGTGTTTGCATGAACTGAGTAGGCATTGGGTACAATGAGATGGAGTTATAAATTTTTTCAAGGTTCGTTATCTGTAACATTTGGTCCATTTTTATGTCATTTCAGCACGGTCTAGCTGATGTTTATGTGGCAAGGATGAGCGATCTAGGGGTAAATGAACAACAATTTCATTGCCGAACACACTTGGGGCATATTCTTAAAGTTGGAGATACTGTTCTCGGGTAAGCATTCAAATATATTTTTTATTGAAAACCTCCCGAGGTTATAACACGGTAAGATCTTGTTGCCCGTCGCTGAATGATCATGGTGTGGTCTATAAGTGTGTGTATCCAGCTTTACCATCTAGAAATAAATACCATGAGTGTTAGATAAATGGTTAAATCATCAACTCTATTCCAAGCCAGTTTTAACCGATGTTTTATTAAGGTGGTTAGCTATTTCTGTCACAAGGCACAATGTCACATGGCACAATGTCATCCATTTATCTTTCATTGTCACACCAGGTTTGATTTCACAAATGCTAACCTCAATCATCAGCATTTTGATAAAATGAAGACCGACAGGATCCCTGATGTGGTGAGTAGTAAAATCCTTTTAGTTGGTCTGACTAATTGTACAATACCAGCATCCACAGGCTGCACCTCATCAGTTGTATTATGACTGAATCGGGAGACAGTATTTATTCTTTTCCTGATAGTGTTTGTGTCTTAACTTTGGGCTTTTAGTGTAGAAAATAACTTTTGATCTGGTTGCTCAGGATTTTCTCTCTTTATGAAAGATTGATTTCCCTGTTGTGCATTGTAAAATCTAGATACAGTAGCTGTGAGCTTTGAGAAATTATTACGATAGAAGGATGTGGGTATATGTCTAGAGCTATAAACTATTCGTGTTTTGTGTTGCGCCCAGATGCTGGTCAAGAAGGTGTTTGATAACGCGAGGAGAATGAGGCGCAGAAAGTGGCGCCTGCAGAGATTTGATGGGGCCCAGGACCTGGACACTGAAAGCATGACAAAGTGAGTAGCTGATGGATTTGAGAACTCTTTTTGTGGTTGTTAACTGTTTGATTGAAGCATTTCGTTAGACCCAATGCTGATTATTTCATTACACTGAGTGAGTCATATAGTGATTCAGTGCATGCTGATTATTTCATTACACTGAGTGAGTCATATAGTGATTCAGTGCTGGCGGTATTATAAATAGCCAAGAAAAATCATTTCAAACTATTCCTCAATTGATTGTTTTTGTGTGGCTTTTCTGTATTTTCTATCCCAGCTAGGGACAATTGTTTTTGTGTGGCTCTTCTGTATTTTCTATCCCAGCTAGGGACACGTTACGGTCTCCCAGTTAACCAACAAAGGGAAAATGTGTAACTTTCTTAACCGATTTCTGATCCTGTTTCTCAAACTCTCCTCTCGTAGGGACTACAACGATTTCCTGGATGACCTGGAAGAGGATCAAGGCCTCCGTGAGAATGTTAACATCTACAAAGGTAAATAGAATGGTGGCCTCATCGCATATATATTATTCACAAATTCTAAAATATGCTGAGAACCTTGCTACATACTGACATACAAGTCTTTGTAGAGGACTTGGATCTTTGAAGACCTTTCTACATACTGACATACAAGTCTTTGTAGAGGACTTGGATCTTTGAAAAGCTCATTGGGGAAATTAGTTATGATTTTCCTCTCATCTATAGTGAAATATGAAGCTTTCTTGTTTTAAGACCATGGATGCTGTCTTGAAAAGAGTTGCTCTATACCTTACCAGAGTTGCTCCATACCTTACAAGAGTTACTCTACACCTTTCAAGAGTTACTCTTTACCTTACCAGAGTTGCTCCATACCTTACAAGAGTTACTCTATACCTTACAAGAGTTCTCTTTACCTTACCAGAGTTGCTCCATACCTTACAAGAGTTACTCTATACCTTACAAAGTGTTGCTCTATACCTTACAAGAGTTACTCTATACCTTATAAGAGTTACTCTTTACCTTACAAGGTTTACTCTATACCTTACAAGAGTTACTCTATACCTTACAAGAGTTACTCTATACCTTACAAGAGTTACTCTATACCTTACAAGGTTTACTCTATACCTTACAAGAGTTATACCTTACAAGAGTTACTCTTTACCTTACAAGAGTAAGTCTTTACCTTACAACTTACAAGAGTTAGTCTTTACCTTACAACTTACAAGAGTTACTCTATACCTTACAAGAGTTGCTCTATACCTTACAAGAGTTGCTCTATACCTTACAAGAGTTACTCTATACCTTACAAGAGTTACTCTATACCTTACAAGAGTTACTCTATACCTTACAAGAGTTACTCTATACCTTACAAGGTTTACTCTATACCTTACAAGAGTTACTCTATACCTTACAAGAGTTACTCTATACCTTACAAGAGTTGCTCTATACCTTACAAGAGTTACTCTATACCTTACAAGAGTTACTCTATACCTTACAAGAGTTACTCTATACCTTACAAGAGTTACTCTATACCTTACGAGAGTTACTCTATACCTTACAAAAGTTATACCTTACAAGAGTTACTCTATACCTTACGTTTACTCTATACCTTACAAGAGTTACTCTATACCTTACAAGAGTTGCTCTATACCTTACAAGAGTTGCTCTATACCTTACAAGAGTTACTCTATACCTTACAAGGTTTACTCTATACCTTACAAGAGTTACTCTATACCTTACAAGAGTTGCTCTATACCTTACAAGAGTTGCTCTATACCTTACAAGAGTTACTCTATACCTTACAAGAGTTACTCTATACCTTACAAGAGTTACTCTATACCTTACAAGAGTTACTCTATACCTTACAAGAGTTATACCTTACAAGAGTTACTCTATACCTTACAAGGTTTACTCTATACCTTACAAGGTTTACTCTATACCTTACAAGAGTTATACCTTACAAGAGTTACTCTTTACCTTACAAGAGTTGCTCTATACCTTACAAGAGTTACTCTATACCTTACGAGAGTTACTCTATACCTTACAAGAGTTACTCTATACCTTACGAGAGTTACTCTATACCTTATAAAATCTCATCTCTTGTTTCAATGATCCAAACATAGGTACATGTCATATGTAATTCTGTACAATTGTGTGATAAATGTCTTTATCCCTTGCTCTGCTCCCCCAGATCCCACTAAGATCACTGTTGAATCCGAAGACACGGATGATGAAGGGATACCACAGATCAGCCTTCAGGAGATGCTGGAGGATCTGCACCTCACCGAGGATGCTACCGGGGGAGAAGGTGCCGATATGATGGAGTGATTGCTGTCTTCTGTGGTTGCTGGATAGACACTGCTGATTAGTAGATGGAGGTCCTATCATAGATAATGCCCCCCTTTTAAAATTAAAAAAAAAATTATAAAAATTGCAACACAATGGAGATAACACTGTTGTAGGCTTCCACAGAACTGTGTAGTCTCCAGCAGTACCAAAGTTAAAAGTGTCAGCTCTTCCCGTCTACGATGTAGTCTCTAACTTCTACTGTGATCATGTGTGAACAGATGAGGACGTGCAAGTGAACTTATTGGAGTGGCTAGGATGCTTGTTGTTTTCGGTTTGAGCAATGTTTAAATCATTGAATGCTCTTTGTATGCAGGAATACCAAATATTTCTAAATTTCTTTGTCTTATTCCGGCTCGTCTCCCCTTAGAGTAGCGCTCCACTGTGAGGAATATCATTAGTGACGTGTGGCCTGTGCGTAATGAATGTTGGGTTCAGTCAAATTTGCCTGTGTTCAGCTCATTTGTATGTTAGACATGTCCACGATCTGACTTAATAAACATATAAACATAATATTCAATCAATATACACAAATGTTAGTGCGATTTTTTTCTCCAGCCACATTATCACAAGTCCCAATATTGTTGGCAGATAGCATTCAATGGGGGGGGGGGGGGGGGGACATTAATTTAGGTCCTCAATGACCTTGACAGATGTCTGAAATTCTAAATGTTTTAAACTTCACAAGCAGATGAAGTTTCACAAATTTATCAAAGTGGTGAAAGTCTAGCACAGTTGAATCAAAGACATTGCAAAGCACTGACAATATGTTTGTGCCCAGCATCAATACCCCTGTCATAAAATGTGTTTCAGCTTTTTGAATTGTTCAACAAACCTTTTGTTAGAGGATAAAGTTCAACAGTGTCTTGACGTGCTGTGTTGTTAACCTTATGATTAACGTACAGATTGTTTCTAGAGGGCTCCAAGGTTCTTATTAAGGACACTGCTATAAATACTATAATAATAATAAACACGGTTGAACGATTTTAAAATCTTACACTTGTTATTTATGACTGCATGATTTTTTTTTTTTGGAATTGGTTTTCCTTTCACTTTGATACCGTGGATGAAAATATTTATGCAGTGCTGACTTTTATATTATATTTCACACCCAAACCAAACTTAGCATCTTTACCATAGTAGTTATGTCAAATAAAGAATGACAGCAGGCTTGGATACGGTTGACTTGTTGTCTGGGGCCAATATTATGCAACTTCTTTGTCATGTACACATTAAGCAGTGATCATCTTTGATGCAATATATATTCAGTGACATATTTCTTTTAAAAAAAAATGAAATCGAATTAACAGTTAAAATTTGGGCTTACACACATCTTCCAATTTTAACTGAATCAACCTAATCACACAAGCTGGGCACGGCAACTGTAAAGGAAAAGCATGGTTATGACTTGGGGGCACATTGTAGTAACGCTGATGAACTATCATGAACTTAAAGTGCTGGAAAAAACACTTGGGGGGAAAACCCTTGTTGTACAGAAATGTTGGAGAGACTTGACAGTAGCGTAAAAGGAGAATGGAAACATTAGTCAAATTACTGTACCCCAAAAAAGAAATCTTCAACAGAATCTGAAGCCTTGTCAAAATAAAATATAGTGAAATAAATATGTTGAATGAATGTTACGGTACATTCAAACGAAGGAGATATTACATACGGTACTAGATATAGCCCGCCAAACATTGGCGACAGCAATGCATGAATGTCCCATCTACTAGATATAGCCTGCCTAACATTGGCGACAGCAATGCGTGAACTTCCCAAATACTAAAGTTACTTGTCAAAACATGAATTCAAGTAACGCAAATTTAAAGATCCCAATTTTTGCTATACCCCTTCACCCATGATACGTCACTGCACACTTTTTATTTCACGCCCATAAACTATATTAAATATTCTGATGTCCCAACCACTTTTGAACCGACTATTTTTTACACCATACTTTAGACGATTTCATTTGCTGCACACATTGCGTAGTGTATTTCTGAAACAGCAAACATTAGTTATTTCACAGAAAACATTACATAGTAATTTTCTGGCATGGCACACATTAGTATCTTTCATAGCAAACATTGCATAGTCTCTTTTGACACACATTACAGTGTATTTCTGAGACATACATTACAAAGTGTCTATCTGACAAAAACATTACATATTGTCTATCTGACACACCACACATTACAGCATCTTTCTGACACAGAACACATCACACAATGTCTTTCTGACACAGCATGTATAGCAGTTTTCTTTCTGATATAGCACACATTACAGGGTCTTGCTGACACAGAACACATGCCATAGTGTTTTTCTGACACAGCATGTATAATAGCATTGTCTTTCTGACACACAACACATTACTACATAGTGTCTCACTTAGCTGCGTTATGTAACTTACAACAGATAAGCAAAGGCATCTGTGGACGTAATTACAGGCTCACATCTATCTAACCTCTTCTGCAATGTACGTGAGATCAGTGCTATGCTGCTTACTTAATGCATAGATCTTCTGGTTCAATAACATTTAAGCGTTGTAGAGTTCCATAATACTGGAATGTGCTATTACCACGGTCACCAGCGGGCACATATGTAGGGTCTGAATGTGCTATTACCACGGTCAGCAGTGGGCACATCATCGTCAGGCACACTCGTACGGTCCGATACGGCGGAACAAAATTGTGTCATCGATAAAATGCCATCATGTCATAAGTGCCGGCACCTAAGTGAGACAAAGCACCTAACCATTTACATTGGTCTAGATCAGTCCGCGGTTAAATCGTGGCTGAGCGCTAGTTGACATAGTCGACCACATTAGTGCGCGCGTCTCTGAAGAGCATTGCCAGTTAATCGGTTCCTTTTTTTTTCTCTACAGCTCTCTGTCTCTCTCTTTTAAAATGTGCCAGTTTGAACAGCGGCTGTTCGAAAGTTCTCATTCTATTTTGTTACGTTGTTTTAAAATAAAAAATGCAGTTTATCTCAAGAGGGATGTAATTGTCAGAGTGTGTGGGGGAGCCCCCTCCCCCACAGTGTACACACAGATCGCAAACGATGTATGAACTTTAAAAAAAAAAAAAATTAACTTAAAAAAAAAATCTACTGCTGTTTCAAAATTTCTCAAACCGTTTTATGGACATTCTCTTAATTGCTAATTGAGTATTGGTTTGGTTTGGGGGGGGGGGGGGTGTGGGAGGGTTTGTGGAAAAGTGTGGGAAGGGGGTATAGTTAAAAAGCAGAAATGTTTTTCATTTTAGGCGTTCTCCCATCATTCCGCTTTTCCACATGTAGAATCGTGTTGGACATCCCATAAAAATTTAAGTCGAAAACATTTTGAAAGGCTCAATCTTTCTGTATCTATCCGTGTCTCCATAGTCTCAAAACAGACTGCCATACCCTGGTTAGCAAAGTAGTCTCAGACTGCCGGACCCTGGTTAGCAAAGTAGTCTCAGACTGCCAGACCCTGGGTAGCAAAGTGATAAATCATCTCTGGTCAAATATTCTCTCACTGCCAAGATATTTGGAGTTTTGACAGTGTCGCTTAGGATGGTAGCTATTCACGCCCTGAAAATGCCACTCCAGGAGACGCCACTGAGGTCAAGGCCGGTACAGGGGAAGCTTAAAAGACATCAATTACGCAACATCGGTCTCAATTTCATGCAACCGACAGGTTCCAGGACCGCACCATAATGCCTGACTAGACACTGTCAGTAACTTTTTTCCCCATGAGTTACAGGGGCCATTAAGAATTGATTGACAGTGACACATGGTCCATCTATTTCCAGCTAAGTATGAATTTTATTTAATTTTTTTTATATAGTATTGGGTCTGTTTTAATTAACCCTACTTAACTTACTGGCAGAGGCGTAGCTAGAGTGTTTGGCGCCCGGGGACGAGATTCATTTTAAAGCGCCCCTTTTGTCTTTTTTCAACCCTCAAACCCATTATTTTCATCAATAAAATAATATCAAAGCGCATTTCGGGCCCCTAACTATCTGGCGCCCGGGGACATCTGCCCCCCCTTTGCTACGCCTCTGCTTACTGGAATCGAGTTTAGAAACAACAAACATGATTTTGGAACCAACCCAAAGTGGTAAAAGTGGGCGGCAACCACGGGCAAGCTACTCTGCTTTACAAAAAATTGAACGTAGCCCAGAGAAGTAGAAGCATGCCGGACGCAAATATATTATTTATTTCCCACAGGAACGGCAGATATAAAAAAAATTGTTAAATTTTAAAGAAAGGAAACGGATCACTCAAGAGATTCATGTTGAAATGCTACTCTTGCCATTGGTGATGCGCATTATCCGTGGTTACAAATACGAATTTAAAAAAAAAAATTTGCTGTGTTTGCGAAACAAAAGAAAGAAGACTGCATTTAAGCGAAACTAAACAACTAATCGATAAACACACACGCAAACGAAATAGCACAAGTATTGATCAAGTCTGCGGAATAAATGCCATGGATATGATGGGTGTGAGGGGGGGGGGGAAGCGAAAGTTTGAACAATCTCTTGCAGTGTGCTGTCATCAACAAATAATGGGGATGGAAGGACGTGTCGTCTCTTAGAATGCCCGTTTGAAATGATATTATGCCAAAGTAAATATTCCAGAGACATATGAGAAATTACAAAGCAAATTACGTCACGCTCAGGGGGGTAGGGGGTCGAGAATTTGTGACGCTTTGTGATAGGGGGGAGGGTCAAAATTAGTGACGTGACATTTAAAAAAAATAAATATTTTTTTAAAATCTAAAATTTTCTAGTTTTGAAAAATATTTATTCAGTTAATTTCAAAAACATTAATTTGAGGTCGAAAATTGCCTAAGGGGATGACTTCGTTGTTTCGCGTCACAGATTTCTAATAATACTACATCCTAATCCATGATACCAGCCATAGGAATACCATCTCATAGGAATACCAGCTCATAGGAATACCAGCTCATAGGAATACCATCTCATAGGAATACCAGCTCATAGGAATACCAGCTCATAGGAATACCAGCTCATAGGAATACCAGCTCATAGGAATACCATCTCATAGGAATACCAGCTCATAGGAATAACAGTTCACTGGAATACCAGCTCCTAAGAATAACAGCCAAAGGAATATCTGCTCTCTGGAATAGCATATCATTAGGAATACACTGTTTAGGAATACCAACCATGGGAATTCCAGGTCATAGGAATACCAGCTCATAGGAATACCAGCTCATAGGAATACCAGCCACAGGAATAACAGTTCACTGGAATACCAGCTCCTAAGAATAACAGCCAAAGGAATATCTGCTCTCTGGAATAGCATATCATTAGGAATACACTGTTTAGGAATACCAACCATGGGAATTCCAGGTCATATAAGGAACACCATCTCACAGAAGTATCACCAACCACGAATATGATCTCGTAATAATGATATTCGACATAAGTGATAGGTCGATGTGCCTGTACCCAGTATTGTCACAACGTACTCAATGCTATTATTTAGATGCAGAAAAACTCGGAGAATGGGACATTATAATTATCCTGTATTACAGTCTTGAGATCATTTTAAAGTCGGGGTTTTCAAATATCTCAAATCGGAATCTCAAACGAGTTGGATGAAAAACATATAGCCTGTCTTTTTTTGAAAATAATGTAAAACAAATTATAGAGATAGACAAATGCATGACGTCGCATGAAGAAATTGGAGGTCAAGGACTTAAGCATTTTGTGTGCTACTTTGAAACCAGGGCCTCACAATTGCCAATGTCTAGGACTAGGGGGTCGGACTACTTAGACTTTGAAACCAGGGCCTCACAATTGCCAATGTCTAGGACTAGGGGGTCGGAGTACTAAGACTTTGAAACCAGAACCCCACAATTGCCACTGTCTAGGACTAGGGGTCGGAGTCTCCGTGGTTCTCAATCCGTCACTGGTGGTTTTATCCCGAACAAAAAGAATCCCTCCAACACCCCTTCTGTCTGAATTCTATAAAATAATAACCCAGGGCCCACTGACGTGACGCTTGCATTATTTCCCCGCACCGTTGAATATTACGGCGACGCAATATTCCTCCCAATATTGCTCACACGCACACACACACGCACACACGCACGCATACACACACACGCACGCACACACACATGAACTAGAGACCAATGGTAAAAAATATTTACTCTGCTCAAGCTTAAAATTATAACATTTCGTTTAACTCTAAAATATACACTTTTAAAAAATCCTTTATTTTAAACTTCGCTTTTGTTCGTGGCTGGCTGTCTGGCGCAATATAATTGACCCACTTACCGCCAACCTATCGATATGAAACTTGGCACATTGACTCGCTGCAAATGACAACACATTCTTTCAAATTTTCAGCCCCACGCCTCAATAATAAGATGTTCCAGTTTTTCCAAGGGGAATGTGAAGGAAATATGATGACACAGATTTTACGAAGTAAAAATCCCGATGACTGCGCTAATTGAGGATTCTATTTAAAAATAAAATAATAATACGGTAACCCAAGTGCGTTTGGTGCATAAAATTTTCTTTTGTTTTTATGAATATTTTCTTTCGTTTTTTAAAGTGTTGTTTAATTAATACATCAAAGTCTTGTAGTTTAACACATCCTTATTATACGCATGGGGGGCGCCCATGAAATACAATGATGTCGTAAGACTTTTTCTTAGGTTGCTCTGTCCGTTTGTTAGTGTGTGTGTGTGGTCAAATCTTGCACTTCAGTTTTTGACCCACTCTCTGATCTCCATTTGAGCTGAAACAAAGAATACCGGTATTAAGTTCGTGGGCACTCCACCTTTACCAAAAAAAAAAGGAGTCATATGATTATTTCAACTCTGAAGTTTTGTGGGACATTTTTTATCTATTTTAAAGAAAAAAAATACTTCTTAGTACATTTTTTGGAAAAGCTTGTGGGTTGTAAACGAATGTTTAAATATTGTTTGTAAAGTTATGTAACGATGACACTAGGTTGGCGTTGTCTGTTTTATCGACATATTGTTCGACAAAGCCTGTTTTATAAACGTTAAAAAAAAAAAACCATAAATCATAAGCTTATCCGACTTATCTAAAATATTTATTATAAGTTGGATTTAAGAATATGTTTTCCTACTTTAATTACATACAATTGTAAAGTTTTGATTTTTTCTCAAATTCTAGTGTATATCATATTATGTTCTTATAAGTTTATCAACATCCGCTTTCAGAGCATATCAATTAATGAAGAGATTGACCTTTTAGTAAATCGAATCGGTGTTCATACAAATACAGTGCAGGTCCAACCTTGCCCCCCCCCACCCTCAACCCACAAGGCAGTGGTAAGTGACTCGCGTCTGATTGTGATACCGCATCGGTCCGGTCGTTCGCACAAACAATCGTAGAGAGTAATGGAATCTATTTGGAATTAATTTTTATCTTTTATCCAACTCAGATTATTTTACCTGGGAATACCCCCCCCCCCAATCACAAACCACTTCAAACACGCCCCGGCATGCCACGAACACCTCACCACTCCGCGCCCCCCCTTTTTTCTCTCCCCCCCCCCATGCCCTGCAACACTCGCTCGTTACGATCCTACATAAACGCTTTGGGGCGTTCCTAGCTGTTCTCTACTAAGTGGGGACGGAATTGATTTCCTTATTTCTCCAACCCCCCCCCCCCCCCCACCATACCCCCAGTCGGGAGAACGGATTGATGCTAAGAATATTATTGCAGCTCACTCACGACACACACAGAGCAGAGACAAGTCGTCAAACGAGGGCGGCAATACATTCTTTTGTTGAGTTTTAATGTCAGCAGATTTGATGTGTGTTGAGTTTATGAAACATCTCATCCATTTGAAGCCGTGAGAAGCAGGATTCTTTTAAGGTGAGTTTTCATGTGGAATGCCTTTTAAAAAAAATATATACTTTTTTTGTTGACTTTCTTCATTTTGGCACTTTCATTCAGCCATCTCTCTTCTTCTATTACTTTTTGAAACAATAATTTATCTTCAGCGGTGTTTACATTATTAAACGCTAATTCATACATAATATACATGGACGCCTGCGTTGAAATAAATGTTGAAACGGGATACGCTAAGTCTTGACGAAACAAGGCAGCACGTGCTAGACGGACGTTTCGGCGAGACGCCCTCTTCAGCAGACGACACGACAACAAATAACGGATGCGTTCGAATCGAAGATACAGCGTTGGCCTTTATTTTTAATTCAACTTCATCGATGTATTTACACCGGGGGCCGTCTTTAAACGGCCGAACGAACCCATCCCATCCCCTCCCCTCCCCCCCCCCCCCCGTATGTTGTATAAAGAGACCGAAAAAAAAAAGTAACCTAATCGTATTTGGATTTAATCGGATATAAAACAAAAAATTGGATGTGGGGGTGGGAGTGGGATGTGGGGTGGGAGTGGGAGTGGGTTGGGTGTGGGAGTGTGGATGGGAGTGGGAGTGGGAGTGTGGGAGGGAGTGGGGTGGTGTGGGGGTGGGAGGTGGGGTGGGAGTGGGAGTGGGAGTGAGGGCGCGTGTGCAGTATAGAGTTGAGAATTGGTAAAAAAAATGCAACTTTACTTTTTATTGTAGCTTTGCGACGGCTAACTTAAAAAAAAAAAACCCTGTATTTATAACACAAATAAGGCTCAGACATAGATGAAAGCTTAGTAAGATTCCCCTTTGCAATAGGAATAAAAATCCGCCCCCTCTCCATGCCTCTTTTCCTTGGGTAAAAAATAAAATAACGGGCTGCCTAAAGGGAACTCGATGGGGTTCAATCAATTATATAATATTAAGTATTAAATGGCGTCTTCAGCGAGCAGAGACACCTGGAGCGCTCTAAGCATGTTCGAGTATTTTTACTGTGCTGACTCATCGCCGTACATTTGGATGAAATGAACATTATTTTCAAAGAAATAACAATGTTCAATCAGTTATTCGAACTTTTGAAAATTATATTATTATAAAAAAATAAGCTGGAGATTTCTCTGCGATACATATATATATATATATATTTTGGTTTTGCGGGCTCATATAAGCCCAACAAGGTCAACTCGGGGACATACTCGTGGTCAAATTCGTGTCATAAATGGTGCCGCAGATTGTGTCCAGTACATGGGGTAGGGGGGGAGAGGGGAGGGGAGAAGGATATTTTAGCTTATCTAATAGAGAGCGCGGGCCACATACATACAAACGTTGTTTGTCTTTATTAAGTCCATTTTTTTTTAAAAATCTTCCTCCACGCATCACAAACCGAACATGGCGGCGCCTCGATCTGCGGGAATCGAATCCTCCGAAGTATCGTATCCCGAGAGTTAGGCAGTTGGTTCCATCTCTCGAATCTTGTGGATCGTGACTGGCATCGTTGAGCGATACGGCAATGCTACACCCTGTCGTAAATCCAGACGTTCCTCGTCAGGCTTTTTGTGGATGTCGACGAATCGATATCCTCCCCCCCCCCCCCCTGTGACATTCACATCATCGGTGTGTTACGTGCGGGTTGGTTTGATGATATCACGTGACTTTATTCTTCTTTCTGTTTGATGCACATGGGTCAACGTTCAAATTCAAACACTGCTCAGGAACTGCTCGGTGAGTCTAGTGGTCTTTTAGGACTATCAGGTTTGAGATGTCTTAAGATCATCAACGTGCCGCTTCGCCGCCCGATAGTTCAGGTGATTTTTCTGGCATGAAAAAGGGGGGGGGGGGGGGTTTTGGGGAGAGCATTTTAAGAGCTTTAAGATCGTCTGCTCGCTGACGCTGTTTCCTAATGTACATACATCAAGGTCACGACCCGTCTCATCAAATTCGTGCACAACGTGTGTTCCGGATTATCTAATTCACCTAATGACACTAAATGACACTATCAGTTATATTTCTCACCAAACATTGTTTTAATATTTTTTAAAAAAAAGTGTCCCTTTATGTAACATAAGTGAGAACTACTACCGAAAAAAGTCGACATGGATTTCGCATATTTATTATTACAATTATTTGTGTGTGTGTGTGTTTGTTTGTGTGCTGGTGATGTCATCGTGTTGCCATACCGCCCTCTCCCCACCAATCCAAATAATGATTTGAGAAATCCGACGATCGAGCTCTACCTGGCCACGTCATGTATAATGTAAAACACGAGGGGTTTCCAATTGTTGGACATGAGGTGGGAAATGAGTAATGACATTAATGAACCAGCAGTCGTACACGCGATGCTGCTGCCAAGACGACCGCAGATTAGTTTTTGGGATTCTTTACCCCCATACGGCTTAATTTCCCTGAACTGAATGTCCCGTCTAACGCCATAAGGTATGTTGTGCATAGCTTCCATAAACAGCGTTCGTTTACATACTGTATTAACTACATATAAAATATACATTTATGTCTGGAAAATTGATAACAATTTTTTGTTGGAAAACATCTTGACCCAGGGCTGTACGATGGTTGTTATGGGGGTGGGGGGAGAGGCAGCCACCCAGTGCGCTAATACTAGGGGCGCCAAAATTGACAATACACTACATATATTTATCATATTTCTTTTGTTGATAAAACGAGAAGGAGGAAGCGGTCATTGTTTAGGCCTCTCAAGGGGCGCCGTTTTTCCTTGCCCTGCCCTGATTGGAAATACTGAGCATTTTTGGCCCATTATTTTGTTTGAAGACAAAAAAATCATGGTTACCGTCTACTCACCTGTCAACCATCAATCAACTTTGACATATATTTTTAAAGACTTTTGTTACGTTAAAATCTATTTTTGGAGTGGGCGGTCAGAAAGGCCAGTGCCAATGATGCACAAAAAATGTATTGAAAATTATAAGCAGAAGAGTCTAGATTTTTTAACTTGAACAATAATTCTTTGGATCGCTTTTATCAAAATAGCGTATACCAAACACTTGGCGGTCTGGGCAGTTGCCTACTTTGCCTGTACGCAGGGGGGGGGGCCGACCTTGTCTAACAACCTATTCTGTGTAGTCAGAACATATACTGGGCAACCTACAACCTTGACGTTGTGAGCTACAACCAGCCTATGCTCTGTAACATGCAATCTATGCCGTGTCATTGACAATCTATACAATGAAACCTACATCCTATACTATGTAGCCTCCAACATACGCTGTGCAATCAAGTACATATACTTTGTAACGTACAACCCGTACAATGCAACGTGCAGTCTACGCTGTGTTACACATCCTATCAAACACACATTGTGTTGTTTTTTTTTACATTTACCCTGTTTTGTGAACACACACAAAAAATGACGTAATCCCCTTTTACATAAGTTGATGAAAAAAGATCGAACAACTGAAAACGCCAATCAATAATATTAGGCCCTTTTGCGTGCTTTTTAATCGTCAGGAGCAATTATTGGGCCCATTCATCAAATATAAGTGTATGCGATCATGCAATCAATTTGTCATTTCAACAAACCGATATTTCTAGATATTATTATTATTATTTTTTGGTATTGTACGAAACAATGGAGTTTTAAATTAGGTTATTTTGTGGCATACACTGGCTGTGCTTTGAATGTACGTATATTATATGCCTGTGAGTCCTGGGCATTAACAGCTGAACTTGAAAGAAAAATAAAGGCGATGGAGATGAAATGTTTCAGAAGCATTCTGGGAATCTTCTATAGAGACCACATCACCAATGAACAAGTGAAAGAAAGGATTCGTCAAGCAATTGGGCAGTACGATGACCCCCTGGTGTCTATAAAAAAGCGCAAACTTTAATGGTTTGGCCACGTGACCAGAAAACAAGGGCTCGCCAAAGAAATCATGCAGGGCACAACTAGAGGAGGGAGAAGAAGAGGAAGACAGAGAAAAAGAAGTGAAGATAACATCAAAGAGTGAACGGGACTAAAACTAGGCGATGCTATGCATAGTGCAGATAACAGAGAGGAATGGAGAAGGAAAGTTTTCATGTCATCTGTGGCGCCCCAACGGTCCAAGGACTAAGGGACATGATGATGATGATGATGATATTGTACACCGAAGTCGTCAGTTATATCGTTATATAATCCGCACTCATAAAAATGACTCAACTGACGCCCTAAGACTACTGACTCCTATAATAAAAACACTCGGTATCGGTTTCAGGGATATCAGCTTTGTATAAGCCGCCGTGACTTGATCGATCCGTGGATGAGATGATCTTAAAACGTGACAACAATGGACACGGATTGATTTAGAAGAGAGAAGATAGTATGACAGCTGTTTGGTAGGGGGATAGAACAGACAGTCAAACATCGGACGGCTGTTTGGTAGGGTGATAGAACAGACAGTCAAACATCGGACGGCTGTTTGGTAGGGGGATAGAACAGACAGTCAAACATCGGACGGCTGTTTGGTAGAGTGATAGAACAGACATTCAAACATCTGACGGCTGTTTGATAGGGGGATAGATCAGACGATCACCAGCTACCATGCGGCTTTGACTTTTACACAAGAATATCCCCACCCCCCACACTCACTGGTTCGGTGGTCTGTCCTAAATCACGTTTCCCAATCACAATCAATAACACGCACAGTGTGACGAGAAAGTTCCCCGAGATGACTCGAATTAAATTGATTTCAAGCGAGAAGATCTCCGAGTCGTTGTCAGCGTGCTACTGCTGCTGTATAGATTCTGCAGCTTGTGGATACTCGCTGGCCCGCTCAATAATCTGCTGTGTTTGAGAACGTCCGCTGTAAAATATTCTGTGAAGTTGGTGTTTGAGATTTGTTTGTTATTAAGGTTGGCCCTCAGTGGAGCTCAGGATACATAAAATATTTACAATTATCAATGCTAAATAAAGGTAACAATTACCGAAGCTAAATAAAGGTAATAATTATCGATGCTAAATAAAGATAACATTTATCAACCCTAAATAAGGGTAACAAATATCGATGCCAAAAATAGGTAAAAATTATCAATGCTAAATAAAGGAAACAATAATATCGATGCTAAATAAAAGTAACAATTATCAATGCAAAATTTGTATTTTGTAGTCACCTTGTTATTTTGTGGAAAGAGTGTTTGAAATATCTATTAGCAGGCCTGTAAAGTTTAATAAATAGTGTATAAACATTTTGTAAAAAAAAAATTAAAAGTCAGAACGCTGGGAAAGTTTTGGAAAAAGTTGTATCTTCAGATCGCCTGAGCTGAGTGTTGTGTTACGTGAAAGCTAAACGCAAGCCCCGCCCTCACGGCCGGAAAACGCGAAAGACACACACACGTTTTTTAGTTAACACGATATTAAAAGTCACAACAACCAAACACACGTCACGTGAGCACGCCGGTCAACGGATGCCGCTGCACACAGACACGTTGAAACAACACAGGCTGATTGTATGTTTGTTGCTTTTTTTTTGTATAGAAATTTCAGCTTGATGAGGCTGTTCCACTCCGCATGAAGGTTGTGTTGGAAATGGGATTATA
The DNA here is from genome assembly GCA_964017045.1 of Omphiscola glabra. Lineage (NCBI taxonomy): Eukaryota > Metazoa > Mollusca > Gastropoda > Lymnaeidae > Omphiscola > Omphiscola glabra. The sequence continues at coordinate 10,552,952 of OZ024806.1, read as the reverse complement.
GCAATGTATTGCAAATGATTAAAACAAATTTTTAATTGCTATATTCCATCTATAAAAACAACAACACGCTTACATGTTATGGGAGGTGAGGAGGGATTCTACAGCTTATGAGTTTAAAATAAATTGAAACTGCACTCCTTTTCCCCCTCCCCCACTCTCCTTATCTTCGTAATGGTTTAAATTAAAACTTTGAAGAGAAAAAAAAAAGACCACAAAACAAGATAAAACATTATGATGCCGTAAAAGAAGTGATTTTATGACTTCGTTTTTACTAGTGGTAAAATATTTAATTGTTACTATTCTAAATAGTAAAAAAAAAAAAACCACCCTTCTAATACTTAATTTCTTCTTCCTTACTAAGTTGAAGCAAAAGATTTCCACCGACAAGAGCTCATCCAAGTCAAAGCCAGAAATCAAACGTTGGCGTCCACAACATCGTAAAAAAAAGAATGAAATAACACAATGATGAAAAGCAACAATCACTTGCCATACACACCTTGTTGTATCGTGTGTCGGGAAGAGAGATCCTATCACACATGAAACGTTCAGAGAAGCATCACGTCAAACACTATTTCTTATTTTCAAGAAACTACAGTGTGCTGATAGCCTGGCCATTAAAAAAAAATTGTGCTTCAGACTGTGACGATCGATGACACACTCATCAACTGCACACGTTAACACGTTCTATAAACTCTTTAATTTTTTTATTTTTTTTTCAAAATTTTAAAACGCCAACGTTAAGTCTTCAGCACTTACATTTGCAGATTTTGGAAACGGCTGTACGCATCCGGAAGTAGCAGTCTGATCTTATGGAAGTAACTTTCTGGTCTTATAGATAGTAGCCTTAGCTGCCGTCGGAGAGGAGCTGTCTGGCTGTGTAAGAAGCCGTCTGGCGGGTGGAGATACCCGGATTACCTCGAATGCAACTTATTCGTTGACATACCCGTGGATTATCTATCTCATGCCAGCCACCAAGTTTACTGAGTAGTCCGTTGACGTCCCTGTGGGATTATCTCATGCCAGTCACCAAACACAAACTTGACATCATCGACGTCAGGGCCAACGACACCATGGCCTGCTCAGAGTCTACCAAGGTTTGCCTCAAGTTCACCATCGTCTTCCTCAACATTCCAATCATCGTAAGTGATCGCGTCATCTGGCCACAAGCCTAAATGCCCAGTTCACACGATCAAATTCACACTATCAAATTCCCACGATCAAATTCACACGATCAAATTCACACGATCAGATTCACACGATCAAAATCACACGATCAAAATCACACGATCAAATGCACACGATCAAATTTTCGTCAAGTATTTTTTTTTTTTGAACGCACTATTTTTTTTACTAGATAGTACATTCAAAAAGAAATTCGACGAAAATTTGACGAAAATTTGATCGTGTGAACTGAACATAAACAAAACCAACTCCAAATTCCAAAGCTCTATTTTATGCATCTGAATTCCTATTAATCATAGCAATCGATCTAATATTTTAACTAAAATATTAAAATCAAAACAATTAATATATTCTGTAGGCCGTTTATTAATTAATTAATATATTTTAAAAATTTTAATTAATTTTCTTTTTTTTTAGATTATTGGCGCCGTGTCGCTTGGCGTCGGGGTCTGGGTCATAGTCGACGACACGTCCTTCTTCGACCTTGCCGCCAGCGTCCTTGACCTCCAGGTCTTGGGGCAAGATGTCCTGCGCCAGGGAGCCGTCGTCATGATCACGGCAGGGGCGGCGATGATAATACTGGCCGGGCTGGGAGTCGTCGGCGCTCTAGCCATGAGTTCATGTCTGCTGGTGTTTGTAAGTTGGTTGGATTAGGGAGTGTCAAAGCTGGAAGAGGAAAAATAGTGTTAAAGTAAATGACAGAAAACATCAGACATCGATTCCACGTGATTAAAAAATAATGTAAATATATTGATTAACTATTAAAATCAATTAAAAAAAGGATCGATTGCCTCAAGTGGTTAAAATAGCGAAACAAACAAAACAATCCATAACAATGGTAAATTTATCTACATTCTCCAATAATTAAAAAAAAAAATTTCTAAGGCTTACAACGGATATATATAATCTATTTGAATTGAAAGTGACGGTTATCAATCCGTATTATGATCGATTATTAAGAGAAATTTACGCTAGCAATGTTTGGGTTTTTTAAAACGATGGACCGACCTTAAAAAAAGAGCAACGTGAAACAAACAAATATAATCATTCAACTCAAAATGTAAGGTGGGCCGTAATACTTTATGAAAAACTTGTGCTGGCCGAAAAATAATAGGATAGGGGCGAAAGCAACTAAGATGATTATAAGAATAAAGAATATTTCGTTATTTCGTGGGTCGTATGTTGTGCAGGCCTGAGATATACGATAATATAAGCCATACTATATGAACAAAATTAATTATTAAGACACAGGTGACACCAATTCCCCGATTGGTTTGTACATTAGATGAGAATAATCTACTGAAAGCTTTACTGAACATGACATGGTAAAAATTGGGGTAGGGTGTCTGGGGGTGAGGTCGTCCATAAGACGTAAGTCACTCTCGGAAAAAGGGGGGGGGGTCTATGAAAGTGTTTTAGTTTGTGACACGGAGGGGGGGTGTTTTATATTATATGTTACGTCACACATTTATATTTTTTAAATTATACATATAAAAGATGAACTTACAGCGATGTTAAACTTTCTGTTGTGATGGATGTGTTCTGAAAGCGGATGTCACTCAGTTGTGATGGAAGTGTTCTGAAAGTGGATGTCACTCAGTTGTGATGGAAGTGTTCTGAAAGTGGATGTCACTCAGTTGTGATGGATGTATTCTGAAAATGGATGTCACTCAGTTGTGATGGACGTATTCTGAAAGTGGATGTCACTCAGTTGTGATGGACGTATTCTGAAAGTGGATGTCACTCAGTTGTGATGGAAGTATTCTGAAAGTGGATGTCACTTGGTAGAGTGGGTGGTTAGCGAGAAGTACTTTATAGACGCCCCCCTCACCCAACAGCTACATTTCAAATTAATAGACGTTTTGTGTGAGATCGTTTTCATTTACAATAAACTGAATAGTCTGTAGAGGCCTATTTACACAGGTTTAATTTCCCAACCAAAGTAAAGTGTTCTAACGTCCACTTCCAGTATGTCGTGGCTCTGATCATGTTGCTGACACTGGAGGTGGCTGTCATCATCCTGGGAATCGTCTTTAAGTCTGAGGTCAGTGAACTTGAAACGTTCTTATTTTTCCTCCCAATTCTTAGTTGTTGTTTATATCACCGTAGCAACGCCTGTTTATGTCACCGTAGCAACGCTATACTCTCCGACCCCACTGCCTTCAGTTATTTACTGAAGCATCGCTAGACCCGCCAGTGGCAGATCTACTCAAAACTCACTGAGGAGGAACTCGGATATGAAAGAAGCACCGAATGGTAGCACAGTATCCACTGCATCCACTTCTCCGAAGCCTGTGTACTTCCAATGGGGTGGAGTAAAGGGAAAAAACCTTACAAGTTCGATTACTTCCCTTTTCTGTATTTGCAGATTTGTCTTCTTTAACCGTTGTTCATATTTTAAATTATTTTCAAACACAATCCTAATAAAAATTATTAGAATATTTCTACACAGAGGCGTCATTTTGGTTTTTTTCAGGGGGGGGGGAGCAAAAAACAAAACTTGGTTGTTTACTACTGGAGGCGCCACAGTACATAATTTAAATAAAACCTGAAAATTCAGAATGGAGGGGGCAAATGTCCCACCCTGCCCTACCAAAATGACGTTCCTGTTACTATATATATACACAAAGAGATAGAGAGACAGACAGAGAGAGAGAGAGAGAGAGAGAGAGAGAGAGAGAGAGAGAGAGAGAGAAAAGGGCAGTGTAGAAGTGTGAGAGTGAAAGATGGAGCTCAAGAGAACATATACATTTAGTCTATCGATGGGATCAATGTCATATCCTATATCAGAAGTCCTATAACAAAAGTTAGCCGATCATTTCATCCAAATTTTTCTCAGTGGGAGAAGAAAGCCGACTCGTTGGTGACCAGTCGGCTCATGTCTCAATATGGTAATGAAGACGACGCAACAAGGGGGCCTTTTACAAGAACTGTCAACGCCCTGCAGAGAAAGGTAATTAAAGCACACAACTTTAGGCCTATTTTTTAAATTCAAAATGTAAACTTTTCCTCTGTGTTAACGACCAGCTAGCTAAAGTGTAAACTTTCCCTCTGTGTTAACGACCAGCTAGCTAAAGTGTAAACTTTCCCTCTGTGTTAACGACCAGCTAGCTAAAGTGTAAACTTTCCCTCCGTGTTAACGACCAGCTAGCTAAAGTGTAAACTTTCCCTCCGTGTTAACGACCAGTTAGCTAAAGTGTAAACTTTCCCTCTGTGTTAACGACCAGCTAGCTAAAGTGTAAACATTCCCTCTGTGTTAACGACCAGCTAGCTAAAGTGTAAACTTTTCCTATGTGTTAACGACCAGCTAGCTAAAGCTCGCCAAAAAAGATGTATAAAAATGGCGGCCGCAATCCGTGAAATTCCCATCTACTAAAGTTATTTGACAAAAAATTAATTCCAGTAACGCTCTTTATAAGTGTCCCAATAAATGTTGCGGCTCCGCCCATGAATTATATTAATATTCTAATGTCTCACCTCCCTTTGTTTTCACCGCAGATTTATCAGACCATTTCCAAAAAAAAACAAACAAAAGAAAATATTTATACGCACCAAACGCACTTGCTATATACTTTTTAAAAAAGTATCTTATTTAGTGCAGTAATCGGGATCTTTATTTAGTGAAATCAGCGCCATCTGGTAGCGTTAGTGACATTGTTACAAGGAGAGTTGTTGATTTTAAAAAATTGAAATTAAAAGGAAAAAAAAAATATACCTAACTTTTTTTTTTATTAATAATGTATTAACACCTAGAGCCATTAACATAAACATAATGTCGTATGTTTAGTGTGGATAAATGTATTGCTTTAGCTCCACTACATACTCATACCAGCACAGCTATATAGGAACGTTTATTTTTTTCCCTCACTGATGACTTCAGCTTCACTGTTGTGGATGGGAGGGGGGCGCCGACTACAGCAACGTGGACAGAGCCCACTGGAACACGACCCTGGGGAAGGGTCAGCAGAGGACGGTGCCCGACACGTGCTGCCCCACGGCCCCCAACGCCACATGGGCGCAGGAGTGTGCCGCTAGCCCATTCAACAGCACCTACTACAGCGCTCAGGTAACTCTGTGCCGGTACCCGTGTCCCGTCTATGCAAATACAGGGGTTCTTTAACTATCTTGCAGCGCCGCACCTCCTCTTTATTTTAATACAATACCAGCATCACCATGTCAATTAAAAAAAAAAACCAACCAAAAAAAAACCACATAAAAAAAACCTCTGCAGTTGGCCGAAAATTCCGCCCCACCAAATAAAGAAAAAAAAAAGGCACCGCACGAGGCGGACCGACCTCTCCGCCCCCCCCCCCCTTTTCCTACGCCACTGCACTGCCCATTGTTTTGTGTATTTCTTTAAAAAAAAAAAACTTAACTGACCTCATCTTGATTCTCTTACCACCTCATGTATTTGTTAAAAGCATTTCATTTCAATGATCAATTTATATCTTCCCCCCCCCCCTTTCTTAGGGTTGTCGGGCCATGATAGAGACTGAGTTCAAAACTTATCAGTGGGTTGTCATAGGCGTAACCATCGGTGTCTTAGCTTTTCAGGTTTGTGCTTAGGTTTCAGCGAACAAACAACAGTAGAAACAATATGAAATATAAAAAAAACAAACACTTTGTTGCAATGTCGTATCCGAGAAGGCATAATAATGTCTTTACTGTTGCTTGTTCGCCGAAGAAGGCTTCTTGCCGACACGTTCGTTGTTTTGTTGCGTCCTTTTTCAGATTTTCCCATATTTTGTTTTGCTTACTTCCTTAAAAAGTTGTGTATAGCAACGGTCTTATAAAAGTGTGTACAGGTACTGCCTTATAAAAGTGTGTACAAGTACTGACTTATAAAAGTGTGTACAGGTACTGCCTTATAAAGTGTCTACAAGTACTGCCTTATAAAAGTGTGTACAGGTGCATCCTTTTAACACTGGGTTCCAAAATTCAGCACCGTTTTGTATCCACCGCCACCACCCACTCATGCAGGCTGTATTGAAATTGTTTTTATCTATTTCTTCAGCTTCTCGTCATCATCATGGCCCTTGTTCTGGTGGTTCATAATGTCAACAACAAATACGACATGAGCTGAGGACGTGCAGAATCTTCTAGTCGATAAACTGATAGAGCGAAAGTAGGATGTGAAAGTAGGACGTGCAGGATCTTCTAGTCGATAAAAGGATTGAGCGAAAATAGGACGTGCATGATCTTCTAGTCGATAAAATCATTGAGTGAAAGTAGTGCGTGCAGGATCTTCTAGTCGATGAAATGATTTGGTGAAAGTAGGGCGTGCAGAATCTTCTAGTCGATAAACCCGAAGCGTGGCAGAAGGATGACATGAATGAGTGGCATGAATGAGTGAATCAAAGGTCGATATACTGATTGAGTGAAAGTAGGACGAGCCAGTGCCCTCTTAAGGCATAGGCTCAAGGGCAGTTGCCCAGGGCCTCACGCTTCTAGGGAGGCCTCACGCTTATAGGGAGGCCTCAAGGTTCAATAGAGACTTATTCATCTAGGAGCACCAAGTTGCACATATTTTTTTTAATGAATACATGTATTGAAAGATATTTGGTAAAATAAATTTGCTACAAAATGGATTTCTTGTAATGCTGTTATTATCAACAAAATTCATTAAACAATTTTGTGAAATTAATTTAATGCGTGTATGTGGTGAAAAACTGACATCCTGGTTTTCTTATCATGCGAATATCTTCTAAAGCAACGGTTCTCAACCAGTGGGCCGCGACACGTTTGGGGGTCCAACGACCGTTACACAAGGGTCTCCTATAAGACCATCGGAAAATACATATTTATGAAGCGGCAACGAAAATAATTTTATGGCTGGGGAAATCACCGCAACACGAGGAACTACATTAAAGGGTCGCGGCATTAGGAAGGTTGAGAACCACTGCTCTATAGGTTGTGTCTGTCTCCGCCATTACGTCAAAGCGAATTCATTCAAATAAACATTCTTTACGATATCGTTTTACACGCGGTCAAGTCGTCTGTAGAATCTCAAGCATTACAACCAGAAACCTAATAGCCATTGGCCGCCTCTATGTGTCTTGATGACAAACACAAAATTGTTGGTCTACCTTTCAATGGCGTTTAGTGATATGCGTCACCAACTTGTAAATCAAATGCAAATTTTTTTAAAATAAATAATTTGCACTCTAAAAAGTTATTAGAATCTAAACAGTTATCACAATTTAAACAATTATTACAGTCTAAACGATGATTACAATCTTAACAATAATTACGATCTTAACAATGATTATAAACTTAACAATGATTACAATCTAAATAATGATTGCATTCTAAACGATGATTACATTCTAAACAGTGATTACAATAAAAACAAGGATTACGATCCATACAATGATATGACAATCGGAGATCTCCTAATTATATCTTCAGGGGGACAGTAATGTCTTTTTCTTACGCACGAGCTTCATACGTCACCACGCGGACTTAGGTGTGCAGGAAATATTTGCGCAGTTCTGAAAGAGTTTCTGTTTGTTTAAACCCCCCCAGCCCCCCACCCCCACATTAAAGTAAAAACATCTTGAAAATGACACTGCCTGTCCTTGTTCTTGTATATAAACTAGCCCGTTCTATCTGACAATACTGTGTTTTAAAAAAACAAAAATAAAACCATGGCATATCTATCTTTAAGACCCAGAAAGACACCATAAAATACAGTTTTCTTTGACTCATTTACAAATATGTTCAGCTGTCAGTAAATAATAAAAAAACCCAAAAAAACAACAACAAAAAAAACAAGTCAGTTAAATCAATCGATAAATTCAAAAATTCGTAAGTAACAAAACATAATCTCATTGTAATATCGATTGTTTTAATAAAAGATAAAAATCCATTGCTAGGATTCGAACTCGCTACCACTGAGAAGACAGGAGGGCATTTTAAAGCCTAAAACAAAGGGGGGTAAATAAGGCGAACGAATTATTCCAACAAGAACCCCCCCCCCCCCACACATGGATATTCCAAAGACGATTATCCCACACTTGAAGACGGCCCACACACAAAACGCCCACACACGGATATTCCTCACATTCTATGTGTGTGTGTGTCTGTGTGTTTTATTTTCTAACTGCAAGTGCATTATGGGTGTAAAACTCAAAAGAAAACTATACTGTCGCCCCAGCGTTACAAAAATAAAAATGTTAAGATAAAGCAATTTGAAATCGTGGTTAATAGAATTTGTAACAATATTTTGTCTTAATATTTTTATTATTATTAAAGTGGTCTTATATAACGCGGTACCCCAGCCTAGGGCTAGGCTCACTTGTATAGCGCGGTACCCCAGCCTAGGGCTAGGCTCACTTGTATAGCGCGGTACCCCAGCCTAGGGCTAGGCTCACTTGTATAGCGCGGGACCCCAGCCTAAGGCTAGGCTCACTTATATAGCGTAATACCCCAGCCCAGGGCTAGGCTCACTTGTATTGCGCAGTACCTCAGCCTAGGGCTAGGCTCACTTGTATAGCGCGGTACCCCAGCCTAGGGCTAGGCCCACTGCGCTTCATATAAAAATTAGATTAAAGAAAAAAAAAAGAAACATAATATTTAAAAAAAACGGTATAAAAAAATTATTCGATAAAAACAGCTGTGTAAAAAAAAAAAAGATTGACATCGCCACCCAGGTACTGTTTAACCCTGTCCAGCCATGGACGACACCCAGCAGAATCGAGCGTTGTTTCTCAGTCAGAGGAAGGTGGTGAGAATGAGTCGGTATGGTAGAATTTGAAGAGATGGGCCTTGTTTAGAGTATTTCGATGCTTACAGTATTTCGATGTTTAGAGTATTTACTTACTTAAGCCGACGGGTCGCAGCTGAATGCATATATTTTTTTTTTCAGAGCGATATTTCTATGAAGTGGGACTGACCTAAAAAGCGATATGTAAATGTAGATATTATGATAATTATTATTGATTTCTTTGTTACATTTCCGATGTCGGATGACGTCATGTGTGTATAAAAATAAAGCTGTGTGTTGAAATCTCAGATCGGTTAAAAAAGTGTCAATGGCGAGGACTGCGATCACGTGGAAGCAATTGGGAAAGATAAAAATCGCATGTTAGGAGGAACCTTGGAGGGAAAAAAGACCAAGCGAAATCACTGACGTGTCGCCAGCGAGCAGAACAGAACAGAACAAACATAGGGAGAAGAAATATTTAAAAAAAAAAACAAAAACAAAAGCAAAAAAACACCCCCCCCCCCCCACAAAAAAAACAAAAAACCATGTATTTTTGCTTGTGTCCCAGAGTATAGAACCATCTACTCAACTTGCTTCGAGTTTCCTGATCGACTGAACCATCTACTCAACTGGCTTCGAGTTTCCTGATCGACTGAACCATCTACTCAACTTGCTTCGAGTTTCCAGACCGACTGAACCATCTACTCAACTTGCTTCGAGTTTCCTGATCGACTTAACCATCTACTCAACTTGCTTCGAGTTTCCCGAACGACTGAACCATCTACTCAACTGGCTTCACGTTTCCCGAACGACTGAACCATCTACTCAACTTGCTTCGAGTTTCCTGATCGACTAAACCATCTACTCAACTTGCTTCGAGTTTCCTGATCGACTGAACCATCTACTCAACTTGCTTCACGTTTCCCGAACGACTGAACCATCTACTCAACTTGCTTCGAGTTCCCAGATCGATTGAACCATCTACTCAACTTGCTTCGAGTTTCCCGAACGACTGAACCATCTACTCAAATGGCTTCGAGTTTCCCGAACGACTAAACCATCTACTCAACTTGCTTCGAGTTTCCTGATCGACTGAACCATCTACTCAACTGGCTTCGAGTTTCCTGATCGAGCAGAACAGAACAGAACAAACATAGGGAGAAGAAATATTTAAAAAAAAAAAACAAAAACAAAAGCAAAAAAACACCCCCCCCCCCACAAAAAAAAACAAAAAACCACGTATTTTTGCTTGTGTCCCAGAGTATAGAGGAATGATAGCTACGATCAATTACTATTTTACACTTCCTCTAGAACGCAACCTAAGACAAGGTAGTATTATTTTTTTTTCACGATAAACATGAAGGTATGGACAGTGGCGTAGTGAGGGGGGGGGCAAGGGGGGCATCATGCCCCGGGCGCTACTCACAAAGTGGCGCCAAATTGTATATTTTACTATAATATTGTATGGTTTTCGAATAGGGGGGGGCGCTAAAAAGGTATTGGGGGGGCGCTAAAAAGGTATTGTGCCCCGGGCGCGAGTTAAGCTCGCTACGCCACTGGGTATGGAAGTCTTTCTCTCCCCCACACAATACCCTGCACACATGATGTAGCCTGGCATCAAGTGGCCTGAACCTTCCTTACATGTCGTCCTGGGCGAACTGCAATAATGGAGGAGCAGCTTCAACCCAAGTCCACGTCTATTATAAAATATTGGTAATGAACATTATAAAAAGTGGCAAACAGGACGGTCGCCCACTTCGCCCCTACTTCAGGAACGCCACTGGAATATCTACTCCTATAGATCCTTGGCCTCAATAATATTAAAACCACAGAAAGTCTCTCTTTCTATAATATGTATTATAAATTGGCCTTAAAAATTTACAAAAAAAGGTAAATAGGAAATTTCAAAGAATTTTAAGGCAAAAATAACGTGTCGAAATGAAGCTCTTTGAAGCAATAGCCTTTTAGCTATTGTTTATGCATATTTTAATAATATTTTTCTACGTTACAAATGCAATCACTGTAACATTCCGTCATTTACACAAATATGTACAAAGTTATCGCCTATTGCTACCATTGAGTATTGGGAAGTTATACATTCAGTTTGCGCACCAAAACGGGCAAGCCGGAAAAGCGCACCATGCGCGGTGCAGCACCGAGGCTCCCAAAATTCGTGACGTACCGGAAGAAAGCTTTTAAACTGTCATTCTCAATGGGGTGTTCTTATCAAGCAGCATTGAAGTCGGATTCCAGCCCAGCAGTGCTCAAGCCATCATCTAGCCAAGCTGTGATATAGCAAATCCGTGATATAGCAAATCCGTGATATAGCAAATCCGTGATATAGCGAATCCGTGATATAGCAAATCCGTGATATAGCCTGGCAGGTATACCGACAAGAAGTGTTCCTGTATAGCAGAAGATCAACTAAATTTTAAAAAAAAATTCGACTCTTTCCTCTGTTCTGGGCAAGTATCTTTAAAATGTAATTGGTAGACTTAATTTCAGTTTATTTAACACAATATTTTACAAAACTATGTACCTTTATATTGCATATAACCTTAAAAAAGATAAAAGGGCGGCTAATGTATAGCTGAGTGGCCATGGCGTCATTTGCGTGGATTCACTCCCCTTATTTTTTAAATATTTTTTAAAATAGTTACATTTTCATTAATATGACGGAGGCAAATTTTTGGCAAAATTTTGATTGGTTGATTAATTATAATTTTTAAAATTTCATTGGTTGGCCTATTAAATACGTTAAAAAGCGCCGCCAAGCGGCGCCATTTTTAAAGATAATCTTAGAGGTTGACCACGGTGTGTTTCATTAATTTTTGGATATTCTTTTCGTTGGAACCTGAAATAAAGTGTGTAAAAGTGTATTCCATGAAAATGTAAGTTGGGTTTTCATTACTTCTTTATTTTATAATTAATTTTGGCCACTTTTCTTTGTTTTTTTTTAAATTTTCCTATTTTTCAGGGTCAAAACCCAGCGCCACGTTAGGCTAAGGAGAGTGTCAAAACGCTGGTTCCGATAGGGTCAAAACCCTGATTAGGGAGAGGGTCAAACCCTGTTAGGGAGAGGGTCAAAACCCTGGGCTAATGCTAAGTTATCGGGTCATGACGTCATTAGCGTGTTTTGTTATGTTGCTGATGACTTTAGGGTTCAGGTTAGGTTTAGGGTTACATTTAGGATACATTTTTAAAATTATTTTTAAACGTTTTATTCTTAATTTTACGGGTCGTGTCAACCAAGATGGCGGCCATGGTAAAAAAACGCGGTCCGTTATCTTTGCATTTACCCATAAGAGTATAAATAACCTTTTCTCTTGAAGTATTTAAAATAAAGGCCGCGCTATTCGGACCCGGGTACCAGAAGTGAGAGGTAGGGTTTATTAAAAAAATTAAAAATATTATTGTTGGGTTTGTAAAACAAAATTTGGTATCAAATGAAAGATAATTGAATGGACTATGACTATGTGTTTGTGAACTTACCTCTTCACATTAACTACAATAAACTATCACAATTGATATCCGAATAGCATTTCGTCTAAAGGGACCCGTGTCCAAATAGCGGCCGTGCGTTTAGTATGTATTAACACATTGGTGGACGTTTCTAGTTTCTAAGCTTACGTTCGTATTCCTTAATTACTTTTTTACTGGAAACAGAGCACAATTCCACCAGGATTTCGCTGAGTGACATGTGGTATATAAGCTATAAAATTAATAAAAGGACATTTAACTTCATCTTCATTATCTATTCCCCGCCCCTCCCCCCCCCCCCCCCCCAAGTTAAAAAAAATTCATCTTTACGTCAAGGGCGGGTCAACTTCAAATGAATAAACTTACTATTAAAAAGCCGTTTGTTAACCGACAAATTTATTTTTCTTATTCTGCAGTGCGAGATGTTGAGTTTTTTAAAACTGCAACTCTATCACTTTGAGGCGAAAATGAAGGTCTACCTAGATTGCCTTTCGCATGTTACCTAGCTGGATAAGTAGTGTACTCACAGAAGTATAACGATGGACATGCGCACAAAGAGATACAAAAAAAAAGACAGAAAAGGCCTGTACTCACATAAGTACAACCATAGACATGCGCACATAGAAGTACAACAATGATGGACAAGTAATGTACGCACAGAAGTACAACGTTGATGATCACGTGCAAAAAATGCTGCCGAAAATGTTTGTTACTTAAGACACCAATCGTCTCAAGCAACTAAACCATCTACTCAACTTGCTTCGAGTTTCCCGAACGACTAAACCATCTACTCAACTTGCTTCGAGTTTCCAGACCGACTGAACCATCTACTCAAATGGCTTCACGTTTCCCGAACGACTGAACCATCTACTCAACTTGCTTCGAGTTTCCTGATCGACTGAACCATCTACTCAAATGGCTTCACGTTTCCCGAACGACTGAACCATCTACTCAACTTGCTTCGAGTTCCCAGATCGATTGAACCATCTACTCAACTTGCTTCGAGTTTCCAGACCGACTGAACCATCTACTCAAATGGCTTCACGTTTCCCGAACGACTGAACCATCTACTCAACTTGCTTCGAGTTTCCTGATCGACTGAACCATCTACTCAAATGGCTTCACGTTTCCCGAACGACTGAACCATCTACTCAACTTGCTTCGAGTTCCCAGATCGATTGAACCATCTACTCAACTTGCTTCGAGTTTCCCGAACGACTGAACCATCTACTCAAATGGCTTCGAGTTTCCCGAACGACTAAACCATCTACTCAACTGGCTTCACGTTTCCCGAACGACTGAACCATCTACTCAACTTGCTTCGAGTTTCCTGATCGACTAAACCATCTACTCAACTGGCTTCGAGTTTCCTGATCGACTGAACCATCTACTCAACTTGCTTCGAGTTTCCTGATCGACTGAACCATCTACTCAACTGGCTTCGAGTTTCCCGAACGACTGAACCATCTACTCAACTGGCTTCACGTTTCCCGAACTACTGAACCATCTACTCAACTTGCTTCGAGTTTCCTGATCGACTAAACCATCTACTCAACTTGATTCGAGTTTCCTGATCGACTGAACCATCTACTCAACTTGCTTCACGTTTCCCGAACGACTGAACCATCTACTCAACTTGCTTCGAGTTCCCAGATCGATTGAACCATCTACTCAACTTGCTTCGAGTTTCCCGAACGACTGAACCATCTACTCAAATGGCTTCGAGTTTCCCGAACGACTAAACCATCTACTCAACTTGCTTCGAGTTTCCTGATCGACTGAACCATCTACTCAACTGGCTTCGAGTTTCCTGATCGACTTAACCATCTACTCAACTTGCTTCGAGTTCCCAGACCGACTGAACCATCTACTCAACTGGCTTCGAGTTTCCTGATCGACTGAACCATCTACTCAACTTGCTTCGAGTTCCCTAACCTACTGCACATCTCAACTTGTATTGAGTTCCCTGACGTACTGCACACCTTCTCAACCTCGTCAAGCGCCCTGATCTTCTACAGCACCTGTCTAAAGTTTTTTCAGGACGGAATGTTTCTACATCTGGTATGGCATTATAATTTAACATTTTATTTCTTTTAACTTGTTAAAACTTCCCCTCCTGTGCATTGCTATACATTGTGCATGTCCTAAGTTAGACTTGAGATTGATGGTACTGCCTTTAACAACGTGACACTGTCAAATCTGTTGCTAACGTTCATAGGATTACTGTCACACGTCGCCTAACAGCAAACATTCCACACACACCAGAACACAGACACCAAAACACAGACAGCAAAACGCAGACATCAGAACACAGACACCATAACACAGACTTCAGAACGCAGACACCAGAATACAGACATCAGAACGCAGAGACCAGAACACAGAGACCAGAACACACACACCATAACACACACACCAAAACACACACGAGACTTGAACTAATTTAACGCCATGTTCAATACTCGGATCAGCCACCCACCCCCTCCCCCACATATAACCATTTTTACCCAAAATCATATTTAATAATTTAGAGTCAATGAAAAAAAAGGGATATAATTTTTTTTTGAAATTTCGGACACTCCAAAAATTTAACAGTTTGAATTTACACATTCACTTTTTGTTAATATTTTGCTTGTCTCTTATATATTTTTGCTTGTCTCTTATATATTGTAAAGCACCTTATGCGTCTCTATGCTATAACTATATTTGCAACCTTGTTCACTCTTCGTGTGCACCAATATGACAACTCAACGAGGGTTATAGTCTTTGAACATTTCCACCTGCCTGCCCGGCTGAGTTCTCCCCGGCTGAGTTCTCCCCGGCTGAGTTCTCCCCGGCTGAGTTCTCCCCGGCTGAGTTCTCCCTAGTCTCATCCAACTGTCCCTTATATACGCCCCGAGTCCATAGAGATTTCTTCCCCGGGGCCCCAATCCCATTCCTATCTCACACCGCGAAATAGGTCATCCATCCCGTCGCGGGCAATCTAACAAGCTTGACCCTTTGTTTGATGAGTTGGTCTTAGGTCATAAAACCAACGCCGTCATTCCGTCTCGGCCAATCTGACACGGTTGATCCTTTTTAGTCTGTACCGATCTGGGACTCCCCCACCACCTTTTACGGGTCGACTATTGTCTGGACACTCCACAGGTCGACTATTGTCTGGACACTCCACAGGTCGACTATTGTCTGGACATCTCCACAATATATATATATATATATATATATATATGCTTGTCTCTTATATATATTTTGCTTGTCTCTTATATATATTTTGCTTGTCTCTTATATATATTTTGCTTGTCTCTTTTTAAATATATTGTGTTTTGCGACTGGTTTCATTTCCAGAAAGTGCGCAAATATAATTCCTGAAAACTAAGCTAATTGATTTTTTAAAATAGCGGAACTGCGTTTGGTGCGTAATATTTTCTTTTTGGAAAATGAAATAGTCTCAATTTAAATATGGGGTAATAAATATTCGGTGTAAAAGTAGTCGGGACATCAGAATATTTGATATAGTTCATGGGCGTGAAACAAAAAGTGTAACGTATCAGCAGGGGAAAGGGTGTAGCAAAAATTGGGATTCATGTTTTGTCAAGTAACTTCAGTAGATGGGAAGTTCACGCATCGCTTTCGCCAATGTTTGGCGGGCTATAACTAGTTATAGCTATACTGCTAGCGTACACAGAAAAAGACACTTTTTAAAACGTATAACTGTAAAATCATTGAAATTTGCAGAGGTTTAACTACCGACCACTATGAGTCAGGGATAAGCATATAAGGTCGATTTTCGGTGAGCTAACTTCTCAGCTTGATTCAGGCACCGTGACTTTGAGTTTGTTCTAAATGGTGAGTTCCTTATTTTCCAGCAAAGACACGGTGCCCTAATATTTTAAAGAAGATTAACTTAATAAAAAAATTGTTGCTGTTTATTTTTTAAGGAGTCACAGTGCTTATCATAATATATCGCTGCATTTAATTAAGCGAAATGTCTCAAATAATTTTAAAAAATATTATTCTGATGAATTTTGAAGCTCAATGGAAAATTAAAAAAAAAAAACCCATAAAACAAAGTCTTTATAAAATGTAATATTGGGCGGTAGGAGTGAGGCAAATTTTTTTTTTACAAAACCTGCATACAAATAACGCACTTTATAAGAATTGCAATTAGTTTTCTCTCTCTCTCTCTCTCTCTCTCTCTCCCCCCCCCCCCTTTTTGGCTCGCAAGCTGACATTTTTCTTTCGAACCTGAACTATATTATTATCCTAAATGACCGCCTGCTTTTCACACCGTAGATTTTTCATCACCATTTCAAAAAAAAAAAAAAGAAAGGAAAATATTACGAAATAAACACACTTGCGCTGTATTTTTTTGTAAAGGATCTCATTTAGCGCAGTTATCGGTTTTTTTAATTTCCTTCATATTCCACTTGAAAAACTGATTTGGGGGGGAGGGGGGGGGTTTGAGGTTGTGGGGAGGCGCTGAAAATAAATTGAACATAATGTATTGTCATTGGCACCGAGTCTATGTGGCTAGTATCCCATAAACCACTCCCGCCAGTTCGAGCAATGTCCTAAACTGTAGCACCCAGACACTGCTACGTCCTAAACTGTAGCACCCAGACACAGCAACGTCATATAAATCAAATCTATACCAGACCGCCGTACATCAATCTCTCCAACCCCAGAGAACTTCTCGGTGATGTGAATCAGGGCTTATCAAGACTCTGGACCCATCACCAAGATACCTTACAAATAGTCCAAAACATAAGGCACTGATTAGCTACACAATGTTTCTAAAGCCCAAAAGTCTGTTTGTCCACTAAACCACTGAGTGCTAAGCCCCGAGAGTAACTAAATAATTAATGATTCATGGAACGTAATCTCAATATAATTAAACATAATTCCTTCGAAAAAAATAAAAAAATAAACAACATTGCTATTAATAGCTAGTTCTAAAAAATACCCTTGGCAAAACAATCGAATGCCGAAATTAAATAATCACTCGCAATATAAAGAGTGTTGGAGCTGCGATAAAGCTTTCGGGTTATAGATTAATGAACAAAACAAAATTTGTGTAAATAAAATAAATATCTGCTCAGCTTTAATTGTGGTTACATAGAATACACATTCAAATATTTCTGCAAATGTCTTCATCAGTACAACAAAAAAACAACAACAACATTCATATAAGTTTAAATTAAATTGACATGGTATGTTGTTGTTGTTGTACGTCAAAATCGACTAGGACCATTCCAGTGTTCCGGTTAGTGGGGAGTATGGGTCACGGTGAGTTCGTAGGTGGCTTGCTAGTCTGATTTTTGGCTCGGAATAGTCTCTGGCACCATTGGCAGGGGATAGTTGGTGCAGGCGGTGATCTAACGTTGCTCTTTCGGGCTGGCCTGCGTGTCTCAGATGTGGCTATCCTACTGGCTTCGTATATATATATATATATATATATATACATATAAATCCTACCTAAAAATGAAAGAAACGAATAAGAATGGGCACAAGTCCATGACAAAAACAAAGCTCAGAAGAACGGAAAGAAATTGGGTGGAAGTACAATATAAAAACACAACAGGGAAAGACGTAGAAACTATGTAAGATTGTGAATTGGCTTTTACCAATGGGGTAAACGTACCACATTTTTTAATTAACTTATTTACCTTATAAATGCTATCATGTGTATTACTCGCATACAACAGCATTGTCTAATATTCCATTGTGGTTAGCACTCCGGATAACGCAAAAAATGAGTTAAAAAATATATATCATTGATAGCAGTTAATAACAGGGTCTGCCATTAGAGCGGACCAGGTTTTTGAAAACTAGATAACGAACCATAAGTTTGTGGGGAGGAAAATTAAAATGAATTTAGGCCTATCACTACTGTCAGAATGAGTTGCTTGTAAACGAACCCGGTCTAGTCATATCTTTAATTCAAGGGACAGTCGCTTCTTAATTAAAATTGGCGCAGGATATAATCTACGTCGGGAAAAAAATCCAACATTTCCGCCTACCTTTCCCAAAAATTCCTCGTCATTGCCGCAAAGGCTTCTTAGTCTGAGCCAGAGGGCACCAAACCTTTTTCACACTGGGCCGGATAACTGACTGCAAGCACTTGAGATGATAGACTATTTCCGATGTAGGTCTTACCCGGAGACAGTACTTTCATCAGCTCTACAAAGGGTTAAAAAGAATACCCGTGCTGATGCCTTCAGGCCTCGTCTGAGCGACAATGTTGACATGACCAAACTTATCATCACTTATCACCTACACAATCTTATAGCTAAACGTGTTTTCTTTAAAAACCGTTCTATATTACTCGCAGACACAGAGACACGAGACATCTTCTCCTCCCCGCCTCTCATTGTTTTAAGACGGGATAAAAATCTGAGAGACCTCCTTGTGCACAGTCGTATCAACGCTGCCCCCTCCCACTTCAATATTTGAACTTGCAGTATTTTTATAATTTTTTGTAATTTTTTAAAAACCAAAGTACCAAATTCTGAACATACGTTAATATTGAAATTTAAATTGTATCACAACGTCTTGTATTCCATACGTTTTATCAAGCGAACTCAAGTACCGTCAGGCAGGCCGGATGAACTGCCGTCGCGGGCCGGATCCGGCCACGGGCCGTAGTTTAGTGACCCCTGGTCTAAGCATTTGAGAATAGGGAATATAATGCTTACATGACTGAGGATGGGGCGATACGTATAGCAGGAAAATATGACTGTCTGCTGTCTTATGATAAATGGAAGTAGATATTATGTTATTGTTTAGGTTAATTTTGATGCCCCCCCAAAAAAAAAATTACAGTACTTTTATGCATTGTTGAAGTAAATTTGTTTGATTGATGGGCATCATCAATGAAGTCAGTACAACTTTGCAGTTGTGTTGTATCCATGTTGGTAATTCATTTGCAATCATTAATATGATCTTTGTGATATTCAAGGACTGGACTATTTTATTTTATTCTTCACATATGCTCGCAATGGCCCATAATGAATAGACTGTCTTGGGGACATTCACTGTATGTGCCACTTCTTTGCGTGGACAAATATTCGGTCAAGGTCATTTTAAAGAAGTTTTTTCATCGGTGCCGTCTTCTTGCCTGTACACCAGAATACAACATCGTCTGCAAAAAGTGCCTCGCGTGTACGGATTTGATTTTGTAGACCAGTTATATAGATTAAAAACTGTGGTGGATAGTCGTCTACGCGTAGGTTCCCTCCGTACGGCCACAGAAACAATTTCTGAGTGTAGAACTTCGTTGCTGTCTCTTAGCCCTTTCGAGGCTGATGTGTAGTAAACCATTCACATTTCAAAACATAAAAAAAGTCACCAGGTGGTTTGAATAAAACGTATTCTTTAATTATTTATATATTGTGTTCAAAAACAGAGCATATAAAAAAACGAAACCGGTCATTATGGCATTCACATTAGAAGAAAGGAAATTCCTGTTCACCATAGAGGATTTACTCAGCTCAACAAGCCGATCACTCAATCGTTTTAAAAAAACGGT
The DNA here is from genome assembly GCA_964017045.1 of Omphiscola glabra. Classification (NCBI taxonomy): domain Eukaryota; kingdom Metazoa; phylum Mollusca; class Gastropoda; family Lymnaeidae; genus Omphiscola; species Omphiscola glabra. The sequence continues at coordinate 10,533,057 of OZ024806.1, read as the reverse complement.
TCCTTCTCGCTCATAATAATAATTACACACCACCCCCTGAAATACGTCCTAGCTCTTACGTGGCTGAGTAAAAGTGGTGCGATATATGGGGGAGTTACTAAAGGGAAACACTATCGCTCACTGAGAAAATTAGACACAGAACGACATCACGTGATCTGACTGTGACAATAACTAAGACCTTCTCCTTCTTTGTATTGTGAGATCGCTCTCCCATATTTCGTTCTTGCTACTTGGTCTTTTAGCATTTTTAAAAATCCAAAAGTGCATATTTTGTCCACTAAATCCTATTCTCTGTAGTTTTAGCATTAGGCCTTGCTTCCAAACGTTCTCGTACGCTTGTTTCAAATCTATAAAAAACAGCTATAGCACTTTCATTATTCCTTGTAAACTTTCGATCACCGATTGAGTAAACCTTATGACTTGGTCCATCGGCTTGCCTACCTCTCCTGTACCCGCATTGGTTTTCGTCTAATAGGTTATTGGTTTCTAGGTACCAGTACAGCCTTTCGTTAACCACGCGTTCAGCTATTTTCCCTTTGCATGAGGTGATTGATATAGGGCGGTATCTTTCAGGGTCTTCTGGCTTTTCACCCTGGATTTAAAATTGGCGTACGACGAATGAGAACAAGCTTACTCATACACGTCAGGGACAACTACGGTGAAATGACTGGGACGATGCAACCGGCTGTGACAAAGACAGCACTGCCAGTAGAAGGGAACGGACAAAAAGTAGAATCGCAGACGGTTACCTAGAGATATTAGCACAGGACATAGGACATAGGACACAGGACATAGGACATAGGACAATAGAACACTTGAGCATATTTTTTTTTTAAAATCCATGCTATTATCATTTTTTTTTTAAAAACTGATGTGATTCAATTCAATAATTTTATATGTGGAGGTTGAATTCATGTTTATTTGGGGGAATATATTTTCGGTCAAGCGTGTCTTTGACATTTTTGTGTATTTAGAACACGTATGGTTTATCATTTATTAATGCTCTTAGCTCAAAAAAATAATGTTGGCCTGGAAGTTGGAAGTGGAAGATAACATTGTTGGGGTCTGGACACTATGTCGGAAGATTATTGTATTTATTCTAGTATATATTCATTGTCTACAAAGGATGATTAAGTCTAGGTTTACTAGCTATTCATTGTATAAATGTGAGGGATGAGAAAGATAAACAATTTATTATGTTTTAGCTCGGTTACAATTAGTTGTTTAACATGGCTTGGATTTATTTAGGTAGAAGTTTCAGTATTTTTTTGATGTTACTGTTAGTAAATGCTGTTTTACCCATCGCCATGTACTGTAACATGTTGTTATCTTTTAACTATTGCCATGTACCGGTACCGTACTAGTACTATGTTATTATGTTTTAAGGTTTCAACACCTTGACTTTAAATTTTAAATGTGACGATTCAACTTCCTTAGTTGAATCTAAAACGGAAGAGGGGGGATATGTCGAGGTGTAAGAACCCCGGAGCGTCTGTGTGTGCCTGATATTGATAGCGTATCGGACTATAGGCGTAGGGATACGAAAGGCAAAGGGGGGAGTACGTTAGGGTAGTACGTAGTGTGCAGGTGGTCAGTAGAGCAGGGGAGAGCGAGTGGGTAGGACGCTGACCGGATCAGTGGTGCAGTGTTATTGTTAGTTGGTGTTAGTGGTAGTAAATAGTAGTGTTGTGATCCATCTAGTATGTGTGGTTCTTTGGCTAAGTTTGTTAGCAGAACCCACATTACTAAAGTGAGAACTTATTAGATTAGAGAGTATTGAAATAAAAGTTAAAAACTAATAACTGGAAAGAACTCTTAGACTTTTGTGTCCGGTGTTTGTGTACAGTGACAGTGTGTTAAAATATAATAACCCCTAGACAACGGCCACACGAATCACAATTCCTGACAATATAGGTCTAGTCTAGTCAAGCTGTTATGTAGTCTTTAGACTGTGTTGAGTGTAGTGACACTTGTTTCGATGCCAGCATTTTCGATGCTAACACTAACATTTAGTAAACAGCTAATTACCTATTGACAAAGAACGAGTTAAAGTAAATGATATTTTATCAACTTTTTAATAATAATAGAAAAACAACATAAATAAATTTAAATAGAATAAAGATGTTCACAATTTCTTACTTGAAACTCTTCTCGGACTTCTTGTGTTAAGCGTATGCTCAGTTCACACGAATCAAATTGTCTTCAAATTTCGCGTCAAATTTCTTTTTGAAACTCATTGTTTAGTTTCACTACTTATTGGGTTGAAAAATGAAATTTGACGATAACTTGTTTGTGTAAAATGACCATTAGAAACCGTTAATTTACACACACACAACAACGAAAAAAATTCGACCAAACTTCCATTCGACCAATCATCCGTTCGATCAAATTTCCGTTCGACCAAACTTCCGTCGACGAAATTTCTTTCGATCAAATTTCAGGATACGGCTTTCCTCCTTTTCTTAATTAGGACCTTCAGTTCTCGAGTCCAATTTTTGTCGTGCCTTTATGTTTGCCATTGTCCTTGGAATTGTATTTCTTGCAGTTTGAAGTACTGCTTTTGTCTAATGTTGGTTTGCACTTTGGAGCGTTTTGTTTGGAATGAGATCTGTTTTTATTTCTTTATCACATTTGATTTTAAATGGGTCCCACCTTGCTCAATTTTCACAAGGACATTTATGAACGCTATAACCATAAAGTTGTGTGCGATTTTTCCTTTTAATTTTTTTCTCTTTGTGTGAATGACCACTACATCCACTCCGTCGTCTGCCAGCATTTCGGTAATTTACATTACCTTCTCTCTTAAGCCGCTTTCATTTACCTGTAAGCAAGTGACGTGGTCTGTGCCTTTAGATTTTCGTTTTATTGACGATGAAAAAAAAATTAAAAATTTTGAACTTACCGCGGACACCGGAGTACAATCAAGATGAGAGATCAGCAAGTGTCGTAACATTTAAGCACTCATTTCTATATCCGCATAATTTTAAAGTAGCCGATTAAAAAATTAATGTCTCTATTTTTAATTAACATTTCGAACATTATAAAATTTCCACACGCTCAGAATGACACTTAAAAAAGGAAAGTGGCAAGTAATTGTTGACACACAATTTAACTTTTCTTTTAATATCCTGTTAATTATTCACATGAACTCTTGTAGCAACCGTTTAAGTGTTGAAATATTCTTTCGCTGCCACTGCTTCTAATGAATAAACGTAAATGTTTCAAGAAATAATTTAAAATTTAATGTTTGTTTAAAAAAGAATCATTACATTTTGGCATTTATATGAAACCCTAACCCTAACCCTAACCCAAAACCAATGTTTAACTAAACATTTATCGGCCTATTAATACTAATACATAAAAAAAAAATCTCTAAAAATAAACGAAGGGGAATGACTCCTACAATACACACGCAAATGAATTCATGTTGCTATCTCTCAGAATTTGCCTACTCGTGTTTAAATTAAAAGAATTTACAAATGTTTCGATGCAATTTTTGATGAAATCATTTAAATGGCAAATACCAACTTTTCACTTCTTTGATAATTCATAATATATATATTGAAATAAATATGGTAATGATCATTAGAAGTTTCTCTGACAGTCAATGGTAACCGGAAACCTCATTTATTTTGTAACATGCTTTAAGCTTGCACGTCGTTAAAGGAAAAAAAAATAAGCTTGTTGGTAAAAGTGAGCACTAAGTTAATGGACCAGTTTTTGACACATCGTAGAGCACCTATGCTGCCACAGTGTCCAGTTCATAGGCAACCACCAAGGAAATGAAATATGTCCAAATTAGAATGGTATAACTTATTACAAGACCAAAATATTACAGCATTTAAAGAAAATGTTGGATACTCTCCATCTTTATAACTCCTACATATCTAATGCTGTAAAAATACCAGGCAGTGTTTTGTCGTTGTCGTCACACTGTTGCTTTGGCGAGACATCAAGCTAGTCGCCTTTGAAGTTTAATTGGAAGTGTTTCTATGGAAGAAGGTGGGTGAATTTATTATGATACTTTGTGATCTAATTTCTGTCACAAGCGGTTTGGGGGGAGGGGCAGCTGTGTTTTAAAAAAAAAGGAGGGGTATGGAGTGAATCTGCTCAAATAGCGTGTCATCGCTTATAGGAGGGCACTTTGTAAGTTCCACGCATTGACATCCATATTTATTTATCTTTTCTTACAGGAGGGGGCGTGTCGAAAGCTAATTGAACGTAGGCATGGGGGGCGGGGGGGGGGTTTTGGTCGAAAATTTAACTTATTGACTATGTGGATGACCCTATACATTTAACATCGATGATAAAATAACCATCAAAGTCAGAATGTCTTGACCGTCATGAATCTCCTCCCAGTGCAGCAGGCACGACAGCACGTTGAACATTTGCGTTGGCAGATTCATTCATCACACGACCATGATGGTAAGGATTCACGCAAATCCTGTCTTTTTCGGCGTTAGCCGGGAACCTACAGCGACCGCTGTAAAGCAATTCATCGGGCTTCAAATGTGGCCATCGAAATATTCTGCAAATATTATTTTTTATGGCTCAGTATATAAAAGAGTACATCAATATGTCGGGGACTGAATCCATTTTCATAAAAAAAAATGCTTTCAATTAAAAATGTTTAAAATCAAATGTTACTGAAGTCTTCAAACACAAAATTTCATTTATCTCAAAAATAAAAGAAGTGGACAACTGTGGGTTTTCCCCTGTAGTCTTCAGTTGTTTCCAACCTAGGGTCACGCCAAGGTATTTTGATGTCTGGCCTTTAGGGTCACGCCTAGGTATTTGCCTGTCTGGACTTGGGCTAGTCGTTTTTTTTTTTTACCCAAAGTGAGACTCGTTGTAGATTTACCAATTCTCCGACAAGGCGTATATAACGAATACACTGTTTTGTGGACATTCTTCCTATAGTATCTTGCACTCTTAATTAGGTCAGCCTTGTCCAAATACAATTTATTTTCAGAATCACAAAAAATTTCAGTTCTTAGATAAAATATACAGGAAAAATCTGTGTAAATATAACAATATATGTTAAGCTTTAATAATAATTTTAAATTACACATAAGTAAACGTTTCGGCACATGCCTTCATCAGTACTACAAACTACTATTACCATTTATCCACTAACTACTTTTCGCCGCATCGTGTGCCATCACTCAGTGTTTTTAACTTTTACTACACGACAAAAGGTTTGTTGAATAGAGATGCGGGGAGTTAAAGTTACAAAATCATCATGTCATAGATCAAAGGTCACAGATCGATGACGAGATGTAGGATCTTAGTGTCTTTGTGCTCATCTACCCTTGACGATCGATGTCTACTTGTTTGGGCTATGTCTCCCACTTCATCCTAGGGCCAGTGGAACCGATAGCAACTGATACTAATACAGCAAACACTAACCGGTTTGTAGCGCGATAATGTCTTTTCACAGACAACTACTTGACTATCGCTGATATATAACTTACGACTAATAATCAAGACGTTCCAGCCAAACACACTTGTTACTAAGCTATCGTACAACGGCCATCTATCCACTAGGATAACAATAACCGAACTAACGCGTCGTTTCCCCACTACCTAAATACGTCACAACAATCTAACACAACAGATACAGCTACACATATAATCTCTAACAAACATCTTTTTCATACCAAACATAACAATAGTGATCTACACATAATAACAGTGATCTACACACAACAACAAGCTCTTGAGACAGATTTCGCGGAAGTTACAAATTAGAAATACTTATGAACGTTTGAGTATTTCAGCAGTAGTGATAATTAGAAATAAAATAATTTTTACCATCATGTTGGTGACCGATGTCCTCGGTATCAAGACACATGAATTGCTCACTTTGCCTTTGGATCGGAAAATATTCAGCAGCTTTGTGACCTGGCTCTGTTTGGCTATCTTGTTAAGCAATCGCCCGATGACTGCCTTGGTCAAATTATCATCTGATCTCTAGTGAAGCAGCAGAAAACAGATGTGATGTATATAAATGTCTAGTCTAATTTCTGTACAAATTTTAATCAACTCCAGTCTAGATTGAGTTACTCCATCAATGATTAACTATGACGATTTAAACAATTTAATGGCGAGTTCTTGTTTTTTTAGATTAAAATTAATTAAATAATGTTTACAATTTTCTTTTAATTCTCAAGTATGTCGTATTGGGGAAGGGGGGGGGCGCTTCTACCAGAATGGGTCTGGAGAATGTTAACATTGTCAAAAATGTTGTCATTTGCATGTCATCCTCTAAAATTAAAGTGTATTGATGTATTTAGGTCAATACAGGCGCTTAAACCCATTTTAAGGGTCAGAAATTAATTATTTTGGCTCTTTTCGGTGCGAGGTTTGTGTCAACAACATTTTACAGATTGACATAGTTATATGTGACATCTTTTTGTCAATTTTTAAAAATTAAATTTCTAAAGACTTTTAAAAACCTATTTTCGACAGTTACCCTTGCCAATGAAATGCCGACACATAAAGACATTGTGTGTCCCTTATACTTACGTCGACCCTTTCCTGAAATAATTTTTCAATTTCATTCTTAAAATTTGTCGAAGCCATTACAAAATTTTAAATAAGTATCATAAAAGGATGTTAACAGCTCTATGAGATGTTTCTTTTACATATATACATTTGTGAGTGCCGCTATGTACTTGACAGCATAACTCCACGTTCTAATAGGCGCTTGAAATAACTGTTCAATTCACTTCCCAAGACTACACGGTGCGCAAAAAGCAAACTCGTCATAATTGATAGATGGAAGTCCATAAAAGTTAGATTGCTCTTTAAATAACGTCTCTAGAGCTTGTATATTAAATGAAACGGTTAGGGCCCTAATGTTTTCACAAGAGTTATTATGAGCCTAAATATGGCTTTTTATTTGAGAAAAATATAAATATTTTTTTATTTATAATTTTCTTCAAGGTCAAAAAGGATGCAATGCTAATTAATGTCTGTTTACTTCAAATATTGTTTTATATTAAATTAGATTTCTTTTAAAATTCACAACCACCCTCTGCTACAGTCCCTACATCAACTGAACATTTAGCCGCTCAATGGAGGGGGGGGGGTGTGGGTGGGCAGTACCGTCCACTTTGCGTACCATTGGTCTGATAGTGTGTTCGAAAGTCGATCATGGCCCTTTTAAATATTGGTTTATTGCTGGGGCTCAATCTGTCACAGATGGTTGATAAGGACGATTCTGGAACGACATTTTCTGGTACAGAAGGTGCGGAGAATGGATGGAGTTAAATTTAGCCTTGTCTCTTTTTGTTCTGCAGTAACTGTTCTTTCAGCCTCGTGTTGCATATGAGCCCTTGTGTAAGTAAGAGCTCCACGAGTCGCGATTCTTTGAGGACTTGTCCATTTCTGGGTCAAGACTGCCTATCAGCCATGCAAAGTTTGATGGCCCCCCAACATGCAATCTTTGTATTCTACAAGACTGCCTTATAAGCCAGGCAAAGTTTGATGGCCCCCCAACATGCAATCTTTGTATTCTACAAGACTGCCTATCAGCCAGGCCAAGTTTGATGACTTGCATGTTTTGAAATGATTCGGTTCTAAGGTGGCACAAAAGTTCTTTGACAAGCTGCCCACTGCTGAGACAGAGCACACTGCTGACAGTGAATAAGTAACAAAACTTTGCATAACATGCATATACAATGACCTATATGGCAGATGCACAAGAGACTGCCATTCGAGGATCGGTCTCATTAGCCACACGAAGAGCTGCAACCAGAAAAGATAATCTATCGTCTCTTGTAGACGGAAAGATGCCATACATATGGCAGATGTTTATGGTCTTTTAATACTTTCATTCTGTTTTAAATAACTAAAATAAAAGCCAGAAAAAAAGAAAGATTGAACCATTATGGTTGTTTTTTTTTTTTTTTACTTAAAAATACACGTCACATAACAAAAGGGAAAACCCGGTGATGCTATTTTTTCCATTGCTTTTAAAAAATACAGCTATTGTTATGTGACAATTGAACAAATAATAATTACTTAGTTATCATTGAAATTTAAATATGGCTATTATACTATTAATGCTGTTAACAAAACTTTTGACATTATTATATTTGCCTGAGGAGTCTTCAAACTTTATTTTTAATTTTTCTGCCAAATGTGAAAACATAACATCTGTGGTTTTTCTAGTGGGTCCTTTGGATACTTTTCCTCCATTTACCTAACAATTTAGTGTGGGCTTAAAAAATGTCACTTTTACATTCCATCTGTAGCTACAGTAAAAAAAATATATACGGATCACCCAACAGCCAGTCTTTTGATGATGTTTAAAATTTAGGTCAGGCCGTTAAGACCACCACGCAAGACTTGGAAACAGCTAATGACCTAACAGACAATATTACTATCAGAGCTAGAAGAAACTCATTGCCATCTTCTTCTATGCTTTCAGGGCCCACGATCAATGCATTGATCATTATGGCTCCTATGGTTCAGAGGGGTTCGCGATGTTAATGTGCGTGGTTTTTTAAGGGGATAATTCACTGGTTGCAAGACAGGAGGCAAGAGTCGCAAATGTGTCAGGTGTAGTTGCCGCAATTGTTGTTTTTGGAAGATTATTCCATTCCTTTATTGTCTTTGGAAGGAATGAGGAGCTCCTGTACTGAGTTCTTGTTTTAAAAAGTCTTAATTACAGTCTTGACCCCGTCTTAAACACAGTTTCTTCAGGATTATGGATATTATCCTGCAGGGACATTATTTGCATTCATTACAGATTTTGGTACATTGTTTGAACGATTCATAATCTAACTCAGCGATAAGGAATCTGTTTTGCGCAAAGGGCCACATGGAAATTATCTTTTTATTGTCCGCAAGATCATAAAATACGTAAATAGTTGCACAAACATTATTTGATAAGTTAGCAATGCATACGACAAAATATAACAAGAAAACGATATAATTGTACGTCATTGTATTAAAGAAACTAATTAAAATTGTAAGCTTATGTAACAATCATGTCGATCAGAAGAGAAGCAACCACACGATTTGTTAATAAATTATGCACGATTTTTGGGTGACTGTTGCGCTTCTGACTTCAGTAAGGTCTTTTAATAGTGTGCCAGTCCAGAGTGAGGCGCCAGCGGTTGTCATCCCAATAATGATGTAGGCATTATTTTTACAACCTTGCAATGCTGAAAGAAAAGTGGAATTCAAGAAGATTAAGGAACAGAAATCAAAAGAAGAAATAATATTTATCCGGCTATAAAAATATTGAATATGTAATTTTATAATAGTAAAAGTCTATTTGTCAAATTTTGACCTTCCCCCGTTTCACGTTTCAACAGCTGTCAAACTTTTAGACACCTAACCCGGTGACATTACTAAACTTTGTCAACAACTGTTTATCCAACCTACACCCTCCCTTCCTTGAAAAAAGAAAAACAACGAAACTAAATGAATTTTCTCGGCATGTAAATTTCTTACCACATGTGATCCAAGAGGTCGTCGGCTCATGCTGGCTTTCTCTGGTCAATTCTACAATAAATTTAAATTAAAAAATTGGCAGTTATTGCTTTCGTTTTTTTAAAAAAAAGATAAACTGTCTCTAATTACTTGCTAAAAAGAATAAAGCGAACGATTTTAAGTGATCTTCTCGATTATCACGTAACGCCATGGATCAATTAACAGCCACGAAGACATAACAATGAAAATCGCTTTTTTTGTACGCCTCACATCAGCAATGTTGATATTGGTGCCCTAGTGAGCACATTATATTTTTAAAATTGGTTTAGTAGTCATCCATGACCTGAAAATGTGGCAGACCTTAGCTTTGGTCTGTAGTGCGTTATATCCATCATCACCACCATCAGACCTTAGCTTTGGTCTGTAGTGCGCTATATCCATCATCACCACCATCAGACCTCGCAACGTTGCTAAGTATTATCAGTCCAGTTTACCATTTTTAGGACGAAGCGTAGATAACTTAGGTCTCCATCGTGATACCATAATTAATTTTAAATACAATATTTGGATAAATGTATTTTGCAACTCCGATTGACAGGATCAATAAGAACTAGTTGATTTGTAATCCGCAACTAAATAAAGGCTATGATTATGTACTCAAATTGTAAAATATATAAATGTTCGTTGTCAATTGACATTATCTCTCATCTTGAAGAGTTCAGCTCTAGTGTGGAGTTTTAAAAAATCTTTCTTTTTCACTGACTTCAACACGGTCTTTGGGTATCCTAACCAAAACACATGCTCCGTGTGTGATAGTTTGATAAGTGAGTACACCGACAGTGTACTTGCAAGCAGAGGCGTAACAACGGCTTGGCATTGGGGCAGTTGCCAAGGGCGCCGGCCTGCGCCAGTTCAAAAGGGCGCCGCTAACTCTTTAATTTTTAAACTTTTTATTATTTAAAAAATAAATTAGCCAAGGGCGCCAAAAACCCAGTTACGCCTCTGCTTGCAAGCACGACCTTCGAGGAACTGTTCCAATGCATCAAGAAAATGACATATCTCCACAGTAAAATGGTATCACTTATTACAAGACCGAAATATTATAGCATTTAAAGAAAATGTTGGATACTCTCCATCTTTATAACTCCTACATATCCAATGCTGTAAAAATACCAGGCAGTGTTTTGTCGTTGTCGTCACACTGTTGCTTTGGCGAGACATCAAGCTAGTCGCCTTTGAAGTTTAATTCGAAGTGTTTCTATGGAAGAAGTTGGGTGAATTTATTATGATACTTTGTGATCTAATTTCTGTCACAAGAGGTTTTTTTGGGGGGGGGGGGAGTGAGTCTGCTCAAATAGCGTGTCATCACTTATAGGAGGGCACTTTGTAAGTTCCACGCATTGACATCCATATTTATTTATCTTTTCTTACAGGTGGGGGCGTGTCGATAGCTTATTGAACGTAGGCATTGGGGGGGGGGGGGGTCGAAAATTTAACTTATTGACTATGTGGATGGCCCCATACATTTAACATTAATGATAAACTAACCTTCAATGTCAGAAAGTCTTGACCGTGAACACTCGCCTTCAGTTGCAGCCGGCACGACAGCGCGTTGAACATTTGCGTTGGCAGATTCATTCATCACACGACCATGATGGTATGGGTTGACGCATATTCGGTCTTTCTCCGCGTTGGTAGGGAATCTGCATCTTCCACTGTAGTACAGTTCGTCCGGCTTCAAGGTTGGCCAACTGAAAATTTTGCATAGCTCAAAATGTGGTATATACCGGGGCTTAGACCCAATTTTAAGGGTCAGAAATGAGTTATTTTGACTCCTTTCGGTGCGATGTTTGTGTCTACAACATTTTACAGATGGATATAGTTATTGTGAAATCGCGCATAATGTTTGACATCTTTTTGAAAATTTTTAAAATTAAATTTCTAAAGACTTTTAAAAACCTATTTTCAACAGTTATCTTTGCCAATGTAATGCCGACCATAAATACATTTTGTGTCCTATTCTGAAAGAGCTTATCAGCCTCATGCTGAAAAGTTTGTGAAGCCATTTCGTTGAGAATTTGTTTAGTAAAAAAATCGATTCTGATTTTCGCTTGAACGTGTCTTCTTCAAGATGACATTTATCAGTGCCGTTATGTACAAGACCAACATATTTTAGCATTTAACAAAAATGTTGGATACTTTCCATCTTTATAATTCCTTTATATCCATTGCTGTAAAAAATACCGGCCAATGTTTTCTCGTTGTCGCCACACTGTTGCTTTGGTTAGACATCAAGCTACTCGCCGTTAAGGCCATCATAAACCATGTCACGAGTTTAGTGGCAGTGTTGGTGTGGAAGAGGTGGAGGGGTGTCCACGGATGTGTGATGAAGATTGAATTTCGTGTAATACCTGTGATCAAATTTCTGTCACAAGCAGAGGGCGGGGGCGGCTGCGTTGAAATTTTACAAAAGTGTGTAGGGGGGCAATCTGCTGAAATAGCGTGTCATCAATTATAGCAGGGCACTTTTGTAGCTTCCGCGTGCGTCCCCGTATTTACTTCCATAATTATTTATCTTTTCTTGGAGTAGGGTTCTTGTCCAAAGCTTATGAACATTAGCATGAGGGGTAGGGGGTGCATTGGAATGGGGGGGGGGGGCGGCGGCGAAAATTTAACTTTTTACGTATCGACTACGCGTATGGCCCCATACATTGAACATCAATACTTGACTAACCGTGGAACGATCGGCTGGATGATGTTGACTGGTGAAGTGAGTGGTCGGCCATTGTTCGACTCAGATTTGTGTCATCGCTCAGCCTGCCCACATGGTACGGGTTGATACACACTTGATCCAACCCCGCTGTGTAAGGATGCGTACATTTTTGGCTTATGTAGACCTCCTCGGCTGTCAACTTTGGCCACCTAAAAATTCTTGGTAGTGCCAAGCAGGGCAGTACTTTGACGCCAGCAACCTGTGGAACATTTGATAAACATATGTGCAGGGTTTCCAAAAAAACCCCAAACAACTTACAACGTGACATACTTAATATTATTAAATAGGCAGTATCAATACATGTATCAGTAACATAGCTGGTAGAAGAGTGGGGCAACATAGCTGGTAGAAGAGTGGGGCAACATAGCTGGTAGAAGAGTGGGGCAACATAGCTGGTAGATGAGTGGGGCAACATAGCTGGTAGATGAGTGGGGCAACATAGCTGGTAGATGAGTGGGGCAACATAGCTGGTAGAAGAGTGGGGCAACATAGCTGGTAGAAGAGTGGGGCAACATAGCTGGTAGATGAGTGGGGCAACATAGCTGGTAGATGAGTGGGGCAACATAGCTGGTAGATGAGTGGGGCAACATATATGGTAGATGAGTGGGGCAACATATATGGTAGATGAGTGGGGCAACATAGCTGGTAGAAGAGTAGGGCAACATATATGGTAGATGAGTGGGGCAACATAGCTGGTAGAAGAGTGGGGTAACAAAGCTGGTAGATGAGTGGGGCAACATAGCTGTTAGATGAGTGGGGCAACGTAGCTGGTAGATGAGTGGGGCAACATAGCTGGTAGATGGGTGGGGCGACGTAGCTGGTAGATGAGTGGGGCAACATAACTGGTAGATGAGGGGGGCGACGTAGCTGGTAGATGAGTGGGGCAACATAGCTGGTAGAAGAGTGGGGCAACATATATGGTAGATGAGTGGGGCAACATAGCTGGTAGATGAGTGGAGCAACATATATGGTAGATGAGTGGGGCAACATAGCTGGTAGAAGAGTGGGGCAACGTAGCTGGTAGATGAGTGGGGCAACATAGCTGGTAGATGAGTGGGGCAACATAGCTGGTAGAAGAGTGGGGCAACATAGCTGGTAGAAGAGTGGGGCAACATAGCTGGTAGAAGAGTGGGGCAACATAGCTGGTAGATGAGTGGGGCAACATAGCTGGTAGAAGAGTGGGGCAACATATATGGTAGATGAGTGGGGCAACATAGCTAGTAGATGAGTCATGTCGCACTTAGTCCTGTCGCACTTAATCCTGTCGCACTTATTCCTGTCGCAGTTAGCCCTGTCGCACTTAGTCCTATCGCAGTTAGTCATGTGGCACTTAGTCCTGTCGCACATAGTCTTGTCGCACTTAGTCACGTGGCACTTAGTCATGTCGCACTTAGTCATGTGGCACTTAGTCCTGTCGCACTTAGTCCTGTCACACTTAGTCATGTCGCACTTAGTCCTGTCGCAGTTAATCATATCGCACTTAGTCCTGTCGCACTTATTCCTATCATAGTTAGTCATGTGGCACTTAGTTCTGTCGCACTTATTCCCATCGTAGTTAGTCATGTGGCACTTAGTCATGTCGCACTTAGTCCTGTCGCACTTTTTCCTATCGTAGTTAGTCATGTGGCACTTAGTCATGTCGCACTTAGTCCTGTCGCACTTAGTCATGTGGCACTTAGTCCTGTCGCACTTAGTCATGTCGCAGTTAGTCATGTCGCACTTAGTCCTGTTGCACTTATTCCTATCGTAGTTAGTCATGTGGCACTTAGTCATGTCGCACTTAGTCCTGTCGCAGTTAGTCCTGTCGCACTTAGACCTGTCACACTAAGTCCTGTCGTACTTAGTCCTGTCGCAGTTAGGCATGTCGCACTTAGTTCTGTCGCAGTTAGCCCTGTCGCACTTACGTCCTGTCGCATTAAGTCCTGCCATCCTTAGTCGTGTCGCCCAAAGCCCTGTTGCACTTACGTCCTGTCATCCTTAGTTGTGTCGCCCAAAGCCCTGTTGCACTTATGTCCTGTCGCACTCACGTCCTGTCGCACTTAAGTCCTGTCGCGCTTACGTCCTGTCGCACTTACGTTACAGTCGCACTTACGTTACAGTCGCACTTACGTTACAGTCGCACTTACGTTACAGTCGCACTTACGTTACAGTCGCACTTACGTTACAGTCGCACTTACGTTACAGTCGCACTTACGTTACAGTCGCACTTACGTCCTGTCGCAATACGTCCTGTCGCACTACGTCCTGTCGCACTACGTCCTGTCGCACTTACCTCCTGTCACACTGACGTCTTGTCGCACTAAGTCCTGTCGTACGTCCTGTCTCAGTAACGTCCTGTCGCAGTTACGTCCCGTCACACTTTATTTTCAGAGGGTGAGAAATTTTAAGCGTTTTCTGACGAAACAAATTTTTAAAAAATTTTAAAAAATGTTTTGAAAAGTTTGAAGGAAATTAAACTAGCCCAGTACCTCTAAATATACTTGAAGTTCATGAATCAATCATTTTTTGGTCAATATATATGTTTGTTTAAAACATTTCAGAACTCTACGAATGGGTATTATTTTCAAGATGGCCGCCGTTGCCATGGTAACTGTATTAAAAAAATTCTTTTAAAGCATGAAAATATATCTCCATTCATAGCTTTACATGTCCATAATAAAATAACTTGGTTAATTAAAATTTTTTTTTAACTTAATAAGCTAAGTTTGACAATGTCATTAAAATAATAAAGAACAAATAATTTTGTTAGTAGTGTTAGTTTCTCCTGATGAGCAACAACAGCAGAAAGAGGAGGAACTCATAAACTCTAACATCTCATTTCCTTTTCTCTTTTTTTTGCTGTTTCAGCAGCTGTATCAACACCACTTTTGCTATTTTGTTCTGCTGTACACTTTGCTACTGTTATGGCAGTCTTACTGTCACTGTATACGCAGTGCTACTGGTACTTTATAGGAGCCTCGCAGATTATAGCCGCTATCATTTAATGTTAAAGTCGCCTCTGCCGCTTCTTGACTAGCCTCTTCTGCTTCCTGAGGAGGCGTTGTAGTTGTATCCTTTTTGTCCGACATTCTACTGATGATCCCAGACAGTAAGGCAATTAAACTATAAAAATTGAGCTGCAGAGTAAACGAGGTCTCGCCGTTATTGAAAACTTTGTCGTTTAGTGTCTCTTTTTTTTCCTTTTCTTTTTTTTCTCCTTTTTATAAAATAATTTTTCATTTTAATTCCCCACTTCATTCAAAATCAATCATTTCAAAATAAAACATTCGTAAAAGATTAATAGATTACATTCAAACATCAACAATAATGAAAATAGAAATTAAATACTTCAGTCAGACCTTACATATTTAAAAAAGTGAACATAACAACAAAACAAAAAAACTCTAACCCACTGTCATTCTTCCAGATTTTTGTCATTCATTCTGTCTTTGATCTTCATTCTGTCTTTGATCTTCACATCTGACTCGAGGGGGCATCCAGGCCGCATTAATGGCCCGAGCATGTTGCTCGGCAACCTCTCTGGCGAGGTCCACAGGGCCTCTATAAAGTTCTACGGAGTTCCTATCATTGAACTGATGGACGTGGCATACGTCACGCCCCGGCATGGCCAGGTTTTGACACGGCGTGCCTCTTAAAGTTGTAGCAGTGCAAGCAAATAAAGGCCTCCTCTGTGCCATGCCGGGGGGGGGGGGGGTGAGAGGTTTGGAAACTTGGGGGGGGGGGGGGAAATATCTAAACACACTTTACTAAACACTCATTCAGCCAATTAGCACCGAGGGGCGACCGGTATCTGCTAACGGATGGAGGTGTCACATTTAGTGTTTCTACTAGTTATATAAATACGTACATGTTAAATTTTGGAATAAAATCATTCTTTAATGGACGATAGTTGCTCTAACTTGGTTAATTAAAAAAAAATTAACTTAAGCTAAGTTTGACAATGTCGTTAAAATAATAAGGAACAAATAATTTTGTTAGTAGTGTTAGTTTCTCCTGATGAGCAACAACAGCAGAAAGAGGAGGAACTCATAAACTCTAACATCTCATTTCCTTTTCTCTTTTTTTTGCTGTTTCAGCAGCTGTATCAACACCACTTTTGCTATTTTGTTCTGCTGTACACTTTGCGGCTGTTATGGCAGTCTTACAGTCACTGTATACGCAGTTCTACTGGTACTTTATTGGAGCCTCGCAGATTATAGCCGCTATCATTTAATGTTAAAGTCGCCTCTGCCGCTTCTTGACTAGCCTCTTCTGCTTCCTGAGGAGGCGTTGTAGTTGTATCCTTTTTGTCCGACATTCTACTGATGATCCCAGACAGTAAGGCAATTAAACTATAAAAATTGAGCTGCAGAGTAAACGAGGTCTCGCCGTTATTGAAAACTTTGTCGTTTAGTGTCTCTTTTTTTCCCTTTTCTTTTTTTTCTCCTTTTTATAAAATAATTTTTCATTTTAATTCCCCACTTCATTCAAAATCAATCATTTCAAAATAAAACATACGTAAAAGATTAATAGATTACATTCAAACATCAACAATAATGAAAATAGAAATTAAATACTTCAGTCAGACCTTACATATTTAAAAAAGTGAACATAACAACAAAAAAAAAAACAACTCTAACCCACTGTCATTCTTCCAGATTTTTGTCATTCATTCTGTCTTTGATCTTCATTCTGTCTTTGATCTTCACATCTGACTCGAGGGGGCATCCAGGCCGCATTAATGGCCCGAGCATGTTGCTCGGCAACCTCTCTGGCGAGGTCCACAGGGCCTCTATAAAGTTCTACGGAGTTCCTATCATTGAACTGAAGGACGTGGCATACATCACGCCCCGGCATGGCCAGGATTTGACACGGCGTGCCTCTTAAAGTTGTAGCAGTGCAAGCAAATAAAGGCCTCCTCTGTGCCATGCCGGAAGGGGGGTGTGTGTGTGAGCTTTCGAAACTTGGGGGGGGGGGGGGGAATATCTAAACACACTTTACTAAACACTCATTCAGCCAATTAGCACCGAGGGGCGACCGGTATCTGCTAACGGATGGAGGTGTCACATTTAGTGTTTCTACTAGTTATATAAATACGTACATGTTAAATTTTGGAATAAAATCATTCTTTAATGGACGATAGTTGCTCTAACTTGGTTAATTAAAAAAAAAAATTAACTTAAGCTAAGTTTGACAATGTCATTAAAATAATAAGGAACAAATAATTTTGTTAGTAGTGTTAGTTTCTCCTGATGAGCAACAACAGCAGAAAGAGGAGGAACTCATAAACTCTAACATCTCATTTCCTTTTCTCTTTTTTTTTTGCTGTTTCAGCAGCTGTATCAACACCACTTTTGCTATTTTGTTCTGCTGTACACTTTGCGGCTGTTATGGCAGTCTTACAGTCACTGTATACGCAGTTCTACTGGTACTTTATTGGAGCCTCGCAGATTATAGCCGCTATCATTTAATGTTAAAGTCGCCTCTGCCGCTTCTTGACTAGCCTCTTCTGCTTCCTGAGGAGGCGTTGTAGTTGTATCCTTTTTGTCCGACATTCTACTGATGATCCCAGACAGTAAGGCAATTAAACTATAAAAATTGAGCTGCAGAGTAAACGAGGTCTCGCCGTTATTGAAAACTTTGTCGTTTAGTGTCTCTTTTTTTTCCTTTTCTTTTTTTTCTCCTTTTTATAAAATAATTTTTCATTTTAATTCCCCACTTCATTCAAAATCAATCATTTCAAAATAAAACATTCGTAAAAGATTAATAGATTACATTCAAACATCAACAATAATGAAAATAGAAATTAAATACTTCAGTCAGACCTTACATATTTAAAAAAGTGAACATAACAACAAAAAAAAAACAACTCTAACCCACTGTCATTCTTCCAGATTTTTGTCATTCATTCTGTCTTTGATCTTCATTCTGTCTTTGATCTTCACATCTGACTCGAGGGGGCATCCAGGCCGCATTAATGGCCCGAGCATGTTGCTCGGCAACCTCTCTGGCGAGGTCCACAGGGCCTCTATAAAGTTCTACAGAGTTCCTATCATTGAACTGATGGACGTGGCATACGTCACGCCCCGGCATGGCCAGGTTTTGACACGGCGTGCCTCTTAAAGTTGTAGCAGTGCAAGCAAATAAAGGCCTCCTCTGTGCCATGCCGGGGGGGGGGTGAGAGGTTTGGAAACTTGGGGGGGGGGGGGGGTAATATCTAAACACACTTTACTAAACACTCATTCAGCCAATTAGCACCGAGGGGCGACCGGTATCTGCTAACAGATGGAGGTGTCACATTTAGTGTTTCTACTAGTTATATAAATACGTACATGTTAAATTTTGGAATAAAATCATTCTTTAATGGACGATAGTTGCTCTAACTTGGTTAATTAAAAAAAATTAACTTAAGCTAAGTTTGACAATGTCATTAAAATAATAAGGAACAAATAATTTTGTTAGTAGTGTTAGTTTCTCCTGATGAGCAACAACAGCAGAAAGAGGAGGAACTCATAAACTCTAACATCTCATTTCCTTTTCTCTTTTTTTTTGCTGTTTCAGCAGCTGTATCAACACCACTTTTGCTATTTTGTTCTGCTGTACACTTTGCGGCTGTTATGGCAGTCTTACTGTCACTGTATACGCAGTTCTACTGGTACTTTATTGGAGCCTCGCAGATTATATTCGCTATCATTTAATGTTAAAGTCGCCTCTGCCGCTTCTTGACTAGCCTCTTCTGCTTCCTGAGGAGGCGTTGTAGTTGTATCCTTTTTGTCCGACATTCTACTGATGATCCCAGACAGTAAGGCAATTAAACTATAAAAATTGAGCTGCAGAGTAAACGAGGTCTCGCCGTTATTGAAAACTTTGTCGTTTAGTGTCTCTTTTTTTTCCTTTTCTTTTTTTTCTCCTTTTTATAAAATAATTTTTCATTTTAATTCCCCACTTCATTCAAAATCAATCATTTCAAAATAAAACATACGTAAAAGATTAATAGATTACATTCAAACATCAACAATAATGAAAATAGAAATTAAATACTTCAGTCAGACCTTACATATTTAAAAAAGTGAACATAACAAAAAAAAAAACTCTAACACACTGCCATTCTTCCAGATTTTCGTCATTCATTCTGTTTTTGATCTTCATTCTGTCTTTGATCTTCATTCTGTCATTGATTGAGAAAGGCCCTGTGGCGTGAACAGAGGCGGCTGCCCTGCATGGCCATTAAGCGGCACTCGATGCCCATTTGAGTCAGAGCCTCACATCTGACTCGATGGGGGAATCCAGGCCGCATTAATGGCCCGAGCATGTTGCTCGGCAACCTCTCTGGCGAGGTCCACAGGGCCTCTATAAAGTTCTACGGAGTTCCTATCATTGAATTGATGGACGTGGCATACGTCACGCCCCGGCATGGCCAGGTTTTGACACGGCGTGCCTCTTAAAGTTGTAGCAGTGCAAGCAAATAAAGGCCTCCTCTGTGCCATGTCGGGGGGGGGGGGGGGGTGTGAGGTTATGAAACTTGGGGGGGGGGGTGGGAATATCTAAACACACTTTACTAAACACTCATTCAGCCAATTAGCACCGAGGGGCGACCGGTATCTGCTAACGGATGGAGGTGTCACATTTAGTGTTTCTACTAGTTATATAAATACGTACATGTTAAATTTTGGAATAAAATCATTCTTTAATGGACGATAGTTGCTCTAACTTGGTTAATTAAAAAAAAAAATTAACTTAAGCTAAGTTTGACAATGTCATTAAAATAATAAGGAACAAATAATTTTGTTAGTAGTGTTAGTTTCTCCTGATGAGCAACAACAGCAGAAAGAGGAGGAACTCATAAACTCTAACATCTCATTTCCTTTTCTCTTTTTTTTGCTGTTTCAGCAGCTGTATCAACACCACTTTTGCTATTTTGTTCTGCTGTACACTTTGCGGCTGTTATGGCAGTCTTACTGTCACTGTATACGCAGTGCTACTGGTACTTTATAGGAGCCTCGCAGATTATAGCCGCTATCATTTAATGTTAAAGTCGCCTCTGCCGCTTCTTGACTAGCCTCTTCTGCTTCCTGAGGAGGCGTTGTAGTTGTATCCTTTTTGTCCGACATTTTACTGATGATCCCAGACAGTAAGGCAATTAAACTATAAAAATTGAGCTGCAGAGTAAACGAGGTCTCGCCGTTATTGAAAACTTTGTCGTTTAGTGTCTCTTTTTTTTCCTTTTCTTTTTTTTCTCCTTTTTATAAAATAATTTTTCATTTTAATTCCCCACTTCATTCAAAATCAATCATTTCAAAATAAAACATTCGTAAAAGATTAATAGATTACATTCAAACATCAACAATAATGAAAATAGAAATTAAATACTTCAGTCAGACCTTACATATTTAAAAAAGTGAACATAACAACAAAAAAACAACAACTCTAACCCACTGTCATTCTTCCAGATTTTTGTCATTCATTCTGTCTTTGATCTTCATTCTGTCTTTGATCTTCACATCTGACTCGAGGGGGCATCCAGGCCGCATTAATGGCCCGAGCATGTTGCTCGGCAACCTCTCTGGCGAGGTCCACAGGGCCTCTATAAAGTTCTACGGAGTTCCTATCATTGAACTGAAGGACGTGGCATACATCACGCCCCGGCATGGCCAGGATTTGACACGGCGTGCCTCTTAAAGTTGTAGCAGTGCAAGCAAATAAAGGCCTCCTCTGTGCCATGCCGGGGGGGGGGGGTGAGAGGTTTGGAAACTTGGGGGGGGGGGGGGTAATATCTAAACACACTTTACTAAACACTCATTCAGCCAATTAGCACCGAGGGGCGACCGGTATCTGCTAACAGATGGAGGTGTCACATTTAGTGTTTCTACTAGTTATATAAATACGTACATGTTAAATTTTGGAATAAAATCATTCTTTAATGGACGATAGTTGCTCTAACTTGGTTAATTAAAAAAAATTAACTTAAGCTAAGTTTGACAATGTCATTAAAATAATAAGGAACAAATAATTTTGTTAGTAGTGTTAGTTTCTCCTGATGAGCAACAACAGCAGAAAGAGGAGGAACTCATAAACTCTAACATCTCATTTCCTTTTCTCTTTTTTTTTGCTGTTTCAGCAGCTGTATCAACACCACTTTTGCTATTTTGTTCTGCTGTACACTTTGCGGCTGTTATGGCAGTCTTACTGTCACTGTATACGCAGTTCTACTGGTACTTTATTGGAGCCTCGCAGATTATATTCGCTATCATTTAATGTTAAAGTCGCCTCTGCCGCTTCTTGACTAGCCTCTTCTGCTTCCTGAGGAGGCGTTGTAGTTGTATCCTTTTTGTCCGACATTCTACTGATGATCCCAGACAGTAAGGCAATTAAACTATAAAAATTGAGCTGCAGAGTAAACGAGGTCTCGCCGTTATTGAAAACTTTGTCGTTTAGTGTCTCTTTTTTTTCCTTTTCTTTTTTTTCTCCTTTTTATAAAATAATTTTTCATTTTAATTCCCCACTTCATTCAAAATCAATCATTTCAAAATAAAACATACGTAAAAGATTAATAGATTACATTCAAACATCAACAATAATGAAAATAGAAATTAAATACTTCAGTCAGACCTTACATATTTAAAAAAGTGAACATAACAAAAAAAAAAACTCTAACACACTGCCATTCTTCCAGATTTTCGTCATTCATTCTGTTTTTGATCTTCATTCTGTCTTTGATCTTCATTCTGTCATTGATTGAGAAAGGCCCTGTGGCGTGAACAGAGGCGGCTGCCCTGCATGGCCATTAAGCGGCACTCGATGCCCATTTGAGTCAGAGCCTCACATCTGACTCGATGGGGGAATCCAGGCCGCATTAATGGCCCGAGCATGTTGCTCGGCAACCTCTCTGGCGAGGTCCACAGGGCCTCTATAAAGTTCTACGGAGTTCCTATCATTGAATTGATGGACGTGGCATACGTCACGCCCCGGCATGGCCAGGTTTTGACACGGCGTGCCTCTTAAAGTTGTAGCAGTGCAAGCAAATAAAGGCCTCCTCTGTGCCATGTCGGGGGGGGGGGGTGTGAGGTTATGAAACTTGGGGGGGGGGGTGGGAATATCTAAACACACTTTACTAAACACTCATTCAGCCAATTAGCACCGAGGGGCGACCGGTATCTGCTAACGGATGGAGGTGTCACATTTAGTGTTTCTACTAGTTATATAAATACGTACATGTTAAATTTTGGAATAAAATCATTCTTTAATGGACGATAGTTGCTCTAACTTGGTTAATTAAAAAAAAAAATTAACTTAAGCTAAGTTTGACAATGTCATTAAAATAATAAGGAACAAATAATTTTGTTAGTAGTGTTAGTTTCTCCTGATGAGCAACAACAGCAGAAAGAGGAGGAACTCATAAACTCTAACATCTCATTTCCTTTTCTCTTTTTTTTGCTGTTTCAGCAGCTGTATCAACACCACTTTTGCTATTTTGTTCTGCTGTACACTTTGCGGCTGTTATGGCAGTCTTACTGTCACTGTATACGCAGTGCTACTGGTACTTTATAGGAGCCTCGCAGATTATAGCCGCTATCATTTAATGTTAAAGTCGCCTCTGCCGCTTCTTGACTAGCCTCTTCTGCTTCCTGAGGAGGCGTTGTAGTTGTATCCTTTTTGTCCGACATTTTACTGATGATCCCAGACAGTAAGGCAATTAAACTATAAAAATTGAGCTGCAGAGTAAACGAGGTCTCGCCGTTATTGAAAACTTTGTCGTTTAGTGTCTCTTTTTTTTCCTTTTCTTTTTTTTCTCCTTTTTATAAAATAATTTTTCATTTTAATTCCCCACTTCATTCAAAATCAATCATTTCAAAATAAAACATTCGTAAAAGATTAATAGATTACATTCAAACATCAACAATAATGAAAATAGAAATTAAATACTTCAGTCAGACCTTACATATTTAAAAAAGTGAACATAACAACAAAAAAACAACAACTCTAACCCACTGTCATTCTTCCAGATTTTTGTCATTCATTCTGTCTTTGATCTTCATTCTGTCTTTGATCTTCACATCTGACTCGAGGGGGCATCCAGGCCGCATTAATGGCCCGAGCATGTTGCTCGGCAACCTCTCTGGCGAGGTCCACAGGGCCTCTATAAAGTTCTACGGAGTTCCTATCATTGAACTGAAGGACGTGGCATACATCACGCCCCGGCATGGCCAGGATTTGACACGGCGTGCCTCTTAAAGTTGTAGCAGTGCAAGCAAATAAAGGCCTCCTCTGTGCCATGCCGGAAGGGGGGTGTGTGTGTGAGCTTTCGAAACTTGGGGGGGGGGGGAAATATCTAAACACACTTTACTAAACACTCATTCAGCCAATTAGCACCGAGGGGCGACCGGTATCTGCTAACGGATGGAGGTGTCACATTTAGTGTTTCTACTAGTTATATAAATACGTACATGTTAAATTTTGGAATAAAATCATTCTTTAATGGACGATAGTTGCTCTAACTTGGTTAATTAAAAAAAAAAATTAACTTAAGCTAAGTTTGACAATGTCATTAAAATAATAAGGAACAAATAATTTTGTTAGTAGTGTTAGTTTCTCCTGATGAGCAACAACAGCAGAAAGAGGAGGAACTCATAAACTCTAACATCTCATTTCCTTTTCTCTTTTTTTTGCTGTTTCAGCAGCTGTATCAACACCACTTTTGCTATTTTGTTCTGCTGTACACTTTGCGGCTGTTATGGCAGTCTTACAGTCACTGTATACGCAGTTCTACTGGTACTTTATTGGAGCCTCGCAGATTATAGCCGCTATCATTTAATGTTAAAGTCGCCTCTGCCGCTTCTTGACTAGCCTCTTCTGCTTCCTGAGGAGGCGTTGTAGTTGTATCCTTTTTGTCCGACATTCTACTGATGATCCCAGACAGTAAGGCAATTAAACTATAAAAATTGAGCTGCAGAGTAAACGAGGTCTCGCCGTTATTGAAAACTTTGTTGTTTAGTGTCTCTTTTTTTTCCTTTTCTTTTTTTTCTCCTTTTTATAAAATAATTTTTCATTTTAATTCCCCACTTCATTCAAAATCAATCATTTCAAAATAAAACATACGTAAAAGATTAATAGATTACATTCAAACATCAACAATAATGAAAATAGAAATTAAATACTTCAGTCAGACCTTACATATTTAAAAAAGTGAACATAACAAAAAAAAAAACTCTAACACACTGCCATTCTTCCAGATTTTCGTCATTCATTCTGTCTTTGATCTTCATTCTGTCTTTGATCTCCATTCTGTCTTTGATTGAGAAAGGCCCTGTGGCGTGAACAGAGGCGGCTGCCCTGCATGGTCATTAAGCGGCACTGGATGCCCATTTGAGTCAGAGCCTCACATCTGACTCGATGGGGGAATCCAGGCCGCATTAATGGCCCGAGCATGTTGCTCGGCAACCTCTCTGGCGAGGTCCACAGGGCCTCTATAAAGTTCTACGGAGTTCCTATCATTGAACTGATGGACTTGGCATACATCACGCCCCGGCATGGCCAGGATTTGACACGGCGTGCCTCTTAAAGTTGTAGCAGTGCAAGCAAATAAAGGCCTCCTCTGTGCCATGCCGGAAGGGGGGGGGGTGTGTGTGAGCTTTCGAAACTTGTGGGGGGGGGGGAAATATCTAAACACACTTTACTAAACACTCATTCAGCCAATTAGCACCGAGGGGCGACCGGTATCTGCTAACGGATGGAGGTGTCACATTTAGTGTTTCTACTAGTTATATAAATACGTACATGTTAAATTTTGGAATAAAATCATTCTTTAATGGACGATAGTTGCTCTAACTTGGTTAATTAAAAAAAAAATTAATTTAAGCTACGTTTGACAATGTCATTAAAATAATAAGGAACAAATAATTTTGTTAGTAGTGTTAGTTTCTCCTGATGAGCAACAACAGCAGAAAGAGGAGGAACTCATAAACTCTAACATCTCATTTCCTTTTCTCTTTTTGTGCTGTTTCAGCAGCTGTATCAACACCACTTTTGCTATTTTGTTCTGCTGTACACTTTGCTGCTGTTATGGCAGTCTTACTGTCACTGTATACGCAGTGCTACTGGTACTTTATAGGAGCCTCGCAGATTATAGCCGCTATCATTTAATGTTAAAGTCGCCTCTGCCGCTTCTTGACTAGCCTCTTCTGCTTCCTGAGGAGGCGTTGTAGTTGTATCCTTTTTGTCCGACATTCTACTGATGATCCCAGACAGTAAGGCAATTAAACTATAAAAATTGAGCTGCAGAGTAAACGAGGTCTCGCCGTTATTGAAAACTTTGTCGTTTAGTGTCTCTTTTTTTTCCTTTTCTTTTTTTTTCTCCTTTTTATAAAATAATTTTTCATTTTAATTCCCCACTTCATTCAAAATCAATCATTTCAAAATAAAACATTCGTAAAAGATTAATAGATTACATTCAAACATCAACAATAATGAAAATAGAAATTAAATACTTCAGTCAGACCTTACATATTTAAAAAAGTGAACATAACAACAACAAAAAACAACTCTAACCCACTGTCATTCTTCCAGATTTTTGTCATTCATTCTGTCTTTGATCTTCATTCTGTCTTTGATCTTCACATCTGACTCGAGGGGGCATCCAGGCCGCATTAATGGCCCGAGCATGTTGCTCGGCAACCTCTCTGGCGAGGTCCACAGGGCCTCTATAAAGTTCTACGGAGTTCCTATCATTGAACTGATGGACGTGGCATACGTCACGCCCCGGCATGGCCAGGTTTTGACACGGCGTGCCTCTTAAAGTTGTAGCATTGCAAGCAAATAAAGGCCTCCTCTGTGCCATGCCAGGGGGGGTGTGAGGTTTGGAAACTTGGGGGGGGGGGGAAATATCTAAACACACTTTACTAAACACTCATTCAGCCAATTAGCACCGAGGGGCGACCGGTATCTGCTAACGAATGGAGGTGTCACATTTAGTGTTTCTACTAGTTATATAAATACGTACATGTTAAATTTTGGAATAAAATCATTCTTTAATGGACGATAGTTGCTCTAACTTGGTTAATTAAAAAAAAAATTAACTTAAGCTAAGTTTGACAATGTCATTAAAATAATAAGGAACAAATAATTTTGTTAGTAGTGTTAGTTTCTCCTGATGAGCAACAACAGCAGAAAGAGGAGGAACTCATAAACTCTAACATCTCATTTCCTTTTCTCTTTTTGTGCTGTTTCAGCAGCTGTATCAACACCACTTTTGCTATTTTGTTCTGCTGTACACTTTGCGGCTGTTATGGCAGTCTTACTGTCACTGTATACGCAGTGCTACTGGTACTTTATAGGAGCCTCGCAGATTATAGCCGCTATCATTTAATGTTAAAGTCGCCTCTGCCGCTTCTTGACTAGCCTCTTCTGCTTCCTGAGGAGGCGTTGTAGTTGTATCCTTTTTGTCCGACATTCTACTGATGATCCCAGACAGTAAGGCAATTAAACTATAAAAATTGAGCTGCAGAGTAAACGAGGTCTCGCCGTTATTGAAAACTTTGTCGTTTAGTGTCTCTTTTGTTTTCTTTTCTTTTTTTTCTCCTTTTTTAAAAATAATTTTTCATTTTAATTCCCCACTTCATTCAAAATCAATCATTTCAAAATAAAACATTCGTAAAAGATTAATAGATTACATTCAAACATCAACAATAATGAAAATAGAAATTAAATACTTCAGTCAGACCTTACATATTTAAAAAAGTGAACATAACAAAACAAAAAAAACTCTAACCCACTGTCATTCTTCCAGATTTTTGTCATTCATTCTGTCTTTGATCTTCATTCTGTCTTTGATCTTCACATCTGACTCGAGGGGGCATCCAGGCCGCATTAATGGCCCGAGCATGTTGCTCGGCAACCTCTCTGGCGAGGTCCACAGGGCCTCTATAAAGTTCTACGGAGTTCCTATCATTGAATTGATGGACGTGGCATACGTCACGCCCCGGCATGGCCAGGTTTTGACACGGCGTGCCTCTTAAAGTTGTAGCAGTGCAAGCAAATAAAGGCCTCCTCTGTGCCATGCCGGGGGGGGGGGGAGGTTTGGAAACTTGGGGGGGGGGGGAAATATCTAAACACACTTTACTAAACACTCATTCAGCCAATTAGCACCGAGGGGCGACCGGTATCTGCTAACGGATGGAGGTGTCACATTTAGTGTTTCTACTAGTTATATAAATACGTACATGTTAAATTTTGGAATAAAATCATTCTTTAATGGACGATAGTTGCTCTAACTTGGTTAATTAAAAAAAAAAATTAACTTAAGCTAAGTTTCACAATGTCATTAAAATAATAAGGAACAAATAATTTTGTTAGTAGTGTTAGTTTCTCCTGATGAGCAACAACAGCAGAAAGAGGAGGAACTCATAAACTCTAACATCTCATTTCCTTTTCTCTTTTTTTTGCTGTTTCAGCAGCTGTATCAACACCACTTTTGCTATTTTGTTCTGCTGTACACTTTGCGGCTGTTATGGCAGTCTTACAGTCACTGTATACGCAGTTCTACTGGTACTTTATTGGAGCCTCGCAGATTATAGCCGCTATCATTTAATGTTAAAGTCGCCTCTGCCGCTTCTTGACTAGCCTCTTCTGCTTCCTGAGGAGGCGTTGTAGTTGTATCCTTTTTGTCCGACATTCTACTGATGATCCCAGACAGTAAGGCAATTAAACTATAAAAATTGAGCTGCAGAGTAAACGAGGTCTCGCCGTTATTGAAAACTTTGTCGTTTAGTGTCTCTTTTTTTTCCTTTTCTTTTTTTTCTCCTTTTTATAAAATAATTTTTCATTTTAATTCCCCACTTCATTCAAAATCAATCATTTCAAAATAAAACATTCGTAAAAGATTAATAGATTACATTCAAACATCAACAATAATGAAAATAGAAATTAAATACTTCAGTCAGACCTTACATATTTAAAAAAGTGAACATAACAACAACAAAAAACAACTCTAACCCACTGTCATTCTTCCAGATTTTTGTCATTCATTCTGTCTTTGATCTTCATTCTGTCTTTGATCTTCACATCTGACTCGAGGGGGCATCCAGGCCGCATTAATGGCCCGAGCATGTTGCTCGGCAACCTCTCTGGCGAGGTCCACAGGGCCTCTATAAAGTTCTACGGAGTTCCTATCATTGAACTGATGGACGTGGCATACGTCACGCCCCGGCATGGCCAGGTTTTGACACGGCGTGCCTCTTAAAGTTGTAGCATTGCAAGCAAATAAAGGCCTCCTCTGTGCCATGCCAGTGGGGGGTGTGAGGTTTGGAAACTTGGGGGGGGGGGAAATATCTAAACACACTTTACTAAACACTCATTCAGCCAATTAGCACCGAGGGGCGACCGGTATCTGCTAACGGATGGAGGTGTCACATTTAGTGTTTCTACTAGTTATATAAATACGTACATGTTAAATTTTGGAATAAAATCATTCTTTAATGGACGATAGTTGCTCTAACTTGGTTAATTAAAAAAAAAAATTAACTTAAGCTAAGTTTGACAATGTCATTAAAATAATAAGGAACAAATAATTTTGTTAGTAGTGTTAGTTTCTCCTGATGAGCAACAACAGCAGAAAGAGGAGGAACTCATAAACTCTAACATCTCATTTCCTTTTCTCTTTTTTTTGCTGTTTCAGCAGCTGTATCAACACCACTTTTGCTATTTTGTTCTGCTGTACACTTTGCGGCTGTTATGGCAGTCTTACAGTCACTGTATACGCAGTTCTACTGGTACTTTATTGGAGCCTCGCAGATTATAGCCGCTATCATTTAATGTTAAAGTCGCCTCTGCCGCTTCTTGACTAGCCTCTTCTGCTTCCTGAGGAGGCGTTGTAGTTGTATCCTTTTTGTCCGACATTCTACTGATGATCCCAGACAGTAAGGCAATTAAACTATAAAAATTGAGCTGCAGAGTAAACGAGGTCTCGCCGTTATTGAAAACTTTGTCGTTTAGTGTCTCTTTTTTTTCCTTTTCTTTTTTTTCTCCTTTTTATAAAATAATTTTTCATTTTAATTCCCCACTTCATTCAAAATCAATCATTTCAAAATAAAACATTCGTAAAAGATTAATAGATTACATTCAAACATCAACAATAATGAAAATAGAAATTAAATACTTCAGTCAGACCTTACATATTTAAAAAAGTGAACATAACAACAACAAAAAACAACTCTAACCCACTGTCATTCTTCCAGATTTTTGTCATTCATTCTGTCTTTGATCTTCATTCTGTCTTTGATCTTCACATCTGACTCGAGGGGGCATCCAGGCCGCATTAATGGCCCGAGCATGTTGCTCGGCAACCTCTCTGGCGAGGTCCACAGGGCCTCTATAAAGTTCTACGGAGTTCCTATCATTGAACTGATGGACGTGGCATACATCACGCCCCGGCATGGCCAGGTTTTGACACGGCGTGCCTCTTAAAGTTGTAGCATTGCAAGCAAATAAAGGCCTCCTCTGTGCCATGCCAGTGGGGGGTGTGAGGTTTGGAAACTTGGGGGGGGGGGAAATATCTAAACACACTTTACTAAACACTCATTCAGCCAATTAGCACCGAGGGGCGACCGGTATCTGCTAACGGATGGAGGTGTCACATTTAGTGTTTCTACTAGTTATATAAATACGTACATGTTAAATTTTGGAATAAAATCATTCTTTAATGGACGATAGTTGCTCTAACTTGGTTAATTAAAAAAAAAAATTAACTTAAGCTAAGTTTGACAATGTCATTAAAATAATAAGGAACAAATAATTTTGTTAGTAGTGTTAGTTTCTCCTGATGAGCAACAACAGCAGAAAGAGGAGGAACTCATAAACTCTAACATCTCATTTCCTTTTCTCTTTTTTTTGCTGTTTCAGCAGCTGTATCAACACCACTTTTGCTATTTTGTTCTGCTGTACACTTTGCGGCTGTTATGGCAGTCTTACAGTCACTGTATACGCAGTTCTACTGGTACTTTATTGGAGCCTCGCAGATTATAGCCGCTATCATTTAATGTTAAAGTCGCCTCTGCCGCTTCTTGACTAGCCTCTTCTGCTTCCTGAGGAGGCGTTGTAGTTGTATCCTTTTTGTCCGACATTCTACTGATGATCCCAGACAGTAAGGCAATTAAACTATAAAAATTGAGCTGCAGAGTAAACGAGGTCTCGCCGTTATTGAAAACTTTGTCGTTTAGTGTCTCTTTTTTTTCCTTTTCTTTTTTTTCTCCTTTTTATAAAATAATTTTTCATTTTAATTCCCCACTTCATTCAAAATCAATCATTTCAAAATAAAACATTCGTAAAAGATTAATAGATTACATTCAAACATCAACAATAATGAAAATAGAAATTAAATACTTCAGTCAGACCTTACATATTTAAAAAAGTGAACATAACAACAACAAAAAACAACTCTAACCCACTGTCATTCTTCCAGATTTTTGTCATTCATTCTGTCTTTGATCTTCATTCTGTCTTTGATCTTCACATCTGACTCGAGGGGGCATCCAGGCCGCATTAATGGCCCGAGCATGTTGCTCGGCAACCTCTCTGGCGAGGTCCACAGGGCCTCTATAAAGTTCTACGGAGTTCCTATCATTGAATTGATGGACGTGGCATACGTCACGCCCCGGCATGGCCAGGTTTTGACACGGCGTGCCTCTTAAAGTTGTAGCAGTGCAAGCAAATAAAGGCCTCCTCTGTGCCATGCCGGGGGGGGGGGGGTGGGAGGTTTGGAAACTTGGGGGGTGGGGGAAATATCTAAACACACTTTACTAAACACTCATTCAGCCAATTAGCACCGAGGGGCGACCGGTATCTGCTAACGGATGGAGGTGTCACATTTAGTGTTTCTACTAGTTATATAAATACGTACATGTTAAATTTTGGAATAAAATCATTCTTTAATGGACGATAGTTGCTCTAACTTGGTTAATTAAAAAAAAAAATTAACTTAAGCTAAGTTTGACAATGTCATTAAAATAATAAGGAACAAATAATTTTGTTAGTAGTGTTAGTTTCTCCTGATGAGCAACAACAGCAGAAAGAGGAGGAACTCATAAACTCTAACATCTCATTTCCTTTTCTCTTTTTTTTGCTGTTTCAGCAGCTGTATCAACACCACTTTTGCTATTTTGTTCTGCTGTACACTTTGCGGCTGTTATGGCAGTCTTACAGTCACTGTATACGCAGTTCTACTGGTACTTTATTGGAGCCTCGCAGATTATAGCCGCTATCATTTAATGTTAAAGTCGCCTCTGCCGCTTCTTGACTAGCCTCTTCTGCTTCCTGAGGAGGCGTTGTAGTTGTATCCTTTTTGTCCGACATTCTACTGATGATCCCAGACAGTAAGGCAATTAAACTATAAAAATTGAGCTGCAGAGTAAACGAGGTCTCGCCGTTATTGAAAACTTTGTCGTTTAGTGTCTCTTTTTTTCCCTTTTCTTTTTTTTCTCCTTTTTATAAAATAATTTTTCATTTTAATTCCCCACTTCATTCAAAATCAATCATTTCAAAATAAAACATTCGTAAAAGATTAATAGATTACATTCAAACATCAACAATAATGAAAATAGAAATTAAATACTTCAGTCAGACCTTACATATTTAAAAAAGTGAACATAACAACAACAAAAAACAACTCTAACCCACTGTCATTCTTCCAGATTTTTGTCATTCATTCTGTCTTTGATCTTCATTCTGTCTTTGATCTTCACATCTGACTCGAGGGGGCATCCAGGCCGCATTAATGGCCCGAGCATGTTGCTCGGCAACCTCTCTGGCGAGGTCCACAGGGCCTCTATAAAGTTCTACGGAGTTCCTATCATTGAACTGATGGACGTGGCATACGTCACGCCCCGGCATGGCCAGGTTTTGACACGGCGTGCCTCTTAAAGTTGTAGCATTGCAAGCAAATAAAGGCCTCCTCTGTGCCATGCCAGTGGGGGGTGTGAGGTTTGGAAACTTGGGGGGGGGGGGAAATATCTAAACACACTTTACTAAACACTCATTCAGCCAATTAGCACCGAGGGGCGACCGGTATCTGCTAACGGATGGAGGTGTCACATTTAGTGTTTCTACTAGTTATATAAATACGTACATGTTAAATTTTGGAATAAAATCATTCTTTAATGGACGATAGTTGCTCTAACTTGGTTAATTAAAAAAAAAAATTAACTTAAGCTAAGTTTGACAATGTCATTAAAATAATAAGGAACAAATAATTTTGTTAGTAGTGTTAGTTTCTCCTGATGAGCAACAACAGCAGAAAGAGGAGGAACTCATAAACTCTAACATCTCATTTCCTTTTCTCTTTTTTTTGCTGTTTCAGCAGCTGTATCAACACCACTTTTGCTATTTTGTTCTGCTGTACACTTTGCGGCTGTTATGGCAGTCTTACAGTCACTGTATACGCAGTTCTACTGGTACTTTATTGGAGCCTCGCAGATTATAGCCGCTATCATTTAATGTTAAAGTCGCCTCTGCCGCTTCTTGACTAGCCTCTTCTGCTTCCTGAGGAGGCGTTGTAGTTGTATCCTTTTTGTCCGACATTCTACTGATGATCCCAGACAGTAAGGCAATTAAACTATAAAAATTGAGCTGCAGAGTAAACGAGGTCTCGCCGTTATTGAAAACTTTGTCGTTTAGTGTCTCTTTTTTTTCCTTTTCTTTTTTTTCTCCTTTTTATAAAATAATTTTTCATTTTAATTCCCCACTTCATTCAAAATCAATCATTTCAAAATAAAACATTCGTAAAAGATTAATAGATTACATTCAAACATCAACAATAATGAAAATAGAAATTAAATACTTCAGTCAGACCTTACATATTTAAAAAAGTGAACATAACAACAACAAAAAACAACTCTAACCCACTGTCATTCTTCCAGATTTTTGTCATTCATTCTGTCTTTGATCTTCATTCTGTCTTTGATCTTCACATCTGACTCGAGGGGGCATCCAGGCCGCATTAATGGCCCGAGCATGTTGCTCGGCAACCTCTCTGGCGAGGTCCACAGGGCCTCTATAAAGTTCTACGGAGTTCCTATCATTGAACTGATGGACGTGGCATACGTCACGCCCCGGCATGGCCAGGTTTTGACACGGCGTGCCTCTTAAAGTTGTAGCATTGCAAGCAAATAAAGGCCTCCTCTGTGCCATGCCAGTGGGGGGTGTGAGGTTTGGAAACTTGGGGGGGGGGGGAAATATCTAAACACACTTTACTAAACACTCATTCAGCCAATTAGCACCGAGGGGCGACCGGTATCTGCTAACGGATGGAGGTGTCACATTTAGTGTTTCTACTAGTTATATAAATACGTACATGTTAAATTTTGGAATAAAATCATTCTTTAATGGACGATAGTTGCTCTAACTTGGTTAATTAAAAAAAAAAATTAACTTAAGCTAAGTTTGACAATGTCATTAAAATAATAAGGAACAAATAATTTTGTTAGTAGTGTTAGTTTCTCCTGATGAGCAACAACAGCAGAAAGAGGAGGAACTCATAAACTCTAACATCTCATTTCCTTTTCTCTTTTTTTTGCTGTTTCAGCAGCTGTATCAACACCACTTTTGCTATTTTGTTCTGCTGTACACTTTGCGGCTGTTATGGCAGTCTTACAGTCACTGTATACGCAGTTCTACTGGTACTTTATTGGAGCCTCGCAGATTATAGCCGCTATCATTTAATGTTAAAGTCGCCTCTGCCGCTTCTTGACTAGCCTCTTCTGCTTCCTGAGGAGGCGTTGTAGTTGTATCCTTTTTGTCCGACATTCTACTGATGATCCCAGACAGTAAGGCAATTAAACTATAAAAATTGAGCTGCAGAGTAAACGAGGTCTCGCCGTTATTGAAAACTTTGTCGTTTAGTGTCTCTTTTTTTTCCTTTTCTTTTTTTTCTCCTTTTTATAAAATAATTTTTCATTTTAATTCCCCACTTCATTCAAAATCAATCATTTCAAAATAAAACATTCGTAAAAGATTAATAGATTACATTCAAACATCAACAATAATGAAAATAGAAATTAAATACTTCAGTCAGACCTTACATATTTAAAAAAGTGAACATAACAAAACAAAACAAAACTCTAACCCACTGTCATTCTTCCAGATTTTTGTCATTTATTCTGTCTTTGATCTTCATTCTGTCTTTGATCTTCACATCTGACTCGAGGGGGCATCCAGGCCGCATTAATGGCCCGAGCATGTTGCTCGGCAACCTCTCTGGCGAGGTCCACAGGGCCTCTATAAAGTTCTACGGAGTTCCTATCATTGAACTGATGGACGTGGCATACATCACGCCCCGGCATGGCCAGGATTTGACACGGCGTGCCTCTTAAAGTTGTAGCAGTGCAAGCAAATAAAGGCCTCCTCTGTGCCATGCCGGAAGGGGGGGGTGTGTGTGAGCTTTCGAAACTTGGGGGGGGGGGGGAAATATCTAAACACACTTTACTAAACACTCATTCAGCCAATTAGCACCGAGGGGCGACCGGTATCTGCTAACGGATGGAGGTGTCCCATTTAGTGTTTCTACTAGTTATATAAATACGTACATGTTAAATTTTGGAATAAAATCATTCTTTAATGGACGATAGTTGCTCTAACTTGGTTAATTAAAAAAAAAATTAACTTAAGCTAAGTTTGACAATGTCATTAAAATAATAAGGAACAAATAATTTTGTTAGTCGTGTTAGTTTCTCCTGATGAGCAACAACAGCAGAAAGAGGAGGAACTCATAAACTCTAACATCTCATTTCCTTTTCTCTTTTTTTGCTGTTTCAGCAACTGTATCAACACCACTTTTGCTATTTTGTTCTGCTGTACACTTTGCGGCTGTTATGGCAGTCTTACAGTCACTGTATACGCAGTTCTACTGGTACTTTATTGGAGCCTCGCAGATTATAGCCGCTATCATTTAATGTTAAAGTCGCCTCTGCCGCTTCTTGACTAGCCTCTTCTGCTTCCTGAGGAGGCGTTGTAGTTGTATCCTTTTTGTCCGACATTCTACTGATGATCCCAGACAGTAAGGCAATTAAACTATAAAAATTGAGCTGCAGAGTAAACGAGGTCTCGCCGTTATTGAAAACTTTGTCGTTTAGTGTCTCTTTTTTTTCCTTTTCTTTTTTTTCTCCTTTTTATAAAATAATTTTTCATTTTAATTCCCCACTTCATTCAAAATCAATCATTTCAAAATAAAACATTCGTAAAAGATTAATAGATTACATTCAAACATCAACAATAATGAAAATAGAAATTAAATACTTCAGTCAGACCTTACATATTTAAAAAAGTGAACATAACAACAACAAAAAACAACTCTAACCCACTGTCATTCTTCCAGATTTTTGTCATTCATTCTGTCTTTGATCTTCATTCTGTCTTTGATCTTCACATCTGACTCGAGGGGGCATCCAGGCCGCATTAATGGCCCGAGCATGTTGCTCGGCAACCTCTCTGGCGAGGTCCACAGGGCCTCTATAAAGTTCTACGGAGTTCCTATCATTGAACTGATGGACGTGGCATACGTCACGCCCCGGCATGGCCAGGTTTTGACACGGCGTGCCTCTTAAAGTTGTAGCATTGCAAGCAAATAAAGGCCTCCTCTGTGCCATGCCAGGGGGGGGTGTGAGGTTTGGAAACTTGGGGGGGGGGGGGAAATATCTAAACACACTTTACTAAACACTCATTCAGCCAATTAGCACCGAGGGGCGACCGGTATCTGCTAACGGATGGAGGTGTCACATTTAGTGTTTCTACTAGTTATATAAATACGTACATGTTAAATTTTGGAATAAAATCATTCTTTAATGGACGATAGTTGCTCTAACTTGGTTAATTAAAAAAAAAAATTAACTTAAGCTAAGTTTGACAATGTCATTAAAATAATAAGGAACAAATAATTTTGTTAGTCGTGTTAGTTTCTCCTGATGAGCAACAACAGCAGAAAGAGGAGGAACTCATAAACTCTAACATCTCATTTCCTTTTCTCTTTTTTTTGCTGTTTCAGCAGCTGTATCAACACCACTTTTGCTATTTTGTTCTGCTGTACACTTTGCGGCTGTTATGGCAGTCTTACAGTCACTGTATACGCAGTTCTACTGGTACTTTATTGGAGCCTCGCAGATTATAGCCGCTATCATTTAATGTTAAAGTCGCCTCTGCCGCTTCTTGACTAGCCTCTTCTGCTTCCTGAGGAGGCGTTGTAGTTGTATCCTTTTTGTCCGACATTCTACTGATGATCCCAGACAGTAAGGCAATTAAACTATAAAAATTGAGCTGCAGAGTAAACGAGGTCTCGCCGTTATTGAAAACTTTGTCGTTTAGTGTCTCTTTTTTTTCCTTTTCTTTTTTTTCTCCTTTTTATAAAATAATTTTTCATTTTAATTCCCCACTTCATTCAAAATCAATCATTTCAAAATAAAACATACGTAAAAGATTAATAGATTACATTCAAACATCAACAATAATGAAAATAGAAATTAAATACTTCAGTCAGACCTTACCTATTTAAAAAAGTGAACATAACAAAAAAAAAAAACTCTAACACACTGCCATTCTTCCAGATTTTCGTCATTCATTCTGTCTTTGATCTTCATTCTGTCTTTGATCTCCATTCTGTCTTTGATTGAGAAAGGCCCTGTGGCGTGAACAGAGGCGGCTGCCCTGCATGGTCATTAAGCGGCACTGGATGCCCATTTGAGTCAGAGCCTCACATCTGACTCGATGGGGGAATCCAGGCCGCATTAATGGCCCGAGCATGTTGCTCGGCAACCTCTCTGGCGAGGTCCACAGGGCCTCTATAAAGTTCTACGGAGTTCCTATCATTGAACTGATGGACGTGGCATACGTCACGCCCCGGCATGGCCAGGTTTTGACACGGCGTGCCTCATAAAGTTGTAGCAGTGCAAGCAAATAAAGGCCTCCTCTGTGCCATGACGGGGGGGGGGGGGGGGGTGTGAGGTTTGGAAACTTGGGGGGGGGGATATCTAAACACACTTTACTAAACACTCATTCAGCCAATTAGCACCGAGGGGCGACCGGTATCTGCTAACGGATGGAGGTGTCACATTTAGTGTTTCTACTAGTTATATAAATACGTACATGTTAAATTTTGGAATAAAATCATTCTTTAATGGACGATAGTTGCTCTAACTTGGTTAATTAAAAAAAAAATTAACTTAAGCTAAGTTTGACAATGTCATTAAAATAATAAGGAACAAATAATTTTGTTAGTAGTGTTAGTTTCTCCTGATGAGCAACAGCAGCAGAAAGAGGAGGAACTCATAAACTCTAACATCTCATTTCCTTTTCTCTTTTTTTGCTGTTTCAGCAGCTGTATCAACACCACTTTTGCTATTTTGTTCTGCTGTACACTTTGCGGCTGTTATGGCAGTCTTACTGTCACTGTATACGCAGTGCTACTGGTACTTTATAGGAGCCTCGCAGATTATAGCCGCTATCATTTAATGTTAAAGTCGCCTCTGCCGCTTCTTGACTAGCCTCTTCTGCTTCCTGAGGAGGCGTTGTAGTTGTATCCTTTTTGTCCGACATTCTACTGATGATCCCAGACAGTAAGGCAATTAAACTATAAAAATTGAGCTGCAGAGTAAACGAGGTCTCGCCGTTATTGAAAACTTTGTCGTTTAGTGTCTCTTTTTTTTCCTTTTCTTTTTTTTCTTCTTTTTATAAAATAATTTTTCATTTTAATTCCCCACTTCATTCAAAATCAATCATTTCAAAATAAAACATTCGTAAAAGATTAATAGATTACATTCAAACATCAACAATAATGAAAATAGAAATTAAATACTTCAGTCAGACCTTACATATTTAAAAAAGTGAACATAACAAAACAAAACAAAACTCTAACCCACTGTCATTCTTCCAGATTTTTGTCATTTATTCTGTCTTTGATCTTCATTCTGTCTTTGATCTTCACATCTGACTCGAGGGGGCATCCAGGCCGCATTAATGGCCCGAGCATGTTGCTCGGCAACCTCTCTGGCGAGGTCCACAGGGCCTCTATAAAGTTCTACGGAGTTCCTATCATTGAACTGATGGACGTGGCATACATCACGCCCCGGCATGGCCAGGATTTGACACGGCGTGCCTCTTAAAGTTGTAGCAGTGCAAGCAAATAAAGGCCTCCTCTGTGCCATGCCGGAAGGGGGGGGTGTGTGTGAGCTTTCGAAACTTGGGGGGGGGGGGGGAAATATCTAAACACACTTTACTAAACACTCATTCAGCCAATTAGCACCGAGGGGCGACCGGTATCTGCTAACGGATGGAGGTGTCCCATTTAGTGTTTCTACTAGTTATATAAATACGTACATGTTAAATTTTGGAATAAAATCATTCTTTAATGGACGATAGTTGCTCTAACTTGGTTAATTAAAAAAAAAATTAACTTAAGCTAAGTTTGACAATGTCATTAAAATAATAAGGAACAAATAATTTTGTTAGTCGTGTTAGTTTCTCCTGATGAGCAACAACAGCAGAAAGAGGAGGAACTCATAAACTCTAACATCTCATTTCCTTTTCTCTTTTTTTGCTGTTTCAGCAACTGTATCAACACCACTTTTGCTATTTTGTTCTGCTGTACACTTTGCGGCTGTTATGGCAGTCTTACTGTCACTGTATACGCAGTGCTACTGGTACTTTATAGGAGCCTCGCAGATTATAGCCGCTATCATTTAATGTTAAAGTCGCCTCTGCCGCTTCTTGACTAGCCTCTTCTGCTTCCTGAGGAGGCGTTGTAGTTGTATCCTTTTTGTCCGACATTCTACTGATGATCCCAGACAGTAAGGCAATTAAACTATAAAAATTGAGCTGCAGAGTAAACGAGGTCTCGCCGTTATTGAAAACTTTGTCGTTTAGTGTCTCTTTTTTTTTCTTTTCTTTTTTTTCTCCTTTTTATAAAATAATTTTTCATTTTAATTCCCCACTTCATTCAAAATCAATCATTTCAAAATAAAACATACGTAAAAGATTAATAGATTACATTCAAACATCAACAATAATGAAAATAGAAATTAAATACTTCAGTCAGACCGTACATATTTAAAAAAGTGAACATAACAAAAAAAAAACAAACTCTAACACACTGCCATTCTTCCAGATTTTCGTCATTCATTCTGTCTTTGATCTTCATTCTGTCTTTGATCTTTATTCCGTCTTTGATTGAGAAAGGCCCTATGGCGTGAACACCGAGGGGCGACCGGTATCTGCTAGCGGATGGAGGTGTCACCTTGAGTGTTTATACTAGTTATATAAATACGTACATGTTAAATTTTGGAATAAAATCATTCTTTAATGGACGATAGTTGCTCTTTATTTACTGTTCAGTACTTTTCTTGTTGATCTTATTTGAAATTTGACTTTTTTGAAATACCATACGACATCCTTGAGGATATTTGAAAGCAAATATGGCAGAAAATAATGTGGCATTTAGATTGTTGTAGCAAAACTTCAACACTTTCTTTCGAAACTATTAAAAATACATCATATGCAAACCCATTTTTGATTATTTTTTGCATTCAGTAAGGAGAGAAACATTTATACGATAGGTTTGCAAGTAACAACTATGAATATAAACATAGACTTATCTTGAAGTCAACAGCCAGCGGATGACACTTGGCAAACTAACGATATCTCTACAGTTCGTGAGTGTTTTCCTTTACATGTTGTGCACCTGGAATACCTCAATGCAAAGGAATAAATAGTTTTAGGTGTGACCTGTATTTTATAGTATAGTAGTGTAAGAAGATTATTTTTAGGACAATTAAAAAAAAGTCAATGAAAAAGAGGCGTGGCTTAGCTAGCATATATATATATATATGTGTGTTTATATGTATATAGGCTTTCTACCATCGCATTGAAAAAAAGACGAATAACAAACAACACAACCCCAGACTAAACATAATAAGCTTGTTAGTCAGAGCGTTAGACGGTTAGTTGAGGCATGTCAGTACAGAGCGTTAGACGGTTAGTTGAACCATATTAGTACAGAACGTTCAATTCAGTGGCTATGCATGCATCGTAATTACTACTGCAAACCTTACACTCTACCACCACCATAACCATTTGATTCAAAAATACATCTAAACATTACGCGCAAAATAAAATCAAAATAAAATTGATTTAAAATAATTGGAAACGGTTTAATTGAAATGAAAAAGAAAATCTTGATAAGATCAAATAAAAATTTCAGAGAGGACCTACGAGAAAATGATGTTTTTTTTCAGTTTAAATGTTACCGCCTATTAAATGCATGACATGCGCTGGCACTGGCACTAGCGAAGTACAAAAACACAATCAAGACACTTTTCTAAGAAGTCACTGCTTAAGGCTGCGGTTCTCAACCTTTCTAATGCAGCGACCCTTACTTTAATACAGTTCCTCATGTTGTGGCGACCCCCAACCACAATTTTTTTCGTTGCTACTTCATAACTTATAGTGTAAATGTGTTTTCCAATGGTCTTAAGCGACCCCTGGGAAATGATCGTTCGACCCACTGGTTGAGAACAGCTGTCTTAAGGATTCTTTAGAATGCCGAGCTTTATTTAGGAAACTTGTTGTGAACTTAACTCATTTACGATATTTTTACGCATTAAAAAATGGAGCAGTCTTGTCGGTTTAAATTAAACAAATTTTTTTTTTTCGAAATATAATTTTGAAAAGTTCCTCTTCTTTCTCAGTTGAAAGTGCTGCCCCAAAATGTTTGATTTCGAGGGATAAATTTGGCTGTGAGCCTCGATATGCGGATAATGTGTGCCGCTATAAAATGACACGAGATTAGCTGAAGTACCTTTGAGCGAGATCTCAGGTTTTTTTTTACGCGAGAATGCAAGCTTTTATTGTTGGGCATGCGCGGACGCTGTGTGTGAAGTATGATCAAAATAAAAATCTCATATATATCTCCTGCACGACAGAAGTCGACTGGAACCAGTGGATACGTTGTTAAGGGTTTGTATAGCAACACGTGTACATTGCTTTCGTGTAAACAAAAATAGTTTTTAAAACTTTCATTGGAGGTTCAAGGCTGCTGCCAAAATAAATAATAATTTTAAAAAATCGAATGCTAAATTCTGATCCCGAAGTATTAGTCTGTACCAGATATCGATCGAAGTGTGTACCAGATATCAGAATTTTGCATTCGAGTATTTTAAAGCATATTCCACCCCCACCCACTTTTTTTTTGGGGGGGGGAGGCAGTTTATTTAATAAATAGTGGAACAAGTGATGTTTAGGATTGAAAAAAAAAAAAGACAGGACCATGAAATTTAAACTAACGTTTCGGAGAGACGCCTTCTTCAGCAGGTAATGCACAGAAACAAATAACAAATTATTTGAAATTTTAACAAATCAACAACGTAAATGCTGTTTAGTAATAGTTTATAACTAATCCAATCCACGTGGATTGCTGTGTTAAGTTGATTGAACTAATTCTTTACTTTTATTTCTTGACGATGAGAAAATTAATAATATTTATTGGTCGTAACGTCATTTTTTTTTTCATTTTTGTGTTGTAAATATTTGGACCATGTAGAATAAGTTATATTTACAGTACTAGGTCGCGCAGTCGTAAACTAGATGCTCATTTATAAAACGATTCAACTTAAACCAAATTGTATCGGAGATTTCAAAGGTTTTTCAACAGGGCTCGTTCATTAGGGCTCTGTCATTAGTGCTCCGTCATTAGGGCTCCGTTATTAGGGCTCTGTCATTAGTGTTAAGTTTACAACACCGCTTGCTAGGAACTAAATGTGACTTACAAAAGTCGGGTCAATAAGTAATTACCTGTTAGGCTGATGGGTCGTGTTAGGCCGACCTGTTTTGAAGCGGATCGTCTCAGCTGACACAGGTCACAGCTCTAAGATGATGCGTATGTCAATGTCACCGCTGGTTGCTCTTGCCCTCGCTGTGTGTCTGTCACTTAGCAATGGAGAACCAACAAGCGAACGCCTCGAGTTGGATGGGGCCATGTCCGAGTTCTCACTCAAGCTTTACAAGGAACTTGCCCTCAATACATCCAACGCAATCTACTCACCTGCTAGCATACACCTTGCTTTGTCCATGGCTTACCTTGGAGCTAGGGGCAGTACTGCTGAAGAAATGAGATATACCTTACAGGTAAGCTTGGAAACATTTCTGACCTTAAGTATTTGTATACAGACTTTTAAGCTACTTTTCTTCTCATTCATTGTCGCCATGGAATCATGTGTTTCGGGGCACTCGTATTTCTTCGCTAGATGATGGTGTAACTCTGTACAAACATAGGAGGTAGAAGTAGAATGCTCAATAGATATATCGTGGGAGCTCAAACTATAGAAGAAAGAACAACTCCACGGATGACTGAGATCGACCCTAGAGTAGTTTATTTCATTGATGTAACTTCACTGACGATTTTATTTGCCAACAAATGTTTCTTTTGTTCTGCAAGGACTTCTTTCCGTGCATTCTGAGCCTCTTGGATTCCCATTTTAAACAGATTATCGCCAGCTCGTACTGTCATATGCGATATTCTCATATTGGCTCATGTTAATGTTGGCTGCCCTCATGTAGATACACACGTCTTTTTCGCATAGAGGCAGTCGTTGTGTCAAGTCCCTGGTCCAGTTTTCCATATGGCGAGCCCTTCGGAATATGACCGTACTCCATTCTCCTTGCTTGACCTAGCCCAGTGGTTCTCATCCTTCCTTATGCCGCGACCATTTAATGCAGTTCCTCATGTTGTGGCGACCCCCAACCACAAAACTATTTTCGTTGCTTCTTCATAACTGTAGAGTATATGTGTTTTCCTATGGCCTTAGGCGACCCCTGTGAAAGGGGCGTGCGACCCCAAAGGAGTCGCGCTGGCCTAACCAGTGGCGCTGCCTCTTATTAAAAGTTGAAAATATGCTCCGCATTTTGACACGATTCTTCAGCAGGTCGTGGGTAGGCATTTTGTCCTGTCATTGAATGCACATACGGCGTCTGAGGCGTCTCAGACAGTTGGAAGATGTTAGTGTTTTCCGCTCGTGACTGGCGTATCTGGTTCAATTAGTAGGAGCGTACTCAGCGTACATGGACGGCACACGTCCAGCTCTGTCCCTTCAGTGGGTTAAGGGTTGTTCCACGCCGGAATGTTGAGTGTAGCCATAGCTGTCACTGCTTGTGGGTAGCTGCCACTACTACTACTACTTAAGAAAATCAGAAAAACCATCGAGCGGAGCTCATGAAGTCTTCCCCAGCACACCACCGCCGCCCCCAACCGGCATTCAACCACTCCCCCAGTGATCTCTAGTCCAGTCAGGCCGCGAAGCGGCATGCCGGGGGCCCTCCGCCCATGAGACAGCCTCACCCACCCTTCCACTCGATTGACTATGCGAGTGAGGCGGCATCAGATAAGGAATGCCTGGCCGGCCGGGGTGCTGCTTTAACACAGCAACGGGGCCGGACTTTCTTGGGCTGGGGTGGATATATTTTACGTCTTTTATGCCCCCCCTCCACTACATTGTCCGATCCCGATGTTCCAGTCTTCATCAATGGTCCAGTTCACTAGATATTAGTCACTATATATATATATATATATCGATCTATATATAATTGATCTTATTCATTACAGGTCCGAAACGCCACGAACTTTCACGAATTTCACCGGAAATGGCTAGAATATATAACAACAAGGAACGACTCCACGTTG
The DNA here is from genome assembly GCA_964017045.1 of Omphiscola glabra. Taxonomy (NCBI): domain Eukaryota; kingdom Metazoa; phylum Mollusca; class Gastropoda; family Lymnaeidae; genus Omphiscola; species Omphiscola glabra. The sequence continues at coordinate 10,489,159 of OZ024806.1, read as the reverse complement.
CTGGTTTGTAACAGCGTCTGGTCCAATCCTAACGTCATCGTTCGTCAGGAATATAAGGTAGCACATTTAATAGGGACGGAATGCTTAACATTAGTATCTAGATGCTAAGTTCGAATCTGACTTTTTTTTTCTCTTCTAAATTAATATGTGCATTTCGAATTGGGTTTCTTCTTCAGTTGAAATATATATATATATATATTTGTTTAATAAATATATAATTATTTGGGTGTTTGTTACATTTCGGATAGTTTGTAAATGCCATTTGCATTCATGTGTCGACAGTTGACCATAAATGAATGTAATGCAAATATCTGAGCTCGATTAAAAAGACATTTTTTTTTATATGGACAATGTGAGTCAAGATTTTATTTTAAAAATAAAATAATTTGTAAAATTAAACAACCCCCCCCCCCCCTCAAAAAAAAAAATAAATACATTTTTTTTGTATAAATGCGGTATGCTCATTTTTTAAAAATTATTTGGTTTTATATTAATATTCTAATGTCCCACCCCATTTTACACCGCAGATTTATTAGACCAACTATTTCAGAAAAACAAAAGAAAATATTACGCACCAAACGCAGTTGATATATTTATTTTTTCAACAGAATCTCATTTTGCGCAGTTATCGGAAAATTTAATTAAAGAAATATTGGCATCATATTTCCTTTACCTTTCCTTAAAAAACCCAGTAAATACTGTTTTTTGGGGGGGGTTAAATTGTGGCTGAAAATTTAATAGAATATGTTGTTATCGGCAACGAGTGTAAGGGCCAAGTTTTAGCTCGATAGGTGACGTGAAGTGGGTCAATGAGCCATCCGAAAATTTTGCCCTAAACACACAAAATCGAAGTCAATATAAAAGATTTAAAAAGAACATGGTATCATTTCCTTCCTACCCCCGTTATAACGGACGACACTCAATTCTTGTATACAAAAAAAAAAAAAAAAAAAAGAAAAGAAAAAAAGAAAAACAAACTATGCAATAAAGATGTTTAATGTCTCACCAGGACAAGCTGCACAGTCGATATTACGCCGACGTTGAGCGGCTGAACTTCTCGTCTCCCGGTGGCCCGGAAAAACCCATCAACGATTGGGTGGCCAACCGGACCGATAACACTATTCACGACATCATCCCCAAAGGGCTCCTGACGGAAAGAGACACAGCCCTCGTCCTCGTCAGCACCATCTATTTCAACGGCACGTGGGAGGATCCATTCAACGAAGTAGCAACCAAGAAGGGGATCTTTCTAAGGCCGGACAACACGGACGTGGAGGTTGATTTCATGCGCCAAGCAGGGCTGTTCGATTATAAAGAAGACGCCTACATGGGGGCTGACTTGGTGAGGTTGCCCTTTAAAGACGGCGATATTTCTTTCTACATTCTTTTACCCAAGTCCGTATCTGGATTGGCCAAAATCGAGAAAGGACTCTCAAGCGATAGCGGGGCTCTAAACTCATTGTTTGATGGCATGACGATGGAGAATCTTTTAGTTAAGATGCCCAAATTCCGACTGGAAGCATCGATGATGCTGAACGACCCTTTGATCAAACTCGGCATGCAGAGGGCCTTTTCGACGGATGCAGACTTCTCCGGGATGTCCGACGGTCCCGTACGAATAAGTCAAGTGTCGCAAAAAGCCGTCATAGAAGTGACTGAATCGGGGACCTTTGCCGGGGCCGCCACTCACATACACGAGCAGAACTTCATTCTCACCCCTTTCGTCGACGTCAGCCGATCCTTCATGTTCTTCCTGAGGGACGACAGAAATAAACGGATCCTGTTCCAAGGCAAGTTGACGGACCCGTCACTCCAAGAGATAAACTTAGAATAGCGACATGGACGACAAAAGACTCGTTTATAGATTTTATCGACTTTGTAATTTCACACATGAGCTGAAGTATGTCGATAAGTAAAAATAGACCAATAAATGTCTATTGGCCTCTATGAAATCTTAGTTAATTTTTTGTATTTCATTCAGCCTTCAAAAAGGAATAAAGTAAGCGCACAATAGGAAACTGCCAAGGCCCCCTGCACTTTAATGGGCCCCTTAATTTGGGGATTTTTTTTTTTTACAAAACATATATTTTGTTTATGATTTGAGATTTCGTCCCAAGGATTTCTAAACAATATTGGCTTTAAATATCTATCAGTTTATGTTCGGCTTGAAAATAATTTAAGCAAGTATAAACTAAACGAAGTAAACTGACTATTACTGTTTCGATAGATTGACACTGCATTCATTAAAACAAATGTTGAGGGACACATTTGTCATTTGTATTTTCAAAAACTATAAAAGTTAAAAAAAACAAAAAAACAATTACATTGGAAATAGTCTAAGGAGATCCTTAAAAGAATCATGTGTGCAACATCAGGAAGAAATTTGGAATTGTACTGGAAACATAATATAGAAACGATTTAGAGAAAGATTTTACACACACACGCACGCACGCACACACACACGCACGCACACACACACAAAACACCAACATAAACAAAACATGTCAGAGAAAGTTAAAATTTAAAAAAAATATAATTTCATTGATAATCTTTAAATTATTTTTGACACTTTATGTCATATCTCATATATCATAGCCCTTTATGTTTTAAACAATTCTTAATTAACATTAAATATTAAAATAGGAACGTATATGTTTCATATCATAGTGCTATGTGTTTCAAATAGTATTTAATACCTCATCATACCTTAATTATTCAAACGTTAATCAGCAAATCCTTGCATTAAAAAAGATAAATAATTTTGTTTTTTAAATTTGTGTATGGGGGTCGTTCGCAAATTACGTCACGAAAAACCGACCTTTTTAGAGCCCCCATCCCTCGTCACAGAGTGTCACGAATCTTAACCCCCTACCAGTTATTCTATACCCCCCCCCCCCCGTGTCACGTCACACCTAAAAAAAACAAAAAAAAAACATACTTACAATTTCATAACTACATTAAGATTATATTTTATTCTTTAACATTTTCCCATAATGGATTGAGATGTGGTATTATGAGAAAACCTCGACGTAAAACGCAAAACAACGAAGTCCTCCCCGAGCCGATAGTAAAATGGCCACCACAGTTTTTGCGTCATTTTTCGATACGCTCAGAAGATGTGCGTGACTGAGTTTCACGGTACATATAATACCTGACGCAATTTCAACTTTACAGTAATGTTTTTTAACATTAATTGAATAGAGATGTTTCAAAATTAATAATAAATCGTGACGCCACAAAGTTTTGACACCCCTCCCACACCCAATGTCACATATTGTCACAAATGCTCGCCCCCCCTCCCTTTCGCCCCCTGAGCATGACGTAGTTGGCGAACGACCCCTATCTCAAAGTAATCCTTCTCAATGCCGAGAAGTAGAAGGGCAGAGTTCAAAACTAAATTGTCACTTTAGATAAAATATAAAACTCGTTGCATGTTTTTGGCCACTCTGTTTGGTTCTACAAGTACACGTTTTAGTACACACATATGATGAATCCAAATTCAGTGTCCAAGATATGAGCCAACATAAGTGGGTCTTAACTTAGACGAAAAACGTGTTTATAGTAGTAACTTGCCCCAATGCAACCACGAGTCAATTTTTCCTCACAACCTTTTACAAAGTGGAAAAAAATAAAAAATTAGTGGCTGCTTAAAGGGCACCAAGTGAAATCACTGACTTGGCAGTGTTTAGAGATGTTCTAGCAGATAACTAACATAATAATAGGGAAAAATGCTGGTGTCTGAGTAGCCCCTTAAGCAACCACCTGCCCGCCCCGCAACCAGTGATTAGCCCTAAGTGCAACCAGCAAGAAATCGGAATTGTCGATCACATTTAACCCATTTCAAAGTGTTTACAGCCTATTTTAACCTTTACATAACCCTATCTTAATGTTAGCAACTCATTCACACCAAATACTAATGATAAATAATGATAAATAACATAATCAAAATTTTAACTTTAAAATTTCAAAAAAAAGATGGATTTTTTTTCGTCGAATTGTCGCTGTTACTACCGGCTTCCAAGAAGACAGTAAGTGATCTGTAAGTGAAAAAAGCTGAACAGTAGACCAATGGGAGCCTACAGTAGTATATCTTTGCTTTGATATATCGCTTATATCGAGAGTTAAGGAAAGTGGTTTCCCAAAGGACTGGTTGCAGAAAGATTTTTACAAACAAATTGTTACTGCTATCAGTGGCGTAGCGAGCTTAACTAGCGCCCGGGGCACAATACCTTTTTAGCGCCCCCCAATACCTTTTTAGCTCCCACCTATTCGAAAATCATACAATATTTTATGTAAAATATACAATTTGGCGCCCCTTTGTGAGTAGCGCCCGGGGCATGATGCCCCCTTGCCCCCCCTCACTACGCCACTGACTGCTATATATATATAGGCGGAAATACATTGTTAAGTGCTACGTATGACAAAAAACATTGTCTAAAAATAGTAAAATTACGTAATGCGTTGTGACGTTTTCCGGTCTTAGAAATGACAAACCCCCTGTTCTGTTGCTGCACTTTCATTTAGGCCACAATGGTGTGCACCGCGATTTCCGGATCTAGACATTTTGTGGCTTAGCGTTATATTGCGGGAGGTAGTGTGCACTAACCATACAGTTACTGTAAACCTTACACATAGCTTAAGCTATTTGTTGAATGAATTTTTTCTTAAAAAGTGTATTTTTTAAAAAGCTGATAAGCTTTATGGAAGCATTCAATGCTCTCATCACTCGTCTTGACAGACGCAGTGAAGGCCCCGAGTTCTGTCCTGGTCCACGGTGTTGGTAGTTACATCGATTCGTGTTATTTTGCACTAATTGAAATGTTTTTCTAAGCACTAGAGTAGCGGTAGCCATGCTCATCTCTGAAATGTCAACACAGCACACGAAAATCGTTCACAGTTATACAACAGCTGCGTTTACTATGTTCTTTGAACTATAAAACGAAAGAGAGAGAGAGAGAGAGATAGGGGACACGAGAGAGGGAGGAAGGAGAGAGAGGTTGAGAGATAGAGGGGTGAGAAAGAGAGAGGAGGAGAAAGAGGGAAAGGATGAGAGAGAGAGAGAGAGGGATAGAGAGAAAGAGTTGGGGGAAGAGAAATAATGTGAGATCAAAAGTGAGAGAGAAGGGTGAGAGAGAAGGGTGAGAGAGAAAGGTGAGAGAGAAGGGTGAGGAGAAGGGTGAGAGAGAAGGGTGAGGAGAAGGGTGAGAGAGAAAGGTGAGAGAGAAGGGTGAGGAGAAGGGTGAGAGAGAAGGGTGAGAGAGAAAGGTGAGAGAGAAGGGTGAGAGAGAAAGGTGAGAGAGAAGGGTGAGAGAGAAGGGTGAGAGAGAAGGGTGAGAGAGAAGGTGGTTACTTCGTTTTTCTCTCAGCTTGTGATGGTTTAATACATTTGTCTTTATCTTAGGTAATAATACTTATCCTAATAATAATATTTATCCTAATAATAATATTTATCCTAATAATAATATTTATCCTAATAATAAATTAGTCTAAAGACATTGACATTCATTTGGGCCAATAGATAGATCTCCAATCGTATCTTATCTTACCCAGGGAATAAAATCGAAGACGAGTTATGTACCCCATATTTTTTTAATTCGTTATAACTTTACTAACAATAACAATGTTCTATATTTGACCGATTGCCACGTCAATGGCCAGCTGATACAATAGGCTGTCATACGTATTTTAGGGTACCGTCAGTAACTGCAATCTCTTAGCTAACGTCCATCTTCCCCTACTGAGGTTCTGACATCTTCCCTTGAAAAAGGATCTGTCCTGATGAATCGTGTCTTATGAAATACACAAATGGATGGTCGGCATTGAAGGTAAAGGGCAGTTTTGGTACCTCGTGGAAACTGCTCCGAGACCCTAGACCCACTTCTGTGACGGCCGCGGCAACTGTTCCAGACTCCTTGATTTCTACCACGGCCTTCTGCATAACACTGGAGATTTGCGTCTTCGTTGTCGAGATCCCGGAGAAATTGGCCGATGCCGAGAAAGCCGTAGACAGACCCAGTTTTTCCAATGTTTGCTTGAGATCCATCGAAGCTGCAAATTGGAACTTGGGAAGACTAACGTGGACCGTGGTTTCGATAAAGTCATTGAAGAGAATGCCGTTGCTGAAATCGTCGTCGGTGATCGTTTTCTCGAGCTCCGGCAATCCAGAGAAGGTTCTTGGCAGAAGGACGTACAACGCGAATCGTTCATCGCTGTATGGTAGCCTGAGGGCATCCGCGCTCTCAACGACGGACTCCTTGATTGCAAACGTCCCCGTCTGCGTCATCATGTCCACTCGAACTTTGACCCCGTCTTGCTTAGTGAACGGTTTTTTCTCGGTGAGCGTCTCCTTGAACCCAGACTTCCAGTTGGCGCTGAAGAAAACCGCGTTGACGATGATCACACTCGTTGATGGAGACAAGACACCACGGGGCAGGATCTCTCTGATCTTATCACGTGTCTGTTTGGCCACCCAATCGTTGATTGGTTGCTCTGGTCCTTTTGGGTTGGAGAAGTCGAGAGCATCAACGTTGGCGTAGTACTTCGTGACGAGTTCAGTCTGGTTGGGAGGGTGTGAAAACATAAGAGAAGGGATGCGAGTTAAAGATTTAACAAACAACATATTTTTTAAAAATGTATTGTAAGTTAACCCTTTACAGTCCAAGCCTATTCAGCCTTTTCTAATCCTAGCGACCAAGCAAAGGGTCATAACTCCATTCTAAATGAAGGTTCTTTATCTAATTAATTTACAGAAAATAAACTATAAGCAAGAAAATAAAATAAAAAATACCTAAATACAAAGAAATGATTAAAGCAAAAGTTGCACCAAAAAACAGTTTCAGGGACACTAGATTTATGAAATAGTGAAGCTTCATTAGTCCTAAGTTCTTTCAAAATTGTATCCAAGGCTTCGATAGCCATTTTTTACAGCGAAAAAATCGCAACTTTTAAAAAAATCGTAGAAAATCAGCCCCTAAAGACACCGCGGTCAAACTAGTATCAAAATAAATGCCGACAACGAGGCTTTCTTCCGGTAGAACTATAAATAGTAATGCGCAATGGATTTCCGCTGTGCTAAGAACGAAAGTAAACAACCTCGCAGCGGGGCGAAGCGGGCGGGTTTGGCCGCAACGGACTGTAAGCTTAAGGAAAAAATCGGCGCATTTCGGGCGCATCGGACTGTAAAGGGTTAATGTAAGTTTATCCCTAAATTTTTGAAAGCAATATGGGAATTGACATGTTTCAATTACGGAGATAATATTTCTGTGAAGCAGATAGTATCAACTTAAGCAAGCATGAAACAGTCTTCATTATATCATATCCGGAAATGTGTTTGAAAGAAATTTCGTCTACGGAAAATTGATTGAATCGTTTTTTCAGTTCGCAATGGTAATATTTTGCGTCAAGTTTCTTTTTGAATGCATTATTTTGTTCTACTATTAATATAGTGCGTTCAAAAAGAAATTTGACGAAAAGTTTAACGTGTGAACTGAAACGATTCAACCAAATTTCCGTTCGATCAAATTTCCGTCGATCATTTTTACGTCGACGAAAATCCTTTCCAAAATATTTGCGGTAACTTTTGACAATTTAATATGGTACATTGTTATTTGAATTTGTCTCCATGAATAATAAATAATGTTCTGTAAAATATTTGTTTAGAAAGTGAGACATTACCTTAAAAAAAAAATCTAAAAATGTAAGTGTTCCCATAAGTATACTTACTAGAATATTCACGAATTAATTGTGGTGAATTAGATTGATACTTAGTGAAAAATTATACACTTTAAAAAAAAAAAAAAAAAAAAACCCAAAAAAACCCCACAAAACAAATAATATCTATGACAACTGATTTTTAGCAGAACGTCATGATTTGCTAAATCTGTTAGTGACCTTGTAGTCCTCAAGAAGCGTAATGTCTGGGTTGGTCCAGACACTGTTGGCGATGTCCAGTGTGACGTCCTTCACCTTGTTCAGGAGGTCAATGAGCTCCTGGTAATTGTCGTGCACCTCAACCTCAGGGGTCAGCTGCGTGTCAAGGAATAGGATTGTATAGACACATACGGATTAAAAGGAAAGGTACATTAACATCTTTGGTAAGCCGATAATGGGAAAAATGGTGAAATGATAAATGTCCTTTTCGGCATTGAACAGAAGCGTGCAGTGCATAGATGAGTTCAACACGATCAAGATGGGGGAGGGGAGCACGTGACTCTTATGGCGTTTATAGATATTCGTGAGCTCAACATTTTTTAATAAAAGAAAAGAAAACTCATTAACATCTTTAGTGTTTGTTGCTTTGTGGTCACTGAAGAGTAACCAGACACTGGAAATATCATTTAGAAAACACGAACTCTTCAAATCTGGGTGAAGCACAAAACACGTACTTGGTGATTTTTGTTATATTTAACCTGTACATTATACCGTGTTTTTGAAACTGAGTTCATTACACTGTGTTCATTACACTATGTTCGTTATATTGTGTTCGTTATACTGTGTTCATTATACTGTGTTTATTACGATGTGTTCATTATACTGTGATCATTATACTGTGTTTATTACAATGTGTTCTTTACACTGTGTTTGTTACAATGTGTTTATTACAATGTGTTCACTATACTGTGTTTATTACAATGTGTTCATTATACTGTGTTCATTGTGTTGGGAGTGTTAGTGCTATCCCGGGTGGACAAAGAGTTTTGCGGCCCCCTTCCATCACCCCGTCCGTCCACCCTTACTTCACCAATGAGTGGACTCACCCACATCGTTGTTAAAGAAAACAGATGGAAACTTCATACCCATCTTTCTAGAACAGCGGTTCTCAACCTGTTGGTCGCTAAGGACCATCGGAAAACCCACATATGTCAAGAAGAAACGAAAATTGTTTTATGGTCCGGGGGGTCACCACAACACGAGGAGCTGTCTTAAAGGGTCGCGGCATTCGGAGGGTTGAGAACCACTGTTCTAGAATCTAACTACAAAATGACATCTATGAAACAAATGAAATGTACCTGTAAGGCAGTCCTCAATTCGCCGGCCGTGTTACCTCTTGCTCCAAGGTAGGCCATGGACAGGGCCACGTGGATACTGAAAGGTGAGTAGACGGCGTTGGGCCGGTTGATGGCCAGTTCCTTGTACAGTTTCTGGGAGAATTTGGTCGACGCCGTGGACAGTGGGACGAAATCTCGAGTCTCAGGAATGCCACATGCGCAATCGACAGGTCTGATGACCGCCAGTAGACCCACGATGATAGAAAGCAAGCCGATCGCCATTGTCATCGCGTCTTCTTTCTCTGACAACGGAGCAAGTGTTTAGTGTCGGAATTTGTTTTGTCAACAGCTTTTACTTTTTGTTTATATATAGACAGACACAAAAGTGAAACTGATAATTGCCCATTGACTTTAGCTGGCGTGCTGAGGGCATACGCAGTAGACGGAGGTGTAGATCGGATGGTATTGAAAAGGTTCCCCCAAAGAAGCAGCCCTTGCGGGTCACTTAGCCTTGTGGCTCTTTCATTTGTTCTATCCTGGCCATGGTAACCCGCTTGAATAAGAACAGATCATCTAAACCAGCGGTTCTCAACCTGTGGGTCGCGACCCAATTGAGGGTCGAACGAAGCTTTCCCAGGGGTCGCGTAAGACCATCGGAAAACACATATCCTCTACAGTTATGAAGCAGCAACGAAAATAATTTTGTGGCTGGGGGTCGCGTCAACACGAGGGACTGTATTAAAGGGTCGCGGCAGTAGAAGGTTGAGAACCACTGATCTAAACCCACCCCTAACCAAAAAAAAAAAAAAAAAATAGGCGAAGGAGGCGAAGAAATTCAATCTTTTTAACCGAGTTCAACCGTCACGCATCATGCTTCTTGACAGCTTTTGTTTTCCTCCACTCGGAACTATTGATATAAAACATGTGGACTTTGGACAAGGGCGGTGTTGAAGAGGAAGTAAAATATATACATAATAGATTTTAACCATCGCTTATGTTAAAAATTTCGGTTGATTAAGTATGCATTATCGCCAATTTCTTGAACCGGTGAGACCCGTTTGAGATGTACATTTTAGCACGCAGTCTTGCATTTATGAATGATTGTTTTGGGATTGAGTTTAAGCATTTCTAAAAACAATATAATTGTGTGTATTCTGTTTTTTGGACCCCCCCCCCCTTCCCTCGTCGACCAATCCCCCTATTCAAAATAGGATTTTTAAAAGAAGGCCTTTAGTCTTATGTCCAAGTTATTCAATACTGTGAAGGCCCTTTAGTCTTATATCCCAGCTATGCAAGTCTGTGGGGGGCCCTTTAGTCTTATATTCAAGCTGGTCAAGACTGCGAAGCACGATAAAAATAAAATGCCCACAAACTCGCTCGCCTTTTCCCGAACGCCCCAACTTTCCAGCAACTGTTGTTGCTCAGGGATGACATGAACCTCGTAAACTTCGTTGGCCCGGGCATAGAATCAATAGGAAGAAAACCCGGGGGGTGATGCAACCTACTGCAGTGCTAATTAGCGATGTAACAAAACAATGGTTCTCAAAGGTAAGACTAAAATACAACATATTTAATAAAGGGCCGCCGATTTGTTTATTCAAACTAAAATTATTTTTTTTTGTATTACGTCGATAAGTTAAAAAAACAAAAACAGCAACGGAACTAACAACAAGGTTTATGGAGACAGCATGATGTACGACATGAACATCTTAGGTTTCTGCATCAAATACAACAGATTAGTTGAGTTTATCGGATGATAGTAAAGAGAGTGGAATGTATAAATGTATTGCACAATTCCATTGCCAGTTATCTATGGATGTTGAGAGAAATCACATTTCTTTTGTTAGTGTTCTCAATTTTCATGCCTACAATTACAAAAGACACGACACCTCTCTCTCTCTCTCTGTCTCTCGTTCTTTCATTTTCGGTTACCTATTTACGTGACTCTGACGTGATTGTTCATCATTTTATGTATATTTCTCGGTCAATGGTCTTCCCCTTTCCTCACTCTTCATCCATCATATTCACTCACTCTGTCTCCTTATATCCTTAATCTATGTCCGTGTATTTCTTTCTGAGCCATGATTTCTCTCGCCACTACACTTCACATTATCTCATTAATTCACAAACATGTTGGCCACATTTTACCCACAAACTTTAACCACTTTCCAACTATTTACGTAAAACAAAACAAAATATTACTATTAATTACGCACGAGACGCTCTTGCGGTATTTTACAAAATCTCATTTAGCGCATTTATCGGGAATTTTATTTCGCGAAACCAATGGCATCTGGTAGCGTTAAAACGGATTTTTGAGGGTAGGAGATGTGTGTGTGTGTGGGGCTGGAAATTTGAATGAATATGTTGTCATTAGCAGCTAGTCTTTGTGTCAAGTTTCAGATCGATAGCATGATGGGAGGTGGGTCAATGAGCCGTTTGAAAAGTTTGCTTTAAAAAACACACGAACAAGGTGAAGTTAATATAAATGACTTAATAACGTTTAATTAAATTTTAAATTCTTTGGATTCGAATTCGACGGAACACTAATTAAACAAATATATATACTACAACCGTCCTTGCCCTATCAACTACCTTTGTTTATGTTCGTAAATACCCTCCAATACATAACGGGAACCTTTAACCATCCCCAGCAGAGTCTTGACTGACGTGACCCATCCTCCCCATCCTTCCATTTTGTCGATAAGGGGGTGGGGTGAGGGCTAGAGCATGCCCGACCAAGGGTATTTTTGCAAGATCCCTTGGCTTAAACAAAAAAACGCATTTTTGATTGGCTAATGCCTTATAATCTTTGTTTACCCTCGCTGTCAGCCATTTTGTTCCCGTGGGGTTACAAAGCGGTCCAACAGTTGTGAGCTGGGTACGTAGTACGGTAAGTTCAGTGTGTCGCACTTAGACAATACATGTATAGTCAAGTCTTAGCTTCAGGTCAAACGATCAAATTAGCCTGAAATTTTGAGTCAAATTTTTCTGTGAACGCACTATTTTGTGCGTGGTTTCTGGTTTTTATTCAGACAGAAATGAGACTTTGATCAAATAGTAATTTGTGACAAGGCAGCTTATAAAAATTACATCAAATGCTTGATCGAAAATTTGATCGTGTGAAATAACGCTTATGGAGCAGACTTTGGTATATTATAGTTTGTATGAAAAAGAAACAGCTTATGACAGCTGTCATGTTCGTACAGGTCAAAGTTAAAAAATACAATTTTCAAAGTGTTTTCATGGAGGTCTCTACGTGATTATTATTTAAACATCACAATGGATTAAGAAAAAAAAAAAAAAAGGACGATTTTAAATTTTCCCTTTTTTCCTTTACTTTGGAAGTGTGAGGATTTAAATATAAAAATAAAGATTATGAAAACTTGACCAGTACAATCTGGAACGCTGCCTGTTATTTCGCTGTTGCGGCCCTCTGAAAGACTTCCAAAGTCTCGAGGCTCCAGTGAATAAAAACAAATGTTGAAACATTAATTGAAATGTAACGTCACTTAGCGTGATCGTCATTGACTTACTTAGCACTAGCTCACACGATTAAATTTCGCATCAAATTGTTTTATGAACGCACTATTTTTCTGCGTGGTTTCTTTTTTCGGGGGAATTTGATCAAATAGTAATTTGAAAGCTGTGACAAGGCTTCATACACGAATTGCATCAAATGCTTGAAGGAAAATTTGATCGTGTGAACCGACATATGAACATATATTATTGCTATTATAATTATGATTGCTGTTATTGTTATAATATTATTGTTATTCTACATATTTTTTATGATTGTTATTATATAATGGTTATTATTGTTATAATTATATTGTTATTAATATTTTTGTTCTTTTTATTGTTGTTATTTTTTCAACTTTGCAACAGTTTGTATATAGACATCACGTGCAAATCTTGTGTTCAACTCAACAGACTAAATAGCTTGCAATGACGTACAGAGCCGTGCTTGCGTTGGCCGCCATTGTCGGCTGCTTACCTCTCGTGGTCTCCAGTCCCGACGTCGATGTTCTGACGCTGGCCAGCGCCATGTCCCGATTTTCTCAGCAGCTGTACAAGGAGCTGGCCCTCGACCAGGCCGTAGCTTTCTATTCCCCTTTCAGTGCCCACACCGCCCTGTCCTTGGCGTACCTTGGGGCCAGGGGGACGACGGCCGAACAAATCCAAACTGTTCTACAGGTCAGTTCTGTTGAGTGGAGTGAAGCGAGGCAGAAGGCGGTTGTAAACGTGCTTGCAAAGAACGTCTGGGGGTAATAGAAGAGAAAATTGTAACACTCGAGTGGAAGCAACATTTGCTATTTTGTTTCGTTACCCAATGTTGGATTAACATTGCAAATTTATGTTACAATAGGTTCTATGGTTTATCCTAATTCATATAATCTTCGATTAATAATATACATAGGTTTTAACCGTGGGCAGTTTTTTTACACCGGGTTCGGGTATTTTGAGGAAATACTCGACGGGTTTAATTGTTACAAAAGAAGGTAACTTCTCATTTTCTATAATATATGCTGGACTTTGAACAATAGGTCTATAGACAGTACTACACCTTACCTGCCAGTCTGTAAACAATAGGAATACAGATAGTCCAACAGCAGTCCTACAGATAGTCCCACAGATAGTCCTACAGATAGTCCTACAGATAGTCTTACAGACAATCCTACAGATAGTCCTACAGATAGTCCTACAGATAGTCCTACAAACATACCTAAACCATACCCATGGCTCTTTATTGATTAATATAATAGCCGCTTCCGAAAAAAAACTATTATTTTTAGCCGAGTTCAACCGTCACGCATGACTCTCGCTGTTTGATAGCTAATTTTTCCACCCAGTACTATCAATTGAAAACATACTGAGTAGGGGGGCAGACCTGTTGTGAAAAGGAAGCATCCACACCAGAAGCAAAATATACATAAGATTTATATATATATATTTATGTTTCTTTCCAGCTCTCCAATCTACCTGAACCACACGACGCCTACAGAAAATTCCTCACTGACCTCAATTCTACACAACTTGTGACTCTGCTGACTGCCAACGGCCTCTGGGCCAACCCCACTTTGCCCGTCTTACAGGAATACAAGGTACTGATTACACTTTACAAGACGTGTACATAATAGGGATCTTACATTCCCCAGGGCTCAGTGTACCAAACGTCTTAGTAGGGCATTAGTTTGGAGGGGCGTAGTTCTCAGTCCCGTGAGAGCTGTTCGATATTCCGGGTTATAACTTGGAAAGACATTTTCTCCAATATTATTTCGTCTGCTGCTGGAGGAACAAGGACATGTCACGCACAGTCATGACTATTGGTGCCTTTAGTATATTTGGTGCCCGGGCTGTTTGCGTCAGTTAAGCAGTATTTTCAATGCAAATCTCACCACCTATTCAAAATCGACGACACAAGCTCCAGGGTGGGAAAGGGGGTCATTTACAATAGATTCAGTGAACATCTCGACAACATCGAAGAAAAAAACAACTTAACATTCTCATCCCATTTTTAAATGAATACACGTAAAAACACATAAAAAAGAAAATTCGGCTTTTACATAACAGCCAAAGTATCATACTATACAAAAAGACCAGCAAGAATAAATTCAGAGAACATACTGATGTCCCATAACGGCATCAAACGGCACAATTACCTCGTTAATTGTTATACGCATCTAAGCTACTTGCAAAGCCTAGCTCCTTATTCTCCTTTCCTGTAATTCTTAGCTTTTATTTTCATGTAACCTTGTGTATTTTAGGCCAATAATACTTCAAGAATTTTAGGCCATTAATGCTTCAAGAATTTTAGCCCAATTATACTTCAAGAATTTTAGGCCATTAATACTTCAAGAATTTTAGCCCAATTATACTTCAAGAATTTTAGGCCAATAATACTTCTAGAATTTTAGCCCAATAATATTTCAAGAATTTTAGGCCAATTATACTTTCTTTCTATTTTTTTTTCATTCAATTTTAACATTTAAAAACTTTTCGTCTCCCATATTTAGAACAGCGCTGCAAGTGAATACTTCGCTTTAGTCGACATTCTCGAATTCACAAAAGCTGGTGGTCCGGAGGGTCCGATCAACAGTTACATTGCCCAGAAAACTAGGGGCAAGATAACTGACGTACTTGGGGTCAGGGCTATCAGGCCCGGGACGTCCACCGTCCTGGTCAACGCCCTATTTTTCAATGGCACCTGGAAGTCGCCGTTCGACGCGAGAGACACCAAGACGGGGAGCTTCCAAAAAGACGAGCGGATGCATCTGCAAGTCGACTTCATGAATCAGGTTGGGACCTTTGACCTGAAGCTATCAGCCGTTGAGAACGTTGACGTCGTCAGACTTCCGTTTCTGGACGAAAGATTCGCATTGTACATTGCGCTCCCAAACGCGCCTTCCAATCTAGCAGCTTTTGAGACACAGATCACCGGGGATGGCTTTGATATCAATGTTTTGTTCACAGGCTTAACCAGCAGAAGAGTGAACCTGGCCCTGCCGAAATGGAACATCACGACCACGTTGAAATTGAACAAGGCTTTGATTGATTTGGGAATGCCCGAAATCTTCACGCAGGCGGCCAACTTCTCGGGAATTTCCGGTTTGCCGATCTCGTTCTCTCAGATTCTGCAGAAGGCGTCGATAGAGGTCTCAGAGACGGGCACGGTAGCCGCGGCGGCCACCCCTATTGTGCTGGCAAGGTCAAGGCCATCGTTCGAGGAACAGCCAGTTGATTTCAAGGCCGACCACCCTTACGTTTATTTCCTAAGGGACGACCTGACAGGTCTGATACTCTTCCAAGGCAAGCAGACGGATCCGACCATTAGTCAATTTAAGGCGGGTGAACTCAGTTAAGATAAGGATAATTATGAAAATTTTTGTTTGAAAACAAACTGATTAAATACCAATTGCCATGATTGATTCTCTCATTGTTTTGTTATTTGTACATTTTATTTCAACACAAAGCTACACTTACTCCATTTCATCACGCTACTTCGATCATTAAAACATATTTTGGAGGGAAAAAACTTAAAAAACGTATAAATAACTTTTCAGATTCTCATCGACGGAGAGTTACAATTTATAGACTGGTCATTAAATAACAAGTCATTTAACCATTTCAGTTTAGAGATGGTTAATGTACAACTATGATCAAGTCCATCTCCAAAGGGGGAGTAAGTTGGGGGGGGGGGATTAAAGGGTGCAATTGCTTCTCCGCACCCTGTTAAAAATGTTGTGGGGGATGGGAGGGGGAACCCCAAAAGAAAGCACAGCAGGTTAGTAGTTGATTGTCTTTCTCTTGTAGAACGTTCTTCACTCACAACAAGTCAACGGCAAAGCCTAAAAAAAACATGATCGTGTCAGCAATACAGTACCCGTTGTAGAACACATGTGTAAGCGTTTCAAAAGCTATGTGTATGAAGTTTATTTTCATCACTTGATGGCCCAGCATTGGTTTTGTTTTCCTAATCTTAATTTAAGACGAAATTCTGAACGATATTCCCGCCTGTTGAGTCCCCCCCCCCCCCTTCCCACATGACAGCATTCGATTGTGGAAGCGCTAGGGTCTTATTTGGCTCTTGTAAAGGAGAAGACCATCTGAAGACAGTCTGAAGACAGTCTGGTCAGTCAGGTGGAAATAAACGTTAACGCCGGAGCTCCTGTCACAGATGAATGAAGAAATAAATTGGCTAGTACTGAATTAATAGATCCATGCATACATCCCTGTGGCGCTACAGCCCATTTATGGCTTTAGCCTGCCTCACTCATACCTTCCACTCAGACCTAACCAATGCTTTTCTTTTCCATGCTTGGATTCCCATCTGTTGTAGATTTTTGTCTACATCATCCGTCCATCTAAGCCTAGGTCTGCCTTTGAGCCGTTTTCCTCTGGGGTTTTGGTGATGCACCCTCTTCACTCCTCTGTCATTTGGCATTCTCTCTAAGTCTCCTGCCTAGCGTAGCCAGCCTTTTTTTTATGTTTGCTACTATCGTGGGATCCTGAAATAGACCTAACAATTCGTGATTGGTTCGTATTCTCCATCCATATCCATCCTTTGTTGGCCCATATATTTTCCTGAGAACTTTCTTCTCCCATGTGTTTAATTAGATTTTCTGGCGTTTTTGTTAGAGTCCAAGTTTCACTTGCATATATTTCAAAAATTAATAGATACTTATTAACAAATATAAACGAAAAAAAAAGAATTAAATAAGGTTTAAAACTTTGCCACACTCATACGAAGAATGATAAAATATAACGTACGATTACTAACTTAATCCTTATAGTAAGTGTTATTTAAATGAAGAAGTTTTGTTAGTTATCTTGATTGAACTATTTTAGTTTTAATACATCTTCTTCGCTTTTCCAATGTGGTTCGCATCTGTCTGCACGTATATTATATATGCAAGTATCTCTCTTTATTTATCTCTTTGTACGTATCTCTCTGTACGTATCTCTCTGTACGTATCTCTCTGTACGTATCTCTTTGTACGTATCTCTCTGTACGTATCTCTCTGTACGTACCTCGCTGTACGTATCTATCTGCACGTATCTCTCTGTACGGTTCTATGTGTACGTATCTCTCTGTACGCACCTGGAAAGCTTGGTACATAAATATTGAAGTTATCTATAAATAACTCAAACAACGTACGCATAAAATGGTCTCAATCACAACTCGTTGTGTCAATGGATCCAAAAAAAGTGTCCACTGTTTTTCAGTAACTATTTTTTTAATGCTGACGCAACATCACCAAGCAGCGGATGGACAAGTATGAGAATCTCTAGACAAGTATGAGAATCTCTAGACAAGTATGAGAATCTCTAGACAAGTATGAGAATCTCTAGACAAGTATGAGAATCTCTAGACAATTATGAGAATCTCTAGACAAGTATGAGAATCTCTAGACAAGTATGATAATCTCTAGACAAGTATGAGAATCTCTAGACAAGTATGAGAATCTCTAGACAAGTATGAGAATCTCTAGACAAGTATGAGAATCTCTAGACAAGAATGAGAATCTCTAGACAAGAATGAGAATCTCCTTTCGTAACATCACAACACCATCAGATGATCAAGTTTGTTGGATTGTTGGAATGAGTTGGACGGTGCCAACGGAGGTGGAAGTCTTTGAGATGATTCGGAGATGTTTGTGACTTGGTATTTGTCATTTTGACTGTTGATCAATATATGTCAAGTCTTTTTTCAATGCAAAGTGGTCTATTTTTCTAGAATGCATTAACTTATTATAATTTATCACTCGTCTTTAAGAAAAAATTAAGTTTGTTTACAGAAATTTTTCGTAGACATCAATTATTAACAAAGTTAATAAAAATATAATATTTCTTTTCCTTAGAACATGTTTTTGAGAACCATTGACATGGCCGACTAATTAATTCAGCAATCGATTTCTATTTGCGTCCCTTCAACGTAAATTGAAAATCGAAACATCCATTATGGAAAAGAGAAATATATGAGAGGGCTTCAGTAGCGTTAGTGTGAGAGCGTGTGGTATAACTAGTTTAAGAATAATCATTCCCTAGACATAGTAGTACTAATCAACGTAGCAATAGGGATCAATCTCTATAAAGTTACAGAAAAATCTCGACAACGGGAAAGCAAAACAATGCGTTAGGTGGTTCTAGAGACATTAGTAGGAAATGCCTCTAAAAAGGCTGAATGGTTGAAGGGGCGGAGATCTTTTATCATGAGACGTGGAGCGTGTGTCATTATTATTATTAGACAGTGCTTTGTTGTGTGTAGATTTTTCTTTCTGTGTACACCTTTTGCTCATTGTATTTTTTTTTATTAACACAGTACATGTGCCAGCCGAACTGTAAGTTAATAGTTTTAAAACTTTTCTCTTTGCTTTATGTACTTCATTAAAATTGACGCATTAAAAACGTAGTAAGTGTGAATAGCTCTGGTTTTGAGTGTCGCGTTATTTGTTATTGTATTTAAACATTGGTATCGTCCTTTGTTATGGAACGTGTTTGAAACGAGCCGTAGACATTAAAGAAGAGATACATTTCTCCATTAATAGCAGTCCGTAATAACATCGTTAGCAAGGTCTTTGTACAAATTTTTTTTAGAGAATCTTGAAATCGCACCGGTCAGAGGGAGGACCATCAGGGCCTGGATCCGGAAACGGAGACGCCAGGCCATTATTCTCGACGCCAAGAAGGGACAGAACTAAGTGTGACGAATGTATACATCACCATGAAATCTATTCAAAAGTAAAAAAAAATTGGAAATATTAAGTCCTTTTATCACTCCAAAATTGCACTACTCCACTTTGAAACTAGATGTAACATTTCGAATAAGATAGAATGTAGTTTAAATAAATCACACGTCCGTGTACATCGAATAAATAAACACGAACAGTGCTGACTCTGGCTTGACCTCGATTCACTTTATTTTGGGGCTAACTTTCAAACCTCTTGGAAACTTGTGACGTGACGTAAAATCATTGAGTCTTTGCCCTTAGTTGGGGATTAACTTGCCAAGCGATGCTGGTAGGAAATAAATAGTTTCGCTTCTTAAAATGTCCGACCGTGACCCCCGGTTGGGGGGGGGGTATCTTATCACCGATAACAGCAGAGAAAAAACAACCCACAACGCAACTAAAAAACAACAAACAACTAAATAACAACGACTAAAAGCAGCAACTAAAGAACAACAACTAAAAAACAACAACTAAAGAAAAAAGAACTATGAAAAAATTAATATATTTAGTATTAAGTTATTTATCAAATTGACATGCGAAATTCAATGTTCCCTTGAACTTGTTTAATATCATTTTAACGCAATATACCATGTTTTCTATGGTGTACATTCATTATGATACAATTCTTCTGCTATATTTCTTCTATATTTTTTGCGGTCCATGATCAATATATTGATCATTCTGGCTCCCAATGTTTGTAGAGGGAGTTCGCGAAGATTCTGTGAATTATTCTGAAGAGCATACTCATGGGAGGCATTAGGAACTAAATGATAACTTTTAAAAATCTAAACACTTATGTTATACGATTGGTTGAATTAAGTTTGGCTCTACACACTTATGTTATGTCATTGAGTGAATTAATTTTGGCTCTAAAACACTAATGTTATACCATTGGTTGAATTAAGTTTGGCTCTATAAACACTCATTTTATACGATTGGTTGAATTAAGTTTGGCTCTAAACACTTATGTCATACGATTGGTTGAATTATGTTTGGCTCTAGACACTAATGTTATACGATTGGTTGAATTAAGTTTGGCTCTACACACTTATGTTATGTCATTGAGTGAATTAATTTTGGCTCTAAAACACTAATGTTATACCATTGGTTGAATTAAGTTTGGCTCTATAAACACTCATTTTATACGATTGGTTGAATTAAGTTTGGCTCTAAACACTTATGTTATACCTTTGGTTGAATTAAGTTTGTCTCTAGACACTTATGTTATACCATTGTTTGCTTACCACATCTTTATAGCTAATAATCACCAGATCATTTTGGGAAACATGTACAAATTTTCATAAATTGAATAATTGACTGTATAGACTAACGCAGAACCTAGTATCGCAGAACTTTTCATTTTTGAACATCTTTAACAATCATGCACTAATTCGGAGATTTTAACACTTAAATTTGACGTCAACATTGATTATGAAATAATCGATGATAAGATCAATAATTGGGAAGAATTATTGATGATCCACGTAGACTTTTAAATTATAAAAAAAAATGTACACTATTTTCTCAAATGCTTTTTTTTTTCATTTTACTCTTTGTACATAGATTAATCATATGCTTTTACTATAATTCCCAAAGGTCTTACAATACTATTATTTTTATTTCGATGAGTGGAAATTATTTTGTAACTAATTTTGTTCTACAATTTTTCTTTGAAATGTCTTGAAAATGCTCATACACGTGTCAATGCAAATCTTTTTTTTTTTTTTACATATGAAATGCATTTGGATCTCACGTCGCCTTATACACAGAACAAACAATGGACACGGAATCTATCAGACACACCTTTGCATGGTCACCTTACGTTAAGCTTTCTATCTTATTTCGGAGAGATCGATTATCGATAAGTAAATTTAAACCATTTGAGACACGAGCCTGACTGCAAGCTAGAGGAGCTTTGAAGGTGAGTTAGCTTGAAAACTAGACACAATTATATAGGCGTTTAGTTTTTGCATTGTCTACATTTATATTTTTTCCTTCGCGTTAAGGAATTAAAGGGATTTTTTTTTTGTTGTTGATTAAAGTTGTAGTTTCCTATTAGTTACATTACAGCGTGACAAATATTTCAAAAGTTTCAAAACTTAAAAAAAAAAAGAATTATTATTACATTTTCTCAATTTTCGTTTTAACTTTGCAAATATTTTAAAATATTTATGTTACAATATGCTTATTTAAAGTTTCTTGATAGATAAATTGTATAATGTTACGTTCTTTTTGTTTTGTTTTGTTTTCCCTTTGAATAGGTCTCGACGTGTTGGAGATGCAAAAATTCGTGACGTTTTGTGTGACCATTATTGGCGGCTTAAATCTTTGCCAGGCCTCATCGGATCTTAGCACCGACGTATTCAATCTGACCGAGGCCACATCGAGATTCTCTCACGAGCTGTACAAGGAACTGACCAGGGACCTGCCCGTGGCTGTCTACTCGCCTTTCAGCGCCCACGCGGCACTGTCCATGGCTTACCTGGGAGCTAGAGGCACTACAGCCGATCAGATGAAATCGGTTTTACAGGTTTGGGATTATTTCGTTTTAATCACGTTAGTCTGAAACCTTCAAAATCCTGACATCTGTTCTAATAACACCCCTCACTCTAAAAAAACAAACAACAACAACGAAAACACAACTGGAAAATGTCCGAAATATTATTTATGAGATGATAATTTCCATAATAATAACTAGTTTGAAATTCTTTTTATGTTGAACAGTGTTTTAAAAGTGTTTATAGCGTTTAGTAGCTTTTTACAATTACAGGTAATCTTCTACGGAGCAGGCGTTTTCTTTGCTAGTTAATTGTTATTTTTAGCTTTAATCCAGTTTTCACGACATTGTTTCAGCTCTCAGGTTTGCCGCAGCCACACGTGGCATACAAACGTTTGATTGAGAGCTTGACCAACTTACGGGATGTTGAAGTTTACGCGGCCAGTGGAATATGGGTCAACGAGAACGTAAAAATAAGCGAGGCATACAGGGTGAGTATGCGCTCATGAATTCGCAGCAGGGTATACTTTAAGCTGTGCGATTTGAAAATGTTCAGAGCTCTGTAGTCTTTTTGAGTCAGTCACATCGCTGTGAAAACAAATACATTACCCCAACTAGCCAAAATCTACGCAACAAAAACATGTGTTACAAACACACGCTTTAGTAAACAATCATGTTTTTAGTTAAGATCATGGAATTGCTGATTTTTCATTTTGAAAATTTAAATGTTTTTCTTATGCTCGTCAACTAGCGTAATCATCGTAAACTGTAGGTTTTGAAAATAATACATGACATCAACTTCACTTTCGTTCGTTGCTGGCTGGGTGGCTAGCTGGGTGGCAAAACCTTCGGACGGCTCACTGATCCACTTCCCGTCAACCCATCGAACTGAAATCCAACGGATAGATTTGTTGCGGACGACAACACATTTGATCACATTTTCAGTTCCAGACCCTTACCCCAACACCCAAATATCTTTTTTTTCTATTTTCAATGGAAAGATCAAGGACACATGATTTTACCAAATAAAATTCCCAAATAACTGCGCTAAATGAGATTCTTATTTAAAAAAAAATTAAAAGTGGGTTAGATGCGTGAATTTTTGTTGTTGTTTGTTTTGAAAGTAGTTGGTGAAATAATTCTGCGGTCTAAGAGCGACTGGGCAAAAACATGTTCGATTGCGAGCCTTGGGGGAGGGGGGAGCACTAATTGGGATTCTTATGAATCACGTTACTTGTATGCACGTTTTGTTAAATTGTTAGCCCACCCCCCCTCCATTGCTCGATATTACATTTTAAAGGATTTATACGCAAATCTTTGTTTTTTAAGGGTTGTCTAATTGAAATTATCTTTTAAACAAAAACTGACTTTATTTACTCTTTGTTAATAAAATTTGTAAGAGATTATCGTAAATTGGTATGAGTCAGAAATTTGGTGAAACACGTCAAATGTGTGCTTAATTGAACACAAATGTCAAAATGAACAAACTTTTGACTTACTGGCGACATTAGAACGAACGATTTCTTGAAAATGTACAGTTGGAATTAACCTGAACGTGTAGCTATATACACATTTCATTTTTATAAAAACTGACAGTTTCCAGAAGACTATAAACTTAAAGGATTTGAATATTTCTAGATGACAAGAAACTTTAAGGATTTGAATATTTCTAGATGACAAGAAACTTAAAGGATTTGAATATTTCTAGATGACAAGAAACTTAAAGGATTTGAATATTTCTAGATGATATAAACTTAAAGGGTTTCAATATTTCTAGATGACAAGAAACTTAAAGGATTTGAATATTTCTAGATGACAAGAAACTTTAAGGATTTGAATATTTCTAGATGACAAGAAACTTAAAGGGTTTGAATATTTCTAGATGACAAGAAAATGAGAGCAATGAAGTAAGTGGGACTGTACTTGAAAATAAGTTAACTTCATCATCACCATCATCATCATCATGTGCCGTAGTCTTTCAACCGTTGGGGCGCCACAGATGACATACAAATTATTCATTTTCATTACTCTCGGTGTCCTGCCCTATGCATAGGTTTGAACTTTCTTTCACCATAACGAAAAAAACTTTAAGAGGTAGTAAAAAAACAGTAACTCCCCTTCATGCTCTCCGAATGTGAAATTTTATTTTTTGCAATGGATTTTGCAGAAAATTAACTGTATACTCCGTGATAAAGATATAAAAAACTTAATTTTTTTTTTTTTGTATTTGAAGGTGTCTAAGTTAATATTTTCATATAAAAGTAACATTTCATATATTTATAATAAAATGATTTAAAGGTGTATTAAAGAAGGCTCTTTCCCGAAACGAAATCTTATTATTGTCTTGTCTTCTAATTTCACTCTTCCACATAGTGTTCCATTATTTCCTTCAGACAGCTTCAACCATTTCCTTCATTTCTTACCATGAACTAAAGATTTCGCGATTGATTTGTCGATGGAATTCATAAACAGAACTGAACACATTTTATCCACAGGGGGACGTGATCATCTACTACAACGCCACTGCGGACCCACGCGCAGATATATTCACAGACGTGCTGGGCGCCGATTTTCTCGAACAAAACACGTCAGCAATCCTTGTCAATACTTTATTTTTCAACGGAACCTGGAAGTCGCAGTTTGCCCCGGACAAAACGCACAGCGGCTCTTTCAGAACTAAAGACGGAGTCGTTAAACAGGTCGATTTCATGATTAACGCCGATTGGTTTGGCGTCACGACGTTACACAGGTGGACGTTGTGAGGCTTCCGTTTAAGAACGAGAGATTCGCTTTTTACGTCGTGCTACCGCGCACAAGCGAGGATTTTGCATACCTTGAAAACCTGATAAGCTCCGAGTACTTCGACGACAGCGTTTTCTTTGAGGACCTTACGTTGACGTTCGTCCACATCACGACTCCGAAGCTGAACGTCACGGCTACTCTGAAACTGAAGAGCGCCTTAAGTGACCTGGGCATGACAGCCGCTTTCTCCAAAGACGCCGACTTTTCCGGAATATCAAACGATGGGATTGAAATAACCGAGGTCGTACAGAAGACGGTCCTGGAAGTTCTAGAGACCGGGACCGTGCCGGCGGCCACTAGTTCTGAGACCACTAGAATCACGGGTATACAGAAAGATCCAAAATTTGTCAGAGCTGATCGCCCATTTCTATTTTACATTAGAGATGATGACAGCGGCCTAATTCTCTTTCAAGGAAAAATGACCGACCCAACACAGAATGAAGTTTTCAATTAAGAACGATAAAAAAACTCCCGAGACACTGATCTATTATTAAAAAGACATAGTTTTACCTTTTGAAATAAATTGAACTTCGACGAGCCAAGTTCGGTCGAATTAAAATAAAATTCTATCTTTAAAGAGTCTGAATCATTTATTTTCTTACTTTCAAGCGTTATAATGGTTATCGTATACTCTTATAGCGTTGACATTATTATATTTTTTTTGAACCAGCCACGGATTCCATTTTACCACAAACACCACTGGATGAACCAACAAATGCCACCCCTCCTCAGATTACCCTTCATACTTAATATTGTTAACGTAACTTGTTAACTTAATATTGTTAACTTAACTTGTGAACTTATTATTGTTAACTTAACTTGTTAACTTAATATTGTTAACTTAACTTGTTAACTTATTATTGTTAACTTAACTTGTTAACTTAATATTGTTAACTTAACTTGTTATATTCTGTGAAGAAAAAATTTTTGTTGACCAAGGAAAAAACGTCTAACTTTAAAAAAAAAAATGTTAACTATAGGAATGAAATTTTGACTTTTAAGAGTTAACATTGTAAATCAAAAAAGTAAAAATATTTAAAAAAACGAATCTATGCAGCAAAGTGAAAACATCTGAAACAACGGAATAATTCAAACAAAAACTAACTTCAAAATTATACAGGAATATATTTAAAAAAAAACAACAGAAAAGACATTGTAAAATATTAACATAAAATAGCTGCTGTCATATATCGAATGAAACACAACTGTTTAACATAGTTGTAGTGTAGTCACAATGTAGTCACAATGTAGTCATGATGTAGTCACAATGTATTCACAATGTATGCACAATGCAATCACAATGTAGTCACAATGTAGTCACAATGTAGTCACAATGTAGTCATGATGTAGTCACAATGTAGTCACAATGTAGTCACAATGTTGTCACAATGTAGTCACAATGTAGTCACAATGTAGTCACAATGTTGTCACAATGTAGTCACAATGTAGTCACAATGTAGTCACAATGTAACTACACTAAGAAACTGCCCCAATCACTGTAAAAAAAATAATTATATTTTAAATCGAAAGGATCTTGAAATAAAAGAAAAATTAAATTAAAAAAAATCAAATTGACATGTGCTAAAGAATAAGGAGTTTGCGACCCAATGATTTAGAACCGCTGCTCTAAGCGACCAGTGATGCATGTGTATCCTAATCAACTTATGACACATTTTTTACAACTTGTTTGACTTAATTGGAGCTTGATAAGACATTGTCGCCCCAGCCGGGACCTATTCTTTTGGTCGTGTACAATGAAAAGGTCGAGGACACAAAGGCCTCGGAAATACAGTATGCCCCAAAAAAAACACCACAAATGCTGAGACTCGCACATCTCGAAGGGTTGAGGTTTCTGGTGACCTTCTGATCATGAATGGTTGCATTGACAATGGTGTGGGTAAGTCTAAGCTTGAGCTAAATTGGAAATCACGAATTTGTGGTATACATTAAGATGTCAGATTTGATCACCCACAAACAAACACACAAACGGACAGAGCCACCTAAGAAATGGGGTATAAAAAGACGTGCCACCTTCAGAAGACAAGACAAAACAAGAAACAAGAAATGATTCGAATTTTAAAAGATTATTACCCTTATTGGGTTAAGATTTTTTATGCTCTTAAATATTAGCTACATTTATCTTAATAAATTGCATCGGCGTAGAAATTAGGTAAATATTAGCTACATTTATCTTAATAAATTGCATCGGCGTAGAAATGAGGTAAATATTAGCTACATTTATCTTAATAAATTGCATCGGCGTAGAAATGAGGTAAATATTAGCTACATTTATCTTAATAAATTTCATCGGCGTAGAAATTAGGTAAATATTAGCTACATTTATCTTAATAAATTGCATCGGCGTAGAAATGAGGTACAAATTAGCTACATTTATCTTAATAAATTGCATTGGCGTAGAAATGAGGTAAATATCAGCTACATTTATCTTAATAAATTGCATCGGCGTAGAAATGAGGTAAACATTATCAAAATATGCGAGGCCGAACAAAAATACACAATCTTAATTTTTGTTTCGAATGGGATATTTTTCCCATTTCAAAGCCGGTCTTGTCTAGACCATAGAATGGACAGCAACTGACAACTAACATATTATTTGGCAACCATTTGAATATGCTCCATGTCATTAGTTAACCAAAAAAAAATATTAAAAAAAAATTATTATAATTATTATTATTTTGTAAATCGAAATTTCAGATTGAATAATGCATTAATGTTTGAATATTAAAGGAAGCGTGAAGAGAAAGATCTAAACAGATTAGACCATGAAGGATTTTCTTCTACTAAATCAGACACTATTTTCTCTCTTGACACAATCCCAATCATCACAGAGGCGTATTGGTCTGAATAATAGTGACTGTTTTATTATACACGTCGTAACACGTTCTGTGACATTCACAATAAGAAATACATCTCACAAAAGTAAATCTTCTGTACTTGATAAAGTGTTAACACGCTATAAATCTCTTCATTTAAAACATAAATATTGTGTATCAGCGTTCATATAATTCAACCCTACATTCCATTGTTTCTTTCTGGCTCTCCTCTGACTGGCCAGTTTTCCCCAAGTCCCAAATACTCTGTACATAACATAAGTAATAGCTCCCATATCACTTATGTCCCGTATATTCATAGCTGTGACATCTCTCACCCTGCAAATAGGATACGTTTATCAGAAAGATATTGTTATAAGTTAAACGTTGTATTCGATTAGGCTATATTTTTAAGACTGTTATTCGAATTTCTCTCAAGCAAAGCGTGTATCCAGTCCTTCAATCCCACCCAAATGATCAGGGATTTGTAAGCTGTGAATAAGATAATTATTACTTGTAATATCTTAACGCTCTTAGGTTAATTAATCAAAATAGCGTTAGTGTATTTTTAGATTCGGAATTCATTGATGGCTACAACCAATGTTCCCTCTAAGGTTTGCTGGTTCGTGTGCAAAATCATAAAGTTGTGTGCAAAGTTTTACTTTGCAGAGTGCAGCGTATCTGTTCGAATGTATTTTTATAAAAAGTTGCTGCGCGGATGCTCAAAACTGCTGCGCGGCATCTGTGAGGTAGCTGCTTAAAGGAACATTGGCTACAACCTTTCCACCAAATGCAACAGCCTCATTCAAAACACAAGCCTTAATTTTTTTAATACAGCTGGACCTAGCAGAGGGTTGTAAAGTGTAAGGGGTGACTTTAAGGCACCTAGGAGGTGGTGGTTCAAGAGAGGTTGAGAGCCACTGGTTCAGATGATCGCTGTCGCGTGGGCCTTAAGGTCTACTAAAACAAAGCCGAAGTAATCAATTGGACTATGTCTAGTTTGCCACCACGTTAATTAAAACGTTCTTCTAGTTTATGTAGCCATTGCTCTCACGTCATTGACATATAGCCCCCTCCACGTTTTGTGTCACAGCTTGGGACAATGGTTCTCGGTTTTGAGGACGCCTCTAAACAATATTTCATTGGAAGATTGAAAACTTTAAAAAGAAAATTGAGATAAAAAAGGGTAGTTGGTGGTTGGAAAAAGGAGCATTTTTATCTTATTGGTACTACCGTATTATTTAAGGTGATCTTGCTAGTAATTTATTGTAATTGAAAAGTTAATACAATTAAGTTACATTAAAACTAAGATTTATTTGTGAATATCAACAAAAAAAAATTTAATTAAAAAATTATTAACAATTTAATGTTCTTTTTTAAAAAAATAAATAAATTACATAATATTGTATGCGCCAACAATTGATGTACTGAAACTCCCGCATCTTAGACGAGTGTGTCCGTTATTCCACAGTGCAAAGCTCCAGCCGCCACATGTTCCCAGTAGTGAAAATGAAGGTATGGAGGAAACATTCTTGTTGGAAATTGGTCTCTCAAAAGTTCATGGTTGAACGCTAAACCTGACCCTAACCTAACCCATAATCCTATCTCTTGCCCCAACGATACCCTAACAATTCTTTTTCTAATCTACGATGATGAAACAAATCGTCGGTTCGAACAACTGAAAAGTCTTAATCCTACTCGCAACTGTTCCCCTTGTCGGTAAGGCAGAGAAGCAGGCTGCCATTGGACGCACGTGGGGTGGGGGAAAGGGTGTTGTCACCTTATTTAAAATCCTTTTTTAAGGCATGTCAGCAGCGGCCGGAGTCGAAGCTCTTATTGGCCTCCCGGGAATTATTATTCTACAGGTATGCACTAACAATTAATGTACTGAAACTCCCGCATCTTAAACGGTATTCCACAGTGCAATGTTTCAGCCGCTACATGTTCCCATTAGTGAAAATGAAGGTATGGAGGAAAAATTCTTGTTGGCAATCGGTCTCTCAACAAAAAAAAATTCTAATTCGCAAATAGGTCACGTAGTAGCTGGGACGAAACGGTTGCCTAGGAGCAGCCTCATCAGTGGATGTGTGTATTGGATCACTGTAATGAGCTTGCCACTACCTCATCAGAGGCTGTGTGTATTGAATCGCTACCCAACCCATGCCTCGTATCCATCAGCGGCAACATAGCAATCATTATTCCTAGCCTGTTTCTACAGTTATTTCAGCTTCAAATATGTTTACAGCTGTCGTCGCACTCCAGTCGCTACCATTTACCGTGGGTACCAGGCATGCTCTCTCCCTATTCTTTAACCACTTTTCTCGGAATTGGTTTTTCAATCAGGCCTTGACCCCCACAGTTGGGTCATCGGCCGGTTTGTTTGTGGCTGGACAGACCCTTGGATTTCTAGATAGTCAGTTCTATCATTTTGGGGTGATCCGGCGTGTCCAAGGATCCACTGAAGGACGACCACTCTGCCTGCACGTGACTCTAAGTCTTGAATCGTTCATGAATCACTCGATCCTTAATTAAAACGCAACGTGTTCGATACGTCACAGTTCCCCCCTTATAACAAGCGCTGACTTGGTACGTTGCGTGTGCATTGTGGTCAGTGCTGCTAGGAGGAAGGTAGGTCACTCTCTACAGAGTACTTCGTACGTTTTTCTAAATGTGTTTCTGTTTGTCAGCATTAAATGAAATGTAGTTATTATGTGTTTTAAGACTATTTTCTTAAAATAAAATTTATATACATTTTACCATTTTTAAACATTTTGATCACATTTTAAGGAACCCTATTACACTGCATTTTTTAAAAATAAAAAGAACAAAAAAAAAAGAATTAAGAAAAAAAGTAGGGCAGTTTGTAAGGCGGCACACAAGACATATTCCCATGGATATTAAGAGACGTCATGGTTAATAACTAGAAGACCCACGTAAATGCATAGTGTTAAAATTGTTGTTTGGCATTTCTAAAAGTCCTCATTTTTTTTATATATATTAAAATGTTATTAGGGTTTAGAGATTGTTCTCAATAAATGTTGGTATTTTAAGTCATTGTAAAGGAATCACCTTCTGACACCAATGGTCTAATTTTATCATCGACGGTGTTTTTTTCAACTTGTCAACAAGTCAAACAGTTAAAGTTTTTGTTACAGTAAAATTATATGTGAAATGTCTGCGGCCTGTTTTAATGTTATTGATATGCGTAACATTTTACAGTTTGTACATCTTTGTTCTGACAGTTGTCATCGTCTCAATCATGTACACACTCGTTGCGTTTTGTGCCGCCGTTGTCGTCGGCTTGAATCTGTGCCTCGCCTCCCCGGATCCCAGCCCCGATGTTGTCACTCTGACCAGTTCGGCATCAAGATTCTCTCATAGGTTGTACAGGGAGCTGACCAGCGACCTGAAAGTGGCTGTCTACTCGCCATTCAGCGCCCACGCGGCACTGTCCA
The DNA here is from genome assembly GCA_964017045.1 of Omphiscola glabra. Classification (NCBI taxonomy): domain Eukaryota; kingdom Metazoa; phylum Mollusca; class Gastropoda; family Lymnaeidae; genus Omphiscola; species Omphiscola glabra. The sequence continues at coordinate 10,458,355 of OZ024806.1, read as the reverse complement.
TGGCTTACCTGGGAGCAAGAGCCACTACAGCCGATCAGATGAAATCTGTTTTGCAGGTTTTGCTTTTAAAAAATTTCAGTCAAATTATTCCTATGCTTTTTACAACGTTAATATTTACTCAAAGACTGGAAAAGCGGGACAAGATAAAATAAATTTAGTTTTGGATGCGTTTGTTTTTTTGTGGATTAAGTGCATTTAGGGATTTGAAAAACCTAACAACAACATTGATAATAGGTAGATTTTTGTAAAACATCACCTATATTTTGTCACCCGAGCAACACCATCTGATCTAGTTAGAGTCACAGAACTTCTGAAATATATAACTTAAAAAAAACATTTTCAAAATAAATAAAAAATTACATCGTTTCAGCTTTCAAGTTTACCGCTGCCCCATGAGGCGTACAGGACTCTTCTTGAGAGCTTAAACTACGTCCAAGGTGTTGTGGTCTACACGGCTAATGGAATATGGGTCAATGATAAGATTAAAATACGTGATGATTACAGGGTGAGTACTACGTGTTTCTTTCATGGTCTACTTATAGTCATCGAACTTTCTGGAACACTGGGGAAGACTTGAGTGAGATCTGGGAAGACTTGAGTGAGATCTGGTAACACTTGAGCGAGATCTGGGAAGACTTGAATGAGATCTGGGAAGACTTGAGTGAGATCTGGGAAGACTTGAGTGAGATCTGGGAAGACTTGAGTGAGATCTGGGAAGACTTGAGTGAGATCTGGGAAGAGTTGAGTGAGATCTGGGAAGACTTGAGTGAGATCTGGTAACACTTGAGCGAGATCTGGGGAACACTTGAGTGACATCTAGCAAGACTTGAGTGAGATCTGGGAAGACTTGAATAAGATCTGGGAAGACTTGAATGAGATCTGGGAAGACTTGAGTGAGATCTGGGAAGACTTGAATAAGATCTGGGAAGACTTGAGTGAGATCTGGGAAGACTTGAGTGAGACCTGGGAAGACTTGAATAAGATCTGGGAAGACTTGAGTGAGATCTGGGAAGACTTGAGTGAGATCTGGGAAGACTTGAATGAGATCTGGGAAGACTTGAGTGAGATCTGGGAAGACTTGAGTGAGATCTGGGAAGACTTGAGTGAGATCTGGTAACACTTGAGCGAGATCTGGGGATCACTTGAGTGACATCTAGCAAGACTTGAGTGAGATCTGGGAAGACTTGAATAAGATCTGGGAAGACTTGAGTGAGATCTGGGAAGACTTGAGTGAGATCTGGGAAGACTTGAATGAGATCTGGGAAGACTTGAGTGAGAATGTTACAATCTTTTCTGGGAACATTTGAGTTTTTCAATTTCAGATAATTGCATGTTTTTCTTGTTTATTTTGTCTGCTGAAGACGACGTTTAGCCGAAACATCCTTTGAATTGTTCTGCCCCTTTTTTTAGAAAGCCTCATCGTACGCCCCTCATTCATATAACAATAAAACAGAGATTAATATACTTAAGCGTTTGCTTTCAAATCTATCTGTATCTCAATGGAAACCTTGTTAGATTTAAATGTGTATGTTTCATTGTTGTTTTTTAGTTGTTTTTTAGTTGTTTTTTTTAAAGACACCACAGACTTGTTCAAACATTCTTCTGTGCTAGATTGATAAAAGGCATCCCATATTATCTTTATCATTAGGATGAACTATAGATGTTTCTGCACTGGTAGAAACACTTTGAATTTCTTTGGACTGCATCAGCCGCGTTCTTCATTAAACTAGTAGCAGCAGTACGATGAAAATGAATCATTTGAATTTACGTATTTTATAGATTGCCTTCGTTGTTTAGAATATTTAACAAGAATCTATGCATATATAAGCGTTGATATTTGAATACCACCACTTCAATTCTTGATCTAATACATGTCGGGTAACTCTAGTTTTTTTCTTCGTCACTGAGCTAGAATAAATAAATAAATATATATATTTTCCACAGAGTGGTGTCGTAAACTTCTATAACGCTACCGCGGAGCAAATTAATTTCTCTGCGCCAGGAGGCCCGCACGTCCCCATCAACCAGTGGGTGGCCGATAGAACAGACGACAACATCAAGGACCTCCTGAAGGCCGATGATGTCAAACCGACAACCGCGGCGGTCCTTGTCAACGCACTTTACTTCAACGGCACCTGGAAATCACCGTTTAACCCGCAAAACACTTTTAGAGGCCAGTTCCAGAGCAAAGAACGTATGGTCATAGAGGCCGATTTCATGAACCAGGTCGGAAGATTTGGTTTGAAGCTCTCCGCCGTCGACAACGTGGACGTCGTCAGAATTCCGTTCACGAACGAGAACTTCTCTTTTTACATTGTCCTGCCGCGCGACATCACAGATTTCCCATCGCTCGAGAGCAGAATAAATGGCGATAACTTCGACGACAGCGTTTTCTTCACCGATGTTAAACCAAAGTACGTCAACATCACCATGCCCAAGTTCACCATCACGGCTACCCTGAACCTGAAAAACCCGTTGAGTAATCTGGGAATGCCCGATGCCTTCTCCACGAACGCCGATTTTTCGGGAATTTCCGACGCTGGACTTTTAATTACGGAAGTCGTGCAGAAAGCAGTGATTGAAGTTCTTGAGTCGGGGACCGTGGCAACTGCTGCCAGCTTCGTAGTAGTCGGAGTCAGAAGTGGATTAGAAATTGATGATCCCTATAAAATCGTCGCTGATCGCCCATTCATATTTTACATTAGAGACGACGACAGCGGTCTAATTCTGTTCCAAGGCAAACAGACCGACCCTACCAAGAATACAGTTGAAAATTAAGACAGGGGATGTCTTCTACTTGTCTAGAAATTGAATAATTTTTATTTTGGCGTTCTCCAGTATTTCGATATTAAAAAACTGAATTGTTCCTAGAAATTATTGAAATTTTAAGCAATCAATGTGGTCGAATACAAATTCAAATAATATATTTCATTAATGTTTTTGTATTATTTATACCTTTGTTAAATGCACGTTAACAGTCACATGAAACTGTACAAGTCTACTTTATGATTACAACAATAATTACCAATTTTAGTTTTTACAATACACTTCAGTACGATTAATGGCACTTATTTTAATTATTTTTCAAAAATATCCGAAAGTCTCTGAAGTCTCTCATGGTACACATGTCTGTTCGTGGCACACCCTTTATGAACCACTGATTTAAAATTACATTTTTACCTTATGGTGTCCAGAGTAGGTAACTAAACATTCCAAGATCTAGTTAACATTGACTTTTAACAAAAAATCTGGACTCGAGAGTAAGAGGTACGAACAACTGAATACAATCATTACGATCTTATAATTTGTAACGAAGCAGTGTAACGATCAGTGTAAAGATCAGTGTAAAGATCAATGTGAAGATCAGTGTAAAGATCAATGTGAAGATCAGTGTAAAGATCAATGTGAAGATCAGTGTAAAGAAACTCAATTAAATTTAAACAGAACCACAATTTCAGAAACACATTAAGGTTCAGTGAAAAAAAAGGAATCGATTCATTTTTTATTTACATTTCCCATCTTTAAAAATCAATAGGGCTTTGTAAATCGAATCTTCTTAAAAAATTATAAAATAAATGATATATTTAATACATATTCCAAAATGGGGGGGGGGGGGGGGTGACAGTTCGTACTAAAAACTATTAAGATGTAATTAAAAAGACATTTTTTTCTGATGATAGAATTTTTAGCCTTTAGACCTTTGCGCAGAGGATGGAGTTAAAGACAGAGAAAATCATTTGAAATATGCGGAAAAGCATGTGTTTTAAAGGAACGATGGGGTCTTGATATGAATTTGGAACAATTTTAAACACTTGAATGAATGAAATGGTCTGACACGACTTTTGAGACAGTATGTTGCTGGTTTGGATTAATTTATAATACATTTTTTTTGGTCGAGCTACTTTCAAGAAAGCTGAAGGCTTTTGAGTGATGATGAGTGCTAAGATGGACTGACCCAAAGTCATTACCAATGATTAAGTGCTAAGATGGACTGACCCAACGTCATTACCAATGATTAAGTGCTAAGATGGATCGACCCAACGTCATTACCAATGATTAAGTGCTAAGATGGACTGACCCAATGTCATTACCAATGATTAAGTGCTAAGATGGACTGACCCAATGTATTTACCAATGATTGATTGCTAAGATGGACTGACCCAATGTCATTACAAATGATTAAGTGCTAAGATGGACTGACCCAATGTCAATCCAATGATTAAGTGCTAAGATGGACTGACCCAATGTCATTACCAATGATTAAGTGCTAAGATGGACGAACCCAAGATCATTACCTAGATTAAGTGTCAAGATGGACTGACCCAATGCCATTCCATATGAGTGGAGGGTGGATGGACTGACCCAATGTCATTCCCTATTATTAAGTGTCAAAATGCACAAACTAAAAGTCATTCCAAAGATTAAATGTCAAGATAGACTGAACCAATGTCATACCCTATGATTAAATGATAAGGTGTGCCGACCCAACGTCATTCCAATGGCTAAGTGTCAAGATGGACTGACCCAATGCCATTCCCTATGGGTGGACGGTGGATGGACTGACCCAATGCCATTCCCTATGATTGGACGGTGGATGGACTGATCCAATGCCATTCCCTATGGGTGGACGGTGGATGGACTGACCCAATGCCATTCCCTATGGGTGGGCGGTGGATGGACTGACCCAATGCCATTCCCTATGGGTGGACGGTGGATGGACTGATCCAATGCCATTCCCTATGGGTGGACGGTGGATGGACTGACCCAATGCCATTCCCATAGGTGGACGGTGGATGGACTGACCCAATGCCATTCCCTATGGGTGGACGGTGGATGGACTGACCCAATGCCATTCCCTATGGGTGGACGGTGGATGGACTGACCCAATGCCATTCCCTATGGGTGGACGGTGGATGGACTGACCCAATGCCATTCCCTATGGGTGGACGGTGGATGGACTGACCCAATGCCATTCCCTATGGGTGGACGGTGGATGGACTGACCCAATGCCATTCCCTATGGGTGGACGGTGGATGGACTGACCCAATGCCATTCCCTATGGGTGGACGGTGGATGGACTGACCCAATGACATTCCCTATGGGTGGACGGTGGATGGACTGACCCAATGCCATTCCCTATGATTGGACGGTGGATGGACTGATCCAATGCCATTCCCTAAGAGTGGACGGTGGATGGACTGACCCCAATGTCTTTCCCAAAGAGTGGATGGTGGAAACGGTTTTCATGCTAAGGGAAAGAAAATAAGTGTCAGCACCATACAATAAAGTGACACACGGCCACGCTGGACAAGATTAAACAACCACTGAAAACAAAGGTTTTCATTCAAATCCGTTAAAAGATGTAATCTGGAATCGATTTTTGTGGGGGTGGGAGTGGGTTGAAGCTAAAAGTTTGACAAAACATGTATCCAGTAACGCACTTTATAAGAATCCCAATTACTGCCCCCCCCCCCCCAACCTCTCAAAGCTCGCAACTGCACATTATAGTATTCTAATGACATTACTGCTTTTACACCGCAGATTTAGTACGCCGACTTTTCTGTAAAACAAATGAACATGTTATGCAGCAAACGCTCTTGGGATATATTTTTGGTGTAAGAATCTTATTTAGAGTGCGTCTCGGGAATTTTTACTCGGGGAATCCGTGGCATCTGGTAGCATTAAAACTGATTTTTGGGAGTGGAGCTAGAAGTATGACAGAGTCAATTTTCGTGTGCCAAGTTTCAGCTCGATAGGTTGACTGGAAGTAGGTCTTACAAATATTTTCCCACAAAGATCAGAAAGAAACCCTCAAATAAAAGTGAAGTTACTATAAAAGGTTTAAAAACCATGTGTCAGAGATTATGTAGGACTGTAACATTAGGTCAAATATTATTAGACCTCAGAAACCATGTGTCAGAGATTAAATAGGACTGTAACATTAGGTCCTTTGAAAATTAAAAATTGAAACAGTGTTTCTTTGAGTATGTGTTGAAGTCAGAGGAAAAGCCACGTTATATATTGGTCAGCGTCTAAAAGTTCATTATCATATACATGGATTCCCTAAGCAGGCTTTTAGTATGTTCTTGTGTTTGGACTGAAAAATGAACTGTCCGGGAAACCTCAAACTTTTACACGTTTTTTAAAAAAAATATTAAGCTTGTGATGTTTTTCTGTTTGTTTGTTGGTCTGGGTAAAACGCCGTGAATCAGATTCAAACCACTTCCTGATCTCCAATTGAGCTGTAATTTTTTCCCCATCTATTTACCCCCCCCCCCCCCGATGACAATACAAACATTCATGATCAGTAAGTCACCGGTCACCTCCATTGACCCTTGAGTGAACTCAGCGGGACAAATTTTTGTATCTCAATTTTGACCCGATTCCCATTCTTTTACTGTCCTGACTCTTTGTTCCCTTCCCCCCCCCCCGGCCACCCCACCCACCCCCCCCCCCCCCGATGACCATGCAACGCTTCGTGATCAGTAGGTCACCAGTGACCTCAATTTAACATTGAGTGACTTATGCGGATATCTCAGGAACAGAAATTAATACGGACATCTGGTTATCCCCATAGATTGAGAGACATTTTTTAAAATACATTTTAGTACATTTTCGGGAAAAGAATATTTCTTTTCTTACACACAAAAAACACAATTTTAAAAAAAATGTTTCTATATTACTATATAGTTTTATTTGTATTGCCCCTCTTCAGTTTTTCATATGCCTTGTGTATATTTGTTATGGGAACTGTGACAGAACAATGCTAGTAGATTGAAAAGATCTAATTAAAACAAAAACAAAAAACAAAAGAAGTGCTTAAGAAAAAACAATTGTGAAGAATAGCTCTTAACTGGCCTCAAAGCAACCCAAAATTTCCTGATCCAAACTTTAATTAATTCTGAGCACGCGGCGGGTCCGTGTACAACCTAATTGTACGAAGACGGCCCTCCCAGATGTTGATAATAGTGATGAAAATTAGGCCAATCATTAGCACGCCAATATTCACCTCGACCAGAAATGGCTATCTGTCGTTGAGGTGGATGTTTCTCAACCAAGATAAATTACATACTTGGAAATATGTTCCTGTACGTACACGAGTGTTCCTCGAATGAAGAGTCTTTGTGTTTTGTTCTGTCCAATCTTTAAAAAAATATAGTTTGTTACAAGGCAGTCAACATTAGCCAGCAACGTTCAAGCTATAATTTCAATTCTGTTTTGTCAGTGATATCAATCCACACCCCCTGTTTTGTCAGTGATGTCAATCCACTCCCCCTGTTTTGTCAGGGATGTCAACCCACTCTCATATTTTGTCAGTCATGTCGAACCACTCCCCTTGTTTTGTCAGTTACTTCATCCCCTTCCCCTGTTGTGTCATGGATGTGAACCCACTCCCCATCAAGTGATCCATACTCCCGTATCTTACTTTGACTTTACATCAATAAACTATTAACGTTAAAACTTTATACACGGGGTGCTATATATACCATGGCTAAAAATCCCTACTTGTGATATCATCTGTTGCCACCAGGACCAGTTCTGTTCAGCATGGCTCCTTACACATTGCTCGCTGTTTTGGCCACTCTCGGATTCATGCAGCATGGGACTGGTCAGGCACATGACGATGACAGTGACAGGAGACTGACAGATGCCATCGGCAGATTCGCCCAGAAGTTGTACAGGGAGGTGTCAGACGGCACGCCCAACGCCATATTCTCACCTTACAGCGCCCACGCCGCCCTCTCCATGGCCTACCTGGGGGCTAGAGGTGATACAGCTGAGGAGATGAAGTCTGTATTACAGGTAGGAATGTAATCGAATCTACTTCAGAAAATCAGCAAACTATCGAGCCGGAGCTCATGAAGTCTTCCCCAGCGCACCCCCTCAGTCACTCCCACCCTGCATTCAACCACTCCCCCAGTGATCTCTAGTCTAGTCAGGCCGCGAAGCGGCACGCCGGGGGCTTTCAGTCCCTGAGACAGCCTCACCCACCTTTCCCCTCGATGGACTATGCGAGTGAGGCGGCATCAGAGAAGGAACGCCTGGTCGGCGGGGTGCTACTTTAACACAGCAACCGGGCCGGACTTTCTTGGGCTGGGGTGGATATATTTTACGTCACTAATGTTCCCACCCATCCCACCCCCGGGGGGTGTGCTAAATTAACCACTAAATGAATCTAATTTATTCGTTTTATCTATAACAAAAACAAATATGTTTGCCAGACGATTAGTTATATATTAATTTTTTGTAAGTGCTGAGATGATGTTTACGAATGAATCGCTTGTAGTTAAAGAGAAGAGAGAGAGAGAGAGAGAGAGAGAGAGAGAGAGAGAGAGAGAGAGAGAGAGAGAAAGACAGAAAAAGACAGAGAGAGAAAAGGAGAGAGGGATAAAGAAATAGCGAAGGCAATTTACAATTCAGTATCAAATAGTGCAGCGTTCTATTTGAATATATAAAGATATGTTTCAATGTTTACTTCGATTTGAAAAGTTGACGAGCACGATACATTTTACGTATGTTTAAAAATAATACTTATCGTTTCAGGTGTCGAACTTAACGGATCCGCATGAACCTCACGGTGATTTGATCAAAGTGCTCAACTCAGTGGAACATGCCGATGTTTACATCGCCAACAGCGCCTGGTACAACGAGAAATACAATGTCTTTGATGCTTACAAGGTATCATTTGTCATGACAGTAGAACGTCTTTAATGTTTAAAAGTTATCACTTGTCATGATAGTAAAGTGTCTTTGATGTTTATAAGGTATCACTTGTCATGACAGTACAACGTCTTTAATGTTTATAAGGTATCACTTGTCATGACAGTACAACGTTGATTAGCCGATCTTATTGGAAACAGGATGATTCTCATAACCTACGTTCCCACCGAAAAACTCGTTGAAGAAGTTAATGCTCAGAATACAATATATATTCTCACCCAACAGTCATTTTGTGCTCTAATGAACAGCATATTGTGGTATGGTTCTCTATTGTACAGCGTGTTGTCGTAGGGTGCCCCTATTGTACAGCATGCGCTGAACAGCGCTCACTCTTACATCCACAAACCAGCTTCGCGAGCATGCCGCACGATGCATTCTGGAACATTCTGATTAGACACCGCGTGCTTTATAACCACGGTTCCTTCTTTTCGTGTTAGAATGAGATCCTAGGGGCTATTTGTCTCTGCGGGCGAGTCTTCTGGGATTTTATGTTAATAAGCACGGTCATCAAATCGCATGTTCCATGTCTGGTCACGGCATGCCCAGTAGGTATTCTGATTTCTGCCTGGCTTTTGCAACAGGGTCTGACTTGATTTCCAGTGTAGGTGTGTTTGTGTGTGTACGCCAATGATCCATGACATGCCAATTGAGTACAGAAAAAAAACTTTTAGGAAAAAAAGTAAGTGTGAAGTTAGGACAATCAGACTTTCGGGTAATCGAGATTCTGTTGTATAAAGTTTGATGCAATGTAGAAAATGTATTTAGAAAGGCTCAAGGGAAAAACCAGTAATGTCAGGTTTTGAGAGTTTTGAGAAAAACTGATAATAAAGTTTGAAAAATCCACATAAAAGTATCAAAATGTCAACATTTATAAATATTTATTTATTGACTACGCTGCTTTTTTAAGTTAGACTTATGACCAGGGCCGGCCTTAGGCCAATGCAACCTATGCGGCCGCAGTGGGCCCCGCATTTTCATAGGCCCGCCCCCAAATTTATTTTCTATTACAAAATCTTAATTTTCACTTATTATCCTTATCCTCTACCCAAAATGGGCCCCGCGCAATTGTTAGGGTCGGCCCTGCCTATGAGTCACATTATTCTATTGCATGGAATGTAGCCACACGGGAGATAGCTTGCAAATTTCGAAAAACCGGTGTTAATTGAAAACTATGTTTGTTTATTTCGCCGGTAACTCTTTAGAAACATCAGACGTTTTGTTTTCGTTTTTATCTCCAAGCCAATCACTCTCTTATGATAACTAGTTTTTTTCTTCTTTAATTACTATTCATATGCGTATTCAAAGCTAACATTTTATTTTTTTATCAGTACATACGACATTTCTGCTATGATTGAAAAGCAAGCAGCTAATATTACATTGTGCATGTTAAAAAATTAAACATTTTTGTTCCTCAAAAGATTTTTTAATGACATCAAATAGTAAACATGATACCATTTTTTTTTTAAAAGCTGAAACAAAATGATAAATGAAATCTATTAAATTACAGCAACATTTTAACAGCAACATTTTAACAGCAACATTTTAACAGCAGTTTTAAATCTTGCCAGAATAAGCTCACCCGCACCTATGGCGCGTACGTTGAACGGCTGGTCTTCAACTCTGCCGACACGAAACCCGAAGAACCGATCAACAAGTGGGTGGCCAACAAAACCGAAGACAATATCCAAGAAATAATCGAGCCCGACTCACTCACGGAAAGCGGAAGCGCTCTGGTCTTGGTCAACACCGTCTACTTCAGCAGCAGCTGGAGTCAACAGTTTAGCGAGGCCGAGACGAATAGCGGAGACTTCAAACGAGAAGACGGCTCAACCGTGAAGGTGGATCTCATGAAGACGTCAGGCGTCTTCGGCTATAAGGAATCAGCCTTCGAAAATGCGGACCTGGCCAGGATTCCGTTTGAGAACCACAGATTTGCGTTTTACGTGCTGCTGCCCAAACCGGCATCGCGACTCGGCGAGATCGAGAAGACAATGTCGCGAGAGTACTCCAACCCGGACGATTGGTTTGATAACACTGAGGAAACATACATGTCCGTCACCCTACCCAAGTTCAAGCTCACTGCCTCGATGGAGCTGGCCGAGCCGTTGAAAAAAATGGGCATGCCGACGGCTTTCTCCGACGGAGCCAACTTTTCTGGAATCACCGATAGACGCATCTACATCAGCAGAGTCGTCCAGAAGGCAGTGGTTGACGTGAGAGAGGCAGGCGTCACTGCCGCGGCATCGACTGCTATAACATTGGAGGGGTCGAGCGCCAACACGATTGATTTCAGGGCAGACCGCGGCTTCCTGTATTTCATTCGAGACGACGAGACTGGAAACATCCTGTTCCAGGGAAAGTTTAGCGATCCTACTATCAAAGTTGTACAGGTTAAGTAAGAGAAAGAATTAGCTTTGGAAAATAAAAAAAATAAAATAAATATCATTTAAACCCCCCTGACCAATTTAATTGCATTTCTTAAATAATAAAAATAGTCAATGCAATAGTTAGTTTTATATTTTCAGTGTTTATGCTAAATGCTGAATTAAAAAAAAAAAGTATTTTCCTTTTCGCATCATAGTCCAAAATGGTGCAGAAGCAGTTGAGATCCTCTTTCCTTGTATCTCTGACACGAACGAATCTTACCGGTTCATTCAACGTGTTCCAGTTTCTATGACACTCTTGCTCTATCGAAGCCTCTTCTCCATCGTCGTGATGCGTCCATTATTGGTACATTTATTTGTAACTCTTTGATTTCATTGTCAACAACAACTTCAGTTCTGTGGTAGCAGCTAGAGAAAGTATTGCGTTATGTAGTTTGTTTCCTGCTCAATATTCACATACATATCACATACTCTTGCATGATAACACTTCTAAAAAAGAAATAGCCTGAAAAGCAAACACGTCGATGTCGTGGAATTTTGTGTTGTTTGTATCTTAGTGTTCTCAAAACGTACGTTCATTAGTTTGAGTTGTGATTGGTTTATCTTCATGTCGGGAAATGAGGGCTTGTGTAAGGCTACAGTCAAGTCCATGTTTGGAAAGGCAGAGAATGTGTAAGGCTACAGTCAAGTCCATGTTTGGAAAGGCAGGTCTTGTGTAATGCTACAGTCAAGTTCATGTTTGGGAAGGCAGGGCTTGTGTAAGGCTACAGTCAAGTCCATGTTTGGGAAGGCAGGGCTTGTGTAAGGCTACAGTGACGTTCAAGTCTATTGATATAAAAAAAAAACACACACTGAACTTGCAATACTTATATCTTTAAAACCCTCAACCATTGAACAAAAAAGTATTAGTCAAAAGACTCAAACGATGAATTTTTCTTAACAATTCTAATTAAATCCTTGACACCTAGGAGTCAAGTCCAGGGACGCCGTTCCCATGCGTTCCAACAGTAATCGTGCCCTCTCTCCCCCACACGTTCAATTGTATTTTGACTATATATTTGTTAATACTTTTTTTTTTGCTGGCATCCGTCCGTCAAAAGGTGACGATGTAGTGGAATTCGCAGGACGAAATCCACAAGGCCTGGGATTAGTCTTCTAGGATTATAAGCTGGTTCCCAACAGCAAATCGCCTCTCTCCACGCCGCTGAATAACCCCAATTGAGCATTATGTGGATGATACAGCTTGGCACCAGTGGCGTCGCAGGAGTTGTCGGGATGTTTCATTGCACCAATGTTATCCGCCTACGGGACTCCATCTCCGGGTTTGAATTCAGAGTGGCCTTCTCTTAGATGAGTCCCCGTCCAAGTTTAACGAGTCTTATCTCTTAGATGCGTTGCCGTCCAAGGTTAACGAGTCTTATCTCTTAGATGAGTTGCCGTCCAAGGTTAACGAGTCTTATCTCTTAGATAAATTGCCGTCCAAGGTTAACGAGTCTTATCTCTTAGATGAGTAGCCGTCCAAGGTTAACGAGTCTTATCTCTTTGATGAGTTTCCGTCCAAGGTTAACGAGTCTTATCTCTTAGATGAGTTGCCGTCCAAGTTTAACGAGTCTTATCTCTTAGATGAGTTGCCGTCCAAGGTTAACGAGTCTTATCTCTTAGATAAATTGCCGTCCAAGGTTAACGAGTCTTATCTCTTAGATGAGTAGCCGTCCAAGGTTAACGAGTCTTATCTCTTTGATGAGTTTCCGTCCAAGGTTAACGAGTCTTATCTCTTAGATGAGTTGCCGTCCAAGTTTAACGAGTCTTATCTCTTAGATGAGTTGCCGTCCAAGGTTAACGAGTCTTATCTCTTAGATGAGTAGCCGTCCAAGGTTAACGAGTCTTATCTCTTAGATGAGTTGCCGTCCAAGGTTAACGAGTCTTATCTCTTAGATGAGTTGCCGTCCAAGGTTAACGAGTCTTATCTCTTAGATGAATAGCCGTCCAAGGTTAACGAGTCTTATCTCTTAGATGAGTTGCCGTCCAAGGTTAACGAGTCTTATCTCTTAGATGAGTTGCCGTCCAAGGTTAACGAGTCTTATCTCTTAGATGAGTTGCCGTCCAATGTTAACGAGTCTTATCTCTTAGATGAGTAGCCGTCCAAGTTTAACGAGTCTCATCTCTTAGATGAATAGCCGTCCAAGGTTAACGAGTCTTATCTCTTAGATGAGTTTCCGTCCAATGTTAACGAGTCTTATCTCTTAGATGAGTAGCCGTCCAAGTTTAACGAGTCTCATCTCTTAGATGAATAGCCGTCCAAGGTTAACGAGTCTTATCTCTTAGATGAGTTGCCGTCCAAGGTTAACGAGTCTTATCTCTTAGATGAGTTGCCGTCCAAGGTTAACGAGTCTTATCTCTTAGATGAGTAGCCGTCCAAGTTTAACGAGTCTTATCTGTTAGATGAGTTGCCGTCCAAGGTTAACGAGTCCTATCCGTCCGGGGTGCTGGGGATGTTTTTGCTTGACTGGGCTTTGGTGGGGATGGAACTCCAGACCATCAATTTGAGATTTTGCTCAGGTTAGACCACTCGGCTTATATTACATTTAAGCATTAACATATCAAATTATCGCACTTTTTAATTTTGCAGGGATTTTAGCTATACCTAGAAATAGTGTCCCCCAATATGATGTATTTTTCAAAGTGTTAAATCTTGAAATTACAAACTACCAAAGGATTTTAACGAACACAATGTCTCGACTTTGTTACAGAACAGGACTTGGATTATGACTTCCAACAAGTCAATATTACCAGCATATTACCACTTATAATGAAACACAATTAAGAAAGTGCTTTCTGACAAGAACCGTCACGCAAAATTATCTTTTCCATTTTCTGAAAGAACCTCGATAAATATATACAAAATGTATTGCTGTTCTGATGGTCTCAACGTATACAATTTTAAGAAATATTTTTTTCAGTGTTGGGCGGTAACACGTCTAGCCTGGTCCATCAGACCAGCGGTTCTCAACCTGTGGGTCACGAACCTTTTGGGGGTCGCGTGACCCTTTCCCAGGGGTCGCCTAAGACCCTCTGAAAACACATATACTCAACAGTAATGAAGTAGAAACAAAAATAATTTTATGGCTGGTGGTCGCCACAACATGAAGGAGTGCATTAATGGTTCGCGGCATTAATAAGGTTGAGAACCACTGATCTAGACCAAAGTGCGGGCCACGTGACAGAAAGGAAGGTAGGAATGGTCGCGAGAGATTACAAAGTGGGTTGTTTGTTGAGGACAACTTATTTTGTAACAAAAAATACAACAAAAATTTAAAACAAGAAAAAAGATTTGGCGTTAGAAAACGGAATGTCCATTTAACATGTTTCGGGTAATTTCTAATCCTCTTATATTTACAGTTTTTCTTTATAACTCCCATTACTATATATATATATATATATATATATATATATATATATATATATATATAATATATACAGTTGCGGCTAAATTCGCTTTGAAAGTGTGCGGTTTTTTTAAAAATTCATTTTCCTATATAGCAGTTATTTCCTTCCACGATGCATTTTGTTTGAAAAGATCAAACTAGTGTGACGTCAGGGGTAAGTGTAATTTGTCCTCCGAAGGCGGTCCATTGACGTCATGCACAGTTTCAATAATTCTGTGTTCTGAGTTCTTATCGGCTTAGCTATAAATTAAGCAGATGAGAGTACCGAGTATTTTCATCCCAGATGAGCACTGTCGGACAAATTTGCTTAATAGCCCTTTTTAACACAGTTAAGATCCTTCAGAAATAAAAAATAGAAACCATATCAGTGTCAACGCAATGCTATTTAATCTTAACAATCACACAAAGGATGTTACATTTTTAACATGATACGATTTAAGCGTATTTCATGATGGATGATACATGGAAGTGGGCCTTATCGATTTCATTTTATATAAAGTATTCATCATTTGGCGGTGTTGGAAACTATTTAAAAAAAAATTACTTCTAAAGTAACGTATGTTTGGCACACTTAAAATATATGAAGTGTTTAGAGACGGGACAACCCACTTTGCTGCACAAAATTTCATGTTTATAAAATAGCTTTTTCTTTCTTTTGTCTCATTTTTAATTTTCTAAAGGAATCTTGATTCAGTGTCCCATTTAAAAAATATTCTCAGTTGCGTACTTTTGCGTTCCAATCTTTAAAAGAAGGCTGCTCTTCAAAGCCCCAAAGCTTAAAAAGAGAGAAGAATCGTGTTCAGAAATGCTACTATGTGTTACATGAACAGTTCAGAGATGCTACAATGTGCTACAATAGCAGTTCAGAGATGCTTCAATGGGCTACATCAGCAGTTCAGAGATGCTACAATGTGCTACATCAGCAGTTCAGAGATGCTACAATGTGCTACATCAGCAGTTCAGAGATGCTACAATGTGCTACATCAGCAGTTCAGAGATGCTAAAATGTGCTACATCAGCAGCTCAGAGATGCTACAATGTGCTACATCAGCAGTTCAGAGATGCTACAATGTGCTACATCAGCAGTTCAGAGATGCTACAATGTGCTACATTAGCAGTTCATAGATGCTACAATGTGCAACAGCAGCAGTTCAGAGATGCTACAATGTGATACATCAACAGTTCAGAGATGCTACATTGTGCTACATCAACAGTTCAGAGATGCTACAATGTGCTACATCAGCAGTTCAGAGATGCTACAATGTGCTACATCAGCAGCTCAGAGATGCTACAATGTGCTACATCAGGCAAACTTCAAATTTGGTGTGTGCTCGTTTAACCTATAACTCGAAATAAACACTTAAAACATATTGTTGTAAAATTGTCATATCAAAAATGTGCAATTGTGAATTTAATCAATAAATGTTGTACTTTAGTCTACATAATATTTTTTTACTTTTGCGACATTGATTTAAACAAAAAATTGTGTACAAATAAATCAATGGTGTACCGTTGTAAGCATATTTTATAAATTGTGGACTGTTGGGTTCATTACAAATACTGATGCAAATATTATCTTTGTGTGTACATTTTAAATAAAAATCTACTGTTATGTGAACGTTAGAGATTATCCGGTTGTGTTGGAATTGTATTAAATAAAGAGTGCAGTGTTTAGTTAATGTTAAATTAGTTCTCATTTAATAAACATTTAATTTCAGATAATCGGTAAACATTAACAGACTGAAACTCCCCCTATGAAGGAGTGTAATTAAAAAATTAGGAACTTTTAAGTTGAATATCATTTTGCTCGTTGGCAAAGTCTAGATTTTAATAAATTTTCATAAATTGAAATTTTTTTTTATGAACATTTTCGCCACTGAATATTACGTACCGCTTTACACTATGATTCTATTTAATCTTATGGGGATAATCTTTGTGATTTTAAAATTATTTATAGCAAATCATAAAACTATTGTTTTTTTGTATTCATTCATTCGGGGATATTTGTTCAGGAAATTTCAAAATAGCTAATTTCTTACTTGTGGCGAAATGTAGAGAAGCATGGTTGGTTTGGGGGTGGGGGGGTAGGCGCAGAAAGAGAGGTAGATAATAAATATGCGATTGAAAGAGTGAAAGAGAGGCATATAAAGTGACACAGAGACACCCGGATGGATATATATTCAGAAAAAGAAAGCAAGTAGATATAGTAAGAGAGAGAGAGAGAGAGAGAGAGAGAGGAGAAAATGTAGAGAGAGGTCGAAAGAAGTAGGGGCGGAGAGATAGATAGATAGAGAGAGAGAGAGATAGAGATATAGATAGGGAGAGAGGTATAGAATAATATTGAGAGAGATAGAGAGACAGAGAGAGAGAGAGAGAGAGAGAGAGTGATAGAGAGAGATAAAGTGTGGAGGCTTATAACAAATGGTGGGTTTACCAGCTTTGCCACCGGAAACGAAACAAGGAAGGTGATTTATTGTTGGACAAACGGGTGTTTCGCTAGAGATCTCTTTCTCCGAAACTCTAGCGATATCTCTCAATGTGTACGAATATTTTTGAAAACTTAAAATACTGTAAGACCCCTTGGCTGGGTCACAACATTTAGTATAAGAATTACGGTACTGAACTGAAATAATCAATTTCAGCGTATTCCAGATTTCCATTTCCAGCAAAACTTAAGAAAAAAAAAAAGAAAAAAAAAAAAAAAAACCCAAAAACATACGATTTAGATGTCTGAGTTTTCATTCTTGTAAGTCGACTGTTTGTAAGGAAAAAATTATTTGTGACCTTGAGTGGGTGTATCAATTAATTGTGATAAGTAATGAAGGGGCCGACAATAACTGAAGGGGAAAATATTTTAAGAATGTCACCATTTAATTACAGTAATTGAATCCGATTTAAAAAAAAAATCCTGTTTTGGAAAATATCGAACACAACATTTTACACCTTAATGTCTGATTTAACTCGAATAATCAATTATAAATTTCACCAATAAGTCATGTGATCCTGGCAAGATTACCCCCCCCCCCCCCAAAAAAAAATAATAATAATACTACCAGCAAAGGACTTTGACGATAATATAACACAAGTAAGAGAAAGGCGGTGATGATGAAAATCTATATCATGTCGCATTCCAATACATATTGCCACCTTCGGTAATCATTTTGATACCATCTCATTCGCCCAGCATTCTCTAGGCCAGGGGTGGGCAAATTTGTGTAGCTGCGAGACAGATTCAAGAGGCAGGATGGGAGCCATAAATGGTGAAAACGAAACAAAAGTGTGTGTGGGGTGGAGGCGGGGCCCTTTACCAAAAGCATAGGGAATGTTTTATTTCACATGAAAAGCGAAACAACCCCATATAGTAGTGACAAACCCATAAAGAAGTGACAACCAAATACTAGTTGTGACAACTAAATACTAGTTGTGACAACCACCTATAGTAGTGATACACAATATAGTAATAATAATAATAATAATTTTCTTTTTTGAAAAATCCCGCTTCATCCCCAAAGGCTCGAAGCGCGTTGCAAAGTGAACCGTATTAAATGAGAAATGAAACAATCTATATTTTACCACATTGAAATACAAAACGCAACATTACAAAAACTTCATACGAGCATACCCCATTTCAAAGTCTTTCAACCCTTGCAACCATAAACAAAACAAGACAATAAACATCTAGGAGATAATAGCTAGCTGGAAGAGATGGTAGACGACATTCCCAACCAGGTGTTTGCGAAATAGATGTGTTTTCAGTTCGGTTTTGAAGGACACCAGTGTCTGGCTGTTTCTGAGAGCGACAGGTAGGGTGTTCAGACATCATCCTCTTTGATGCATCCAACGTTAAGAAAGTTCTGATGACTCATTCTGAGCAGCTCTAAAAATTCGCCTTGCAAATCATGTTGATGTGATTTTCCATAGTTGGTGTCCTGGCTAAGTAGACACCCAGGTTTCGCACTGGTTGAGCAAACTCAATCTGCACACCTGAGGGATCAAACGTAGTGACAACCCAATTATGTTAGTGACAACCCAATTATGTAGTGACAACCCAATTATGTAGTGACAACCCCATATAGTAGTGTAAACCAAATAATATAGTTGTGACAACCACACATAGTAATGACAACCCCCATATAGTAGTGACACGCCAATATTGTAGTGACAACCCAATTATGTAGTGACAACCCAATATAGTAGTGACAACCAAATATAGTTGTGACAACCAAATATAGTCGTGACTACCACACATAGTAATGACATCCCCATGAAGTAGTGACAACCCCATATAGTAGTGACCACCCAATATATATAAGCGACAACCAAATATGGTTGTCCAACCACATAATATAGTAATGACATCCTCATAAAATAGTGACAGCCCCATATAGTTGTGAAAACTCGTTATAGTAGTGACACATGGAAAAAGGAATGAGGGAAAAAAAATAGTTTCCCGTGTTTTGTTTTCTTATCATTCATTTTCCCCCTTTCCCGTAGAACAAAAGTAATGTAAAACCTTTAAAATTTGTCATCCCTGCTGCTCCTCACATTTCTCCGCTGTACACGCCTGCTTAAAAAAAGAAATTCTGATTGTAGAATATTTTTTTTTAAGCTTAAAAAATCTGGTTGATGTAACTAGACGGACTTGTTTACATCCACATTCATGTTTAAATTGCAGGATGTCTTTTGCGATTGGTCGATGGGTTCTGCTGCTTATATATATATATAATGCACACGTATCTGGAAATAACGTTCTTTTCCAGAAATAGTTTCTGTGCCACAAAAGCTATTTAAAAAAAAAAACAAGAGGTACGTTGTGTTGTTTGTTTTTAAAAAATAAAAATTAGCAGATAGAAATCTTCAAAGTGTTTTAATAAGCTTATGGCTCTGTATTTGGAAACAGAGGGGAAGGTACTAAATGGATATATTGATAGATAGATAGATAGATAGATAGATAGATAGATTATATAGATTATATAGATTATATTGATTAGATAGAGAGATAGATATGTAGATAGATAGATATGTAGATAAATAGATAGATAGATAGATAGATTATATAGATTTTATTGATTAGATAGAGAGATAGATATGTAGATAGATAGATAGATAGATAGATAGATAGATTATATAGATTTTATTGATTAGATAGAGAGATAGATATGTAGATAGATAGATATGTAGATAGATAGATAGATAGATAGATAGATAGATAGATAGATAGATAGATAGATAGATAGATAGATAGATAGATAGATAGATAGATAGATAGATAGATAGATAGATAGATAGATAGATCCATACATAGATGGATGTATAGATGGATAGATCGTTTTTATTGACGGTGGATAAAGTAGTATTTAAAATACATTTTTTGTTAACAATTTTTTTTAACTTGAAATGTAAAAAAACAAACATTTATTGTTGGCATTCTACTTTTATTTTACAGAATTTATAGAGATGGCCAACATCTATTTCTATATTTTAAAATGACTACAAGATTCTGTCCTTGGCGTACAGCTGCATAGTAGGCTCTGCACCGGAATATCTGAAAGAACTGCTTTATAAACATGTAACCTTAAAGAACCTGCGGTCCTCAACTCAGTCCTTACTGAAAATTCCCAGTGTGGATGAACACAGAAAAAAAGTCGTACGGAGTGCGCTCTTTTGAAGCGGTAGCGCCAAAAAAGTTATGGAATATTTTACCTCCAGCTTTGAGGAGTACTGACAAGGACAGAAAATCATTTAGGAAACATTTAACGACTTTTTTGTTTAATAGATTTGATGAAACCGGGGCGCAGTGAGCATGCTAAAGTAGCATGGATACCAGCGCTATAGAAGTATCCAATCAATCAATCAAAACCAGTGTTTCTATCAGACAACTCTCGGGGTGGTTGGGGGGGGGGTCACTGTCTGACCCCGAAGCAAGTCAAGAGGGCGCCCCATGAGAACAAAATGTGTACAGCAAAAAAGGAAAAGTTATTTGATATAATAAAACCGAATAAGTTTTAATTTAAAAAATGTTTTTCCAGTTGTAATAAAAAAATTGTTATTTTCCCGATTATATTTGGTTGAAACTATGAAATATCGCTACGCTCGATAAATTTGATGATCCGTATATTTAAGGCCAATCTTGTTAACATGCTTAGAGTTTTGATTATAAATATCGCATTGTTTGGAAAATTATATATTTGTTTAGCTAATTTGTATTTCTGTTTGGTTCTTCATTTGTCCTGTCTGCTGAAGTAGCGGAATGTTCCTTTTTTAAAAAAGAAATCCTTTATAGTAACTTCGCTTACGTTCGTGTGTTCCTTCTTTTGTGGCGGCAACATCTTCGGAAGTCTCATTGACCCACTTCCCGTCAATTCTATCGAAAGACGCGAACAGAAGCGAAAGTAGACGTGACAGCAGTACGCTGTGGAACAGCTGTTCCTTTATCGCTTGTGATGTGTGTGGACTTCCCAGCGATGTGGCTGTCGTGGGTTTAAAGTCATTGCAGCACGCGGTCCTATCGATGCAGGCTAACGACGTGTTCTTCCGGTTTTGTACGAGGGGGGGGGTGTGTGTGTGTGTGTGGGGGGAATATTCACATTTAGGCCATCTGGAAATGTTCCTCAATCCCTGTCCTTGAAAGAATGGGCAGTATATGAATTAACAATATCTTTTGATTATGCTATGAATAAAAAAATGCATTGTATGAAAAATTATTTGACTGCTTTTATATTTCAGGTGTCTTCCTATTTCTCGCTTTGTACATTGGTAGGTATATTCATTTTAAATGAAAACAATTTTTAGAGATAGAATTTTATAAAAAAGAATATATATATATTTTTTTTAAAAATTGTATTTTTAATAACGTTATTTCTAAAATATTCCGTGAAATTCCTAGTTATGATAACTTTTATTATTTCTTTATGTTCATTCTAAAGTATGAGGAATGTCGAGAAAAGTAGAAAGATAACATTGATGAGTGTGAAGACTGATAAGGCCTTTAGAGTTTTACTTAGCATTAAACAAAGCTATTTCAATGGCCCCATGTCGGCCTGCACTTTAATTTTAAAATTGATTTTAAGTTTAAAACTGAAACTGGCTTGAAAATGTTTATCTCGAAATAATTTTTCAAAATCAATTTAAATCACTATGGCCTTAAGAGGAATAAACATACACACACACACACAGCGGCGTATCTGGATTGGTGTCCCCAGATGCGGTAAACTCATGTTATAACAGAACGAACCCCCTCCCCCCCCCCCCCCAAACTTTCATGCTGAATTTCTTCTTGTTAAAATAAGTCAACTTTATAACAATGACAAAAACAAAAACAAATTAATTGAAGTTCAGGAGTTAAATGTATTTATTAACTGTATCAAAGTTAAGTTATAGCTATTTTTTACATTACATTTTGTTTATTTAAAATGCTCTTTTCCTGGTCTTCAAAGCTGCAAACATGTCAATCCATATTGATCAAAATCAATATTCTTCAGCGCATCACTTTCAATTGATAGTAGAGCCAAATCAAAAAGCCTTGACTGCCCAATGGTAGATCGTAAATAGTTCTTGACAAGCCTTAGTTTTGAAAAGTTCCGTTCAAATTAAGGTACAGATCGTAAGAAGCAATTGGGGGCTTAGCGAGAGTATTGGAAGAGATTCTAGGAAGTCCCATTCAGCTATGAATGCCAAACCACCAAACACTGACCAGTCCATGCTTTGTGAAATAGAATATTATATGTCATCTAAGCCTTTGTATGATTCTGATAACCCTTCATAGAAAGAGTTTAACTTTGGAACGGACACCAATAACGCTTCTTCACGTGCTTACATTCTTGGGTTGAATAGCCCCAAACATATCTGCTACTTCCTTTACCACCGATGATCAGATCTGGAGTTAAGAATGAAAGTGATTAATACAATCCAGCATCTCCGTACTGTTTTTTTTTCTCGCAAGGAGAATACAGCATCTATCAATTGTTCTGTTGCCATTCTCTTCTTCAACCTTAATCCTCTATCCACCCTTCCCTGTGGCGCTACAGCCCATGTAGGGCTCTGGTCTGCTTGACTACTTCCTTCAACTTAGACCTAACTAATGCTTTTCTTTTCCATGCTTGTGTTCCAAGCTGCTGTAGATCTTTTTCCACATCTAAGCCTAGGTCTGCCTTTGAGCCGTTTCCCCCCTAGGTTTTGGTGATGCACCCTCTTCACTTGTCCATCATTAGGCATTCCCTCTAAGTTTCTTGCCCAGCACAGCCTACCTTTTTTATTTCTTCTACTAACTTGGGATCCTGATATAGACTGTACAATTCATGGTTGGTTCGTATTCTCCATCCATATTCATCCTTTGTTGGTCCACATATTTTCCTGAGAACTTTTCAGTCCCATGTGTTTAATAGATTTTCTGCCGTTTTTTGTTAGGGTCCAAGTTTCACTTGCGCATGTTATTGTTTTCTATAAAGTTTTCTTTGTTCCTCTTGTAATGTTTTTACTTTTGAGTTGTTTCTGACTACTAAAGTATGCCATTTTATTTTTCTTGCTGATATTATTTCTTTTCATTCAGCTAGTAATTCGTTTCTTTCATCGAATAAAGATCCCAGGTACGTATTTGAATTGATTTATTTTGTCAATATCCGGTTTCTAATCTTAAAGGCTTTATCTTTGTGTTCTTCTCTTGATATAGCCATGTATATTGTTTTCGGTTGTTAACTTCCAGCCTGAATCTTCTTTCTATCAAAATTCCATAATGGTCTGATTTAAAAGTTTCTTTTCAATAGAATGTTCCGCCACTTGACAGCGGTTCTCGTGCAGAGACTATCTTAAGACCTCAAGGTTGGTCGCCACTTTGTCAAGAGAAAAGCATTTGCCCTGCAGATGCTGCTGTGTAGGTTTAACTCAGTGGTTCTCAAACTTCCTAATGCCGCGGCCCTTTAATACAGTTACTCATGTTGTGGCGACCCCAGCCATAAACTTATTTTCGTTGCTACTTCATTACTTTAGAGCATATATGTCTTCAGATGGCCTTAGGCGACACATGGGAAAGGGTCGTGCGACCCCCAAAAGGGGTTGCGACCCACAGGTTGAGAACCGCTGGTTTAACTTCATCAAGTCGATCAGCCCAATGGTAAAGGAAGCGGATAAAGTGAACTCTCGAACATGAAAAGACCTCGTGCTGTCTGACAATCGTGCTCTCATGATAAGGGGTGGTCCTATTGACGAATCGGTTATAAAATATTTATTTGTTGAGTATTTCTCTGTTACCATATATTTAGTTTCATAATGAAGTATTAAAATATATTAGAAATTTGTGTAAAATATAACTTTGTTACCCTATAAATGGGTAAGAATTATTTTTTAATATTTTTTAACGACACGACTCATGTACTTTGAATCACCCGAGCACATCGTATTTGATATCAACGGACAGCTTTGTTACTTAGCATTTAGATAAATATAGCTTCGTGCCACTTACGAAAGTCACCGAACAAGCAAGCCGGCGTTGAATCATGGTCAAAACGGTCCTTTCTGGCCTCACATGCTAACCTCATTGCTAAGGCATCAACCTTGAACTTGTAATAAATGACAAATTTGGATTGGTTACATATGTGGAAAATTGACGTGTGATTGGTTATCTCGTAATGAGATATGGTTAGACGGAGCAGTGTGTGCTCTGTAAATGTGCAATTTTTCGATTTGGTGTCACCCCTAAAATAGTGTCACCCGGTTTTTTCCGCACCCCCCGGACCCTCTAGCTACGCCATTGCACACACACACACACACAGACACAGAAACACACACACATATATATATACATATATTTTTATATATGAATTTTTTATTCGAAAATGTTTAATGTTTATCGACTTTCTAAACCGACTTTGACCATTTCATCCGCAGCTGTTGTGCTAGGACAAGGCACCACGGACAGAAACTTATGTATGTATTTTAAATGGAATAGGCTTCTTGGAAAATATTAAGATGAATCGAATTAAATTTCATCATGAACAGATGAGTTGGTCTGAACACCTTCCTTTTATATTCCACCCAAAACCACCAGCCCAATAACGACATAACTAAATAAAGGCTTGCAGGAATAACACTCGGCGATCTATTTCTATTTCCCATTCTTGTCGTATTTTGATTTGTCCAGTCTGCTGAGGAAGGCTCTTAGCCGACACGTTCTTGCCTTATTGTTCTGTCATTATAGTCAAGTTTCCACATACCATGTTCCACTATTTCCTTCACACGGCTTGAACGCAGTACTCCATTTATTATCCTTTAGTAAAAAAAATAGTTTAGGATGTTGTAAATATATATAAACTTTATTTTTTTAAAACAAATCATGCTAGCAAACGTTTGTTTTTTCCACAGAGTTTCCACTTTCAAATAGTCAGTTTTTCTTCTCTTTGTTTCAAAGTGACACCAGAGGAACATATCAAGCAGACAGTGCGATACATCCACATCCAATGCAACGACTGCTCCGTCAAATATATGGACGTTTTTTCCAAAACTCGTTTCAATGCCATATGCGGGTAAGTCGCAAACACAGTATTTAGCTGCTGAACTTTAAAAGAAATTAGTTTTAGACTAGTAATTATACCAGGCCTTCATATAGTGCACCCATCTCATTTTTTTGGGTGATGTTCGAAATATATATTGAAATAATTAAGCATTAAAAAATGAGTTAGTTGTCGATGTGAATAACGATAATTTAAATATATAGATATATGTATTATATATTTCTCTTCAAGATATAATTTTAAGTTTATAAAATAAAATCTCGAAAATACAAAGTAAAAGCTAATGAAAGCGTCCTCGTCTCTGGAGATTAATAAATAAAATTTATACTTTAAAGAAAATAGCAGATGTTCGAAATCGTTGTCTGCTCTTATGTTCCAGTGCTTACTACCGTTACGAAAGCTGTGTCAGGGAGAACTGTTATCGAGGGTACGAGCAACAAGACTCTGAGGACGCAGATGCCGTCTGCGGTATGGGCATTTTTTTTTTTTTTTTTTTTTTTTTTTTTTTTTTTTATTTTTTTTTTATTTTTTTTTTTAAATGCCCATACCGCAGACGGCATCTGAGGATGAAGATGCCGTCTGCGGTATGGGCATTTTTTTTTAAAAAGTGTTGTTTATTTTTGTTGTTGAAAGTTAAACATTCTTTTTTTTTTTGGTTCCATTAAAACATGTTATTTCCTTCCATAGATACGCTTGCAATCGGGACAAAAGTGGAAGAGAATTTTAAGAACTGGGAACTTAATTAACAATACCATAAATGGTCAAAACTTTTTGAAAATGCAATCATTATTTTTATTTTTAAAAAATTATGCTAATTATTTGCAGTCGGTGTCTTTCAAAAATAAGAACTATCGAAAATGGTTCATACGACGTCTTTATGACCCATCAATTAACAAAAATCTTCCATTTGCCTTCAACAAACTCTTGAAAAAAGTTTAGATAATAGTAGATTAATAATATATAAATAACTTGTTTTCTAAATTATAATAAGTATGAGCTTTAATTTTTTGAAGAATAAATGATAAAACTCACAGGACAACAGATGAACGCAAACAGCATGAATGAAAATTGAAGTTTACATAACATATGCACATCCTACCTTTGGCTAATAAGAAATAAATGAAGTAAAAGAAAAAGAATGGGCACAAGTCCTCTTATAAACAAAGATTAAATAATGGAAATGTGGACGAATGGACACCAAAAAAAAAAACGAAACAGGAAAAGGCACATCATCTATGTAAACTTGCGAATTTGATTAAAATCTTACTGAGTCAAGCAAGCCAGATCTTTTTGATTCATTTGTCATCCAAACGAATACCTCTTAGCCCGCCTGGGAGCATAGACAGCGACAAAGAAGGTTCCACTCATCCCGGTCCTGTGCTCTCCTTTCCAGTTGCTTCCAGGTTCTGGCTATAGCTCGCGTCTCCATGTAATCTTTGGCCTTCCTATCTATTTGTCCCCTGCGGATTCGATGTTAACGATTGTCTGATGGTGGTATCTGGGAGTTTGGGGAGAGTGTGCCCTATCCACCTCCACTTTTCTTCTTATGATGTCTTCAGCAATAGGCTCCTGGTATGTCCTTTCCAGTAAGTATTTGTTGGTGATGGTGTCTGGACTTTTGATGTTCATGATCTTTCTATGGCTTGTGTTTATGAAGGTCTGCACCTTCTGCACTCACTTTCGTGCTCTAAGTTTCGGCTCCATAGAGTAGGACTATTTTGACCTTTGTGTTTAAGATTCTGACTTTGTTTTGCAGAGTCATCTCCTTTGACTAAAATATTTTATTTACTAGCACCGAAATGTGTATTGTTTATTTATCAACACAATAATTTTGCAGAAGTTTGTTTAACACCGTCTGTAACCACGAACATGATATGACCCTTGTTTATTTTGCTTTTCATAATAAAATAAAGAAGTATTTAACTTCGTCTTCAATTTCTTTTCTACTTATGTTTGAATTTTATCAAATAATACATCCTATACTACTTATTTCCTACACAAATCTGCACAAAATTCGAAGATATATACATTTTTAAAATACCATGATCTGTTGTAGTGTATTACAGTGTAATTCGATATGCTCATTGCCTGCAGCCTTGAACTGGAAAAAAAAGAACAATCATGGACTAAGTGTGGTTGAATTCTATTTCCTTGTCCTTGAATTCTATTTGTACTGACAAACGGTTTGCTACGTTTCGTGTCTTTACCTGCTATGCTTTTTTAACTGAATGATAAACAAAAACTAAACATTACGATGTTACAGAAGCCTTTTTGGTTCCTTTTAAAGGCGACTGATGTAACATAACAAACGGAAGGTTAATACATTTATCACAGTTACAACTAGGTCGCAGATGAGGTTACAATTGGAAGGCGACGCCAGTAGACTCACAACTTTGACTTAAGTCAGCGGTTCTCAACCTGTGGGTTGCGACCCCTTTGTGGGTCTTTCCCCTAGGTCGCCTAAGACCATCTGAAAACATATATTCTCTACAGTTATGAAGTGGCAAAGAACATAATTTTGTGGCTGGGGTGTCGCCACAACACGAGGAACTGTATTAAATGGTCCTGGCATTACGAAGGTTACTGACTTAAGTCATTCATTTATGTTGCATAAAATATAAATCTACTTCTCGATCTATTTTAAAGGATATTCTGTTGAAGAGATCAAGACAGTGGTGAACAGCACTCACAAGCAATGCAGCTCTTGTAACTATGAATATGAGAGCGTTTCACGGAAAACAAAAATAGATGGAGTTTGCGAGTAGGTCACTTTTAATGTAATGTTTTATGCATGGAACATTTTTCATCATCATCATCCTCATCATCATGTCCCCTAGTCCTTGGACCGTTGGGGCGCCACAGATGACATAAAAACTATTCTTCTCCATTCCTCTCGGTCTCCTGCCCTATGCATAGCATCGCCTAGTTTTAATCCCGTCCACTCTTCCCATCTTTTTCTGTCTTCCTCGTCTTCTTCCTCCTCTATTTGTGACCTGCATAATAAATTGTTAAATTAGTAGAAACAAATTGTTTTCATCCTTCAAAAAAAAAGTAACATTTAAAAAAATAAAAGCACATGCATTTTTAATATGATTTTGGAAGCCAACCAAATTTGGAGAGATTATAAGGCCAAAAAGGAGACCAATCTAAACCTTTTAATTAATGTATTCCCCGTGAAAATTATAACCAGGCTGGCATACTCTATAGCCCAGCCTACATCAGTTGTTGCAGAGCAAATATCAGTTTGATTCTGAGAGTATCTTGTAGTCTCAAGTCTACAATCTTAAGGTTATGGCTAAGATATCACAGGGGAGACTAAAATCTTATGGCTATGGCTAAGATATCACAGGGGAGACTAAAATCTTATGGCTATGGCTAAGATATCACAGGCGAGACTAAAATCTTATGGCCATGGCAAAGCTATCACAGGCGAGCCTCATCGGGTGTACTTCGCCATAAGTCAATTAAAGCATGCAGGCTTCTGAAGGGAGGATCGGTAGCAACTATTGGGGTGAGGGCTGGCGTGGCGTCGATGTCACTGTCCATGTTGATGATCACGAAGCCAACTTAAACCATTAAAAATGTCTCTTTGTATAAGTTCGCACTTCAAATATATATATATATATATGTATAATAATTCCCTTTTGGAAATTCATGGCTGTATTGTGTGTGTGCCTGTATGTATGTCTGTATGTGAGTATATGTGTGTGTGTGTGTTGAAGCAAAATGATAGCCCGAATTATCAACACAGATTAAAAAGAAATGACTGCGTATAGTTTACCCACGTGTTATCAGATCCCAGGAAAATGAAATAAGAAAAGTGGAAGTCCCTATTTAAGAAAGACGAGAAAAAAAACCAAACCCAACAAATTCCAGTATTTAGAAAAGAGTACACACGCCATTTATAAGGCTGCAACATTTAGCTTATGACGCAAATTTCTCATCAAATTTCTTTCCCCAGAGCATTTTTAGATTATAAAGAATGTATCCGACCCAACTGCAGTGCGGCTTCGATATCCACCAACTTAATAGACGCAGTTACGCTTTGCGGTAAATACACGAGTATATTCATTTTATTCAGTTTTGGTTTGGTTCTAAAATTAGACGTTTAAACAGCACATACACACACACGCACATACACACTTACACACGTACATACATACAAAAACACACACGTACACGCACACAAATACAAAAATTAAACATGAGCATATAGCTTAAGTAAGGAGTATGATGCATTACATATATCTGCATATATATTTATTCTAATGGAACAGAGTGCTGTCACCAGATTCCAGAAACTTGATTTGAAAATAAATGAATTTAAACGTATTTAACTCATATAACAAGAATGTGCTTATAGTATTGAAAAGAGATCCCAGCGAGTTCCATTTCCATAAACAGAATCGACGATTTGTTCTATGACAACTTCATTATGGATCCGGGTGGAGACTGGGGATTCCTATACATAATCTGTTGGATAGGTAGATGGTGTGTGACGCCGAAACAGTTAGATTAAACAAAGATCTATTTAAAATATCGTTATTCCTGGCTTTGATGATTACTGCCCGATAAGTGCTCAAATAAATTTTTTCAAATTGATGAGAATCAAAATTTAGTATTGCAAAATAAGTTTGTTCTGCTCTTCATACATTTAATTGGACATTTAAAAACAAGATATACGTATATATATATTATATATATATGTATAAATATAATTCTATAATAATAATTAAAAATAAATCAATATATTACTATTATTAGTAATGTCTTATATAGCGCGGTACCACAGCCTAGGACTGGGCTCACTGCGCTGTACATAAACATATTAGCAAACATAATCATGACATTAAGAAAATTAACCTACATTTATTAAATTAAAAAAAAACAGCTGTATAACAACAACAACAACAACAACAAAAACAACAACAAATGTATATTCACCCCACCCACCCCAGAAACTTACATGTCAAGCAACGGACAGCAACCAGCATCATCGTTTATTAGCCATTGAGGGGAATCTGTCGGGGTATTAGGGTTTAAAGCGATGTGCATTTAGTGCAGTTTTAAAGGCCTGTATGGTCGGTATATAGCGGATGTGTAGCGGGAGAGAATTCCATGTCTTGCGGGCGCGGAAAGGGAAAGATCGTTCACCGTTATGTTTTAGTGCATGTTCTGGGAACAGAGAGAATACGCTGAGGAACGAAGCTTTCCAAGGGGTGAATAGACATTAAGAAGTTCTTATTGAATAATTATATAAATCACTTATAGTCGTATTTAAAACATTTTTTGGTGTTAATTCCATTAAAAAAAAATTCAAGGTAGAACTAACTAACTAACTTACTTAAGAAAATCAGCAAACTATCGAGCCGAGGCTCATGAAGTCTTCCTCGGCACACCACCGTCGCCCACAACCGGCATTCAACCACTCCCCCAGTGGTCTCTAGTCCAGTCAGGCCGCGGAGCGGCATGCCGAGGGCTCACCGCCCCTGAGACAGCCTCACCCACCCTTCCACTCGATTGACTATGCGAGTGAGGCCGCATCAGAGAAGGGACGCCTGGCCAGCCGGGGTGATGCTTACACAGCAACCGGGCCGGACTTCCTTGGGTAGAACTAAAATTCGCTAAATGCAAAGAATTTTTTTTTTAATTTAAAGAACGCTAAAAATTTTTTTTTTAAATATTTATAGCCTATAATGTTACACCGTTGTCAGGTTCAATAGTTGGCACAGAGATCTGTCAGATATTGAATTTTTTGTGTCCCACTTCTGAGTCATGGCCTTATCGGGCACACGACACAAACGTCGGCCTTGTGTATAACGCTCCAGGTTTTGAGGAACACGGCAGTTAAAACACATTTTTAAACGTTACCATCAACAGGCCACCTGTTGTAATTAAGTTAATATACTTTCTTTCATTACGTATTTTTCAATTTTAAATTGTATTCATAGTATCACCTGAGGAAAATATCCAACGAATTTTGGGAACATACGATGCAAGCTGCTCTCAGTGCTACACAGAATATGACAAAATTCGGACACCAAAAAATATAAGTGGCGTTTGCAAGTAGGTGATATACAAGGAAGGTTATGAAAGACACCGATCAATACTTTTAGGATGTATGCATAGATAAATAAAACTAAATATTGAAGACTTTTATACTTTGACTTGAATATGGTTTTCGCCATGCGTTTTTTTTTTCCATTTCAGCGCGTTTTTCCGGTACAAAACTTGTGTCATCAACCGTTGCTATACCGTTTCGACATCCACGGACGTCCAGGAGGCAAACGATATTTGTGGTAAAGGCACTTAGCAATATTTATTTTTTAGATCATATTTGCAAATCATTTTTTATCCCAGAGTAAAAAACAACTAATTATGATTAATTCTATTAAGAAAGAATGTTTAAACATTTCTTAGTCTCGTTATTTTTTTTTGGATGATAAGATGACATTATCCATACCCTCCAAGTGAGATGAGGATAATAAGATGACATTGTGCATACCTCCATCTGAGATGAGGATAATAAGATGACATTGTGCATACACTCAATCTGAGATGAAGATAATAAGATTAAATTTTGCATACACTCAATCTGAGTTGATGATAATAAGATGGCATTGTGCATACCCTCAATCTGAGATGAGGATAATAAGATGACATTGTGCATACACTCATTTTGAGATGATCATAAGATGCCATTGTGAATACACTCCATCTGATATGAGGATAATAAGATGACATTGTGAATACACTCCATCAGATATGAGGATAATAAGATGACATTGTGTATACCCTCCAAGTGAGATAAAGATATTAAGATGACATTGTCCATACACTCTATCTGAGATGAAGATAATAAGATGACATTGTCCATACACTCAATCTGAGATGAGGATAATAAGATGACATTGTGCATACACTCCATCTGAGATGAGGATAATAAGATGACATTGTGCATACACTCCATCAGAGATGTAGATAATAAGATGACATTTTGCATTCACTCAATCTGAGATGAAGATAATAAGATGAAATTGTGCATACACTCAATATGAGATGAAGATAAAAAGATGACATTTTGCATTCACTCCATCTGAGATGAATATAGTAAATAAAAAAAAATGAATTGTTTAAAAACAACAAAGGGAAATAACTCTCTATGGAAATAGCCCACTCACACAATGGATCAATCTTTTGCCGAAATAAGACAGTCAGACCTCGCGTGATTTATATCTGACACTGTTGTCCGTAGTTGTCACCACATATTAGTTCTTCCCGTCTCCTTAAATGCATATTTCCTTTCTGCTCACAGCCTACTGATTTTGTAGATCATTCTTCAAAGTTTGAGAACGCCTGCTCTTTTAATCAATGATGATGATATATATACAAACTTATATATATTTAAACTTATTTACCTTAAAAATGTGTTTTAGAATTTTCTAAATTTTCAAATTCAGTTGAGTCCCAGAAAGTAATCAAGGACATAGCGAAAAACGTCAACAACAAATGTGACTTCTGCAGTCCCCAGTTCGACATTGTTCAATACACGTCACACACGGATATCTGCGAGTAGGTGGCACACATTATTTTCTTTAACATCAAATCAGTAAAACATTTTAAAGAAATTATTAAAAAGTTTTTCACAACATATCTAAACAAATTCAGTAATTTGATAACTTTGTGAACATTTCTGAAAATAAGAAGTCGTTACGCCACTCAACGGGACAGAAAATTAAATGGGACAAATAATCCCGTTTGATGTTGAAAATTTCACCAAAAAAAAACCACTTCATAATTTTGTTTACACCAAGTATTTTGCTTTAAATTACTGATCTACACATATTTTTATTACTATCATTAAAGAATTATGCAAGAGACTGCTGTTGTTTTTTTTGGCGTTTTAAATTTTTTTCAGCCATTTTCTTGACTAGCTTAAGTTGATAAATCTTTTTAAATTCTCACACGTTATCTATTCTGTATGACGGTTTGAAATACGATGATGGACTTTTTTTTCTACGCTATCCAACGTTTTGTTTGTAATGGAAAATAACATTGTAATAATTTTTTAAAAATAAATAAATAGTTCTTATTTTAAACAAGAGACTACTACAAACAAATTTAAAAAAAACTTAACGACGTTTCGAAATGAGACCAATCAAACGTTTGACTCCACTTGAAATGCTCCAATTTCAGACCATTTTTCCGCTATATGGACTGCATCCTGGACCATTGTTACTTATTTTACAGAAC
The DNA here is from genome assembly GCA_964017045.1 of Omphiscola glabra. NCBI lineage: Eukaryota > Metazoa > Mollusca > Gastropoda > Lymnaeidae > Omphiscola > Omphiscola glabra. The sequence continues at coordinate 10,425,046 of OZ024806.1, read as the reverse complement.
GGACGACTTCAAACAGGCGGAATCAATTTGTGGTAAATACATCGTTTAATGCATTTTTTTGTAAAGTTGGTGAGAACATTGTGGTTTTTTTAAAAGACGACAACTACAAAATCATCAATAAATATAACAGAAACTGTACAAACATTGTGTAAAAAAATGTAAATAGCTGTGATATATACGTGTATGTAAGTCATTGACGTATACAATTTAATTTTTTGATATCTAATCCGTTTACTGTAATCTGATTGGCTGAAAGGTTGTTACCAACCGCGTTCACCGATTTTTTAAGTTTGGCGTAACGGTGGACTAATCTCCCTCGGTACCAGGGACCGGTGGACAAGTCTCCCTCGATACCAGGGACCGGTGGACAAGTCTCCCTCGGTACCAGGGACCGGTGGACAAGTCTCCCTCGGTACCAGGGACCGGTGGACAAGTCTCCCTCGGTTCCAGGGACTGGCGGAAGACTTATTAATAACGATTGTTTTATTGACCTTATGTATGTCATAATTTATTATTTTAAATTCTTATTCAGCCAATTCAACAGGACTCCATTAACTATTAACATTTTAATGGTGACCGTTAATTTTTTGGGGTTTTTGTTTTACTTTTTTGTTTGTTAAGGTGGTTTTAGAAATTATAAAACAAATTAATCTACGCCCTAGAACGAATACAGTTTCCACCTTGTTAAAGGGAGATTCTGCTATAATTTGTATACTATAGTATGAAAAAAAAAATTGAAGAACGAATTCCATACATTCATCACTTTCAATGTACAGCGATTGAGTGAAAGTTACGATGATTGCCGCCTTCAGATTACAAGTTGGTCACGCGAAAACAAACAACTTAGAGACTTGTACGATTTTTTTGAACATTAAAGGAGCTGAACAGTTTGACCCAACAGCAGAGATTTAAAGCATAATGTTTTTTTTAAAAAGCTGTAGCGTCCACTCCGGAAAAAAAAAATCAGCTGCGACACCGCCCTAAGAAAATTAATAAAAGTGTGTGTGTGTGAGGGGGGGGGGGTGTGCTAAGAGTTTGAAGAAATGCGTTTAGTATTGTCATATACCCAACGTATTACTTGGATTTGGAAAGGCATGTTCCAGCAACATAGATGTAGAAGGGTGGAGCAATATAGATGTAGAAGGGTGGAGCAACATAGATGTAGAAGGGTTGAGCAATATAGATGTAGAAGGGTGGAGCAACATAGATGTAGAAGTGTGGAGCAACATAGATGTAGAAGGGTGGAGCAATATAGATGTAGAAGGGTGGAGCAATATAGATGTAGAAGGTGTGGAGCAACATAGATGTAGAAGGGTGGAGCAACATAGATGTAGAAGGGTGGAGCAACATAGATGTAGAAGGGTGAGCAATATAGATGTAGAAGTGTGGAGAAACATAGATGTAGAAGGGTGGAGCAACATAGATGTAGAAGTGTGGAGAAACATAGATGTAGAAGTGTGGAGCAACATAGATGTAGAAGGGTGGAGCAATATAGATATAGAAGGGTGGAGCAACATAGATGTAGAAGGGTTGAGCAATATAGATGTAGAAGGGTGGAGCAATATAGATGTAGAATTGTGGATCAACATAGATGTAGAAGGGTGGAGCAATATAGATGTAGAAGGGTTGAGCAACATAGATGTAGAAGGGTGGAGCAACATAGATGTAGAAGTGTGGAGAAACATAGATGTAGAAGTGTGGAGCAACATAGATGTAGAAGGGTGGAGCAATATAGATATAGAAGGGTGGAGCAACATAGATGTAGAAGGGTTGAGCAATATAGATGTAGAAGGGTGGAGCAATATAGATGTAGAATTGTGGATCAACATAGATGTAGAAGGGTGGAGCAATATAGATGTAGAAGGGTTGAGCAACATAGATGTAGAAGGGTTGAGCAATATAGATGTAGAAGGGTGGAGCAATATAGATGTAGAATTGTGGAGCAACATAGATGTAGAAGGGTGGAGCAACATAGATGTAGAAGGGTGGAGCAATATAGATGTAGAAATGTGGAGCAACATAGATGTAGAAGGGTGGAGCAACATAGATGTAGAATTGGGGAGCAACATAGATGTAGAAGGGTGGAGCAATATAGATGTAGAAGTGTGGAGCAATATAGATGTAGAAGTGTGGAGCAACATAGATGTAGAAGGGTGGAGCAACATAGATGTAGAAAGGTGGAGCAATAAAGCTTGCAGAAAAGTGGGGGAACACAACTGGTCGAAAAGGGGCAAAATGGCTGTTTTAGAAGATTTGGGCAACCCTTGTTGGTATACGTGTGGAAGCAACATGGCTAATAGAAGAGTGGTTAAACATAGATGTAGAAAGTGGGGCAACATGGCATGTAGCACGTGGGGCAACATGGCATGTAGAACGTGGGGCAACATAGCATGTAGAGCATGGGGCAACATATCTGTTAGAACGTGGGGGCAAAAAAGCTGGTAGAAGAATCAGGATCAATCTCAATTTTTTTTTTTTATTAAACATGCAAATTATACGTTTTAAATTCATTTAATAAAATGATATGCACCTCGGAGCAGTAAGACATTTTACCAGTTCAATTCATATAGATCCCCGTTCCGAAGCTCCAGCTCAACTCCAAAATCCCTGTCCACGAGTTATCTTTCCTTTCGTCACGTGGATTCAGTTCCCTTTCTCGATCTGTTAGGTGTGATTATCTGGCATTTTCTTTTTTTTTTCCTTATTCCATAAAAAAAAATTACTTGGTGTTGACAGTTCGATCCTTGTTTTGTTTTGTGGGGGTCTTTTCATTGAAAGGTTTCACATTTCTTACCATCTTAACCTGGCAAACGGGGGCTGGCTTCCCAGGCTCCACTTGTTGGCTTACAACCCGGGGTGTTGTACTTTGATGCAAAAGACAAAGTCGATAATTCTAATATTTAACTCTCCCCCGAATTCCTGAATAACTTATGCAGACCGGCAACGCGAGGCTCATTTTATGGAAAGCTGGTTTAGAGCTAGAACGAGAGAAATTGCTCTTAAGCTTAATTAAAAGACTGATGAAACACCCGCGGGCAGACACAACTAAACACAATGAAAAGTTAACAACGGAAAGTTGACATGAAAATTAGATCAACGTTTCTTTTTACAAAATATTTTAAAATAATTACAGATTCGAAATTATTTCGAAAAGTAGCAGACTATATTTTTAAAAATTGTTATTTCATCACTTTAAGCGAATGTTTCGATTTAGAAGAAACAAATAACAACTTTTGAATGTTTTTTTTTCAAAATCGTTTCTCTATAGATGAAGCTACACACGAGAGAAGTTCACGTGAGTTCATAAATAGATAGCTTTTAACATAAAAATACACCATCAGACGGGGGAGGGGGGGGGGACATTGTCCAGAATACACCTCATGCAAATGACCATAATTCTTCAAAACGTTATTGTTGACATGCTTATTCCAAATTTTAGAGCGCTTAAGTTCATATCGCTTAGGTTACCACCAAGTAGTTAAAGGTAAGTTACTGCATGTGGCTGATCATATACGATTTTAACTGTAGATTATGTTCAACCCCCCCCCCCCCCAACACACACACTTTTCTGCCTCAGAGTCAAAACTACAACAACATGTTGTGAAATGGCAAGAAAAGTTCAAGAGAAGATTTAATGCATCCTTTGATAATGAGGAGTTTTTCTTTTCATACACAAACTCCAGCGACTCCAGAAGATCACATCAAGCAAATTGTCGGCGAACATGGGGGCGCGTGTAGCAGTTGCCCTGGTCAGTACGTCACAGTTTTCTCAGGGAGAACGAGGAACGAAATTTGCAGGTAGCTGACAGCCACACTAATTTGCAATTTTACATGTGTTTAAAGTGATTTGGTGGTTATGTGACTCTGTGGTGATGCGGTTGGATTGTAACGTGACTCGGTGGTAATGCGATTAGATTGTCATGACACCGGATGGTAATATGATTAGATTCGCCATCTGACTCGGTGGTAGTATGATTAGATTCGTCACATGACTCGATGGTAATGTGGTCAGATGGTCATGTCACTTGTTGGTTATATGATCATGCGGTTATTTGATTAAATGCATCATTAACAACAAACAAGTGGATCAACATGTTCTAATTAGAGCAAATAACTATATTGAATAACAATTTAAGGAAAGCCCCCCCCCCCCCGGAAGGTTACATCACTTCGCTTCTCTTTCTTTCAGTGCATTCTTCAGCTACAGAGGCTGCTTCCTAGTCCACTGCTATGCGTATTCCTTTTCCAAAGGTATCCAAGAGGCTGATTCATTATGTGGTAAGCTGCTTTTAAACACATTCCCTTATTGTAATCAAAGATTGACAAAAAAGATGTAAGTAAATACGATTGTAAACATGAACACGCGTGTAGTTGATGATTGCTGTTTCACTAAACCAATTTTAGTAGCTGGTAAAAAATGTAAGATAAAATAAAATAAAACTGGAAAGTGCTATTGAATCATAGAAATATAAAAAATATATTGATTTTTAAAAATAAAATTACACAAAGCTATTATAGTTTCATTCATAGTTTCCTATATATATATAACAAGGACCTATTTATATATATATATATAAATAGGTCCTTGTTATATATATATATATATATATATAACAAGGACCTATTTTTTTCCGATAATGTGATAATTGAAAATTGCTATTTCCAGCACACTAGAACGGCATAGTTTACCAATTAGGGCTATGCTATGCTTTAGTCATAATAATTATGCCTCAGTACCTTTGAACTTAACATGAAAATATAAATACAGTCCTATATTAGTATTCATACTTTATTTTACTTCTTTTCACTTAAAGGGATTTCCAAATAAATTATATGGAAGGTCTCATGCCATACAATTCATACGTATATAAATACAATTTTAAAAAATTAAAAATTAAAATTTTAAAAAAAGTATGTCTTAGTATTCAGTAGAAGAATATTATTTGATGTTTGAAGCCATTTCGTGTATCAGAACATACCGTGAATGTTAATTATTTTTTGTGTACACCCACCAGATGGAGGTGTCGGTGTACGCATGTCTTTTGTGGTCCTTCTCCTGGCAGCCATGATGAGGCTTACACTAAACTAACGCCTCCCCCGGATATTTCACGTCATAACATCTTACCAGATGGCATGTGTGTGACTTAAGTCAGCGTCATTACCTTGCACTAAACAAGTGGTTTGGGGGGGGGGGGGGGAAGGAAGCTTCAAAATAAATACCCCCCCCCCCCATTCCTATCTTTTACCGGCTTTCTAATGTCTTCATGTAATAAAATAACAATTTGAAAGAAACCAATACATATATACTCGATAGTTCATTAATTAATAATTTTTTGTTTGATAATGTGACCAAGCCACGAAGAAGACAAACTTACTTCTCAACATCAGGTGTTCGTTTGTTTTTTTTTGGTTTTTTTTTGGTTTTTTCCGCGTCTGCGTAATTCCGGGGACTTAGCACTGTAGGAAATAAGTTAAACAGAGTAAGGTTAAACCTGAACAGAAAACGGAACGCAACAAAACAACGAACGTGTCGGCAGGAAGCCTTCGTCAGCGAACAAACAACAAATAAAACAGAATAAAATTCAAAATATATAAATATAAAAAAAAATATAGCACTTAGTTGAGAAGTAGTGTCCGAGAGGGCAGCAAAAGAATTGTTTCTTAGTACTCTTAGCATTAAAGTCTTTAAAAGCGAGACATTCTAATTTTAAAATCAACACATTCATTTAATCAGATGGATTAAAAAAAATTATATTATTCTCACTATTATTCTATTTATTTCCAACATTCTCAATAAGAAAAACAAAATGTGGATCCAGAGTAGAATACACACACCCACTTAATTGCATTGTCAATATCAGCATATTTCTATAAAGAGAGTGGCAATAAAGAGTTCCGATGTGAAGTGTAGAAACACAGTGGCTACTTAAAATGATAATTAGTTAACCTTTTTTTTTTTAAAACGTAGAATAACGGGCACTGGCAAGCTGTGTATTATATTTCAATTTTATTTTGATGTGCTTTTACAAAAAAAAACTTTATTAACTATCACACCGGTTTGAACTCGTAGCTAATGCATAAAGAACGGTAACTCAATTTTAGTAGAGCTTGCTCCATTTACTTACATTCTGTACCATTACAGATAGAGGCTATTTTAAAAATACATTTGTTGAAAATAAGTATAGTCTCAACTAGCATAATTTTGATGCCGTACCCTGTTCATCAATCACCTAGGCAAAACACGGGATTATTGCTATTAATTAATCATAGCTTTTAGGCATAAGCAAAATGATGTGCCCGGTTTTGATGGTCCCCTATCTTCCCCAACCTTTAACCATACTCTTTTATATATAAATATGCTAGCGAGTACCCGGCATGTATTGCAATATTATCAGTTCTATACATTACGGGATTAAAAGTACTCTCAAGATTAATTCCAGTCCCAACCTTCTAAAAAATTGGATTCCTTTTACGGGGCCCGTCATGGGTTCGGGGCCCCTAAAGTAGGTGCCTTAATTGCCTTTAATGTTAACCAGGCAGTCAAAATCCACATCAACTTGTCCTTTGTTTAATGTTTTTTTAATTCGAGAGATAGTTTGGTCCTTATCACTTTTTCATGTGTGATAATTTGGCATTTAAAATACAATCCCCTAGTCGATAAATATCACTCCCGGTAAAACTACTTGACCTCATACTTATCTTAAAGTTTTATTTCGTCCATATTTCATTTTTAACGTGCTTATGTGCAACTTAATTGAACAGTTTTGCCAAAAGAACAAGAAAAAAAAAGACACAGCACTGTGTACACACCTCATATGAAAGTGAAGCTACTGCGGTACAGATTCTCTGCGTGGTTTCAAATTGAAAAGAGACTGGACATATTGCAAGGCACAGCCTTTTTCAGAAATGAACACGGGTCTTACAGTTTCTTAAAAAGATATAATTGTATTATTTATAGTTTCTGTCTTGGGAAACTGACATTCGGTGTTAGAATTTATTTTTAAAAAAAATAAATAAATATAAAAATAGAAACACAAGATTGTTGCCCTGGGTTATTGCTCCCTACTTTGTTTTTCAAGTTGATCAAGTTCATCAAGTTGATCAAGACGCACTCCGTGAGACACTCGCTTACATAGTAACCAGGCGACGAGGCTGGTGAACCTAGATATGACTAGATTTGGCCGCTGACATCGTCTCAGAACTAATATTTACGTCCCCGATAAGACGACGAGTTTTTGTTGTTTGTTTTCTTTTGGGCCATTTAGAATGCCGGGCGGTGACATATTTTCTATTTTTAGATGATGACCTAGGCCACAAAGTTGCTCGATGATGTCAGGATCTCAGACTTCTCCCAGTGCACACCATAAGAATATCTATTTTCATTATCGAAATGATAATACTTTCACGAATAAATCAGTTGAATAAATATAAAATAGAAAGCTGAAAATCTATTATTTAAATTTGAAATCCTACAAGAATAAGCATTTTACTTATAGCACAGGCAAGTCTCAAAACTATATCACAAATATTTCACAGCTTTAATGTTAAAATGTAATGAAAATATACTCCGCAATACTTTCGCATTTCTCTTGTTAGAATATCTACGTGTACGCAAGTTCATTCCCAGTAGTCGTAGTTGTAACCTCTCGGTAATTGGATGTTTTGAGAATCTCGAGGAAAGGAACGTTAGAACAAGAGCAGAGACGAAGCTTGGTGCAACCCACATTTTTTTGAAAGATTGTGCACGAAGAATATCATACTTATTAAAATCATTCTTGTAGATAGTGAAGGAGCCAGCATTGGATATTATATTTGTTTCTTTCTTTATTATTATTATTATTATTATATGTTGTCTTATATATTATAGCGCGGTACCCCAGCCTAGGGCTAGGCTCACCGCGCTGTACATAAAAATATTAGAAAAGGAAACATAATCGCGACAATAAAACAAAATACATTTATGTAATAAAGAACAGCTGTAGAGAGACAAAACTAAATACATTTATGTCATAAAGAACAGCTGTATGGAGACAAAACTAAATACATTTATGTCATAAAGAACAGCTGTATGGAGACAAAACAAAATACATTTATGTCATAAAGAACAGCTGTATGGAGACAAAACAAAATACATTTATGTCATAAAGAACAGCTGTATGGAGACAAAACAAAATACATTTATGTCATAAAGAACAGCTGTATGGAGACAAAACAAAATACATTTATGTCATAAAGAACAGCTGTATGGAGACAAAACAAAATACATTTATGTCATAAAGAACAGCTGTATAGAGACAAAACAAAATACATTTATGTCATAAAGAACAGCTGTATGGAGACAAAACAAAATACATTTATGTCATAAAGAACAGCTGTATAGAGACAAAACAAAATACATTTATGTCATAAAGAACAGCTGTATAGAGACAAAACAAAATACATTTATGTCATAAAGAACAGCCGTATAGAGACAAAACAAAATACATTTATGTCATAAAGAACAGCTGTATAGAGACATAACAAAATACATTTATGTCATAAAGAACAGATGTATAGAGACAAAACAAAATACATTTATGTCATAAAGAACAGCTGTATGGAGACAAACAAAAACAAATGCATATTCACCCCATCCACCCCAGAACTTTTACATGTGAAGCCATGGACGGCGGCCAGCAGCATCGTTTATCGATCAGATTTGAGGAATCAGTCAGGGTAATAGAGTTTAAAGAGATGTGTTTTTAGTGCAGTTTTGAAGGCCTGTGTGGTTGGTATATTGCGGATGTGTTGTGGAAGAGAATTCCATTGTTTGGGGGCGCAGAAAGAGAAAGATCGTTCACCGTTAATACGAGTACGACACAAAAAAGGTGTTGTGTAATAGCGGTGCTTGGTAGTCTTCAGTGGTGGAGGCGAGTAACACGCGTCTGATTGAAAGTAGACTCCAGATATTGAAAATAGGGTGTAAAAAAATTAATTCTCCACTGTGGCAAGGCGGTAATTACAATGGTACAAGATATTTCAACTAGAAAAACCAACCCACGTCAAAGTACTAACATGGACACGTGAAACTATTTGAGAGGCTTAGATCCGACTTTTGTCTAGCAAACGCTTGGAATTAATTCTTGGTGTTGAGACAGTATATCCCTAGAGGGGGTTATCGGTATGCCTGAAAAAAATGCGGAATGGTTTCGTTAACCATTATATATTTTAAGAGAAGCGTTTCAATGTAAGAATGTATATCGTGCAGGATGCGTAATGGCAAAATGTGATTATGTCTCTCAGCCAAGTGGTAGTTGGCTTGAAATGCATCCGTCCCCCAGCCAACGGGGAAATAGCCACTAAGTAAATAAACAAACTATCCTTGGGGAAGGAGGTAAATCTGAAGTAACGATGTGCAATCATATAATGTCTATAAATAGAATCGCACACTTACGTAGTTGTCGTCTTTCAAAAGTATCTGCTGAAATAAAATGTGGAAAAAAAAAATGACACAGTTGTTTCTTAAATTGTAGATATCGAAAATATCTGTGACGTCTTTGAAAAATGACCTCATTTAAACCGTGACATGTGCTCTACATCTCTTCAAATCTTCAGATAAGAAAATAATTTCGCATTAGCGTTTAAACACCACTCAAAACTGCCCGTCTGAGCGCCCATGGTGGAGCACCCAGGAAGGTACGACGTTCGATTTGGTTTTCTAACCCTGCGTCTTTTTTTAGAGATAAAAACAAAACTAAACGAAATGTTTGTTGGGCCGTGCTGTAACGACGGCATTGGTACGCCTGTACCTTGAGAGAACCTATGACAGATTTTAAAATCAGTGGCGTCATTTCATGACTCTTCGAGAGGAAGTGTTAAACCAAAACGTGGTCAACTTGTTAAGTTGTTTATTACAGGAGACGCCACAGCGAATAGCAATTTAAATAAAACCAGCTATACTTCTTCATCCAAAATCGTTAACTTTTGACCAACGTGGATGCGCCATGCTTTTTGTGTGTCTTCTCTCGTTCTAAGTCTCGTCTCTCCCGAGATTCTCAAAATATATCTTCTAATTTCCGAGACATTACATTTTGTATTTTTTTAAATGTTGCTTACACTTATACCTTTAACATCATGTTGGAGTTGCATTTACTGCTGAGTTTCTGGTCAGATTAACGACAAACTTTGTTAAAGTAAATAGTACAGTTAGGATTTAATTAAAAGACGAAATAAATATGTAGACGTTTCTGCTACAAGTCGCAATTAAAAAAGCAAATATATATATATAAATAATTAAGGAATATACATTTAAGTTAAAATTGAATATTATACACCCTACCTTTTGACTAAAAAGTTAGAGGGAACATTTGACGGGCACAAGTCCACAGCCAGGAAGAAGATCAAAAGATAGGAAGTGGGTGACAGTACAGTATGAAACGAAACAGGAAGCAATATTGCCGCTATCTAACATTCTGGATTTGATTAATATCCTAATATCCTTTTAAGTCAGCAGACAACAGGAGAGACGGTAGGAAACCATTGTCTATTAAAGATGCCATTAAGAATCATCCTGTGCTTTTATATTTCGTTAATGTGTATTTAAGAGAAAGTCTCAGAAACAGGGAAAAGTAGAGAAGGAGAAAGAGAGTGCGAGTCAAGAGGGGAGAAAGAAAAGGGAATTGATTTTGATAGTGTCAGTATACTAGTGGGATAGATAGCGGAGGAGTGGTGTGGTCTCTCCTTCCTCGAGCGACTAGAAGATTTCAGCGTTTCTCACCTAGTGAACGTTTCGTTCAGGTTTCATTAAATCATGTCAAGATAACTTAAACAAACACAGGTTAATCTTGAACGGTTTCACCGGTTGTTACACAGCTGCAACTCAACTCTCATATAAAGGAATAGACTTGGGGGAAAAATATGGACCACTTTAAAAAGAAAAATTGGTCTTTCTTTTTTTCAAGCCTAAACATAAGTTATTCCCTTATTTATTTACTTCCCTTGGCCTGAACGCAGTCCCGTCTATAGTGTCATTTATTTCATACAAATGGGAATATTTCAATATAGAAAAATATTTTCTCATTTCCCCACCCACAAGAGATCTATACTTGTTATAGATTATATTACTGAAAGGTTTTAAAACCCACGCTTCATAAACTTGAATTAATGTGATTGGAAAGATGAAGACATCCAAATTAAAAAGGATATTATAAAAAATTGGAGTAGTCTATTATTAATTTGTTACAAAGTTGTTTTTTAAAAAAAAATTTTTTTTAATAAAGAGGCGCCGTTATTATAAAGTGCACGGGACCCCAAACCTAAAATTAGTCGTAACCACACCTGATGACGTCATTTATTTCCTGTCGATTACCTTCCGATCCAGCCCCAAGTTTCAAAGAATGTTGGTAACACAGCAGACGATTGTGCAACATGACAAGTACGTGACGTCCGTCTCTGTAATGCCTGGTCTTTCAATCTCCCTCAACGTCATCACGGATACTTACCCCACACAGCCGTGACTAACAGCACTGTTTCAAATGAGAGGTTCTAAGGCAGTGGGTCTCAACCTTCCTAATGTCGAGACCCTTAAAAATACAGTTCCTCATGTTGTGGTGACCCCCAACCACTAAATTATTTTCGTCGCTACCTCATAACTGTAGAGTATAAGTGTTTTCAGATGGTCTAAGGCGACCCCTGGGAAAGGGTCGTTCGACCCCCAAATGGGTCGCGACCCACAAATTGAGAGCCGATGTTTTGAGGACTCAAGAAAATTATTTCAAAAAGCGCTTTCCTGTGATATTTTCCCTAAACTTAAAAAAAAATTCACCATGCTAAATATCAAAGCTAAACTAACGGGTGAGTAGTAAAGAAAGAATAAGAGAGACAGAGGGAGAGAGCATCATATTTGGAGAAACAGGGGGTACATTAGAGAGAAGGAGAGAAATATAGAAAAACAAATATAGAGAGATAGAGAGTAAGTAAGAGAGAGAGAGAAAAAGAGAAACAGTCACAGAGAAATAGAGAGCAAGTGAGAGAAAAGGAGGGAGATAGAGGAGAGAGAAAATCAGATTAAGAGTTAGTCATGACAGATATACCATGTGTAATGCAAGCAAGAGATGGGCAATTTTGGGGCCGTCCTGGCTGGTGAGCTCCTGTCAAACAGGGAGTGACGCTGATCGAGTCTTAAAAAAAAGAGCATGCGATACGGAGGGAAACAGATGACTTTGGCTACCTTCTGTGGACAGTGCAGCAAGGGCTTCCAAGAACCCTTTAAGTCAAACGCACTTCATTGGCTAGTCGTCTCTTGATATCAAAGATACAGATAATAGCTATATGTATGTATAACAATGTTTTTAGATATCCGCTCCCGGTCCAGCGTTTAAGGGCACACTCGTTGCATACAGGAAGTCCCGGGAGATGTCTTTCAGGCCCATGGACTTGGCATCTAGCCTCTTTAGGTTGAATATCCCACTTTTTTTTCGGTATTGAAACCAATTCCATCGTGTCTCGCCACAAAGGCGTCAGTCAGCATGAGACTCCATTGGTCTCAGGGAATGGTTTAGATGCCTATTGTTTTTTCGAACCCTAGACTGCATACCACCTTGGCATTGTCACACCATTAAAAAATGAATTTTCTATGGTATCCATATTTGGCCATAACCTACCAAAGACCATGACCACTAATAGTCTCGAAAGCCACAAAATGTAGAAAAGATGTCAAATTTCTGTTACTCGTGTTCCGCAAACACAATGGAATTAGCTCAACGCTCTTTACAGACAAGCACGTTTACTTTCTGTCAGGAGACTCTTCTCAATCGGCGTGTTTATATGGTTCAGCAATATTCTGGCGACGGTCTTCTCTGCAGTCGATGGCTACTATACGCCACGATAGATGTCGCAAGATTGACGACTCACTTTACGCTTGTATATCTTTGAAATCGTCTCTTGCTGCCACATGTGTAAGAGCAGCTGGTGACGCCTTTGAGTCAGACCTGTGACAACTTCTTGGTATATTTCGGCTGGGATCGTGTCATCGCCTGGAACTTCTCAACTCGAAAAGAGACATATAGATTTTTGGGAATTTGGTTAGAGTAGTGCGGGGAGGAGGGGTCTTCCATTTATTAATTTATTGGCCTCTAGGGGAGATCATTTACAGCTTCCTCATTGGTGGATCAGGGAGATTTAGGACTTTGCACAACATTTATAAAACTATATATAGCCCGCTAAATATTGGCGGCAGCAATGCGTGAACTTCCCATCTACTAAAGTTACTTGACAAAACATGAACTCAAGTCACGCATATTTAAGAACCCCAATTTTTGCTACACCCCTTCCCCCCTTGATACGCCACTGCACACTTTTTATTTCACGCCCATGAACTATATTAAATATTCTGATGTCCCAACAACTTTTAAACCGAATATTTTCTACACCATATTTAAATTGAGACAATTTCATTTGCAGAAAAGAAAATATTACGCACTAAACACAGTTGCGTTATATAAAAAAAAAATCATTTAGCGTAGTTATCGGGAATTATATTTTGCGCGCTATTGAACTCATTATGGATCCATACATCCTTTCTAACATTTAGAATAATTATTTAATTTGTAATATACTGTCCATACCAAATTAGCTGATTAGGAAGCTGTCGATTAGGAAGAAGCCAGCTTGTTGGACAGCAGTCCACGAGTCACACCAGAAGCATAATATATATAAGAGTTGTATTTTACATACTGTTGTGAACATGATTTGTTAGAGTGATATCTTGGTATGAAAGGTTGTCCATACATGGTGAGATTTTGAATGTGAGAATCATTGGTATTGGTGTGAACACTTTTTGGGTGCATGAGTTGTGTTATGAATTGTGTTATTGTGGCTGAATGGTCATTGGTTGAGAGGGAAATAGTAATAAACGAGTGAGTGGGTATGAAAGGACAGTGTGCTGATTAGTCGGGAGAGAGATCGAGAGATTGCTAGAGAAGACAAGAGATTTGTATAGGAAGACCGGAGAGAGAATACAGAGATGTTGAGATCGTGAGAGTCCTGTGTTAGGCTGAGCTTTATCCCATACGTGTGCGAGGAAGACTTTGATTGTGTGATTAGGTATTGGTGTCTCCTGATGAGACCATACAGTTGTACACAGTGAATAAAGAATTGACTTATGAAACTCGTTAACTTTTGTGGACTTAATAGTGTAATTGTTTCATTGTGTGGACCTAATGAGAATCCTAGACAACGAGAGTAGGCCGTAAAGAATGAACGCCGTAACATTTGGAGGCCGCAATGAAAGTAGGCCGTAACACATACTATAGTTCATTTCAAAATAAAATGCGACAACCGGTCGTGGAAGAAAACATTCTGTTTCCAAATGAGCAATTTATACATTGCTTTGGGCGGAATGAATGCTTGTAAATAGGTTAAACTAGTTTATGAATTTGAATCATACAAACAGTGAAATAAATATATCCTGTTATTGGGATATCAATTCTTTCCCCATCCCTGCCAGCTAAACCTAAATGTATTGAGGTGTTTTGATTTTTATGCACTTACAGTGCGTCTGAATATAGTAAGGATATTTCCCTACTTAGATTTGCACCTACAGTGCGTCTAAATATAATAAGGATATTTCCCTACTTAGATATGCACTTACAGTGCGTCTAAATGTAATAAGGATATTTCCCTACTTAGATTTCGCTCTATCATGGTAGATAAGTAGGTGTTTTGGAACGTTCGTTGACTCGTCTGTCACGTGGTATCTGCAGAAATAAATAGCAGTCTTCTCCTGCAAGATTATTATATACAAACCCAGTGGGCGACCATTTAAAAGATTCTGTGACGGACATGACAGTGATAACATTCAAAACCCAAAAAACTTGGCATCGCCCGGCGACAGCTCCTACGTTTTACGGCCCCAGTTCTTTAGCAAGAGATAGCTGCCGGGTTATCTTTGACACGATCCGCCGTACGTTAAGCCAGTTTGCGCAAGAAACGGGGGCCACATCACAGATCTCTCTTTTGGTTGTTACTTGCAGGGTCTCACACGACCTACTATCCAAGATTTATTTTAAATATAAAATAAAATGTTCGTCGCTCACTTTGTTGTCTGTCAAAACCTTAGTTACATATGTGTACGTAACAATGTATGTCTATTAGGTTTATAAGTTTAATTTCAGTGTGGGTATCTTAGATAACAATACTTTTATCCCCCAAAAACATATTCGTCAACAGTTATAAACTTATGAGGTCTTTAGACACCATTCGATCTTATAATGTGGGGCGGCCCGGGGGGGGGGGGAGGATTGCCATCAGGTTGAGAAACACGCAGTGGCGTAGCGAGCTTAACTCGCGCCCGGGGCACAATACCTTTTTAGCGCCCCCCCCCCCTATTTGAAAACCATACAATTTTATATGTAAAATATACCATTTGGCGCCCTTTTGTGAGTAGCGCCCGGTGCATGATGCCCCCTTGCCCCTCCTCGCTACGCCACTGGAAACACGACATATTAAAAACGGCAAGGGAGTGGCGGGGAACCTGAAAGAAGACGAAAAAAAACAAAACAAAAACAAACTCGTCGATAGTAAGACTTGTCATCGCACAAAACTAGTTCAAGTAACAAGTGAAATAGTGGAGGCAAGAAAAAGTAACCTCATACGATGTGTCCAAGTGAAACCGGGATCGATAACGCAATATGAACTCCAATGTAAGAATAGAGGAGTTCATTCTTTATTATTTTATTATTCAAAATTGAATCATGATCACAGCTACCACATTATTAAATAAAGAAGAAGTTTCATATAGAACTCAACAAAGCAATCAATATAACAGCTTTGACTTGTTTTATGAGTTTAAAAAAAAAGTTAAACATACAAAACCTTCAATATTATTAGTAAAAAGAGTTAACGAGTGAGATTTTTAAAAAAATAATCGAAATGAAATTTAAAGAAAAATTGATAACGCAATTTAATTTAAGAGTTCGAAGCCTGTATTTACGACGACTTGGAGCGTGCATTAGAAATGCAGAATTGGCGTACATTCTCTCATCGCCATGCAAATAACGAATGCAATGAGTAGAAGAGGAGTTTAAAAAAAAATTGTGTTTTCTTTGGTAAAATTACGGAGTGCCTAAACAATCTTGTAATCAAGGAAAGTATAACGTGACGTAAGCTTAGGATAGGACCAGCACGGTTCGTTAATAGTTGTTTTAGTGCCAAGCAGTAACATTTGAAATTTAAAAAAATGTGTATGTATGTATTTATTAATTGCTTAATAAAAATATATTTCATAATCTATATTATGAAATTATTTTGATAGCTGATACGATCTATGAACTTTCTTCTTTTAAAGACCTCTTAGATAACATTGTTTAAAAAAGAAATAAAAACAAAAATTACTTGGTCGCCTTCTAAAAAAATAGCACAAGGGTTGCCAGCTAGACATGCTTGTTTGGTATTAAATTAAACAACCCCCTTTAAAATAATGTCTGAAAGAATGGGTTGTCATGGGCATCGGGTCTACGTGCCAAGTTTCAGCTCGGTAGATAGATTTACGGGACAGTGGGTAAATTAGCCGTCTGAAGAATTTGCCAACCAACAAGAAAGAAGCACACGAACAAAAGTCAAGTTAAAATGAAGATGTTTTAAAAAAAAAAAAAAAAAAAAAAAAGTGAAACCCTAGTGATCTAAGAAAATCTGGCTACCCAGAAGTTGACGCTAATCAATTGTGGATTAAAAAAAAATGTTGGATTGCTAGGCTTGGGAAAGTTTATATAAAACACTTCCTCACAAAATTTTGGTTAAAAAAAACATGACCTCCGATCTGTGTTGATGCTGTTACGATGATTTTTGTTTGTTTGTGGCTCTGGAAATTCCGTCTATTTATATTTACATTCTCTTGAACGCCTCTGTCGACACACACCCTCCCCCCTCCCCACGCATAAAATGTAATGGCATTGAAAAAAATTAAGGGGAAAAAAATTCAATTGTGATTTTTACATTTTGTAAGTTGAACGAACGCTTTCTTTCAAGAAAAAAATTTAACCACAAATGTTGAATACATCTACCATCAAAAATAGCAATATGATCGAGATGTTTCTATCCCAATGGTATTGGCTAACAAAATATGCAGATGTTTTCAACAAGGAGCACGAATTTGTTGATGTGGAGTTATGGACTCCTAATCCCACGGAAAAAGACATACATCACGAACATCTAAAGTCTAAACTAGGCAGTCAATTTGACCGTAAAGCTGAAGATTGCCTGTCTGGTACACAAATGATCAACCTTGACCATTTACGCCCCCCCCCCCCCCTTAGTAGCCCCACGAAGCAAATTTGTGGATAAATTAAATGTTAGAGTAAGGCTAGATTTTTAAAAAAGCCTGCGGCTATTTGCACCCGGGTACCGGAAGTGAGAGGTTGGGATTAAAAAAAAGACTATTTAAAATATTATTGTTGGGCTTGTAAGACAAAATGAGGTTTCAAATGAAAGATAATTGAATGGACTATACGTTTGTAGACTTACTTCTTCAGTTTAAATAAAATAAACTTTGTTTTTAAAGTTTTAGAAAAAAAAATGACAAGAAATGTGTTTTCTATTTGACAGCATGTTGATAACGAAAAAAAATATAGTTAAAATACAACATAGTATACAAGGATGCATTACCATATATTTAAGATGTACTAATCAGGTCTCCAAGTTATGCTTTTACTGTAAAGTACTTTCTTACCACACCATCAAACCTGACACGTTGGACTGGTTTTGGTACCGTGGCGTCCAGGCGTTGGCCTACAGCTGACAACTGGATTGGTTTATTTACAGAACTAGCTATTTCTGAAATGTTATAAAAGCTCAATTTTTGCTAGAGTCAACGGCACTTCATTTTCGTTTCAACTGGACATTAACGACCCTTTTAGAGAATGTAAGTTACACTCATATTCGTTGCGTTTCGGATAATATTTTATTGCATTTTGAAATTTAGGGCATTTAAATATTTTTTAAGATTTGACAATTTCTACATTCCACAAGTATTTCACTTCAGTTATGAGAGTGTTCGGTTTTTAGATTATGTTTCGTTTCTTTTTTAACATTGTTCTTCTTTGTAATATACCCCGTGTTAACACATGACGCTGGTGGTATTTTAAGCGTTTAAAGTTTTAATTTTTAAAGCTTGTGTGTTTTTTAAATTTCATAATTTAAATTGAATAACTTCCTACGATAACGCCAAGGGTAACTCAAATGATGTTGTAAATTTTAAAACGTTTTTTTTTCCAGATTGATAGAAATGGCCCGCGTACTTTTAGGTAATCTTTAAATTTACACACTAAATATTACTTTTGTTTAAAATACCAAGAATTGTTATGTGGTCTTAAACCATTGTTACTTAATATGTAATTTTGGCCCACTGAAAATGTCGCATAGGAGATGGCGTTGGTGGGCCGTCGAGCGCGAGCTCTTAAAGCCCCATCCCCTAGCACACCTCCACACGGGTCATTCGCCGAGTTTCCCCGCCGACAGATCGTGCGACGGCACGCAGGAAACTTCCCCCCTGGCCTGGGGGACGTGCGGTCGACAGAGAACGCTGCGTTTAAAACGTTCGCAGTCCACTCTCCCAAGGGTCTGGGTGGGTTTTGCTTCCACTCCGGAGGGAAGGTGTTGCGTTACCACCCCCCACCGCCCAGGGAGTCTTTCGGTCGGGAAGGAAGTTTGGAACAAAACGGTTGTCTAGGAACGGCTTTCCCACGACCGCGTATCTTAAATCATCGGCATGGGTTTATTCGCCACCCAAGACTCATATCCATCAACGGCAACACTAAAAGTATATATTTGATAATTCTTTACTAAAAATGGAAAACCTAGACACTTTATACATCCATTATCCTTTTTTTTGGCTACAGAAAATTATTTGTATATATTTATACTTTAAAAGCCTTCTATTTGTTCAGTTTTCCGAATAATTATTTACCATCTGTAGTCGAGATTACCTGCACACTAATTTCCGGGGCAACATGAGGTGGTCGGCCCGGTAATAACCTGGGTTGCACCAACTGCGACCAAAAAAATAGGTATAAGTTACTACACATTTTGGCACACGAGAAACACCATTAGCTGCTTTGTAGATTAAAAAGTAGAAAGTAGGACTTTTATCTATATATAAAGTGTATTATATTTTTTATGTCTTTAACCTAGTTTAATTCACGGCGATTAACACTCTAGGATAAGATCCTCTATTTAAAAATAGACCACGTGAAGCTATAGTTAAGCCAGATTCATTGACTTTACGGAGATTAAACTGTAAAGGTATGGGATGTGAAATGTTATATTTTATATAGCGACATATTTTAATAAAGAAATATTATTCTTTTTTTCAGCTTCACTTGCAATTGCAGTTTTATTTGGTACGTCAATTTAAATGTTTTTAACAAAAAATAATTTTAGAAAAAGATAAGCAGATAGACCTTTAAAGATATTTTGGCACGCTCATGGGAAGAAAAATAATTTTCAGTAAAAAATAAATGTATTATTGAGATTTCAGTGTTCTGTCTAACTTCTCAGACTGTCCGAATTCTTTATTTAGGATTTTTATGTCATAAAATTTATAAATATCAATAATTTAGAGAATACATTTTTAAAACCCAGGTTATTTAAAACAATTTAGAATTTTTAACACAATTGTCAAGAACCATTGTTCACAAACTACAAAAATAGCTGTTTTTCTCTTTTGATGATTCTATTTTTGCATATTTAAAACAAGATTTTGTTTTAAATAATACGTAACAATTTTTATTTTCTTTACGTCCTAACTTATTTCTACAGCCGTCATATCAAGCGTCAATGCAAGTAAGTTTCTTATTTAATTCGTCAATCATGGCTTGTCATGTAAAAGTTCTGCAGTGGATGGGGTGAATATGCATTTAGTTTTTGTTTTGTCTCTATACATCTGTTCTTTATTACAAACATGTATTTTATTTCATTGTCACGATTATGTCTCTTTTTCTAATATTTTTATGTACAGCGCGGGATGAGCCGAGCCCTAGGCTGGGGTACCGCGCTATATAAGACAACTAATAATAATAATAATATTAATGGTACTATGGGAAAAGTGGTCAAGTCATATATATATATATATATATATTTATAGTTACCAAAACTAAATGATTACCAATTAAGTCATTATTGTAAATAAAGGAGTTCACTCATTGCTGATTTCTACGCTATTGAAACTCTATTCATGTTTTGCAACTGTCAAATTTTGATTGTCTTTATTTGAAATAGGCCTTAACCGATGTGCTGAAAATTAAAATATGTACAATCCCATAAAACAAACGTTTCCACTTATTCTGTTCGTATTTCGTATCTGATCTTATATATATAAAGATATACATATATATATACAAAGATATATATATAAATATACAGAGATATACATATATATATATATATATATAAAGATATATAATATATATAAAGATATACATATATATATATATGTATATATATATATATATATATATATATATATGTACTGACAACGAGCACATTTAAAGGGTTAAACCCATAGACCCTTCATGATTACATGTATCATTGTCATAAATCGAGAATACATAATAATTTACACACACAAGTGATTCGCTATTTTGATGGCGAACACACAATATTTCAATCTTTGCCAATGCCTTATTCAAGAAAGTTATGAAATTTTGGAGAGACCCACAAGATGACAATCGTGTTGTTCAATGCTGTTTGTTCTAGTTTCCTCTGAGGATCACATCAAACAAATCTTCGTTGAATTAACAAAAAGATGCCCCGACAACTGTAAAGACACAGCATCCGATGTCAAAACACGTACAGCTAAAGATGACATTTGCGAGTAAGTATGGTTGCGCCGTTGAAGCTTTTTAACGAACCAGTGAATTACTTAATTGTAGCCACACTAAATTTGTGGAGGAAAAACCCCACACAAAATAAGCATACAAATGTATTTTTTTAAAAAAGTCATTTGAAATCCACTCACTACAACTTTTTAAAAATGGTTTTCAACTTTCGTATACATGTAAAAGGATTGTAGTTTATTTACCTATCTATCTATATAATATATTTATATTTATCTATGTTTCAATTCATTTCTAGTGCCGTAAGGTTGTTCAAAGTGTGCACGTTTGTTCCGTGCCATTCCGTGTCCACTTCTGACGAGTTAGATGATGCCATTGACATATGTGGTAATTAAATATACCTAGATCAACTCCCGTATTCATTAAATAATTACTCGCATTTTAATCTTGAGGTGCGTTTTTTTTTTTTTTTTTTTACACCCGTGACATTTTAAGATTGAGTCTTTCTCGTGCAGTGTTCACCAGGTGAACGTTAGAACAAAATGGGTCGACTGAGGCGGGCTGAGAGAGAGTCGCACGTATTATTGTGGTTGACAGCCTCTGCTTCGCGGGTTTAGTGGAAAAGGTGGTAGGGTGAGCCTAGATCAATTTTTTGCGGGGGGGGGGGGGGGGGGGAGGAGGGGGGGGGGTTAATGCTTAGGTAAAAATTAAAGTCAGTACAACTTGGATTTTGTAAGCTTTCAATGTTTAAAAAAATTTAAAAAAATTTTTTTTTACTTGTGTTGAAGATGTAAAGATTACAATTTTAACACTAAAATTATTTTTGAAAACTAAAAAGAAAGACTTCCTTTCAAAGACGAGTTAAAACACATTTAAAAGTAGAAAATCAATTACGATTTCTTAGAATGCTTTACAAATGAAAAATAAAAAAAAGTCTGTGCAGACAATATTTCTTTTTAAAAAATCATAAAACTAAGACACATTCGGTTTCGTCTAAATTTCTTTCGAATCCATTGACTACGTCAAGGGATTTTCTATAATTCTGCAAGTCTTTCATTTGCGTAATGCATTTTATGAAATTGCTAATTATTTTATCTTTTCTTGTGATTTGTATTTCTTGTTTTGTAGAAAGTCGTTTGAAACTTTCTTTTCGCACACAATTTTATAATAATTAATCTGTATGGATGATAAAAGAACATTTGATATAAATATAGATAAACAACAAGTGGATCTTTGCAGCGAAAATTCGATCTGGCTTCTGCCCTTTCGGGAGACTGAGTTTCGTAGTCAGTGTTTTATTTTTATTTTACTTTAAAGCTTACACGCGTTCCATGATTGTTCAACTTGTATTTACTTTAATACTTTTGCTTTTCAGGTGGAAGCAGTGTTGTTCGAGTATCCATCCTTTCTCTCCTACTGGCATCCATTGTTCACCTAATAAAGTAGACGTGTATTTGATTACATCTTACACAAAACTTTCGTGACGTCAATTCAGCAAAATATCTTGTGTACTAGCTAACTTTAAATATATTTACTTTGATTTTAACAGAAGCTCTGGATAACTAGCACACACGTAATTGAATTGGAAATATTAACTTTTTAAAATAAACTTTTGCAACAAGTTTGTAAAAATAATTATTTTAAATCTTTTACTGGTACCTTGAGACTAAAAATGTTCCCATACCATTTCTTATTTTTTTTTTTAAATTTTTCTTTTAAATTTGAAACCAGATAATAAATATGATAAAAATCAGTAAATGACTCAAATGTAAATGAAAATAATTGTGGCACTAATTAAAAAAAAACAAAAAAAACAACAAATATAACTAATTTTTTCTTTTAATATTTATCAATTTTGAAAAATAAATTGTTAATTTTAGAAAGCAATTAATTGGAAAGCAATTAATTTCATCAAGATTTATCTCAACAACGTCTGTTCCTAAACAACATTAACAACGCCATTGTCAAAGTGTGCGAAAATTTGTCTAAAACAATTCCTATCTATAGACTTAGCAGCAATGTGCTCAGGAAAAGCAAAGCCAAAATCATATTTTGCTCAATTGCTGACATTTTATTTGACGAGTACTGGTTGAAGATCCCCAACAGTCTTAATCTAATACAGGTTAACTATTATTAAGTAATTATTAACATTTTCAGATTCTTCTATACTGTTCATATTTGTCTTCGAATCTCCAAATGCTGAGTATTGTTTAAAAAACAAAAAAAATTGACAATAGTTGTAAAATAAAATTGCTTTGTTCTTTTAAAATCATATTTTGTTAATTTTTGTGTGTGTGTTGTTGAAAAAAAGTGTTTAAAAAAATTAAATATAAATTATGCACACAATTCCGTAGTCTTCTCTCTTATCCAGTCAAGATTAGATTATTGTAACAGTTGTCTGTGGGGTTTACATCAAAACCAACTTCAGAGACTCCAGAGGGTACAAAATACGGCAGGACGCATTGTATCGTGTATAAACAAATCTAACCACATCACCCCAGTTCTTAAAGCTTCTTGTGAGTGAGCGCATTTACCACAACATTCTGTCCTTGACGTACAGAGGTATGGAAGGCTCTGCACCTGATTATCTAAAATAACGTATTTTAAAACACATATCCTTAAATAACCCGCAAAGTTCCTAGTGTGGATGGACACACAGAGAAGACATACGGAGTGCGATTTTAAAAAAAGAATCTAGCACCAAAATTATGGAACAGTTTGCCTCAGTCTTTGTGGCATATTAAAAATGATTTTAAAAATCACTTTAGAGATATTTCAAGACATTTTTCCGCAAATAGGTTTTAGGACATCATAGCGCTTTGAGCATGCTAGAATAGCACGGATACGAGCTCTATAAAAAATTTCAATCATCATCATATTGAAGGGTTATATTTAGCTATCTTAAGTTGTGATCGGGACGAAAAACACAAATTATCATTGATCAGTTAATTTTTTTTTTTAAAATAACAATTTTACCTTGATAAGACTTTGAGTGGAGTGAATTATACATAATTAAAATATGCTAGAAGGAGGAAGCTTTATCATAAACTAAACACAAAGAAAAACACACACAATTTCATCTACAACAATCGGTTAGGATATATGTACTCGTTCTAAGCTAGACTTTGAGTAGTAACCTTGACTTGAGCTGGTTTTTTTTAAAGTGAAAAAACATTTTTGGCCATTCGCCAGCCTCACTCTCTTGCATGTGTCTAGTTGGTCCAATGGCAAGAGTGTGGGATACATTTCTCGTTCATATAGCTCGCTTATTGTAAAATCCAGATCCGCAAGCTATGGTGAACAATACCTGGACAGTTTACCGACAATAAAATGCACCAGGCTCAACGTAAATTGAGAAATAAAGACAATTATATATTTAATTGACTGCCGCCTGTGAGTTTAAAATAAAGGGATAAAGGCAATCGTAGCTCTACTTTGATTTTAAAATAGAGAATCATAGTGTAGACTATTTAAATAAAACAAAATATGCTATAAAACGTTGTTTATTGGGATATGTATATTATTTTTAACACACAGCTTACTGTGATATGTCACATAGGAGATGGCGTTTAAAGCAGTTCGCAGTCCCCTCTCCCAAGGATCAGAGCGGGTTTGATTCCACTCCGGAGGGAAGGTGTTGCGTTACCACCCCACCCCCCACCGCCAGGGAGTCTTTCAGTTGGGACGTGGAGCTGGGACGAGTTTTACTGCAATATAAAGTAGCACGTAATGGTTATGGTTATTAAATTTTTTTGGGAAAATATTATCTCCATATGAGAAAAATTATCTCTATCGCAGTACACCAGGGCACCGATCAGACTGACCTGTTTGTCACATACCGTGTTTTAATTAAGTCACTCGTTTTAGAATGTCCATGCGGCTGTCAAACAAGCGGCACGCTGCTCGTGTTAAGACAGCCTTGATTTTTAAATGCAACGTATTTGTAGAGCATGGGTTCTTAACGGTTACGGCGCAGCCCTCGCCTCTGCTAGCGCCCCTAGTTAAGAGCCCCTGGCGTAGGTGATCCGAACAACTCCAAGAACTAAAAGAGATCCTTATCCGCGGAATACATTTCCGTACCAATGCTTGTGAAATAGGTGGAAGTTTGCTCTGTTTAAATCAGAGGTGGCCAAACTATGGCTCGCGAGCCATCTGTGGCTCGCATCTCCGCTGTAAATGGCTCGCACTCACTTAAAAAAGTAATTGAAATAATCATAAAAATAAAGAATATAAATGTCATTTCTCTATGGGGTTATTACTACTATATGGTGTTGCTAGTACTATATGGGGTTACCACTAATATATGGGGCTGCCACTACTATATGGAGTAGCCACTACTATATGAGGTTGCCACTACTATATGGGGTTGTCACTACTTCCTGGGGTTGTCACTACTATATGGGGTTGTAACAACTATATGGGGTTGTCACTACTATATGGGGTTGTCACTACTGTATGGGGTTGTCACTACTATATGGGTTGTCACTACTATATGGGGTTGTCACTACTATATGGGGTTGTCACTACTATATGGGGTTGTCACTACTATATGGGGTTGTCACTACTAAATGGGGTTGTCACTACTATATGGGGTTGTCACTACTATATGGGGTTGTCACTACTATATGGGGTTGTCACTACTATATGGGGTTGTTTCACTTTCGTGGTAAAAAAATGAATTTCCTATGTTTTGGGTAAAACGCCCCCCACCCCCCCCCCCCAGATGTCACCATTTATGGCTCACATGCGACTGCTACCTCTTGAAGCTGATCTGGCCTGTAGCCACAAAGGTTTGGCCCACCCCTGATATAAATATAAATTTTAAAATGCACATTATTTTTTCAAGTTTAAAAAAACAGAGTTTTTTTTTTTATGTGATGTTAAAAAAAAAAAAAATAATTTAACTAATTTTTAACTAAGAATGGACAATTGCAATATTTAAAAAAATTTCCAAGTAAAGTGTTCAATAAGTAGTGGGTTAATATGAACAAGAGGACAACAATTCGTGTCCGCTACTTTCTAGATTCAAAGAGTCTGCGACAGGGGGTGTGTATGCATTAAGTTTGAGCTTATTCAGTAAAAGTGTAGCGTTTGGTCATAAAAGGAAAAACGATCAGATGTTCTACCGTTGAAAAGTAGACAGTAAGCGCAGTAGAAGTATACGTATAAAAATATTTTATTACGTGAATGAGAGCACAGGACAAGACTCCGGAAATCTATCTTTAAAAAAAAGGGACTCGCACAAAATTTAGCGAAGAATAAATGTCTAACACTAACTAATCTAACACTAACTAATCTAACACTAACTAATATAACACTAACTAAACTAACTTATCTAACACTAACTAATCTAACACTAACTAATCTAACACTAACGAATCAATCTAATACTAACTAATCTAGCACTAACTAATCTAACACTAACTAATCTAACACTAACTAATCTAACACTAACTAATTAACAATAACTAATCAATCTAACACTAACTAATCTAACACTAACTAATCTAACACTAACTAATTAACACTAACTAATAATCTAACACTAACTAATCTAACACTAACTAATCTAACACTAACTAATCTAACACTAACTAATCTAACACTAACTAATCAATCTAACACTAACTAATCTAACACTAACTAATTAACACTAACTAATCTAACACTAACTAATCTAACACTAACTAATCTAACACTAACTAATCTAACAATAACTAATCAAACACTAACTAATCTAACACTAACTAAAATAACACTAACTAATCAATCTAACACTAACTAATCTAACACTAACTAATCAATCTAACACTAACTAAACTAACACTAACTAATCTAACACTAACTAATCTAACACTAACTAATCAATCTAACACTAACTAAACTAACACTAACTAATCTAACACTAACTAATCTAACACTAACTAATCTAACACTAACTAATCTAACACTAACTAATCTAACACTAACTAATCTAACACTAACTAATCAATCTAACACTAACTAATCTAACACTAACTAATCAATCTAACACTAACTAATCTAACACTAACTAATCTAACACTAACTAATCTAACACTAACTAATCTAACACTAACTAATCTAACACTAACTAATCTAACACTAACTAATTAACACTAAATAATCAATCTAACACTAACTAATCTAACACTTACTAATCTAACACTAACTAATCAATCTAACACTAACTAAACTAACACTAACTAATTAAACACTAACTAATCTAACACTAACTAATTAACACTAACTAATCTAACACTAACTAATCTAACACTAACTAATCTAACACTAACTAATCTAACACTAACTAATCTAACAATAATTAATCAAACACTAACTAATCTAACACTAACTAATCTAACACTAACTAATCTAACACTAACTAATCTAACACTAACTAATCTAACACTAACTAATCAATCTAACACTAACTAATCTAACACTAACTAATCAATCTAACACTAACTAATCTAACACTAACTAATCTAACACTAACGAATCTAACAATAACTAATCTAACACTAACTAATCAATCTAACACTAACTAATCTAACACTAACTAATCTATCACTAACTAAGCTAACACTTACTAATCCAACCCTAGACTTAATTCACAGAGCCCGAAATCAAAAGAGAAAAAACTAGATGATTACCAAAAACTTAAGAAAGACCCACTAACCGCAAAAGCTTACCAGAACGAAGGAAAAGCACAGCTAGAAGCATCACAGGAGAAAGTGATCAGGGAAAACAACACAAATGAACAGTGGACAGGATAGTAGGATTCCAGCAAACTAACAAAAGAGTAGACTGGTTTGATAATGAATGCAGAGAGACTGTTGAAGAAAGGAACAAAGCACGGATGACCATGATTAAAAGGGAAACCAGAACGACAAGACAAACATACAAGGAAGCCAGGAGGAAAGCCACAACAATGTGTACGAAGGAAAAAAAAAAGCAAAAAGCAAAACCAAAAGAAATAAAAGACTTTTCGAAAAAGGGAAATATCAGAATGTACACGAAGATAAAAAAAACGGGAAAAAGTGGATACCAAGCTAGACAGCAAATGTGAGAGAGCAAATATTTATAATTAATTACGGATATTAAAGTACTTAAAGCAGAAAATGGACAAGATGAGATAATCAACAACTACATAGAGGACCAGACCCTGCAATATACTCTCCAACTTTGGAAAAAAACTACAGAAGAAATAGAAACTCTATGAAAAACCACAGAGCCCCTGGAGAAGTCCTCATCACAGCAGAACTTGTTAAAAATAAAGAGGAAGAGTACTACACATTCAGATACATACACTTATAACCAAAATCTGGCAAGAAGTGAAAATTCCAACAGAATGGGAAACAGCATTAATAACCCCAAATCAATCTTCAATGCACAAAATACAGATGAATTTCCCTGTTAAATGTAAATGCATCATACAAAATACTCACACCACTAATATCCAAGAGACTAAAACCGTACACTGAAATAATACTAGGTGACTCCAGATTCAGACAAAACAGATCAAACGACTGATCAGCTTTTCACCATCAGATGCCTATTAGAAACATGTTACGAAAACAATATCCAGTAAATCAAATTTATGTAGACTATAAAATGGCCCATGAATGAATAAAAAGGGAATATCTATATAAGACTCTGCAGGAGTTTGGCATAAAGAGAAACATTAAAGGACTGAAACATATGTCGTTTAATAACTCCTGAAGCCAAATCAATGTTCAGGGAAAACGTTATAGAGAATTTTAGATTAGACGAGTCCTTTAATGATTAGCATCACTGTCGTGTATGCTATTTAACGTAACATAAGATCGATTTTTAGGAAACGGACTATTGATACTTGTGGAACGATCAAAAGATACTTTGTGATGGGAATATCAAGACCCACACCCAATGGGCACTCCTTACAACCAACCCCTTCAGTATGTTACATATGCTGATGACATAACACAGTTAAGGAAAAGTAGTAAATAAATATCTAAAATTTTATTGAATGAGATGACGCATCACTTCAAGCAGAGCTGAATGTTAACAGCCGACAAAATGCGTGACCCCGTTAAGAAAAGAACAGACAGATGAAACCATTAAAAATAGTAGCACATTAAAAAAAAAACCTAAATTGATTCAAATATCTAGGGTCCTTAATTAATGAAAGAAATGTATTACCAACAGAAATAAAAAGAAAGAATATGGGCCGGAAACGGTGCATACGTCATTAGTCACAAAATATTTAAAAGAAAACACATCACAATCAAAACAAAGAAAACTATAATATAACTGTAATCAGACCAGTTGTAATATAATGCACGTGAAACGTTGACCACAGCAAAAACAGCAGAAAACTTATTGAAGACATGAGAAAGAAAGGTTCTCCGGGAAATATACTGACCAACAAAGGATGAATTGTATAGTGTTTTTTCCCAGAGACAATAAGTGTGTGTGTGTATTGTGTAAGCTTCTAATTTCCCGGGTTGTTCATATTGTTCTTAAGATTACATAATGTTATGTATTGATCGCTCTTTAGTAAAAGATAACACAGTACAAATCTCTCCTGTTTGATTTGTTTAGCGTCCTTAGTTACGCGCAAGGCCAAAAGCAAACTTGCATTAAATCATAGGCGTATCTAATGGGGTGGGTAGGGGGGAAAGTTTTACCTTGGCGCCAAACAAGTTAGGGGCGCCCAATTGTCTTTGATGTTATTTTATTGATGAAAAAAAATTGGTTTGACAGTTGAAAAAGAGAAAAGGAGGCTCTTAAAAATGAATGTTGTCCCTCGGGCGCCAAACACTCTAGCTACGCCTCTGATTAGATAACAGTGAATTATTGACACGGCCTGCCCCAGATAACAAATGTATTAGCGTCAGGCCAGTTATACCTTTGTGTGGTCAAATATTAAATCAATGCAAGGATGCTGCATATTATTAATAAACGAATGTTCAATCTTTTCTTCACATTTCAATTTAAAAAAATGAAAATGAAGTCGTTGTTCAAATAATTAATGTACGCTTTTTTTATGTTTCTTTAATATAAAAAAATATTCTTATGTATTATTTATCTAAAACAAATGACATTTTAACTTGATGTACAGATAATTAACTATAACAAGTTCGTGTTATAGAAAGATTACGGATTATTTTTTTACTTAACATTTTTCATCGGACTCGTACTAAAAATATACTTTTAACAATTGAGCAATTTCCTTCTTAAAATCGTTAAAGTATCATTCAATAATCATTCAAGTATCATTCAATAATCGTTCAAGTATCATTCAATAATCGTTCAAGTATCATTCAATAATCGTTCAAGTATCATTCACTAATCGTTCAAGTATCATTCAATAATCGTTCAAGTATCATTCAATAATCGTTCAAGTATCATTCAATAATCGTTCAAGTATCATTCAATAATCGTTCATGTATCATTCAATAATCGTTCAAGTATCATTCAGCGTGATACTGTGAGGCTTTAAAAAAAAGTTCCTTAAGAAAACTAGATAACAGATGCTACATCGATGACCCATTTCCTTTCTTTCACAAGGCAATGACGCTTCTTTACATAAACCTATAGCTAAATTGGAAGTAAATTTACTCTCCTAATCGGACCACGTCTCACCTGCTTGAGTTATTGTTCATAGTAACACCGTGTTTAGACCGTATTAGGTTTTGTCGCGTGGTGGTATTAGAACTACACATGTTTATTGGTTGTAAATTAGTACACATGCGTGTCTTCATACGTTTTCAAATGAATTATTTTTTTTTGGTGTGTGGAAAGCAGCATATAAAAGCAGCGTCCATTTTGGCTCAGTACTACTATGAGATCCTTGCTGCACTGGCTAACAATAAAGGAACAGAGAGATACACGGATTGAGTCTAAAAATGACGTAACTCGACCCGATAGCAATTCGAAAAGTACTGGGACATTATAGTTTCGCTTGATGATATTGATTGCTTTCTTCGGAGCTTCAAACGATCGGTCATAAAGTTAGATACCAATAATAAATAAGATGACCTCCTGGTGTCGGTAAAAAAAAAAAAAAAGCGCAAACTTGGGTGGTATGGCCACGTGACCAGAAACAAAAGGGCTCGCCAAAGAAATCATGCAGGGCTCAACTAGAAAAAGGGGGGGGGGAGAAGAAGAGGAAGACAGAGAAAAAGATGGGATGATAACATCAGAGAGTGGACGGGATTAAAACTAGGCGATGCTATGCGTAGTGCAGAAGACCGAGAGGAATGGAGAAGGATGGTTGTCATGTCATCAGTGGCGCCCCAACGGTCGAAGGACTACGGTACCTGATGATAATGATGAATAAATAAAATTAATAATGAAAGAAATACCGTTTTGATACTGCACTTCTTCTTTCCAGAACATGTAAAGAAAATGTAACTTCGACAAAACCTCTTGTCTGCATTCATTGCAAAAAACCAAAAGACAGATTTGGGCCAAGAAAGGCACAAAAATGTGCTATGAAATAAGTGTGACAAACTACCTGTAACTATTTGTAACAACACAATATTTCTTTTGCGTGACAACTCAGTCGATAATTGTTATCAAATTCTTTGTGGCATCATTTGTTTGCTAATGCTATTGTTGTTGCGTAGATCAATTTCAATCTGCAAACCGGAAAGAAAGAAAGAAAGAAAGAAAGAAAGAAAGAAAGAAAGAAAGAAAAAAATAATCAAATCTGTAAGCTCACGTTCCACCATGGAAACTATCGCTTTTGTCCATAGCGACGATAATGAATCGTTTGACGAAACGGTTACTCTGATTGGCCAAACACATCTTACCGTGAGCACCATCTGCGAGTATAAGAAGACGGGGCCGTATGACTTTGGCCACGTTTGCAAAACTGGATTTTCTTCGGTGAGTACTAGTTATATGTATTCTTCATCAATCCGAATGACGCTCAATGCATTACATTCAAACTCGTTATTTTGATTGTTCTTGAGGGTTGAAAAAAAAAAACAATAACGCAAATTCAAATTGAAACGAAATATATTAAGTTGTAAATGAAGATTTTTAATATACTTTTTAAGATGGATTAAGAATCGTAATATATTGTTCAACAGTATTATCAGAGGAATACTGAAAAAAGGTATCTAGTCGCAACATGCGAACTGTGGTGTGAGGCGATAGATTCTGCTAATTGTTTTAAAGTTTTCTTTATAAATAAATATAAAGCATTTATATAAAGCAAAGAGCCTTTATGTCTAAGACCTAATGTATGGATTATATGAAGTAAAGAGTCTTTATGTTTAAGACCTAATTTACTTTTTGGTTGTGGTATTAAATGGTTGACTTTGATCGGTAAGGAAGGAATGACTTATTGATTAGATTTCTTCTACCAGGATAATGCCATGTTTCAGTGCAATACGTTTGTATATTTCAGCCTAGCTCACTGTATTCGACAGGATAGAAAAGATGGCTAAACTATTTCTAGGTAAGAGTTTGCTAGACTGAATGATCTCATTTAACACTTAGAAATTTGCATTGTTCAAATACACATAATGGCGACGATGGAGCTGGAAGTTATCAAATGTTTATTAAAAAAATAATCCTATTTGTGCTGAAAAATGTATTCATCAAAAGTTATTTCTTTATCCTGAGTAAAACTAATTAAAAGAACTTTTAAATATGTGAAACGGATCAAAATATTTAATCCAAATGACATGTCATCAAAATTTCTTTTATAAACAACAAACTTTAAAAAAATGTATTTTGTTTCCGTCTTTAAAAATAAAATATTCCTTTTTCCAAACCACCATCAGCTTATATTTAACCTAACGATTTATACTTAGGGGAAGAAAAAAATATATATAGTCTATCTATATTAATAATATCCAAATTTGTCTAAATTAAAAATTGTATTGTCTGATCACCTTAGTTCGTTCCACTAAACAAGAAAATAATTGCTACACATTTTCAATTGAATTGTATCGTGTTTAAGGATCACTGGAGTAAGTTTACTCGTCTCTATGGCGTAACATCATTATAACTAGGGAGATTGTTAAAGCATTGAAGATCATAGCAACACAGAGATATGTGTGGTTCTCATGCAGGAGATTAAAGCAATATAACTAGGGAGAGTGTTAAAGAATTAAAATGGTTCACAGCTGCACAGAGAGATGAGTGGTTCTCAAGCAGTAAATTAAAGCAATATAACTTGGGAGAATGTTAAAAAAATTGAAGTGGTTCACAGCAGCACAAAGAGATGAGTGGTGCTCTTGCAGGAGATTAAAGCAATATAACTAGGGAGAGTGTTAAAAAATTGAAGTGGTTCACAGCAACACAGAGAGATGAGTGGTTCTCAAGCAGGAGATTAAAGCAATATCACAAGGGAGCAGAGCAGAAACAATAGCGCATGGATGTTGTACAGGAGAGTCGTTGGCGTTTAAAGGAATGTAAGAACACCAACATTGATCCCCAGATGTCCCTTTGTACATGAAAAGACAGCGCCGAGAGAGCTAATTACACAAAATGATGTTCATTGTATCAGTGTGTGGGAAGTTTTATGTCCTTAATATGCAATTATATTTGCTTTAGCCTGTGTGCTGAACTAATTTTTGTTCACCGCGAGGTGACTTCCAATAGCTCAGTTTTGTCTTGTTTTGATATGAAATATCACCCGATTAAATTTGTATCACTCCCTTCATCCTTTTACCAAAGTAAGTGTTATGCTTTTGCTTAAACCAAATCTCTAACTTATATTGAGGGTTGAGTAAAAACGAACACAACTATCAAATGTGAAACGAGTTTAATAGCTGATAAAATAAAGAACACACATATCTGTAAAAGCCACGCGTCCACTCGTAACACCCTGCGCACATACCCCACCGCCCCCCCCCCACACACACACACTTTCACCTTTTACCTGGTTGGTTTAACCTATTTTCGCAACTGTCTTAATTTAATTACAAATGGTGCTTAAAGAAATTTCTCAGATTAGAAACATCCTTGTTAAGTACATAAATCAAGACAGACAACTGACAGTAACATAACCTAATAGAGCGTTCTTTGCTTTTCAGTTGTTGTCGCCCTTGCCCTGAGCCAAGGTATGTATAGGGGAGAAAACCTCCTAACTTTTCCACTGTTCAGAACTAGAAGTTAAACGTGAGGGGGACAGCTCTAATCTCAATGATTGATTTGTTGTTCATTTAAAAAAAAAAAAATTTGCAAGTCTAAAAACACGAAAGCTTCAAATGTCATTTTTATGAACACAATCTCTAAAA
This sequence comes from Omphiscola glabra, assembly GCA_964017045.1. NCBI lineage: Eukaryota > Metazoa > Mollusca > Gastropoda > Lymnaeidae > Omphiscola > Omphiscola glabra. Next base: position 10,390,977 of record OZ024806.1, on the reverse strand, counting down.
AAAACACTCTTTTCTCAATTGAAGTGTTTATTCTAAGTGTGTTTTAAAAACCCGAAATCAGTCAACATAAAAAAATAATAATGTTAACAAGTAATGTTAACAAATAATGTTAACAAATAATGCTAACAAATAATGTTAACAAATAATGTTAACAAATGATGCTGATAAATAAATAAAAGCAATATTTGCTTTAAATCGGTTTCTTAAAGTTTGAATTGTGTTCAAATACTCAAATTCGCATTTCAGCATATCCACCTGTGAGAGTTGACGTTCAACGCTTCATTTGAAAAAAAAAAAATTGCTGAAAATGTCATGAGGTTAGCAGGGGGAAAAAAAATTCCCTTAACTTTTGATGTTTTGCTAGCAAGTTACGGCACAAGTATCGCTTTAGTCAAGTCTCAAATGAATAATGTAATATAACTCTGTTATATAGACTTGCACACACAAAAATTATTATCCTCTTTATAACTTATTATTCATTTTTCTTACTTTTTCAGCTTAAGCAGTACGCTATATAATACGGCTGTTATAAAATGGGGTCGCGTCCCCATAAAACGTGGGGAACATTGCGGTGGTGGAAAGGGGGGGGGGGTCTTAAATAGTACGTCGTTTAAAGAACATTCTTTAAGCAAGAACAACTGTCAGAAATGATGATGCTTTTTTTTTTTACCTAACCATTGGTTAAATTTACTTGAACATACTCACATTAAGACGTAGCTTTACGCATTAAAACAATTGCTGCTATAATCAATGAAATTATTAAATACATTATTGCTGTAATCTATTTAAGAAGAACGCACTGCAGAATGTCGTCTTATTTAAGTTGTGTATCTGTAAGAATGTGTTTTGGTAGTCTGCAACTAAAATATCTTCTGTGTGGTCTTTTGTTGTGGCAATGTCGGAACAAGAAAATTTACTTGAAATTGTGTGAATAGTATAATATTGTATCAGAGTATGTAATCTTCTCTATTGTGTTTACGTAATTAATTAGGGAATGAACACTTGAGCTAAGTAGACTTGGAAAACAAATAATGTATATATATATATATATATATATATATATATATATATATATAAAAATAGATATATAAGCGTTTCCATAAATAGAATAAAAATAACAAAACTAAACTGAGAATATTTTTAAAACAATTTGGTGCTTTTTCTTTGTGTTTATCAATAAATTTACTTGTGTTATAAATATTTGAAAAAAACCAAACACATAAACATTAGCTGTTTAGACTTGTGTTTTCTCTCAATAACAGGTGTCGTGTCGGGGGATGATACCACAAAGACGAGTATCCGTAAGTAAATCGTGGCAAAGTAGCCAGAACATCGCTTCATTGAAGCTGATAAATTGAAGAACTTACTTCATTAAAACCTCATAATGTCACTTTTATAATTGTCAGGGATCGCCTACCAGGCCTAACTTGATCTTTCTTTTCGTTTCATTAAGTGACATCCGAGGACCACATCAAGTTTTATGTCAGAGAGGCCCACGCTAAATGTGATGATAAGTGTGAAGAAACATATCAGAAGGTTTTGTCTAGAACAAAGAAAAATGACATTTGCGAGTAAGTGGCATTTTCTAGTTAGGTATGTCACAAATGATTAAATAGCGAAAATTGTTGAAATTAAATCCTTTATATTGTGGAGATGTCCAGACAATAGTCGACCTGTGGAGTGTCCAGACAATAGTCGACCCGTAAAAGGTGGTGGGGGAGTCCCAGATCGGTACAGACTAAACAAGGATCAACCGTGTCAGATTGGCCGAGACGGAATGACGGCGTTGGTTTTATGACCTAAGACTAAGACCAACTCATCAACCAAAGGGTCAAGCTTGTTAGATTGCCCGCGACGGGATGGATGACCTATTTCGCTGTGTGAGATAGGAATGGGATTGGGGCCCCCGGGGAAGAAATCTCTAAGGACTCGGGGCGTATATAAGGGACAGTTGGATGAGACTAGACAGAACTCGGCCGGGGAGAACTCAGCCGGGGAGAACTCAGCCGGGCGGGCAGGTGGACGGACGGGAGTTAGAGAGGGACCGTGACAGTCGGAGTGGAGTACGACACAGAGAGAGCGAGAGAAATAAGTGAGGTCAAAGGATAAGACAAATAAATGTTCAAAGACTATAACCCTCGTCGAGTTGTCATATTGGTGCACACGAGAGACAGAGTGAACAAGGGTGCAGATATAGTTATAGCATAGAGACGCATAAGGTTCTCTACACTACTGACTTCGCTTTTGTTTGTGGCAGGCTGGTGAAATATAAAAAGTGCGTGTGGTGAAATATTCAGACGGCATATTGACCCACTTCCCATCAAGCTATCGAGCTGAAACTTGGAACATAGATTTGTTGCTCACGAATGACGACACATTCTCTCAAATTGCCAGCCCCACCTACCAAACCAAATCTCCAAAAAAAAAAAAAAAGTTTTCTCTGTTTTTCAAGGGGAAGATAAAATGAAACTCCGCTAAGTGAGCTCCCTTTTTTGAAAAATATATCGCTTGTGCGTTTGGTGCGTAATATTTTCTTTTGTTTTTCTAAAATTGTTTGTGAAATAAATCTGCTGTTTAAGAGCGTGTGAGTCATTAGAATATTAATATAGTTCAAGGGGGGGGGGGGGTGGAAAAAAATGTGCATTTGCGTGCTGTCCGGGGGGTGGGGTGGGGGGTGGGGAGAAACACTGATTGTGATTCTTATAAAGGGCTTTAATGGTATGTATGTTTTGACAAATATTCACCCCGCCCTCCATTGGTCGATAATACATTCTATAAAGGATTTATTTGTTAGGGGTTGTTTGATTAAGCTCATAAGATAAGGTAAGATAAGGTAAGATAAGGTAAGATAAGGTAAGATAAGGTAAGATAAGGTAAGATAAGATTTTAAAAAAAATATTGATTTAAAAAAAATGGAAATTTGTCCTTTTCGTCATCGTACATATATTTTTCATTCAAGAAAATACATCTTTTGCGTTTTTCGTTGTTTCTTAAAATTAGTCCATAGCAAGACATTAGGCGGTACGAATAACTGTTGACTTCTTGAGTGAGAACTGGCTCCTGGATTTTGGCTTGAACCGAGTTCTCTTTTTTTTCTTTCCCCAAGATCAGATATAGGCCTACTCCTTTTGTTTCTTGCCAATTTATCTTTGAATGGTTGTTTTGATCTTGCCGTTTGTTTACAGAAGCGAAGGACTGCGATAAAGCTTTAAAATAGAGTTATTAATTAGACACGCACAATTTGTGTTAATATAACAATATATGATTAGCTTTAATAATAATTTTTTGCAAACTACTGAATTAAACGTTTCGTAAAATCACTTCCTGTTCATTATTCTTATTTTTTTTCGGGGTTGAGGGCGGGGGCGCGGGGGTGATATGCGCCCTCTCCTATTCATTTCTCTTTTCTAGTGAGGATACATGACTATATTATTACATTATGTAAATTTTCTTTTATACTTGTTTAAATGTTTTGTTGTTATACTGATGAAGGCATTTCCCGAAACGTTAATTGGTGTATTATGAAAAATTATTATTATAGCTAAACATATATTGTTATGTTGACACATTGTTCGTGTCTAATTAACTCATCCATTTGTTTACAAGATGGCTTCTCAATTTTTTTCCAATATGGGTTTGTCTTGGTTAGTGGCAACGAAGTCCAAAAATCCATATAACCGCTGTTTCCTCGCTAATAAAAACGCACGATTATTCACTACGCCTTGATTTCACAGAAAACTTTGTAAAAACCTCTAAAAAAATAGGAAAGCTGAAAAAAATGCACACATGAAATCGAACCGCCTGCAGAGCGACGCCCCTGAAATTAAAATTGTGCGCGTAAATGTTGTGGGAAAAAAAATGTTTCCAGTTCGTCAAAAATGAGGGAGGGTTTCAGGAATGTCATTTGAAAGAAAAGCGCACACAGTTTTACGTGTATTGGCAAAAAAAAAAAAAAAAAAAGAAGATAGAACTAAAATTAAACCGACCGCTGAATTAAATCAACACAAGAAAGGAAGTTTTGACCTACAACAGGTTAACAAATCAGAAAAAAAAAGTTGCGTGTAGATATTTAAGTCGTAATTCGAATAGGAATACTTTATAAAAAAAAAAAAAAACTCTGATTAACAACGAGAAATAGGAAAAAATTAGGTTGAAAAAAAAAATAAAAGCAAAAAAAGGAAACAATTGTTGGGAGTTGCCTTCGATCGTTTCAAAATCACAATTTATTAAGTTAGTGATCAGACCCTTGCATTTTTGATGCACTGTAAATATTTATTCCAATGTATAAGTTGACTTGATTTAAATATTTAGCCGTTTCTTTTGTGACTTAGAAAAAGTTGTAAGCTATTCAAAAGTCATTTTCTTTGCAACTTTTCTTCTTTCGTGTAAGAAAGTTGTAAAAGGCATTTGTCTTTTTTAAAAAATAAAATCATGGGGACGACAGACACCGGTACAGGTAACACCATTTCTGGTCAACAACTAGTATAAGTGTGGCCAGTCCTAATTTGAGATTTTTTTTTTTTAATTTTAATAATAATAATAATACAGTTTATTTGAAAATCGCGCTTCGTCCCCAAAGGCTCGAAGAGTGGTACAAAGTCAACCACAACAAAAGAGAAAGGAAAACAATCTGTATTTTTACACATTGAAATGCAAAACGAAACAATAAAAAAACTACATACGAGCACAACCCATTCAAAGTATGACATCACCTTGCAACAATAAATTACAAAAATTCTAGTTCGATAAACCCACCAAATAAGCGTAAAGTTATGCTTAAAACATATTTATAGATAAACATCAATAACTGTTAACAACGACCATGACTAGATTGACTGGCAACCAACGTGTAAACTGTTTAAATTATTTTATAATATGTAAAAAAAAAAAGTAAAATACTATCTTTAAAAGCATAATATCTATGTAAATATAGCGTTTATTATTCTAAATTACATTTTTTCTCTTTAAATTCAAGACTCACACAGCTCACTTATATCTTTTACTTTCTTTTCATGTCTTTTCATGTCTTTTCATGTCTTTTCATGTCTTTTCATTTCTTTTCATATCTTTTCATTTCTTTTCATTTCTTTTCATGTCTTTTCATATCTTTTCATGTCTTTTCATGTCTTTTCGTGTCTTTTCATTTCTTTTCATGTCTTTTCATGACTTTTCATGTCTTTTCATTTCTTTTCATGTCTTTTCATGTCTCTTCATGTCTTTTCATGTCTTTTCATGTCTCTTCATGTCTTTTCATATCTTTTCATTTCGTTTCAGCGCCCTCTCCGTGTACAAACTGTGTATCCTGGCCCCTTGCTACGCCGTGTCTACTTCTGATGACCTTGACGAGGCTACAAACATTTGCGGTAATATAATCACGATTGAGTGCGTCATTGCATAATGTATTTTAATAAAAAAACAAAGTTATTATTCGCTATCAGTTCAGTGAGTAAAAAAATTGGTTGGGGGGGGGGTGTAAAAAAACTGGCACCAAGCAACGCCTTCGGAGTGGAAAAATATAAACTTGACTATGGACCTGATTAAAGCATACAAAACATATCCGCGAAAATGACCATTGAACTGTTCAGTTGGGGTGAACAAAGCACGGATCACCAGCTCCCCATACAGCAGACCATTGAATGAACGTTGAACTCACAATTAAAAAGAACATAGCACTGAACATTGACCTGACCATAAATTTACCATAGAATTTACCATTGCCCTTACGAAAGAACTGACCCTTTACCTACCACAAAAACTGACGATAGATTTGGATCATAGATCTGATCATAAAACTGATCTTTGACCTGACCAGATACCCGACCTTGACCTGAATAAATACCTGACCGTCGAATGGACCATAGAACTGACCCTGGTTCAGACCAGGCCATAAACCTGAGCACAGACATGACAAAAGACCCGACCAAAGACCAGACATTGGACGTGTCGATAAAACTGATTGATATCCTGACCATAGACCTGATCATAGATTTAACCATAGACCTGATCATAGTTCTGACTATAGACCTGATCATAAATCTGACTATATACCTGATCATAGATCTGACAATAGACCTGATCATAGATCTCACCATAGACCTGATCATGCAGCTGACCATAGTACTGAACATAACTGCGACATGACCTGTCTACAGTACTGACCTGAATGCACCTAAAAGGGCTTTTTTAAAAAAAATGAAATTTTGAGAAATAATGAAATAACCTTTTTTAATTTATAGATCAATATTTAATGCATCTGATCTGTACATGTAAAGTACCCTTAAATTTGTTTTAGCGCGTTTAATTTTTAGACCAACTGTTTGTGAGGAACTGGAAAACAATGTTTCCAAAAATCTTATGTAATATATAGTTTTTTTGTTTGTTTTCACATTGGAATTTAAGATTTTGATTCAATATATATTTAAACTAGCAAATATACCCGGCTTTGTTCGGGTTTGTATTTTGAAGGAAAAAAAAACATGTTATAAAGCGCTATAAGCTAATACGTAGTCAAAACATTTCGCAAAAAAACGTTTATAATTTTAATGTTCCCCTATAAAAGGCCAGATTTATACTATTGATTGTACACATTGAACGTGGGTCCGATACCTCACCCCCCCCCCCCCCCGCCAACTCCGGCCCGTTAATATTCACGAAACCGGAATGCTTGCCATTGTATGCTTGCAATGCAGGTTTAGGTTGACAGGCATTCTGGCCAGGTGTCCAAACATAACTATTTAGCCACCTGGTTGCTGATTGTGTTGGCTTGCAAACCATTTGGCCAATTTCTTGGTTCCGAATGTGGTGACAACTCTCGATGCTGTCAAACTCAGGGTTTTCCCATGCAACACTAACCGTGAGACTAGCGGATGTCTCTAATAACATTGAGATAACAGCTTATTTTGTCTGGTATTTAAGAATATCCCCCCCCAACCCAACCAAAAAAAAAAACCACACAAAAAAAAAAAAACGTACAAACTCGTTTGATTATCTTTTTTCAACCTAGCTTATAATCGAACATTTTTGAACACTTGTTAACACATTCATCTGTGTCCAGTCTAACTGGCAGTGACCAGCAATGTCAGAAAATTAAACATTTCAACTTTTTTGTTGCTGTTGCTTGGATATACTGCATACTCAAAGGCATGGAAATAGGTCACACTTTAAAAAAAATGCAAAAACAACTACGACCAAATACCAAAACAATTAATCCAGCGTCGTGATTGTTTAAAAATCAACTTGATGCCGATTTGGCACTTCAATTTATTTTTTTTTTTAAAATTCAAAACCTTGGTGATCTTTTCTTTTAGGGTTCTAAATAACTCGATACGTTAAATTTTATGACTAATTAATTTGTTTCATTTCTGCCACATCTCATTTCACTTTTTTTGGTAAGAGGTTTCCATATCAAATTACTGTCTTGTTATAAAAATGTGTACATAAGAATGATGGCAAAATTTGCCAACAGGGTCCGATTGTTTGTGATAATGTTTAGATGGAATAACTTACTAACTTACGTGTGTAAAGTTGTATAATGGTAACTTGATTTATACGTCAACGAAGCTGTTTTTTGAGTGAGGAAAACGTAGCTAGCAGGCAAGGACGGGTATGTGTATATTTGTGTGTTGTTTGTGGAACGATTATGAAAAAAATGAAATTTTAATATTTGTTTCCACCTTTCAGATGGCGGCAATGGAGTGCGCGTTTCTACAGTGGTCCTCATACTGGCAGCCGTATTGAGTTTTAAAGTGATATAAAATACCAGAGCAACTAACCCTTGTACACGTTTTTAAATTAATTAGACACGAACAATCTGTGTCATTATGACAATATATATTAAGCTTAAATAAAAATTTACATTACACATAAGCAGAAGTTTCGGCACATACCTTCATCAAAACAACAAGAAATATAAATAAGTATGACTCAAATTTGCACTTAAATTGTATTTAGAATCAAAACAAATATTTTAAGAGCAGACGATATTCTTTTCAAAAGTATTTTATACAAATTAAATGATTTTATTATCTGATTGGTATTTATGAATATTATTTTAACCTACTTAAACAAATCTCTATCTATTAATCAATCTATCTATCCATCTATCTATCTATCTATCTATCTATCTATCTATCTATCTATCTATCTATCTATCTATCTATCTATCTATCTATCTATCTATCTATCTATCTATCTATCTATCTATCTATCTATCTATCTATCTATCTATCTATCTATCTATCTATCTATCTATCTATCTATCTATCTATCTATCTATCTATCTATCTATCTATCTATCTATCTATCTATCTATCTATCTATCTATCTATCTATCTATCTATCTATCTATCTATCTATCTATCTATCTATCTATCTATCTATCTATCTATCTATCTATCTATCTATCTATCTATCTATCTATCTATCTATCTATCTATCTATCTATCTATCTATCTATCTATCTATCTATCTATCTATCTATCTATCTATCTATCTATCTATCTATCTATCTATCTATCTATCTATCTATCTATCTATCTATCTATCTATCTATCTATCTATCTAATCTCCCCCCTTCTCTCTTCGTTTGAAGCTTTCTATATCAACACATTGTAAAATGTGGATTATTTTCGAAAACTTTACGAAAGGTATTTTTTGCTACATTAAAATATCATAATATTGTAAGGAGAAACATTTATGTATTTGTTTCAAAAACTTAAATTTTCTTCATGAACCCTATTTTTTAAAATTTGTATTTCATGTTATGTAGAAATGTTAGGTTGTGTATAAATAAAACTTTATATTAGAGATGTTTTGGTTTCTATTTTGTTCAATTCGACACTCATTTTCTAAATGTTTCAGTTAGCAACCGTCTTACTATTAGCACCTCAACATCCATACCTTGACCTACATATATATATATATATATATATATATATATATATATATATATATATATATATATAGTCAAATGCAGTGGTCCCAGCCTTACTGAATCTCTGAGCCTTTTATCTATCTACATAGATATATAAATTACTTGATATGGGCAATCCACTTTCGGGCCCAGGCCATGTCTCACAAGTCATAGGTGTGTCTTGTATCCTGGTGCGGCCGTGGAGCCCTTGAGAATAGCCCGCTGAGACCCTAATGCTCCCTATGGCACAGACTGAGAACCACTAGTCTAATTCCATGGCCTACTGGATAGTTGATTTTAGTTTGCAATATTCAATCGTTAATGTTTCTACTGAACCGCTGTTTCAATAATCTCTTTATAATCATTTGATACGTGAATTAAATCTTACATTAATCAGCACCATTTCATACGTGAGTTACATCTTACATTAATCACCAAACATTTCATACGTGACTTACATCTTACATTAATCACCAAACATTTCATACGTGACTTACTTCTTACATTAATCACCAAACATTTCATACGTGATTTGCATCTTACATTAATCACCAAACATTTCATACGTGACTTGCATCTTACATTAATCACCAAACATTTCATACGTGATTTACATCTTACATTAATCACCAAACATTTCATACGTAATTTGCATCTTACATTAATCACCAATGTTTTCATGGCAAGACTGGTCCCCGTTCTTAAGTTGTTTTTTTATAATAATTCCTCATACATGATACGTCACTAAGACTTTACAACACCAAAGTATAAGAAAACCATCTCTTAGGTGCGTTCACAATGAATGAATGAATGAATAAATGAATGAATGAATGAATGAATGAATGAATGAATGAATGAATGAATAAGTGAATGAATGAATGAATAAATAAATGAATGAATGAATGAATGAATAAATGAATGAATGAATAAATGAATGAATAAGTGAATGAATGAATGAATGAATAAATAAATGAATGAATGAATGAATAAATAAATGAACGAATGAATTAATGAATAAGTGAATGAATGAATGAATAAATAAATGAATGAATGAATGAATGAGTGAATGAATGAATGAATAAATAAATGAATGAATGAATGAATGAATGAATGAATAAATGAATGAATAAATGAATAAATAAATGATTGAATGAATGAATGAATAAATAAATAAATGAATGAATGAATGAATAAGTGAATGAATGAATGAATAAATGGATGAATGAATGCATGAATGCGTGAATGAATGAATGAATGAATGAATGCATGAATGCGTGAATGAATGAATGAATGAATGTCCATTTATTTATTTTATGGCTAGTGCCGACGAACGAAGGCCTAGTTATCCGTTGTAAAGGAAGAGCAACAAAAAATTTAAGGAATCCCCCTTATCAGTAACGTTTAACTGATAACTTACTATTTGACTTTATGCAGAACTTTTCAGCCACAAAAATTGATCATATCGCCACAGCACAGTGGGTCCCCCCTTTTCTATGTTATTTTAAACGAAGAGTACCCCAACATAATCCTTATGGTAAAACACAACATAACTTTTTATGAAACGTTCCGTCTGAAAATGATAAATTTAAGCTCGCAATTTTTAAGATTTTTAATTATTATTTTTTTTGAAGTTAATAGCGAGGCAACGAAATACAGGTTTTTTCATGGGGGGGGGGGGGGGGGTGGGTGGGTGGTGGAGGGGCAAAAACCAAAACTTGGTCGGCCTGCTGGAGGCGCCACAGTACATAGAATTTTAAATAAAACCCTGCAAATTCAGTGTGGGGGGGGGGGGGCGGGGGGGGTCCCCCAAACCTTGCCCTACCCAAATGACACCCGTGTAACTGATAAGAAGTAAACAACAATTTTAAAAAAAATTATTTTAAAATAAATTGTTTATTTAACTAAAACGTTGTCCTAATAAATATAAAAATTTTTTGTTTTTTTAAAATTCGGTTCATTATAATTTGCGATCCTTTTCGGTGATTTTTTTGTGTGTGTTTGTAACGTGCTCCTTACTGTGCGTAGGTTTAGAATGGCCTTTCCCAACTTTTTTTTTTGTTTTTTGTTTCACCTCCTAATACTTTCTAAAATTATACTTACCCCTTTACCAATTTTACTTTGTTCCACTCAAATGTAGTCATTAAATAAAAGTTAAAAAGAAATGTAAAAAAAAAAAAATTTAAACAATTAAAAATCTTTCTCTCTTCATTCCATTTCTTTAGTCTGATGATCTATCTATTTTTTTTGCGTGTGATTGTTTGGGACACGATGCTATATTTTATAGAAGCGTCTTTCGACACATCACCAGTTCTAAGGCGACAACACACCACTAATTCCAAGGCTAGACATCACCAATTCTAAGGCGACACACCACCAATTCTAAGGCGAGACATCACCAATCCTAAGGCGACAACACACCACTAATTCGAAGGCAAGATATCACCAATTCTAAGGTGACACATAACCAATTCGAAGACGACACATCACCAATCCCAAGGCAGCAACACACCACCAATTCTAAGGCGAGACATCACCAATCCCAAGGCGACAACACACCACTAATTCTAAGGCGAGACATCACCAATTCTAAGGTGACACATAACCAATTCGAAGACGACACATCACCAATCCTAAGGCAGCAACACACTACTAATTCTAAGGCGAGACATTACCAATTCTAAGGCGACACATCACCAATTCTAAGGCGACACATCACCAATTCTAAGGCGACATATCACCAATTCTAAGGCGACACATCACCAATTCTAAAGCGAATCATCCCCAATTCTAAGGCGACACATCACCAATTCTAAGGCGACATATCACCAATTCTAAGGCGACACATCACCAATTCTAAGGCGCCACATCACCAATTCTAAGGCGACACATCACCAATTCTAAGGCGACATATCACCAATTCTAAGGCGACACATCACCAATTCTAAGGCGACACATCACCAATCCTAAGCCGACAACACACCACTAATTCTAAGGCGAGACATCACCAATTCTAAGGCAATACATCACCAATTCTAAGGCGACACATCACCAATCATAAGGCGACAACACACCACTAGTTCTAAGGCGAGACATCACCAATCCTAAGGCGACGACACATCACCAATCCTAAGGCGACAACACACCACTAATTCTAAGGCGACACATCACCAATTCTAAGGCGACCACTCACAGTTTGTTTAAGTAATAGATCAAATAGCATTAAGAGATATTTTAAAATGCGATAAGTTGAGGACTTCTGATGTTTTGAAATAGAATCTAATGTCAGACGTCATAAGAACTTGTGTGACAGGTTTCATCACGAAGCAGTTGACACGTCTCTATTCACACTTCTTAATCTGAACGTGGAGAGAAATTTATCGGTGAAGTCAAAAGTAGGATTCTATCTGAGGTAATACATTATATTTTTTTTTCTTTTATTATTTAATAGTGAAAGTAAAAACAAAAAACAAAACCAAAAAATAAAAGAAACAAGTATTATGATCCGTGTATCATTTTGTCATACTATTTTCAATACGTTATATTAAAAGACATTGTCATAAAACGACACTGCTATTAGACGTTTGCGTAAACACAAAGGGTCAATTGGAAAGTAAAGATTCGAAATAAAATGTACAGTCGTGGTTCTTTATACTCGTCAGTAACAGATAGTAACATTATATTACCATAATGTAAACCCCCACCCCAATATAAAAAACACACACAAAATCGCTTCTACAATCATGATTATCAAATGAAATCTTTCAACAGTTAAGTATTCTCTTATTAGCATATAGTTTATAGAGAGTAATACTTGAATATACGTTAAATTAAAACTATACAATTGCATTTTATAAATTAAGCTCTTTGTGATAAAAATAAAATAAGGATCTTGATGTTATTGATATTTTTTTTTTACAAATAATTAATTATCGTATGACAAGCCAGTATTGCGAAACTTAAAAATAAATTACATAGACTTATTGATTACCAATCTATTTCCTTGATCCCTATATCAGCTATCCATCGTGCATAACTCTGCCTGTTTTACGCCATCTTTTCCGTCACAAATAACAATTCTCTAGGTCCGTATTTATGGCTGTAACGCTTTGTTCAATAGGCGGGAAAAATAAAATTACCAGACGTTATCGGTAATTGGGGTTCTTTTAAAGTGCCTTATTTGAATGCACGCTTTTAGCTAGTGAATTTCGTAGCAGGGAAGTACACACATTGCCGCCGCCACTGTTTGTCCGTTTACTTCTAGAGTGTTAAAAATAATTGTGCTGTGAATGTTGTCATCAGGAGAAAGTTCAAAGGGACACCACCACCAGTCATGTCAAAGATGTCTCTAATAAGTAAGTTTTAACTTCATTCCGTGCATTGAATGTAACAATGTGTTCTATAAAGATTTTCAACAACACTGAATTAAAGTGTACAAGTGTTAAAAATTAAATCTTAATTTCCAAATGGCTAAAAATTTGCAACAAACTAAACAAACGAATCGACCATGAAAGAAAAGAAAGATATGCTGCTTAAATAGAGTCCACTGCGTTCTTAACAATGACGTGTAAAACAATCAAGGAATATTAATATAAAGATATTTCTTCTCTTTCCACAGTTGCCCTGGCAATAGCCACCCTCTTAGGTAAGGTAACCCGTTTGCCGTTCTGTAAAACATTGGCGTTACAAACGTCTGTTCCCTTAGTAACATTATATGATTTTAAGAAAATAGAAACTCAACACATTGTCATTTTTTAGTATTCGATTTCGTTGTGATTGCGTCTTGAACATAAACTTTAATGAAAAACGTAATTGTCTGTTTACGCTTGGAGTAAATAAATAATTGTGAGTACAAAGAAAAGTAAATTCTCATACTAGATCAATTTCAAATAATTTGTTAAAGATTTTTTTAAAATATATATTATTATATTATTGCTGTTATACCGAAAGTTGATTAAACTGATTATACTAAAAAAATGAAGGATCTTTAAATTATTGTCGCGTGATATGAATCGCTGTGATGAAAGAAGCGCAACGCTTTGGTTAAATCTATGAGAAAAAATTGCTTACAAACCTAAGACAAGGGTATCAGATGAAGATCTGTTTACGGCAATCTTGGGATTAGAACTGTTTCTACTCAGCGCAACCCATGCATTATTAACACAGTAGTATTTCAACTCTGTCAATTTTTACAGGACTTGTCAACGCTCAAGGCACAGCCGCCCCGGCAGCAAATTCCACGACAATAGCTGCAACTACAGTTTGTAAGTTCATGAACAGAATAAACTTCTCAGCGCTACGCCGACTTTCGAAACCCCAGTCTGCGAATACAGACTACATGTTTGAGACTCCCCGACTTTTTGAAATCTGCCAAGTCAGCAATACTCTTATTCTTCCATATAAAAAATTTGAAGTGTCAAAAAGAACATAAAATAAGAAAAAAAAATTACAACAAAAATAAACTATATAAAAAAAAACAACATCAAACAAACAAAAATAATTTCAAAGGTAGTTCTCTAAAGTGATGTTATAACAGTTATCTGTCGTCAGCATTTATCCAGTTCTAAGCCAGCAAGTGGATATTGGTTTCAGGAACAAAGTCAGAAAAGAAACGATACATAAGGAACTAGCTTCTTTCATAGCAAGGACACAGTCATGTCAAACGTTAAACTAAAATACTTGATTGTCATTGTTTGATACCAATAGATCCCATTAACAAAAACAAAACAAGGACAGCTTCCTTAATCATTATATCTCATACACACTTATAAATGTTCCGTATGATAATTTTTTTTTACAGTACACTTCCAACGCAATTCTAGATGGTTCCGGTCCTTAATAAATTCGTTTACTTAATGAAAGCTACCTTTGTTTACCTCTATTTATCCATATCCTAACATCCATTGTTTGTTTTTGTGCCGTACGTGCAGTAACCTCCAAGCGGAACATCCAACAACTGATTGCGCCCCTGACCGAAGTCTGCGACGGTCAATGCAAGTCTTTCGGAGTCAGTGTCATTGGCAAAGACACAAAGTCTGAAACATGCAGGTCAGCGCAAGAGATAATTATTTCGCCCCCCCAACCCCCCCCCCCCACCTTCTTTAATTCGGTTAAATGATCGTTATCTCAACTCTTCATTGTGCACCCGAATGCACCATATATATTTAAAACACGTATTTTGTTGTGTGCATGCTTAATCGTCTTTTGACCTAAGCCCCCCCCCCCCCCCCAACCATGATTTGACTGAAAAGTAAATGTCCACCTTTCATTTGGCACATCAACAATCTGCGTTTTTCAATGTTTCGTGGGTTTTCACTGAGCAAAGAATGAACTTATATCAAATAAGAAGCAGGGTGCCAATTACATTATTATTCCAGCCACTGTAATCGTAAGGTAATACTACATGGGGGATGGTATACAAAAACATTTGGGGTTTATCGTGCTGGACAAGCGCTTCGTACCAATTCCCTTGATTTAATAGTATGCTTATTTCTTTCATTGTTTAATCAACAGCGCCCTAGATGACTTTGAAAACTGCTTATCCGCACGCTGTGATAACGACAAAGCAGAGTGGGAGGGAAAAATTGGTCGGGCACAAACGATATGTGGTAAGTATTTTATTTGAGCTCCTCCAATATAAAATTGTTGTTGCATGATATCTATTACTTGGTTTTACTTCTGTTTAGAATCAATTGCAGGCAATAATAACTCAACTAGGCGTTGTGCAGCATAACTTAAAAACAATATAATGCATCTAATGTATGATATCAAGGGGGGGGGGGGCGAAACGGCCAACATAAAAGTGGCATAGCAGAGAGATGGCGTTGGTGAAGTGCCACAGCAGCGAGATGGCGTTGTTAAAGTGGCACAGCAGCGAGATGGCGTTGGTGAAGTGGCACATCAGCGAGATGGCGTTGGTGAAGTGGCACAGCGGCGAGATGGCGTTGGTGAAGTGGTACAGCAGCGAGATGGCGTTGGTGAAGTTGCACAGCAGCGAGATGGCGTTGGTGAAGTGGCATAGGTGAAATGATTACTGACCTAATTAAAGTCTAGTATGAAAATGTGGGGTTGTGTGGCAAAGGGCTTAAGTGTAAGGATAATCAGACCTAAATTACTTTTAAGATCGAATAACGTATCTAAAAAAAATAAAAATTGGACATTGCAGTTACTTCTATGCGAATAAAAGACCCGATCAAATTTTAGGGAAAACAAATTAATAAATAGATTTTTACGTTGACTCCATACGGTATAAAACAAATTCACAATTTTACTCAGTTCAAATATCTTTTCCCTGTTTGGATTCCATTCTGTACTTCTACCCACTTTCTTTCAGTTGTTCAGAGTTGTTTTTTTCGCTAAAGGGTCTTGTGCCAGTTATTATTCTTTGCTTGCATTTTTAGGTATAGGTAGGATATAGAATATATATTATATACATTTTATTTATAATTATATGAATCTTTTTTGTTGCACTGATGATAATAATAATAATAACTTTCGAAATTGCATTTATTTATCTTATAATAATAATAATAATAATAATAATAGCTTCACATATATTGTTTTATTGCAACAAATTGATTGTGCCGTATCAATCTACTTTAAAGATATATCGCAGTCCAGTATTTGTATAGCTAAATATCTAATACTTATTTCATATTGTCTTTCAGATGGCTGCAGTGTACTCGAACTCTCTGGTCTACTAGCCTTGTTCTCAGCAATGATGGGTTTACTTATTTAAAACAAATCCATTACATCCATCATATTAAACATTAAAAAAAAAAGTAATTCCATTTTGTAAGTATGTGATGTGAAAACTCTTTTTTTTTTTAAATATTAAAAAAAAAAGTTAACACCTTGAGGTATCCAAATAAAACGTATTTTTTTGTTTTGTCAAGCTCTGTTAGTTCACCCCTCAGGCGACGTGCGATATCCAGTGTGAATGTCCTGGCCATTCAACCGGTCACCGCCGCCTAAATGAACGTGAACTTTTAGAGTTAGTGACGTCATGGTTTGATCTGAAAACTAAATATTTTATTTTTTCAAACGACATTCATTTAACCAATTCAAGCAACCGATTTTTAACTTATGTATGTATGCTGTGTGAATTGTGATTCACGAAATAAAACTATTAAAAATTAATAATTAAATTATCATAATAAAAGGGAAAAAATAATTTAAAAAATTCTGTGTGTCTCGTTTGATTTATAGTTTGTATTTCACCAAGACGTTTGAGCTCAACGAGACAGTGTTTGTTTTAAGTCAGTAGGGTTTGTCATTTAATGGGGGAAATCTATTCATAGAACATTCGGGCACACAGTCTGGCCAAGCTCATTAAGATAAAAATAAAAACATCCGGGCATGCCGTTGGGTCAATCTCTCAACAGCTGTTCGGCAACTTCTACATTAATGTGAGCCTTCAAAGTGGGTCTCAATGTAGACGAAAACGTGTTTACAACTTTGTTTTACGAAATAAGTGACAAACAAATTGTTACTGCTGTATATGTGGCGGAAATACATTGTTAGAAGCTGTGTTTTATGAAGACATAGTCTAGCAATAGTAACATTACGTAATGCGTTGAGACGGTTTTCTCTGTTAGAAAGAACAAGCCCTACTGAAATGCATCGGAGGTTTTCTTGAGATGTGATCCGTACAAGGTTGTTAGATACAGGCTTACGAAAAGGAATGAGCGTCACATTTACGAGTTAAGGGAAATAGTGGAACAAGGTATGTCATGATCATCATCAGTGGCGCTACAGCTCATGCAGGGCCCTGGCCTGCTACACCACATCCTTCCATTCAGACATCATCATCAGTGGCGCCACAGCCCATGCAGGGTCCTGGCCTGCTACACCACATTCTTCCATTCAGACATCATCATCAGTGGCGCCACAGCTCATGCAGGGTCCTGGCCTGCTACACCACATCCTTCCATTCAGACATCATCATCCATGGCGCCACAGCCCATGCAGGGCCCAGGCCTGCTACACCACAACCTGTGTGGTAACTTAAATCGAAAGACATGTCAAAGAGATAAGAACTTTTCAGCTAAGGGCCTTCTCCAGCAGACAGGACGAATGAAAATGCGACAAGAAATAGAAACCATTAAAAAAAAACTTTAAATGTTCGTCATTGTTATTGCCGGAATGCGACATCGTTGGTCCTACAGTGTGTCGTTAGCCCGAAAATCATGTAGGTGTCTTTTAGTGCAGATACGGTGGATGTGTCTCATGAGACACAAATTACCTAGTTGGCATTGAAGAGATGTTTGGCGAGTTTAAACCAATACCTCGTGAGATTAAATCAATGTATCGTGAGAGTAAACCAATGTCTCGTGAGAGTAAACCAATGTCTCGTGAGAAAAAAACAATGTCTCGTGAGAAAAAAACAATGGCTCGTGAGAAAAAAACAATGTCTCGTGAGATTACAATAATGTGTCGTGTGATTATAAAAATGCCTCGTGGGGACGTGATCGAAGTACAAGATCAGAGCGACCAATACTTAATTTTTTTACGCTGATTGTAATTTGTATGTACTAAATTGATTTGATAAAAAAAAATATAATTGTTGAAAATTAACATTACACAAATCAAAATTGTTTGCTTTTCCATCGGCTGCGTTTAGTTTAAAAATTTATATTTAAGATCAACTTTAACAGATCTTAACGTTAAATAGCATGTTAGGGATGGGGCAGTGGTCGACAAATCGCGGCTCGCGAGCCACATGCGACTCTTTAGCGACCCGAGTGCGGGTCGGCCGGTCGGCCACAAATCGGGGGGTTGACCCCGGAAAAACATGGTTTATGACAGGCTCTTGAAAAAAAAAAATGTTGGCTCTAAAAAATAATTTTAATCTTTCTGCTTGTGATTTTTTTGGCTCTTCCGATTAAATGAGTTTGTCGATCACTGGGTCAGGGTGATATAAATATAACGTTAACGTGATTCTTCAATGCGTTCAATGTTTCCCCCAGAAGAGACAGAACAACCTGCTGAAAAAACACCGATGCATGTCCGTGTGAACATCATAGGATCCCCCCTAGAACAGCGGTTCTCAACTTGTAGGTCGCGACCCCCTTTGTGGAGTCAAACGACCCTTACACAGGGGTCGCCGTATGGAAAAACACATATTTATGAAGTAGCAACGAAAATAAGTGTACGGTTGGAGGGTCACCCCCGGCATGAGGAACTGTGTTAAATGGTCGCGGCATTACGAAGGTTGAGGACCGCTGCCCTAGAAACTTGTGGCCTGAATCTTAGGCGTTGGGGTCGTGTTTTTATTCATTTGAAAATCCCCTGGGCGCACAGCGTGGGTTTTTACAGTATTATTAACACTGTACCTCTAATCAGTTCAGTTATTTTTGACACTGTAGCTATAGCCAGTTCAGTTATTATTGACCCTGTAGCTATAGCCAGTTCAGTTATTATTGACGCTGTACCTCTAGTCAGTTCAGTTATTATTGACACTGTAGCTATAGCGTTCAGTTATTATTGACCCTTTAGCTATAGCCAGTTCAGTTATTATTGACGCTGTACCTCTAGTCAGTTCAGTTATTATTGACACAGTACCTCTAGTCAGTTCAATTCTTACCAGGCACTTGACGCCATAAACCGCCTGTAAACCATTTTTCTTTAAACAACAAAGAGAAAGAGTAGAAGAAACTATATGATTGTTTTAGCGATGACGTCTTACCAGTGAACGAATTATCAATATAACTGGAATCTAACGCAGGAAGAGTTTCCAAACAAACACTTTGTGACCCTGGAAAAAATACAATTCCTTTTGTTTTGCGGACGATGTATTTAAATAATAAATAAAACCAGACCTCATCCTTAATATTTTATCACCAAAAAAAAAATATATGTTTATGTTCATCTTGGATAATATTTTTAAACTGTAACAAGCAAGATGTCTTGAGGCCGATTGTACTATAACTTTAATGTCTCAATAAGTATTTTTACACACAACTGCTAATAATGTTTTCATATTATTGTGTTGAGATCACACCCAAAAAACTAAAAAAAAAAGAAAGAAAGAAATTGTGTAAAATAAGAACTAAAATTGATGTTATATTGCAGTAAAAAAAAAAAAAATTATAATGTAATAACTACAAATGAACTGTTGGGAAGAAGAAAAAAATGCCCTTGGGTGAACAGGATTGTCGTATTTAAGACACTTCTCGTGATCTCCCTTTTGACGAAACATGTTAAGTCAAATAAATGGTTTCATGAAAATTTGGCTATAAAGTAATAATTGACTGCATTGCATTGTGGCAAGAACATTTACGATCGAAGCGCTCTTGATGTCTTGATGTTTGTATTTTGAAGACAACTGTTGAAAATGGAGAGCAGGAGATCAAGAATCATTCTGATGTTAGCAGGTGCAGTTTTTCTAAACAGCTCTCAAAGTAGGTCATGTAATATATGAAACATTAATATATGAAAGAGCCATGTAGGAAACAGTAAATTCAATGAAATAGGTACTTATGACTTGGAAAAATTCGGTGAACAGTGTTATTTGTATTATCTATTAAAATACGTTTAAACACTGTCTATTTGTATTTTCACCTAATGAAAACGATAAACAGAGGATAAGTTAAAAGATTTGACCTACAAAACCACAATAAGTCAATAATTTACATTAAAAAAAAATTAACTTAAATTTTTCTTAAATGAAAGTAATGCAAATCGCAAACCCCCCCCCCCCCCCCCCCCCCCGTGTAATAAAAATAATAAAATAATAAAGTAGGTTTAGATTAACATTTTGAATCCTGAAAAAAATAATTTAGAACTGAGTGCATAATGCGGCTTTTTATTAGAATATTTGACTATAATATATATTTAATCCATTTCATTTTTACAAAGCGCGTATACTTCAAAGAATGAGATGTGATTTTAATAGAGTTAGAAACATGCATAAAGAGATAGGGAGAGATTGTATTTGTAGCTCTAAACATACATTTAAAATAAATTTTAAAAATGTTCATATGCTTCTATCAGCCCAGGGTCTTGCTAGCAATGAAAGATGGCGAGAGTTTTTCTCTGTAACCGGGGGCAACCTCACAATGGTACCATTACCGACGGCTGGCTCGGCTCGGTCCAGCATTGAATGCGCAGTGACGTGCCTCAGCCAGGCGCCATCTTGCCAGAGCTTTCTGTACAACGAGGACACGCATCACTGCGCATTGGGTACCTGCTTTCATTTATACTGCTGTATTAACTTGTATAAATTGTATAGTTCTAGTAACACGATCATTGCGCATTGGGTACCTGCTTTCATTTATACTGCTGTATTAACTTGTATAAATTGTCTAGTTCTAGTAACACGATCACTGCGCATTGGGTACTTGCTTTCATTTATACTGCTGTATTAACTTGTATAAATTGTCTAGTTCTAGTAACACGAATCACTGCGAAATTGGATACTTACCTTCATTTATACTGTTGTAATACCTTTTATAAACTGTCTGGTTCTGAGATTAATATGTTACCAACATAATAGCTCAGGGATGCGAAGTTTAATAATGTAATATCCAGCGGTCGGCAAATTTGCGGTTCGCGAGCCGGGTGCGGCTCTTTAGTGACCAGATTGCTGCTTGGCTAGACATCAAGAGTAAATTGAAAATTTTTGTTACTGATGAGAATCTGGAATCCTGCTTGTGATTAAAAAAAAACAGCGACATGCCAACCAGAAGGGCCGGCCTTAGGCCACTGCAACCTATGCGCCGCAGTGGGCCCCCCGCACTTTCATAGGCCCCGCGCTAATTCCAGGTGTAAATTATTAAATTAAACCATTATAACTTATAATCATGTATAGGTCAGCGTGTTTATTCTGTTTTTATGTTTGTACAGTGTTTTTTTAATCTATTACGTAGTTGTTTCAAGTGATTACGACAAGGAAATAAAATTGAAAAAAATTGTAGCTGCTCGGGGGCTTTATCTCTAGCCTCGTCATTTAAGGGAACTTGGTGTAAGATGAAACAGACACCTTTACAGTCCAAGCCTGTTCAGCCTTGTCTACTCCCAGCGACCAAGCAAAGAACATTTTCTAATACAAAATCTTAATTTTCACTTATTATCCTTATCCCTACCCAGACTGGGCCCCGCGCAATCCGTTTAGCATAGGGCCCCGCAATTGTTAGGGCCAGCCTTGCCAACCAGACATATGAAAACTTTACAAGGAAATGCAAGGTCAAAGTTCACATTAAATGCAAGGTCATAGTTCACATTAAATGCAAGGTCATAGTTCACATTAAATGCAAAGTCATAGGTCACATTAAATGCAAGGTCATAGTTCACATTAAATGCAGGTCATGGGTCACATTAAATGCAAGTTCATAGGTCACATTAAATGCAAGGTCATAGGTCACATTAAATGCAAGGTCATAGTTCACATTAAATGCAAAGTCATAGGTCACATTAAATGAAAGGTCATATTTCACATTAAATGCAAAGTCATAGGTCACATTAAATGCAAGGTCATAGGTCACATTAAATGCAAAGTCATAGGTCACATTAAATGTGTTGTTTTTTTATTTTTGTCAATAAGATTATTATCATATTGGGTTGAATTTAATGATTATTGCGTGTTTTGTATTTCTTGTCAATAAATAAGATTATTTTTCTTATATCTGGTTGTATTTAGTGTTTAGTAGCTGGTTTAAACGACTCCGAAAAACACGGCTCTTGACACGTGCTTAAAAAGAAATTTGGCTCTAAAATCTATTTTAATTATCATGCCGCTAATTGTTGGTTCTTTTGACTCATGAGCTTGCCGACCACGTGGTATACGTGGAAGAAAGTAGTTCCTATTTCCTCTGAAAAAGGCCATCAAGTAATATAGGTCAATTACATGCTCCAGTTCATTTCATAATGCTTTCTATTCATTAAAAGCAGCGATTCTCAACACGTTGGTCGTGACCTCCTTGGGGACGAGCGGCCCTTTCCCAGGGGTCACCTAAGACCATCGGTAAACACATACAATCTATAGTTACGAAGGAGCAACGGACATAATTTTGTGGTTGGAGGGGGGGGGGGGGGTCACCACAACACGAGGAACTGTATTAAAGGATCGCGTCACGAGGAAGCTTGAGAACCACTGATTTAAAGTACTTTTTAACCAATAAGTTAACTTACATTAGAATTTAAATAATATTCTAACATGATTTGACGTTCTTTCAGCTATCATTGAAACTTTAATTTTTTTTTTCCCGAAAAGGTTCAGGGATAAAACCCTCCGCCATCCCACAAGATCCAGGTAGTGGCCTTCTCTATTCCCCCTTCAGATCGTTCTGCATTCACGGCACGGAAAAGTTCACTCTGTTCAATGATCGCGACACTGGCTCGTGCCTGTGGCTGTCAACAGCTACTAGGAACTATACAGATGCCAGGGCCGCTTGTCAAGGTTGAGATGTAGCCTTTTCTGTGTTTAGTTCCGTACTTCATAACATAATAAATATTGATATTTAAAATACGTATTGTGGCAGAACGATCGCCAATCTACGTTTTGCGGATGACATAGACGGACTGGAGGGAAGCGAGGAAGAGCTAGCCAACCTAGTAAAGAGTCTCGACAAGACTTTATCCTCCTTTGGCATGCAAATCAGTGCAGAAAAGACAAAAATGATGACGAATAGCACTAGTGGCATCACCACTGAAATTAAGGTCGGTGAGGAAAGATTAGAGACAGTTGGCAGCTTTAAATACCTCGGAGCAATAGTATCGGAAGAAGGCTCCAGGCCCGAATTAATGGCCAGGATTGCGCAGACCACGACAGCACTAAGGAGGCTCAAGAAAATATGGAACGACAAAAATATAGCTCCCAGCACCAAAATCAGGCTGATGCGCTCATTAATCCTCTCCATTTTCTTATATGCCTGTGAGTCCTGGACATTAACAGCAGAACTTGAAAGGAAAATAAAGGCGATGGAGATGAGATGTTACAGAGGCATTCTTGGCATCTTCTATAGAGACCACATCACCAATGAGCAAATAAAAGAAAGGATACGTCAGGCAATTGGGCAATACGATGACCTCCTGACGTCTGTTAAAAAGCGCAAACTTGAGTGGTATGGCCACGTGACCAGAAAACAAGGGCTCGCCAAAGAGATCTTGCAGGGCACTACTAGAGGAGGGAGAAGAAGGGGACGACAAAGAAAAAGATGGGAAGATAATATCAAAGAATGGACTGGATTACAACTAGGCGATGCTAAGCATAGGGCAGAAGACCGAGAGGAATGGAGAAGAATAGTGTACATGTCATCTGTGGCGCCCCAACGGTCGCAGGACTACGGGACCTGATGATGATGATGATGATGATGATTGTTTCAGGCGTCGACATGGCCTGCTGTATTTAACATTTCAGTGTGGTTGTATTTGTTGCGTGTAATGTGTATGATACATGGAGACATCTTTTATTTCAGTTTATTTCTTCGTGTATGTTAGTGTAAGCTCTTGGCGCAGAGATTAACACAGCAAAGAGTTGTTTATGTTATTTAAGCTTTTGGTAAAGAGATTAACACAGCTAATGGTTGTTTATGTTATTTTAAGCTTTTGGTAAAGAGGTTAACACAGCTAAGGGTTGTTTATGTTATTTTAAGCTTTTGGTAAAGAGATTAACACAGCAAAGAGTTGTTTATGTTATTTTAAGCTTTTGGTAAAGAGATCTACACAGCTAAGGGTTGTTTATGTTATTTTAAGCTCCTGGCGCAGAAATTAACACAGCTAAGAGTTGTTTATGTTATTGTAAGCTTTTGGTAAAGAGATTTACACAGCTAAGAGCTGTTTATTTTATTTTAAGCTCTTGGTGCAGAGATCTACACAGCTAAGAGTTCTGAAAAATTTCAAATATTATTGGCCGCCCAAAAGGTGTTTAGCATAGACGAGGCGTGGATTGGTCTGGATGATATCCAAGAGGAAGGTGTCTTCAGATGGGTGGACGATGGATCCGTACTTAACACAACTGGGCCATTTTGGAATTCACGTAAGTTCACCTTGGTTCCGGTCAGTTCATGTGATTTTAGGTAAGTTCATCTTGGTTCCGGTCAGTCCATGTGACGTCAGGTAAGTTCATCTTAGTTCCGGTCAGTCCATGTGAGGTCATGTAGTTTATCTTTGTTCCGGTCAGTCCATGTGAGGTCATGTAAGTTCATCTTAGTTCCGGTCAGTCCATGTGGCGTCATGTAAGTTCATCTTAGTTCCGGTCAGTACATGTGATGTCATGTAAGTTCATCTTAGTTCCGGTCAGTCCATGTGACGTCAGGTAAGTTCATCTTAGTTCCGGTCAGTCCATGTGAGGTCATGTAGTTCATCTTAGTTCCGGTCAGTCCATGTGAGGTCATGTAAGTTCATCTTAGTTCCGGTCAGTACATGTGACGTCATGTAAGTTCATCTTAGTTCCGGTCAGTACATGTGACGTCAGGTAAGTTGAGAGCAAAGCAAAACCAAACAAAAATAAAATTTTGAAAGAACTTTTTTTTAAGCTTGTGGATTTTCCCCAAAAAAACAATACCTCTAAATTTGGGTAAAATCTATTTTAAGTCCTCACCTCGGGATCATAATGTGATGCAATGGTGGCGTTAGACAGTGATGCAATGGTGGCGTTAGACTGCGATGCAATGGTGGCGTCAGATTGCGATGCAATGGTGGCGTCAGATTGCGATGCAATGTCGTCGTCAGATTGTAATGCAATGTCGTCATCAGATTGTGATGCAATGTCGTCATCAGATTGTAATGCAATGTCGTCATCAGATTGTGATGCAATGTCGTCATCAGATTGTGATGCAATGTCGTCATCAGATTGTGATGCAATGTCGTCATCAGATTGTGATGCAATGTCGTCATCAGATTGTGATGCAATGTCGTCATCAGATTGTGATGCAATGTCGGCATCAAACTTTATCGAGAACTTATACAAATTTTGTAAAGCATGTTAATAGGTTATTAAGGCTATGCGTTTCAAACGTTCCATCACACATCAGACAATGTCTTGAGGTTAACAGTTTGTGATTAACACCGTTCATTCCATAAAATTTTTGGAGACGTTGTTAAAGCTTCAGTTCACGCGATCAAAGTTGTGACAAGGCCTCGTACACGAATTGCATCAAATGTGTGAAGGAAGATCTGATTGTGCGAACCGTTCAAATGTTTGATAGTTTTAACAATATATAATAAGTGATCGATCTTTTTTTTAAAAAAAATAATTGTATAACTTTACTTTTTTTTAAAAGACAATCCTGATAATGCAGACAACATGGAACATTGCGTCGAGTACAACAACTACTGGAATCCCATGAACGACACGCCGTGTGGCAGGCTGTTACCGTACGTGTGTGAAATCAATCCAACATTTTAAAATTAAATCCACTATTTGTGAAATAAATTGTCCAAAACCTGTGAAATAAATTGTCCAAAACCTGTGAAATAAATTGTCCAAAACCTGTGAAATAAATTGCCCAAAACCTGTGAAATAAATTGTCCAAAACCTGTGAAATAAATTGTCCGAAAGCTGTGAAATAAATTGTCCAACACCTGTGAAAAAAATTGTCCAACACCTGTGAAATAAATTGTCCAAAACCTGTGAAATAAATCGTTTAAAACCTGTGAAATAAATTGTCCCAACCTGTGAAATAAATTGTCCAAAACCTGTGAAATAAATTGTCCAAAACCTGTGAAATACATTGTCCAAACCTGTGAAATAAATTGTCCAAAACCTGTGAAATAAATTGTCCAAAACCTGTGAAATAAATTGTCGAAAACCTGTGAAATAAATTGTCCAAAACCTGTGAAATAAATTTTCCCAAACCTGTGAAATAAATTGTCCAAAGCCTGTGAAATAAATTGTCCAAAACCTGTGATATCAATCCAAAAATTGGAAATAAAGGCGTCACCAGTAAAAACAAATGCAGTGTCCATCTTATAAATGTGACAGGAGAATTTATCTCGAGTTTGAATTATAAAATTGTCTCCACGTTTGAGAAACGAACACATTTTTTGCGCACACTCGCTGTGATTTGGATTGCGTGGGGGAAAAATTGACAAGATAGATGTATTTTTTTTTACCCAGAGATATCAGACATTTATTTATTTCACAACACTTGTTTATGTTAAAGGTTAAAGTAGTGTGCTCGTACTTCAACTGCTGCTTAACATACACACAATGCAATAGTGAAATAATACAAATGGAAGTATAGGATTCGAGTTTTAAATAGTTTTTAAAATAATTGAAATCCTTCCGAATAATCATAAAGATAATCATTCAGTGGCTTAAGTAAAAAAAGGGGGGGGCGATTTTTGAAGTGTCGATCGTGGCTGGTACGACATTTTTCAGTCAACCAGTGAGATGAAATATCGCCTACTCAAGTGTTGGTCTGGTCTCAGAGTAAACATCTGGTGATCTGGTTGGGTAGGTGGTTTTATGGCAGCGATTCCTCATCGGACAATCGATGAGTTTATTGTGTGCTGTCATCGTTCAAGCACTTGCCATTCTAGAAAACTATCTAAAAGAATTTATTGATATATAAATCGGATTTTGAATAAACTTTGCAAGAAGGGTCTTAAAGAAACAAATCAGGTGTATGTTAAAAAAATCGTGACATATAAAAGAACATGACTTTGGGGGAAAAAAATGAAATGAGTATTTCCAATATTTCAATATCTATGTGACAAAGTGATCAAACTTTTCTGAAAGTAGGTCAACTTATTAAAGGTTTGAAGTGATGTGTTTCCAAACCTTTCTCTACCTTCATCATAGATCTGGTGGGGGGGGGCAATTTTGTTTTGGGGGGAAGAGGGCCAAAATCGTGATTTTTTTCATACAAACTTCGAGTTAACTCTGTTCTCAATGAAATTTTATTTCAATGAGATAAATAGTTTTATCTTTATCATGTATGAGATTCAAAAAGACCCCGCATCAAACACATCAATCCCATGGTATTATTTGCTTATAGAGAGAGTGTGCAAGATACCACTGGATGCTCACCATTTGAGCTGACGTTTGGTGCAAATCCAAGGAGCCCATTATCTATTTTTAAGGATAATATACTAGGAACAAAAGTAACAGCAGAAGACTCTTTTGATGTCATTACAAACATTAGAGAAAAAATAGTATACGGACTACAGAAAGCCACTGAAAATACAGATAGGGAGGCAAGAAGTCAAAGAAACATCAAAAACACAAATAGATACTTAAGGAATTTAAAAGACAAAGACAGAGTTTATGTTTTGCTGCCCAACAGGAGAGGGGAAAAGATCTGGCAAGGACCATATAGTGTTCATAGGAAATTAAATAGAGTGGACTATGTCATTTGCATGCATGGAGAATTAAAAGTTTTACACATAGACTTGTTAAGAAAATATGATGACTACCCAGAAGCAATGATAGATATAGCAGACAGTATTAATACAATTCCTGAGGAATCTGAAAGTGAAATAGTTGCCAGTATAGTGCACATAGAAGAAGAAGACTTTATAGAAACATCAACCAATAACTACCAGAAAGAACTTCAGGAATTGAAATCTCAATTCAGAGATGTAATTACTTCCAGTTTAGGTCATACCTCAACATTGAAGCATAAAATAGAAATTAATACAAGTGAAACAAAACTGAAACAAAAACAATATCCAGTTCCCTATGCTTATAGAGAGGCTGTAAGAAAAGAATTAGAACATCTTTTAGTGAAACAAAACTGAAACAAAAACAATATCCAGTTCCCTATGCTTATAGAGAGGCTGTAAGAAAAGAATCTAGAGAAATCATAGAAGAAATGGGAAAATCAAAATTATTTACCCATCTCGATTTAAATAGAGGTTTTTGGCTAATTGGGGTGGACAAAGATTCTATGCCATTAACAGCTTTTACAACAGAGCAGGGACTTTTTGAATGGACAGTAATGCCTTTTGGTTTGGTAAATTCGACTGCCACATTCTCAAAATTCATGAGAATCATGTAGGATGGAATACCCGACGTTGTTCATTTTGTAGATGGCATCTGTGTGCACTCAAAAGATCTTACTTCACATCGACAAACCTTAAAAATAGTACTATGTAAATTAAGAGAACATGGAGTCACAATAGCCCCAGAAAAACTACAATTTGCTAAAACTGACTACTCAAACCAACAGAAATAAACAAGGATAAAATACTAAACATTAGAACTCCAAAAAACCAAAAAGAGGTTAAAAGTATCTTGTGACTATGCAATTTTTATAGCCATTTCATACCCAAATTTTCAGATATTATGTCACCTCTAAGGCAGTTATTAAACAAATCCAATGCCAAACAAATAATACGGTCACAAGAATGTGAACAATCATTGAAACTTATTAAAGATATGTTTGAAAGCAATAAAATACTAATAACACCTGACTTCAAGAAAACTTTTACTTTAATAACAGATGCATCAAACAAAGGCATAGGAGGTTGTTTAACGCAAGAAAGAAATTAGTACATTAAAACCAATATTATACTTAAGTAGAGCTCTAAATAAAGCTGAAATAAATTACTCTACAATTGAAAAAGAATGTCTGGCAATTGTTTGGTCATTGACTAAACTGTAGAAATACCTTTTAGGAAGAAAATTCACATTGTTGACTGATCACAAACCATTAATAAGCATTAAACAAAAAGAAAATAGCCAATAGTAAAAATAACAGATGGTCACTTATTTTAGCAGACTACCAGTGTTACATAAAATCAATTAAAGGCAAGGATAATATCATAGCTGATTTTTTGTCAAGACAAATTGAAAATACTGAAGATGACAAACAGTTTACACTGAATCACATAAGTCAAAGAATGTAAAAATTTTTAAACTATTGAAGACACAATCCACTGAATTGAAATTGGACACAAAGACATTTTTTGTTTTAAATAAAACCATGTACATAAAAGATATTGAAAGTTGCATATATTACTTTTTCAATACTGGGGTTTAATATAGTGTTACAAATGGTTTTTAATGGTTCTGATTTTACATTAATCGAGATGGTACATTTTTTAATGATGACAATAGAGATATAACCTTGATGACAGAATGATGTTGTTGCAATTTTGATGACAGAATGATGTTGTTGCAATTTTGATGACAGAATGATGATATGCTACATTTTTTAATGACATTCAATTTTTTTGGAGAGAATTCAACACATAATTTTCAAGAAAAGTTTGACTTAATATTAACAAGAGTTGTAAAAGGAGAGAGTAAGCCATGCATCAGAGAGATTGAATAAGTCATGCATCCACAATTTTGTATACTTGAGAATAATAGGCAGATGTGTATTCCTGCAGCACAATACATTTGGGACAAAAGATCATAAATGAATATGGAAGGCTCTAGCCATGATCCATTGTATTATTAATAGTTCACATTAATTGAGCAGAGGTGTTTTCCTGCTATAAATTTTAAAGTAACAATGTTATTACTTCGTACTTCCATTTTGTGAATTAATGTTGACCTATTTTAATTTAAATGATAATAATTATCTCGTAGTTATCGGGAAATTATATTTTGCGTTCTATTAAACTTCCAATTGAACCACACTTTCTTTCAAACATTCAGAACTATACGTAATATAAATCATTTTATTACATATTTGACAAAATCAATGATTCCTTTAAACAAACGTCTCTGTATTTAATGAAGAACTCCATTACTAACACGCCATCACTGCATAACAACATTAACAACGCCATTTCCCATACCCAAAATATGCGTCACAAAATACAAAGCATAATATAACAAAAGCTGCGAAAATAATCTCAGTACCAAATACGCTGGAATAGAAGCAGCTAGCTTGTTAGGAAGCAGCCGGAAATGAAAGCAGTCCACCAGAAGCATAACATATATATATATGTGTAAGAGATAATTTATAAAATGTCTTTTCACTGCAAATACGAGTCATACTCTGGCCTTATGGCATGAATAACAGATGCACTCTGACCAAAATAAAGAAACAAAATTCAATCTACTTTGCGGCTCTGCTTTAAGTAATACTTTTAAGCATTTTGGAAATTCATGATTTAAAAAAAAACAAAAAAACAACTGTTGATATGGTTCTATAAATAAACGTCACACGCCAGCTTCGTGTATAACAATGTAGGCTCTTGACACGCGTGTCGAAAGTAACTACGCATTTATAGTCGCACGTGACATGTTGCGGCCATAAAACGTTTCGTTCAGTTCATTTCAATTTATGACAGTTGTCAACTCATGGCCATATCTGGTGGCAGTATAAAACACCTAGTACGAATAACATGCTTGGATTGTCTTTAGGACCAGGTACCTCTAGCAGGCGATAAGACGGATCGGTACTGTCGGTGTTAAAGAAGACGGAAACCAGGTAAACCGTGAAAAACAAATTCCTTAAGCCAGGTACTTGTTGAATTTAACACCCGCAGGAGAACCGAAATTATTCTTTTCTTAAACACACAATATGTTTTTAAAGAACAAAAAATATTATTTAACACGTCATTAGTTTTGACATGCTTCATTTGGTCACCCTTTCGTGACCTAAATTATAGAAGTGGAAAAAAAAAAAAAAACCAGTGTCAAAATATGTCATGTGTTAAGTCATCCAGTAAACTCTGAACCAGAATTACGTTAAAGTACTAGAACGATTACCAACTGGATTTTTCTCAACATTTCTTTCAGAAATTTTTGTGTCTATATATTTAAATATTACCATCGACCCATATTCGATTTTGTTTTTAAAAAAACGTATTTTCCCCTCCCTCTGTTGCAGTTGTAAGGGGGAAAATGTACAAGCAGATTATAGGTAAGTATTAACATATTTAAAAAAAAAAAAATTCTATATTCACCCGCTTTAGTATTAATGTTGTGCAAATAAAATGTTTTTTTTTTTTTTAAAACGAACAGTTTTTTTTATCAATATCTATCAAAGAATGCACTGTTAGTAGTCTGCTTTTAAACAACTAGCTAGTTTATTTATTTAGTAAAAGTGTAATCAAGAACTGCATTTCCTAAAATAATGATCGTAGAAAAGGACATTCTCAAAGTAAAAAGGAAATATTTGATATTCTTATGCGCAATTTCTACCAAAAAATTTTTAAAAAAATAAAAAATTCAGCAAATTTCACTACGTTAGTATCTATTCTAATTTGTGTTTCCTTTCTCTACCTTTCTCATCTTAAGGTTGTGTCTTTGCCCTATCGTAGCCTCTCAACTTATGTGTGATTCCTTTCCCTACCGTAGATTCTCATTTAATTAATGTTCCATTTCCTTTTTATGTTCGATCAGCCACTGTGCATTTGTATAAAAAAAATGTCATGAGCAACATCGTTACATCAAATACGAAAATCACGTCAAGTTAACCAAATATCAAAGTCAAATTCAGAAATTAATTTCGTGCGGTCTCTAACGACATTTGAGCCTTTCGGGCCATAGCGTGGCTTTGTACACTTTAATGTCTGTTTGGTCAAACGAATATTCTTCAAATTAAGACTACAGCCAGGCTACAGCCAGGTTACAGCCAGGCTACTGCCAGGCTACAGCCAGGTTACACCAAGGTTACAGCCAGGTTACAGCCAGGCTACAGACAGGCTAGAGCCAGGTAACAGCCAGTCTACAGCCAGGTTACAGCCAGGCTACAGCCAGGTTACAGCCAGGCTACAGCAAGGTTACAGCCAGGCTACAGCCAGGCTACAGCCAGGCTACAGCCAGGTTACAGCCAGTTGGTGCATTTGTTATTTTTTAAAATGTGAAAGTTGTTTCGTAGCAGGGTGAGATTATCACTCTGTATATTTTTTTATGGTGCTTCTTTAAAATGTAATTTTATTGATATATCCAGCTGAATTATTATCACCATGTTTTGTGTTATTTCAGTTGTGGTTTTGTTCATGGTATTCGCTTCTGTGTGTAAGTAGAGTAACATATTTAATAGATACGTCTCGATCTTCCCCATATCAGCTTTCATAGATAACTTACCAAGGTATATGGATCTTTCCATTTTAAAAGAAAATGAAATTGTTTATATTCTTCATTTTCATTAACTATGCCGCTGTAAAATGTTAATAGGAAGTTAAGTTTATTCAATAATAACGTTTAGATTGTGTGTATTTTTGTGTGTAGAGCAACAAAGAAAAAAAAAAATCTTTACATTTGCACAATGGTATCCTTGACGAGACCACCCGAGGCGAACTCCCAAACGTGCGCCCCCGTTAACACACTCACAGAAACACATCATTTATTTATGAGGGACGTAGGCAACGGGAATGATGCCCGCCAGGGCCAGCCCTAACAGTTGCGGGGCCCTATGCGAAACGGATTGCGCGGGGGCCAGTCTGGGTAGAGGATAAGGATAATAAGTGAAAATTAAGATTTTGTAATAGAAAATAAATTCGCGCGGGGCCTATGAAAGTGCGGGGCCCGTTGCGGCCGCATCGGTTGCAATGGCCTAAGGCCGGCCCTGATGCCCGCAACCCTCCCCCCTACCTCCGGGGCTGGTTGTCATCTCATTAGAACCTCCCAAAGGACGCCAAATATTCTAGATTCATGTGGGCGTTGTTAAAAAAACACGAGATTTTTAGTGGATGTCATTAAATTGTAACCTGCGTGTTTTAAAATGATAACAGTGTTTTAAAATGATAACAGTGTTTTAAAATGATAACAGTGTGTTAAAATGATAACAGTGTTTTAAAATGTAATGTCTTTTTTTTAAAGATTCAGGTTCTACAACGCCTGATGATACCACACCTCTGGCGTCAAACGAAACAACATCAACTGTCACAGGGACGGTGGTTATCTCTCACAACACAACTGCTCCAAATTCCGGTATAAATATTTATTTGTATTTAAGTCTCATTTTTAAGTTATTATTGTTAAACTTGATAATATTTAAAAAATATGGTCTTTGCATAAAGAAAAAAAAGAGTTTTTATAACGAATGAATAATCAGTATGATGTGTGGTAAATCGTTCATGGGCAGCAAAAATTGTATGTGTATGCACTACAAGCGATACATCATCGTGAATGGCGTTCAGATAGGAAAATCGATTTCTCCTCCATAACCTATCATTTGGATCGATCCAAGGCTTTCCGCCTAAATTCGTGAACACCCAGCGGATGTTGGTCCTTAGGTATCTGCCTGTATATCATAGTCCCGAGCCTCGTCTGCCCCTAGGTTTCTGCCTGTTGATCATAGACCGGTGAGCCGTCTGCCCCTAGGCTTCTGCCTGTAGAACATACTAGGTTTCTGCCTGTAGATCAAAGAGCGGTTGGCCGTCTGCCACTAGGCTTCTGTCTGCAGATTACTTTTGCTGCTTTACAATCTGGTATGTCTTCAATATGTCCTATCCAGCGCGATGTCTCTTATTATTGCAGTTGTTGCGACTTTGGGTTGGGTTTTCGTACAACTGACATGCATCTTGGTTTTCGCTGATTCTACTATTGTCTAATACCGGGCCGAATACTGTCATGAGAAATTTCCCCTTCCAATCTATTGAGCCCTAGCGATACACTAATTACTTAAATAGATGATATCTTAACTACTTACACCTGACATCTTTATACGATTACAAGTAAACTATCAAGTGACATTCTCATGTTGAGGGTTAAGAATCTTAACCCAGATTATATCTGATATAATCACGGAAAAGGCAAGTATTTAATGTGATATCCTGGGCGTCGATATATATATAGATTACAACATAATTATGTGTATAGGGCCTATGTTTTATTTGGTGCGCACTGGGCGCACCACTCTATACAAAGCTCTTTTCATACTGGTAACTGACATTTTAACAAAAAAAATGTTACATTTGACAAGTAACGACATTCAACCCGTCAACACTAACCAAAGGTAATAATGGGGGAGACTGCAATCAGGTTAGCACAGAAGGAAATTAGTAAAACACAGTAAGGTTAAACCTGATCAAAGGAACGCAACAAAACAACGAACGTGTCGGCAGGAAGCCTTCATCAGCGAACAAACAGAAACACGAATAAAATTTAAAAAATGTATCAAAAAATATATAATATAGCACTTAGCTCAGAAATAGTATCCAAGAGGGCAGCAAAAGATTAGTGACAGAGAGTAAGTGGGAGAAAGGTTAAATAGGGAAGAGGGAAAGAAAAGAGGAGAAATAAGTCAACTGCGATAGGTCGTGACGTGGAGGGGCGGAGCCAGGTTCAAACAGTGAATAGAGACATGACATTCAAACCATGTGGGTACAAGGTGTTATAGGTCAGAATAAGCTTGTGCTCCAAATTCACCCGGCTGGGTGTGTTCGTGCTGGCCACAATCGCGCAAATTGAAAAGTCCGCCTTGCCCTGGTGGTCGGCCCTATTGAAGTGTTTGGAGACAGGACACTGTTTATCTTGTGTAATATTACGGAGGTGTTCAGTACATCGGTCAGAGAGTCTGCGTCCTGTCTCCCCAATGTATGACATCTGGCAGCGGGTGCAAACAATAGCGTAGATAACATTGCGGCTAGTACAAAGGAAGCCGCCGCGTATCTGAAAACTACCCTTAGGGAAATGTATGTTTTGAGCCTGGAAGACAAAAGGGCAAGTGTTGCATCGGCTGCGGCCACATGGCTTGGTCCCGAAGTGGGAGGGGGCAGCATTGATACGACTGTGTACAAGGAGGTCTCTCAGATTTTTGTCCCGTCTAAAAACAATGAGAGGCGGGGAGGAGAAGATGTCACGTGTCTCATTGTCTGCGAGTAATATAGAACGGTTTTTAAGGAAAACACGTTTAGCTATCAGATTGTGTGGGTGATAAGTGATGATAAGTTTGGTCCTGTCAACATTGTCGCTCAGACGAGGCCTGAATGCATCAGCACGGGTTATCTTCTTAACCCTTTGAAGGGCTGATGAAAGTACTGTCTCCGGGTAAGACCTACACCGGAAATAGTCTATCATCTCAAGTGCTTTGTCCCAAAAGTCCTCCTCCGACTGACAAAGTCGACGAAGACGAAGTAATTGAGAAAAAGGAATAGAGTCTTTACAGGATTTAGGGTGGGAGGAGGAGTAGAGTAGATAGCTGTGGCTGTCAGTAGGCTTAAAGTAGGCGGAGGTGAGTAGGCTGTCAGTGTGAAGGGTGACTGTGATGTCCAAGAAGTTGACTGAGGTTTCAGAGATAAGAGATGTGAATTTAATGGAGGGGTGAAAGGAGCCTACAAAGTCAATGAAAAGGTCAAGTTCGCTCCTCTCCATGGTGGTGACCCCTATACCGTCATCTATGTACCTTTTATAGAATTCGGGAAGACGTCCAGTATAGCTGCTTTCGACCATGTGTTCGAAATGTCCCATAAACAAGCATGCATAGCTGGGTCCCATTTTGGTCCCCATAGCAACACCACTGATTTGGTCGAAGAACTGGTCTCCAAACTCAAACGAATTGAGGGTAAGGACCAGTTCAGCCAATCGAAGGAGAGTGTTGGTGGGTATTGAGGGATGGGGTTTAGTCTCGAGAAAGAATTTGAGAGCTAAAAGACCGTCAGTGTGGGGGATAGAAGTGTATAAAGAACATACATCAAGAAGAAATAGATGATGTTTCTTTTCAGGAGGGATCATGAAAGATTCGAAGGTTTGTAGAGCATGGTTGGTGTCCTTGATATAAGTAGGCAGTGAGGATACGATTGGTTGAAAGACTCCATCAAGGAATTCCGAGATATGTTCAGTGGGGCAAGAGCATGCTGAGACAATAGGTCTGCCAGGGTTACCGTACTTGTGTATTTTGGGAAGTAGGTAAAAGCATGGCTTGCCGAGGTCACTATCAAAGATGTGTAAGGCAGAGGCCGATTTAGGGAGTGCCGATTCTGCAATCATTTTCTTGATAGTCTCTTTTACCATGTTGTTATGTTTGGTAAGAGGGTTGTTGGTCCTCGGTTGGTAGAACTGGCTGTCTTCTAGTTGCCTATGGGCCTCCTTGATGTACAAATCTTTGTCCCACACAACAACAGCACCCCCTTTGTCAGCTGGTTTGATGACGATATCTTTACGGCTTCGTAGCTTGGAGAGTGCATGTGATTCTTTTTTAGACAGATTAGATTTACGGAGTGGATGCAAAGAGAGGTTCTTGATTTCTTGTTCCGTGCTCCTTATATATAGGTCTAAAGCTTTGGATTGGTTAGATGGTGGTGTCCAAGTGGATTTGCGTTCTTTGTGAAACGGGAATAACTCATCCTCAGGGAGGTCAGTACTTTTCCCAGCGAAGTGAAACTGAAGTCTCAAGGAACGAAAATAGCGATGGGAATCCGAAAGTAGTTGGTAACGATCGCTGGATGGTTGCAGAGGAATAAATTTAAGGCCTTTAGAGAGTAGCGACCTTTCGTCATCAGAGAGTGGAAGTTCAGGGGGGATGCAAACGACTAAGTTGTTGCCAGTGACAGTGACACTAACCAGTCGTTGTGTCTCTTTATTTCAGCCGGCTGCCGCGTCGCTGGTGTCATCACGCTGATCCTGGTGCCGTCCGTCGTCCTGGGTTGGTTAAGCTGAAAAATTGAAGACTGCATTTTTTACCGAAAAAAAAATTATATATATATATGCTTTACCTACCTTGTTACCCCTTTCGACAAATGAAGTGTATGTGTTTATGATTGTCAATATTTGACAAGATGACAGTGGATTCATCTTCCACCTGCATACATTTCAATGCTTACTTTCATTCTGTCTTGTTGACCATGTGTCAATACATTTAAAAAAATAATAAAGTATATTGTTACTTTTGTGTGGTATGTAGAAGAATGTTATTTATACATTTTTCAAATCAGTATTATTAACATTTAGATTCATAATTTTATTAAAAAAAAATAAAGAGATATTTAAAATAGAAAAACTTATAGTGCGATATTTGAAACTTCTTTCTTGTAAGTTAATTAGATTGTAGTAAATGATTTAAACATACAAATATTTTACACTTATTTCCCCACAACCGATTTGTTTCATTAAACCTCTTTCGCGTTTTTAAAAATATTTTGCAATGTTACTAAAAATAAAAACATATTACAGCATTGTTGGGTTGTCTTGATGAGCAATGATTTATTTTGTTGTTTTTTATCATTTAATACAGTTAGTCTCAAATATATATTATATAAATTTAATTTATACTTATTTAAATGTTTTGTTTTTTGTACTGGTGAAGACATTTGCCGAGACGTCTACTATTGTATTATGTAAAATTATTATTGAAGCTTAAAGTATATTGTTATATTGACACACATTGTTGGTGTCTAATTAATCTATTTTGAAGCTTCATCGCGGTCCAACCCTCCTATAACATGAGTGGTTTAATTTTTAAATCGGCACAATTTCCATTTAAAGTATTCTGTGTCGTCAAAAAGATCTCTGAGTGAAAGAATAATCCATGCTACTAACGTTCTGAACTGAAGATCTATAATACATTGATTTACTTCCGCTTAGAGCAGTGGTTCTCAACCTTCGTGATGCCGCGGCCCTTTAATACGGTACCTCTTGTTGTGGCGACCACCAACCACAAATTTATTTTCGTAGCTACTTCATAACTGTAGTGTATATGTGTTTTTCCGATGGTCTTAGGCGACCCCTGGTAAAGGTTCCCTTGACTCCCAAAGGTGTCGCAACTCACAGGTTGAAAAAATCTGGATTAGAGATTTAGGGCAATATTTGTGTGTGAAAACCACAGCTTAGATTCAGGCCTAAATATTTCGGAGTTAACAATCTTTTGGGGGCTATACACACACTAATAAAAAGCAACCTTAATGAATACTATTTCAAGCATCTCTTATTCGTACAAGTATCAACTAAATGACTTCACGAGGCTGAGCATGCCCAACGATTCGCTCTATAATTCGCCACGAGAAAAGATCCGCCTAACATTCTCATATAAAGTGGTCATTAGGCTAGTGCTGGCCATCGCAGCAAACAATTATCTCACCCCACAGAAGCCAGGTCGATTAATGAGAGCCAAACAGTCACTTAACACTGACTTAACCTCTGACAACCCCATGAGAAATTACACCCGGAGCAATAGCAAATGCTTCACTGTGCCTAGGAGTAACACAGTGCAACATAATCAATCATTCTTCCCACGCACAGCAATCGCTTGGAACCACCTAGACAATACCGCCGTGAACTCGACATCTATCGAAAGCTTCAAGGCTGCCCTGGCATCAGAAAGGAGCCATTAGGATGGCAGCATCGCTTCCCCAACCGCTGCACATATGCCAGTATATGGATGCAGCAACGTACCCTACCAGAACCAGAACCAGAGCCACCAACAATGATTTGAAGACCTTGAGCTCTTAAACACCACGTATCTACATCTGTAATACCGTTTAATAAACTTTACTCTCTCGAATAGCGTGGGGTTTCATAACTGATATTTTATACTTACTGTGTAAATATTTGAAAGACATATTTAAATATGTTTCTTTAAAAAGTTAATACGATTATATATGTACAAAAGTTTGAAACATACATTTGAAGTAAAAACAAATCCGCTTGCCGAAAATAATAAATTTAAAAAAAAATTTGAAAGAACTGTTGATAATTATTTTTTTATTTGGTAATTATATATCACAGAAATCCTAACATATTTGTGGTGAATTATATTTAGGGGGTGGGAAAATTTGGTATGGAGATGATATTTAGTGCAGATATTATACGTGGAGCTGTATCAATGGACTACGATTAGTCACTTCCTTGTTTTGTCACGTGATACGTACCAGCCATTAGTAGGCTTTCTGCTACACATAACAACACATAACAACAGATAAACAGCTGATCAGCCATTGCCATTATCATTAATTCTAAAGCAAAATGTTTGTCTCCATCAGCGCTTCCCCAGTGTTTATTAAAATTTTACTTTTCAAAATATTCTTGAATACGCGCTTTTCTTTAAATGACATTCATTAAATGTGACAATAATTATAAATCAGTTATGATTAAAGGAAGAAAGTTGTTTGAAGAAAAATTTGTGAGCGACTAGTGTGTTGCAGACAGCCTACCGGAAGTATTACTTGTTTTTACACGTATCACGTGACAAAACAATCGACTAATCGTAGTCCATTATGCTGAGATTTTTATGACGTATTTTGGGTAAAGGGGAAAATGACGTGTTCGAAGCTGTTATGGTGTGGATCGTTGGCTGTGCTGAAGTGTTAGATTTTCGGAGTGTATTATATTGGAATAAAGAGACGTTTGATTTATGAAGCATTTGTTTGTTTTAAGTAAATTAATAACCCCTCTAGACAAACGACGCTCTCGAAACTGGTAAGATACCGGTTCGTAAAAATATGCTCTATAAAAATGTGTTACGTATTAAACCTCCCTCGAATTTGTTCCGCCATATACCCTACCTCCTCCTCCAAAATAATCTAAATACTTTTTCCACCGTCGAGAGATCCACTTCCAAAAACAACCAAGCAACAAAGCGTCATTTTCACTACCGGGAACACCCTGACGCCTGGTGCTGTGCACCTCTGACAAACGCACGTATGCCTCAAGGATTCGGGAAATTCCGTTCTGCTAGTTTCGGCACTGTGCGTAATCCACATATTGATTCAATTTCGTCTTACTCGATGAGATCACAATGAAAATTATTGTAAAAAAAAAGTATAACTTGTTGCGCAATGTGTTTCACATCTATCAAATACTCTAATGGAAGTTGTAGACCATGTCTAACTATAACGTTAAACTAATTCTGAGCAACGCCGTGTGCGTGTGTGTGTGTTTTAGTGTGGGACAGTTATAACGGATTCTAAAAAAATATACTTTAAATGAAGTTAAATCAATATCATGTATTGTGTTTTTAACGATTGCAGTAACTTGATCCTTGGTAACGTCATCCGACTATCGTTTCATTTCCAAAAGCAAAGTGCCACTTGATACTAATAGTGTCAAACACCTCTGTGGTTGGCTGTGGGGTAAAAAAACCACACGTTGTTCTATGTCACTGCGACTGACCGTCACGTGACTTTCTTCACCCCTCCTGGTTCCGACTCTGACAAAGTCACCCT
Source organism: Omphiscola glabra (assembly GCA_964017045.1). Classification (NCBI taxonomy): domain Eukaryota; kingdom Metazoa; phylum Mollusca; class Gastropoda; family Lymnaeidae; genus Omphiscola; species Omphiscola glabra. The sequence goes on along the minus strand of OZ024806.1, from coordinate 10,350,119 downwards.
CCGAAATGTCCACTTGGTTCCGATCCCGGGGGGGGGGGGGAGGGGGAGGGGGGGCAAGTCTTATCCTATCGGTTGTGAATCACGTCGACTCGTATAAAGCAATAAAGTAGTTGTTAATTTCTTCACTGGTGTATCAGAGCGCTTCATAGTGTCCTTTTTTATTGGACAATTTCTGTGTACTATTTATGGTTACTACGCTCTCAAGACAAAGTAACAAGGCTTAGAGTTCCCAAGACGTCATCCGTGTGCTTGTAAAATGGAACAGAACACAATCTTGCCACCGACGAAGCACGCACTAGGCACCAGGTTAGTTAGTATTGTAATTTTATTTTATTGTTTTAAAATCATTTATATTAACGTCGCTTTGGTTCGTGGCTGGCTGGGCGGGGGGGGGGGGGGGGGGGCTGGCAAAATCTTCAGACGACTAATCGTCCAGCTTCCCGTCAAACCATCGAGCTGATAATTGGCACATAGACTCGTTGCCAATGACAATGGATTCTATCAAACTTTTCAGCCTACACCTCTTAACCTCATCCACTTAAAATCAGTTTTTCTAGTTTTTCAAGGGGGGAGATAAAGGAAAAACTGATGCCACTGATTTTAAGAAATAAAATTCCCGATAACTGCGCTAAATGAAAATTAAATTCTTTAAAGAAAAAAATTCGCAATTGCGTTTGGTGCATAATATTTTCAGTTGTTTTTCTGAAATAGTTGGTGAAAAAAATCTGCAGTGTAAAAGTGGGCGGGTCATTGAAATTGTAATATAGTTCAGGGGCGTGAAAAAATGTGTCGCTGCGAGCCTTCGGAGGAGGGAGCACTAATTGGAATTCTTTTAAAGTGCGTTAATTGTATACTATGTGAGAAATATGCTCAACACCAACAAAACCTATACCACTTCTTTGTGGATTTCAAGAAGGCATTCGACAGAGTTTGGCATGCTGCTTTATGAGCCACCATGAGGCACTACAACATCAACACAAACTTCACCAGAATGATATGCAGCCTCTATGATAAGACCACCAGCGCAGTCTTTTTCAACAATAAAATCGGAAAATGGTTCAAGACCACGGTTAGAGTACGACAAGGCTGCTTGCTCTCCCACACCCTGTTCAACATCTTCTTAGAGAGAATAATGTCAGATGCACTGGAAACGCATGTATGTACAGTCAGCATTGGTGGCAGAACAATCACCAACCTACGCTTTGCGGATGACATAGACGGACTGGCTGGAAGCGAAGGAGAGCTGGCCAACCTGGTAAAGCGTCTCGACAAGACTTCATCGTCCTTTGGCATGCAACTCGGTGCAGAAAAGACAAAAATGATGAAAAATAGCACCACTGGCATCACCACTGAAATTAAGGTCGGTGAGGAAAGATTATAGACAGCTGGCAGCTTCAAGTACCTCGGAGCAATAGTCTCGGAAGAAGGCTCCAAGCCCGAATTGATGGCCAGGATTGCGCAGACCACAACAGCACTAAAGAGGCGCAAGAAAATATGGAACGACAAAAATATAGATATAGCAACAAAAACAGGCTGATGTGCTCATTAATCCTCTCCATTTTCTTATATGCCTATGAGTCCTGGACATTAACAGCAGAACTTGAAAAGAAAATAAAGGCGATGGAGATGAGATGTTTCAGAGGCATTCTTGGCATCTGCTATAGAGACCATATCACCAATGAACAAGTCAAAGAAAGGTTTCGTCAAGCAACTGTGCAGTACGATGACCTCCTGGCGTCTGTAAAAAAAGCGCAAACTTGAATGGTATGGCCACGTGACCAGAAAACAAGGGCTCGCCAAAGAAATCTTGCAGGGCACAACTAGAGGAGGAAGAAGAAGAGGAAGACAGAGAAAAAGATGGGAAGATAACATCAAAGAATGGACGGGATTACAACTAGGCGAGGCTTCTCTGCGATGTCAGGGTACTGAACTGTTAAACTGTATGAAACAGATTTTAAAGAACAAATTACATTTTATTCTTTAAAAAAAATAAATTATGATGTTGTAAGCAAGACAAACTATAGCACAGCACAGTCCTAGTAACGCCACTTGTAGAATTGGTGTAGTGATTTGAAAGAGTAGCTTTAATCATGTTTCGACTGTGTTAATTTGGGGTCGTTCACAAGACTCATAAGTCTTAGTGGTCGTTCACAAGACTTAATTAGTCGTTCATAAGTCATAAGTGGTCGCTCATAAGTCTTAAGTGGTAGTTCCTCATTCCTACGCGGTAATAATAAGTCTTAAATGGTCGTTCATAAGTCATAAGTGGTCGTTCATGTGTCTTAAGTGGTCATAATACGTCTTAAGTGGTCGTTCATAAGTCTTTAGTGGTAGTTCTCAGGTCTTAATTGGTCGTTCATAAGTCTTAATTGGTCATTCATAAGTCTTAAGTGGTCATTCATAAGTCTTTAGTAATGACATTTAAGTAGATACTTTAAGCATGACATAAAATCAATTTAAAAAAAAAAAAAATCAATAATCGGATTCAATGTTTAATACGTTTCGATTCCGGATCCTTCTTTACAAAGCCAAATTGATTTCTAAGCGATTATTGTATTCACTGTTACTTAAATACTGATGTAAGTTAATATCGATATATTGGGATTGATCTGCCCCTGTTAAAGCATCGGTGTGACTGGAGTTCTTGGTCTAATCAAAGGCAACATAAATTTAATAAATAAGCTGAGTGTCTCTATTTTATTTGTTACTATATAAATTAATGCATTTGTTTTAAATATAAATTCTCTTGTTTTCAAGAATGGTTCATTTTATGGATTGTTGAAGAATTATGTAAACACATCAACAAAATTGCTTTTAAAACAATTATTTGTACTTGCATTAGTAGCTCATCCGTTCACATTCCTAGCATTAAGCGCTCATCTATAAACATTTCTAGCATTAAGACCTGATCTATACACATTCATAGCATTCGGAGCTGATCTATACACATTCTTAGCATTCGGAGCTGATCTGTACACATTCTTAGCATTCGGAGCACATCTCTACACATGTAAGAACAAGGAAAAGGAGTACATTTTAATCAACACGCTTAAGTCAGGAGGGGTCACTGCAGTATGGACAGGTCTTAATGACATATACGTATGGACAGGTCTTAATGACATATACGAAGAGGGTGCCTACACCTGGGTGGAGGACAACTCTGTCATTGATTTTCGCTGGAATTTTTGGGCACCAGGTTCGTCTGTTTATTAAAATAATACATCAATAAGATCAATGAGATTAATAAGATCAATAAGATCTATTGATTTATTTTTTTAAAAAAAAAACATTTCATTTATTACGCCTTGTTATATCACAATTTGTTTTTTTTACATTAATTACTTATGAAGTGCTTCAGAGAGAGTAACTTTGCTCAGAGGGAAACGCTACTTTGTGAGTGTAAGATATTGAGAAATAGCAAGAATATTTTTATTTTCGTATTTTTCTCTAAATTTAAAAAAAAAAATTCTTTAAAATAGTTTTATTCATTGCTGCCTAATTTTTTTTTTTATAAAGAAATGCAACAATTTAGTTCTATTTCCTTTTGTTTTGGAAAATCCAATTCCGGGAATAACAACGACGATCACTTAATTTTTTTCAATCAGTTACTATTTCTTGTCCTATTTTCATTTGTCCTGTCTGCTGAGGAAGGCTCTTAGGCGATACGCTCTTACCTGGTTGGCCTGTCTTTCGATTCAAGCTCCCACATACCTTGTTCTACTGTTCTATTTACAGGTAACCCAGATAACGCCAGTGATGAAGAAGATTGCGTTGAATATCATAACGGGTTTAACGACTACACGTGCTCCACGGCCGAGTACTGCGTCTGTGAGACGACACCACTGCGTCTGTGAGATGACACCACTACGTCTGTGAGAAGACACCACTAGGACTTTTAGATGACACCGCTACAACTTTGAGATGACACCACTAAGTCTTTGATATGACACCACTACGACTTTTAGACGACACCACTACAACTTTGAGATGACACCACTACGACTTTGAGATGACATCAATACGACATTAAGATGACACAACCACATCTTTGAGATGACACCACTACGACTATGAGATGACACCTCTATGACTTCGAGATGACACCACCACGACATTGAGATGACACCACTACGACTTTGAGATGACACCACTACGATTTTGAGATAACACCACTACCACTTTGAGATGACACCACTATGACTTTGAAATGAAACCATTACGACTTTGAGATGACACCACTACGACTTGAGATGACACCACTATGACTTTGAGATGACACCACTATGACTTTGAGATAAAACCATTACGACTTTGAGATGACTCCACTACGACTCTGAGATGATACCACCATGACTTTGAGATGAAACAACTATGACTTTGAGATGACATTACTACGACTTTGAGATGACACCAATACGACATTGAGATGACACCACTACGATTTTGAGATGACACCACTATGTCTGTGTGATAACACCACCACGACTTTGAGATGACACCTTTACGACTTTGAGATGACACCACTACGACTTTGAAATGACACCATTACGACTTTGAGATGACACCACTACGACTTGAGATGACACCACTATGACTTTGAGATGACACCACTATGACTTTGAGATGACACCACTACGACTTTGAGATGACACCACTACGACTTTGAGATGACACCATTAAGACTTTTAGATGACACCACTACGACTTTGAGATGACACTACTATGTCTTTGATATGACACCACTACAACTTTTAGAGGCACCACTACGACTTTGAGATGACACCACCACGACTTTGAGATGACACCAATATGACTTTGAGATGACACCACCACGTCTGTGAGATGACACCACTACGACTATGATATGACACCTCTATGACTTTGAGATGACACCACCACGAAATTGAGATGACACCGCCACGACTTTGAAATGACACCACGACTTTGAGATGACACCATTAAGACTTTTAGATGACACCTCTACGACTTTGAGATGACACTACAATGACTTTGATATGACACCACTGCAAATTTTAGAGACACCACTACGACTTTGAGATGACACCACTTCGACTTTGAGATGACACCACTACGACTTTGAGATGACACCACCACGACTTTGAGGTGACACAACCACGACATTGAGATGACGTCGCCACGTCTTTGAGATTACACCGCCACGACTTTGAGATGACACCACTGCGACTTTGCAGCATTGTGAAGGCAGTTAGGGGTGTCTCATCGTGGTTTCTTTAGATAATGAACAAAAGCGTTTTTACGAATCCAAAAACAGTAAGCTTCAGTTCACACGATTAAATTCCTTTCAAATTTAGGTTCACATTTTTGTATGAACGCACAATTTTTGTGCGTGGTTTCTTTATTTGGACGAAGGAAGAATTTGATCAAATAGTAATCTTAAAGTTGTGACAAGGAGTCGTGCAAAAATCGCATCAAATGTATGAACGATAAATTTGAAAGGAATTCGGTCGTGTGAACTGAGCCTTAATGAGTTAGCTTAATCGTTTCACATTTTGATTGTCCACAGTGTATCTGTAAATTGAACGTCTCGTGTTTTGCGATGGTCTAGAAATCCTACCTGTCGTTGTATTATCAGCAAAATGTTATCAGATATTAATGGGATATCATAACGTTATAAAAGTAGGGAGCTTATCTCTACAACAACAGCTGACGTATATTCAACCTTCTGTTTTAGTGAGTTGCGCTAGCGCGAGCTATGATTGAATATTTTGCGCGATAGGCAGGCATGGATTTCTGCGACCCTCTTCGAATTAATTTGTTTTCATTAATTTATCATCTACACACTAGATAAAAATTTAAATGCTTTGAGATAAGATAAGATCATATTCTTTTATTGATCCAAAGAAATGGAAATGTTTTTTGATCGCATTGTACATTTTCAGAACATAAATAAAACAATTTGAGCACAGGACATCAACATTAAATTATTTCATTGGTAAAACAACTAGCCATTAAGTGAATTCTCTTAGCCATATCTGGAACTTATTTGTTCTCATTAAGATTTGTGACTTCAGGGGAGCACGCTGGTAAATTCGTACAGATGTTAAATGATATATTTTACGTTTGCGATTGTTTTAGATAAAATGGAAGTTGTATTTATGAAAAAATCCAAAAAATTATATCTGTGTGCGTAAGTCTATCTCCGAAATTGAAACATTTTATTATACTGTTTAAGTTGGTCAACTTTGCTGAACAATTGTCTGGCATAATTTTTGTTTTTTTAAAGAATTTGATTTTAAGATTTTTTATAATAAAGCTTAAATAATTACATTGTTATGTAGGCAACACATAAAAAGATGGTGAGAAAACATGGAGATAAGACTTTGGGTTGTCATTGCTATGTAAATGCACATGAACTGATTGTGAAAATACATGAAGATAAAACTGTGGGTTATACTATGACATAACTAAGTGACTTCTGATACAATTACCATCTTGATTTGTATGTAATATTTTTTTATTCCTTTCTAAAGCTACGCACAAAAATTTATGTACCCTGAATAATAGTTAAATACATGAAGATGTTTTTCTATAATTGTAATATATATATGAAGAGCTGATTTTCAAAATGCTGTATATCCATTTTGGGGGTTTTGAGATTATTCAAGTTTTTACAAAAAATTAGTAAAGCGTTTAGAGGATTAAACCATTTTTAGACACGAATAAAATAGGAATATAATGTGTTTAGTATATAGAATTTACCATGTCCTAAACGAACCTGGTTTGCTCTACAAAATGGTTAGGTTTTTTCATTTTTTTAAAAATGGTGGATACCGCGTTTTGAAAATATGTTCTTCATATATATATATATATATATATTTATCTATTTATTTATTTATCTATTTATTTTTCAAAGCTGTGTAGTGTGTTAACGTTTACGTATTTATTTAATCTTTTTGTTACACTTGCGTTCTCGGCCAGTAAAAAACTAATTGCACAAAGAAAATGCAACACATTATCACAGTCGCTGTCAATGAAGCTGTAAAAAATGTAGTGTTGAAAGCTATTCAGTCTCTGTTGTTTAGATTTGTTAGACATGTTGGTCTGTCTAAAATTAATAATTAAAAAATATATATATATATAAAATAAATTTAAAATAAATAAATAAATGTTAAAATAATTGTAATTGGTAAAAACAGGAATTGCAATATACATTTTTCGGTAAATTTGTCAAAGGAGCTGAAAGTGACGAGTTCTATTTTTAAACTTCGCTTTTGCTCGTGGTTGGCTGTGCGGATATGTCGGGCTGGCAAAATCTTTGGATTGCAATTTGACCCACTTCCCGTCAACTTATCGAGCTGAAACTGTGGCACTTAGACTCATTACCGATGACAACATATTCTTTCATATTTTTCAGCCCCACAAGCCAACCGCCGACAGTCAGTTTTGTCTGTTTTTCAAGGGGACTCTTAACCTTTCTCTTAACCCTCTTCTCCCACTACCTCACCCACTTACTGTCTCCCCCACACTCTCTCCCTTTTCCAGATATCAGCACCCACCCACCCCCAAAAAAAAAAAAAGCAAGTTAAACAAGCAAAAAATGTAGTTTATTTCTTCGTACAATTTTGTTAACATGCATACTTTTTTCTTAAACACAGAGATAATGAGCAAGTGTATTAGTCAGTATTATAACTATACGTTTCGTCCTTTGCACGCGAAGATGACCGGGGCTTGAGCAGTAGCCTTGTCTTGGGCGTTATTTTGTTTAAAGTGAAGGAGAGCTGCTCCGTTCGTCAGCCTAACTCTCTCGTTCTTATCCAGGCATTAGCTTTACGCCAGCTTATCACGTTGTCTCATGTAAAGCTACACTTTTAATCACTGTAGAATGTCGAAATGATGAATTGAAATAAAGGTGACACAATTTTTTTTTTCGAGTGTGACAGTTTCATCATCACCCGCCTTCATACAGTACATTCTCTAGTTCAACATGTTCCCAGATTTTTTTTTCTTCTTCGAGGACAATACACTAAAGATGCCGTCTCCATGGCGACGCTTTTGTCTCAGTTTCCACATGAATTACCCGTTAAAAGGGGGGGGGGGGATACAAAATTTGATATAAGTTGAAATTGATACCGACAGTTAAATTTATCAAATTGTAAATAATTTTAATATGGTTGAATAATAGTTTGCACACAAGAATATTCATAACTTAATTAGCCATTTTAGGTAGCACGGTAGGATTTCACTTATTATTCATTGATTCCTTATTAATCTTTATTACGTGCTAAAGTCTATGAAAATGATGTATTTTAATTTTTTTTTAATTATTCATATTTTTTTAAAGATACAAATTAATGGGAGATAACTAAACTAAAATTCATTTGTATAAGAGAAACAAAAAGAGTTGTCTTTTTTTTCAACACTTAAAAGTTATATAATTTGTGGGGTAAGAAGTGGGGATGGAATTTTCCCAAACAAAGTTCTTTAATATTTGAATATCTTAAATTCCTTTTTTTAAAGTAATATATTAAAGGAAAAAAAAATCCATGTATGATGGTAACTATTTATTTTTAAGATATCATGGGTTCTCGTGTTTTGATGAGCCCATATCACATTCATCATAGTTAACTTGTATTAAATCCTTTTTATTAACTGCGCTTTTAACTCCCCCTTGTTTCTGAGTTTAAGGGCAAAAACCTTTCGGATGGCCAATTTACCCCACGATCCATATTTCTATCGGGCTAAAACTTGGCACACAGACTCTTTTGCCCAATGGCAACACTTGCTTTCAAATTTTCAGCAGCACCCCGAAAAAAAATAAAATGCCAGTCAATTGCGCCAAATGAGAATCCCATTTCGCAACCCCCCCCACCCTAAAGGCTCGTAACCATACATTTTTTTCCCGCCTTTGAATTAGATTAATATTCTAATGACCCCCCCGTTTTTTTACACTTCAGATTTCCTGCCCCCTTCCCCCCCCCCCCAACTATTTCAGAAAAAACAAAAGAAAATATTAAGCCAAAAGCCTTTCCGATATTTTTAAAAAAAAAAATAACTTCAATTAGCGCGGTTATCTGTATTTTTATTTCGTGAAATTAGTGGCATCACATTTCCATCACATTTCCATCAAATTTCCTTCACATTTCCATCACGTTTCCATCACATTTCCTTCACATTTCCATCACATGTCCTTCCAAAAACCGGAAAAATTGATTTTTTTTTGGCGTGAAGTGAGTCAATTAGCCGTCCGAAGCTTTTGCAAGCGCCAGCCAGCAACCAACGAACAAAGGCGAAGTTAATATGAAGGATTTAAAAAGTAATTATTCTCGATTTTAAATACTGTTTAAGCCCATGAGTTAGTATATTTTTGGGGGGCGCTCTATTCTTTACAACGTACATTAGAAGGACCATGAAATCCTCTTGTCGTTAAGGTGAGGGATTCAAAGCGTATAATTTAGGTCATATGTCATAGAAAAGGGGGGGGGGGGGGGTAGCTCACTTTTGTTTAAAAATGAACTTAGTAACAATTGCAAAGTAGGCGTCACATGTAACCGTACAGGTTTTTCTGTAACAAAGGTGTTGATTACCCTTTCTCCATCTTTCCTTTTGTGCATTAAGTTCATTATATGCATTTGTAGTTATAACTATTGATTTTAAGTTCATTATATGCACTTGCAGACATAACTACTGATTTTAAGTTCATTATATGCACTTGCAGACATAACTACTGATTTTAAGTTCATTATATGCACTTGCAGACATAACTACTGATTTTAAGTTCATTATATGCACTTGTAGTTATAACTACTGATTTAAAGTTTATTATATGCACTTGTAGTTATAACTACTGATTTAAAGTTCATTATATGCACTTGTAGACATACCTACTGATTTTAAGTTCATTATAAGCACTTTTAGTTATAACTACCGATTTTAAGTTTATTATATGCACTTGTAGTTATAACTACTGATTTAAAGTTCGTGGTTTGTTTTTTTTTTGTTGTTGTTTTTTTGTTGTTGTTTTTTGTGTTTGTCTTTTACACGTCTCTTTTTAAATGACCAATTGAGAAAGTTAAAAATCTAAAACAAAAGAAACAATTCAGACAAATGTCTTGAGCGATCAACTCCGATTATTTTAATGGGCCACTATTAAAGTTGCATGATGTCGTAGAACGTAAACGAAGTAACACTATGTTAACCTAGGCCATTGACTATAAAGATACACGCATTGCGTTTTGAAGACTAAAAATCGATATTGATTGATTTCTTATTTTAGGGGGGAAGGTTCTCAAATTAACCATTTTTTTTCATACCTCTACGTTGTTTTACGGTATTTATATTATATTTAAGTATTTTATATGGACTAAAATATATCCTAACTAAGAGTGTACGTTTATTCTAATTTATTCTTTATCGTGTTTATTGAGCAAATCTCAAGCTGATGGTCTGGAGTTCAATCCCCACCAAAGCCCAGTCGAGCAAAAACACCACCAGCACCCACGGGTGGATGGGACTCGTTACCTTGGACGGCAACTCATCTAAGAGAAGGCAACTCTGAATTCAAACCCGGAGATGGAGTCGGAAAGGCGGATAACATTGGCACAATGAAACATTCCGACAACTCCTGCGACGCCACTGGTGCCAAGCTGTATCATCCACATGATGTTCCCTTGGGGTTATCCAGCGGCGTGGAGAGAGGCGATTTGCTGTTGGAATCCAGCTTATAATCCTAGAAGAATAATCCTAGGCCTTGTGTATTTCGTTCTGCGAATTCCACACCATCGTCACCTTGTGACGGACGTATGCCAGCATAAGAATATGAATTGTTTAAATTTATAATTAACAAAAAAACAGCAACTATATTTGTAATGCTGAAAATACTAACCAGCAGTATTTGTGTAAAAGTCAACAGCTGACTGAGACCTCAGATTTTGTTCGGTTAAATCAGATTAGATCACAATGGATGTGTTGACTCATAATCTCGAAACTTGCTCTTTCAAAGAAAATTGTTTCGTGAACCATGTGGTAGAAGAGCGTAGAAGTACACCGTCGTAAATTGTAAACAGTGCTTTGCCCTAGAAATTAAATTACCTGAAGTTGTTTTTCACACTTTTGATTTCCCATGTGAGTTACACTACTCCCAGAATGTTAGATGAGAACGATGTCATAAAATATAAAGATGGTTAGGGAAGATGCAATCCTTGTCATTTGAAAGCAGAGAATCAAATATTCTTTTTGTAAAAAAAAAAAAAAAATAATAAAAATTCTAAATTAGTTTTAACAAAATATTTTAAACAATTATTTTTTACATCTGCATTGAATTGTTGAATGACTAAACTTGAATGAACTTGAATGAACTTGAATGAACTTGAATAAACGTGAATGAACTTGAATGAACTTGAATGAACTTGAATGAACTTAAATTAACTTGAATGAACTTGAATGAACTTGAATGAACTTGAATGAACTTGAATGAACTTGAATGAACTTGCTTCAACAGCTTTACGATTGGAGTAAAAAAAAAACAATAACACGACAACGGAAACTCTGTAGAAAGCAGCGATATTGTACGAGATGAACGGGCCATAGAAGACAAACCTCGAAATACCACAAATGGCATTACTAATTCACTGTCGGCCATTTCTGAACAAAGGTGAAGTGTGTTTTAGAACGTCCGTCTCCTTAATGCCACCATCCACTGAACAAAAGCAACTTATTGAATGAAAATTTTAGAGTGTCAATTCTTTTACAAATGAACGCATTCTATTATTGTTACATTTTAAATGAACTGGCAACGTAGTAAGACTTCCTCGTTTGTAGGATCACAGGGACCCTCAAAGAAATTAATTAGCATAGTGCCACTGGTTACCTAATTCCAGCCCTCCTTATATATCTCTCTTTTTTTAGGTAGGATTATCTATAGGCATATGTAAGTTTGATTCATACTTAATTATATGTCTTGTTGTACTGATTAAGGCATGTGCCGAAACGTTTACTTATGTGTAATGTAAAATATTATTTAAGCGTAATACATATTGTTATATTGACACAGATTGTTCGCGTCTATTTAATCTATTTTAAAGCTTTATCGCAGTACAACACTTTTATAATTAGTACAACTGGTAAAAGTATGTTAAGTAGATTAAGCATACACTTGCTGGGTGGCCGAGTGGTCTAAACTGGGAAAAATCCCAAGTTGATGGTCCTGGGGTTCAATGCCCACCAGGTAAAAGTCATTACCAGCACCCGGGATGGATAAGGCCCATTAACATGGGGCGGCAACTCATCTAAGAGAAGGAAACTCTGAATTCAAACCCGGAGATAGAGTCCCGTAGGCGGATAACATTGGCACAATGAAACACTCCGACAACTCCTGCCACGCCAACCTGTACAATCATGATGTTTTCTTGGATTATCCGTCGTTGGGAACCAGCTTGCTTATAATCCTAGAAGAATAATCCAATGCCTTGTGAATTTCGTCCTGCGAAGCCCTCGCCATCGTCACATTGTGATGGACGGATGCCATCAAAATGTTATACTATAAACGACCATTCAGCTTGACAATGGGATTCATAATATCCAATCTGAATGAATCTTCGTTGGTAAATTTTGCCGACTCAATGGGATGAACTTTTATCAATCTTTAATCAAATGAAAACAAGCAGCTTATAATGTTATATACTGTATTTGATTATTTTTGTAAAAAAAATCTTTTTTGAAATCATAGTCACAAGTCAGAACATGGTTGACGGAAACCGTGGAAGAGAACCATAACGCATGTTTTGAAAGAAGCAGTCGATTTTTTATTGCGACCGGGATAAAGTTTAAATTAAAGCTCTAATCAAAGCTTTGTTTAAGCCTAAATAAAAGTAACGTTAAATTATATCAACGGTGGTTTCTTTTTTATTCTTTAAAATAGGACGATGCACTGACAACTGTACATTTTCATGACCTAGGCCTTTCTTTTATTAATATGAGTAAATTATTTTGTAATAAAACTCTCTGAATCTTTACAAAAAATGTGAATGTGAAATAATTTTATCTCAATTAAAATTAGTTGGTTTTGATTGATTGATTGATTTGATATTTATATAGCGTTGCTATCCATGCTACTTTAGCATGCTCGCAGCGCTCTGGTTTTCTTACATCTATTTAAACAAAAAAGTCTTTAAATGTTTCTTAAATGATTTTTTTTATCCCTTTCCATACCCCTTAAAGATTGAGGTCAACTATTCCATAATGTTGCGCTATCGCTTCAAATGAGCGCACTCCGGAATTTTCAGTAATTACTTTGTTGAAGATCTCAGGTTCTTTAACGATACATGTTTATAAATCAGTTCTTTCAGAAATTCCGGTGCCGAGCCTTCTATGCAGCTGTACGCCAGGGACAGAATTTTATGGTTAATGCGTTCACTCACAGGAACCCAATGGAGATCTTGTAGAACTAGGTTCCAGAAAGTTTCTTAAAAATAATACATCTGCCTCATCAATTTTTTTTTAAAAAATGATGTCTTTAAACCAGATGCAGATTTTAATTTCTGATGCAAACATCGCTTCTAAAAATTAAAATTTAGAAGAACATATATCAAAGATTTTTAATTTTGTTTTTAAATTGTTTAAAATAAAACCAATTAGCTGCTGTTGTGTGTGACGTTATCATTGTGTGAACCGGGGTTTAACGTGTTGCAACAGATACAATGCAACAAAGTCAATCAGGAATGTTAGTAGCTTCAAAATATCGTACATGTCAACATATTCGTTATCATATTTCAGAAAAGTAATATATATATAGCATGTTTCAGATCCAACAGTTTATGTGTTAACATACATGCCACAACTATCATTATTGTAATCCAGATTTTTTTCATATGATTTTTTTACATTGTTTGCAATGTACAGCGAGATTATACTAGAAAAGAAACATTGAATAATATAAAACTATATTTAATAATGTAAAGAGTTTGGTTGCAGTGATGTTTTAACCATGTGAAATTAAGTATCCATCCAAGTTCATCATCATCATCAGGTCCCGTAGTCTTTCGACCGTTGGGGCGCCACAGATGACATAAAAACTATTCTTCTCCATTCCTCTCGGTCTCCTGCCCCACGCATAGCATCGCCTAGTTATAATCCCGTCCATTCTTTGATATTATCTTCCCATCTTTTTCTTTGTCTTCCTCTTCTTCTCCCTCCTCTAGTAGTGCCCTGCAAGATCTCTTTGGCGAGCCCTTGTTTTCTGGTCACGTGGCCATACCACTCAAGTTTTCGCTTTTTAACAGACGTCAAGAGGTCATCGTATTGCCCAATTGCCTGACGAATCCTTTCTTTTATTTGCTCATTGGTGATATGGTCTCTATAGCAGATGCCAAGAATGCCTCTGTAACATCTCATCTCCATCGCCTTTATTTTCCTTTCGAGTTCTGCTGTTAATGTCCAGGACTCACAGGCATACAAGAAAATGGAGAGGACTAGTGAGCACATCAGCCTGATTTTGGTGCTGGGGGCTATATTTTTGTCGTTCCATATTTTCTTGAGCCTCTTTAGTGCTGTTGTGGTCTGCGCAATCCTGGCCATTAATTCGGGCCTGGAGCCTTGTTCCATCCAAGTTACGTGAAGAAAAAAACATTCTAAGTAAACAGCTCCATAAAAAATAAAGGTTTTCATATAAATATTTTATAAAATGTAATATTGAGCCTAAGGAGGCTGGAGCTGAATTTTTTTTACAAAACATTCATTCAATTAACTTACTTTAAAAGAATCCCAATTTTTTCACACCCCCCCCCCCCCCAAATCATAAGGATTGCAACTATATTAATATTCTAATGCAGATTGTACTGCAGATTTATTTCCCCAACTGTTCCAGAAAAACAAAAGTAAATATTACGCACCAAATGCTCTTGAGATATTTTTCAAAGAAAGAAAGAATCTCATTTAGCGAAGTGATAGGGGATTGCATTGTATCTTCCCCTGGAAAAACAAGAAATCTCATTTTTTTATTTTTTTTGTGGGGGGGGGGGGGGGTTGTTGGGACAGAATTTTTGACCAAATGTGTTGTCATTGGTATGGATTCTATGTGCCGAGTTTCAGCTCGATAGCTTGGCGAGCAATGCGCCAATTAGCCAATGAATATTTTACCACCCAGCCAGTTAGTCAGCCAGCTACCCCACAAACAAAATCAAAGTTAAAATAAAGGATTTGAAAAAAGCATTGATTCGATTTATCTCTATACGAAAGTCTTCTGTCACTTTGCTTATTTAGAGTACTTTAATTTAAAGACATTATGAATTTTTTTTATAGCTGGTATAAATATCAGTGCATTAAAATTGAAACTACATGAATTTTCAGATCATGGTAATGTATTGTTATCTTTATTTAAAACCACAAAAAAAAAACGCAGAAAACATATTAAAACATGGAAGGGAAATGTTCTCCGGAAAATATAGAGACCAACATAGAATGACTATGGATGGAGTACACGAACTATCTAGGAGTCGTATAGTCTATATCAGGCTGCACGCTAGTAGCGAAATAAAATAAGGGTGGGCTACGCTTGGCGGGGATACCTAGAAAGAATGCCAAATGACAGAGGAGTGAATAGGGTGCACCGCAAAAACCTCAGAGTAAAACGACTCAAAGGCAAATCTATGCTTATAGTTTAGATAGATGGATGGTGTGGAAAAGATCTACAGAACATGGGAATCCAAGCATGGAAAAGAAAATCATCAGTTAGGTCTGAGTGGAAAGAGGTGGTGAGGCAGACCACAGGGATGGATGGCTTATTGAAAAATTTATCAATCTAACAGTCTGTGATAGTCACGTTGGCCATGGCGCACTTGGACCCCAGTGTAATACATTTTTTGACCTCTTGTCCGCTAATTAACAGTAGCATTCCCTAACACAGTATCATCTGTATTGTTTCTGATCTGATCATTCGACGTATAACTATAAATATATCATACTAGTTTGTATAAATGTTTGCGCTAATTCGTGTTTTGAATATTTTGCTACGCTGAATTTATTGATATCCTCGAGCCCGTAACTTTTTACTTCTTCAATTCAGATTTTTTTTGTTTATTATATTGTGCAGTCTGCTGGCGAAGGCGTCTGTCCGCAACCCTCGGTTATTAACGCCTCGTCTTTCATTTTCCAAGCCTGGACACATCTAGTTCCAAGATTTAATGACCTCAGCGTTGTGTAGCGCAACATACAAATAAAACACCTTTAGGTTATGTAAAGTAAGGAAAATTATTTTATTTCATTTGCTGACAAGTAAATGGCTGACAAGTAAATGGCTGACAAGTAAATGGCTGACAAGTAAATGGTAAACATAATTTCTGACCAGACCAAGCATAGGAAAACTGGCGATTTGTTTTCACTTTTATATTTTAAAGATGTGAATTTAAAATTATAAGATGAAATTTACAAAAAAATGTATTAAAAAATACATTCCATGAAACTTTTTAAATGACAATAACGTCATTGAGTATGTCATTTGACAAATGTAATGGCGTTTGAATCTCTTGTCATGTGTCATTGGCATTGGTCGCGGTTTTTTTCCCGCGTTTTTTGTTTTGTTTTTGTTTGTTGTTTTTGTGTAACTATGCTACTTAGGAGAGATTTCACAGACAAAGTGAAACAAGGTGCTGCATGAGATGTCATTGAAGGGGAAGTAATCAATACTGTATCCTGTGCAGTCCTCGCCGCCATTGTAGTCACTTGGGTTTTCTGCAAGACATACAGACCACATTAAAATGACATTATCATTCTGGAAAGGAATAATTGAAATTGTAATGAAATAAATTTAGACGCCTTCAGACATATGTTTCCTGATTCCCGAGTCGTGAACAGGTGACTGCCCTTTCTCTACTCCAGGTGATTTTAAGTTGTTTAATTTATTTGGACAGGAGCAGTTTTTATTCTACGGTTTTTAAAAAAAAATATATATATAACTGACGTCATTATTTCCTGTCTCTAGATCCCGCTGGTTAACTTTAATAGGTCATGTCTCCGTTCATCTAATTTTTAACCAGCATATCTTCTTTTGTTACAACCGAAACGGCAAAACGTTTTTTTAAAAGCGTTATGGTTAATTAAGCTGAAGTCGCTTAAAAAAGAAACATAACAACAGATAACTATACATTTCTACCTCAAATAAAACCAATGACTAAAAACCAAGATATATTAAAGGCAAATTAAAATAAAAGTGTTCTTCCAACAGTGTACTTCCAACCCGTATCTCTGTCGTTTCTTATATACAAGCCAAACTCTACAGGGTCGCTCTCTTACAATATCACATTAACTAATGTAAGACTTAGTCCCTCTAGCATGGCTGCCTTACAATATCACTTTAGCTAATGTAGCACATTTTCCCTCTTACATTGAAGCCTTACAACATCACGTTAGCTAATGTAACACACAGTACCTCCAACATTGCTGTCTTACAATATCACTTTGACTAATGTAGCACATGGCCACTCCGACATTGCTGTCTTACAATATCACTTTGACTAATGTAGCACATGGCCACTCCGACATTGCTGTCTTACAATATCACTTTGACTAATGTAGCACATGGCCACTCCGACATTGCTGTCTTACAATATCACTTTGACTAATGTAGCACATGGCCACTCCGATATTGCAGCCTTACAATATCCCTTTTAGCTAATATAGCACATCGTCCCTCTAACATTGACGCTTTACAATATCCCTTTTAGCTAATATAGCACATCGTCCCTCTAACATGGACGCTTTACAATATACCTTTTAGCTAATGTAACACATCGTCCCTCTAACATTGACGCTTTACAATATCCCTTTTAGCTAATGTAACACATCGTCCCTCTAACATTGAAGCTTTACAATATCCCTTTAGCTAATATAGCACATCGTCCCTCTAACATGGACGCTTTACAATATCCCTTTTAGCTAATGTAACACATCGTCCCTCTAACATTGACGCTTTACAATATCCCTTTTAGCTAATGTAACACATCGTCCCTCTAACATTGAAGCTTTACAATATCCCTTTAGCTAATATAGCACATCGTCCCTCTAACATGGACGCTTTACAATATCCCTTTTAGCTAATGTAACACATCGTCCCTCTAACATTGACGCTTTACAATATCCCTTTTAGCTAATGTAACACATCGTCCCTCTAACATTGAAGCTTTACAATATCCCTTTAGCTAATGTAACACATCGTCCCTCTAACATGGACGCTTTACAATATCCATTTAGCTAATGTAACACATCGTCCCTCTAACATTGACGCTTTACAATATCCCTTTAGCTAATGTAACACATCGTCCCTCTAACATTGACGCTTTACAATATCCCTTTAGCTAATGTAACACATCGTCCCTCTAACATTGACGCTTTACAATATCCCTTTAGCTAATGTAACACATATAGTCTCTAACATTGCTCCCTTAACAATATCACTTTGCCAAATATAGCACATATCCGCACCAATATTGCTGCGCTCCCCCCCCCCCCATTCCTTCCCCACTTCCACAAACATACTTACCGTAATCCCAAAATGTAAAGGAGACATTTAAAATGGATCCATCATCAATCCACCTGTAGACTCCCTCCTGTTGGATATCGTTCAGACCAATCCATGCCTCGTAAATGACAAGTGACTCAACCACACGAATTAAAATGTTGAGTTTCTCGACGACTTTTACCGTGTACAAATGCGCTCCTTTTTCTGAAAAAAAACCCCCACAAAAATTATTTTTCTTCCAAGACATTTCCGTAACAAGGCGTTACGCCCTGTATGAATTATATTAAAGTATATTTATAATTATTACTATCCCGAGTATAACTGGAAGTATAAAAGAACAACAATATTTGTTCAAGTCATTGTAATATATATATATATATATATATATATATATATATATATATATATATATATATATTAATTAAATTGATGGTTTTAGAATATGAAAACTCTGTTGTTATATAATATGTAAGAAAAAAATATGTTTAAATAAAATAATTAATAATTAATGAAAATTGCAAAAAAAAAAATTCGCGCGGTTATATTTCCATGTGCACGTATTAAACTTTATAAAAAAAGGTGTTGAATTATTTCGACGCGCACTAACTAAACTCAAAAAAAAAAAAAAAAAAAAAGTTGTTACATTTTCTTTCAGTTTACAATAACCGCTTAGGCATCACCTACCCTCGCAAGCTGTCTGTGCGTCCGTGTAATTGAGCGCGTCTACCGACGCCCACAGACAAGCGCTGACGCTGCCGTTGGTCTCCAGGGTGAACCCTGGGTTGCTGGGGCAAGAGGATGATGACCCTGGCGTGTACAGGACGCTGTCATCCGGATCACGTGGCACGGCGGATGGAATGACCCATGACCCTAAGAGAGGAGAACTATATGCTAAAGCAAAAATGAAATCTCAAGTTAGTTGTCCGTGCAACTGGTGAGGAACGGCCAGGTCGTGAATAGAAAAGCTCTTGTCAAAGGCGGAATTATGACGATTCGACGTCGCCACTTCCCAGCCCTACTGTCCGTATCTCCAACGGCCATTTCGCCCTACTGTCTTCACCGTCGCCATTTCGCCCTATGGTCCGTTCCACCAAAGGCCATTTCGCCTACGGCCCTTTTCACCAACGGCCGTTTCGCCTACGGTCCGTTTCACCGACAGCCATTTTGTCCTACGGTCCGCTTCGCCAACGGCCATCTTGCTGACGTTTTTAAATGTGTTTAAAAAAATGTAATAAAACGCGTGTAATTTATATACACATTAACTAGATCAACAGTTGGAGTATACAACTATTTAAAAAGTTTGTGTATATAATTAGGTAAGCAGTTGGAGTATTATAACTAGGTAAACAATAAAAATTTGGTGTATATAACTAGTTAAAAAGTTGGAGTATATAACTAGTTATAAAGTTGGAGTATATAACTAGTTAAAAAGTTGGAGTATATAACTAGTTAAAAAGTTGGAGTATATAACTAGTTAAACAGTACGCTGCTGCTAAAAAAATGTACCCCTAAGAATTGACTGTTAAGACCCCCCCCCCCCCGGCCCGTATGGCTCGTTTTACCACAGTAATGCCTTATCTTAATTTATCTAAGGAGGGGCGGATCTCTTTGATTTTAATATCGTTAAAATGTATACATTTATCAAGAATACGTGAGGGTATGTACACACTTCAACACGAGCAAAATTAATGTGAAGGCTTGTAAAAGTTATTAGAGAATGAAATTTCTTTTTTAAAACCACCATCAGACGATGTGTGGAGATTTAGTCGAGACTCTTAACTGCATCTTACCGAAGACGCATTTTCCAATGTTTGTTAGGTAAAGAAAGCTTTGACACCGGTCATCCAGCAGCAGACATTCCATTGCGCATTGGACACGTGATCTTGCCGATATGGGAGACTTAACTGGGGCAAGATTCAGCAGGGTATTTCTTTCAAGGAAGAAATGCTTCGTGCTATCACTCTCGACCTGAGAAGCAGCTGTTAAAAATAAATTAAGCAAAAATAATTTATACAATCTAATGGTGTTAAAATGTATGAGCGAATTCAGTGAATTTGTATGTGCATATTGGTAGGGCCAACATATGCTGGAAAATAAATGAATGAATTATTTTGAAAAATAAAATTGCTATATTTAAAATATTTTGTTTGACTGATCTTAATACAACTTTGTATAATGTAACATTTAATGTCCTGTATTTTATCAAAAATAAACAATAACATTTAATTACAATACACACATTTACTAGCGGTGCATATACTTAATAATGACATACTGAAAATGGACGTATATATTTAATAATGACATACTTAAAATTGACATATATATATATATATATAATGAGCTAGGCTGACCGTAACGCCAAAGAACCGAAAAGACTTAAATACGTTCAAAATCTTAAAAAGATCATAGTTATTTTCTATTATTTTAAGGAAATCGAATATATTTAAATGCGCAAAAATAGTATATATCCGCTTTTAATTTACTAAAACTTTATGTATTATAAATTACAAGTACATTTAAACTAACAACTTTTGTGAGTTTGAAAGCTATAACAAAAATAAAATTTTAAAAAAAATATGATCAAAGAATTACACGGTAATCACATTTATCTAGAAAACCCAAATATATGTTGTTTTTAGTGCGTTTTAGTGCGTTGTTAATATTGCAAAATAATATTAAAATTAATTCGTACTAAATAAACACTCAAATAACGTCATAGCACAAATTGCCTATGTTAGCCAAAACTCTTTAGTTTCTTTGATTTAATAACAATGCATAGGAAAACTGACAATGTATTTTTCCCTTCTTAAAAGTAAAATTAATAAATATAATTGATTGCTTTTTAAATTGTTAATAAAAGACACACACATGTTAGCCTTGTATTTTTAACATTTAATACGTTTTTACTTTTTTATTTCCAAAAATATAATTTAATTAAATTTACAACTTAATAAAAGCTTAACCTTTAAATTTACTTTTAATAAGAAAACGTCGTTTAATTCAATCAGTGCAACGAAACTCTATAGCCAAATAGCATTCGCTAATTCACTTGTAACTCATCCAAATAAGAACTGAACCATATGAAGGGAAAAAAAATGTTAGTTTGAGTACGGAGGGGACTACAATCCGGTGGAAGATTGAATACAGTTTATTTAAATCTGGGGGAGGGGAGAGGCGGTGGTCGATATTCTGGCAGCACATATACGTCTCAAAATGGAATGAATTTGAAAAAGCAATTAACCTTCTTGGGTACATGTATATTCGACGTACGGCGTACGTGGATGACAATGTATTTAAATCCTATGGTGTTACATTTAAAAAAAAAAAAATGTTACATTCTCTTTTTACAAAAAACGTATGTTTACCAATTAAGATAATCAATGGCACTAACAGAACGTGGGTACATTTATAACATGAATATCAAAACCCAATCATTTTACACACTTGAAAATTTAATTTTGAAAATGGAGATAGGTTAATATTTTAAAAAAAAATGAAAATATATTTTTGTTTTTACTTTTTGAAAAGTAAAGAGGGTGTGTATTTTTTTTATTAGAATACCATTTTCTGTTTAAAAAAGACAATCAAGTCTGATATATCCACTCAAGTCTGTTATAGACATTCAAGTCTGTCATAGACACTCAAGTCTATTATAGACACTCAAGTCTGTCATAGACACTCAAGTCTGTTATAGACACTCAAGTCTGTTATAGACACTCAAGTCTGTTATAGACAATCAAGTCTGTTATAGACACTCAAGTCTGTTATAGACAATCAAGTCTGTTATAGACACTCAAGTCTGATATAGACAATCAAGTCTGTTATAGACAATCAAGTCTGTTAAAAACAATCAAGTCTGATATAGACAATCAAGTCTGTTATAGACAATCAAGTCTGTTATAGAAAATTTAGTCTGTTATAGACAATCAAGTCTGTTATAGACAATCAAGTCTGTCATAGACAATAAAGTCTGTTATACACAATCAAGTCTGTTATAGACAATCAAGTATGTTATAGACAATCAAATCTGTCATAGACAATCAAGTCTGTTATAGACAATCAAGTCTGTCATAGACAATCAAGTCTGTCATAGACAATCAAGTCTGTTATAACCGTGAAAAAATGTTGCGAGATTCTTCTTTAGATAAAATATTTCTTTGTTTTACGATTTTCTGATCGTGTATAATTAAAAAAACGAGGCAAAAGTTTGTGTAATTTTTGATGAAGATATCAATATATTAAATTCCTTTAATATAAAATATATTTATGCTACATATAGACTTTTTTTTATTGTTAATTGAATATTCTGATTTTTAATAATTTTTATTGGAAAAAAAAAGTTGTTTTTTTCAAGGGCTCGAAAGGGGTTAAATCTAAAAGTATTTCTTTAGCTTAGAAATCGTCCCTCGATTAACTTATTTAGTGACAAAAGTGATATGATTAGCGATAATTTTGTTTGGGTAATTCAAGGCCATGTTTCGATGGTGGAAAAGGTAGTTTAGGGGGGTGACGGGGATTAGGGTATGCGTATAATATATAGAAGATAAATACTTCTCAAAGCTTAAATAGTGTTGGAAACGTAAATATCATTACATAGAAAATTCTTTTTAAAGTTAGAAATTGTGATGAGTTTTGCAAAAGCAGGTGAAAATTATCGTAAAGGACCTACCATTATTATCCCGATAACATCGGGTCATATATTCTAGTATTTAGCAATGACATACTTAAAAGGGACATATATTTAATAATGACATATTGACATATATTTAATAATGACATATTGACATTTATTTAATAATGACATATTGACATTTATTTAATAATGACATATTGACATATATTTAATAATGACATATTGACATATATTTAATAATGACATATCTCTTATATATAAATATTTTGCTTGTTGTGTGACTCCTCCCATTTCTGGATAGAGCGCATAAAATAATTCCAGATACTTACACTAAATGATTGTTTTTTTATAAATAACGCAACTGCGTTAGGTACGTAATATGTTCTTTTCTCTTCAGAAAATGAAATCGTCTCTATTGAAATATGGGGTAAGATATACTCGTTTTAAAAGTGGTTGGGACATCAGAATATTATTTTATATAGTTCATGGGCGTGAAATACAATTTGGGTTCTTAAATGTACGTTACTTGAGTTCGTGTTTAGTCAAGTAACTTGAGTAGATGATAAGTTCACGCATTGCTGTTGCCAATGTTTGGCGGGCTATATCTAGTAGATGGGAAAGTTCACGTATTGCTGTCACCAATGTTTGGCGAGCTAGAACAAGTTTTTAATAATTAACATATCTTAATTTAAAAATATTACTTAATTATTTTTACAGAATGTAATACGAATAGTAATCTAATACTACATGTTTATTTTTTTTTAAACCTGCAGAGTGGACATTTTACAAATGTATGTCCTTTAAATTTTGTCCAAATGTCTCCGTAAGATAAAACGGCCTCCGAAATTTAGTTTGAACAATCTTGTCTTACAAATTCTAAAAAATCTTCTTTCGTTTTAAAATAAGAAAATTCACTATGTTACACTTGATTTTCCATTTTTTTTCCCTCCTTGTGCAGTCGTACACTCTCGGCGCTTTGGATGACTTACCTTGAAGCTATTGAGATTACAGTTGACGAAATAAAATCGGTTCTAGAGCTGCAAGTTTTGAATGTAAACCGAAATAAATAAAGGAAATCGTATTTCATTGATTAATTACACAGCATATCTTAGTACAAGATCATTAAAAAAAATAATTTTGATTTTTTTTTTTAATAACAATTCCGAGTATATTAACCGAACTTACATTGAATGAAGATCAGAAAATTTACTAGAGTAAATCTTTTTGCACACTTTGAATTGATTTTTAAAATCACCACTTTCCAACTAAGTTGATGAGTCAAAAAGAAAAAAGAAATTAATTAATGTGGTCTTGCTATTTCGTTACAATTTCGTTTGGAACTGTTTTGTAAATGATTTTCTTTTCAACATTAGCCGGCTTATAGTTTTTATACAGTTCTCATCGTAAATTAATATGTGTTCGCAAAATGAATTAAAATAAGCAATATACTTGAACACGGGCGAATATTTTATAGAACAGAAAAGATGAAGGCTTTTTACAGGGCTAACATAAATTACACGCTGAACAATGCTGGCGGCAACGCGTGAACTTCCCATCTATAAAAGTTACTACACAAAAACATGCATTCAAGTAACGCAATTTTTCAGAATTTTTAAATCATTGCTAACTTCTCAGGGGAATTTTATTTTGAGCGCCTTTTGAACACGTCGTCACAGCCGAACATAAATAGCAGGAGACATGTTACTTGTGATTGAATATTCTATAAGGCTATTGAAGCCTTTAGTGTGTGGACTATGTGAATACACCTTTACGTGGGCAGTGGACCACAGGTGTGCTACCGCCGGCCCGAGGGCCATTTTATGAGATAGATTATCTATATATACATTACAAGTGCCATAACAGTATTCAATAATCATTATCATCATCATCATCCCTGATTATCTTTGGCATGAATGGAAGTTCCTGTACTGTGTCCTTGCTGTTATGATCCGGAACTGCCTGCCATGTCCTCGTCGCTGTTTAGGGTGGGGGGTAGAGGGACGAGTTTCTCTTTAGTGCTGGAGCAGTGGACCAGTGGACCAGTGGAGCAGTGGACCAGCCCATTTTTTAATCCTTTACATCATGGAGAGCCTGGATATTTGACGCCGTTCTACGAATGGAGACCAACCCAGTATTTCCAACATGCAGACCTAAACTTGTGGTGGACAAAATGGTAAATTTTTCAGTATCAAATCTAGAACAAAGAATTATGAGTAAATAACTAAGAAATAAGGAATTGGCTTGTTGATTTCATACCATAAACAAAATAAAAATAAATGTAGATTATGTGAACCGAGAACATGAAAACAACCCGATAAGTATGCACCTTATATTGGTTTAAAGACGTACCAAGGTGATCATACATTTTATTACCCTTCTATTTCAAATACAGCTTTCATCAGGGTAGTAGACAAAAAAAAAACTACTGATGAAGTCTTATTATCTGAGCGCATAAAACAGGACGCCACAATCAACTTGCACTGCAGGTCATGCAAACCATTTCAAATTGATTTTTTTAACCCTGCCTAATGGTTACAGGAGGATGCAAATATTAGCTTGAACGCCTTTATTGTTATGAATTGCAAAATGTCGTCACAGGTGGATGTGGTGACCGCGATGCTGTCTGGACGTTCCATGAAGATAAAACGTCTCGTGCGTGATCGAATGGGGTCAAAAATGCTGTTTTTATGTCATCACAAATTCATAAACAGCTTTGCTATAAATAGGGTTGGACTTTAATGTCATACATCTTAACACAAACAACTGTCCACAATGGGGGTCCGGTGGACATATATTGGGGT
Organism: Omphiscola glabra; assembly: GCA_964017045.1. Classification (NCBI taxonomy): domain Eukaryota; kingdom Metazoa; phylum Mollusca; class Gastropoda; family Lymnaeidae; genus Omphiscola; species Omphiscola glabra. The sequence goes on along the minus strand of OZ024806.1, from coordinate 10,324,192 downwards.
GGGGGTTATTGAATGAGAAATGCGGGGAGGACCTGCGTTCCGGTCAAAATAAGAAATATACATAAAGTAGAGCAGTGTTTCCCAAAGTCTGGTACGCGTACCCCTTGTAGTACTGGAAGGGTTTGGTGGGGGTACGAGCTGAAAAGGAAAAAAAAATGTGTATTGTTATTAAAGCATATGCATTTGTTTCTTAACGAGGGGTACTCGAAAATTATAGACAGGGGTACACAGATGTCGAAAGTTCTAGAAACACTGAAGTAGAGGAACTTCTTTCGATAAAAGAAATTCGTTGTTTTACGATTTTCCGATAATATAGTGAGAAACATGGCAACAATTTGGTTAAATTTATAATTTATATATAAGTTAATACAAAATATATATGTAAAATTTTAAATAGAGATTTTATTGTAAATTGGAGACTATTTTTTCAAATTTTTTTAAGGAAAAAACTTGCAGTTCCGGGGCACCAAAAGTGGTAGGGTAGGCAGAACATTAAACAATTTAAAAACACAAGAAATGTAAAGTATTTCTCTGACATAGAAATCAACCGTCAATGAACTTGTTTCGTGATAATAATGATTTCATTAGTGAACATTTAGATTGTGGGAATTGAAGGTAAGGTTTAGAGAGATTAAAATAATGCGTTGGCGTATAGTTAATAACAGAAAATTACTTATCAAAATTTAAAGATGTTAGAAACGTAAACCTCATTACATAGAAGCTTCTTTTTAAATAAGACATGTTTATGAGTTTTCGCAATAGCAGGTAGAAATTATCGTAAAGTCCCTACCATTATTATCCCGATAACATCGGTTCATATATTCTAGTATATATACACTGTGAAATACCTTTAACGCGAAAACGCTTAACAGGAAAATATGGGCTAACACAACATATTAATGTGGTCGAGACATAATAATCTGTATATCAATACATTTGTTAAATTCTTTTAACGCAAAACAAAAATGTTGTAATACGAAAATATTTCGCTTCTCGGACTGAACAACATACATCCACCTGCCGTCGAGAATGTAGCGGGGTCTAAAACAAACAAAAGAGGCAGTGTCTCGTGTCTCGTGTTAAAGAAGGCGACTCGAAATGGATGATGCAGTGGACGATATCGAACAATTTGTTGACAATTTCATGCTAAAAAAGATTATTTGCCCCAAAAAATCAATAATTTTTTTATTTGTTTTTATTTTTTAAAAATATATTAAAGTATAAGTTATTATTAATAGTTTTCATTCATTTTATTGTTTTTTTTATCAAATGCATACATACGTACATATGTATGTGCAAAATCTGTAATAAGTTGAAATGTAAATAGTGTATTTAATATGATAAACTCTAATAAATGTAATTTTGTTGACGTATATATTTTTTTTTATTCATCGTTTAACATGAACTTCTTTTAACACGTTGAAATATTTCGGTCCCCTCGGTTTCCTGGTAAACGATTTTCACTCTACATTTATATATTTTTAAAATCTATAAGGAAAATATTTTAATTATATTTTGCCTCCTGATAAGAGTGCTTTTGTGTTGACCTTTAAATAGGAACATGGCATCGTTATGGCTTCTTGAGAAAAAGTACTGATTTTCAAATTTTAGGGGCATTAGAATTTAGGCGATCCAAGAAGTTTTAGTCATTTAGAAAGTGGAGATGTTAGTTAAAATGATGTTTAAAGATGACCCTTCTTTAAATTGTGATGTTACGTTTTTGTTAAGAGTGGCTGATTCTGTTAATTAGACGTTACACCATATACGAATCATCAATGAAAGGGAAAAAACCAAAATTATATGACAGTTTTTTTAAAAATTATTTCCCTTGATATTTTTTTTTCACTTAAAATCCTTCTCACTGGGTTGATGGTGGTAGTCTGACAGTAGAAAAACACGCGTCAATAAAGCGGTGTTCTCACATTATCATGCCCCGCATATTATAATAGAAGGCAATATATTGTCAAAAGCATCGTCATGGTCAATACTTTAATACAAACAAAGTTGGTCTTACTTCTTTACTTCAAGATTGGCGTCTAAAAGATTTACTCAACTCCACGGACAATCAACGAGATTCGTGGGAGACACGAGTCGTGGCCCGTGCAAGCTGGCGTTTCACACTCCCTGTCGGGGCACGATCCTCAGAGTAAGTGCACCGCTCACGGCAAATAAAGGCGCGCGGCGAGATATCCTCAAATCCGCAATATGCACCACTGACGACCAAAGAAAAGCGCACTGCTTGGGACACGTGGAATCAACTCAAATCCCATCGGGATCCAAAACAACGTGTGTCTTACATGCGGTGAAGCTTTCCAGGCACAAGCAGGACTGGCAGGACACCTATGCACTCAAACGTGTAATACAGCCATGGTCATCTCAGCACGTGAAGGACGAACAACGACCACAAACACTCAAGATTAGTATATGTATATGAAGTTTGAGACTTGTGTGATTGATCACAGCATAAAACTATGGCTTCTCTTTTGTTTGTTTTTTTTTTTAATTTTCTTCATTTTATCAATAGAGCCAAGTTCCGTATGAAGAATCCTTTGAATTTATGCATGTGATAGTCTCATACGCAGATTCATGTGTATTGATGTATGTGATTGTCTTTGTATGAATATTCGTTCAGCAAATCATTTTTATCATCCCCCGGCTAATTAATAACGCAGACTATTGAGATCAGTGGTCCCCAAACTTTTTTTTTTTTTTTGGCTCCAGGGACATGTTTCTCAGACGATACCTTTTCCAAATTAACCATTGATTGTGGCGGCTGTTTTTGGTTTGATTAAAGTGTAAAACTAAACGCGAGCTCCCATCACTGTGTGGCTCAATTCTTAATAGGTTGAGGACCGGTACCGTTGCACCTCCAAGCAGTTTTCGAAACCCTCCGATCTCAATAGCCGTAAAAACGAGTTCAGAGAAGACGCTCCTCAACTCTGTTACAGACAGATTACTAGTGTGTAAAATTCAATAGCTCATTGTTACCACTGCTAGGAATGCAGCATACGCTATATCATTACAAAATATATTCTAAACAATGGCAAACACTTATTTTTTGCAATGCTATATATATATATAAATATATATATATATATTCTGCTACTCAAGATATCAATTACCTTGGGTTTGGGTTGGGGGGGGATGATATTACACCCCTGGAGACTAACGCTTCCAATGTGTGGACATATTGTCTGGGCTAATCCCCGCTATATCACTCAAATCAAAATATGGCGCTGACGGGTCGATGGTGGTAGAAAATGTGTTATCGATTTTGTTGAACATTTTATATTAAAGATGTAATCTTGAACTGTATGAAGTTTGTTTTCTTGGTAATTTGTTTTGTTTGTTTGTTTGTTTTTGTTTTGGGGGGGGGGGGGGTGGGTGGGGTTCTGGGTTTTTTTTAAAAGGCGGTCAATAATGTATAAATAAGACCAATGTACTTTGGGGTTCAATGTAAAGACATTGAAGATAGCACAGAACGGAAAGATCGGGTGCATTACATGCTTTAGGACTTCATAGAATAGTTAATGGTGTAGGACTGTCTGTAGGCCTAATGTTTATAGAAAATGAGAAGTTAACTCTTATTGTGTGTGCGTGTAACTCCTGGGCCCACTGGTTTTTTTTCCTCAAAAATACCCGAACATACTCTCAAAATACCCGAACATACTCTCAAAATACCCGAACATACTCTCAAAATACCCTGACCCGGTTTAGAAACCTGCATCCGGTTTAAAACCTAGTCGAGGATATTTCGGCTTTGTCTATATTCATAGGTCGAACGTTTCTATCAATACAATTAATACCGACAAGAACTGTTTCTATTCATACTACTTCAGGTGCTGCGTATACACCTTAAATTATCCACTTTTTAAATGTTTCATAGTATTTTTATTCTGCATTGTTACCTAAATTGGTCTAAATAAGTTTATATATAAAAACATTAATAGTTTTGTAAAAAAATTGATTGAATTGGGAACCAATATATAGCTTTTGATATTGAACATACCAGCAGTAAAGAATATCAAAAGCAACACACCGCTGGTCAGCAATCGCCGAATATTCAAACACAATTGAGCGTTAGGCAGAACGTGTACAAACTTATTCAGAGCGATTCTAGGCATAATACTATGTAATACTTAGTTTTCAAAATGTCTTACAAACTGAGAAGAGAGTTAATTAAACGTCTTAGGTATCTTTAAATCGTCATAACAGTGTCTTCGGGACATATATTTTTTTTAAAAATTGGTTTTCTTGTCTAGATTTCAAAAACGTTAAGTTAATTGAATTTACGATTTGTCTTGTCTAGATATCACCGAGTTCATGAAATTTACGATTTGTCTTGTCTAGGTATCACCGAGTTCATGAAATTTACGATTTGTCTTGTCTAGGTATCACCGAGTTCATGAAATTTACGATTTGTCTTGTCTAGGTATCACCGAGTTCATGAAATTTACGATTTGTCTTGTCTAGTTTTAAACAAGTTAATAAGAACGAACGATTTCATAATCGGTTAAGTCACAAGGGGGGTTTTTGTTCATCATTAACTTCTATTGAATCTGTGAATGCGCAGCGACTGGGTGTATCTGGGGGATGCCTGGGTGGCGGCAAAGTCCTTTAGTCATACAGAGCTGGTTGCGTGGGGAACCCTTCGTTGAGACTTTCTTATGGGGAACAGCCCAACAGATAGAGCGGGTTGCCACTTTCCAACTTGTGGGGCTTATAAAGCGTAAGCACAAGCCCTCCAACAAGAATGCGAATGTTGGTTATTTCGCACCGACCTGTGAAACACCAGTGTGTTGACGGTTGTCACTGACGAGAGAAGGCAGGGATTGTAGAAGTTCTTCTAGACAGATCGATATCGTTGGGATAAAACCAAACACCAAAACCACCCAAGCGTGTAATCAGATCAAGTTACAAGGATCTCTTCAGAAAATGTAAATGTCAATCTCTCCTGTTTTTTTTTCTTCTTTTTTTTTTTTAATTTGTGGGTGGGTGGGGACGGGGTGTTTTGTAATTTAAACTTGCAATGAAAGTGTACAGTAAAAGAAAAATGAATCAGAATAATGGATTTCTTAAATTTTATTTTCACAGTAGAATAATTTAAACGGTGGTTGGAAAAAAAAACAACCCAGCCAGGCAACCGTTCTTATTTCAGCTTACAGAGAAGCTACTAGGACGCAATACTCTCTCGTGGAGAACAAAGAAAGGCATACACACCACTATCATTAGAAAAGTTGTAATTTTCACGATTGACGCTTGGTCCTTGCATAGGAGATAAAAATCCTCAAGAAATTATACTGTCCGGTGATAGACAAGTATGGATGGTAACTCCGTACAATCCAAGAAATTTATCAGTTGATCGTAGATCCACCCGTTGACCCCAATAGTCACAATTTTTTTTTAATTTCGTCTTCGCTGGACAGGATACCTTGATAGTAAGCCGGGTTGCACAGCAGCAAAAGTAAACTACAATCAGAAAACCTGGTTCAGCGGTCAACCAAGACTGATACAGAATGACGATGTAGAGAAGGACTTACACCACCTGGGGGACATCGCATGGACGCGGAGAGCCATGTATCGATCTGAATGTAAGGATGTGGTAAGCAAGCCAAGGCCCTACATGCGCTACAGCGCCACTGATGATGTCTGAATGTAAGGATGTTGTGGAGCAGGCCAGGGCCTTTCTTCGGCTACAGCGCCACTGATGATGTCTGAATGGAAGGATCTGGTGGAGCAGGCCAGGGCCTTTCTTCGGCCACAGCGCCACTGATGATGTCTGAATGGAAGGATCTGGTGGAGCTGGCCAGGGCTTTTCTTCGGCTACAGCGCCACTGAAGATGTCTGAATGGAAGGATCTGGTGGAGCAGGCCAGGGCCTTTTTTGGGCTACTGCGCCAGTGATGATGTCTGAATGGAAGGATCTGGTGGAGCAGGCCAGGGCCTTTTTTGGGCTACTGCGCCAGTGATGATGTCTGAATGGAATGATCTGGTGGAACAGGACAGGGCCTTTCTTGGGCTGCAGTGCCACTGATGATGATCATAATTGTGTAATGCTAATAGTATAAGAAAATTAATCAAAACTTTTCTTGCAAGTCGTTTATCAGCGCTATTTAACCACCATTGCTTAATATGACAGATTTGTAGCTTTTCATCATTTGATGAGCTCGAAGACACTTCAAATCCAAGCGATTCCTATGGGCCACGTACTATTATTATCTTTTGTGTGTGTGTGTGTGTGTGTGTGTGTGTAAAACAGAGTAACTTGCTCTTGGTTGCCGTCTACTTTTTCCAATTTGGTTTAAATTCAAAATCATGTTTTTTTTTGTTTTTTTCTAAATTCGATTCCAGGAACTTGAGTAGGCCTTATTAAAACAGACGCAATAATATAGTTATAAAATTAAATGTATACTTAAAATCTCAATAAATATCTTTCAATTCACGGCATCGTCATCCAATCTATGTTTATTTTGCCATAACCATGACTACCATCAATGCCATGTAATCGGAAACGACATGAACCATATTATTTGCTATTCTATTTTTTCTCCCCCCTCCCCTTCCCCCCCCCCCCCCCCAAAAAAAAATTTTTTTGTTTTTTTTTCTGCTGTGGACGTATTTTATACAAATAAGTTTAACACATGTCCAAGTCGATGCCGCAGACTCATTTGTTTCATTCTACTTTCAATGATCTTATTAGGCACACATCTAAACTTTATTAGTGGCTCCTTCTTAGCACGCACACCAATTTAATTTATATCAAACATAAGAAAACATAATCCTCAAGTTCGGGTGTTCAAGTCGGTGTCACTCGCTTAGCCCCCCTTTTTTATAGTCATTTAGTGGGGGGGGGCGTCGGGGGGGGGGGGGAATCAGGTCTTACAAGTTAATAGTGTTTAGAAGCTTCCGGGGACGACCGGAGAGCACAGGTTGGGAACCACTGCTGTAGATCAATCTTACATATTCTCCCAAGCCTTCAAAAAATTATGCATTTAATCTTTTCTTTTTTTTTTAATACAACTGTTTGTTTTTTTTAAAGGGAACGGGACTGTTACCCACCCCTCTACGACCGAAGATGCAAACAGAGATAGGCATTAACCGAAATAAAGCCATAGTAATACTCAATAGACTTGTACGGTTGTAAGGCAGAGCATAGCTACGACTTGGCCATGGGGCTGCATTGATAGCTGCAAAAGTTAATTTGGGCTCTACGCCCAAAGCAGACAGTAGACAGTATGACAGCATTGATGGATATGATCTAATTGTATGGAGAGATCATTCCAAGATATATATATAAGTCTAAAAAATACAGAGACAGAACGTAAAGAACTGATCGAACAATGTTGAAAAGGGGTGGTGGTGCAAGGTGTTATTTGAACGGGGGACACGGTGTGTTACAAGGAAACTCCTTCAGTTAACTTGCTATCCACAGTTGTGGAACTTTTTAAAAGGATGGTGATTGGACAACAGAAATGCAAGGTACCTACAGAGAATTGACCACATTGGTGCATGCGAGAGCCAAACTAAACCTAAGAGTGGACACAGAGAAAATACATAGTGGACACAGAAAACCCAATAAGGGGGCACAGACATGCACGGGAGTGGAGGCAGAAAAAAAACTATTGGACAAAGACTAACACAGAAGTGGACACACAAAAAACACAAGAGTGGACACAAACAAAGGAGTGGACACACACAAACAAAAGTGTGGATACAGACAAACACAGGAGTAAACACAAACACAGCAGTGGACACAAACACAGCAGTGGACACAAACACAGGAGTGGACACAAACACAGGAGTGGACACAAACACAGGAGTGGACACAGACAAGTGCATGTTGGACACAGATAAGCACAAAAGATAATACAGAAAACCAAATGAGTTGATACAGATAAACAAAGGAGTGGTCACAGACAAACAAAAGCGTGGACACAGACAAACAAAGGATGGACACAGACAAACACATGAGTGGACACAGTCAAACACAGGAGTGGACACAGACAAGCACAGGAGTGGACACAGATAGAAAAGGAGTAGACACAGACACACACAGGACATGCAATATAAATTAGAAGTTTCATAGAAGGTGAAATTTAAAAATACATCTTGTTAACGGTGCATATCATGCATGAATACATCGGCACTTATCAAAAAGAGCAAATCATTTTTTAAAGTATGCCCATAATAAAAAAAATGATGAGCTTATCGTTATCCCCTTCGACTTGTGTGTAAAGCAAAGATAGTGAAGAGAATGAATGTTTTAAAAATGTGTCGATTCCAGAACGTTTGGGTTGAAACGATCGATACGATCAGCGTTATCAAGAACCAACTACCAGTGAGACATTTGTGCGACATTGTACTCCATTAAATGAGAAAATATTTAGACACTTTATTGATCACATACAATTATCTGTGGGGATAATCGATCTTGGGGCACATCTCTGTTCATCTGTATTTAGAAATTAAAATATTTACTATTTTTTAAAAAATTCAGCTTTTCATCTGTGGTGTGATATTTCTGATTACAAATTGCAGTCTTTCATCTGTAATGTGAAATTTCTCATTACAAATTGCAGCCTTTCATCTGTGGTGTGACATTTCTGATTACAAATTGCAGTCGTTCATCTGTAATGTAACATTTCTCATTACAAATTGCAGCCTTTCATGTGTGGTGTGATATTTCTGATTACAAATTGCAGCTCTTCACTTGTGGTGGGGCGTATCTGAATAAAGAAAGTAAAGATTTACCAGAATGCACAACGGAATCCGAAATTCAAACAAAGAGAACATAAAATAATTGAATTATCGACTAACAATGCAGATCCACGAGAGTAACCCTCAATCATAAACTATATTCTTGCTAACAAAATAGTGTAATCATATGAAAAACTGCATAATTTGACCACGTCGAAATGGGGGAGAGGTGTAACAAACATATTACTCGTATTTTCATCCATGACCAAGTATCAGAGTCACGCTAGGGTTTCTTTAAGCCTACTTGAAAAATGATTACAAAAGAACCCACACACAGTTAGTCAAACTGACAACGTGAATATGCTCTACACGCACACCATGGCAATCACTCCAGTGCTTGGTGCACAAACCCTGACAGCGTGGACAGTGCTTGATGCACAAACCCTGACAGCGTAGAACTAATATAACATAAAAAAATGATCTCTTGGCACGTTTCCCGCATCAGACAATGAAATGTCCTTTCCGTAGTTTACAGACAAACGATGCTATTCTCATGTACTTCTCATCTTTAGCATCGTAAATGTTTACTTAAATTTTTTATGTCGCTTTCGGTAATGAAAAAAAACAAAAAACTTCCAAATATATTAACTATCTTATATAAAGTTCATAACCAAAACAAATTCTTCTTTTACAAAGATAACACGTAAAACGCAAAAGACATTAACATTCACATTTAGGTTGACCTCAAGATTAACTTCTCTGGCAATGCATGATGTTTATTAAATACACGATAGTTTTATTATAATTGTATGGATTAAATGGCATGGAATACTGAGATACTAAACATGACATCTAGAGGGACTCACGGAGCTGCCAGATAATCTCCCAAATTTATTCACTTATCTTATCTTATTTAAACGATCATCGTTCAAAACAATATTTTTAATCTCCTGGAACATAGATGACATTTGGAACGCAAAAAGACATTAAAATTCACATTTAAGTTGACCTCAAGATTCATTGCTCTTGCAATGTAATGATGTAATTAAAAAAACTATGTATTTTAAATAATGATATGGATTTAATGCCGGGGGAATACTGGGAAACTGAACACGACATCTAAAAGGACTCCCGGAGCTGCCATACGACCACATAAACAGATTTAAATAATAACAATTTAAGATTCATAGCACACCAGGAGTTTACGACATCGCCGTGAAAGTGTTTACAATACAGTAAGCGAGATGGAATTTTACGACTTGACACAACATTATTTTTTTCTGGTAGCGCTGAAACATCCTGGACTCATCTTTTTGATTAGCATCTTTGTCTAGGTTAAATAGCCGCCTCAGCGTTATGGCTCGCGTCGGCCGCCGTTGCTTTTTCGCAAATTGCGATGTCGCCGAGATGTCTTAAAGACCTTGTGTCTACAACAAGAGTCCATGATTTCAAAAATGCGTCATATTCTTAAGTACGACTTTAGATTCTCCGCGGCTGACAAGAAAGAATAGTGTTACATTCGTTATTAGAACTTGGTACATTTTTTAGTTTAAAAAAAAATAGAAATCGATATCTCTTATATTTATTATTTATCACGCGTCTGGTAGGCTGCTTACACTTCCAGCTGCTTCCTAACACGCTGACTACTTCCTAACACGCTGACTACTTCCTAACACGCTGACTACTTCCTAACACGCCGACTACTTCCTAACACGCTGACTACTTCCTAACACGCCGACTACTTCCTAACACGCCGACTACTTCCTAACACGCTGACTACTTCCTAACACGCTGACTACTTCCTAACAAGCTGACTACTTCCTAACACGCCGACTACTTCCTAACACGCCGACTACTTCCTAACACGCTGACTACTTCCTAACACGCCGACTACTTCCTAACACGCCGACTACTTCCTAACACGCTGACTACTTCCTAACACGCCGACTACTTCCTAACACGCCGACTACTTCCTAACACGCCGACTACTTCCTAACACGCTGACTACTTCCTAACACGCTGACTACTTCCTAACACGCCGACTACTTCCTAACACGCCGACTACTTCCTAACACGCCGACTACTTCCTAACACGCCGACTACTTCCTAACACGCCGACTACTTCCTAACACGCCGACTACTTCCTAACAAGCTGACTACTTCCTAACACGCCGACTACTTCCTAACAACCTGGCTGCTGACAATTCATTGGAATTTTGTATTGAGAGTATATTACAAATTATTCTAAATGTTTGAAAGAAAGTGTGGCTCAATAATGAGTTCAATAGCGCGCAAAATAAAATTCCCGATAACTACGCTAAATGATATATCTTTTAAAATAACGCACCTGCGTTTGGTGCGTAATATTATGTTTTCTTTTCGGAAAATGAAATCATCTCATTTTAAATATGGTGCAATAAATATTCGGTTGAAAAGTGGTTGGGTCATAAACAAAAAGTGTGCAGGGACGTATCATGGGGGGGGGGGGGAAGAGCGTTACATGAGCGTTACATGAGCTCATGTTTTGTCAAAGTAACTTGAGTAGATATAGAATCACGCATTGCTGTCGCCAATGTTTGGCGAGTTTAAAATCGTATTTTAATATAAAGGCATTGGGCGTTTTACTACTCGTATGTAATAACAACTATAGATTTTTCGTCGCCGCGCCTGCGCGATTGTCGCCTTGAGTCACTCTACGGTGTGACTGAAACGATGGTCGGTGGGGCTATGATGCTCTGTGGATATTGGTGAAGGTGGGGTGTTGGGGGAACTTTTTACTTAAGCAAACAAAGAGTTGAAAGAAATATGCGTTTGTTGTTTAAGACATATTATAACCAAAGGATTGACGTAATATTATTACATTGAGTTATCCTGGTGGTCCAGATAAATTCATCACACTGGGTTGTCAAGGTGGTCCAGATAAATTCATCACACTGGGTTGTCAAGGTGGTCCAGATAAATTCATCACACTGGGTTGTCAAGGTGGTCCAGATAAATTCATCACACTGGGTTGTCAAGGTGGTCCAGATAAATTCATCACACTGGGTTGTCAAGGTGGTCCAGATAAATTCATCACACTGGGTTGTCAAGGTGGTCCAGATAAATTCATCACACTGGGTTGTCAAGGTGGTCCAGATAAATTCATCACACTGGGTTGTCAAGGTGGTCCAGATAAATTCATCACACTGGGTTGTCAAGGCGGTAAAGTTATATTTATTACACTGCTTTTTCGATTAGGTAAATATATACAATCATTACACTGAGTTGCAAGGGTGGTAAGGAGGCATACATTACACTGGGTTGTCAACGGTGGTAAGGAGGCATACATTACACTGGGTTGTCAAGGGTGGTAAGGAGGCATACATTACACTGGGTTGTCAAGGGTGGTAAGGAGGCATACATTACACTGGGTTGTCAAGGGTGGTAAGGAGGCATACATTACACTGGGTTGTCAAGGGTGGTAAGGAGGCATACATTACACTGGGCTGTCAAGGGTGGTAAGGAGGCATACATTACACTGGGTTGTCAAGGGTGGTAAGGAGGCATACATTACACTGAGTTGCAAGGGTGGTAAGGAGGCATAAATTACACTGGGTTGTCAAGGGTGGTAAGGAGGCATACATTACACCGGGTTGTCAAGGGTGGTAAGGAGGCATACATTACACTGAGTTGCAAGGGTGGTAAGGAGGCATACATTACACTGAGTTGCAAGGGTGGTAAGGAGGCATACATTACACTGAGTTGTCAAGGGTGGTAAGGAGGCATACATTACACTGGGTTATCAGGGGTGGTAAGGAGGCATACATTACACTGAGTTGTCAAGGCGGTGAAGATACATTGAGTACACTGAGTTGTCAATGAAAGTTTTACTTTTGAAATGGAACATAGGCAACAGATAAGTTATGTCAAGAACTGTGAAGATGCGTGTTGAGACTCAGCTGTCTAACGCCGCAAAACAGAACGTTTCGTATACGTGTTAAAAATAAAACACACTTTAAACACAATGATACCCTAAAAAATGTATTTGGTAAATGGAGTGCCCAAACACTGTTCACAGAAACGTCATCAGCTGTAGGCAACTATTACATTTAGTCGGAACTTCTTTATTTAGTGCACAGTGATGCTAACATACTAGCTATTAAAATTTTAAAGGCAAAAATTAATTTCACTTCAACTAAGACTGAATAAAGTAGAAATATTTAACTATGACTGGTCAGTATCAGAAACATCTACTACTGGTCAGTTTTAGAAACATCTACTACTGGTCAGTATCAGATACACCTACTACTGGTTAGTATCATAAACATCTACTACTGGTTAGTATTAGAAACATCTATAACTGGTTAGTATTAGAAACATCTGTAACCGGTCAGTATCCAAAACATTCATACTAATTAAATGATTTTTTAGTTGCCCTTTCAGAAGACTAATTTGCTTTAAATTTATCTACATTAGTTTCCTTGACGACAAGATCAGACTTTACGCCCCTCCGCGCAAGACGTTAATGAAATGAAAATGTCCATCACAACTCCATGTCAGACAGGCGATATCCCGACCCCATTCTTGTTCGACTACACGCCAACTAACGCATCGAGGCATTTTCTCAGTCTTCAGAATAATGGCGACGCCCGCTTTTATCGGATCATAAACATAATCAGTCCGGCCCAGTTCTACGTTGTTCTCACGATTCTACACAGAGGACTTGTTAACATTCTATGTATTTGGGGGCTTTTCGGTAACGTCGTCACAGTTATTGTTCTAATCAAGCAAAGACTTAAAGACACTATCAATATTCTCTTGACTTCCATCGCTGTTTTTGATTTCGTGTTTTGTGCGACCCAGCTTCTGCAGGAAGCCATCATCGTATTGAAAGAATACGACCCCGTGGCAGGAGGTAAATTTCTAATAATTTACATGCAAGGAATCATACAATGGAATCACCTGGCCCTGTCATCGAGTATTTACAGCGTCGCCATCATCGGAGTCGAACGGCTGATCGCAGTTTGCTTTCCTTTCCTCGTTGCTAGAATCTGTACGCCGTACAGAACCAAGTGTCTCATCGTTCTAACGGAGCTCTTCATTTTCACCTTCACATTCCCGGAAAAGTTTTTATTTTACGAATACCAGTGGCAAAACAACCAGACCGTGTACACGGTGAGAAGCTGGGCCACGTCCGCCAACACACATGCCATGTTCTACTGGGTGTATCTCATGCCAATGGTTCAAGTCATCCTACCGCTGTGCTTGCTGACGGGCTGTTACGCGGTGATAGTGGTAATGCTGCGCTCATCTTCCTCGAAATCCTCGAAGCTGACGCCCGGCCGCGCCAAGTCCAGTAAAGCGAAGGAGCTTAAAATGTTCCGATTGCTGATGACCCTGATGACCGTTGCGTTGTTATCGTTCTCACCGTCTGTACTGTTTTCGCTAACGTTGTCCTATGGGGTGCTGTTTGTAGATCTGGACCATTACAGCTTTGAGCTGCTTAAAATTCTGACTAAGGTCTGCTGTCATGTCTTCACCTCAGTCAATTTCATCATCTACGTGACCATGAGTTCCAAGTTTGCAAAATCTTACTCAAAGTTAATGAAATGTTGCCTGCCCGGGACAACTACGGAACAGCTGCAAAACACAATGTCTAAAGTAAAAATTTGACGGGAGAAGTACTTATTAAAAATAACAGTACATTCTTGAAATTAAAACATGTCCAATTCAACAAGGCGTTATTTTCGTGACTTACACTCGATGTCTTAGTAAACTTCTATACTGTGAAAAAGCATTCTGAGCCTAAGAGATACTAATAGAAAACATCGTTTGGTTGATTTCTTCCTATAGCGACAGGTCAAATCCCGTAGGACTTCTAATATGTGTTTAATAAGTAGTCAAATCCGATAAAAGAAAATTGAAATAATGTAGCGAAAATTTTAATGAAAAATTTGTGAAATGATATGGGAACGCCTGATGATGTTAAAATTTCATGCCATTTGTGTTGTTTTCTTGAAGTGTTTATATGTGTAGTTAATTTTGTCTTTCTTTATTTTTTATGTCTACCTTTTTTTTAAATATTAAATTTACTCTTTTATCAAAAATAAACTTCTCTTTTATCCCAAAGTAAATTTTTGCCGCGAAAAAAATTTGGTTCCAGAGTTTTAGCATGTCGTCACATATTCTCCACTTTCAAATTCAGCTAAAGTATTAGATTCCAACTAATTAGCAGTTAGAGTTTTGAAAATGTTATGATCTTTGCGTGATCACAGACTGTTGGACATTTTGAGGAATTGGAGTCAGCTTCTTTTATGGCTATTTTCTCTTTCTCTCTTTGAGCGTCTAGCTCCGTTTGCTTAAGTTCTCAATCTTTGTCTAGCTCCATTTGCTTGAGCTCTCTTTCTTTTTCTACCTCCATGTATTTGAGCTCTATATCTTCTTTTGGCTTCATATATTTCAGCTCTATATCTTCTTCCATCTTCATTTTCTCTAACTCTCTACATTGCTTGAGCTTTTGCTGGAGCTCTGTGGAAGGATCATTGTGTTCGTTGACCGAGGCAATATCATCTTCAGACAACAGATCTTCATCCACTAAGTGGTCATTGACTACCTCTCTAACATCACTTTAGAAAGCAGAGCGGATTAAATTTATTCCAAAACTCTTTCGCAATGGAAATGAAATCTTGCCGCGTACATTTGTCCAATGTCTCCACTGATGGGTTCTTTACATCAACAGACCTGTTTACTCTTACGATTTTTGCTTACAGTGTACGATTTTGAGGTGTATACATTATATAAACTGTATGTGTATTTTTACTATTAATATAATGTATTGACCGATTTTGTGAGGATAGTGTACGCTTTGAAGAGTTTTAGGGTAAACAGGTCTGCATCACTATAGACCCCCCAAAAAAATATTAAAATATTTATTTTAATTTACAAGCTTATTGTATGTTTACCAGATATAGGCAAAACGACTCCTTTTATTTTCTTTTTGCTTTTTATTTTTATCAAAATATCTAACCATTCATTTGTTAAAAAATATAGATATAATTTCTCCAACTTTATAAACTGATACAATAACCCATATTTTATAATCTAGATTGCAGAGTCTAGACACACAAAACATCGCTCATGATAAGAATAAGTAATGATTATTTACAATGAAAACAATTTCTCCCCGAAATCACATTTTCTGGCTTAAAAAAAACGTATTATTAGTAATTGGTTTAATAATCATGAAATCAAAAGGTCACCAAGGCAAGATAAGTCATTACGTTATTTATATCAACTGTTCTACGTTATTTATATCAACTGTTCTACGTTATTTATATCAAATGTTCTACGTTATTTATATCAACTGTTCTACGTTATTTATATCAACTGTTCTATGTTATTTATATCAACTGTTCTACGTTATTTATATCAACTGTTCGACGTTATTTATATCAACTGTTCTACATTATTTATATCAACTGTTCGACGTTATTTATATCAACTGTTCTACGTTATTTATATCAACTGTTCGACGTTATTTATATCAACTGTTCTACGTTATTTATATCAACTGTTCGACGTTATTTATATCAACTGTTCTACGTTATTTATATTAACTGTTCTACAATATTTATATCAATGTTCTACGTTATTTATATCAACTGTTCTACGTTATTTATATTAACTGTTCTACAATATTTATATCAATGTTCTACGTTATTTATATCAACTGTTCTACGTTTATCTATAATGAAACAGTTACTGGCATTAAGACTGGTGGCAAACCCGCCGTTATAAAGCACGACTACTGAAACCCAACTAACAAACCCACAAACAGATCATAC
This sequence comes from Omphiscola glabra, assembly GCA_964017045.1. NCBI lineage: Eukaryota > Metazoa > Mollusca > Gastropoda > Lymnaeidae > Omphiscola > Omphiscola glabra. Next base: position 10,307,673 of record OZ024806.1, on the reverse strand, counting down.
ACAAACAGACCAACCCACAAACAGATCATACACAAACAGACCAACCCACAAACAGATCATACACAAACAGACCAACCCTAAAAAAAATCAAACCAACAAACAAAAATAGATGTGAAAAAAAATATATTTAAACATATCTCTATAGAGTCGGAGACAAAAGCCATCCATCCTTTTCTCAATCTTTAAATTTGCAACATTTTAAAGGTCGTATGTCAATGTGATAACATTACTCTTGCTTGCTGCTCAATTCATAAATGTCCATCAGATGTGCTAAATTCATTTTTTAAAAATAGTTTGATTTTTTTAATATACTTTAAAACAAAATCGTAATGACTCATTTCTCCTTTAGTAAATGACGCATTTCTCCTTTAGTAAATGACTAATTTCTCCTTTAGTAAATGACTCATTTCTCCTTTAGTAAATGACTCATTTCTCCTTTAGTAAATGACTCATTTCTCCTTTATTAAATGACTCATTTCTCCTTTAGTAAATGACTCATATCTCCTTTAGTAAATGACTCATTTCTCCTTTAGTAAATGACTAATGTCTCCTTTAGTAAATGACTCATTTCTCATTTAGTAAATGACTCATTTCTTCTTTAGTAAATAAAGTCAATCAAATGAAATAAGGTGATAACAATAAAAAAATAATAATAAATAATATTAAAGGTGTTTTTAAAAAAATATATTTCTCCTGATTAAATTTATAGAACAAAATTTTTGTCGTGATAAATTTCAATAATTTAAACAAATTAATAAATTTAATTTATTAAGGTTTAAAGAATTACTTTTTATTTTAGAATGTAAATGACATTAATAGAAAGAAGTAGATTTTTCAAAACGCAATTTTGATTTAAAATTTAAAGTTTAGTAATAATTATAATATCTATAAATGAAATGATAGGGGAAATATCGGGGGGGGGGAGGGGAATGAGACTCGCTAACCTTAGATGGCAACTCATCTGAGAGATGACACACTCTAAAATTAAACACCGGAGCCAGAGTCCATTAGGAGGTATGACATTGACACCATGAAAATTCCGACAACTCCTGCGACTTGAAACGCGTAAAGAGCACGGTGAAACACACTCGACAAAATGCTGGTGCTCCACTTACTGCTCTCTGTGATGTTTCCAGTCGTCTTGACTAAGTCTTGCCACTGGATCAAATAGGAAAGGCCAGGAGACGAACTGAGCAACTCTACTTCCCTTGGAGATAACCTTAGTTCAAGTCAAGGCATTCCCTCAAGTCGAAAATAGCAATGGTGTGGAAATATTATACTCCTTACCTGTCCCTGGATGTCACAATCCAGGGGCTTATACCACGAACACGATGTGATAGATAATATACAGCTTACATCACAATGGGTATGACAGATAAGATACCACTTACGTCACACAGGATGTGACAGATCATATACAGCTTACATCACAATTGGCGAGATAGATAATATAAGCTTACATCACAATGGGCGTGACAGATAATATACAGCTTACATCGCAATGGGTTTAACAGATAATATACAGCTTACATTACAATTGGTGTGACAGATGATGACACAGCTATAGTAAAAGCTTTGAATAAAATTGGTACATACAAAGTAGCATACAACGTATGTCCAGCTAAGTGTTATTTTAAAAAAAGTAATTCTTTTTTTGTCCTGTAGTTTGTTCGCTGGCGTAGGCTTCCTTCCGACACATTCGTCGTTTTTTCTGCGTTCCTTTTATTTTCAGGTTTTCCCATACTTAAACTCATTTCCTTATTTTAAGACAACATATTTAAGGCTGGTCTGTGTTATCATTCGGGGACTAACTAACACACATATTCTGGTGAAGGTCTGAGATTACTCTCTTATGACCCCGGCTAGTAAATTGGCAACCAGCTCCATCTGCTGAGCTGGGCCATACAACATTTACTATACACACATAAAAGATGCTAACGTCAACACAAAGGAATAGGATAGAAACATGTGAAAAACAACATTTTACCTAACAGTGATTAACTAATGTGAACTTAAAGGACACTAAACATACAAAATATTGAGACTAATAAAAATTTACAACAAAGTCGAAATTAGAAGAATATATTCATTTTTAGCGAAATAGTATTAGGGAATTGTCATTTAATTTATTGCCTAAAGAAATTTATGAAACAAAGTGGTGATTTAAGATGCTTTGATTGGTAATATTGGGGATTAAAGATGCTTTGATTGGTAATATTGGGGATTTAAGAATTGTTTGAGTGGTTATATTGCTGGTTTGAGAATGAGTTGAGTGGTAAAATTAGTGATTTAAGAATGAGTTGAGTGGTAATATTGGTGATTTAAGAATGAGTTGAGTGGTAATATTGGTGATTTAAGAATGAGTTGAGTGGTAAAGTTGGTGATTTCAGAATGAGTTGAGGGGTAATATTGGTGATTCAGAATGAGTTGAGTGGTAATATTGGTGATTTAAGAATGAGTTGAGGGGTAAAATTGGTGATTTCAGAATGAGTTGAGTGGTAATATTGGTGATTTCAGAATGAGTTGAGTGGTAAAATTGGTAATTTAAGAATGAGTTGAGGGGTAATATTGGTAATTTAAGAATGAGTTGAGGGGTAATATCGGTAATTTAAGAATGAGTTGAGTGGTAATATTGGTAATTTAAGAATGAGTTGAGTGGTAATATTGGTAATTTAAGAATGAGTTGAGTGGTAATATTGGTAATTTAAGAATGAGTTGAGGGGTAATATTGGTAATTTAAGAATGAGCTTAGCGTAAATATTAATTATTTAAGAATTGTTTTGAGTGAAAATATTGACCAAAGCAAAAACTGTCTGGGGTGTGGGTGGGTGGGAAATGTCATGTCAGTTTTACGACATGCTGAAACTTTAACATATTATGTGGTACCTTATGAAATAACAGTGACGTGACACAGCTACAATCTCCTTGCCAAACATAACGTACATACATGGCGGCAGTTGCTTGTTTGTCTCGTTAAACATCCAACAGATGATACAACCGAAACATCTCAAGTGTCCACTATTTTTCTATTTCAATCGATACTTTTTTTAAAAGTATAAACAACGCGATCTTACTGCTGCATTGAATTGTGTACGTCAACAGGTAGATTTTTATTTTTATTTTCATTACAAGCCAGGTAAATCTTGACTGCTGTGCACAAAGAGTGGTAGAACCATCGCCGACGATCTAGGCCAAGCTTCCCTTACCCCCCCCAACCCTATTGTGCCGCCCATGACGGCTAAACCAGGGTTGAATAAGGGCCCCTTCTGTAGCGTTAATCCAATAATTTTTGGGAGAAGTCGAGGGAGAAGATTGCTTGATAAGCTGAGAGTATTATTTAAAAAGTAAACAATAGAACAAATTGTTTGGGCCACGCTGTCTGTGTTGTTTGTTTTGGGCCCGGGTTGCCAGGGAAGAATCAGATAAAAAGCCGTTTTGTTTAGAGCGTAAAGGCACACGTGGTTCTGTTGGCTGTGGAAACATTACGTAAGTATTCTGTTATTAGAACATTTTGAAAGTCTAATTAAACAAGACGAAACTCAGAACTTTTTATTGTATTCAAAATATTATGTCGCCACCCTTTCCCCCCCCCCCACTCCTTTTTCCGGACCACATCTCTTTAGCCTAGTCATATTAAAATACATACATGCATTTAATTCAAAAAGAAAAACAAAGCTTGAATTGTTCTTTTAAACAAAAAATTGTATTTCTTTTCTTTTTTTTCTTCAAAAAAGAAAAACGTAAAAGTTACGTTTCTATATGATCTGTATTTCTATATGTTTCCAATGTAATAATTATACCAAATACACAAGTAGGTGATGGGTTTCGTGAAGTATAAACACACTAAACTAAAATGATTATGAAATTATACTAACACGTTTCTGTCCACTTATTCGCTTTCGCGTTTTGTCTCTGATTCCGACCTTGCTTTGTTCTATTGTAACATATTGTTATATTAAAAACGGGGTCAATTACACACACTAATATTTGCTGCTAGCCAAGTCTTCTATAAAGTAGTATTTCTTTTGTTACTGTCCTTATTGGGTATTTACTCACCTTTTAAAGGTCCAGAAACTGATGACGATGGAATCATTTGTTATAGTTTGGTGAGGGTCCACTTTTTTATGGTATTTGTCCATCGCAGTGTGACGATGGTTTGGACTTTGCAGGATGAAATCACAAGTCCTGCGATCTTTTTTTAAGGAGTTCAAGCTGGCTTCCTCGACGGAAATACGCTTCTTGCCACATATCTGGATAACCCGAGAGAATATTATCCTCCCCTTGAACAACGGGAAAAACTGGGGTTGGGGGACGGGACGGAAAATGTAATAGAATCTGCTACCTTCGGCAACAATTCTATGTGCCAAGTTTCAGCTCGATGGCTTGACAGGAAGTGGGTCTGCCACCCAAATAAAATAAAGGATTTAAACATAATTAAACGAAATATTTTTTTTCAGACTATCGATTGGTCTGAGCACTGCTGGGATATGGACCGACACGCTTTCTGTTTCATAGGTTTGTTCACTGGGATGTTTGAAATTATAGAATGCACAATATATATATATACATGTATTAATATATATATATATTAATTAAAAATCCAATAAAATTAGTTAGTTTGCATAACAAATGTTAATATTATTTTTTTTTAGAATACGCATACGATGCAATTTGAAATAAAAATGCGTGTTTAACTTAAAGAGTTGAGCATTTGTCTCATAATGAATACTTGCAAAATGCTTGACCTATTTACAACTAGCATAGTGTTTCCCTTTCTTCTAATGCTATTTTAGTGAGCGCCTTCGTCATTATGGGATTGGGTGAGTACTATTATTTTTTAAATAATAAAAAAAGTACACAAACTATTGACGGTTTTTTTTTCATATGAGAGGGCCCGTGATCAATTTATTGATCATTTCGGCTCTTGGTTTGAATTCAGAATTTGCCTTTTCTAATTCTTAGAGGAGTTGCATTCCAAGGCCAACGAATCCCATCCACCCGGGGGATGCTTGGGGATTTTGGCTTTGGGCGGGGATTGACCACCACTATTTGAAGTGAGTCAGCTTAGACCACTGGGCCACCGTGCACATGTTACTAACATGTATCCAGTAATCGTTTAAATCACTAGCTTTTTTTTACTTTAAAATTTTAATTTATTATTTTTTTAAATTATTGACACTTTTAACAAAAGATTTTTGTTTGAGAAATGATTTGAGAGAACATGGTAAGTTAGGATGGACGTTTGTGCAGCGTGTTGGGGGAATCAATGGCATGGACTTTTTTTTGTTGATTTCTTTTCGATAACTGCTCATCAAATCATGTCAAATGTCATCAAATCATGTCCTTGTCATCAAATCATGTCCTTGTCATCAAATCATATCCTTGTCATCAAATCATGTCCTTGTCATCAATTCATGTCCTTGTCATCAAATCATGTCATTGTCATCAAATCATGTCCTTGTCATCAACTTATATCCTTGTCATCAAATCATGCCATTGTCATCAAATCATGTCCTTGTCATCAAATCATGCCATTGTCATCAAATCATGTCCTTGTCATCAAATTATGTCCTTGTCATCAAATTATATCCTTGTCATCAAATCATGTCCTTGTCATCAAATCATGTCCTTGTCATCAAATCATGTCCTTGTCATCAAATCATGTCCTTGTCATCAAATTATATCCTTGTCATCAAATCATGTCCTTGTCATCAAATCATGTCCTTGTCATCAAATCATGCCCTTGTCATCAAATCATGTCCTTGTCATCAAATCATGTCCTTGTCATCAAATCATGTCCTTGTCATCAAATCATGTCCTTGTCATCAAATCATGTCCTTGTCATCAAATTATGTCCTTGTCATCAAATCATGTCCTTGTCATCAAATCATGTCCTTGTCATCAAATCATGTCCTTGTCATCAAATCATGTCCTTGTCATCAAATCATGTCCTTGTCATCAAATCATGTCCTTGTCATCAAATCATGTCCTTGTCATCGAATCATGTCCTTGTCATCGAATCATGTCCTTGTCATCAAATCATGTCCTTGTTCATTTAGATGGTCTAGGATGCATTGTCATTGGAAATTAAAATGCTTTTAAAAAAAAAAAAAAGATGCTATTAGAAATGGCTGAAAACCCAAAAATATATAAAAAATCTTAAAACGTTTTATCATCTCTTTTTTTCCCCAGCAAATTACGCGAATGCAGGGACTACAGGCAAGATTTGTTGTTGAAATAAATGTTCTTTCAATTAGTGATTAAGAAATCGTTTTAGACCAGGGTTTATTATTTAATTTAAAAAAAAAACAACATTTGAATATTACTGATTAAAAGTAAATATAGTTTTTACTGGAATCTTTTTCTTTTAAATACACTCATATATGCAGTTAAATTTTAAAGCTTTGTTTAAAAAAAAAAAAAAAAAAATATTTTTATTTTATGTCATTAAAATTTTTTTTATATATTTTATTTTTGTGGGTTCTAAATTGTTTTGAATCTTCGCAGTTGAAACCTCCACTGCCCAGGACACGACAACGCCTCCGGTGACAACATCAGCACCACAAACTACTACAATGAAAAGTAATTATCACTACCTTACTAATCATTCTTTAAAGACTCAACATCTCATTTACATCTTTATAGAGCAATTTTTCCTCTATTCAATGTTGTTGTTTTTCATCCCCAAAATAAACAAGAGCCCCACCTTTCTTTGCCCACCAGCTAAGTTTATCCAAACATATTTATGCTCCTTTATCTCTCTTATCATTAAACATTAATCATTATAAATCCTTCCAAATATTTTGTTTTTCCAAATCATCTTCCTGGCTTGATTAAAAATAATTTGTATCCATCACTTAACGTTGGAACACAATACCTTCATTTGATTTATAAATCTATAGTTTAAAATGTATTACAGACATCTGTGTTCCATTAAATCAATCCATGCTCCCCGTGTCATGTAATCCTACTGTGCCAATCAATCCACGCTCACCACGTCATGTAATCGTACTGTGACAATCAATACACGCTCACCACGTCATGTAATCGTACTGTGACAATCAATACACGCTCACCACGTCATGTAATCGTACTGTGACCATCAATACACGCTCACCACGTCATGTAATCCTACTGTACCATATGTATGTTACACACCATGTTGTTGTTTTCAGTCTTTATCCTTTTTATTTGAACAGATGGTGACGTCGGGCTCCATATCTCGGTCGTTACCATGGTGATCTGGGCAATGGCGCGGCTCATCTGAACGCAGTCCTCGAAACTCCGTCCCAGACGATATTTTAGTAAAGTTTTCACAAACTATTTTATTTACTTTTTTCTTTTCTTTAAAATTATTACCAAAAAAAATATGTTTAAAGAAAACACGATCTTCTTTTACAAAACTGAATTTGTTTTTCCCCCCATCAATATTGAAATGTATACTCTTGAAGTAACGGTATATTTTCCTTTTCAATGACAATTATGACATGAGAAATGTCCTACTAAAACATGTCGAAACTTATATTTTAATTTCAATTTAAGATGTGATTTTTTTTTTTAAAAAGTCTTTATCAGAAAAAGTTGTTTTACAGAAAAGTAACCCAAGATCAAGATCGCTGATCAAGCTATAGAACATTTTATTATTATTTTTTTTATTTGTATTCACTGTCTCGAGTGGACCTTTACAAATGACTCTAGCCTGGAACAAAGACAAATTCATAAAAAAAAAAATGCATTTCATAATTTTTTTTCTTATGTTAAATTACTTTTTCTTTATCAGATTCCTCAACAATAAAATAAAATAAAATAAAAATAAGACGCTGTTCTGGTCATATTTAGAGATTGTAATAAAAATCAAATTTCAAATTTTATTAATTTTCTTTTCTACCCAACATTGATAACACCAGTTAGAAACTAGAATCACCGATATGCATCTTCAAGTCCAGGTTATGATGATAATTTTGAGGTTTTTCATACAAGATGTGATTTACAATATTCAATTATGTTTTTAAAATATTCTTTATTTTATATTTCCATGTGACTATTTTTATTTTTAAATAGAACATATTTTTTTTGGTGTTTCCTTTTCATTACTAAAAAAAAACACTTAATTAGCTTTTATTTCAAATGATGATGAGAACCATTAGTTAAAATATATTTTGCTATGCGTTACTTCCTTGTGTGGATTTTTTTTTAATCTCTTTTCAATAATAAAGAAAATTAAATACCCATATCTATTTAGTGTGTTTTTATTGAAAGCAGTAATACCAGATAATACACCACTTATTTCATGGTAGCGGAACTGAACCACGTAAGACATGAGATCATGAATCCTACTTCCGGCAACAACAAACAAGATCTCTAAAGTTTTTTTTTTTTTTTTACTGTGCCCTAATTTTCTGGTCGTATTTGACATGTTCGTTGAAGAAGGCACTAAGCCGAAACTTTTACAACTTATTGTCCTCTTCTTTTGATTCAAGCTTGAACAGTCCTTGTTATAATATTTCATTTCAAAAAGTTTGGATGAAGTCCTTCAAATATTAGGTAAGACCGCACGTACCATTTGGAAGTACCATACCCGGTTTACTATACGAATCGGTAGGAAAAAAACACACAAAATAAACAAATGTATTTAGAGATTGTGGAAATGAGCGCACCATGAAGAGTGGAAATGAGCGCATCATCATGAGTGTGAAAATAAGCGACCCATCAAGTGTGTGCTAATAAGCGCACCATCAAGTGTGTGGAAATAAGCGCACCATCAAGTGTGTGGAAATATGCGCACCATCAAGTGTGTGGAAATAAGCGCACCATCAAGTGTGTGGAAATAAGCGCACCATCAAGTGTGTGCGAATAAGCGCACCATCAAGTGTGTGGAAATAAGCGCACCATCAAGTGTGTGGAAATAAGCGCTCCATCAAGTGTTTGGAAATAAGCGCACCTTCAAGTGTGTGGAAATAAGCGCACAATCAAGTCTGTGGAAATAAGTGCACCATCAAGTCTGTGGAAATAAGCGCACAATCAAGTCTGTGGAAATAAGTGCACCCTCAAGTCTGTGGAAATAAGCGCACCATCAAGTCTGTGGAAATATGCGCACCATCAAGTCTGTGGAAATAAGCGCACAATCAAGTCTGTGGAAATAAGTGCACCCTCAAGTCTGTGGAAATATGCGCACCATCAAGTCTGTGGAAATATGCGCACCATCAAGTCTGTGGAAATATGCGCACCCTCAAGACTGTGGAAATTAGCGCACCATCAAGTCTGTGGAAATAAGCGCACCATCAAGTCTGTGGAAATAAGCGCACCATCAAGTCTGTGGAAATAAGCGCACCATCAAGTCTGTGGAAATAAGCGCACCATCAAGTCTGTGGAAATAAGCGCACCATCAAGTCTGTGGAAATAAGCGCACCATCAAAAATCACATACGAAACGTTCGTCCCAATTAGGGAAATAAGCACGCTTGGTTAAGCCGGTACTGTCCCTTACAAAGTTCACTTGGCTAGCCGAGAATCACAGGAAGATTATGGTGCGGACTTCTGCACGGACAAGCATCTGATAGACCAGTGGTTCTCAAGCTGTGGGTCGCATAAGACGATCAGCTTCCGTACACAGGGGTCGCATCATCATCATGTCCCTTAGTCTTTGGACCGTTCGGGCGCCACAGCTGACATGAAAACTATCCTTCTTCATTCCTCTCTGTCTTCTGCACTACGCATAGCATCGACTAGTTTTAGTCCTGTCAACTCTTTGATGTTATCTTCCCATCTTTTTCTCTATCTTCCTCTTCTTCTCCCCCCTCTAGTTGTGCCCTGCATGACTTCTTTGGCGAGCCCTTGTTTTCTTGTCACGTGGCCATACATTCAAGTTTGCGCTTTTTTACAGACACCAGGAGGTCATCATACTGCCCAATTACTTGACGAATCCTTTCTTTCACTTGTTCATTGGTGATATGGTCTCTATAGCAGATGCCAAGAATGCTTCTGAAACATTTCATCTCCATCGCCTTTATTTTCTTTTCAAGTTCTGCTGTTAATGTCCAGGACTCACAGGCATACAAGAAAATGGAAGTGAGCACATCAGCCTGATTTTTGTGCTGGGGGCTATATTTTTGTCGTTCCATATTTTCTTGAGCTTCTTCAGTGCTGATGTGGTCTGCACAATCCTGGCCATCAATTCGGGCTTGGAGCCTTCTTCATAGACTATTGCTCCAAAGTACTTGAAGCTGCAAACTGTCTCTAATCTTTCCTCCCCGACCTTATTTCAGTGGCGATGCCAGTGGTGCTATTCGTCATCATTTTTGTCTTTTCTGCACCGAGTTGCATGCCAAAGGACGATGAAGTCTTGTCGAGACGCATTACTAGGTTGGCTAGCTCTTCTTCGTTTCAAGCCAGTCCATCTATGTCATCCGCAAAGCGTAGGTTGGTGATTGTTCTGCCACCAATGTTGACTGTCCCTACATGCGTTTCCAGTGCATGTGCCATAATTCTCTCTAAGAAGATGTTGAACAGGGTGGGGGAGAGCAAGCAGTCTTGTCGTACTCCAACCGTGGGGTTGAACCATTCTCCGATGTTATTGTTGAAGAAGACTGCACTGGTGGCCTTATCATAGAGGCCGCATATCATTCTGGTTAGGTTTGTGTTGATGTTGTAGTGCCTCATGGTGGCCCATAAAGCAGCATGCCAAACCCTGTCGAATGCCTTCTTGAAATCCACAAAGATTTGGAATAGGTTTTGTTGGTGTTGAGCATATTTCTCACATAGGTTTAGGATCTGCTCGGTACTTCCACGTCCTTGCCTGAAGCCCGCCTGTTCTTCAGCAATGATTCTGTCGGCGTATGGTCTTAGTGGGTCTTAGTCGCATAATGCCATCGGAAAAAAACACATATTTATGAAGTAGCAACGAAAATAATTTTATGGGTGGGTGTTGCCCCAACACGAGGAAATGAATTAAAGGAACGCGGCTTTATGAAGGCTGAGAACCACTGTGATAGACGCATAGTATCGGGAGTGTGTCGGTCAATGAAAGAATCAATTGTACATTCAACGACCAAAACTTGGTACACGGTCTTAAAGGCAGAACCTGTCTGTCTGGATCAAAGCTTATCTGTGCAATTTTATTTTCACGAATCGTTCATGTCTTATACATCAGATCTGGGGAGCATTGCACGTTACGAAACTTAGAGTGACTGATTGGCGTAGGATTTTGGGGGGGGGGGGGGGGTAGTGATTTCCTCCGAATCGTTTTTTTTTCAAAAGAGCGGCATTTTTCCCGGTAACTGCAGAGGGACATTTTCGTGCTAGGTAGATTGCCAAAATGTTAGCCTCCCCCGGGTGGCACTGAGCCGAGATAGCTCCGTCACTGCTCTGGTGAATGTGCCGTTTTGGACCCGTCGTGTCGGGAAACAGGAAGTACGATATGATTGAGTGTAACTAAACCCTTCAGGCGATGTGTGCATCCTTTTTGTCTATTTTACTTAATTCGTGACGTTTATTTGGCTTTGATTTTCATTTCCTGGTAATCTCTCGTAATTTGAGACCTTGACCCCGCTTCAAAAGAAATCTGTGAGCAAGCAGAATACCTAGGGGGAAAAAAAGAGGGGGGGGGTGAAGAATCGTGACGTCTGTCGCGGTCCTTGATTTTCGGAGGCCCGCGTTTATTGGAAACTACAAGACTACGGACATTACACTAGAACTCAATAAAGTGTTATCAGATGGAACATCACCCAAACGGCGCCCACGCTAAAAGGTTAAACTATAGTTATTTAAATACGGACACAACGCTCTCAATGATGTATGCATTCCGTATGTATCTGGCTCTGTCGTAGAATGAGAACATGAAAGCAGTTCGTTGTGGTTTATGTACGTTTGTGTTAAAAAGACGTCATCTATACACGCAGCACCATCTTGTGTCCGGTGCTTAGCATTTTTTTTTTTTTGGTTTAAACACGTGATCGTTTAAAATTAAGTCTTTCTGGGGCAGTGTTCACCTGGTGAACGGCTGGAAATAAATACCGCGTCGATGGATGCGCGGTTGACGACGTCCCTCAAATTATCGTGGTTGAACCCGTCATATTCGTTGAGTGGAAAACAAAAAAGAGGGTGGGGGGAATGTACTTTTTTTGGATTTCAGCCTGGGTCAAGGGTTAAGTCACTTTAACCGCGACTTTGTAAAAATTCGAATTTAAAAATTAAATAATTCTACTTTTGTCGATAAATTAAAAATTAAAATCGTAATACTAAAAAAATAGGAAAAAAACAGCACTTAAATGCTTTCTTTTAATGCACTACGCACATAAAGTCTGTGCAGAAAATATCTTTAAAATTAATACAATTTAAACAATTTTTATTTTTTTTTAAACCCTTTTCTTTACGGCTGGTTTTGGCATCGATTTTTGCTGTGAAATAAAAAAAAAATAAAGAAATTGCCATTATTTTTCATTTTCTATCCGATTTGCTTTTTAACTTCTCTATTAGATTAACGAAGAAAGAAATGTACGGCATTGAAATATGACGTCGACGTGACGTCCTCGGTATTGCAGAAAAGTTCTTTGCCTCTTGGTTATGACGTCAGTTTGACGTCCTTGGAACGTGTGTGTGATCGTGACGTCGCGTCGACGTCATCGGTTTAAACAATCATTTCGAAGGCATTTTCTTCAAAGATTGCCCATCCACACATCTGTATGGTCTTTCTTTAGCGTAAGGAATTTGTTTTTTTTTAATAAAAAAAAAATTCGTATTTGCTATGCAATACGTTGTTTACTTATCATCATCATCATCATCATCATCATCATCATCATCATCATCATCATCATCATCATCATCATCATCATCATCATCATCATCATCATCATCATCATCATCATCATCATCATCATCATCATCAGGTCTCGTAGTCCTTCGACCGTTGGGGCGCCACAGATGACATGTACACTATTCTTCTCCATTCCTCTCGGTCCTCTGCCCTACGCATAGCATGTTTACTTATAAAACATTTTTACAAAAATGGAAACAAGTCCAGCGTGTACGGTACATTCGTCTTACGTTACCGGATCGTTCAATCAAGCGTGACAAATTCCTGGGCATAAAACTTTCGTTTTTTTTATTTACTGGGTTATTACTCTCAACTGATTTCAGTTTCCTGGTTGCGGTTTGGACATGTCCATCAGTTAGGGGGAAAATTGGATTCATAGAAGACACGAGTATCGTATGACGAATATTCTCAAACCGAAACAGAACAGCGTAAACAGCCCAATACCTAGGGTTTGTCATTTCTAAGGCTGAAAATCGTCACACCGTGTTACGTCATGTTACTATATTTAGACAAGATTTTCGTAAAACGTGGCGACTAACAATGTATTTTCATAATACCTAAAGCACTAAGAATTTGAAAAATATTTCGTAAAATTAAGTTGTAGGCAAGCTTTTCGTCTAGGTCAAGACACGATCAGCCTACGTACGTTAACCTAGAAGTGTCGGACAGCTGTTGAGAGATAGAAGTGTCGGACAGCTGTCGGGAGATTGGCCAAGCGAAGTGCCAGGATTTTCTATTAGAATACTTCCGCCATTAAATGACAAACATGTTCTCAAGATACAGGAGCTCAGGTTTAGGAACGTTTTCATGTTGAGAATAAATATTCGTGGTGCCATTAGTATAAGATGATACACTTGCTTGATAACAATCTGGGGTGGCATTACTGCATGGTCTGCACACCTCAATAAAATGTATTTATGACAACGACGCGGCAGAGGCGTAGCTAGAGTGTTTGGCGCCCGGGGACAAGATTCGCGCCCGGGGGACAAGATTCACTTTAAAGCGCCCTCTTTTCATTTTTTCAACTCTCAAACCCATTATTTTCATCACTAAAATAATATCAAAGCACATTTTGGCGCCCCTAACTAGCTGGCGCCCTGGTACATCTGTACCCCCCGCCCCCACCCCACCCCCACGCTACGCCTCTGCGACGTGGCCATGTTTATTTTAGAACAAGGTCAATGGCTTAACAATAAAACGACGCCCATTAGACAAACAACAACAACAACAACACTGTCATTAGGATGTTTAAAAAACGCATTCTTCAGCAGACAATACAAACTCAAGAAACAAACATTTCAATTTTAACGAAAAAAAAGAACAACTTATGAAAATTTGAAAAATCTCAATAATAGTTAATGTGTCTCCGTGTTCAACGGAAACAGCTGCAACAACTGCCACTGCAGCTAAATCTGTAGTTAAAATCCAAACTACTTCAAAAGTAACTACATCTGCTCCTGAACTTAAAACTGCAACATGAAGCGCTCTGTGACATGGAGACTTTCGAAAGCGTAACGTTAATAACTAAATTGAATTATCTCCTGTTTCTTATTTCGTACTGTCTAATGAAGATGGCAACTCGCCGAAACATCCATTTATTTCTACTGTCTTTTTCTTTTCAAAACTGAACATTTTATTTTTACTTCGCAATCTTCGTATAATATTCCTTCACTGGCATATAGCAAATATGTCAGAAAAAGCGTTGTATTCTTGCTATAAATACAAATGAATAAAAACTCAAACCTAACATCAAATATTATGATTTATTATAAAACCAATCGTGTGTCTCATGATCCCTACCCAGCTGCCTCCAGCCAATGGCCATATATTGTGAATAATTTTGGAACACCCTTCCTGTCGCTCTCAGAAACAGCTAGACACTGGAGTCCTTCAAAATCGATTTGAAAACACATCTATGTCGCAAACACCTGCCGGGGTGATGTTGTCTACCCTCATTTTCCAGCTAGCCATTATCTGCTAGATGTATACTGGCTTGTGTTGTTTATGGTTGCAAGGTGATGTAACACTTTGAACGGGTGTGTGCTCGTATGTAGTTTTTGTATTTCAATGTGGTAAAATACAGATTGTTTTCATTTCTCTTTTAATGTGTTTGACTTTGTACCGCGCTTTGAGCCTTTGGGATGAAGCGTGATTTTCAAATAAACTTTATTATTATTGCTATTATCTTTGCATATCAGATATGACGGTATGATGTAATTTGAAGCCAACATTTCATTATATAAGCAATAAAATAAAAATGGCTTCAAGCTATTTTAAACTTATATATTTTTATTCATTTATTGTTATTTGTATTCCTTTTTTTTAAATTTTTTTTTTGAGACTGTGAATATTGACTTTATTATCAACAGAGTGCTTCAGTTACGGGGTGAGAACCGCGCATCTTTAACAGACACGTGAAGCAATGAAAAACAACTTCTGTGTTGTTCAGCCCACTTGTTTTCTTACACAGATCACCGTAACCGGAGCCACACAATCCTGCAGATAATCAAGATCATTCGCGAACATTATGTCATTATCATAAAACGTCTTTATCCCACACCCTATGTGGTAGAACCAGGGGCTGTGGGGGGGGGGGCTGGGGGAGGCGGGATGGGGTGACAACAACCATTACGCACCACCTCGTGTTCAACTAAGCTCTACGATTGGCCCAATGAGAACTCAATAACATACCCGGTAACTAAGGGTATGGCTTATAAAGAGACGCCTCTAGCAAGAACAAGTCTGGTGGTTTACAACGCGGTCATCATATTTTTGGTAAGTCTAGGGATCGTGATTCCAGATGTGTTTGTGGAAATAAAAATGGAGAAAGCATGTTTTATTTTTATACACAAACTTTATAAGGAGAAAAATTGTTGTTGTATTAAATTGTTGTTGTATTAAATTGTTGTTGTATTAAATTGTTGTATTAAATTGTTGTTGTATTAAATTGTTGTTGTATTAAATTGTTGTTGTATTAAATTGTTGTTGTATTAAATTGTTGTTGTATTAAATTGTTGTTGTATTATCCAAGGATATTTAAGAGATAGTTTTAACATAATTTATCATTGTCAAAATATTTTTTTTTAATTGTACTAACTTAGATGTCAATTCATTTATTAGAATTTATATTTTAATATTAAACCATGGGCGCCACAAAATTAATTTTAAATAATTTAACAACACTTCCTGGAAGTAAAAGCTCAATATGCGCAAATCTTGTCACAAAACACTAGTAGGTTGTGTTTTAAATATAATGCATTTCAAAAACAACCCAAGATAAGATATACGATTTTTAAACACAATATTATTTTAAATTTGAAATCATTAAATATATTAATTTTTTTAATCGAACACTATTTTATGATTGTTTCTTTGCTTGACTTAGCTTTATGTTTTTAAATTACTTAATTATTTTTATATTTTACTATTCAAATAGTACAGTACCTTTATGACCAAGTTGTGATATCATTGCTGAGGAAATGGCCAGAAATATGTTTCTTGTCTTCGGTAATAGAATTTAAAGACGCTTATTTTACTTTATGTATTCAATTATCATTCAATTTATAACAGTATTCAATTATTATTCAATTTATAACAGTATTCAATTATTATTAAATTTATAACAAAACACACCTTTAATTAAAGGAACATACATTAAAATACTTTAAAAATATATAAAATGCATTTAAAATGTTTTTATGACGTTCTTGGATAAAAAAAATAAGTATTTTGAATGTGGTAATAATTTTATTACACCCATAATTACACAATTTTACTTTTATTACTACAACATATTTTCAATGACCAGCGGTATAACCTTTTGCTTTACTATTTACCTAGCGTTGACGCTGGCCCTTATGGTGGCATATGGTGAGTACACATTAGAATGGAAGATGAAAGTGTTAAAAGGGGGGGGGGGAGTAAAGAACAGGAGGAGTAATAACATTTTAAATACAGTGAAACACGTTATAACATACCTCGCTATAATGTGTCCGCTATAACACACCCTGCTGTAACACACACCGCTATAACACACACCACTATAACACACACCGCTATAACACACACCGCTATAACACACACCGCTATAACAAATCCCGCTATAACACACACCGATATAACACACACCGATATACCGCAAACCTAAAAAATGCAACCCGCTATAACGCGAACTGGGATATGAAGTGGTCGTGGCATGGCTATTCAATAGAAGAGGATATAGCTGACGACAGGCAGTGTTTTCTAGTGTCTCACTGAGGTCGTACAGGGTGCAGCTGATGACCATTGGTGACGTGTCCCATCACGGGTTGACGTGTCCCATCCAGGGTTGACGTATGCCATCCAGGGGTGACGTGTCCCATCCAGGGGGTGACGTGTCCCATCCAGGGGTGACGTGTCCCATCCAGGGGTGACGTGTCCCATCCAGGGATGACTTGTCCCATCCAGGGGGTGATGTGTCCCATCCACCCGGTGTCGCTGGTGATGTTTTTTATCGTCTGCTGATGTCCTCAGTCAACAAGCTTTGGATCGACTAAGTTTAGACCACTCGGCCACTCATCTCAGTTTCCGACAGCGGCATACACTGGCAAACATTAGTACACTGTAGCACACAGTGAAATCCCATTTGTGTGTGGGGGGGTGCTAACTATTGCCTTTTCTCCTGATATAACTTGTGCACGATGATTTAAATAATTGTTATGGGAGAAGAAATTGAAAGCTGGTCGGCCTGATAATTTATTCTTCAAGTATTTGTCCCTTGGATTGGTTTTCGGCATTTAAATGCGAAGAGGAGCAAAGCTTCCTTCAAGAGGCTTTTGGTTTCTTGAAATCTTACCAGAATTTCTGAAAAAAGCAATATGTGGTCCCAAGGATTTTTGTAGCATTATACTTTTCCTTGCTTTGCGCTTTCTTTGGGCGTGCGCAGTACGTCTACTCTCTAATCCAGCAGCGAGTCTGCTTCGTCAGCCTTAACGATCAAAAGCGATCAAAAGCAAATGAGTGCGTTTACTCTCGGCCCCAACAACAATTCTGCCTCGTCAGCTTTAGCGCTGAAAAGCAAGGGATCACATAGAGTTCGGGTCGATGTCCATGGATTCGTGGGATACTTTTAGGCAAGCGTTTCTGCCGACAATCTTAGCGTTTCTCTTATAGAATGTCATTCACATTCTAAAAGCCCTGGATGTGACATCGCTTCATACACTTTTCACGTAACTGTACTCCTCGCCTTGTAACTATTGTAAACATTGTCATCGCTGTTTGTTACAAATTTAAACTAATACTGTGATATGATGGATGGCTTGCAGCTACTCATTGAATACTGTCACTGTTCGTTCATCAACGTATCCCTCTCTCAAGAACTGAATATGTCCAATTGGATAAATCCCACAGTACTTTATTACTCATGATAAATAATACAAAATAATTCCTTGGTGTTAGGACATCCTTGTAACAGACATAGTTACAATGTAAAGAATATCATATACACACACACTTTGAACAATGTTCCATCCGAAATTAATACAATGATCCCATCTAGAAATCCAAAATGTCTGCCGCCACCTAAGGTGAGAATCGTACATTCTCTTCTACTCAGATAATCATGAGTTCTCACTCCGCTCTGAAAAGCTAGACCCTCGTTTTTCTCGTGTTATAATTCATTATTGTCGAATCCCTACGCCACCGTGCAGTAAGAATAAAAAAAATTATTATGTGACAGATCATGGTTAAATTGGTGTGTTACTAAATCACCCTATACTATATTACTCTAAATATGAACTTTAAAAACAAAATCTTGGTTGATTTGTTTATTAATGCTTGTCCTTCCTTGATCAAGTTACGGCCCCTTTAACTCAGTTTGGGAGACTTCGGTAGCCTTGTGCGGAGAGCTCAAATATTTGTGTCATGCTGAACTGAGTGATGGTTCTCCTCTATTTGTGCTGCTAATGATTTGGCCTTCTGGTTCATCTTCCAGCAAACACAAGTTGTCAAAATCTGGAGAAGTCATCTTGTTGAAATTTAAGATGGATATCCGTTACTGAGTATATGATATACTTATTTACTCCACGGGGGTGAAAGAAGAATTTGGGTAAAATAATAATAATAATAATAAATTATAATTCTTTTGGATCTGACGTCATATTTACTCAAGTTTACCCAATTTACAATGCGACGCAAACTCCGTAAATCTATTGATAGCTTCTTTTTTTAAACTGTAAAGCAAACTCCGTAAATCTACTGACAGCTACATGAAGTGTATGATCTTGATTGTGGATGTTCATATAACGGTTTTTTGTAAGCAAACCTGTAACTGGTGCTATCAATCGGGTTTAAACCGTTTACAGATTTTTGGTTTCCCTATGAACTGCAACCTTTTTTATGCTGATCTAGGTCAGAATGCTAAGATTATTTTTGATAAAATCGCAACTGGCAGGTGTAAGATTATTTTTTATAATATCGTTACTGGCAGGAGTAAGATTATTTTTATAAGATCGTTACTGGCAGGTGTAAGATTATTTTTGATAAGCTCGTTACTGGCAGGAGTAAGATTATTTTTATAAGATCGTTACTGGCAGGTGTAAGATTATTTTTATAAGATCGTTACTGGCAGGTGTAACATTATGTAATTTTTGAACCGATAAAGCAATGTACCCTTTTGCCCTTGAACATATTGCTACCCCAGTTTTGTACAAGTACTTGACCCCCGTGGTAGATGCCAAAGTCTGTAGTTTAAGCCTTTGCAAAAGAACGTCAAATTACTACAAGTGGCCAGCGTGCACACTGTTAACAATTTATTGACACAATTTATGTCTAGGCCCGTAGCATTTGACCCCAAAAAATGGATCTATATTCTAAGCACGAATCATATTTTCATGGAAGCACCAAATTCAAAAATGTAATCTTGTCCAGTCTCGAATCCATTCCAGTCCACAAGTGTTCACACTTAAAAAACTGTAAACCCTTTTAAATATGAGAACAAGCTTTCTCGCCAACATCATATTTATCAGTTTGACCGAATTTATTGGGGGGAGGGGGAGGGGTTGCGTCTCTTTTGTTCACTTCCGAGGAAACGCCAATCAAACATACATCTGGCGAACTGACTCTTGGTTTTGGTTCAGCATTTTTATATATGATGCTGCCGTTAAGATCCAAAAACAAAAAGATCATTTTTGGTCGATTCCCAAAAATATAAATAAATAAATTTTGAAAATATGAAGTTACCATCTTTTTTTAAAAAAAACACTATAGCAAATGACATGAATGATGAATGAAAACCTCATGGAATGTCTCCCTGTGATTCAGATGACCTTTTGACCTCACGAGCATGTCGTGAGGTGTGCTTTGGGGGGGGGGTAAAATTAAGATAATCGTGGTATTGAATCTCTGGATATACAAGGCTGTTGTAACGGCACTTAAAAAAAAGCGATTAATAAACATATTGTGTTTGAGATATCGCTTCTGTAATCCAATCAGCGGCTGGACAAACGACAACAGCTACTGGAGCAACCGCAGCATCTGCCGGATCAGATGCGACAACGGCTGGATCAACCGCAACATCTGCTGGATCAGTTGCGTCAGCGGCTGGATCAATCGCAACATCTGCCGGGTCAGATGCGACAACGGCTGGATCAACCGCAACGTCTATCGGGTCAGATACGACAACGGATGTAGCTACAAATGGAAACCAAACACAGACAACGCCAAGTAATACCCAAATATATTTTTTACCTTTTCATAAACCCCTTTTTATCTTGTGTGTGAGTTTTATAGTTATTTATAGCACTACTTTATTAAGATATAATTTAATATATATGTATAAAAATAATCTCATGCGCAAAATTATAAAATGAAAGATATTCTGAACAAGTCCTTGAACTTTTTGTATTTCTTGTGAACTTTTTTTATTTCCTGGTATATTTTGATTTGTTCTCTTTTGTTTATTTTTTTTTTTAAATAGTTTTTTTTAATGTTTTTAGTTTTTTATAGTATTTTTGTAGTGTTTTTATTTTTCACAATAAATATCTCCTGAAGCAATGTTTTGACAAAAGCATAAAAACAGCCTACTTAAACAATCTTTATTAAACCTAGTAAAGATGACATGAATTTTATGGGTATATGGGATGTCAGAGGATATTCAACCTGTGCGACGTTTTGTCAACTGATCACTGACTGTGGCAATTATGTAGGAATGTTAGTCTTAAATTTAGACCAGGGGAGGTTTAAGATAAGGCCCTGCAATGAGACGGGTCAAGAGTAGGCCCTACAGTGAGGGGTCAAGATAAGGCCCTGCATTGAGGGAGGTCAAGAAAAGGCCCCGCAGTGAGGGAGATCAAGATACGGCCCTGCAATGTGGGAGGTCAAGATACGGCCCTGCAATGTGGGAGGTCAAGATAATGCCCTGCAATGTGGGAGGTCAAGATACGGCCCTGCAATGTGGGAGATCAAGATACGGCCCTGCAATGTGGGAGGTCAAGATAAGGCCCTGCAATGTGGGATAAAATGTAATAATCGCACAATTGGGGGGGGGGGGAATTTGACAAAACATGCATACAACACCCTTCCTGACGCTCTCAAAAACAGCCAGACGCTGGAGTCCTTCAAAACAAATTTAAAAACTCATCTATTTCGCAAACACCTGCTGGAACGATGATGTCTACAATCTTTTCCAGCTAGTTATTATCTCCCACCTTAGTTTTTGTACCGCGCTTCGAGCCTTTGGGGATGAAGCGTGATTTTTCAAATGAACTTTATTATTATTATTATTATTAAAATCCCAATTAATGCTCCCCCCCCAAGGCTCGGAACCGCACATTTTTTTTCACGCCTCTTAACTATATTAATACTGTAATGACCCACATGATTTTACACCGAAGATTAATTTAACCAGCCGTTTCAGAAAACCAAAAGACAATATTACGCACCAAACGCAGTTGCGGTTTTATTGTATTTTAGCAGTCTCATTTAGCGCAGTCGTGGGTTCGTGAAATCAGTGGCATCATGTGATGCTTCTTACACACGATCAAATTTCGCGTCAAATTGTTGTATGAACGCACTATTTTGCGCGTGGTTTCCTTTTTTGGGGAATTTGATCAAATAGTAATTTGAAAGTTGTGACAAGGCTTCATACACGAATTGCATCAAATGCTTGACGCGAAATTTGACCGTGTGAACCGACCCTTAGGGTCGGTTCACACGATCAAATTCTCCTTCAAGCATTTGATGCAATTCATGTATGAAGCCTTGTCACAACTTTAAAATTACTATTTGATCAAATTCCCAAAAAAAGAAACCACGCACAAAATAGTGCGTTCATACAACAATTTGACGCGAAATTTGATCGTGTGAACCGACACTAACTGTAACTAAGTAGATTTTTTGTTATCGTGACATATCTCATAATACACTCTGGCACTAATTCAATGTGTTCACTGCTAATACTACTTTTAAATTACTTCCTGCCGCTACTTCACAGGTGGTGTCGGTTTCTTGTTCTGTTCCACGGCTACACTGATCGTCTGCTCACTGGCCCACTTCATACGATAAGCATTCCAATAATGAATCAACACAATAATTAATCTATTTATAGTACAATGACGTCATAAGTATTATATTTTTATTAATTCAAGATCTACACTTGTTTTTTTTTTTTTTTTTTTTTAATAAAGTAGAAATATTAATTTACACGATTTTCTTAGTATAACACAACGAGTGAATCACGATGACTTTGATATTTGAATGTGATGTGTGTCATTTTTAGTTTTAGTTCACGTCAGTCAAATTTATTTGTACATTCTAGATATGACAATATTAATTCATGAATAAAATGCTCAACTTTGTATTTCATGGTAAACCTTTGATAGTGGTTAAATCCATGAGTGGATTCTTAACCTTCGAATGAAAAGGTGAGCGTGTGCATTCAAAGAAGCATCGGCTCTTTGCTTTAATATCCATTAACGATGTTTCAATAGCATTTCTTATTTCAATATCAATATATATTAATTTTTATTTTTCAGGTTTAAATTTTGATTTAGATTAAATCATTTATGTCTCAGCGATGTCGCTTACAATATAGAAGTCTAAAATACAGAAACATTATATCATGAAAATAGATCAATCTATTTAGAATAAATTTGTATGGAATCTTTTAAAAATATGTAAAATTATTTATTGATATCAGGTTAACAACAAGCTAACACTGTGATAACAAGTACATATTTAATTAGAAAATCGTGAATATTGAAACCAATCAAGTTTTATTTAATTGATCTCCCTTGCCTTTATTTGTAACACTGTTTTGGATAAATACATTTTAAGAAAAATAAAAATATACATTGTGCGATATGGGTTTGTTTGTTATTAAAGTGACTTTCTTAAATATGTTTTTTTTTTAAATGTATGTTTGTTTCATAAGTCTAAATGGGGTACGTCCAAACTTTAGTAGAACTGAGTAGCTTGCCCGTGGTTGTGGCCTACTTTTACCAGTTTTTTTTCGTTCCAAATTATGTTTGTTGTTTCGAAACGCGATTCCAGTAAGTTAAGTAGGGATAATTAAAGTACACCCAACAATATAGTTTTTTTAAATAAAATTTATACTTTTACATTGAATAACTTCTTTCCTCTCAATTCACGGTGACGTCATCTGATCCATGTTAACTTAGCCAAACCACAGACAACCAAATTATGTTAAGAAAGATGGAAGGGATATGCATCAACCCATTAGATTCTTTTCTCTCTGAAATTAAAAAAGTTTCTTTCCTTCATGAATATACCCCACATTTAAGATGTTTGAGAAGGGATTCTTTTTTTCTCTCTTGATTTTATAAATTTATAAAGTTCACTTCGCATTCGAATGAATTCATTAAGATTGTTTTACTTACATTTAATCAAGATATTTTTTTAGTGAAAAGTTTAAAAGTTTAGCTGAAGATAGGGCGTCAATGCGACAAAAAATAAAATTTAGAGATAAAATAACATTTATGATCTAATAATTATTCATTTACTTATTTATTTATTTCAATATTTAAACATTGTGTACATCTAACTATAGCCTTCAAACAAGATAATAATTTTTATTCTTTTTTAAATTTCCTTAACGAGATAGACAAGGGACATAATATAACACTAGATGACGTTTAAAACTTGAGGTCTACGCATTTACCAAAGAGTTATGTATTAAACGTGTCTGTGGCTGTGTTCATACAATTATCTCCCGAATGATGAACTCATGTAACCATAACCATACACCTCGTAAACCCCCTCACACCCCCCAACCCTCCTTATTCGAGGAAAGATAAAGATTAATTAGATATCAAACAGAAACTCGTTCCTCTCCCACATAGACAGCTACGGGCCATGGCAGGCAGTTCCGGCTCATACCAGCGAGAAGCCAGTATAGGAACTGCTCATTCCTGCCAAAGACAATCATGGACTGGAACAACCTTTCAAAAAGAACAGTTGAGGCGACAACACTTGACTCATTTGCTTCTACCGCCACAGGCCTTCCAACCCCCAGTGCATGATACCCTCACTAAGTAACTCTTGCGACCAGTGAAATATCCTCATCAACACCAGGCACAGAAACATTGCAAATCCCCTCTACATTCATAGCAGCCAGAATGATCAATAAATTGATCGTGGGCCCTTAATATATAGAAGAAGACGCTAATATATGAAATTAGATTTTCAGACGATAACTTTATCAACATAAAATCCTAGGACTAAGCTATTGGTAATAAATAAATCCACACAACTTTAATAGTTTCGCAATGACATTAAAATTAGGAGAGATTGCTATCAGGTTGGGTAGAACGACATGAGCGAGAAAAATTAATGGGGGAAACGTAGAAATAAAGGACGCGAGAGAACTTCCTACGTGTCGGCAGGAAGCCTTCTTCGGCGAATAAACAACAGAGTTAAACCGGTATAAACATTCAAATAAATACTTAACGCAAGTGTAGGACCAAACAGGACAACCAAGGTCATTTTATAGACCTCACCTGCTGCTAATGGTCTAATACAGTGGTCGGCAAACTCATTAGTCCAAAGAGCCAAAGATCTGCAGCAGGACGAATAAAAAATTTTGAGAGCCAAATTTCGTTTTCAAGAACTTGTCAAAACCATGTTTTTCGGAGTCTAAACTGATTTTCGCCCCAATTGGCCGAGCCGCACTCAACTCGACTCGTGATCCGCATGCGGCTCGAGAGCCGCGATTTTCCGACAACTGGTCTATTACATTCCACTCGCTGTGCTCTCGGATAAAGAAGTACTCAGTAGAACATAATAGCACATGCTTAACACACAGCAGAACACATTAGGACACAATAGCACACAGCCAAAATTTTGCACATAGTGGAATGTATTGGAAGGCAATACTGCACAGCAGCATATCGTAGCATATAGTAGAGCGTAGTAGCACACAGTAGCACACAACAGCACACCGTAGCTCATCGTAGCACATAGTAGCACACTATAGCACACAGTAGCATACCGCAGCACATAGATGAGCGTTTTAGCACACTTTAGCATACAGTTGCATACATTAGTGCACCGATACAATTGCACGCAGTAGCACACAGACGATATAACTTACAAAAGCATAAAATAACACACATTAAGACACAAAAGCCTACGATTGCATACAGAAGAAAGAGACATGATCTCAGTCTGCTTTGTGCTCTAATATCAACGGGTGTGCAGGCAACCGAGAAGTTTGCAACACAACATTGCATATCGGCCTCTGATTCAGCGTTAAGGGCATAGTCGTCGGCATACAGAAATGCCAACTATGCTGTGTGACCTGACCTTGGAATTAGCGTTCCGTCTCCATGGTTTATATACCTTACAATCATGTCGGTATCGGAAGCGGATTTCAATCAGTGTTCCTGTCAGACATTTTCCCACCGGAGGGTGTGGGAGAGTGCCAGTTGCCAGTGGGCAGTTGTCAAAGACGTAGCTCAGGGGTGGCAGATGGGACATACTTCCTGAGGCGGCACACTAGCGGGGATCATAGTTGGCTTTGCTTGTATTTAATGGTTTAAAATAATTCGGTTCAGAGATGGGGGGAGGGTGCGTTAAATTTAATTATGTCCTGTGACAGTAACGCGGAATTTATTTTTCTTTATATGGAGGTGCTGCATTTTTGGACAATTGCACAGTTTGTATCGTGAAAGGAGTAGTAGCAAAATAATTGTCCCCCATGGTGGCATTAATCGTAGCTACGCCTCTAGACAGCGTATCTCTCATCTCTCAGGCGCCGATGAACATTGCTTTTATTTATATAAATAAAAACAAGACGAAGTTCATGAAGCTAAACTTAGCCAACCAAGAGCATATCTCTCTGACAGGAAATGCACTGGACGAAGTAGAGGTCTTCACACACTGAAGCAGCACTATTGACTTTAAATAGTGGGTCCAAAGCGGATGTGATGGCTAGAATTGGTACTTAGGTGATGGTACTTATGTGATGGTACTTATGTGATGGTACTTATGTGATGGTAATTATGTGATGGTACTTGCTGTAACTAGGTAGAGTTTATTTATTGTGTGAAATTTCGTAATACTTATTGTCAAACATTTTTTGTTACTGTCCCCACATTTCGTACTCCTTGCTGCCACTAACTTGACGTTAAAAACAGTTAATTAAAAAAAAATATATGTAATATTTCAATATTATATATATATATTTTTTAATTTTTCTTTCTCTGATTTCACAGATGGTGTCGGTTTCTTGTTCTGTTCCACAGCTACACTGATTGCTTAGTCACTGGCCAACATCATACCATAAACTTTCAATTATAAATTAACAAACGTTTTAATCTGAAAACACATGCTCTACAGTTATAAAGTAGCAACGGGAAGAATTTTGTGGCTGGGGGGTCACCACAACATGAGGAACTGTATTAAAGGGTCGCGGCGTTGGGAAGGCTGAGAACCACTGCTTTGAAGTCAGATACATTTTTTTTCACTAATCTTAGAGAGATGACAGGGGAGTTAAAATATATAACTTTAGTTTCCTTGTTAAAACTCGAGTTATCTACCTTTTTTTTAATTGTGTTATCTCGTCTAACTTATTCTGTGGCTATTTTCGCTCACGTTAATTTAAACTGGCGTATTCCTCTGAGCATGGCCGTATAACACGCGACACCCGTATTCGAGGAATGATGGAGATTATGAAAATAACATTTTAAAATTAGATTTTTTAATGAAGATGAATTAAACATCATCATGAATACTAGGAATATACATTTAGTAATAAATATGTTGTTGTTTTTTTTTAAACTTTACTATTTTCGTTACCAATTTTGACGAGGAAAAAACTGAAAAAAAATACATGATTTTTAAAACGTTGTTTAAAAATTATACTTTTGGTCCGTAGTTTGTAAATTTCATCTTGTTAACATTTATCCACAGAGAATATTCAATTCTGCAACAACAAAAAAGTCCAAACCGTTTAATTCTACCATCCCGTATTCGGTGCCACCATCCATCATTCGGTGCTACACATTCCTGTGATTGGAATCAATGACTTTGCTTAACCAACCCATGGGCTTAGAGTTACACGCACAACCATGACTTCACCGCTTAACTTCTGCTTAGACCACATCTATTCTGTGGAAAGAAGATACACACAAAATGCACAATTTTAATGTGCAGCTATACTGTTCTAGCATCTGCCGGGTGCAGACCTCTCTAATATTTTGGCCCTTTGAAACACGTGTTATCACTGATATTATGTCTCATCAAAACATATGGTATCGTTAATATTTTGGCCCTTTAAAAAAAGGTGGTTAAATTTCAGGCCCTTCACAACATGTGGTCCAGCTAAATGAAGGGCTCTTGAAACATGTGGTATCACTGATATTTGGGCCCTTCAAAACATGTGTGTTTAGATGTCTCCTTTTTTTTTTTGCGTTTAAATATGTCTGTTTTTTTAAATGTGTCCATTATACGTGTGTTAAAGTGCGGCCGTTTGTATGGTTGTTTTGATCGGCTTTCTTTATAAGTTTTTGTGTTGCTTGAGTAACGAGTCTTCTAATGCTTGACAAGAGTCTGTAGAAATCTTTGAGAAATGTTCTCTCAGTAAATGGCCTTTAATACGGGAAGAAACAAAATAGTTTATTGAAATAATGAAATTTTTCATCAATGTAAGCAATGGTTGCAAAATAGTTTAAATTGAAAATGTAATAATAGATTCAGCGAGCTTTTACAGCTCAGCTTCCTGTAATATGAAGTATTGAGGATAATAATAATAATAATAAAGTTCATTTGAAAAATCACGCTTCATCCCCCAAAGGCTCGAAGCGCGGTACAAAAACAAAGCTGGGAGATAATAACTAGCTGGAAAAGATGGTAGACAACATCACCCCAGCGGGTGTTTGCGAAATAGGTGAGTTTTTAAATTTGTCTTGAAGGACTCCAGCGTCTGGCTGTTTCTGAGAGCGTCAGGAAGGGGGTTCCAAATGGTTGGGCCAGCAAATGCGAACGTGCGCTTTCCGTAAGTCTCAAGGCGAACACGCGGTATCGAGAGTTTGCCACTATCGGATGAGCGGAGTTGTCTAGTGGGTACATAAGGCGCCATGAGCGCTTGGAGATAGGATGCTATATTATAGCACAGACTGTGTTCCAGTCGTATGATTATTAAGGAAAATGCATTACAGTGCAGATGGCGTTCAAGCCGTGAGAAGTATTTTGTATATCACTACGCTCAACTGATCTCTTCTCCGTCTGTTTTATTATTAATATTAATACGCGGTTACTAAAAAAAAAAAAGTCCACCATAACTCCAAGCTATGACGTATTTGACAAAAATAAAACATATTGACACGGCGGCAATTTTAAGATTTTTAAAAAATATAATAAATCAGGACACATATCAGGACACATGTCAGGACACATGGTTATTTGTTGCAGCGCATGGGTTGCCACGTGTGTCTCTCGTCTTTATTTGTTGAACGATATCAGTCAGAGACAATCAGAGAGAGGTCATCTGCTATCTTTCGTATTTTTCTTTAGGCGGAACTCTACGTGGCGGTATCGTGTCGCGCCCGACTAATCATTCGGTTATTTGTGGAGAGGGTAAGTTCCAGTTTCGATAACACTTCGGACTTCCTTGGAACGTCCGGTGGGTATTTGAAGGGTAGCACAGTCCCGCCTGTCTCACCGAGAAATGAATGAGGAATTCAATGTAGTTGCTTGTAAGCGTTGATTCGTGGCTATATTGCAGCGATAGTCATTGAGTCCTCTATAAACTGATTTGAAGAAGATGCTTGAAATACCAACACCTCCTCTGAACATCTTAAACTCTCATCCATAGCCTCTAACCTCTCAACCATAACACCTTAGCCCTTCTACTATACAACCCTAACTATAGTCACTAACATACCATCCATACCCTTAACATCTAGCCCCATAAAAATAAACTATATATCTTTTTATTGAAGCTCCCTCTCTATATGGTCTAAACTTACTTCTTTCCATCTGTTCCTTTCTATCCCCCCCCCCCCCCACAAAAAAAAGTTTTTCCACCCCTACAGTTTTATTCCTAAACAAACTTTCGTCTCCAACAGACCCTCACCCATGCCAACTGACTCGTCTGACAGGATCCTTAACCCATCCCAGCATTCCTTAAAACCACGTTCAACTCGTCACCCTATAATCACCGTACCCTGTCCTCTGGTTTATCTCCCTGCATCGTATCAAACTGCACACACAGCCCGGCCTTCTAGACTCTCTTCACCTAATCTCACCGCGCACTGTTTTCGCATTTCCCCATGGGAATTGCCATTCTACTTCCTTTTGGTTAACGCTCCCAGGTTTTAAACAGCTAAACAGTAACACACACACACACACACAGAGAGAACGTCGAAAAATACGAAAACTATTATAATTGGGAAATACAATAAAAAAAAATCTTTCTGAATTGAGGGGAAAAAAAAGAAGGAAAACAAAAAATTAAATTAAAAGGCATTTTTTGGTGTTTTTGTTCATCAATATCGAATACAGTCAAATGTCTTAATCAATATCGAATACAGTATTACGAAGTTAATAAATATATTATACAGTCGTCATCATCATCATCATGTTCCGTAGCCCTGGGACCGTTGGGGCGCCACAGGTGACATAAAAACTATTCTCCTCCATTCCTCCCGGTCTCCTGCCCTATGCATAGCATCGCCTAGTTTTAATACCGTCCACTCTTTGATTTTACGTCCCATCTTTTTCTCTGTCTTCCTCTTCTTCTTCCTCCTCCAGTAGTGCCCTGCAAGATTTCTTTGGCGAGCCCTTGTTTTCTGGTCACGTGGCCATACCATTAAAGTTTGCGCTTTTTTACAGACCCCGGGAGATCATCGTACAGTAAGACGTCGTTAATCAATTTCTAATACGGTAGTTCGTCGTTAATAAATATATAATACAGTAGTACGTCGTTAATCAATATCTAATACAGTAGTACGTCGTTAATCAATATCCAATACAGAAAGATGCCGTTTATCAATATATCATAGAGTAAGACGTCGTTAATCTTGAAGTTGAAAATCTAGAGCGTCAAAATTAGATTTTCTTTTCATTTGTAGGCTGAGACTTAAAGTGGGCTTATTCGCATCCCAACACATGACTGAGAGAACAAACAAACCAAAAATCAAAACACGTTCACGTGACCCGCTATGACATTTCATAAGTCACGGGGTGAACTGTGACAGGAATAATTACAACACATATTTATATCCCGTTTTGAACATCCGGTTAAGTCGTTAAAAAGGTCAGGGTCATAAAAAGTGTAATTTAGTATTTTAGATTCACGTCAGGTAAAGCAAATAAGTACGTTAACAAAAGGATATATATATATATATATATGTATATGTTTATTTTGAATATGTTCCAAGAGAGCCGTTCCATTAATGCCGACTCTGCATTCTCTTGCTGAACCTGTCAATGATATGATTCTCAGTGGTTTCAACGGTAAATGCTGTAGAGCAGAGAACGGCCCGTGGTTCAGTTCCGGCCCGCAACGGCTCCCAAGCCCCGCCCCGCACGGCCGTCGTTCAGTTGACCACGTAGCAGTGACAAATATGGAACAGGACATTGACCATCTCATTAGCCAACAGAGGGCCCCAACCTCTCTTTTAAATACATGTTGCTTGATGGTGATTAAAATTGCTCTCCATTTTTAAATACTGTATTGTATTTTCTTGTTCTTTGGGGGTGTTTTTGATGGTTGTTGTTTTTTCCCTCTACCAGTAAGATAAGTGGCGTCTGCAAAGAAATTTGAGCATCTTTTTGTACAATTATACCCCAGCCTCCAAGAGTGTCTGTGGGGAATTGAACTGCCCCTCACCCCCCCCCCCCCCAACCCGTGACTAAAACATTTGAGGACCCCCAGGATAAGAATCTGCGTTCAGGCCATCCGAAAGAAACATTTTTTGATTTGTAAATGATTTCATAATAGAATTGGAACGTGTAATTAATATCCGCACTGTTCTACGCCATAATTCTTGGAGTGTGTATGCTTGCTTCGTAGTCCTTGGATAACATGTCCATGTTGGTTTATTAAATGTCCGTGTTGGTTTATTATGTGTCCATGTTGGTTTATTACGTGTCCATGTTGGTTTATTATGTGTCCGTGTTCGTTTATTACGTGTCCATGTTGGTTTATTACATATCCGTGTTCGTTTATTACATATCCATGTTGGTTTATTACATGTCCATGTTGGTTTATTACGTGTCCATGTTGGTTTATTACATGTCCATGTTGGTTTATTACATGTCCATGTTGGTTTATTACATGTCCATGTTGGTTTATTACGTGTCCATGTTCGTTTATTACGTGTCCATGTTGGTTTATTACATGTCCATGTTGGTTTATTACATGTCCATGTTGGTTTATTACATGTCCATGTTGGTTTATTACATGTCCATGTTGGTTTATTACATGTCCATGTTGGTTTATTACATGTCCATGTTGGTTTATTACATGTCCATGTTGGTTTATTACATGTCCATGTTGGTTTATTACATGTCCATGTTGGTTTATTACATGTCCATGTTGGTTTATTACGTGTCCATGTTGGTTTATTACATGTCCATGTTGGTTTATTACATGTCCATGTTGGTTTATTACATGTCCATGTTGGTTTATTACATGTCCATGTTGGTTTATTACATGTCCATGTTGGTTTATTACGTGTCCATGTTGGTTTATTACATGTCCATGTTGGTTTATTACGTGTCCATGTTGGTTTATTACATGTCCATGTTGGTTTATTACGTGTCCATGTTGGTTTATTACATGTCCATGTTCGTTTATTACGTGTCCATGTTGGTTTATTACGTGTCCATGTTGGTTTATTACGTGTCCATGTTGGTTTTTGAGATTCCATATTGGTGTATGAGGTGTCCATGTTGATTTTCGAGATGTCTATGAGGATTTATGAGATATCCATATGGAATTATAGGATGTCCATGTCGGCTTATGAGATGTCCATGTTGGTTTATGAGGTGTCCATGCTGGTTACTGAGGTGTCCATGTTGGTTTATGAGATATCTATGATGGATGATGGTGTATGAGGTGTCAACTAAAAAAAATATTTTATAATTGATGTATTAGGCTAAGGCCCCTTGGTGCAGTTCTGAAACTTGTCTAACGGTCCACCGAACGTGATAGTTTTGGGGTAGCTGTTATCTAAGCCTGGGCAGCAATTCGACCGCCTTTTGAACAGAACTAGGATGTAGTGTCAACATCACGTCAATCACTTTTTTTTTTAAAACGGATGACGTTTACTAAACAGTGTCTTAGGGAACTTCCATAAAAATGAATGACCCCCATCCCATCCTACCCCCACACACACTTTTATCAATCTGTACCTTGTGTTTATCTTACAACGCTTAGCCCCCCCCCCCTTTCCACACACTCCCAGTCATGTGATTAAAATGAGAACCAAGATAACTGCAATCCTAACGCAGTAAGATTCTTATCGCAGTTTCTACGTCCTGTGTGTCCTACGGTATCTGTCAAGGCGTTGCATTCTCAGAAGACAGTTTTTTTGTAAATGACTAAAACAGGGCTTGCCTTGAAAGTAAAAGGAAACGGAAGTGACGTAGTAGTCGGGCTTTTTTTTCACAGATATTGCAGTCGTAATCAGATCGTTATCAACACCGTCATCGTTCAGAAAGAGTGGAAATTATTAGGACATTTCGAGATCACAACATACCTTCACTGTCACACATTTCTAGCTCAAAAGTATACCTTTTTTGTTACACATTTTCAACTCAAATTTTCTTTCATTGACATTCATTTCTAAATTAATGTATACCTTCACTGCAGATTACACCAACAAGTTCATACAACTGCCAACTCATAGTGCCCCAAAATCTTCATACAACTGCCAACTCAGGATTCTCAAACTGTTTATACAACTTCCAACTCAGAGTGCTCCAACATGTTCATACAGCTTTCAACTCATAGTGCTCCAACCTGCTCATACAACTTCCAACTCAGATTGCTCCAACATGTTCATACAACTTCCAACTCAGAGTGCTCCAACATGTTCATACAACTTCCAACTCAGAGTGCTCCAACATGTTCATACAACTTCCATCTCAGAGTGCTCCAACATGTTCATACAACTTCCAACTCATAGTGCTCCAACCTGCTCATACAACTTCCAACTCAGAGTGCTCCAACATGTTCATACAACTTCCAACTCAGATTGTACCCACATGATCATAAACCTATATTTCACTCAGAGTTTTCTCACAACGACACATTTCTGCCTCGGAGAGTGTACAATGATGTCAACGCACCCCACCCCCCTCCCTCCCGCTTTCTTAGCACAGAGCGCATAAACTACCTTAACTTACTATGATGATTAGAATACAGCTTTAAAGTAATGCAACTACGTCATGTAAGTCTTTTAGATACTAAAACATTTTTTTTAAATTTTAACAAAGCACACACATTATATATTTTAACAAAAACACAGAAAGACGTCACAGGTTTGAAAAATATTAACGTACAAAATAGAGTTATCAGTCAAGTCAAACACTTTATTTTATTTTACACGCAATTATTATTATGTTCACTATCGTAAAATCCAATGTCAGATCAAATACATCTGCACGCTGTATAAATATCATACATGTGTATATATCTAACACCATAAAACGTGTAGATTTTTTTATATCAAACCACTACGTAAAAATAATCTATAAAACTGCATATCTAATTTTACATGTTACACAATAATTCTACATTTACATCACAACCACTATCAAATATTCCATGACATTGAATTACTTCAAATACAACGCAGCCGCTGTGATGCTAAGAGCAATTATTTTCGGTAGTTGGAGCAATGAACATCCATCTGAAAAAGAGATAGAGATATACACATTATATTATATTAATTTAAATTCTATACTTGATAATCATTATACAAAATTCATCAGATTCAGGGGGAAAATGCAATTTCTGCATTTCAAACAGAGGGATGGCTAATAATAGTAGACAAGAAATAACTAGGAAAAAAACAACAGATTTTGAACAACATTTTTCTTATAAATATTTCGGAATAGACAAAGGGTCCAGCAGCCACTTGTGGACCGTCTTTCTCAGAAATTGGCCCGCGAGACCTGTATATTTTTATAAACATTTTTAAAAAATAATTTCAAAAAAGTATTGACATTGTGGCCCGTGTAATTACTGAAAAAAAGCAGATATGACCCTCGACTTGAAAAGTTGGGAACAACTGGAAAATACCAATAAAATAAATACTCCGAACTACTTTCAGCTTGGAGTATGGAGTAAGCTGTCCAAAAAAAGTATAAGGCCTTTTAACGTCAAGCATAATAACATTTGGAGAAAAAGAAATTTATTGGACAAGATTTAAAATATACAAAGATAGAAGGTTGTAAAAAAAAAATGTTTTAAAAATTATTATTTGTAGCAGTATTTTTGCAAGTTTTAAAGACTTTCTGTATGCTCGCATTTCCATCTTGTGATGCATGGATGGAGTGTTCCTCATAAATTTTCTTTTCGTTTACACACCTGACCTTTTCGCTCAGTTAATCGTTATCACGTGACGTGGTCACGTGAAAGGCGTTGATCGCCTCGTTGCCTAATGGGTGTCAACTGAGTTGTCTAAAATTGTCTAAAATTTCTTAAAATGCATCACGTAA
The DNA here is from genome assembly GCA_964017045.1 of Omphiscola glabra. Taxonomy (NCBI): domain Eukaryota; kingdom Metazoa; phylum Mollusca; class Gastropoda; family Lymnaeidae; genus Omphiscola; species Omphiscola glabra. The sequence goes on along the minus strand of OZ024806.1, from coordinate 10,272,696 downwards.
AAAAAAATTCTGAGAAGAAACTATATATTTCTTAAATAATAGAAATAAAACATATTTAAGTTTTATCCAAATTCAATTTGAATCCGTTGGATTCACAGAATCCTCATCCACACTTCTGCAAAGTCTTTCCTTGCGTAATCCATTTTAAGAAATTTTTAATTTTTTTTTTTTTTTTTAGTTCTTTTTAACTCGTGTTTTATAGAAAGTTTATTTGTTTGTTGTTTTTTTTTTTAAATTCTATTTAGCTTACAAATCAAAAATGGAGATTTAAACAATAATCACGAATAGAAACTTCACCTGAACAATCAATATTCCTGTCATATATTCATTGGTTCTCTTATAAAGCGTAAAATTATATTGATCATCACTTTAGATGTGTTTTTTGTTTTCTTAAACCTGTGTAAACACATGCATTGAATTTTACGATTTGAGTTTAACACGATTTTTAAAAAAAAATTGCAATTAAAGGGATATCTGAAAGGATGAGGTAAAAGGTCATCTATGCGGCAATACAATAACGGGTATATTTCGTGGTTACTTGTGGATAGTATTGTTACACAGACACAAGCTATACTAGATAATTACTTGTCGTTGTCGAAGGTGCTACTGTTGTTGCTGTTGTTGCTGGTGTCGTCGTTTCGGCTGATACCGTGCTGTTCTCGGCGATTCTTGCACTTGCCATTGTAGCTGCTGAAACTAATAAGCACATAATTTATTCATATAAGAATAGCAAAAAATGTATCAGTTACATGGCAGATAACATTTCTCTTGGCGTACACGCATGTAATGGTTGTGGCGGCATTCTGAAAAGGCGCGAATAATAAAATTCCCAGAAGTTAGCACGCACTAGGATGCGTGTTTTGTCAAGCAACGTTAGAAGACAGGAAGTTCACGCATCGCAGTCACTAGTGGGCTGCTGTTTCAAAGCAACAATTCTGTGACGCCAGTACCACTAGTGGGGTGCTGTTCCTTTCAAAGCAAAATTCTATTACACCAGCTTCATTAATGGGCTGCTGTTTCAAAGCAAAAACTCTGTGATGCCAGCACCATTAGTGGGCTGCTGTTCCTTTCAAAGCAAAATTCTATGACACCAGCTTCATTAATGGGCTGCTGTTCCTTTCAAAGCAAAAATTCTGTGATGCCAGCACCATTAGTGGGCTGCTGTTCCTTTCAAAGCAAAATTCTATGACACCAGCTTCATTAATGGGCTGCTGTTCCTTTCAAAGTAAAAACTCTGTGACACCAGCGCCATTAGTGGGCTGCTGTTCCTTTCAAAGTAAATCTCTGTGACACCAGCGCCATTAGTGGGCTGCTGTTCCTTTCAAAGTAAATCTCTGTGACATACTCATTTAAGGCATTTCGCAATCCGCTTTTGCTTTTGGGGCATTACAAATTACAATAAAGTTATTTAAGGTATATCTTATTGCATTTTTCTTTTTTTAAAAGATGCCGCGGCAGCCCATGGTGGGCCCTGGTCTGCTCCACCATACCCTTCCGAGCCCACGGTGGGCCCTGGTCTGCTCCACCATACCCTTCCGAGCCCACGGTGGGCCCTGGTCTGCTCCACCATACCCTTCCGAGCCCACGGTGGGCCCTGGTCTGCTCCACCATACCCTTCCGAGCCCACGGTGGGCCCTGGTCTGCTCCACCATACCCTTCCGAGCCCACGGTGGGCCCTGGTCTGCTTCACCACACCCTTCCGCTCAGACAGATCCACTGGTTTTACTTCTCCGCATACGATCTCCCAACTGATGTTAATCCGGCACCATAACTTAAATCGATGTAATTGTATTTTTATCATCTGTTATTTTTATATTTTAAGTTTCGTCGGTAAAAGCTAAATGAATCTTTTATTATATATATTTTAGCCCAGATTTTAAGATGTTAGCTGTTGTTTTTTTGTTTTTTTCTCCTGGATTAAAAAAAATAATACGGCACTTTACAGCGGTTAAATGTACCTATGTAGAAATCATAAGATAACTTAGCATATTACCTGTAGAATTGTCAGATAGCACACCTGAAAAGGTAATCAATATATTTTATGACAGCGTGATGGGCGTATATGATAAAAGTCAATTTCAAAATAGAAACGCTGTATATATTTACTGTTATCGGTCACATAATCTGGTCACATAATTTGGTCACATAATCTGGTCACATAATTTGGTCACATAATCTGGTCGCATAATTTGGTCACATAATCTGCTCACATAATATGGTCACATAATCTGGTCACATAATCTGGTCACATAATCTGGTCACATAATCTATTCACATAATTTGCTCACATAATTTTGAAATAGCAATGTTTAAGAGAAAAGAAAATCTATAAAAACTTAAAACGATCACTTTAAAACAAAGCTTTTTTCTCCCTTTCACTCGTCTTACCGTAGGCGCATGTCATCAACAAGAATACTGAGAATGAGAAGAAAAATAGTAATTTTATGTTAATTTTAGACTGATAAATATTTATACTTTACAACACCGCTTTATTTATTTAATTCAAATATTTCCTGTATGTTAGTGTTTCCACGGCTTAAAAAAAATCAAACGAATGTTTTTGTTAAATATATATATATATATATATATATATATATATATATATATATATATATATATATATATATATATATATATATATATATATACATATATACATATGCAATTTTTGTCGTGGTCAAATTTGCTAGAAGTGATTAAGAATACACGTAAAATTTAAACTCAATATGTTTATTCTAAGAAAAAACCAACCAGTTAGTGGTACGAACATTTTCCTTCACGGTCGATATAAATGAGTGGACCGACGGTCTGTCTACTATAGAAAAAAAATTTGAAAAACGATACTTACATAGAATAACACTACAGGAATAATATATTTAAAAAATTGTTACATAAATAGGAAGACTTAATTCGTTTTCTCTTTTTTAAATAAAAAGCATATTCCAAGGAGGTTTGAAATATTGATTTAAAAAAACGAATAAATTATTATGTTAAGCACCTTTCTTTTTAAAAAATGTTTTTAAAAAAATAATAAAAGCACCTATAACGTGATGAAACTATAACAGGCGAGCATACGTTTTAAATAACAACTGACTTCCCTTTAAAAAAACAACTTTCAATGTTAAAACAACGCAAAAACTCAACATTTAAATGCGCAGTGAAAAATCTCCAAGTGCCTCTCTTACTTAAATCCTGATCTTTTTTTTCTTTCTGCACCAACGACAGATAACAGAGATATCGTCCTGCCCGTTTAACTGCCGATGTGGTAGCGTTGCTTGGGTGACTTACGGTTTGATAATATGGTCCTTTTAAAAAAGCGGTCTTATTGGTTGCACTTCCGTGTTGCATGTGATATGGGAGACCACCTGACCAGGGACTAGATTTTTTGGATTAGTCATGGAGACTGTTTATTTGATTAAATTTAGGGGGTGGGTGTGGGTTTGGATTGGTGGGACATTTAAAAAAAATATTTTATTTGTTTGAAAAGCGTTATCTGACAGTCAAACATTGTGGACTGGGAATTGTGGGAATAGGAGTCGGATCTGTAATATCCTTACATAGGGAGTGGTGTTCCGTTGTATGTGTCTGTAAACAGATCATCAATAGATGTAATGCGGGTTTGTGAGAAACTAAGAATATGGTTGGAGATTTATGTTTACTTCCAATTCCGAACGTTTAGCCACCCCCCCCCCCCCCAAATATAAATATTAAAAGAATGAAAGGTACAAAACTTCCACCTCACGTGACTAGCTTCCACCACCACCCACCCCCCTCCCCCCAAAGCAAATTGAGTTTACAGGTTATAAGACTCTTTCATGTTAAGTAGCCAACATAACAACCCCAAAGGGGACTTAACAATGTAAATGCGTACAAGAAATGTGGATAGAAATGGTTGGCGCTTTTTTTAATGCACTCGGAACAGGCGCTACAACTTTGTCATGACGTTTGTGCTATCTCGTGTGTAGACGTTTCTCGACCTAACCGCTCTGTCCATCGCCCCCAAGCAGTCGGACGGTAAGAAATGAATTGGAGATTGGAATTGAAACGAGCTCTGATGACCGACAAAACTCAAAAACCCTCCTGACGACCGAACCCTCCTGACGACTGAGCCCGAACTTCTAAAAGAGAAGTTTGATTCCATTCTCAACTTGAAAGTACTGGTATTTAATAATGAAATATTTCAAATCATTCTTTCAATAAGCACAAATATTAACCCCCCCCCCCCCCCAACGCTCGTTTCTTTAATTTCATTCATTTTCTTGCGACTCCCGCGTTTATTTATATCTATATAAATCCTGGTGTACTATGATGGCCCAAGAAAATTATGTTGGTTTTGTTTTTTTATTTCTCGTGTTTATAAAAAATGGGCAGTATATATTTATTTAATTTAAATTCAAACCAATTTAATTTCAAATTAATGAACGCACCGTAATGCGGTGGCTGCCGAACTACAGCCAAACTTTAGATGTTACCGCACCTGAACCAAAAACGAACCCCCTGCTGACTACCGAACTAAACACAAACATTAGATGTTACCGCACCTGAACTAAAAACGAACCTTGCTGACGATCGAAGAAAACCGAAACCGAACCTCTAAAGGAAGGGCTCGATTCCCATCTCTAAAATGAATGCTCGACATACTGTTGTGTTGCATTACTGGGCTAGCTACGAAGTCCTTGGGTCACTGCAGGAGGTTTCCCTAGGACGATATCTCTTTATGTCATACCCATACTCCCGAATCCACACACTCAAATTGAGTCCACCATTACGGAAAATGTCCGCCTGTGCTCAATTTTGTTATGAAGGCGTGACACATCCAGAAACGGAAACGCCGTATTCTTTGGATTTAAACATTTCATGATGGTACTAAATGTTGACGTCTTATTTCCGGACAAAGAAAGTTAAGGTTTTATTTTATTAATTTTTTATTTAATTTTGTATAAATTAAAAAAAAAAAATGTTTATATTTTTTTTATTTCTTTTTTTTGTGTATGTGTGTATTCCATAGATTCAGAACTGCAGGCAACGTAAAAAATGTCTTTTGTTTGAACTTTTTTCTGAATTTTAAATTATTATTTTAGCTTAACCACTAATGGAAATACGAACGAGATGCTGTGTTAATCTATTTCTCGACATATCGACGCACTCAGTTGAAAATATCGTACGATAGGCCGAAAGAAAATTAAGAGAATGTATTCAAAATCTAATTTAAAACGTTATTTTTCTCTGTGTGGTTTGCAAACATCCACAGTTTACCAGCACAACTACTAAATCACCATAATATTACGTCTGGCATACCATTACATCACTGCCATCTTTTTATTTTCGAATTATTTCAGGGATATCAGTCACAGATTTAATTTCGCGTTCATCCGACAAGTGCCTAGAAATAGTTCTCTCTGTTATAATTTTACACTGTGGATTCGTACATACCTTATCCACATGTACACATCTCGTCAATCTGTACCTATTTGATCATTTTGCATTCATTTCACCCATTTATACAGTTCCGATAAATTTGTAAATATCTCATCAATCTGTACATATCTCATAACTGTGTACATATCGCATCAATTTGTACATATTTCACCAATTTGTACATATCTCCTCAATGTGTACATATCTCATCAATTTGTAAATATGTCAACAAATTGTAAATATCTCATTAATGTGTACATATCTCCTCAATCTGTACATATCTCATCAACTTGTACATATCTCATCAATTTTTACAGTTCTCATCACGTTCGAAATCTTCTCAGGTGTGCTGTGAAGCAAATCGACGTACCCTTCAGTTAATTTTTCCACAGCAAGTTTCCATTTGACACTGAACGCTCAAACACCAACACACTTATTTAGGACTTTCTTGCAACGCCATTTTACCCCCCCCCCCCAACAAAAAAAAACACTCCTCCAAACTGTCATTGAAGGCTTTGTTCACCATTTCATAGCATCTACTAATGTGTTCCTTTTATCTTCAAAATTTAGTTTTTCTGAAACTAGGTAACATCTAACATGTCCCTCTGAGACTTCTTGTTTCTGGGTTGCGAAAGCGACCGCGTCCTCGAAGAAATTCGGGGGCGTCCACATGGGGTTTTGCCTCTTCGCGGCGTGGCGGACTAGTAGGGGGGACTTGTCCACCCGAAGCTAAAAAACCCCGGCCAAACGCATGACTCCCAACGCAACGGGAGCTGCCACTAACATGATTACTAGTTGCTGTTAATGGGTATGAGGCTTGGGTGGCCCTCAAAAACCCATGCCGATGATTTTAACTACGCGGCCGTGAGAAAGCCGCCCCTAGGCAACCGTTTCGTCCCGCCACTACCAACGTCCCGACAGAAAGACTCCTTGGGCGGTGGGGGTTGGTAACGCAACACCAAACCACCGGAGTGGAAGCAAAGCCGTCCTGACCCACAGAGAGTTAACTGCGGACGCTTTAAACGCAGCGTCCTCGGTCGACCGGGCCTCCCCTAGGTCAAGGGGGAGGTTCCCGGCGCCCTCCCGCACGGGCTGGAGTCGGGTTAAGTCCTTCAGTGCTCTGGTTTGTGTGGGGGAGCGCCGGGGGGGGGGCATTAAGAGCTCACGCTCGACGGCCCACCGATTCCATCTCTTATGCGACATTTGGAGACTTCTTGTTCTTGCTCAGCAGGAAACTAATCCGCAAAAAAAAAGTATATTCAATAGCTGTTAAGCGTATAGGGAAAAAAAAATCCTATTTTTAATTTAATGTCGACTCATGTGGGTTGGAAGGGGAAAACGGATTAATTTATTTCAATGCTGCAATTCGAATGTAGTTTAATAAGTCAGATTCAATTTAAAGCATTAATTGACCATATAAATGATCTTGTTGTTTCTTAATGCGTCTTTTCTCATTTCGACAGTGTGCTTTTGTTATGTATTACGCTATCCATTTCCGGATAGCGCGCAAAATATAATTCCCGATAACTACACTAAATGTTGTTGGTTGTTTTGGGGTGGTGTAATATTTTCTTTTCGGAAAATGAAATCATCTCAATTTAAATATGGGGTAATAAATATTCGTTTTAAAAGTGGTTGGGACATCAGATTATTTAATATAATTCATGGGCGTGAAATAATCTGCGGTGACGTGTATTGGAGGGAAGGGGTGTTGCCAACAGTGGGATTCTTAGATGTGCGTTACTTGAGTTCCTGTTTTGTCAAGTTAGTAACTATAGTAGATGGGAAGTTTACGCATTGCTGTCGCCAATGTTTGGCGAACTATAACTAGTTAAAAATATTCTGGAATTTAACGATAACTAAATGCGCACTCACAGATTTTTAAAAAAATAATTCTTTCTTTAAATTCTTTTTTTTGCGAAATCGCGAGGTAATCAATTATTTAGTTTGATAATAAGTGATATAAATTAAATCTAGACTTAATTAGATTGAACTTTTGTTGTTACTATTTTTAACACGCACTAGTTACTGATGAAGTTCACTCTTAGTTGTGTTTACATAATACAACATATAATACATGATACAAAAATTTTTACATGATATTACATATTTTACGTGATACAATATATCGGTCTCATTAACCACACGAAGAGCTGCAACCAGACAAGATAATCTATCGTCTCTCGTAGACGGAAAGATGCCATACCATACCATACAATATATTTTACAGGATACAACATATTTTACATGATACGAAATATTTTACATGACACAACATATTGTACTGATAAAATACAACATATTTTACATGATGCAGCATATTTTACATGATACAACATATTTTACATGATACAAAATATTTACACGACACAATATATTTTACATGATAAAACATATATAAATAAATAATGCATAACACCAAGATTGTGGCTTATCATTTTAATGTCAAATTGTGTTTCCATGCTTTATTTTTTAACCGAAAATCATTTTCAAGTGTTTTTATATGTTTATGCTCATCACTATTTTTCAAAATCATTATTATTTTCTTATCGATTGTGATTTAGAAGTAATGATTTAGAAGTAATTATTTAGAAGTAATTATTCAGAAGTAATGATTTAGAAGTAATGATTTAGAAGTAATGATTTAGAAGTATTGTTTTAAAAGTAATCATTTCGAAGTAATCATTTAGAAGTAATGATTTAGATGTAATGAATTAGAAGTTATGATTTAAAAGTAATGATTTAGAAGTAATGGTTTAGAAGTAATGATTTAAAAGTCACAAATTAGAAGTAACGATTTAGAAGTAATGTATTAGAAAAATTATTTAGAATGTTAGGGATAAAATTATTCTTAGTCACATTAATTTACTTTGAAAATATCGAGAAAACTGCACAATATTAGTTAAGTTGTAACAGAAAGTCATACAGGAGACCAAATTGTTTTTTTACTATTCTGTGTTACTTGTCCTACCGTTGTTTGGTTTGTTTGCTGATGAAGGCTTTAAGCCGAAACGTCCAAATCTTTTGTCCTATTAATTCAAGTTTAACATACATTGTTCTTATATTTCATTAACAGAAAATCACTGTGCTGTAAGAATGAGTTTCATATGACTTAATAACTGTTAATGTGACTTGGTGACTGTTGATGAGACTAGGTGACTGTTGATGTGACTTATTGACTGTTGATGTGACTTAGTGTCTGTTGATGTGACTTATTGACTGTTGCCAGGAAGCTCATGTGTTATCCTTCGACAACGTCTAAAAAAAAAAAAATTTAAACCCAAGAATCACAACTCATGTGGTGCTATTCAATTTCGCAGTTGTCTTTCCTGCTGTTGGTTTCTTTGATGACACAAGCGGAGGAAAAAATGTTTCTGTTTAATGTGATGTGTTCCAATGCTACGTTGTGTGTGTGTTTTTGTGTGTTGTCTGTGAGATTTATGTGTGTTTTTGGGCTTGAGTGTTTACTTAAAAATATAAGTTTAATTTTTGTATCGCATTCATAATCTCACATTTACGTTTCGGGGCTGTTACAGACACGGACCTAAAAGGCTTAAGTGTTTGTTTGGTGCCTTTACACTGTTCAATGTAGAAAGACCCTTGAAGTATTTGGTTTGGGTGGGGGTGGGGGTGTGGGGGATTTGCTAGCGAAAATTTCATATCAATGTATTTAACAACAGGTTTTTGTAAAACTGAGTAGCTTGCCCATGGACGCAAGCTACATTTATTTATTTTATTTTTTTTTCAATTTTCATTATTTCCAGAATCATGTTTGTCATTTCTAAACTCCATTCCAGATATTTGAGTAGGGCTCGATTCCAGGTACTTGAGTTGGGCTCGATTCCAGATATTTGAGTAGGGCTCGATTCCAGATATTTGAGTAGGGCTCGATTCCAGATATTTGAGTAGGGCTCGATTCCAGATATTTGAGTAGGGCTAATCAAAACAAACCCAGTAATATACATACATGATGTTTTCCTTTAACCTGAAGCATTTCTTTCCTCTCCATTCATTTATAGCGTCATCCAGTCCATGTTTACTAAGCTCAACCACGTACATCATAATATTTCTAATATTATTCCACAACGCAGAAACTAGTCTCACAAGAAGAGAGGGAAAGCGCAAATTGGTTTTTGCCCGAAATTTGAAAATTGTCATCAATGGACATAGGAAGTTTAATAATAAGTTGAAATCGGAAGTGTGGGGACTGGTGACGTGGCGCTCCAGTGCTAAACATCAGGGCGTCACCACCCAAACAATATTCGTATTATACCCTACCCCTAAGACACAAAGGTTACGGTCGTCCCACTATTATATTAGCCTTTATTTACGTCATATTGGCAAAGGATTTTTTAAAACGATGAGTTTCCTTTTCCTGAGTGGGTCTGCGTTCAACATCCCTTTGTTACTAGGAAATTGCCCAGCCCGACTGCGGCTGCTTTGTCATTTCCGCTGTAAGTTTTACGATTTCCGGTTGTCGTTTCGTCTGTATCCATCGGTGCTGAGTGGCCAGGTATAATCTGAGTCCGTCCCAAGCCTGTGGCCTGGAGTCCAATCCCATGAGTAAACCTAGACAAGCGGGTGGATGAGACTCGTTAAACCGTGGTTGTCAACTCTTGTGAGGTGAAGGAGAACTTTGCAATCAAAGGCGGTATGACACAATGAACATTGAAAACCGTTGGAACACATCAAGAGCGACTTGATACACAAGAAATACTGCTATTCATCTACTTCATCCTGGTCAACGCGAGAGACAGAGAGTGAGAAAGAGAGGCTGACGAATTGAGCAACTCTCTCTCTCTCTCACTGTAAACAAAATGCAACCTTCAAGGGAAGGCTACTACTCAAGTCGCACCCTTGGGTCATCTTCGCATCAGAAGGGAAAAAAGTATATCCATCGATCCAATTCAATATAGCCCTCATTTGAATTCTAATTTAAAGCTAGAATGGAGGAAGAAGGAAGATGGGATCTTGACACTCAGCTCTAACAAAAATAGTGCATCAAAAGACTGGCGATGTTACCATTGGGCTCCTTAATGCGCAGTCGTCTGTCTCTCTATGTTCAGAGTTTACGTGCGCCTAACTGGCAGCAGTGAGACCTCTCGTACATTTTCGCACATCGGAGCGCCGTGAGCATGCTATCACAGCATGGAAATGAGCGCTATATAAGTACTCCAAACAATCAATCAATTGAAACTGCGAGTGTATGTACCGCTTTTTTTCTTTTCAAGGAGCAACAACGTCATCATTTATATTTCTCGTGAATGTGTGTAAAATGACGTTCTATCTAAATATCACTTCTTATATAAATTACACCTACATGTAACCTAAATGTCACTTAATTAGATGAGACATATATATATAAATGACAATTATATAGCTGTCATTAAAGTAAATGTCCAAATTCATTTCATTTCTATATTTTTTAATAATTTTTTATGACACATCACGTGTTTATGTATAGCACATCAAGTATTTATGTATTACACATCACGTGTTTATGTATTACACATCACGTGTTTATGTATATCACATCACGTATTTATGTATTACACATCACGTGTTTATGTATTACAAATCGTGTTTATGTAGTACACATCGTCTTTATGTATTACAAATCGTGTTTTTATGTATTACAAATCGTGTTTTTATGTGGGCTTCCAAGTGCATTGTGTAAGATATCAACAGAAATAAATCCATTTCCAAGTAATGTGTATATAAACCTACCCAAGTCATGCAAGTTTCTACTCAACTGTGGTCCACTGTAAAAAAAACTTAAATAATTTAATTGTTCATCTATTACAATACATTATTTCCTTATTCGTAATGCATGTTACAACGGGTGGTTTTTTTAGTCATCGCAAATTAATATTATTTATTTGCGTTTTTTTTTTATTACAAATGTATGTTCATTTATTTTAATGTATCATTTAGATATTACAATTTGTTGTTTTTTTTTAAATTACAAATGTATGTTCATTTATTTCAATGGTTTATCTTTATTATGTTAAAATGGCAGTTTATGTTCTACTTGGTGTGCTTTTTTTTTCTATTACATAATATTTGAGGAGACTTGGTTTTTTCTGTATCTGTCTTGCAAGCACAAATTCATTTTCAACGGATGCGTACCTACTGCAAGAACATTTGTGCACGTTTATGCCCTTACTGTGGTCAACTTCCATCCAGATCTGTGATTCAGCTCAAAACCAGACGCAAGCGTCATGAGGTGGAGGTTAAGGGACCTCGGACGCGGTCAGCCCTCTCACGCTGCGGCCACCTCGCACCCGGACGCGGTCAGCCCTCTCACGCTGTGGTCACCTCGCACCCGGACGCGGTCAGCCCTCTCACGCTGCGGTCACCTCGCACCCGGACGCGGTCAGCCCTCTCACGCCGTGGTCACCTCGCACCCGGACGCGGTCAGCCCTCTCACGCTGTGGTCACCTCGCACCCGGACGCGGTCAGCCCTCTCACGCTGTGGTCACCTCACACCCGGATGCGTGCGTGGGCGTAAGAATGTTAAGAAAAATTTTTTTAAAATATAAAAGAAACGTCAGACCTTGTTGACTCAGCCTGGGTCAGTCCTGTCAGTGTAGTCCCACAAGTTGTATTTATGAAGCATTGCCCTTCATTTCCCGTATCCGTAGCCAGCAAGTACGCGAGTCCTGACACGGTGGCACCCACTAGAGCTCATCGAACCAAGGCGTATACTATTCACAATGTACCCTTCCACATGCCAACATAACTATCACCCCACAAACATAACAAACATAACAAACTACAGGTTTGTTGGGGTTTCATTAATATATATATTTTTTTTTTAATATAACGAATTCAATGCAAACCACGTTCATACAGCTCTGAGAGTAGGACAAGAACTTGAGGCTTGAGCAGAGTCAACTATATTTAAAGAATGTCATAATAAATAATTCCTCATGGCAATCATTTGACACAACAGACACAAGACGATGTTGTAGATCAAGGGATAGTTGTTGTTGCTGTTTTGTTGTGGCGATGTTGCTTGTTTGTTTGTTTGTTGTTGTTTTTTTTTTTGGTACTTATATTCAATTTGTTAAAAATTTAAAATTAGATTACTTAATGTACCATATAGGGAGTATATTTTTTTATCCAAATCTCTTCAATGTTGTTTCTTTATATTAAATCATCCATTAGAAGCTGATATTTTCAACTTTTTTAAAAAAAAATTTTTTTGGTTATTGTAAATTTTTTGCGTGCGAGGCATCGTTAGTGTTTAGTGTTAGCTTCATTTTAACCAGGACGAAAAATCTAACATGATTGTGGTCACAGAGATGTCATGGTTACAGGAAGTAGGTCAACATGGCCTGGAGGGCAAAGAGGGGCAGTGACAACATCAAGGCTGCAGCGCCACCTGGAACGTTTAAGAGTACACAAAAGTGCATTTGTAAAGTATATATTACGTACGTTTCTTTACCAGTAAAATCGCATATATAACTATATATGTATACATATTGTATCATTTTTTTGCTCAAGTAAATTGCTTGAGAGCAAAGTTTAACGTTTTAGTAGCTGTGTTTTAAATGAACAATATTTTTTAACCTTTTATATTAAATTCAGCCTTTGGAATACAAAAACAAAAGAGAGAGAGAGAGAGAGAGATCGTTGATATTAAATACAGCTAACAGACATTTCATTATTGTTCGAAAAGACGTGTTTACGGTCATTTGTTTTCTTAAACTTTAAGATTAAAATTCAGAAGAAAAAGAAATAATAATAATGTAAAAAAAAAATTAATGGTAGGCGCACCTGTTGTAGATTCTGCTACGCGTGTCGTGCTTGGTGCCGCCATTGGCGTTGTTGATGTTGCTGTTGCTGCAGTAATTGAGAGGAAGCCGGGTTTCATTTTTTTTTTTAATTATCAAATCCTTTTAATTGTAACGTATGCATGACAATTTTAAGAACTTGTCATGCATACGTTATAAGTAAAGAATGATTTGATAATTGAAAAAAAAATTATCCATGTGTTTGTTTTTAAATTATCAACTCCTTTTACTTATAACGTATGCATGACAGGTTTAAGAAAGGTTTTCATGACGATCAAGGTGCATTAAAAACAGGTTTTTAATCTTGAACCCATTGAATCAATTTAAGATAACATTTTTGATAATGATATTTCATTTATTAATTAATTTTTTTTTTTCGTTTTCAAATAACCTTAATTTTTTTCTATAAAAGATATTATTACATAGATTTACGGATTTATGCCAGTAAAGCCTGAGAAAATAAATCTGAACTTACATGAGTCTTGTGCTACAAAAAAAATAATAATAATAAATGATGCATGAGAGTTTTTAAAAAAAGCATCAACAAACAACAAAAACGTTAAAACTATAATTATATGTCGTTCAAATAAGAACGAAACAAAAAAAATAAACATTGTTAATATAAGTCTAAATGCCATGCGTCAATAAATAGACTTGACTTGACGAAACTGATTCGCCACTCTACGTATCTTCCCAGACGTTTGTTTTTATTTATTTACTCGCACTGTTACAATTGTGGCTGACCATCCATTTCAAACTGTCGGTCGTTGAAAATTGTTCAATTTCCTTTTTAACGTGTATCGGAAATTTCTCCAGTTTCCGACCCTTTTACTTTGTGAGAAACTTGACAAAATTTGGATCAGCAGATGACACTAAATTTTTTCAGAATCGTGAGAAAATTAGTTTCAGACTAGGACACCAACATTGTCACAAACTTGATAAGAAAAAAAAGTTCATACCAAACTACTAGCTTTGCAAGAAACTTGACAAAAATTTAGTCAGTCCTGGATACTAAATGTGCCAGAATCTAGACAAAAATTTAGTCAGTCCTGGATACTAAATGTGCCAGAATCTAGACAAAAATTTAGTCAGTCCTGGACATTAAATTTGCCAGAATCAAGACAAAAATTTAGTCAGTCATAGACACTAAATTTGCAAGAATCTTTACAAAATTTAGTAAGTCCTGGACACTAAATTTGTCAGAATCTAGACAAAAATTTAGTCAGTCCTGGACACTAAATTTACCAGAATCTAGACAAGATTTGTTTCAGACCAAGAAACTATTTTTTGCCGTGACCTGTACAATAGTTGACCAGAGCCCACGACACGGATTGACTCAAGACAAGGCCCAGAGCCCAAGACACAGATTGAGTCAAGACATGGACCAGACTCCAAGACAAAGATTGAGTCAAGACATGGAAAAGACCCCAAGACAAAGATTGAGTCAAGACATGGAAAAGACCCCAAGACAAAGATTGAGTCAAGACATGGAAAAGACCCCAAGACAAAGATTGAGTCAAGACATGGACCATACTCCAAGACAAAGATTGAGTCAAGACATGGAAAAGACCCCAAGACAAAGATTGAGTCAAGACATGGACCATACTCCAAGACAAAGATTGAGTCACGACATGGACCATACTCCAAGACAAAGATTGAGTCACGACATGGACCATACTCCAAGACAAAGATTGAGTCACGACATGGACCATACTCCAAGACAAAGATTGAGTCACGACATGGACCATACTCCAAGACAAAGATTGAGTCACGACATGGACCAGACTCCAAGACAAAGATTGAGTCACGACATGGACCATACTCCAAGACAAAGATTGAGTCACGACATGGACCATACTCCAAGACAAAGATTGAGTCACGACATGGACCATACTCCAAGACAAAGATTGAGTCACGACATGGACCAGACTCCAAGACAAAGATTGAGTCACGACATGGAAAAGACCCCAAGACAAAGATTGAGTCAAGACATGGACCATGACCACAAGACAAAGATTGAGTCACGACATAAACTAGAGCCCAATACACAGATTGAGTCAAGACATGGACCAGAGCCCTAGACACAGATTGAGTCAAGACATGGAAAAGACCCCAAGACAAAGATTGAGTCAAGACATGGACCATGACCACAAGACAAAGATTGAGTCACGACATGGACCATGACCACAAAACAAAGATTGAGTCAAAACATAAACGAAATAAACCAACCTTAAAATAGCTATGGGAGATAAAAGATAAGTGAAATTTAAACTTTTCTAGGTTATGCGTACAAAACCCTGTCTATTGTAGGCGTGGTTGTAGGCGTGGTTACATTTATATTTTATGTTAACCTAACTTGGGACGCAGAACACCGCGGGACCTTAAAGATATCATTCCTGGTGATATCTGGAGCCACTAAAGACTAACCAGATATGTAGACTCATTAAGAGGGACCTGATATATAATAAAGGGGTACCACTGGCGGTGAGAACTTATGAATCGGAAGCAAGGCAATGTGAGCCAGGTGAGTAAGGTAAGTTAGGTATAAAACGATCTATTTCATAGCAGTCCAAACAAAGATACAGCTTGTAAAAAATCCCTTTCAAGGTGTCATCCCTGTGTCCTTGACATAACACAATTTCTTCGATGTTTGAAGTCGGCGTGAAAAAAAAAGTGCGGACTTCGGGGTGCGAGAGGCAGTAGTCATGTTTTTAAATAATTCAAGAATTATCCAAGATCATGATCTTGCTATGGCGTGTAATTAGTTTTCTGCTCTAAAGGTATTTAATTAAATAATTGTAAATACTATCAGTAACATCGAATACACTCAAGATAGTCCAACAAACCCATAATTGAAAAAACTATTTGTAATAGCGAATACACTAAAGATGGTCCAACAAACCTGTAATATCTGCAACCAAAGAACCTGCAATGGAAAAAACATACGTTTTAAAATCATATCTTTTCTTATTATGTTTTCTAAAAATAGTATACAAATAATACCTATCTCTTTATGTTGTAAGTCTCTCAGCCTCTGTTTAAACGTGTCTGTTCATTACGTTGTGGTGTTAATAGGTTTGCATAGACGGGCTTACCTTAATCGGCTCAGGATTATGTCAATGGAATCATTCAAAACACTAGGAACGCTTTTTTTTCGAAATGCGTGCATTAAGCTAAAAATCTAAATATATTTTTAAAAAATAATAATCATGTCTCTCTCACTCTTTCTCTCTCTCTCTCCTTCTCTCTCATCTTTTAATGTGAGCTTTAATCTATCGATACAATATATCCTATGTTTAAAGTCGATGCGTTTTTTGTTTTCGGTAATTCCAAAGTTGTATCCAGTCAAACTACTTTACCGTGAAAAAGACAACTCTATCACTAGAAATAGAACCCGCCCAAACACTGGCGGCGGCAATGTGTCAAGTTACTAACGGCGGCAATATGTCAAGTTACTAAAGCTACTTGACGAAACATGCGTCCAAGTCAAGCACATAACAAAAAATTCCAATTAGTGCCGACAACCCTCTCCCCCCTCCCTCCTCCCCCTCCCCCCCACTCCCCATGTGAGCAAACGCGAAATTCTTTTAACGTCCGTGAACTGCATTAATATTCGTGCGTCAAATCCCATTTTAAACATGAAATTTATTATATCCCATTTAAATTGAGACTACACCTGCTGTAAAACAAAATTAATAAATTACGCATCAAGCGCAAATTGCAGTAGTGTTAAAGAATCTCATTTGGCGCAGTGGTCGGGCGTTTTAACGTGCGCACTATTGAGCTCGTCGTCAAACCATACACATTTTACACACATGCATTACATACGTCCTGGAGAATTATTAGAATAGTCCCGCTTCACTTCTAGCACAGCATTGCTCGTGTATAAAACGGGACTGCGTACTGACTGATAGCCTTCAAATACTTTTTCATAATGCTTCGCGAATTATCAGGCTGGAAATAACACTCGCATAAGACCGCCTAAACCAATCGGTTATTTGCTTCTCATACGAGACAACATTTTTTTTTTACAAATTCGAATACAATTGTGTGAAGTATCCGATGCTTATTTGATGGCATCAACCCTATGGCACTGACGTAGGCACTTATTACTCATTAGTCAATCGACTATTTCACGTCATCCATGCTCCAGTCGTTGTTGTTGGTTTTTTTTTTAAGCAGAGGTTCCCAAAATTTGTGCCGCTGCGCCCCGGGCATAGCGCGGCTTTCTTACTCTAACCAGGAAGTGAATAAATAAAATATATTCAACAATTTAGTAGTTCGCAATGCGCCTGTTAGAGTTGTACATAGTCGACATGGGGGTTAATCCTGGATGCCGAAAGGGAAACGTTTGAGAACCCCCGATTTAAAGCATTTAAAAGGTCGCAAAACAATTTCTCCTTACCTATGATCATTGCCATGAGCAAAGCAGCTGAAATGAAAAAGTGAGATTGTTAGACAAGAGTGTTTCCACGTCTGCTAAATAGCTTTTATGCCTTATTCAGAACTGTTCGGTATTGTTTTTTTCCGTTACCTATGAATTCAGTAAAAACGAATAACCGACATAAAGAATATGCCCTAATTGAAACAAATCCCCATAAATCATTTCCCTTAATAAAACAATCAACATAAAGATAGTTTCCTCAATGAAACACGTGAAACATTGAATGTATCTTCAAATGTTGGCTGGTTTTATGAAAAAGTTGAAGTAAGTACGTTGAAGTATGAAATGATAGAACGGGACAATAAATAGAGAACGTTTTGGCCAAACGCCATCTTCAGCAGACAGTTGCTGTTAATCAGAGATTTTAAAAAAATCGTTTCTTCAATTTATAAAGTAAAGCCCTTTGCATTTCATACATTTTTTGTTTCGTCTTTACATGACAAGGAAGTTATAATTTTTCAACCTTTAATATAGGAACTTAAATTGTATCGGTATTTTTATATAAGTATAGTTGCTTTTTTAAAATTTATTTATATTATCGAGATTTTCTAATAACCAACTAATGGAAGAGTCTGTGTCTACTTACCAACCAAATATTTAGCCATACTTGAGTCAATACAGGAGATGATGAGGTCTAGCCTGCATGATCAAAAGACACAAAAAATATTTGTTTAAAAAAAATAATAATAACAAATTACATTAATGAAAGTGTTGTTTTTGTGTGTGTGTGTGTGTGTTTGTTGTTGATTTCTTGTTTATTTGTTTTTGTTTTTTTTTTAAGTTAAACATTTTTGAAAGTTTGCAGGCGTCTGTAAAGGGAAGTAATCCCAAATTTTAATTTAGCAGCAGCGGTTATTTTTTTTTAAACTTTTTATTCAGTACAATAAAGTATAGCGAAAAGAATAAGTTTTGAATTGCAATACAAATACTAAGTCCAATAAAAAAACATGTGTACCTAGTATTATTTAACACGCAATTAATATTAATGTGTTTTAAAAAAAAAGTTTCTTTTTTAGATGGGGGTGGTTTATAATAAATAGTTTATCTTTAAAACACAGGTTTGACTTGGCGAGTCTCTGACGTAAACTTTCAACGCGATGCGGCAAACTTGTCTGTGAGAAAAATTCTTTGTTCAATGGGTTTGATGCTGGTTGACGCAGTGGCGTAGTGAGGGGGGGCAAGGGGGGGCATCATGCCCCGGGCGCTACTCACAAAGGGGCACCAAATGGTATATTTTACTATAATATTGTATGGTTTTCGAATAGGGGGGGGGGCGCTAAAAAGGTATTAAGGGGCGCTAAAAAGGTATTTTGCCCCGGCGCGAGTTAAGCTCGCAACGCCACTGGGTTGACGTCAAGCGGTTTTAGTTCGACAATAAATGTTGGCTCAAGTTATAACAGATCTGTCTCGAATGTTTCCCGCTCAAGATCCCTGGAACACAAAGACTACATTCAACACTCAAGATCACTGGAACACAAAGACTACATTCAACACTCAAGATCACTGGAACACAAAGACTACATTCAACACTCAAGATCACTGGAACACAAAGACTACATTCAACACTCAAGATCACTGGAACACAAAGACTACATTCAACACTCAAGATCCCTGGAACACAAAGACTACATTCAACACTCAAGATCACTGGAACACAAAGACTACATTCAACACTCAAGATCACTGGAACACAAAGACTACATTCAACACTCAAGATCCCTGGAACACAAAGACTACATTCAACACTCAAGATCACTGGAACACAAAGACTACATTCAACACTCAAGATCACTGGAACACAAAGACTACATTCAACACTCAAGATCACTGGAACACAAAGACTACATTCAACACTCAAGATCACTGGAACACAAAGACTACATTCAACACTCAAGATCACTGGAACACAAAGACTACATTCAACACTCAAGATCACTGGAACACAAAGACTACATTCAACACTCAAGATCCCTGGAACACAAAGACTACATTCAACACTCAAGATCACTGAAAAACAAAGACTACATTCAACACTCAAGATCACTGGAACACAAAGACTACATTCAACACTCAAGATCACTGGAACACAAAGACTACATTCAACACTCAAGATCACTGGAACACAAAGACTACATTCAACACTCAAGATCACTGGAACACAAAGACTACATTCAAC